>OX101799.1:21402433-22675081 GCA_944452935.1 Rhogogaster chlorosoma | reverse complement strand
ATAAAATGGGAAATAAGAAAAAGAAAAAAAAGGAAAACGCCATAATTATGAAATAATAAATCGCATAATTTCAACTTACCCGGCAGCTCGCTTCTCGGGTCACAAAAATTTTAGCTATGCCATTCAAAAGCACAGTTTCTTCGTCGTCGGTGTTGTTCGAAGAATTTTCATTTTCGTATGATCCCTCGACATTGCCCGAAGGTTTTGGAAACGCCGTGATTCCGCACTCGAAAATCTCCTGCATCTCTTGCATCTCTTCTTCGAGATGATGGGACCTTTCCTGAGTATCGGAGGACGAAACTTCTTGCGTTTGAAGCAGCTCGCAGCTTTCCGGAAATATTTCTTGATCATTTTTTGGGGGATTCGATTGCTCCTCGTGTTTGAATGTAACGATTATATTTCTCAAATCGATACTATTCTTTGTGCAGTTCTGAGCGTCTTTATCACCGTTGGGGGCACGATCCGTTATTACTTCACGATGCATTTTATAATATAGACTTGCAATGAAACTTACTATCGGTATTCAAGGTATATTTATCTTATACTGAATTTCTAGAATATACTGAGCGGAAACTTTATTATGCAGAAAATATTCGACATATGATAAAAAAAAAAAAATTGTGCAGCAATGAGGGTCACATCTACATATATAGGTATATATGCATAAATGCAGTGTACCGATATGGCTAGTTGCAAAATATGTAAAGTGTGAAATCTAGATGAGTAACTGATTAAGTGATCATATATAACATGAGAAAATCAAAAAACTTTATAAATATCTTTCGCTGTACGATATAGTTGGCTGCGTATTCTTTGCTGTTTCAGGACATCCTTGAGTATAGCTAACAATCCCTGTTATCACATATAGTTGTAATAGTTATCGTTATTCTATGCACACACGAACGGGGAATAATAGGAATATATGAGGCTGAAGCTCGGCAAGAAGGGTGAATTTAACTTTCACATAAACGACTCAAACCACTTGGTAGATATTTGTAATTCGTCGATGGCATTCACCGTTCAAGAAGAGAATTCACGGTGAAATGCTCTGCTAAGAATTCGTTCGTCTTCTTATAACTATTATCCAGGATACTAGTTACATGCAATTAGCATTCTCGACTGAATATACTTATGTGCATGTTACATAGGTATTCACGCGCGAATTCTCATATCATACTGAATCGCACAGGTGGTAAAAGGCTATAGAATAAACGCCTGCGCATACGGAAAATATTTTTCCAACCAGTTTACCAGTTATACTATAATCGGCATTGGAAAAATGATAAAGTAAAAAAAACGATACTGCAAAAAAAGAAAATACCTTGATGTACCGATTGATTATATTAATCCATTCATGAGTGTTAGCATCCGTTAATGAATGGCAAGAATCCGTTTAGAATCAGTTTCCCGAAAACTAGTTGGGATTTCAGTCTTTAGAATGAATGATCCGTGCTATAGCCTTATCAAAAATGCTACATAATTCCTTTGTCAATGATCTGCGCATAGCGATTCATAACTTCCCGATTTTAATACAAGCAACTAAAACCTTCATACGATTCGAAATAGTGAAAATTTCATCAACATGAATAAACAATATTGAATTATACCTTGGAAAAAATGCACACGGCAGGTGTGAATTAATGCTCTTTGCAGAAATACGATTTTAGTTGAAAATCAATCACCTTTTTCTTAAAATCTACTTGCTACTTGCGATCTAAATATTGCTGTATTTTGAATATCTAGTGAATCCACTCAACGTCAATAAATTTCAATATTTTCTTGTGTAGACAATGCAGAAGAATTGTGGGGACGAACTGAGACATGATTTACAGTCGCTGTTGTTAAATACAGCAGGTCTTATATTTGCTATTTGATGTTGGCTTTGTCAGACTAATTAACAAGTGATCGACAACTGCAAATAATATCCAGATGATAAAATATAATATGAGGATGTCAATATATGGAAATAGAGAATCAATATTACATGTTCCTAGATATATTATAATATCCAGCTTCTGGATTCCCAGTGTGCGAATAATTTCCGGAAAATTTGCGGGGAAACAATACTTCCGAATCATATTAATAAGAAATCGATCACCAAATTTGATTTTAATTCAAAATCTTTCGCCCTACTTAGTTAAAAATCAAACGAAATTAGAGGAACGAAGTATTTGCACGAGATACTTAAGTTTTGCGGAAGTTATTTTTATAAAATTTCATGGAAGTGGTGATGCTTCTTTTGTGGATACATTCTTCACTCTGAGACATATTTGAGAACTTCATAAACCGCATCTGTGTCGAATTTCATGAAATTGGTACATCGAATAGAATTATCGAACTTCTGAACAATCAATAGGTAAGTGATTTGCCATGTCATGCACAATATTTTCAAAGTTTCCTCCATCCATGGTAAATATTGCTGAAGAATTCCAATATAGTCGGAGATATATGCGATGTACTTCGAAAAAACAATATTTTTAATTTCAATATAGGTGCGAATCACGTAGATCTTGAGATTGAAAAATTCTCTACAAATTATTTCCAAACACTACATTCAATTACTAACAAATTTTACATCGCATATTTTTTGTTAGAGTTCTTCTTTGACCTGGCACAAAGTAGAATAAGGGATAAGGCTACGAACAAGAGAGACAGAGTAGTCACTCTACACCCCCTCTCCTTCCTTCTTGTCTGTAGCCAGTAATCCTTTTCTTACCTATTCAAATTAGTCATAAAAGAAAAGTTACGATATTAAAAGGCAACATTCTTGTTCATCATAATCGTGGGTCTTATAATTTTCTTATTATTCTCCTCACAAGATCCACACATCTTTCAATTACGAATTGTAGATTTCAAGGTATAAGGTACTTGAGAAAACTTTTTGTCAATAATAACTTCGATATTTCAAAATTCCCTGTACAGTCGAAATGGCAACAAAAATCGACGAGGCGAAGAATATCAATATTATTCTATTCGCGAGATCCGCATATGAAAGATATCCTTTTGAAAATCAATATCAATCAATAGATTCGATGTACATACTTGCATTTTTATGCGATTCCGTGAGGGTGAATTTTTTTGCGAAATTGATTACGTTTTATCGCAACGTGGATTCGTGGATTCAGACGAATAGAATCCATAGTTATCTATATTGCGATTAATGAATAGTAAACAAAATTGCAGTTTTAACAACTTTATTCAATTCCTGTCGAATAAGGTATATATTACGTTAATTACGTATATGTATGTATGTATGTACGTAAGTGTATAGAAAGTGCAGCAACACAATATGCAATATGTATTATTATTATTTTTTTCTTGATAAATCAACGCACAATCACAGTTCTAATCACCGTTTTATAACTATCTTTACAAATCTTCTGCGACTCGAGGCATAAAAACATTTTCAAAAATTTTTCATAGTCCATAAAACTTACGTCTACTTAGCAGATTATCTTTTATTCTTTGCACGTGTTATAGTAGGGCCGAGTAGCTGGTAGGCTAACAGGTAAATCGTACGGTTTCAGTTTGGTAATTTTTCGCGAGAGCATATCCTCGATTTTGAGAATCGCCGAAATGAGTCCCATCGGTATTCGAAATTCTCTAAGCATTCCTATTCCTATAATTTTCAAATTCGAGGAGATATACTCTCGCAAAAAATGACCCAACTGCGAAACGCTAGGTACGACTTACCTCGTGGTACGAATTAGCTACTCTCCCCTAACTAATAGTCAATAATTACAGTTGACTAGAATAAATCGGAATAAAAATGGTATGCGTAAATATTATAATAAAAATAAAAAAATAAAATTTGTGAGTACAGATAAATAAGTATCTTATTGTTACGTTATTAGAGATCCACACGAGCATTTGGACCACAATAGTAAGAAGACTCTTAAACTTTCTGAATCATTAATAGTATACTTATTACATTAATTTAACTGCAATTATATAATTATTCGTTAAATATTTTGTGCCGGAAACAAATTTGAACTAAATATTATAGTGCTGTTATAGATAATCTATAACATTTAATATGAAGAGAGTTTAATGTTGAAATTGAGCCTACTCCTACACATGTGGAATAGTTCTACTTGTACTGCAATGCATTGAAGAATTAATTATTCCATCAATTTAACTCACTGTCAACTAATTCCCAGTGTATTTTCTAGGTATATCTCGTACAATATGTTAGATGAAAAATATTTCATTTCATAATTATAGTAAGTCTCTGAAATACATTTTTTATTTTATTATTTGTACGAATAAAGTGCAATTTTTTTTTTATTTTAATTTTATTCATGCCACTGCAACTGGGCTATCAAATTTTCTATGGAACAGATCGTGACGGATTGGATACTACTATATGAATAAATATTTTATTCAATATACACTTGATAGGCAAATAGTTGTGAGTGTGATAAATTCTCTTATAAATAGATTTTTCTTCCTTTTTTTTTTTATTATCTGCGATATTCTATTGATCAAATAAAGTTTAATAACAAGTCATAAATTTGAAATATTTTTCTGACTTATTCAAAGAAAAAAGAAAAATAGAAACTATCATCCAATAGAGTTATCAGAATTTAGAAGCTGCATAATGAAAAAGCTGTGTCCTCTCGAGAATTGTTATTAATATTCTTAAATGCATAAACTGGTATTTTAATTAATTTTTAATTTGTTAATATAGTATAATGTTGCATCAGTGCTTTGAATAAAATTGTAAAATTACCTAAATATATATATTGTCGAATAATCTGTATTTACAAAGTGTAAATAATTTGATATAATAAGTTTCTAAATTATATACGAACAGTAATACTAAATTGTTTGATTTGAATGTGCTGATTATTTGTTCGATAAATTTGTGGAAAAATGAGTAAAATTACATTCAAGCAACGTTAAGTCCTCCGGATTGCATAGAGTAAATTGTACAGTGATGGGACATACCCTTTTTCCCTCATGCATTCAGATAATTTTTAGAGTTAAAGACACATTCCATACACGCCATTATATCATCCATAATGCTGTACAAAGTCTCAGATTCAAGTCGCTTCGCGCAAACTAACAAAACCTAGGAGCTAGTATTCGGAAAAACGGTCTGTTCTTCCTTTTGGTTTCTGCGGGTGAGCGTTATTTATGTAATATTTTCATTTCTTATCGCGACAATAGTTAACATTTAGCACAATGAGCAATACATTCAAAAGCATATACATATCATACCTGTATCATTAATATAACGGTATGTATTCATAAATACTGTACGAAAAGAAATCTCTCGTCTTTGCGGAAAGCAGAATTTCTCTCTCATTTTAAATATTAGTGGACTTCACTTGACGTATGGAAAGCAGAAGATAGCTGTAATAAAAAGACGCTGAGATATACTCGCAATATGGCAACAGGTATTTTAGTATAAAAGCAAGAGTTACGATTGCTCGCAAATACATATTCAGCGGTAAAGATCGAAGAATTTTGTTTGGCTTAAAATTATTTTCAAAAAAATGGTTCATAAGGCATTTCAATATAATACAGACCTCATCACATACATATTATGATCACACAGATAAACTGTTTCCAAAAATTGTGACGACAAACTGCCTGGTCAAACGTATTTGTAATAAGCTTTGATTTTCGTCCGAGTCGAAAACTTGATAACGATTTAAATATCTGCATTGTAAAATATTAAGAATATGCAAGCATCGAGTCTCATTTTCTTGAAAGTCGTGAGATTAATACAACGAGTAAGTAATAGGAACTTAAATAGTATTCAATACGGACTTAGAAGAGTTATTAGCATGAACATTGTTCTGTATGGTTATATTGTTGAAAGCACTTAAACGATATTATTCTTTCCAACACTTGAATCAATCTCAAGCACCAATCTTACCAATGCATTATATTCAACTTGATCATAATATATCCTGTTAATATAGATTATGAATTATGATATAACTTTATCTAACCGACTAGACTATACAATCCTATGTCATTCAACATGTAAAAACCCTACATCGAAGCGATAAAACGTTAATCACTATCCATGATGGTTATTTCTTTACTGGGCGCTTCTTTCAGTTCTGACTCGTCAACGAAATTGTTTCTGGAATTCTTCTCTTCTATCGACTTGACACACTGAAATCAAGATACGAATTCACAAATTAGTTATAAAATATTTCAAGATTTCTCACATTTTAACTTATATTTTTTTATCAAGCTAATCGAATGCTCCAAGAAATTATAATACAAGAATATATGAAGATTATACAAACATCTTCGACTCGTATTCTTGGTGCGCTAATTTGCTCTGGAAAATGCCAAGGCTTATAATCAGCTTTGTGGACAGATTTCCAACTTGGATAACCCACGGCAGCCTTGTGCAACTTTTTGACCATCTGAAAATTTGAAATGATTAAAAATGAGGCCTGTTGCTTTTCTCTTTTTTTTTCTCATTTCAAATATGAAAATTATCTTTTGCTTTCTTGTCCATGAATTATTGAATACAAAATTTGTACAACAAATGTCTATCACTAATAATTAAAATATTTTCCCTTCCTTACCTTAGGTGCGAATATTTGAGTAACTTTATTCACTAGCCATACGGGTAATTTGCCATGCGGATCTGTGTGCGAGACGTAGCCAAGTTCGCAGCCATCTCCATTGAGAGATTGCCTCACAATGTACCCTGAGAAATAAAAGGAATAAATTGAATAGAATATAAGAAGGATTATGATAAATAGTTTCTTTTCTTGGAAATGAAGTTTTTTCTACTATTATTTCCTTTCCACATTTATTAGAGAGAGAGAGAGGGATCAAACAGTTATAATTCAGTCTGCTTTATTATAGATCAGAGACGGACCTGTGAGATAAGATGTTGCTCGGACGTAATTCTTGTTGGGTGGATAGTCTTTGTGAAAAACAGAATGATTGATAATTAGCTGTTCGTGCCCAATGTCAAGCCACGATCTCTGCAATACGAAATCTCGGTTTTTCAAAGGCGCCGGACAAGCCACTGAAAAATAAAACATTATTTGTAGATATTGCAGTAAGTTATAACAAGCTGTTGTTCGTTTAGCTAAGAAATACTTTGAGTCGTTTCCATTGAATGCTGCGTTAAATACGAGTTTTTCAAGCTGTGGATTAATTGTGGAAATATTTTGACAAATACTCACTTGAATAGTACCCAATGTCATTGTTGGGATTGAAAAAGCCAATATCCTTGGACTCAATCATGTGTGTATCCCAAACCTTTCTGTATTCAGGATCGTGGAGGACGTCATATAAAGTTTCTGGTAAAACATCAGGAAATCTTGTCTTAATCTATGAACGTACGAAAAAATGGCTATTTAAAAAATGAAAATAATCATTCGATCAGAGATGTATATGTGATTTATCGATAACATGCTTGAATTAGGTGTATAAAATTGTTATCTTTGTTGATAATAGACTCATACTCACTTTAACCATTTTAAAGCTAGTCCCGGAAACGGTTTTAGTCCAAACAGAAAGATCTGGTTTGTTATAATCGAGCCTCCAATCGTTGTTGCCATCGTATAATTTCTTCAGTTTCTCAAAGTCCCTGTCCTCCGCTATCTTGACTACTCCCACGTCCATGTTATCGCTGAGTTCTGTACATTAACTAAGAGAAATTATTCCAAACAATATTTCATTTGAAGAAAAAACACCCTGATGTAAAATCCTTTTTATGCCTTTGGTCAATTTTAAACTATATCTATCGTTATCCCACTTTAAGCTATTCAATAACTATAATGTTATAGGCCTGATTATATTATCTATAGCATGTGTATTACAGACGTTTATTATCAGGCTTAGATTCTAGCCTTAGAAAATAATCCCGAAATTTTTCTTAACCATATGATAATAATATGACGTAATTATTTTTCGAGTAATTTTTTTTTTCCTTTTTCCAATTTTTGTGAGAACATTTCATGCAGGTAGGTCTGTGTTCTGAAAAATTTGAATATTTAAACAATCTAAGTGTAGTTACAAGTAGCGAAGTTTTACAAAATATGTATTCATTAAGAGATAAGTTGTATATCATAATTTGAGCAAATAAGATAACGAAATAAAGTTTCCACAATAAAAATAAAAATTGTGTAATTCTTAAACTTGAGAAATTCATATACTTATGTTATAGTGTGGGTATCGTGACATTTGACACTTGACACTTGACTAAAGTGTCATTTAATTGACGTAAGGCTTTATACTTACCGAATTATCGACGATTATTATAGATGTTAATGAGTCCGGGAATGAGGAAAGGAATTTAGCAAATCAAGACCAAAGTATGAACCCGGGATACTGACGGAAATAAAATAAAAGCTAAATAAATCGCACCTACCCAAACTCGCTTCTGCTACTTATCACGTTGACTGGTTGACAATTATTAATTTTTTTTTTGTGTATTTGATGCGTGTATACCCGTGTGTGTGCGTGCGTGTTGTGTACTCGTGAATTTGCGATTAGATAAACGATAAAGTAAATATCGAAACTGCGGACTGTTATCGCAATTCGCACTTCGCAGAGGATTATGAAATGAAATAATGATCTGCTCAAGTTTTTAGTCACTTTTTCAAATCAAATGGGCCAGAGAAGACAAATTATAAATTTAATACATTTCGATATAGCGCCTGTATTAATCGTTGGCATAGCGTACAGATATAAGATGCAGTAGTATAAGAAAAGAAAAACAGAGTATATATTCTGCGACCCCGTGAAAACAGAAGGGCATCTGCGCGTCCATAATACGCACATTCAATAAACAAATACATAAGCGGTAAGTGAAGTCTTTCTTTATTATATCATCGATATTAACATATTTTTCATTCACATATATCGCCCCGCAATCCACGAATCTATATTATCGAATGATCTGTCAATATTGACATGCCATCTGATGAAAATCCCTTGGAAATAATAAACGTCAAACCGTGGTGGGATTGAGGTTATGTTGATCCACTGACTTGACTGCGCGTCAAAAAATCGCGGTCAATACACCGGTGAAATTGTTTTTCGCTAATTCATACAGATATTTTTATCTCTCTTATTGCGCGACAAGTTCATGGCCAGTTGAACCTTCGATAAACTTCTCGCGATATTGTTAATGGCCGTCTCTCGCCCTCGCTACATACGTGAAATATATTTTTGATTAGAAACAGTTCTCTCATTTCCAGCACCGACTTGATTAATTGTGTGTATAAAACCTTTTTATCATTAATTAACTACACCGTAAGTTTATCTGTCTTTAAATATAAAAGCATAATAATTCGAAGTCATAAATCATCGATTATTCCCATTATTCTACTCCATAATTATTTATTCCTATATCTCGCGATTTCATTATTAGGTAGTAGTTTTTAATTCGAACTTCATCCGTTATATCTCAATTAATATTAACAGGTTTCAATCTTGACGTTTATTTAGAATTTTATTCATGCCAAATTCCCATCCAAAAAATCATCAAGAATCCGAAATTTATTATTTTCACTTAATTTTATGGGAAAAGTTGTAATTTTATTCATAAAATTGGGTTTTGATTATTTATCAGTTGATTCAGATTCATTAATATTTTTTTTTTCATATATTAATTTATGACTTTTTAACCTATTTTGTAATATAAATTTAACGAATGAATTAATTAATTGTTTTTCAGCGTGAATTTGAATAAAGATTGTGATAAAAACTCGCAATGGCGCCAACGGACTCTCTGAATACCGGGAACACCATTCTGGATGATAAGATCAAAGAGTGGTTGTCATGGAACAAAGTAGAATAACTTAATCTCAATATATGGTTTCATTATTCCCTCGAAATAGTAACTGGGATGGAAATATTGACTATAATTTAATCCCCCAGGATCCAGCGGCAGAAAACGAAATTCAGAACTACATTAATGAAGGAGATGTCAAAACGCTATCCAAACTATTTTTAAAACGATTAGAATTCGGCACTGCTGGACTCAGAGGCCGTATGGGTCCTGGATACAGTCAATTGAATGATTTAGTCATCATACAAACTGGTCAAGGATTCGTTGAATATTTATTAAGCACTATTTCCGGTGCTCAAGACAAGGGAGTCATTCTTGGTTACGACGGCAGATATCACAGCAAAAGGTCATGGCTTTACCATAAATTAGATTTCAAGAATTGCCGAGAACTCTTAGATCACCGAAAAACTCTACTATTCAAATTCCCCTGAATTAAAATAACAAGGATGATAATTTGCCTTTCAATCTTTTTTTACCTTTGATCTTATTTTTATAGATTCGCCGAACTGACTGCGGCGATACTCCTGAATAACAAGATCAGAGTTTATATGTATTCAAAGGTCTGCCCGACACCGTTTGTTCCTTACGGAGTTTTGAAGTACAAATGTGCGGCTGGTATAATGGTCACAGCGTCTCACAACCCGAAGGAAGATAACGGGTACAAAGTTTACTGGGATAACGGAGCTCAAATTATTTCACCCCATGACAAGGGCATACAGAAATGTATTTTGGAAAATTTGAAACCCATCGAAGCCTCGTTTGATACTTCAGGAGTTTATTCCAATCCATTGTTCAAAGATCCACTCGATGAAGTCATGCAAACTTATTACAAAACCCTTAAGGACAGCGTACTGTATCCTGAAACCAATAGGAATACTGTCCTCAAATTTACTTACACTCCTATGCATGGCGTGGGACATGAATACATGGTACAAGCATTTACCACAGCTAGTTTCAAGGTAATTTTGGGCTGAAAATGACCCGAAAATTTTGTCTAATTCAAAGAATTTTATTGCAATCACTAGATTTTTCCACACAGAATTGAGTTCCGTCGGTTTATTCGTAGAGATAGTATGCCAACACGTTATATTCGAAGCTCCTAATTGATTGTTGTTCAATTACTCAAATTTTAGCCATTCATTGTTGTCGAAGAACAAAAAGATCCTGATCCGGAGTTTCCCACTGTTAAATTTCCCAATCCAGAAGAAGGCAAAAGCGCATTGGATCTGAGCATTAAAACTGCGAACCAAAATGCTTCGAGTATTATATTGGCCAATGATCCAGACGCGGACAGACTTGCCTGTGCTGAGAAAAACGAGAGGTGATAAAATATGATCTGGAAGATATAAATGAGTAGAATTTACTTTAAATAGAAAATTACAATTTGGGACACTTTTCAAGCAACATTTGATCATTTTTTAACTAAAGCATAGTGCAAAGAATATTTCTTCGACCATTTGTCATATGATATTATTTATTTTCAGGGGCGAATGGCGCGTATTTAGTGGAAACGAATTAGGAGCCTTGCTGGGATGGTGGATGCTGCATTTACACCAAGTTAAATACCCAGGCTGCGATTTTAGCGATGTATACATGCTGGCATCGACAGTTTCCAGTAAAATATTAAGAGCCATGGCTAACAAGGAGGGTTTCAAGTTCGAAGTAAGTATAATAGCAAATCTTGTCGAGGGAATAGAAAATCGGTATTTAAACAAACCAGAGCCATAAAACCCTGCCAATTTATTTCTAGGAAACATTAACAGGTTTCAAATGGATGGGGAACAGAACAACGGAGTTATTATCCAAAAATAAATCGATTCTATTTGCTTTCGAAGAAGCTATTGGATTCATGTGCGGATCTGCAGTATTAGACAAAGATGGTATAAGCGCAGGTGTTCGAGTTGCTGAAATGGCAGCATACTTAGAAACCATGGGAATATCACTGGGCAAAAAATTAGACGAGATTTATGCAGAGTTAGTAATTTTTCACCCGTTTCATATACCCCTCCAAAAATCTGTATACTGGTACCCAGAACCATTTAAGATTTCTTTGGGATTCCACAGTCCAAGATCCGACTCATAGTTTCAAAGGGATAAATTTCTTATTCTAGGTACGGACATCATATCAGCGAGAACTCGTACTTCATTTGCCATGAGCAGCCGGTAATCAAAAGCATATTTGAAAGACTAAGAAACTTCGATGGCAAACCGAATAATGTGAGTTTTTTCCTCCTGATTAGTTTATAGTGTTTGCTAATTAATTATATTGCTTGGCAAAGTCACTGTATAGCCAGCTGATAAAAATTGCTGTGTACACCAACAGCCTGTAAAAATTTCATACAAGTGTTTATTTATTAATTTTTTCCTTTAGTTTCTGTTTGAATAGCTTCAGCAAAAGTACCGTTAAATATCGTAGAGATTCTGTTTTAAATATCTGTGACTCAATTCCTGCTCACAAAGTGCGATTACATTGTGGTAGATAATAATCTCTATGACTGTAAGATCGTTCAGGCTGAAATCTTTCTTCAAAGTCGTTCGCGTACATTTTGCTCGTAAAAAAAATCGTTCTCTTTATTCTTGCTTTATATTGTGTATGATTATCACAGCGCGCAGACATTACACGAGTTAAGATAAATATCCATCTTTACAGGATGTTAAACACTGGTGATTTTCTTCCTGGAAAATAACTGACCATTCTATAAATAAATAACATACGTCGCCAATAACACACATGCATTCACCAGTACATGTTCAGTTTGCTGTGTTAATTTATGGAATATCATAAAGTTTTAGCTCAGTCATTGAGTTGCATGTATTCTCACGGTTGTATTCTTAACAGTATATATGCTTGGTGTATAATTTATGCTCAAGGTAAACAAGTTTCCAGTTTGAAACGATAATCCATGGAATTCAAAACGACATTGGTCACTAAGTTATTAGTCGTATTAAAAGGGGTCTAAAATACGTCTTGGAATATAAAAATATTTATCGAATTGGTGTATGATACCTTATCATTAAAGACGTATCGTTAAATACCTCAGTTTTAAAATAGGCCTTATCGTTATCAAAGTCGGATTATCCAATCAGCAACAGAGCTCAGAAACACTTGGCCAATAAAAATAATTCTACCATCTTAATTGATGACACGTGCCTCTGAAGAACATTTTAATACAATTGTGGTGAAAGTGGTGCTCAGTTTTAATCACAATTCTGACCGGATTGCATCTCGAACAAACAATATTTCTTATCCTCCATAAACACTCTATGTTATGTGTGAATTTACGAGTGCAAGAATTTACATTGGATTCATCCATAACGAATATAACTGAAAGTATTATTAGTCCATTTTTTATCAATGTATGATACTAATATCTGAAAATTTATCTATTCAAGTTGAGTTTCATTTATCAGTAATTTACTAACTTCACTTTATTTATACTTTGAATTTCATTTTCTTCTATATCTCTTAATATCGTATCGTGAAAGTATGACTTTTTTTTAGTTTTCTTCAAATATTGAATTGTTTAATTAGTTTTTACCGTTTTCTGTTTTCGTTTCATTTTACTTATTTTTATTTCGTTAATAATCTTGCAACTTTATTTATCTCTTGACTAGAGAGTAATCCTTTTCTGATAACGCGGTCTTTACGCTGAGCACTCATTTACTCAATATAATTCATCTGCGAGTAAACAGCTAATAGTATTTCAATAATTTATACGTGAAAATAAATAGAAGATAATTTACACAATCGACAAACGTGCAGATATAATTGTCATTCGAAACTATAAAGGATTGTGAATTCTACATACCAAAGACTAATCAAAATGTCAAACAATGCAGTGTGGCTAGACAAATTAACCGACATGTTCCTCACCTCCCTCACTCTTGTTCCGTTTCTCCTTTTGGGTACTCTAGCAATTCCCGTTGTGCAATCCTTGTATTTTCTCACACCTTTCTTCGAGGAGACTTCGGAAGTGGGTATACCGTAAGTGACGGAGTTCTCCATTTCTTCGCTGTAGTTCTTGCATCCAACAAAAACTCAACGCAACTAATATCGGTAATTCAAATATGAGATAAATGCAATCACTCCTATTGAAAAACAAATTCTTATGTGATTTCCACTGGAACTTCTCCGACTGGCCGAAACTACATGCGAATCTTTTGAAACTTATTGTTCCTTTAGTCTGAATAAATTAAAGTCCAAAGTACAAAATGCTGATTCTGAATGACTCGCTAGGAGCTCAAATAGTTGATGCAAGCTCAAAAACAGGATGATGATAAACCACTTTTCCAGGGAAAAACCTGGTGCCTGCTCTAAATTTTATCAACTTCCCTGATGGATTTTAAAAGATTATTGACCCAAGTAATAGAGCTTAGAAACAGACATTTTATTGTAACACTTTGTTCAATTTTAAATATAATTGCTTGACCATATTATGAAACTCAAACTGGGTCACGTAATAAACTATGTAAACATCTTCTTAACTCCTCGCTTTTAATTTCAATTCCACGTATTATAGATATATTTATATCTTTGAAACTAGATATGGTTTTCCCCATAGAGGTTTAGAGAAACTCTAATTCTCTAAAGAACTTTTAAAATAAGATTTATAAAGCAATGGATTTTGTGCTCATGATCCACAGTATCCGAGCAGCATCCTCGCAGGCAAATATCCAATAATTGGTGTTCGAGATCTAACGACTGGATACGACAACACGCAGCCAAACAACAAAGCGGTTCTGCCAGTTTCCAAGTCCAGTCAAATGGTCACATTTACTTTCAAAAATGGCCTTGTACTTACACTACGTACGAGTGGTACAGAACCGAAGATCAAATATTACACCGAGCTGTGCGCCGCGCCAGATAAGCAGTGAGTATTTCTACTTGAAAACATTACAAAATTCATAATCATCCCTTAACAACCACTTCATGGCCCATTGATTCTATTTGAAATAAAAATACGTGAAAAGTCTCGATATTTTCTAAGATTTCAAGCGCCGCATTAATCTTTTATTACCTCTAAACCCTTATTTAGGGAGATAAAAGAGCTTTGAAATAGAAATAGAAACAAATAAATCCATTGACGTTACATAATGCTGTTCAAACTTATCATTAAGGGGCTCGCGTTTGGCCATGAAAAATTGGCATGTGACTTTTAAACTGAATTATATTAGATTTATTTTTTTGTTTGATTAACGATGCTTGAAATAGGACAGTTTGATTTTGTGTTTGATTAGAAGGTAATTGAAGAGGGAAATTGTTTAGCAACTCGGTGACACACCTTTTGTTGATAATCAATATTTCATGTATTTTGATAGGAATTATCTTATCATTGATCAAACACGCCATATTTTATCTATCCTCCGATGACTTACTTCCTTCGTGTCGATACTATGTAGGGAAACGCCCCCCCCCCCCCCCCCCACTCCATTGATATACGTGCTCATAACTGCGTATCCCAAGATTATAAGAATTGCAGTATCTCTGAAAAATATTTACCTGAATAACAGAATCATTGATGAATCAGATTTATTTTAAAAATATATTATTACTTGTAGACCCGAAAAAGATGCGTATACCCCGTTTAGACAACCGCAGCCCCAACAAATTTTTCTACAGCGTATGAAATTGAATAAGCTTCAATAATGTTCCATGTTCGCTATAGTTTTCACAAAGTTTTTGTTGATTTGTCTCTGACTCGGCTTAGCATATGAAATATATTTGACCTGCTTCCATGAAATCGATTTCCATTCAAATTGCATCACTGTAGTCTTGTAAAACCTGTTCGGTTGATGTCATACTGCCTGCTGGACTGAGGAGAGGCGAATAATTATTTAATTTACACGCAATGTTACCGGCCGCTTTATCATATGTTTTGATTTCTATTTACAGAGACTTAACTGAGCTGAGGAGTGTATTGAAAGAAATGGTAGCTGCTATTGAGATGGAATTCCTTCAGCCAGAAGTTAATGCACTTATAGCAAGAAGCTCATAAATCGATGTGAATCTAAGTAAATATCGATTGTGATATGATGAATATGAAATATATTTGAATGATTTTTCGAAATTTGTACGCGAAAAAAAGAAAGAAAGAAAAAAATAGTTTAATACTAGTCAAAAAATATTTGTATCACAAAACTGGATGATGTTCGTTGAATCTGAACTAATTTGTCTGAAGCATGTATGTATATGTACGCATTTGGCAAATGTTAATATTTAAGTGATAGTCCATCGGACTTATATGTATAATTCACAGTTATATTGTTATTTTCATCTACATATTTCGATAAGAAAACAATGATTAACTTTGCAATTTTTTCTTCAAATGACTTACTGTGTCGAATTACAGTAGATCATAGATATTTGTTTATAATAAAATAATGCCATTCCTTATCTAATGTTCTAATTACAGAACTGGCAAGATATAATTATACCTCGATATTTAAAGCATTAATAAATGTATATATAACACTTCGTATGCTTACTTGGTGTTTTATTTCATAATATACATTTTCTGAAAATCACAGATGTCGAAAATTACCTATATTCCTCGTGGATAATTTTCTATCTATTATATCTATACAGAGTAAATTGAAGATAAACAATCTCGAGACATGATCGATCACAAATAATGTAATGTATCTTTATTATTATCGCGATATCTTTATCGCAGCTGATACACGTGCGTAATTATTTCCTAGAGGAATATAAATCATTATCCATCAACAAGGATTTGAATGACTCATCGATAAAGTTTTGACAACTAAAGTGTGTATGTATAATAAAATTAACAAGCCATATCAAAAGTAGGGCAGTCATTACTCTAATTAAGTCCCTCGGTGAAATAACATTATCAGCATATACGACTTTTTATGTATCATAAAAACTCCAGTATATGATCATTCTTTTAGATAGCCCTGTGACCTAATGACCCAGAATGACGTAAGATATTACGTTTTTAATCCCATGAGACAAATCTAAAAGAAAATTCCATGCAAATTGAAGAATAGCTGTTTCGGCTACTCAATCAGAAACACATTATCGGATATAAAAGAAAAAATTGGGAACACTAGCAGTAACGATGCTGTTATCTCACCCAGAAGTAGGATTTCTTATAAATATTCACTGGTTATATTGAAAGAAATATTCACTCCTTCAAACAGACTTTTCATTTATCCCAAATATTTTTACAAGGGAGTAACCGTATAAAAATAGAGAAAATATACTAGAAATTTGATACAAAAATTCTTATTCTTCAGGCTTTCCATGCACCAATTATTATAATTAACATATCTAGCAACAATCAATCAACTTTTATTTAATATATTTGCATTGTCAACAGTCCTGTCGTTATTTTTCAGGGTGTCTTCCGTCTCACTGCAGGGTTCCCTTGTTCTTTTTCGGATTTCCCTTTCGTCTTGTTTTACATCTTTTTTCATTTCCCAATGTGCGAAAGGTGATGCACTGTAAACAAGTTAAAAAAATGTATTCAAATGATATTTAATTTTCGAATTCCCATTACTAAAGAATATGTACACTATGTTCATGAATTCACATAAGGCTGGAACTCACCTGCTCATCCAGAAAATCCATTAAAGCATTGAGTCTGCATTTTATACCTTGAGCTTTCAATGTAGCATGTAGTTCCTCTAATAATAATGGTTCGTAGGTCAGAATTTTATTGTGTAATCTTTTATCCACCTTTATCAAGTTCCGAAATGCATTTTCAAAGCCTTCAGTATTACCAGACTGGCCTGAAGTGTAAAGATCATTGTTTTCCGGATCTTCGTCATCATCATTCGACGAATCACTTACTGTTCTACAAAAATCAATACCAGATTTGACCTACTTACAAGCGCAATTCACTATTTATCTAATTCGTAGTATAAATCTTTGGAGAATAAACTTTATTCCTGGATTAGAAATTTATTTTCAAACAGAAACCGCATCAACTTGACAAATCAACCGAGCAATATTTTTTCAGAAGTGTTAGAGACGAAGATGTTCGTCCATTTCATAAGAAAGTTAGAGATCTGATATTACCTGAAATCCGATGCGAGTGTTTTGTAGTCAGACTCAACACCGTCTGTACTTTTCCTGCTGTCTATTGCCTCTAAACTATTACTTCTATTTCGTCTTTTGGGCAGAGGTTTTTCATCTTCGCTATTAGATTCATCAGGATAAGATGCGACGTTGTTATCTCCCACAGGCACCAACGGATGTAACTCATTATAAATATGTCTAAGAAGTTGTTTAGCTCTATGACGTTTCTGAGGCTTTAATCCATACTTTCGTAGCTCGTTCTGTTCAAAAAGAAAAAAAAAACCAAAAACAAGACATTATTGGAAAAACATTATCGCCAAAAGCTGATTCGAATATCTAACATCATCTACGAATTCTCGTTAATAATCATGCGGCTTACTCTCAACTCTGGCGTTTTCATAGCACTATAGTTAGCTAATGGTGTAACATTGTGTGAAAGCGGTGCCTGCTGTGGTGTGGTTTGATCGTAACAGCGGCTAGTATCCGGTTCTTGTATGGGTGGCGTTTGCACTCTTGCCAGCTCACAATCAAACGAGTCGTCCATAAAATTTTCTCCGCTCTTTGACTTTGTCTTGATAATATTTTCAGATATTGATTTGACGTTCAATCTCCTCAGAGAAGATCTCGAGCTCTTTTCAGGTGTGATACTTTCACGTCTAAATTGTGTCGATCGCTTTTTAATTGCTTGTGATCTATTTGCTAAAGAGACCGACGTGCGACTTTTTGTTTTGTGGATTTTAAAGCTCTCCCTATCGCTAGAATCACTATCCAAGATATAATACTTTCCATCTGATTTCTTGTTCATTGATTTTCCCTCTTTTTCCAACTCTGCTGACTTTGTTTTACGAGATTTCGTTCCTGGGCAACCTTTATGACCTGTGAATTCCATTTCACTCGCTTCGTTCAGTAGATTAATACCGTTAAAACCGTCTCTAGGTATCCGCGGACTAGACGCCAGCACGAATGAAGTAGTCGCTTCCGAATGACAGTAATCCCGATTCATTTCAGAATTATAAAATGCTTTACCACTGGCCTTGCATTCAGCAAGAAGATTATCAATTTCATTTGTAACACCTGAATCTGAGTCAAGATTCATTGCCGGAGAGGGGAATATTCCCGATATTTCACACTCTGGAGATGAAATTGGATGGCAATCATTATTGAAAGATTTCGACTTTGGTGTTTCATTAAATACAACATCCAGTGTGGCATCTAATTTCGTTTTAGAAAGAGAATCTCTCGGCCGATACTGCTCGTCTTCCATTTCTCCCGCGTCGGTGTCTTCGTCATAAATATCAGACGATTTGTCTCCACATGCAGCAGACAGACTGTTAATTTTATCAGCAATTTTTGTCTGTTTCAAAGGTAATATTGACTCAATGAAGCACTCTGTATCAGTCTCTTGATCAGATATGTTAGTTTTTCTAGCCCCGCAGTCATTTTTCATAATCGAGAACTCTGTGTCATCTAACTTTATGTCACTGAAACTATCAACTTCCTGTTTACCATCAAGAACTCTGTAATCAGATTTTCTTTTTGATTTAAACGAGTCCTGACTCTTCCTATCTACTCTACTGTTGCCTAACAGATTTGAGGATTTTGAAAAATCAGATAGATCTATTTCTAAATCCGATAGTTCAACATCGCCGAGTTTCACTGCACTCTGGTCTCTCTCTCCCGACTCCGTCGAGCTTAAACTTTCTGGTGAATTGTTGATTTTACCTTTGCCTTTAAATGACGTACTTGATAATTCTCTGTGAATATTAGATGTGCTTTGGTCTGGGTCAGTGTATTCATACTTGGACAATAAACTATTGCGCTTTATTTTCGCATCTGTATCCCACAATTCATCATTCGAACTTTGTAAATAATCAGACGAAGAAGCTTTGTCCCCATCATTAATACTTGTAACAGACCTTTCTGAGAGAATATTTTTAAGAGCAGCTCGGTATTTGCCTATACTATTATGGCTGTATTTTCTCTTGTACTTTGTGAACATAGATAAATCTTTATCTTCCATAATCGAACGGTCTTCTTCCTCGCTATCCAGCCTACTTTCCCTAGAAGATTCTTGCGTTAAATCAAAAATTTCATCCCCCGTCTCATCTGGTTTTGAAAATCTTCTTTGAGATAGCTCTATCCTGTCCTTATTCTCTTCTTTCTTTTCTTCTTGATCGAATTTCAGATTTTTCAATTCACTCGAGCTCGTTGTAGATTGGGAACCATGAGTAGATACCTCTTTTTCGGAATATACATTTGTTATAAGTTCACGAGTAGCCAAATTGAATCTTGCGGGATTCTTGGCAGCTTCTAGCTCAATTTTTCTTTCGAAGATACTCAATTTGTTCCTTCGCTTTGGTGGAATTTCGTTATCTGAACCAGAACGCAGATCATTTTCAGCAATGTCCTCAATCATGGATGAAGTATTAGTTACGTTAATGCGAAATGGGTTTCTATGTTTTCTGATTGTAATAGTTTCAACCGATTCACAATCAGAGTCTGACTCAGATGCAGTTTTAGCGTTCAACCTTTGAATCTTTTCAATTGCCAACGTGATGTCACCCTTTTTCCTCATAAAGGCCCCAGGGATTTCCTTTTCCTCATCCAAACCCGCAGATTCTGAATTCGAATTACCAACGCCAGCAGAAATTGGTTTAAAACTTCTCCCCTTACGCCGAATTGATACAAAACGTTCATCTAATTTGTCGCACTTACTTTCTTGCGGCACATCAAATTCCCTATTTAATTCCGGGCTTTGAATTTCGAGTTTTCTGCAGGATGAAGATACAACTTCAATATCCGCATCACTGCAATTTCCATCGCTATCAGGATCACATTGACCCTCCTGTGGCGCTGTGTGAGCGTACGCAGAATTTGAAATTGTACTATCATCGAAAATATCGGGTGAAGTGCAGCGATCTTCTTCATATATTTTATTTATTAGTTTCACATCAGTATCGCTCTCGTGATCAATATGACAATTTCTCCTATTTGGGGATAATCTGCTTTTCTCAAGGCTTTGAATATCTGTTTTACTACTTAGATCTGTTTGAACATTTGTCGAAATTCTGTCTCTAATTTCCCTGCTTGATAATTTCCCACGCGTAGCTGCAAAAGAATCGTTACTACTGCTGAAGCAGTCCACTACTAAGTCATGAGAGATGTTTTTTCCCGTCATGTTCGTAGATTTTATTTCATTTCCTTTTCCATTATCGCTATCAGAAGATCGCTCGTCAATAACTGGCTTATTTGATGCGGGTGTATCGCATACAGTGCTCAATGAATTTATATCAGTTTCTACAGAAAAAATACTGCTTTCTCTCTCACTAAGGTCACTGGAATTATCGTTAGTAATTTTTTGTTTTAAATCCGTTTCAAAATCTGAAATTTCAACCTTTTCTGTTTTCATCTCATCTGACTTATCCCTCAAGTAAGCAAACAACTTCTTATGTCGATACTTTCTTGCAAGCACTCTGACGCCAGTCAAAATATCAGGCTGATCAAAAATGCATGCATATCTTTCGATAACACCGCAATAAATATATTCTAAAAATGCTTTTGCAGATAGAGCATCTATTTCAGGCCATGAAATTCTTTGCTTAATTTCCCCAGATCCAGGGTCCGGCTCGTTGCGGCTCACATCTTCCAAGATATCGTAACATCTTGCCCAGAACACAACCTGATGGGCGTGTATTTTAATATCCCCTTTAGAAATGATCAACACATCGCTCATGTAAGTTGCGTCCAGCATGCATCGCCAGTCTTTGGACAAATTCATGACAGAATTTTCGTCTGCCTTGTGCTTTACTGCTGTTCCTTTCTTGTTCTTAATTATTCCAATTTTAGAAGCACTTCTTGCATGTATTAGCGGGGATTTACTAGTTTCAGGAATTATAACGGCGGGAATGTCTGCATCTTGGCCTGGAGATTCCTGTAAAGGAAAGGAGCATTCGAATATTACCACTCCCGTGAAATCGAAATCTAAATAGACCATTTTAAAAGGAGGAAAATCAAATCGGAATAGTTTTTATGTTCCATGCAATGCAAATGAAAATTTGTAAATTGTTTATCAAAGCTCAGGAATATCTGCTTACTAGTTTTATTGCCGATTGGCTATTAGATTGTGAATTTTTGCTGAAAAATTAGGAATGGGTAAATTTTTTCATCATTTCATTTCAAACGTTTACAACGAAGTTATGGGAGATACTTGCAAGTTTGGATGTCCCCTGTTTTGGTTCTTCAATTTCAGTCTCTGGCTTCACTTTACATGGTGAGAGTTCTACGAGATTACAAGAATATGGACTTATACCAGTAAGAGATTGCTGAGTCTTATCCCATAATCTGTCTTTCTGTAATCAAAAAGAAGAAACAAAATATATCGACTTCTTCCTAAACACATTTGGATCTAGAAATATTACCTTCCCAATTCAATGCTCACTTACCACGCAATGATAAGACCTGAGCAAGCGGCTTTGCAGCGAGATATTCTCCTCCGATGTCGTAACTTTTTCTACATTTTCCAGCAGCGTTTGAGTTATTGCTTCATCCCCCATCAGAACTTCAGCAATACGAACCGTTAAAAGGCGGTCTCTTTCTTCCTGTGTACGACTTTGCAAAGCAGTTGGGCCAGCGGGTCTTTCTGATGAAAGAATTGAAGTTAAAACACATCAAAAAGAACAAATATTCTCCTCTAGTTTCCCAATCATACGAAAATCTGCTAAATATTTCATGGAGAAATAAACATTCACAGATTTAACTACAAGCAAGAATTAATCTATAGAGACTTTACAGGTGATATATTAAAATCCGTGCATACTCTTTCTCGATTTTCCACTAGTAGATGCAGTCACGGGCTTATTTGTAGTGAAGCCAAAGTTTTGAAGCGTTTTTCTACGCTCTTCTGTCATTTCTGCACTGATTGGTAAGCATGGTTCACCTGCCAGCAAGTGCGCCTCCTCCAATTCGCTAGTCACCTGTGCTTCGTGTAGGGACATCGACAATGCCATGGCTAATTGTAGCTGCGGATCTTTCTCTGAAATCTTCAACACGATGTTATTTCTATTAACAATCATGGATAATGGGTCCTGAAATATCAGTTTGCTATCTCTCACAAGTCACTTATAAGAGATCCCAATGAATTGAAAACCTTTTTTTAGTCTCAAATAAAAAAAAACCTCTGTTTCTTCACAACTTTCCTTCATTTTCCAAAAGATTGGAGAAACGTAGGATATAGGAAATGGCACATTGCTGTGTTCCCTTTAGAGAGCATTAATGTTACCTACTAATTTTCTAGATATAGTCTTCTTTGGTTGTATCGGAGGGGCAGCGAGAAGCCCCAAAGCTTTTCTCTCGTCCGCTTGTTTTTTCTGCAATTCAACAGCATCCAAGAGTTTATCGGTGGATATTTTATTCTTAGCTGCGCAACTTTTCATGTGAATATGTTGGGCATTTGCATCTTTGTAAGATTTGAAACAAAGCGGACATAGAAAAGCAGTTTTCACTGTAGATTGTGGTTTAAAAAAAGACGATTCTATCGATGGCTGATTAACATTCGATGAAGTGTCTCGATTGCGTCGTTTTTTGTTCAAAACAGTTTTATTCTCTTTCCTTGCCGGACGTTTATTTGGCTTCAAAACAGTCGGCTTAACATTGAACTCCGCCAGAGATTCATTCATCTCATTATCTTTTATCGGTGATCTAAAATCACACAGGCTATCATTCTTCTCTGTTAAACCATCGAGGCTAGAAGTGTTCGCAGAATGTCCTGACTCTGGATAATTTTCTTTCGATTTTGAATAATTAGCAGAATTATCGGACTCTCTCACAGAACTGGAAAGAAAAAAACTCCATTTTTACATTATGTCTACTGAATTTTATTCAATTTAAATTACATATTTGAATTACAGTTTAGAGAATCTATAGTACAAAATCTGACTGAAAGAAAAGATAAATATATAATCTTGATTAATTTTCTATATCGTAATAAATTAACACATCAAGCATTATATTTTTGGCTTTCAGATATTGGACCAGTTTCTCGCTATATAATCAAATAGATATAATCATACCTCTGATTATCTTGCTTTTTTATGGGCAATTTATTGTTTCTTAGGGATAAATTTTTTCCTTGCTTTTTATATCTACTCTCTGATCTCCCAGCTTTAGTTTCATGTTCACGATCTCGATTCTCCATATTTGACTAAATTTCTGTTCTATTATTTGTTCCTACTATATCGTTGAGCTATTGTTTTATTTACTGCCCAGTTCTTTTTTCTATCTCCTCTACAATATCGGGTTGAGATCGTTTCTTCAATATTGCAGAATACGCTTTAAACATTAAACTCTTTTGCTGCCTTTCTTCCGGCGTTGTTTCTTCCAGCTCGTGTCTCTTAGCGTCTCCAAGCAACTGAATAACCGTCCAAATGTCACGATTTATTGGAGCGAACCTGTCAAGATAAATCATTCTTCGTGTTCATATGATAATCTTTCTTTGATGTTGGATGAAATCGTCATGTTTTTTTTTTTAATTGAAAACAATTCTACAATAACTTTAACAATGTTTAACATAATAATCAAAAAAAAAAGATAATCGATAATTATAATTGCGAAAAATATTCCTGCATGTTATTCAACTAAAGAATTTTGATATTTGCGGTTATGTTGGAACAAAGGAAACGAGAACTATTCAGATGGTTAAGAGAATAATGATTGATAATTGTCACTTACATATATAATCCTGCGGTAACTAAAGTGTAAGCAACAAGAGCTACGCTAAACCAATTTCGTACTCTGTATGCCGGAGTGCCTTTGAATCTACGAGGTTTTCTATTGCGAACATCTATTGAATCCATCGGCTTCATCGATCCTAAATATAGAAGAATATCTCTTGCCACAGAGAGTTGAGACTATTTCCATGAAATATTATCGATAAAGCCTAACACGCTCAGAAAAAATCTGACAAATTATTATTCTAAGATTGTACTTATACTTTGCAGTTATATCGCTTTTGGAGTTTCAAGCAGGTCCATCGAACCGAACACATGTAACAGATCATTGTAGTGTATTTAAGAGATGATAGAGAGCGCTGAATATCCGAGTATCGAGACTAGAGAATAGTGATAATGAGAGCAGTTCACGCGGTTGATAGGGGGCAGCAGTTTTTACGGCTACATACCTAAATACCTATCGTAAAAATGCGTCATTTGTCAAATAATAAATAATTCTTCTTATTAATTTGTTTTGATGCATTGGATATGTTGCATTTGGTAAGTGGTTCACTAATCCTCTTCGTACATGTATTCACGTATGAACAGTTTAATTAACGTAACAAATTCCACGGCTTTGTCAATTGTTTAATGCTTGTTAACACTCTATTTTATAAAGATACGATACGATACGATTATCCAGGACTTGAGAAATTCGATGAAAATTATTATCTCATTAATTATCAAAAATAACAACACTCCTATTTATTACACAAAAAACACATCATCAACACATTTATTCCTCTCCAACACATTTCACATAGAAATATACACACTCTTGTTTTTAAAATATGTAAACACTTCCCCCCTTCCCGCCCCCCTAGCCAAACATTATTTAACAATGAACTTTGTCGCATACTTTTAGTTGTATAACAGTAGAAAACAAGCCTTCATGCTCAGGCTCAAATCAAACAAGAATCACCACTTCTTTCGTATCAGAATCATCAAAACAAAGATCAGATCCAAGAATTGGTACTAGTCTTTGATAAGTTATTCAGGTAGAATGAGATGCGTGCAAATCATCTATTCTGATGCTTTTTATCTGCTGAACGAATATCCATTCTCTGTTTCTCTGTTGCGACTTGGTTTGATCTTCATTGTGTAAATTTTTCCGTTCTTCTTTTCTATGCCTTTATTTTTTTCTTTTTTTCTCAAATACGTTTCAGATCGGAGAACGATGGGGTGTGTTAACAGTCGGGCGGACATTAATGATCTTCACCCAAATATATTTCAAGTTATGAACGTCGATGATTTGGGTAACCTGATAACGCCCGGTCAGTTAGAAATAACAGACTTAGATATAGTTTTATATCAGCGTGGTAAGCAGCCGGTGAGGTGGCCTCTCCGCTGTCTACGTCGCTATGGTTACGACGCTGAAATATTTAGCTTTGAATCCGGAAGACGTTGTTCTACTGGACCAGGAATTTACGCATTCAAATGCCGCAGGGCTGAGCAGCTCTTCAATCTCGTGCAAACTAACATTCAGGTAATTTATCGCAAGTCAGAAAATCATATCAATCGACTTTTATTATTCAACAATCTTAAATCAGTCAATAAATATCAATGATCAAACTGTTTCATCCATTGCTATACCGAAATCGAGAATAAGAAATGAAACCAAGAAATTCTCAATTTTTCTATCAAATATTCATTCTAATGGGAATTCCACTTCTTATTCAGGTTTGCAACAGCAGCGGAGATGATACGATATCGAGGGAACTTCCGGTCGCTTCTCATCCAGGAACAACGGTAACAACGCGAGTAATGATGCCTTCGGAGCCAAATTATTTAGACCCGACTCCAGCCAGAAGCAACAGCCGTATAGGTCCGAGATTCTCTCACAGTCAACAGAATGGAATCGGAAGATTAGGCAGCGTGGGGAGTAGCAGCGGCCCCATGTCTCCCCAAGGAACTATGGGGTCCCCTTCACCACCGCCTATGCTGCCGCCGCCACCTCCGATCCCCCATCCTCCTCCGTCCTCGCTTTACGTCAATGAAGAAGTCCTGACGTCAGCCGCGATCGAATTAGAACACAATAATAACAAGAGTCTTAGAAGAACTATGCAGAGGTATGGTATAATCGATGCATCACTTGAGGGATTCTGCATTTTGGTCGTTCTTTTTCTCTTCATTTGCTTTTCTGAACATTTATCATTACTTTTTGCTCAAGGGTTCAAGATAATTATTCGGTACACATTTTTTCACATTCAAATCGGGCGAGAAACTTTCACGATGATTATAAAAAACGAAGTAAATCTTGGAAAAAACAATACTACCATAATGAAAAAAAATAGCATTTGAGAGACAAATAATGAATGAAAAATCTAATTGATCCCAGTCCTAAACATTTCTTAACTCGTGTGCAAACATAAGCATGAAAATTTGATAAAACTCGACTATTTTGTTCAAGGAACTCTTTCACACGATATTTATAATATCGTTTATTCACAGGTCTTGTACGATCAGTAGCACGACATCAAGCAGCGGTTTTATGGCTTCGGAACCGATGCCCTTACCTTTGCCGCTAACTCAGGAGAAGAGTAGTAGAAGCAGACCTCCCCCTCTTCCGATGGCGTCCTATATAAATGTCGATTTAAGCAGTGACGCGAGTCCGTTGTCTCCGTCTCACAGTATTTCCGATTCAACACCGTTGAGAGAAGAAGCGAGTGAACTTGACGGCGCTGAACATGCTTATATGAATATCAGTCCTGGTCAAGAACACTACGACACAGGTACCGGCAAAGTTCGGCCGTCTTTACTGGCACAAGTACAAGCCGATTCGGAGGACGAGCCTAGGCACTGTTACGCAAACCTTGAATCTAGCGACATCGAAGTATTGAGGAAAAGATTCTCGGGTATATCTGCGGTGGAGAAATCCCCACTGCCTCCAACTACTCCGCCTGCCGGCCCGGTCAGAGAGGTAAATTATGCAGTTTTGGACTTGGACCAAAAGAATTTTTCGGCGGCTGTGAGTCCGGAAGGTAATGTTAATGCTACAAATACTTTGGCACCACCAGACTCACCTAATAAACCATTGAAAGGGTACGCGACAATAGATTTTAACAGAACTACAGCCCTTTCTCATTCTGTTAATCCTAATCTTGTTAACGACAACGAGGGCTCTAGAAAAACCCGACATAATTCGACGATCAACGACTTGGCAGCTCCGTCTAGACACAGCTCGTCTATTAGCGAGTGACCCATACTGTTACATACCTTTATTATTTTAGAGGTATTTTGAGAAATGAGAAGGGAAGGAAAAAGAGCATAAGGTTTCTTCAAGATGAGATAATGAACGACCCATGTCTTTGTATAATATGTCTGCTTTTATAGCTTGTCGAATTTGACATAATGAGGAATTTTCTTAACAAAGATATGTTTTAGGTAGCATATATTAATATGAATATACGAATTGAGGTAAATTTTTTATAACATGGGCTACGTTTCTAAGAAACGTTATACAATTTTTTAAACTACGACTATATTGTTATGCACATGATATAAGAGAAGAATCAGATATAATAGGGTCAATTATCAATGAAATTTCTGTTGAATTTTAGTAATATGTAACGCTTCTATGTAGCAAAGATTAGAAAGAGGCTGGGGAACTTGAAATGTTCTATTAAATGAGAACATCAAGAATTTAAATTCACGCCTTAGCTTAATTTCTATTTTCAACCCAAAGTCTTCAGATACGCTTTATCTAGAATATTTCTGAGTAATTAGTTCCAAGAAAAGACTTAATTGTGATGAAAAGTTGAGTTTTGCACTTTTATTAATGACATTTATCTCAAAATTAAACAACGAAATAAAAGATGTATATTCATTGAATCGTATCATTGATTTTCAATATCGTTTTTCATTTACAAAAAAAGAAATGCTCAATATTAAACTGAACTTATGCGACTTGGCTTTGTACATAGTACCCAATCAATTTACAGTCGATATTTCTAGTTCATATTTTTACACGTCGAATAATAAAGTGATTCCTTGTATTCTATTTGATATCATCTCAAAGTTATTATTACTACTCTTATATCGTGTACATATACATAATCGTACTATGTAGTTTGACGGCAGTTGACACAGTGATATGATACGTAAATGTGATAGGTGTAAGGCCTATGAATTGATAGTAAAATAAGTTTCGCAAGACTCGTTCGAAAGAAAAAAACCTATATTTCATTAGTGAGGAGCTTGTTAGACCTTATGCCAAATTGTCAGTAGTTTATTTTTGGACCACATGGTTTAACAAGAAATTAATCGACAGAAAATTGTACGTTATCAAATCAAATACACAGAAATTTCCACTTCATAAAGCTTTGATTCATTATTTGCCAAAATTGCTCGATGCTTAAAGGCAATAAAGGCGTTGACTATGACGGTAATAAAATGCATATATCGTAAAATTGCCAGTTATTTCTGATTTCTTAAATAAATCTACAAACTGATTATTTTACGCTTGTATTGAATCGGTATTGATATAGTCGGTGGTCTACAAAAGAATAGTTATTATAGCTTTCCCAAATTGATTAGATTTATAGATACTTTAAGAAATATTTATGTTAAGGGCCAATTTGTAAATAAAGTCATAAGTTACTTCGTTCGAGTCTTGTGTAAAAAAGAAAAAATATATATATATATATATATATATATTACGTAACGGACAATTAATAGCAGTGGTAAATTAGGTATAGATATGCCAAAAGAATATTAAATGTATGTATAATACAGGCCAAAGAAATTAGCGTAACCAGATTTTTTAATAAGCAAAATGAATTTCTGGTACTTCTGCTGAGGACATAATATTTCTTTATTAGAAAAGTTATATTTAAATATTTGACTGAATTATCGCGAGTATTTCAATACATACGTAAGGTGAATATCTATTTTTTTTCCTTGTCTCATGAATCGATGCACATGATTTAGGGGTTTGTTAGGCAGCTGAAATAATGGAATTCTGAAGCTTATAATTAGTGTTTGTCCTTATGTCCTCAATATGAATGTTCACCAAATCGCCATAGAGCGTTTGCTCTCTAATCGAACTAAATAAAAGATGTATAAAACTATTTTGTAATCATAATTCTCTAGAAAAAAAATGTTGTACATTGGAAGAAGGCACAAAGTTTATAGAGATCAATTATTCCATTCCAACATGCAATCTGTTAGACAACCTTAGAGAATAAGATCTGGTATAATTCGCTCCCGCAGAACCTATATTATAAACATTGATCTGTTTCAGATGTAATTCATAATCATCTTTTACATTTTAAACTGTTTTGACTAATTAATTATTTCACGAATTAGCTTACTGAAGTAACTTCAAATTTTTTACATCTGACGAGGCGCACAATTATTCTCTGTTAGGTAAATAGTGAAATACTCTATCAATTTGTTTCTCTTCAAATCTGGTGCAGTGTTCAGGTAAAAATTAATTTTCTTACATTTGTAATACTGTGATTTAGCAGCTTATTTGCAGAAGAATATGTTCTACAACTTAATATATTCTTTTTCTAATTTTACAATCATTAACTGGGTAATGAATTTTTTAAATATATATTTCAAATTTCTCAAGCTCCATTATGGTATTCTAATATATTACCTTATCATTGGATTACGTTGTAATCGAATTTTGATTATGACATTATAGCAAGGACAGAGCAGATGTAATTGATAATAGGGATTTCCTTGTCATATATGGACAATAGATCGCTTATGGCCTATATTATGTTATTTATTATTTTTATGAGCCCGTGAAAAAAAATTATATAGGTATATTTAGGTGTTAAAATATTACGGAAAATGTCATATACATATATATTAAGCTTTAGATTTTAGATATCCAAAGTTTTTGACCAGCCAAAGAGTTTTATCAGTCCTGTTCATTCAGCTCACTCGCATGATTTACTTTTTGGTAAATTGTTATTTTTTATTATTAATGCATAAGTATAATGAGATTACAAAAGCGTACTGTTATAATCTAAGGAACATATTGTCACAAGAAATGGAGCATTGAGAAAACGGGAAAGATTTAGCGCATAACTCCGAAACTCAATTTATTTCAATATTTATAGCAACCTTTTTTCTATATCAATTGATTGTTTCATAACATTATTTACCACCCATTTGTATATTTTATCTTCAACAAAAGTTAAGCATCGGTGTTAAAGATGAGTTGTTTAAATACCGTACACTAAATCTTATCCCATTTTTTTTTTTTTTCATAACGGGTTGTGCCAAAAACAAAAATACACAAAAAAAGAAGATATTTATTTCGTAATTGTAAATTCTAAATTAGTATAAATAAAATGTCAAATTAGCTGTAAAATTTAAGAGTAGATAAAAAAAAAAAAAATACTTCGTCAGGTTGATAAAAACTCAAGTACCAAACAATAAATAAACATTGCTCCATTTTTTCAGCTACAATGACACAACCATGTTTGCTATAGGCATGTACATCGAACTGATTTTTTATTGAGATAATAAATATATTATATGTATGCAAAACGTAGGTATTAGATCTATATTATTAGATAGTGAAAAATAAAGGTCAACTCTCTACTGCTGAAAAGAAATAAAATTAAAGATGAAGAACTTGTTAAAACAAACTTACCGTCTGTTATTGTTAGAGTTACCACTTGCCCGTTCTAACTTCTGTTAAATCTTCAACAAACATTTGGCCTGGAATTTGTTCCACTTTTATTCAGACACATACGTTGCCTCATCCAAGACTTCATTACAGTATATATAAATAATATCCAACATTCCATCGAATTTAACAAAGTTCCTAATTGAGAAAACAAGAACACGGATGTTTATGTTGATTTCCGTACGTCACATATTACTTGTTATTACAAATTGATACAGATGAGGCAACTACCTATAGAAGAGGAGAATTCTCTGATGAGTATTAGATTCATATGGCAACGGCAGTTGAGATGTGATCTAACCCACCTAGCAAGTATAATGTCAAACAGTAATTCATGGATTTGTAAAAATATAGTTAAGTAATTGAATACAGGTTTTAGAGCGGGTAAAATCAGACATCTAAAAAAAGAAACTAGGCGAAAGATACGATTTTCCACGGTCATGTTTATCACCACACAAGCCCATATCGTTACTTGATGCTTGAATTGCGAGATATGGCAATTTTTCATCCGTTCTGAATGTAAGATCTCGGAAATTACTGGAAAAAGAATTTAGGAATCTTATGATCGTTTGTTGAGGCATCAGTTTCTCGGAAATTTATCTTACAGATTATGATTTCAATTTCCTATGCAATGAACAGTATAAAATATGGATGTGGGCAGTCATTTTATTTCTATTTTACTTACTTACTGATCATTTAATATCACCAAAGGTGAGAGCGACTGATGTCTTGTTACGAATGAATATTTTATTGCCTATCAATCTGTCGTACATACGTGTATTTTTATAAATCCATCATGATATGTATATCCAACATCAATGCATATTTTAATAAACTATAGCTTATAAAATTATTTTATAAATAATTGTACATAAACAACCAAAGAAGCACATCTCATTTCATTGATTTGTGCCTCATTTTGAAATCATACCATATGGAATATATGAAAATGTTGTACAAAAAAAAAAAGAAAAAAAAACAAGAAGACTCTCCGTTTTTATCACTTTAAAAAACTATCAATATCCCTAATCCCTGCGATCAAAACTCTAACACTGTTTAACAGGATGTGATCAGTCTCTGCCTGACACTTTTTATACAAATTATTTCTAACGTTACACATTCTATTCTAGTTTAGTAAATATCAAGCATTACAGGCTACTCTTGCTGATCAGGTGAAAAAAAAATTAATTATACTCTCTGAATCGGAAGATTAGCACTAACTTCTAAAGTTATTCGGATAATAAATTCAATAAATATAATGTTATTTGTTTTTGTTTTTCGAAGGAAAATTAGGAGTTCAAGTTGAATACAAAATTAGTTAAAGAACGAATATTTATTCAAGAATATTAACAGATTTAGCTACATTTCATACAAGTTTATTATTGTTTGATTGTTTGAGTTTTTCACGGATACCTATACTATAACGAATGTTATAATTATTAATTGAGAAAATAACAGTTGCATTTAAATAAAACTAAAACATATTATCGAAACTGTAGAGAAAGATGTACTTTGGTACAGTTGAATAGGCCACTAGCTAAAATCCTTAGTTGGTAAACCATATACGAACCATAACTATTAACAAGACTTAAACTTGTTAGAATTAGACTTGACCATTGACCATCTTTCCATTACCTAAATACCCAATAACTATAATATCACAATAATTCGATAGAAATTTTGTCGAAGAAATGACACTGAAAAGTATAAAAATAACGAGATTACATTATGTATAAAAAAAAAGATCGGCGAATATATTGATGAGACGATAATTGATCAAGCAGCAAGTTGGCGACGTCTCGTCAACTCGTGGTTAATCAACACCGAGATATCAGGGTGACGGTGTAAAGTAGCCACGCAATAATGTGCAGTTTGACTAGGATCAGCTCCAGCCTTCAATAAAAGTCTTACAGCGTTAACGAAACCGCTTTCAGCAGCCACTTGCAAGGACGTCAAACCTTCGTCATTGATTTTCTCCAATTGTGCCAAAGGCGAAGTGACCAGGAGAGATACAGTGTGATGAAAACCTCTCGCGGAAGCTAAATGCAGGGGTGTGTTACCCCCGGCGTCCTGTAAACTTGGATCTTCCCCACGTTTTAAAAGACTGTCTACTACTTCTGGCTGATTTTTTCTAGCCGCGATGTGCAGCGGCGTTTCACCATATCTGGATGTAATGCCGACCGGGGTATGAGGTATGAGAAGAAAAGCTGTATTGAGTGCTCCGCACTCGAGGGCTTCGTGCAAAGGAGTTTCTCCGCGGTCATTTTTCAGAGCCGGATCTGCGCCAGCTTCCAAGAGCGTTCTTATCATTGGCTCAATTTCTATTCTATGACTATTGCCGAACGTCGATGAAGACGCTAACAGATGCAGCGCGCTTCTACCTTGATGATCTTTCGCGTCGACTGGACCAACTTTCGCTAAAAGAGCGAGAGTTTTTAATGCTATATCAAAATTGTGATGCAGGGTCTTCGAACTTTGAGCGTTCGCCAATTGCCGGGTCAATATATGCAACGCCGTGAGGCCCCCGCCGGCTTCTTTTACCGTCGATGGACAGTCGTGATTTAGCAGCTCTTCTACTATCTCAAAAACGCTCGATGGACTTCCGTTTATTATCGCACGATGAAGAGCGGTCTCACCGCGGGGAGAACGGACCCCTGGATCACAGCCGTTTGAAAGTAAGGCTCTGTAATTACAGAAAATATTCTGGAATACGTTTACATAAATACGAAATATTGGTGGGAAAATATCTGAAGTTTTTGTTGTTGTTGGATTCTGGATTCGATGTCGCGAGTAGATTGTGTGCGGAGTTTACTTCAAGCTAGGCTCTTTCAAACAATTTATCCGCATTATTTTCGAAAAATTAATGAATTATTTTAATAGTACAAGTTGTCCCGAAAATAATACGGTTCAGAAAAAAGATTGAAGGGATCACTCGTTCTCGAGACAAGAAATGTCAAAGCTTGAAAGAATTTTGCCGCCGAACTAAACGATCAGATAACGCTCTAACGTGACGTTACACACAGCTGCTTCAGATACATCGAAGTCACGCGTTGATGACTGGACCGATATAATATACTTAAGCAAATTCAAAATATCTCGAAATGCCAACAATGATAATATTTTTTTTTTTCTTTCTGAGTGTAGTCATCTTATCGTGGTAAGTTTATAGAATTGGATAGTTCAAGAAAAAAATGTTGAATTCATAACAGTTCCTCGTTATATAAGTAATGTCAACAATTTTTGAATCACGCCATGAAATCGTTAAAGTCTAGAATTGAAAATGAATTACACTATCAAACCTGTTGATTGAATATAAAGGATTGATTAGCAATCGCAGTAACGATCCCTAAAATATTTTGAATCTCGTAATTAAAATAGCCGAGATGTATAAAGTGTAAGTTTGTTATTAATGTTTGAAATTTTTGTAACAATCATATATACCGTGCAATCAAAATTATAGGGTTTATTTCGACAGTAATACAGCTAATAGGGTAAGCAAACGCATAGAAGAGGAGTAAACTAATGTATTTAGGGCAGCATTTGAACTGGATATATTTTTTTTTTCTTTTAGGGCGCTGTTAACCTCGATCCTCTTTGAATTTGATTTATTTTCTTTACCTGAGAACCGGGAGACTGTGATTTGTTGCCGCCACAAGAAGCGGAGGATCCCCCGAAACGTTCCAATCCGGTTCGTCAATATTTTGTACAACTCCGCGTGCCATAAGCATCTCTACGCTTTTAGCATCTCCGGCCCGAATTGCTTCGTGAAAACTCATCTCACATTCCGGGTCGTAATCTTCGAAGCTTTCTTCCTTTGATAATTCAAAATTCGCTATTCTTCCCGCAATCGTATTTCCGCCCGATGACCGATAAGCGTTTTGCGATGCCTTTTGATCTCGGGAATTAATAGTATTAATGAAATTATCTGTTATACTATCCGACGATACAGAGCTACATTCGTTTGCTGGATAAGTTTTAGTCCCGTTTTGTAGTTCAGGATTAAAATTGACAGGCGATGTTTCATTGTCGATAAGAATTTCTCTAGAATTAACAATAAATTCTCGGCTTTTATTTTCGTCCGTAAGATTAGAGTTCAAGTCTTTTTTCTCTTCGGGTAAATTTATTTCCGAAGTATTAGACGATAATTGAAGTTCAGAATAATTCGTTATCAATTCTGTGTAAGAGTTTTTATCGACGATATTGTTGCCGTGGCAATTAATTTCCCGACCGTCTTCTGTCCGTATAATTTCAGTATTAACTATAGAATTCCTCACTTCAATACATGAAAAAGTTTCTTTCACGTCCGTGATAATCTCCTCTACATTTTTTTGCTTACGAAGCATCAAACAAGTTTCCAAAGAGTTCCCTTCCTCGGGGCTTGTGCAATTTTCATCGTCTTTATTTGCCGCTACGTTTTCCAGTACGTCGACGCATCGACCTGTGATCGAAGAATTTACAGTTTTAGCCACAACGGAAGTTTGAGAAGACGATAATTCCTCCGCCTTTTGACCCACGGCTTCAGAATTTTCACTCATCGCTCCGTTTTCTTCGTTACTAGATTTCTCCAAAGATACAACAGCGATTTTTTGCGGACTAAAATCAGCCGGCAGATCGGAATTATTCTTCACGTTCTCTTGTCTACGAGATGAAATCTTGTCGTCGTCGTGAGCTGCGGTCATTTTTTAAAAAATATTTCGAATTCTGTTTATTTCTTTCCTCTTCTGCGCATATAATTTTACCGTCACAAGAACCGAAGTTAACTGTTAATTATTATATCTTTAAAAAGCATAACCGAGATGCTGAAATTAAAAAAAATTCGAATTTGATGCACTCGAGTCGCTTTTTATTCTTCAATCAATCGGATGCACAGATCTTCATTCACCTGTACGTATTCAACTATCAATTTCAACGGCCGGTATTAGGTCAACAACACTCGATTGCGGTAAGAAGCGTATAAGAAGAGGCGGAGACGACTAAAAGAGACTAAACTAAAACGCGTCCACGCGATGCACACTGCAACCTCCCCTCCTCAACAACACGACGAAACTCACCCGAGCATAGGCGCCGACCTCGAGGAATGCAAAGAAATTCTACGAATTAAAAGACTTGAGAAGATTTACCATTATTCGATATTATTTCTACACGGCGCGTCTAACGAACTACGAAATAACTTCGAAACTCTTCATATAAGTACATACCTTGCCGACAACTTTTGCGTAATATAATTTTACACCAACATCAATTCGCCGGGGTATAATACAATCCCTAAACACATATGTATTTGCACAAGTGTTATCTGCAACTGTTTTAGCTATAGACTATTGATGATAACATGTAAATTAATACCAATTCGTTATTCGAGAAATTCTTAACGGAATATTATGGAAATTAGTGAATCGTAATATGATATGTGGGCAGAGATATAGCATATACCACGAGTTTACCCCAAAGTCTATAAGACATGAAGAGATATTTCGGTGAAGTGCACCGAAGAGCTAAGTATCTATTCATGTATTTCTGTTGGCGTCCGACTTCTGAAGCCTAATAAAAATGCTGGTTAAAACAATTAACCGTAATAATAACACTTGCTGTACATATACGGAACGTTAGTGAGCGCTGCTTACGTTCATATGATGTAAGTTTTAAAAGATGCGCGTGCATCGAAGTATGTAGAGCATTTTTAGTATCTGTACATCTGGTGTATAATATTAATTTTCCATCTTCATATTTCCCTGAATTAACAATAATCTCGCGTACTATATTCAAAGTTCAAATAGCTAGATCGATTTTACACTTGTAGGTACACCGACCGTAAAAGACAGAAAATGATAATTATAAAATATGAACAATGTGGTAAATATGTAGATCTTGGCGTTCCGGTTCTTCGAATTCTATCGTCTTATTCACGAGTCATGAATATATCTAAATTCTGATTCGGAGCATACCGTGTTTTTGCTTCTAAAAATGAACCTTCCACCCGCTGTGCGGCCAGTTAGAACATAATCCGTCCCTTTTCCCCTACAGTATTATTGTAAAGGTACAGGATACACCTGCAGAGTTTGCTTACTATAACAGGTTGAAAATTCAGATTCCAAATTTCCTTGTGGTCTTATTCCGATCTCGGAAAAGCGTGATTTACAAAAATTTCACTGTTTAGAAGTCGATTTTCAAACTATGAAAAAATAATTTATCGGCAAAGAATTTGCTTTTAAGACTAAATTGTTGAAGTATACAATTACGTCGTTAAAAAAATTATGCAACGATAGATAACGCGTGTAAAATTATCAAGAAGGATAATTTTCGATGGAAAATCTTTTAAAATACGAAACCAAGCGGCTAATATAATCTCGGATTTATCAGCAGTTCAAAACTCCATTGAATCGTCGAGCATATATCGTCTCACGCATATCTATCACGAGTTTAAAACTAGTGGAAAGTACCGGATGTGGAGGAAAGATGATAACAACGATACTTGATAGTTTGATGCGGGTGAAAAAAATGTTCATGAGTTTGCTTGATAATTCATTGCGTAAGCATTTCGCGTATACATACTTAAACACTCATTGAAGTCAAGCCATGCAGCGATTTCTCTTCAAAGTTACGCTTTGTATATATCTATACGGTTTGATCTCTCGATCGCGAAGAAGTGTGTATATAACGTATACATAAGTGTGACTGTATACATAGGTATACAGGCTTCGAAAAGAGAGAAAACCTTTTTTTTTTTACCTCTTCTTTTCTTTTCCTCTTCTTTTCCAAAGTCTAAGCCTGCACATGTGCACATGTGCGTGGACCTGCTGCAGGGGTTCTCCCCTTGTGATACATTAGCTTTTTTGTCCCCCTTAAATCTTACGGATGAAGGTCCGTCCGACTGAACTCTGCCTTGTCACAAACAAAACTCTGGGGCCAAGGGCAATGTAGCAGTGAATTAAAAGGGCACTGGTTATTATGCGTTTATACGGCAAAACAAAAACTTTATTTGTTTAATGTTCAATTTTCACGTGACTTCATATCGATGTATTGTAGATTAACGTTCATTAACTCTGATTACGCAACAGTAAATAAACAAACATTTGAACTTTGTAATGAAAAGGCCAACAAAATTTTGTACTCATTGATTTTACAGAATTATTTTTTTTTCCCACATTAAATCATTTGCTTGAAATATCATGAATTTACGTGAATCATATGATAATACAAGAAGCTAACGTTTCTTTCAATTTGTGTTTGTTAAATGTCTCCAGCCACGATGTTTGAACTAGTATATATCAGTATTTCGGGTTCTTTAAGCTGATAATTTTGATAATTTTTTAACAATAATAATAAGAAAGTGAGCAGTAGATAAAAATAGATGAAGATATTTCTAATAAATTAATAAAACGACAGATTGTGGTGTAAGCTTTTTTTTTTTATTTTTCTTCTTCATTTTATTGATAGTCAACACGTATTATTATGAATATTTTCACACTTTCACTCAAAGGTTACACCTTGGAATAATTAATAATTATTGTTATTTATTACAAATACAAATAAGATGAAATAAGTTGATAAAAATTTTAAGTTCCCTTATGTTATACATATACATATAGTTTTGGAATAATGAGAGAGAAAAAAAAAAAACCTGACGAGAGAAAAAATAAAGAAAATTACATGAATAATTAAATTCAATGGGTCATTCATTGTTTTAAACGGTAATCCAATGTCTACCCTAAATTATTCAATACCATTCGAATCTTAATCTTCTTTCGCATTCCCGTTACGGTCCCCATTCTGACGGCTCCTAGATCATCGATAAAAATAACAAGAAAAAAAAACAAAAAAAAAAAAGAACAAAGAACACACATTAATATATTCCGAGTTGAACATTTTTCCTCTTATAAGTCATAGAAAAAGGTTTATTTTCAAATCATGTACTTTAAATTCAATTCGAAGAGAACACAAAAATAAAAAATAAATTCATTAGATTTTAGGTAATTGTTAATAATTTTAGTTTATAACAGAGTCAGATTCTATGATATTTGGTCTTAGTCATAAGTAATATAGTTATGAATTTGGAGTAAATAAATTTTAATACCAAATGCCGATGTTTACCGTTTACCTGCTGCGGGACCTTGAGGCTGATCTTGATTTGGTTCTGCGTGGGCTGCGGTCTTTAGATACGGACCTGGCCTTACTGCGAGACCTGTCCCTATCTCGACCACCCCTGCTGCGAGAACGGCTTCTTGAAGCTGAACGAGACCTGGAGTGCTTGCTGCGAGATCGTGAGCGTGATCGAGACCTAGAGTGAGACCTACAATGAACTTGACATTAAAATATGGATCGTTTGATCTGTGCCTATGATTTATGTTTGAGGTATATTGATTTAGAACAATTTTTAATTGTTTAAAAACTGTTGTTACCAATTTAAGAGGCATGCTGTTTTTCGATCACATATACTTATTGATATTCCCTAGTCCCTAGTCCATTTTTCCTCTCTTCCTCAATGATAATAATAAGACAGCCAATTTTTTTTTCCATCTCTCAAAGAGAAAATAATAAACACGGCTGATTCTTTTGCTACTTAATTACTTACCAATTCATTTCAAATTCTCGCTATCAAATCAAACTAATATTGTAAACGAATTTATATTACTTTACACGGCTTACTACTGCTGTAAGTTAGCGCAGCTTTGAAACCAGAAGATAACGATATTATACTCCGGCAAATTAAGGCTTTCTTTTTTCGTGTTTCAGCTACCTTGCATGATAAACAATTATGCTTTCCTAGCATCATTAGTTTGTTAGTTTGTCATCATTAAATTGTGACACTGTATCTCTTCTCTTCAACGATATATACGATTGTATGTAGTTATGTTATATCAACATGCACCGTTAAATATTATTCATTGGTAAAACATTCCTACCTATTATTATTATTATATTATTGTCTGATTGTAATTTAGAATCGTGAAAGACAGCACATGAGTGAAATATCTTGTTAAATTTATACACAGACGAAAATGACTAACCAATGTCTTTGTTTTTTCATGAAAAATATACAGCAAATGGTTTCATCCTGAATTGATTCATCTAATTCTTCGAAGGATATATTCGATGGATATATCACATCTGAATCATCCCATTCATCGATAACTTTCCAATAATATCATTCGTCATAACAAAATAAGAACATTTCTTATCATTCTTAGGCATTTCGCGTAAGATTACCTTAAGAAAAATAAGAAAAAAGAAAAACGAATTTAACCATTCGAAAAAGTATAGTCATCAGTACAGGATTGAAGGCACTGCATATATTTTCAGAGCACCAGAAAATGTTGCTGTCTATTGAAAATGAACGGCCGTATCTTTGTAAACATGGTTTTACCATCAAATTTTTATCTTCACTTCAGACTTGATTGGCTAAAAACCGAGCCTGGACAAAGAATATTCATAATTGCTTTTCGAGTTGAAGTTTTGTCATTCCAATATTAGATTAAATATTTGAAATAAATTTAACGATAAACAATTATTTTTTTTGTTGTAACATAAAAAATCAGAATCTTGCCTATTTTACTGAATTGAAAATTAAAATAGAGTAAAATAAAATAATTCGAACCGAGCTTGTTGTACAAATAAGGCCCGAATTTTTGGCAAAGTTCGGTAGTTACATCAACAAACTAATCCTTTATAAGGGAAATCGATCCTTTTTTTAAGGAATACTTCGGACTCAGGTGTAGTTATAGCGAAATGAAAGGAAAAAAGTGTTTCTATCAGGTTAGAGTATCGACTGTGAAGCCTGTGAATACTGAAAGATGTCCTAACTCCAAAATCGCGTCTAGATTGGTTAATCTTTTTCGTCACCGATGATATTTACACCGGACTCTCATTCTAGATTGTCGATTTTATATTCAAACCTATTTCTATTTCTATTTTTATATTCATACTTTCATTTACTTTTCGAAATATCTGATTACTGTTTTTTGTTTGTTTTATTTTTTTTTTTATATACCATAATTTGCGGCAGCCTATAGTAGGCGGGTTGAGTACGCGAAGTGACGGCAATTGACCAGGAGAATGGGAGAGTGGGCGAACACATATGCAGACGAAATCGCGCGAGGGTCAGATGGACGGACGGACGGACGGAGAGTGGCTAGACGAGATGGCTGGACAAAGAATGTCTCTCAGTGACGGGTGTACGGTACTACCGACGACAAGGCGCTAACTGCGAGCAGATAGAAGAAGAAGAAGGCTGGATCTACCAGACGTGCCGAGGTGAGCAAACTCTCTGTCTAGGGTGATGTCAGTGGTCAGTGAAGTACCGAAGTGCGCAGAACTAGCCACTCCGTCAGCCATGTTTCTCTCTTTCTCTCTGTATCTTTCTCTCGCTCTCTTTCTCTCGCTTTTCTCGTAGAGTGCAGAAGGTAACCCAAAGTAGGTGGGTGTTCTACGCTGTAACTCTACGCAGTGTGTGTGTCACAAAGTGAACCCAAGTCGAATCTCGCGAGAATCTCAGTAGATACACAGTTTCTCAATGCTTGTGTCTGTGTTCAGCCGCATCTCCTATAAATAACGGGCAGGATTACATCGGCTTCGTCCTTCTGCCAGTTTACCAATTTATTTCCTATCAATCACTCTCTACTTTTGCTCTTTCTCTCTCTTTCTCTCCTCTCTCTTACTCTTACTCTTACTCTCTCTCTCTCTCTCTCTCTCTCTCTCTATCTTTCTCGCTTTTTATTTCTACTTTGCTTTTTTCAATTGACTTCTTTACTCTGACTCAGTTACTCAACACATTCATTTCATCTCTCTATACTTCACCATTCACTTACATCTCGCAGAGATTACTGCCTGGTAGGGGTCCAACCTGTTTTCGCCTCAACTTTACCCAATTACAATTAAGGGTTTGAATACTATTATGTTTACGATCATGATGTGAGTTCGATACGCACTTAGCGGATAGAAAAATGACTCAACTTACTTTACTTCAGTTTGGAGAAACACCTTTCCATTATATAAATAAAATTTTCTTTACCAATCGCCACCATTTACCTCTCTTACTTAATACTCCAGTTCTTTTCACATATAACTATAAAAAGCATTTAGATATTTCAAATCACCCAATCCAGAGGATTAGCGATGGGAAAAATTCAAACATTTTCCAAGAAAATTGAAGATATTCAAACGATCTTATTACCAGCCATCTATTTTCTTTTCTCACCAATATATTCAGACGATGATTGAAAACATGACTCAATATTTCACACAGTGCTCATAGCTTATCATTAGCGTGCAATTAGGGGGTATCCAACGTTGGTAAACTGAGTTTCACCTTGCTTTCTCGAAAGAAAAAACAAATATTCAAGAATTCAAAGGTTTCATTTTCAACAATTTCACGTAAAACTCTCCCAATGCTTGAAACTAGACGCAAATTTAAGCCTCGTAGACTAATTACTCGCCGTATAGAATACAGAGAATGAATCTCTGTTGAATGTGGCTAAGAAATATTGGAATTATTTCAATACTTTTCAATATTACTTGACCTGGAAAGAGATGGGCTTAAAAAAAGAAGTGAATAAATATGTAATCTTCACTAGTGTGATAAACGAACCTGCGCCTGCGAGAACCACGATGTCTTGGACAGTCTCTAGCGTAATGACCTCGCTCTCCGCATTCGTAGCATCGATCTTCAGGATGGAAAGGTCTTCCGCCTCCACGTCTTGACGGACCGCCACGATCTCTCAATCTTTTTCCATTCGAAGGTTCAACTCTGGCTCTTCGTCCGCAAATGGTTCTTCCGTCAAGGCCTCTTACTGCGTCTTCGGCGTCACGGGGATCCTCGAATTCAACAAACGCAAATCCCGGGGGATTTCTTGCGACCCAGACATTTCTCAACGGGCCGTAATACGAAAAAGCATCTTCCAATTCCTGCTTAGTCGCATTACTCCCAAGATCACCTACGTAGATCTTACAGTCGGATGGGTATCGTGACATCTGTTGAAAATTTTCTCCATTTTTAGACTTTGAACCAGTTGACTCGGACTTTGATAGAAAACGGAAGAAAATTTCGAGAATAAATTATATTTTTCGCTTTCTATTACCAGAAATTATCAAGTTTCGCTTAAGAATCACGATTCGGGTCGTTAATCCGCGATATTATAACTACGCATTCATTTTATTATTATAGTCGGTTGATTCAGAGGCTTTTTTTCTTTCTTTTTATATCAATACATACCTATATACGTAGTATATCGATATAAAGAGAAGAAAAGCAAAGAAAAGAAGCGAAGAGAAAAAACTTTGGAGAATACGATAATATAGTCGAAAATTATTTATTTCTCTAAATTTTTGTTAATCTCAGTAAAGAAACAAAGCCGGGAGCCAGTGATATGTAAATAATTTCGACGGTTGCGAACGGAGGGGAGAGCTCTTTCGGAATCACTATGCGATAACCTTTAGTCTATTTTTGTGGATGATATAAAACGAGTATAGTACATCTTAATAGGGTTTCAATTTCTAGTTAAATATATGACTTTCGGAGCTTAGAAATTTCAATTAAGCTAGAAGAAGAACAGTTTATTTTCTTTTCTCTTTTTTTTTCTTTCTTTCTTTCTTAGCGAACGATTCTGAACGCCATCTTTGCGATCCACGGATGCCGAACGTTAATGCATTTGCGTTACTTGAGTTATTGAGAATTTCTACGTGATTATTTAGATATTTTAACAAACTCACCTTGTTCATTATTGAATCACGTTATCGGCCTCATACGTGCGGAATATCTTGATAAAACTGGAACCTTTCGTCGAGAAAAAAAAAGCCGGCTTTACTCGAGCGCGGCGTCACCCTTCCTATGCCGCTATCGATCTCGACAACACAACATGGCGGCGGTCTGCGTGGCTACGTCATCAACGGAAATGATCATCGACGCCATTTTGATTTCCATACAAGGAAAAGCGGGAGAATTTACAATTTATGAATAAATGCATATTGGAATTAACGGAATAAGGCATATATATTTGACAAATATGGTGTAGGTCTTCAAATGAAGACATGAGACATGATTAGATTCGGAAGCAAATCGCAATCCATGATAATATGTATCAAGATAAAGTTAATGTCTGTCACAATCAATTATAAATAATAAACAATTAACGGTTGTTTGATATCGATAAATTCACTGTCTGCACTGATTCGCAATATGATTATTATTAATATTCGATTGTTGTTATAGATAATATACGTCTTAGAATAATGTTTTGTTGAAATAATCCATTCGGCGCCTTATATTTTCGGCCCTGAGTGAGCGACTCCCCGCCCCAAAGGCTGATCGCTAGCAAATTCCTGGTGAAGTCAGCGACAGAACAAGGCTTGTTTTGTTTTCGGTAGATATTCGCTATTCAGTAGCTCCGCTGACTTGGTGGACGATGGTGCTGCGAGAAATGTTATAGATCTGTCTTTCTCGTACGAGACCGTCTTTATCAATGAGAATAAATTTGTTTTAACGTGGAGTGAATAAACTGGGAGAATAGTTTGACAAATATAATAACCAAGTTTGAATATTACAAATGAGTTTTATTATTTGATATTAATGTTCAGGCGGCTTTTTGGCATTTTATTTTGCGATGTACTATGCATAGGTGAGTTTTGCGGTAGGTCGCGCATCGAAAGAAAAATGACTTCCTTGAACTTGAAGGCTAGCGACCCCGAGAGCATTCTTTCGCTCTTACAGGATCTCGCCGACGTACCTTGCAATGTAGTGCAACAAAAATTGAACAGCTACGTAAGTTTTATTTATTACAAACAATCCACATGACAGTGACACTCAATTATAATAATTATATAACCTCAAATCTATAAAATAGATTTTTTTCATTCGTATATACATACGTATATGCTTTTATTCTTGGCTATAATGCGTGTTAGTACGTATTTACGTACCTGTACATATTTATGTTTGTTTTCATTTATTACCTTCCCGGAGTGTGTGCCGACGACAGTCTGTAAATATTAGGTTAACCAGTGAAAACATCGCCCGGTTTTTTTTTTTTTTCTTTTCATTTCAATTCCTTGACAACGTAGTTATAGTTATTTCCGAATTTAATCTCCAGTCAGGTTCTTTTTTTTTTTTCTTCAACATAAATATTTATCGCCGATGTATATACGCGTATACTGTATACTTTGGCAGAAATTAACTGTCACTAAATTTTCTATTATTAATTTTCAAACCATCTGCCTACTGGTCGAGTAGAACGTCTCTTCACCTCTGGTGGTATAATATTTTCAATGTTTCTTATTTATCTCCCCCTCAACATATTATATTATTATGACGCGAAATATGGCTTCGTTATAAAATAGAATATAATTATATACATTTCAAAGTATAGATTCGAAAGTAAGAGGAATTTTTTTTAAATGCTAATACAGTCACTCAAACTTACAGGAACTATTACTATCGAATATAATATGATTGTCGTTGGATGTGTTACTATGTGTATGTAAAACGAAGAAAAAATAACTTACCGTTAATTATGGTTCAAATCTGCAATGGCTTGTGCAAGTATGTAGTTTGAATGTGAATTTCCTCAAACCCACGTCACTTGGTTTAGTCAATAACTAAACTACACATGTCTCTCAGCACCGTTTAGCAGTCCAGGATTTAAACACAATCCAAAAAACAAGTCCTGTAACGTTTTAACTTTGTACCCTGACATCGAGTTCACATTGTTTACAGATTTTTTCACTTTTCTATCAATCATCTACTTGGCTTAGGCCACGTCATACTCAGCAGTCGAGAAACTAATAAGAAACGAGAAAATTTCAACTTGAAATTTTATTCCATGCCAAGAAATTGACTCTTTTTCACATATCTTCACAAAGCTGTACAAGATATTCATTATCGCCTCTTAAGAATTCACAAAGAGGAGCAGAAAACTGATAAGAGAAATAGAGTTTGCATTAAAATTTACCACTCATTCTCAAAATCTGAGAGATAATTAACTTTGAACGATCATTTTCACACATTGTATGATTTTTTTATATCATCAATATATTCTAGGCAATTGAACTGAGGGGGTATTTACCTTGGAAATAATTCTTTTTTCTTCAAATGCCTTGTATGCTGTGAAGAAATATTCTACTGACACAGTTTTCTCACAGCTGACTATTACTATTTTTATATATAATTCAAAATTATTTGACATTTTATGGACTTTGCAAAATTGAGAAGGAATATTCTACATAGATCAAATTTTAGAGCAAATGGAAGATATTTGATGAATTTCATTTTTCAGATACATAAACTTTTGATCCTCAGCAGGGATTGAAAAACAAATATTTGCCATGTGTAACATGAAGTGTATTAATTCATATCACTTTGTAAACTCTTCTGTAAGTCATTATCATAAGAAATTTATGAATTTCAGTTACAAGCCACAACTGGATCGAAAGTGGTATTCCTAGCTCCAATTTTGTTAGAAACGGAGGAGATGGTGATACATGTAGTTGGGGAGAAGATTCTTGAGAGAGACCTAAGGTTCCCAGTAAGCCAATCCAATGTAATATTCAATATTTAGGTATTTTCTCTTTGTGTTTATTCACGTGATGATTTAACACTTGTTTAGTTTTTTTACACCCAGCGCCTTATATACAATTATTTCACTAATAACCTATTCGCAGATTTCTTATGCTTTTACTATTGCAATGTGTCTGATATTGTATAAGAAGAATAAAAAAATGTTGCTCTAGAGCAGCTTGGCTTTCATTGCCGTTAAAAATGAGGTGCGTTTTAGTAATACATTCGTTATTTCTGCGGCAAAAATAATGTCAGACTTGATTGAATGCTTAAGCGACCTTGGTGGGATACGAGTTATGAATATCAATTAATCAGGAACTAAAACTGGGTTTACGCTGTTTTGATAGTACCACACGTGAAAGATTAATCTATGACTATGTAACACATAAGCAGTTTTGTTTGGCATCTATATCAGATAAGCGGAACAAGTCAAACATCGCCTCATTAGCTGACCCCCAGCCGCTGCTAAGCGTCCACACGTTAAAAATGTTGCGGGTGAACATCTAGCCTTTTCATATTTTACCCTAATTTTTAACTACGGAGTACACACGTCATATATTATGCGCTGAATCTGATAGTACATAAAAGTACTTGATTCTTTTCTATCAACATTACAACATGATCAAGACAGCTGACAATCAAATTATCTACTACACTCTCTCCTATTCCTACTCTCACTAATTCAGTCAGTAAAAAGAGTCAAGTGTTATTTTCATTCAAATCATTTTTGTAATCCGTTCACTGACTATTCATATTTCGACTACACTTCGTCATCTTTTTTAAACACGCGTTACCCCACATGTATGTTTTCGTTTATCTTTTATTGCACTAGCTGCGACAATAGAAAATAGATAGATAGACAGATCGATCCGGACAGGCAACAGAATTGATGCATCTATTTTGCAATTGCTTGCATAATACTCTTATACAAAGTACCCAAGGTCATATTATTCACAATGTTTTAATTAGATGAATATTAGATGTCGCTTGTCTCACCCTTTGTTATAATTACATTCAAATTATCAACACATCTGTCTTCTCTGAGATAAACAAGCAAAGAGTTGATTAATAAAAGTAGCAGATGGAATTTGCAGAAGCTTCTGTTACCATATATGTATATCAGCCGTACTTCTCATAAGTTCAATTACATTTTGATTGTTCAATATTTATTATATTGTTCAATAAAATCCAAATGGTGTAAATTTAATGTGATCAATATTCTGCAGGTAAAAGGTTCCACTGTCTTCTTTTTCCTTCTCACTGGGTGAAAGCCAGGGCTAATGAATTATGTGTAGCGTAATAACCAGACTTTTTATTTCGATCTAATTGATCACAATTTGTTGAGTGAATTTGGAAAACTAATTTCGGAGGTTCTTTTCTTTCACACATGCATCGATTTTAATCTATTTAGTCACTCTCAGGCTTATATATTCATCATATTAGCATAAGAAGCTTACGAATTATCCCGGGAGAATTGGCTATCTATATAGTATAGCTGAAATCGTTCTCATTATATATGCCGTACGTTTTTTTGAACTATTCACGAAAGCAATCACGGGTAGTAAATATTGTCAATTTACCTCGAGTATCACGGGACTCTCATGTTTTTTTCGTTGTATAGATTGCTTGTTAATTAATTGAGTTGTGTAAGAAGGTTTACCTAGTTCCATGAAAGATAAATTTTATGTTATTACTTAAGAGCAGATTTTATTAGATACTTGCAATGATATGGGTCATAAGAAAACCAATCTCACAGGGCCAATTAAAACGTTAACTATATACAACAAGACCTCTTTTAATCTTATCCTAATCCGCCCTCTTTTATTTCAATATAAGTATGGGCTCGTATTTTTTTACGTCTTGAAATAATCTTGGCATTGCAGTTCACCTTTCATTGATCAGACTTATCAAATGATATAAAGCGTGCGTATTGCTAAACTAAAAGTAAATCGTTAACAAGTTCTGTGGATAATTCTTGTTTTGATAAATCAGTTCGAAGCAATCTACCACTTGAATCTGATCATATGAGTCATTTTTATCTAAAAGTATGAAGGATTCGTTTCATTCCATTTCCAGCCAATACCAAAGGTAGAAGAGTAAACAGAAGTCGTCATCACAAAGTTGATGATCATGTTTGTTTCACAAATTGAACTATTTTCAAACCTCAGCTTTTTACAACTTGATTTTAATCGCCAGTGTGAAGAAGAGTTGTTCTAAATTTAGTTAGTATTTCTGAATTGCTTCATTAATAAAATGGCATAAAAATAAAAGTTGAGTGATAGCTGCCTTGAAAACTTTGGTAAACAAAGATTGATTAATTATAGAAGGAAGCAGACAGGTTTAAAGGTCTACGGAAAAGCAATTATCTAATTAGAATTAGCTTAGCTTACTCAAGCAATTGAAGCAATTAATGTCATTGGTAATTGCCAAGACAATAGTAACATTAAATATTGGTGGAACTCATGACCTTCGATCATGCGACCACTAAAGGTCTAATAGCCTTTTGTACTATTAAACCTAGCCCCTGTATAGCTTGTCGTTAAACGAATATGTCCCCTCAATTGTCAATAAAATTAGTTCAAATACTGCCTGATGTCTGGCCTTTGAAATTTAATGTTTTCATTGTATATCAACAATTGTGTGATAAACTTAAGCAGGTCTCCAAGACTGGCAAAGTAAGAAAAAGCAGTAAGTAGTATAGCAAATTTTGACAACTGCTTAATTTGAATATCGAGACGAATCATTCGAAAATTGATTCTCATTTTGCTGGATAGACACATACTCATTCATTATTTCGGTAAATTCAGTTGAAGCAACAGGTTACCGGAGCCCAAACTTTGCTAGTCATGAATTGTGCTATTTGACAGTTTAATTCATGTGCATTAATGATTTGTAGTAACGACAGACTGTTCCATTAACGCTTAATCATTATCGATAGTTGTGAACCCTTGATATATTAGTCCATAGTCTGAAAAAGATAATGATCGAATAGTCATCATTGAAATAACCGGCAGATAACGACTAATTGGGTACGATATTCGACCATCAAAAGATAATCAATTAAATGAAATCATTCATTGTGTATCTATTTTTCGATTAGAAATTTTTCGAAAATCAATGAATGACCAAAATTTGCAGACATTGAAATTCAGTTTCTAAACTGTTCGTCATAATTTTTGATGATTATTTATCATCCCTGCACAAAGGCATTGTACAATAAATTTTCCCATGCAGAGTAATCTCCCTTGATAATATTGCTAATCAATATTCTTGAATCCCTGTCGTAAACTACTAGGAGCATCCATCAAGTTATGAAAAGATAGGCGATACGTTATGAATACAAATTTATTACCGTGGTATCATTTTAAGAATAAGATATTTGTGTAGATGCAATTGGTTCTCTTAATTTATCTATGTCCTTGAATTTGACTGGAAACACTACGGCATGTTCCAATGATTTACATCAGTTCGAGTCACTCATACCAAACTTGTTCATATAATTGCTAACAAATATTATGCTTCAACTAATACTGCCCAGCTATCACAGAAAGTGTTCGTTCATGTTCTGAATATAAATTGGACGTATAATATTTATTTGTAACGTAAAGAAGAGACATAAGAAGTGAATTTAACATAACAATTGCTGGGTCCACTGCAAGTATGATCCTGAATACTTTGCAGTATCCATTCATTTACAAATTACATTCTTGTAAGTCGGTGCCATCAAATGTTATACAAGTTTGTTTATTGGTAATCAATTGTTAGATAATAAATTTGAACACGGTATGCAAGTATGTGTGAATGAATAAATCTCGATATTGGTCTTTTACTTTCTAACAATTACATGAATTATACAAGAGACGTATTTTTTTTTGGATCCTAATGATTTCCCTTACAATCTATAAATGTACACGTGTATAGATGTTTGAACAGAATCCAATCGCTGTGTAAATTGCTAGCACTAATTTAGGGTATGCTAATATGAAAATTGCTGATCATTAAAAGTTCTTCACATAATAATTTAGTGTGTTATCATTCAAATAAGCTCCGGTGAATCTTACCATATTATAACATCAAGAAGCTACATAAATATTTCTGAACAATGTTAATATCAGGAAGTAACATAAATTTCGTTTGTTCAAGTTAGCGAATGAATTGTAAACACAGAACAACTATATTTTGGGCCAAAATTTGTTATCTAATTGTTTGCTATTCAGATATTTCTACGATACAGATCTGTATATCCTTGCATCAAAAGATCAGCGATAAAATTAACATCCGATTCGTAGTTTTCAAAAATAGAAAAAACAAACGCTACGATGTAAACGAATTTAGGAAATTTAGATTATCTCAATATTTTCTGCACATCATCACCGTGTGATATTGATTAATTTATCAGAAGTTGTTATATTTATATCGTCATTTTATGGAGTATTACGTCCAATAGACAGTGAGGTAATGTGCTTTCAGTAATCCAAGCCATATAATCCAATTTAATATCATACGTGTAACACAGGCAACAAGTCATCCTAGCGCAGATGTGTCTGGTCGAAAACTTCTTTATTTATACCTATCAGTGGTTCTAGCAATTTATATAGTTTTTCATAAATTGTATAAAATCACAGGAGCTACCCATAAATAGTTTAGGCCTATATCATTGAACGTGTCACATGAAAGACACGATAAATGGAGGCAGCGTAGTTCTTTTACATCTTTCATATGCAAATTCCCTATTTTTACATAATAATTGTCAATCTACAAATACCTGACTGTACTGGTCTGGCCGCTTCTTTCTTTTCACTAGATTAGAGGTAAAGTTCCGACAATTTTTTTCTGCTTTCGTTTATTATTTTAACTCAACTTATTGTAATTGTTTCTGAAATGTGTTTCTCATTATAGTTACTATTAGCTATGATCATCGGTCCAGAATTACTTCTACACCCTATTTACTTATAACTTCATAATCTTTTATCTGCATTGATACCGTGATATTTCGACGTCACAGTTTTTAAGTACTGATAACTTATCATCCCGTATCACCAGTGCGTAGTTTCACTAACATATTTACTTTGAATTAACATTAATGTGTAGAAAATTATTTACCTTGTAATTGATTATTCTTGTGCGATTAAATTTTGAAAAATGATGAAAACATATTTCTTCACATAAATTAATAAAATATTCATTTTCATTTAGTATTGATTCAGTATTTTCTAACTATGAATTTCACATTGATCCTTATTCACAAACAACCAGTCTTCTTCAGCCTATTTTAGTTACTAAAAATCAATTTACTTTAATCTAATTCCTAAGTACTTGAATGTCATTGTGTAAAATACAGCCATTTCTGCCAAATGTATGCTTGTATAGTTATTTTACATTAGCTAATGATCCATTTATGTCATTCATCTATGTCTGGAATTATGATATACACAATTATCTACAAGAAGTATTTTTATTTTTGCCAGAATCGCAATTTTTTTGCACATTTGTGCATATAAGGCTTTGATAGAATAGAACTTTTTAGTCATATTGAATGATGTAGCAGATATTTTGAAACTTTGTAGATAGTTGTGTATGCTCGAAATTGATTTCGAGCTTGTAAGGCTACAAGTGTGTATATTTTCAGATACTTAATCACGTTCTGCACAGAGCTGTGAAACATCGGAGGTCTGTAACGGCGAATTCAACGGAACTAGATCAAGAACTATTGCAGCATCTTCATTCAGTTGTCGATCCAGTACCGGATCTGTTTCTATGTATTCCTGTTCAGCATCCTGTTCAGCATCATATTGCCCTTGTTGTGTGTCTGATAGATTATGCTGACAGAGACAATGCTGAATACATGTGTACAGAAATCGTCCAGGAATGCTTCAAGTAAATTATTTTCTTTCTATCATATCATTAATGATATTTATCATTCTCTCTCTACATCTCTGTCTCTCTCTTTCTCCCTCTCTATAACGCAAAGTTATCAGTAGTTCTTGCTATATGTATATGCTCAAGGGATGTCTTCCACTAACTCATCATGAAACTCACCAGATAGTTACTGCACAATGTAACTAACAATGAACCGTGTTTCTTCGTTCATACCTAAATTGCAGAATTAGTACGTGCGGATAATTTGTCATTCTGTTGCTTTTCTCTAATGTAAAAGATGCGATAATCTTCAGCATGTGGCTGAATCTGTTTGAATTAATAGTATGAATGTTGTATGGAACAAAATCTTTCAGATATTGTCTGGGCATATTATTGAGTACTTTACGATGCCAGGAAGAGACACGATTGAAATTACAATGTCAAGCATTACTTGCCGTATCCAGGAAACTGTTTACACATTTGGGTAATAAATAATTTCATTTGCTAAACGTGATAATGTTTGTCAAGCTAACAATGATATGAACAACTGTTTCAATTCGGAGACTCTGAAAGATTGGGCAGATGCTAGAAATTCAACTTTTCAGAGAACTCTGGCGAAGAGTTTCTTGTAGTCAAAATTTTATCAAGCTAGATTTATTTTTTTTTACACATTTTTTCTTACTTCCAATCCCACTTTATTGTAGATTTCCTAAAAAAACATTCTTTACAATCCATAGGGGACTTGTCGGACCTTCTGCGAGAGATTATGGCAGAAGCGAGAAAGTTAACTAATGCTGAGAGGTGTTCATTGTTTTTACTTGACCCCGAGCAACAGGATCTAGTCGCTAAAGTGTTCGATGGGGTTTCTACGAGAGATGTAAGCAACATTGCTAAACATCACTCTCGTCCCAAAGTGAATACTAACATCATTTTTTGTTTTGTTGCTATTCTTGACTAATCAAATATACAGTAAAATGCTTTGTCTCAATCACAATTCTGTTATTATTTATAAAGAAATTTAATCTCTTTACAGTCCGTAAAGGAAATGCGGATAGCTCGTGGTCAAGGAATTGCAGGTCATGTTGCGTCATCAGGAAAACTTCTTAACATACGAAACGCTTATGACCATCCACTTTTTTATAGAGGAATAGATGAGGTCACTGGATTTAAAACACGAAATATACTGTGCTTTCCTATACGAGATGAAAATGGAATTATTGGTAAATCTATTTAGAATTTCATTTCCTCAAATGTATGAAGAAATTTCTCTTTGAATCTGAATCTTAGGTCGACAATACTTAATCAATGATGACTATGTGTTTCTTATTCTTTAGGAGTAGCCCAGTTGTGCAATAAAATGAATGGATTATATTTTGATGTATGTGACGAGGAAGTGGCTACAGCGTTCAGTATTTATTGTGGCATATCAATAATGCATAGTATTGTTTATAAAAAAATTCAAGATGCACAGGCGAGGAACAAACTCAGCAACGAACTCATGATGTATCACATGAAGGTCAGTATCAATAAAATATGAAATATTATGTAGCACACATCCAAATTAGGTCATTAAATGGGGCTAAATTAACTTATGCATAATTTCTTGTAATTAAATTACAAAACTTAAAGTGTTAGATCGAATCTCTGAATACATTTCACGAGCCTAGATTTGGAAAGAGAGAATCGGGATGCCTGGAATTCTTCAAATACTAATTTCTACGTGATATTAGATTAGTTATCAAATTGAAAACACACGTGACAATCATTGAATATAGTTTTTCTCTTTTTAATCTTACCATTGGTGAATGCAGCAGGTAATGTACTCTTATATTACAAAAATACAATGAGACAAAACTTCTCCATAGAATTTCTGTTATTTCTCTTTCTTGGTTATACTAATGTATGCTTATCTTTTATTGCTTTTCTGTATTCGAAATTATCCGCTCGAAAATTCCATCAACTTGAATTTGTAAGACCTATTTAACCATAATCAAAGAACTGTTCTTCAATAAAGCTATTCGACAAAGTTTGTTCAAAATAATGAAATATCTTGAATATCTCTGTATGAAACCTTCGTTCATTATGTATAACATAAAACATCAATGATCAAGAATTTGAATTCTCATCTACTTTTATCTTTTAATGTTTTAGGTGGAAGCAGAATCGGTTCAATCTCTTTTAAATTGTCGTGATGATCACAGTATTAAGGACTTTGATAAATTTCACTTTAGTCCTCGTAGCGTACCTTACAAACATATGCCGTGCTATGTACTTAAAATGTTTAACGACTTAGGCTTTATCATGCATTGGAGAATAAAGAGAACGACACTTGCTAGGTAAGAAAATTCAATGATCTTAGAATTCATTTTCTGGATAAATTATCCGAAATAATTGGACACGACTTTATTTTATAGAAAAATACATCTTTCATATTGGTTTCTAACATTTTCTTTAAGTAAGAAAGAAATTTTCTTCACAGATTTATATTATTCGTGAAAAAAGGGTACAGAGACGCGCCTTACCACAATTGGATTCATGCTTTTTCAGTCGCTCATTTCGCTTACTTATTAATAGTAAACTTAAATCTTATGAAAGATGGCTATATAACTCCTTTACAAGGCTTGGCATTTTTGGTGTCGTGTCTTTGTCACGACATTGATCACAGAGGAACTAACAACTCTTTCCAAACAAAGTGCGGCACTGTTCTTGCCAGTCTTTACAGTTCTGAAGGATCTGTGATGGAAGTGAGTATCACTCGATATTATTCAGACATTAAATTGTAGAAAGTCTGATCAATTAGTCGGCACCTTGCGTAGTGATAAATAAACTTTAATTTGGGGCTAAAATTCGAACAAGAAATCAATGAATACTTCATGCTTGAGGAAAAAATGATCATTCTTGTTGCTGCCGCCATTGAATATCTACTCACTATGTTATATTGTAATGATGGAAAAAATTTATCCTCATTTTACAGAGACATCATTTGGCCCAGTCAATGTGTATCTTGAACACTGACGGTTGTAACATATTCGAGAGTCTATCTAGCGAAGAGTACAGCGAAGTGTTAGACTTGTTAAGAAACAACATCCTCTCAACTGACTTAGCATCCCACTTTCGCACAGCCGAACAACAACGTGAAATGATTTTAGCCGGTTACAATAAAGATGATCCCGCACAGAGGAGGCTTCTTCTAGCCATGTTTATGACTTGCTGTGATCTTAGTGATCAGACGAAAAATTGGAGGGTCACAAAGAAGACAGCGGTATGTGTTGAATATTCACGTGTAAATTGTAGATACTTAATAGAAATTTATTGGGGCAATTGAAGTGCAAGTATATTAATTATTCGATACTTTTGTAGGAACAAATATATGATGAGTTTTTTTCGCAAGGAGATTTAGAGAAGAGTATGGGCACTGCACCCATCGAAATGATGGACAGAGAGCGTGCCTCAATTCCAGATCTTCAAGTACAGTTTATAACGAATCTTGTATTGCCTCTTTTCAGGTGAGTAGAATTATTCTCAATGTTAGTAGAAGAGTTTTATAAGTTCTATTTTAATTCCTGTTTGTTAAATTCTAGAAACTTGGCAGATATGTTTCCTTCGGCGCAGCCTCTTGTCGATGTAATTAATAATAACAGAGAGGTGTGGAAGTTGGCAAGAAATCTTTTTCAAGAGCATAGTCAAAACGGTACCAAATCCATGGACATTCTACTTGATCCAACTTTAGAGGATCAAGTGCTCAAAGCATATCAACAAAACGCTGAGTTTGAAGACGAGCCAAACTCAAAGGTCACGGAAAATATAGAAGATGTTGACATTGGAGTCATAGACAAAAATTGATAGACCACACAAGTGTTATCATTCATGTTACGAGAAATATCTGATAACATTTCCAGTCAAGTATGTAAAAATTTCGGAGATAACAACCAGAGCATAAATCATTTGCTATTTAACGTAGATTCGCTGACTGCTACGTTATCACACTATGGAAGTAACATTTCTTGATTGCGCCTAGCAAACTAAAGGATTTTCGCAAAGGAAATTCGAATAAAAGGTGTATGCTGTGAAAGAACATCTCAGTCTAAAAATTTTTCGTGACTCGAATTTTATGAACATTTTAATTGGCTGTCCGTTTCAAGTTACTTCAAACAAAGATTGCATGAGATTCTATCTGGCTCCAAGTCGTTAGTTTTGTATTCAACTTTGAATCATTGACGTATTTTATGTCTGGGATATAAATATCCTGAAAAAAAAAAAAAAAACAACAAATTATACACATAAAGGTATATATTTTTTGATTGTTTAAATGTGAGATCAGTGTCAAATGTAACACGAGTATTAAATTAATTGTATAGGAATTAAATTAAAAATAGGAAGAGTGTCAAAATCTATTGGCATGGCTTTAGCGAAAATAGCCGTTTAATGTCAGTATTCCATGGCCAAATTAGTAAGGTGCGTTGGAATATAACGTACTAAACGTGTAGTTATACCTATACAACAATCGGTATGTGTACAAAGGACATAGAAAATAGGGTATTTAGGGAAATAGTGTATTAGAAAATTGTTTATGAATGTAAATGTTATCGGGGAGGGGGGTGGGGGGTGAACTCTTAACTACCTAATGTAATCCGTTGTTCAGTGAATGTATAAGGTTTTTCGTTTGTTGATAAAAATGTTCCATAATTAACTCCTCGCGGCTAGCTAACTATGATTGGAAATTTTCTCCTCTATGCCGCCGCGTTAAGTTCCGAAAAAATATTCCAAATTTTTCAAATATTACAGAGGCTCAAAAGAAATGTCACAATTCTAAAGTATTAGTTAAATTAAAATTGTGTTAGGCATGTATGTGTGTTAGTCATGGCATTTTAGTCCAATTTCAAGGCGACAGGAACGAAAGTAATGTAAGTTAGTAACTTTATAGGTCCTAACACTAGTGAAACAATAATTGCCCTAATTTTTTTCAAAGTTCAGATAACGACTTTCGAATAAAATAGTCAAAAATCTACTCCAAGGGTACGTAATGAAAAAATCTACAAAAATAATCGGAATCTATCAGTGATAGAATAATTGTTACACGCTTAGCGATCACCGCAAACGTATCTAATACTTACGGAAAGCTTAACTGGTTGCACATACAGAAAAAAAAAAAATTGTTTTTGGTGCTAATGCTCAATTTATGAGTACAAATCGGCTATAAAATAATTTACGCAATTGGGAGCCATGTTGTCTAGAAAAACTCTTGATAATAAAAGATGGTATACCATTTTTCATAGATATTTGTGGGGCATTTCATGCCAACTCCTCCTGATTCTCAGGATCAGGCGTCAGTCAAGCAGGCATAGAATGCCGCCTTTACCTTATAATATGTATTGCCTAAGATGAGAGAGACTTTAAATTGAAACTACAGAGATTTGAGGTCCAATGAGTCCTAATTATATTTTTTAAATATTGAATCGTGATTCGGATGGAAAAATGATTTCATCTACGTTCTTTGTCTTGACCAAAATTAATGATTTATTATCTATCGATGAATACCATGAGGTATATTATTGCTTAAACAAACTAACCAAGTGACTCTATACTATTGTATTTCGAGTAGTTTCCTATTTGGGATATATATATTCCTATACGTTAATAGTCTAATAGAATATAATAGAAGTCTCAAATTGAAAGTATAATTCAATTGACACACTACTTTTGTAGTTGTATACAAATTTTATCAATTTAATTGTAAATAGCTCAATAATATACTACTACTAATATACTATATTAAATAACACTAAAAATATAACATAAATTCAACCGCTGAGAATGGTCTGAAATATAATGTTTCCTTTATAATACAGGTTTACTGTACAGAGTCATGAATCATAAAAAAATGTCATATCACTTATCCGCGGTACAATATAGTCTGATTTTAATTTCAAGTATCTAATTGCAAATATATCAAAGAGCACGGAAAAAATAATAATGATATATCTGTGCCAAGAAAACAGTGATCTGTAACATCAGTTTATTTTACCTTTTATTCATTCAATATTACTTAATTAGCGTATTTAAGTGAAGGTAGAAAATGTTTCCATCTTTGTATTCAAAATTCATGTTGTTGCATAGAAATTGTCTTATCTATATTACCATATCAGATAATCACCTATAAGTTTATACTTGGTTTGTCATATAACTAACGATAAGTAAATGGTATGCTCGAACCATATCAATAATTTTATGTACACAATATCTCGCTTTGTAGATTTATATTATTAATGTGTGTAGGAAAATTTGTATATATTTATTAATTATTATTACTTTGTATATTGCTGTTAAAAATTAATTCTATTATTGTTTTTGAACAAATTTAGGCGTTTATATCAAGGCTCAAATCTTTGCCTATAGAAATATGCCTTATTAGATATATACTTATAAAGAAGACTTTTATTGTTTATGCAAGTTATTTTCAGAGCCAAATAAGCAAAAAAAAAAAAGGAAAAAAAGAACGGCAAAAAGTAACACTGAACCAGAAAGAAGATGGAAAATATCATTTCAGTTGTTGAGTAGCAATTTTGTTTGTTTGTCATTGTTATAATGTTTAGCACTAGATGAATATCTCTGTCTCAAATGACATAAATGATAAATTGTGATTAATGTTTAGTACGAAATATGTTATAAGAGTAAGAACAGTTTAAAAAAACAAAACCATTCTAGTCACACATATGATTTGTATAAAATGTGTCAAATTACACGATGTATAGATCCGAGTACTTGAGGTATTAAATATTTTTCTTTCTATTAAAAAACTTGTCATTTTAAACAAATTCGCAACTATTCCTATAAAGCTAACGTCACATGGGTATAGGCGGTATAATTGAAATAGTATTACAATCAATTTGAATTTCGCGGAGACGACATCACGCCAATATTTAAATATTATATTAGCTTTCGTGTTACCTACACATGATAATTTCGTCCGGGATACCATGATGATTGTAAGATTAGGTTGAGAACCACTACAACATCCCAACAAATAAACAAGAAAAAAGCTTATTAAACAGCCGACATAGGTGGCGCTGACTGTAGCGATTCAAACTGAAGAAACGTTATTTGGTGTGGACAAGTTAGGAAATGGGGTTCGGGATGCAAGTGAAGTGTAGCTGCCTTTAGCCTTCTTAAATGTAGTGTATCATTATTCGTAGTTATTAACTCTCAATTTATCGGTTATTCAACGTTTCTTTATCCGCGTTAAAGTATTATTAACTATTTTATTACGGGAACAATTCAACATTCAATCTCAAATAAATTCTGTGATTACGTCGGGAATCAATGCCACTGCCCCACACGGCTTCGCGCGATTTACCATACAACTAACGTAACGAATGGAATATACACAATTGTCACGATTCATGTGAAAATAAAGTAATAACTCGCCTCAGTGATAAAGGGAAGAATATTATTTAGCCATTAAATACCAAGGTGCAAAGTTAACCATCATTTATAAATATAGAATAAAAATTAACCGGCTTTCGATTATGTATGTAAATATTTATTTCCATACACACAAAGAGATTTTATACATTTATTTCCGGTTTTCTTTCTAACCAAAACTCCAAGGACTTAACAAACTCTTCCTAAAACATATTTATTCGATATTCTTCATAGGATTTATACAATAATGGAGGGTTGGACAACAGAAAGAGTATTCAATGTACTGCGTAAAGACCTGGAAGATTTATCTGAATTTATTGATAAAAATGAGAAAGAAATCGAGGATACACTTAACGAAAATTTGGAATTTTTTCGTAACATGGTAGCCCAAGTACCAGATGAAAATTTTGGTCCTTTATTGCCTAAAACTCCCAAGGTTACTCGCAAGAATCAATTACAACGTATAGAAACTATCCACGAAGATGAAACAGTGGAGTTTGAGGTCACCCGAACGGCTAGCATCGTCCCTGAATTAAAAGTAGAAATCAAAGAAGAAGATGATGATACGTCCAATCGTAGATCGAGAAGGACTGCATCCAAGAAAGCTGCTTGCAGCATTAAGCGACAACAATCTTCACATCTTAATAGTAAATTAAGAAGGCCTTCAGAATCTGACGAGAGTGTTGCAGAACAGGTAAGATATTTTGCGGGGAACTTTTTTGTCTCGCTGCTAAAATATTACCACATTTATCGTCATGCTCTTTTGTTTTGTTTTATTTTGTTTTGTTTTCTTTTCCTTAGCAAATAAAAGAGAGGTACAGCAGTTCCGAGGATGAAAAAAGCCGACCTGTTAGGCAGTCGAAGGCTAGAAAAGCGTCCGTTCAGAAGAAGAGAAGCGAGAAAGATTTCCAGACAGAGAAGAGTAACGGAACTTTTGTTCTAGAAAGCAGGAATGAAAATGAGAAAGCCTCCTTGGAGAGCAAAGACCGAGTTTCAACTAGTAAACGTAAACACGATGAAACTAGATCACCTTCTCCGCAACAAAACGAATATAGAAGCTACAGGACTCGCAGCGGTGAACCAGCCGCCAAAAAAACAAACGTTATTGATGAAAGTATGGAGAAATCTAGCCTGGATAATACCTTGGAATCGTCAATTTACGAAGATGCAATCGGTAAACCGGCGCCGATTCATAATTCAACTAAGATTATAGATACGACTGTAACTTTGGGTAAAAATTCTCGAGAATTGGACGATACTTTGAAAATGCCAAGCGATCCAAAGATCAACTTAACTGTTACATTGGCAACAGCCACTAAACAGAGGAGAAATTTCGCTCCGAATGATCAGGAGAGAATGGACGATGAAGACGTAGTTGCTTGTACACCAGAAGTTAAAAATCTGACTAAAACTAGCATGCAGATTGGATATCAAACCAAGGTGCGAGCAGCGAAGAATACTCATAAAGCAAATCAGCTGTTTAGTCCATATGCTACGGATTCCGTTAAGAAACGTGTCGAAGCCTTCGAACAAGCTGGTTTGAACAGTCCAAAAGCTGTTGAGATCGAGGCTCCGACTCGAGTAACTAGAACTAAAACTCGAGCAATGGCAGCTGCCGAGGCGTCCGGTAATACCACTCAAGCTATTCAGCCTGTACAAAGTATTGCACAGAAATTGGCACGCAAATCTTTGGCTAAAGCAAAGAAAATCTCACTCGCTAAACAGATTAAAGATACTGATGATAGCAAGGAGGTAAATAGTAAAGCGGAGTAATAAGAGTTTATCAATGTTTTCAAAACTGTCTTCTTTCTATTCATTCTAATCATAAATTTTGAGTTTCGGCTCGCTATACTCTCTTGAATAATTAAATTCGCTCAGCTTTTATCTTGAAACTGATTGGGCTTGGTATTCAATTGTTTGAAATATTTCTTGAGCTCTAATGATTGGCAAAAACTAGGCAGATTCTGGGTGAAAGTTATTTATATAGTTTGTATGTTTTCTGTAGAATGAGAGTACGTGCTATGCGCCAATAAAACCCAGATTATTTGCATCGAGTGAAAAACTAATGCAAAGAATGCAATTGAAAATAACTCCGATGGGAAAAAGTCGTCTGCAACAGCCCATGTCTGTTAATCGTGGGCAACACACACCTTTGACTGTGCAGCCTCTTTCTAGCGTAAGCCTCTTCCTATATCTCTTTCTGTTTCTTACTAAGACTTTAAACTTTAACAAGATCATCATTCACCGATCATCATTGATTTGACTATTTTTCAGTATTTTTTACTTTCACGACTTTACGATAATTAATATAAATAATTCTAGCACTCAAAAGCCATGTCCGCATCTCGTACGAACATTATTACAAGTGTAGACTCTTTCCTTCAACCTCCCAAGCAAGCTCGGAAGCTAAGTTCGGCGGAAAGGGCTGAAGAGAAGAAGAGAAAAGCTAATGAAGAAGATGCACGGAGAAAGAGGGAGGAGGCATTGAAGGCTCTATCTGATGAGAAGAGAAGGTGAATTGCTGATTTTGATTTTATTCAAACTCTTTAGTAAATAATAAAAACCTTGAAATATTTCACTGTAATATTATGAGTCATTATTTATTCTACTTTTTGTTGATTTTAACAGGAAGAGAGAAGAAAAAGCGCTAAAGAATAAATTGGCTAGAGAAGCACAGGAGAAATTTGAGCGTGAGAAACGTTTGAAGGCCGAAAAAGAGAGGGAAGAGAAAGCAAGAATTGCGTTGCAAATACAGGAGAAACAACGCGAAGAAGCTGAGAGAAAGCGACTCCTCCAATTGCAGCGCGCACAAGTTTGTTTTTGATGTTACTTGTTATCATGTTTTCACAGGATTTGCTAGGAAGTTCAGTTTTCAAAGCTAGAATTGTATAAAGACTCGTTTATTCGTTGATATTACATGATTAAAATATTACATTTTTCTTCGTTTTCAGGAGAAAGAAGAAAGACGTAAACAAGAAGAACAGTTGCGGCTACAGCGATTACAAGAGCAAGAAGAAATGGAGCGTCAATTGGCTGAACAGAAACGAAAGGAACAAGAAAATGCTGAAAAACAACATCAACGCCGTCATGCGGAAGCTAAAGCGCAGCAACAGGCTTTGGCAGAAGCTGCAAAGTTCAAGGCTCAGCATCCAGCGAAGGTAAGCTGTATAAAATCGTTAGCAAGAGTCTATGTACTTTGAAAGACTGGTTGTATCCTAAAAATGATCGGCCATTCATGACATTTCAAAATTATGACCTTTCTCCCAAATTAGCCGGCGAAATACTTGAACAACACTCATACTCTGCCAAAGCAGGTGCAAGTTCCGACCTCTTATCAATTAGAAAGTGAAACTGACGAAGATGATGACATGTCGGATACTGAAGATGCCCCCAAACACCCTGTTCCCTCTTGGGCTATTGGTATGTATAAAAAATCTCGTGTTAAAAGTCATTATTCTGATCCTTAGAACTTTTGGAAATAAATCTCAAAAGTTTAGGTTTCTAACTACGAAGGATCAACGTCAAATTATAACTCTAACTTTATTCTTGCAGCTAATGTTCGTAGAGCACAGTTGGAGTTACAAACGTACATACCGTCATATGAAGTGCATAGGTATTTCGATAGTAGACAATGCACACCGGATCTGACAAAGATATTCGAGGCTATTGATAAGAGACGATTAAAACGTACTTCGAGTGCTATATGGAAGACACCACCCCGCTACTCTATGATGTATACAGAATAATCATTGCATTGATTGATCAACCACCACTCACACAAATTTAGTAGATTTACGTTCACTTTATTTATAAGTGCATATTATTAGCACTAATGATTAGTATTACTGGAATTATCGCTCGATGTTCAACGGGAACACTCAACACCTACGCATAGGTGTTTAAATTGGTTTAAAAATGAATAAGCTCAAAGTAAATAACACTATGTAACGAGAAGTATAAATCCATTTGATAATAGAACTTTTAAAGCCATTCTAATCTTTCGGTATGATAGTAATAATTGATTGAGCGAACTAACTCACTATTTTTTCATTTGATAAAAAAAGAGTCAACTTTTCTTTAACAGTGCTAAACTCAGATTTATTCACATTGATTAATGGCAGGAAATTTGTTTGCGATTAGTCAGACAATTTCTATTTGAAATAATCGCTGAGTATAGTTAAGTACATTAATTTTATTTTTAATCGAAGCAAATTTTATAGTTTTAATAGTGTCAACTGTTTGCGTATTAAATTTTAGTTTAGCTTCGTAATTGTTAATCTTATCAGTAATACATCATATCAGTTTCCCAGTACGTAAAGAATTTCAATTTATTCGAAATTCATCCGAGTTTCATGCTAGATAATAAAACCAATACCTGAACTGCTTTTATTTCAACTATTAATTTACATGTTTTGTTATGAAAATAACAAAGCCGTCATATTACTTATATGATTAAATTGTCAATGCAAACAGAATGATCTATATTATTGAGGTACCGATAAACACAAAATTTTTTTCATCTCGATTCCATTCTTGATTTCATCGTCCGTTCAGTGTGAACTTTTCGATTGATTAGTCAGTGAATTGTTTTCTGCTTCAGTTGACTTTTCAGTCTTAGTGTGTGAATTTCGGTGAATTTCTTTCGCTGTGACTGACATACCCTTTGCTCTGATTTTTGGAAGCATCATGCTATTGAAAATGAAAAGTTATTTTTTTCGATTGTTTTGAGAACATTTTCGTTCCGATTGGATCAATTTCTCAGTTTTTATCCTCAATATTCTAATATAATAATTAAATGAATATAAATGTTATTTTTTATTACAATATCAATATTATTATTATCTAAGGCATACATAATTATTCATTTGGTAAGAGTCTTACTGAATACTTACGGGATAGATTTATGTATCAGTGGTGGCACCGGAGGTATCTTTATTGGCTCTAATTCATGTGTTACTAGATGTGTATATACGGGAATCTGGATATTGATGAGATAATATTCGCGTAAAAGACACGAGATTTATTTTATAACATGAGATAACTTCTGGACCTATATCTTTATGATTTTTTAAACTAATACTTACATAAGCCAGCGAACTATCCAAAACTGGTGATGCCCCATAAGCATTCGATCGGGCGGGTAGTTTGTAGTAATGCCCAAGTTTAGGAGACGACAGTCTCGTGCCATACAACATATATCGCTCATGTTCTGGTACTTGCTTCAGCATTTCAGTCTCTTCGGTTTTACCCTCTGACTGTTGTTGCATTTTACCTCCATTCAAAACCTTTTCATATAAAATAGTAATCACGATTAGTACCAGTTTCCCCCATTTCACCCAAATAACTTTTAATCTAATGATAGTTTATTTTTTTAAATAATGTAAATTTAGGAACGCGAAAAGTAAGGTTTGTTTTCTTTTCTCATAAAGAAGAGGAAAGTAAGAATCCTTTACTCGATCATTAAAATAAATGTAGAATTTTCGAGATTCTTTTTCACACGTGGCCTTCTAACTATTTTTACCTTCATCGTAGTAAAACTTCCAACTCCTTTGATGTCAGGAGGCAATCTGTGAGAATTAAAATACTTTTGCACTGGAGTATTCGGAAGTAATGTGGACCACGGCCTGAATGTACCCAATGTTGAAATATAACGTCCGTTCAACGTCCACAATCTGACTGTGTGATCGGAACTACCACTAAAATGGAATGTAACTGATAGTATATTTATTTCCTTTTTAAATGAATGTGCGTATACATATTATAATAATAAGTCGGATCCAACCAATATTCATTTTCTTTCCTCATATTCAAAAAGTATTCTCATTGGATGTAAAATATGCTTATCTTAGTATTAAGAAAACTTGTTTATCAATTTTGTACAACATCGAATGACCAACGAAGGAAATTTTACTATTAAAGTATTTTATTTCCAGACGGAAATAGGGAGAAACTTTGATTACCAGTACCACCAAAAATTACCTAATTATCAGATTTGCTTCTGGTATATATTGAAGAGCATTGATAGTCTTACGATGTGCACGAACTGATGAAAGTAAGATTGGCAAAGGCTGACTTCGAACAGCCCTTTTCGCACGTCCGTCTATTCGATCTTTCCACAAAAATGGAAATTTTAATTTCAACAATGCCATGCACAAATTTGGCGGATTTGGCACAATATAATTGGAGAGTAGCCAGACTTTTATGTAGCCAGCCGTATGACCTATAGGAAAATGGAATCAGTTTTCTGTTTAATCAATAATATTCGGTTGCCAGGAATAAGTTTATCACGAGTTTATTCTGATCGAATAAATTATTCCTTGAGAATATATCGACTTTTCATAAATTTCACTTGAATTATTCTAATAGTGCTGGTAAAACATTTAATTTATATTCAGATTCAGCGATCTTATGTTAATGAAATTTATGTCCAACCTGTAATTAAGTATTTGTTATCTAGGTCCGTTGCCAACGAGATGGCATAATCACCCAGTGTATGGATAACAGAAAAGCTGGCTAGAAATCCAGCTGCGGGATGATGTGTCCATACTTGAATCATTCCATTCTCTAATGATAAGAGCAAAGTGCCGACGTCGGGGGCTACGGGTCGTGCGTTAAGGAAAATCATGGAATATACACCAACTACTCGTGTGAAATTTAACACTGACGCTTGATGTTTGGATGATTTGGTTTCTTCATTGGCACATGGAGAGTTGAGTGTTGAAGCCTTTGGGTTCACCTTGAGATTTTTGATCGTTGGTGCTTCCAATTTCTCCTTAGTCTCTTTTTTATATGCTATGGCATACCTGTGTAATAATATGGAATTGATTATTCACCACAAAAAAAATTCACAAAACAATTCAGTTCATAATAAGCTGAAGAGATTAAGAGATCTTGAAAAATACTCAACTTCCGGTCGGATTATTGACATGATATCTTCTGTAAGGCTGCCCCGTCTCTAGTCTCCAAAGAATCAATTCACCATTATATGAAGCTGTAGCCAGAGTTTGAGGGTAACTAACAGCAGTGCAAAGCACGTCGTCTGTGTGTCTAGTTTCCCAGTTTTTCTTATGCACACCAGTTTCTGTGTCGGCAAATTCAGTAATGCGTCGATTCCAGCCAGTACAAAGTATTCGGTTTGATAGCCAGACGATGCTGGTTATTTCGCTATTTGGTTATATTCAGATTATGTTTTAATATGTTATAATAATTAAGTTTCAGTAATGAATAATTGATTTTTATGAAGATTGATAATATCACATGCCATTGGGCTTCGATGCTCATACTTCGCATGCAACTTCCAGAATTAAAGTTCCACATTTTTATTGTTCCGTCCCTAGCACCAGTGAGGAGTAAGTGGTCAGACCTATCGAAACTAGCAGCAGTTATTTCGACTGGAACTCGTTCACCATACACCAAATTATAGTGAGCATTTTTGCGGAGATTAAGGCGATGACCCATCCAAGGGTTCCAGACTATTATGCAAGAATCCAAGCCAGTTGTAACTACCTGAAGAATATTGGACTGAATAGATAATATCTTGAGAATTGTTTCTTCAGGTTAAATATTCTCGAATACACATTAATACTTACAACTTTAAATAAGGAATTGTAGAGAACACAGCTAACTGGTTTTGTGTGTGTATACCCATCGGAGGTTTCCTCATTGATCACATGCTCACATGTCAGTACGACGATTTTCATACTGGCAATGATCAGTTTTTGCGTTATTGAATTGTACACAACAGACATCGGAGTATGTTCACCAAGTTCGCTCGGAAGTCCATCGTAAGTCTGTTAAGAATGTATTCTATTCATCGGAACTATTCCATACAGACGTTGCGTTGATTTCTGACAAATGATCTCTGACCTGAATACAAGTCTGGGACACGACATCCCATACTTTAATACATTTATCTTTTGCCAGAGAATATATTCGTCTCCCAGCATCTTGTGTAACTAATGCACAAATTGTCGCATGGTGTCCTTGGAGTATGTAGTTAGATTTGTTAGGGACAAATGGATTCCAAACTCGGATTACACAATCTGGGCCTCCTGTTACTAAGATATGCCCTTCTGTACAAAGAAGTTAAATGAGTTAGCTAGATCATTATGATTTAAAGTCAGGTATTCAGATAGGATAAAACTATTTTCAGCTGTTGAACGGGTGATAATTTGAATTGTGATACGTTTGACAAACCTTCAGAAAAATCGAAGCACGAAACACCCTTTGCTACATTGAATACGTATTGCATTTTTTTACCAGTTGCATCGCTAAGAAAAACTGAACATTCTGAGCATATGCCGCAAGATATAAAGGCTCGTAGGTTTCCATAGTATCCTACCTGACGCACCCAATCGGAGTGAACGTTTTTGAATTCTGTGACTTTCATACCTTGGAGTTCGCCCTAGTGTATTTCAATTTGTTTATTACTCAGCTGTATTTAATGAAGTAAAGAAGGTATCTTGATGACTTATTCAGTGTCATAGGTATGTTACAATTTGTTGTCGGTGCTAACTCTTGCTACAGCTTCATAGCGTAGATGAATCAAGTCTCGTCGCGGTACGTGTTTGAATGGTCCTTTTTCCAGTGGGCTAAATGACATCACTTTAACAGTCCCTCCCATGTCACCCAAGACAATATGAGAGTTCTCCTTAATATTAGGACTGAAATAGTAGCTCATACATACAACTGCATTCTCTAGACTCGATATCTACAAGCCAATGAGATACAATGAAACTGTTATACACTCAACTAGATAGATATCAGAAAATGGCTTCATTTCATCACAGATGAGAGAAAATTATTCCTTCAAAAAATGCTATGCACCTACTATTACTCTAAGATCAAACTTCTTTGCTACAGTATCGTAAAATCGAAGATCGCGCTCCGAAGAACTCGTGCAAACTATCTGGATGTCCGGCAGTACAACCATGTCAGTTATAGTTGTGGGGCACACTTTCAGATAGGCTAAAAGTTTAGGCTTGCTATTTATTAAATTCTGATAATATTCCACCTCCTTTTCGAGCCGTTATCTTCCGAATACGTTAGGTAATTTGAAATTCACATTCACAAATACGATTGTAAAACCTCTTACGATTGATGGAATGAACACTTCGCTCGTATTCAAGATCCAAAGACCAATAATTAATCACACCATCCCTACTTGCTGTTAGATAGCAGCCCTGTAGAAAGTCCCATGTTCTATCCTACAGACGGAAAGGGTGTTCGGAAATTTGAATACAAACATAATATATATCTCTGACATTGAGACTCACAGGATGAACTTCTGGGCAAAATGTCATTCTACAGACAGCATTGCGATGATTCGTTTTTTGTATCTCTGGCTCACTAGTCAGAGGCAGCTCTAATGTTTGCCGCTTGAGAGTGGTGTCTCTTTGTTGAAATTCTAACAGCAAATAAGTAATAAACTCATCCCATGTCGTACATTCATTTTCCTTCATATTTATCTGGCGGAAAAATTGTAAACCTTATGAATAATCGTATGACTACTGCAGAATGAATAACTGAAGGGGTGAGGTGTCAAGGAATAGAAAATACAGAAATTTTCTCGAATTCCTAATCGAGCAATTGTTGGTATTACTATAACTTTCAAATTTTTAGATTCTCTTTCTCCAGTGACAAGTGTTGAATTATAAAAGTGGAGACACATGCCTTTCTGAGCAAAGTTCGGAATTCTTCATCTGTCATATGAATATTCAATATACTTCTAAAGGCTTCTTGGAGTTGCGATTCGCTCAATTCATGGGATTCGGTGGCCTACAGAAAAAGTCGGAACAAATCAGAAATAAATACGATAGATAGGATTCGGGAAGATATATTTAGTAAAGTAATATAACCATATACACCCAAGAGATTCACATGCCTGTAAGCATTAAAAATAAAAAACGACCTGCGTTACAACTGACCATGAAAGCCTCGTGCAAGTTTATCAAGCTTTCCTCTGTACATTGTTCCTCGATGTTTTTTTGGCTGTAGAATTCTTCAAACTGCTTCAAAATACTAGATAATTATGTTTATATTAAACTAGGGAACAGCAATGGATGTTATAGGCAATCAATTTCTTAGGATTAGGGACATTGTACAGAAAAATATTATAATTTGATAATTATGCAAGATATTTTGCATCCACGAGATTTGGATAATTAATACCATCATCAAAGAAGATTATTTATTATTCATAATCAGCATCATAGTTAAATTTAATATCTGTCAATTAGAAACACGATATCAATAATTATAGAAAAATGCAGACCCTGCCTCCGTCATTTCTCTCCAATTATCCATAATTTATTATTGGGATTGATATCTTATGTATATTGTCAAGATATAAATTCATATAATATTCATAATATTCATCGATACTGAAGAAATAAGCTGACTGTGGCAACTATTATTCACTTATTTCATACAAGCGAAGGATCATGAAGTTTATAGCGCATGTATAATATAATCTACAAGATGTTGCGAAGATATCATGATAATATTTCATTATTGAGAATTATTCTCAATCAAAGCTAATAATTTGAATTCTCCTTTCAGTTTCAAATTCAGTTCTGAATGGTTTTTCTTTTTCTTCAGCAGAGACAGAAATAATCAATAAGCATATGTCAGGTAGAACAGGTCATGAGTTCCCTACCTAGTAATCAATATTATACCACCCTAACGCAATATAGGGGATGAATAAAACTTATTACGTGTCCTAAGTAATGGATCCTTTATATTTAGGAATCAGTTTATTTAATAGACGCAAGTACGAAGAATGTGCAGCTATATGTACTACTTTATTAAAGAAGAATCCGTTAGATCAGGTGAGCGATGTGAAAGACCCATTTACTGCTGGTAAATCAAATTCTATCATATATTTCAGATTAATAGAAGATTACGAACATTAGGGTTCAATTTATTTAAAATTAACATGTATTCTTATGCAGGCGATCTGGATCCTCAAGATGCGCGCTCTGACGCTACAAGTATACGTGGATGATATAGAAGGTGAAGAGGAAGGAATAGCAGAGAGTATTTTAGATAATGACACCATTGCCTCTATGCCTCGGCCAGGAACTTCTCTTAAAAATCCAGGCACAGGATTAGTAGGACAAGGTTTCCGACCGAAGACAGAATCAGGTGTGAATTCTATAGTGTAGTATATTTTCAAATTAAAAGAACTCATGAAGACAAACGAGAATAAATGTACGATTCGCATCATTAAAAGGCAGACCAGTCACAGGCGTGGTCCGACCAGCAACTCAATCTGCGAGATCAGAAACTATGGAACAAGCATTGCGAACTGCGAGAACATCAAAGACCGCAAGGCCTATCACTGGGAACACTGGACGCAATATCAGGTAATAATAATCAAATATTCCATGCAGATAAAGGGCTCAAACAATATTTGTTCGGTTTCATTAATATCACTATACTTGCTGTCAAATTATTCTCTTTTAAAAACTGAAAATGCCGTAGAATAATTTTCATTATTATTCCGTCCGAATAAATTCATTCTGAGGAGTGAAATATTTTCAGACTTGGCACAGCGTCGATGTTAACGGAAACTGATGGACCATTTATTCAACTTTCACGATTGAACATATCGAAATATGCGGCTCAACCTGGTATTGCCAAACCATTGTTTGAGTATATTTACTATCACGAGCATGATGCGAGATATGTGAGTTGATATCTGAGCTGAGACAAAGCTTGAATTATTTTTTCACGCTCCTCTTCGACATTCATAATGTTTATTCAGATATAGTTAACTAAATAAGATTCACTGAGGTTTCAGGCTCTTGATTTAGCAGTTCAGGCAACTCAAGCGTGTCAATTCAAAGATTGGTGGTGGAAAGTCCAATTAGGTAAATGTTATTATGCTCTCGGACTAACTCGAGACGCGGAACATCAGTTCCGATCAGCTTTAAAGGACCACAAAACCGTTGAAACTATTATCAGATTGATAAGGGTGTACATTAGATTAGATCAGCCATTTGCAGCACTGGATATTTGCAAGGGAGGTCTGGATCATTTTTCGAATGAAGTAAGTTATACAGCCAAGTCCTGCAAAAAAATAATCAACTGAGATAACAAAAACATTTCCCTCGAAATGGATTCGATCCAAACGTTTAAAATTGATTACTACTGCAGATGGAAGATTGTTTGCATCTAGTGATTTAATTACCAAATCATTTTTTGCAGGTAACTATAATGACAGAAATGGCTCGTGTCTTTGAAGGTTTAAATAATATGCCAATGTCTATAAAATACTACAAGTTAGTTCTACAAGAGGATGCAGCGCACACGGAAGCTATCGCGAGCATCGGCATGCATCACTTTTATACCGATCAACCAGAAATAGCATTACGCTACTACAGGTGAAATAGAAGTAAAATTAGTGATTAAATATTTGAAGATCCTAATCAAAAGTAACAATGTTTCCCTGAAGAAAATTCATATCATCTCTTAAAACTTCAAAGACTATATTTTGCTGGTAGGCGACTCCTACAAATGGGCGTTTTTAACGCCGAACTATTCACTAATCTCGGCTTATGCTGTTTTTACGCTCAACAATATGATCATACTATATCATGTTTTGAAAGAGCGCTCAGTCTCGCAACAGAAGACAACATTGCCGATGTATGGTATAATATCTCCCATGTGGCCATCGTAAGTTTCATAATCATATTTATTTCTGGAATACCGATTACGATACTTCGCGATCAGAATTTATATTCCCACTCACGCAATACCTGTAAATTAAACCCCTGAAGTAGTATTCGATTAATTTACATGAAGTGCGTTGGCGACACACAAATGGCCCAAGAATGTCTGAGGCTAGCAATTGCCGCAGACAATAGTCATGCTCTGTCGTACAATAATCTAGGAGTTTTGGAGATTAGGAATAATAACATCACAGCTGCTCGGACCTACTTTCATGCTTCAGCTAATATTGCTGGCTATTTACATGAGCCGCACTATAACAGTGCGAAGCTAGCGTACGAGGTATACTTGTGGAAGTTAAAATATATGAAATTATTGTAGTAGATTTGTATGAAATGAATCTGAAGTTGTTTGGATTTATAGTCTAGTAGAGCCTATCGAAATTATTATGAATTCTCAATGTCGTAATTCCGTTTAATACTCTTTCAGCAAATATTCATTTGATTAATTTACAGATCGGAGATCTGCAAACGAGTTATATTGTTGTGCGTAGGGCACTGCGAGCCTATCCAAACCACCAGGAGAGTAAAGAACTATTAAAACGATTGCGGAGACATTTTTCTCACGTGTGAAATGATAATGATCAGTAAATATGTGGACTTTGAGTTAATGTCTTTTTTTTTTTATTGGAACATATGACTTATGCTATTTTTATAGATAGTATTATATATATGTATAATAAATATCATTATTTTCATTTGACATTAAAAATAAAATACTTATAATTCTAGAAAATGCAAGGTGGAAAATTGATAATCAAATTTATTAGGATGTCCAATTATACGGAAGTGTACATTCGAAGGACGATTCTTTCAATACCACACCGAGAAGAGGAAAATAGGCTGTGGTCTTCAATCTTAATTGCCCGTCGATTCAATGTCGATATTTCACAAAGCTTTGTGCAATTTTTATACAGTCTTACGATCAAAATCAATTAATTACATCTTAATTTGAACTTCTTCACGTAGTATGAGATATCACTAGCCACGAGATGACAAAGTAAAACAAGAAGATGGGAAAAACTGCTAAAGCTTTTCTTCCTACTGGCTGACTGTCTCCAAGGAACGCCATCGAGGCTGAAAAATTATCATTCAACTTAATAGAATTTGAAAGTTTTTAAATTTCAAAGATTTCAAGCAAAATGCTTGGAATAATGTTCAGCAAATTATAAACAATTTTCAACTACATTAATTTTTAGGAGTAATGAATTCGTCGCAGAATAGACATTTTAAACGACTGAGAAATCCCTCGTTAAAATAAATACTCACCATACGTTGCCCAGAGAAATCCAATTGTCGTAATGATAAATCGTAGAATAAACCAAACCAGAGTTTGTTCTACCATCAATATAATTCTGCAAATAATCAATGCTATGGTTGTTGGCAAGAGACAATATCCCAGAACGCAGACACTCTGGAAAAAGGATCTGAAACATGACGGAAAAGCATCTTTGATATAGAAAGAAATCAGGGTGTCTAGGAAAGTTGAAGGATTTTCTCAAAGATAGAAGGTCAGATTTTTGGAGATAGTTTCGGACAAATTTAGAAAAAGATTCTTGGATCTGAGAATTTTTTCGTAATTAATAAACAAGTAAGAGAAAAAAAAGGGAAAAAATATAAAAATACGATTCTTTCTGTATATTCAGTTATGCTAAATTATGTTATACTTATTCAGAAAATAGGATTTTGATAAAATGCAACTCACATATTGCCTCCTAACAATTTGGAGTTGAGTGTAACGACCATAGATCCGATCCAAACAATAACAAATACTTCAGCGAATTCCGGGCCACCGTCGTTTGCATTATCAGCATTATCAGATGATCCTTGTAAAACTCTGTTGATAAAAAAAAAGTAAGAATGTTTTAGCCCCTTAACAGAGAGGTGAAAAGATGGGTAAAACTGATTTCAGAAAAAACGGAGAACTCACATTGCCATAAATGTACATAAGACCAGAGGTCCCCAAAGATCCCCTGAAAACATAAAACAAATATTAAAATTACCACAAAATATAAGTCTAACAATAAGAACATCTGTTAAAATAAACTCACATTCTTTGAGTAAACTTTTTTTCTCCTTTGGATATAAAACGTGGTAAAATTTCTTTCCAACCGCTCGTACATCTCTGAGCTAGAAAAAGAAAAAACATAGCATACATAGTAATTTAATAAGGTTTATATATGAAGCTTGAAAAATAAAGGAGATATTGGTACTCTCGAATACTGCAGGATATAAACTGTTAAAGGTAACGTAAAAACTTCACAATCATTGAGTTATCAAAACTTGAGTATTTCCTGCTTTAATTTATCCTTGTTAGAACTATATTAACGAATGAATAATTTGGTGATAAGATTCGTACAGTCAGGGTACGAAATTATTAAGGAACTTACGATAGTGTCTCTAATTGGTTCGTCGAGGGTGTTGAAATCTGGTTCTCCAATATTTGCTTTCTGTCTGGTACCAACTGTCATCTCTCCCTCCACGTGTTGGGGATCGACGGCGTACATCGTGTCATCATACATCTGCAAAAATACGGGAAACTATCTATAGTATCGGAAGAACTGACACATCACTGAGAACCACCAGTTGTGTTGAATTAACTTAAAAGGTGGAATGACAGACTGACAACGATACGTGGCCAGAAAACTATTTGAAAGTAAATACACCTGCCGGGTTTAAGATCCCGTCAAAATATACAATCGTTACGAAATACTTCAATTAACAGCGTAATATGGTTTAGTAATTTACGAACGTCAAGTTTCGCCTCCTCCATGGTGGCCATGTTTATTGCCGATGTGTTAAAATTCACAAATCACTTTAGTTTCTCCGCTACTCGTTAGCTGGCGCTAATTTCAATCCAAGTATAGGATTTCAAGATGGCTGCATTTGAAATACACGCGTATTTTATCCCGTTTATTTGACAAGTTATTGAGCGTTTGTTGAAAGAAAGGATAACCAAATGCGCGTAGATTAATCATAAGTATTCAGACTGTATTTATGTTATAACAAATAAGGTGAAGCGAATATTTGGAGATGCAGTCCCGAAAGATGATCTGTTTTATCCTACCTCTCGCATTCTGCGCGGCGCACGTGCAGGAGACGACGAAAAATGAACCAACCGACACGCCGGATTCGTTTAAGCGCGAATCCGTTCAAACTGATCCGAACGAACTACTCTGTATCCTTCGAGCGTATATTAATCTAATTGTTAGTATCAATGATTAGACGATTTCTGTTGTGATCCTAGGCACAGTATCTTACACTGAATAATTTTAAATGAATATAGTTTTTCTTTTTGATTTAATATAACTTATAATATTCATTATAAAACCTCTACCTAATTACAATACTCGCTTATTATACCTTAGTTAATGATCATCAGTTAAAAAACTATTCGCAAGACGTCGTGGGGAGCATTTAGAAGCTGTAAGAGGATTAAGAAAGATGGAAAACTACGAGCGGCAATATAAAATGATCACTGTTCTGGCTGAAAAAGTATTTTTTGTCATTCAAACAAGCCGAGGTATTTTAGAAAGTGCTGGTTTCGAGCCTGGTAACACTTCATTTCCTGAAGACATTAATCTGAGAGATGGTAAGTCAAGAATAATAACGATGATATAATAACTATCAAAATTTCACCTAATCATAAATTAATTTCATAATATATTTATCCTAATTTTGAATTCCTTTCATTATCTAAATCTTGGATGAGACTCAAGAAACCAAGCAACTTCCTACTTTCAGCACTGTCCAATATTTTGGAAAACACAGCGCTGTTTGGTGACATAATTCTGCATCTACCAGATATTAGCCACAGAGTATTAAATGCTCAACAGCAATGGGACACGATGATGCAATGGTCATTGAATTTCGTTAATCGGACTCAACATCTGCTGGATAAATCGACAATAACAATGATACATTTAGTTGGCCAGGAACTAAATATTACGACTAGGGAACCTGGTTACTTTAATCCATACTGGGCGAATGCTATTGCAGGATCTAGCGATAATGAGGAAACAACTAAAAAGCAAAAGAAAATAAACAGAAAAGAAAAGAGAAAAAAGGGTCCTAGGATGACGAAAATCGAGTTGTAGTTTAACAGAGTCGATTATAGTCTTTAGTCATCTCAAAAAGTTAAGATATATCCGTTCCTGAAATTCTTAAATTAATAGATTGAAAATTAAACGTTTTTGAAAATTAAAAGTTTGAAACGGCGATGAAGAAAACTTCTCACCACAGTCTGTATCATATTATACGATATGTAAATAGAGTTAGGCATTGCTTTTACTACGGTGTCATCCGGACATTAAAGGATTCGCAATTGCAAGTACTCAATGACAGAAGCATAAAAAAATCGAGACTTCTAAGATATTAGCTTTGTAATAAAACAAGGAAAGAAAATCTTTGGCAAGAAAATACTTTACTGAGTTGAAAATATCGAGGATTCTGATATTCGTTTCATACCGAATGAATATACTTGATTAATATTCAGTCCAATTTGAATTTTTGAATAATTTTTTGGGGTGGGATAAAATTCATGATAAAATGCTCAATATATTTGACATATAAATAACACGCAAGTAATTTGAGAATATTTCTTTAATGAAATTCGAAAATAAAATAGACAATCTTCCGAATATCATATAAAAATACGATATCATATCATGTGATTAATAATTTATAATAATAATATTGTATTATACATATAATTGGACATATTTATACAGAATTATATTGTTACTATAAATGATGAAGTTCGTAACTGAACTAATATAAGAGCTCGCGATTTTCAAATCCGGTTTTAATATCGTTAATCCATCTACTGAGAATTAAGACTTACGTTATACTTATTGATTATCATTTCGAAAATAATTATACTTCGTGTATAAATAATCTTTATAATTAAATAAGAATGAATACCAAGTTATCGGAATTTGTAATACCTAATATTTATATTTTCGACCTATATAAATTCGGTACGATTGTTGCTAATAAATATTTCATTATAGGGTTATTAAAAACTTTTACAGATTTCTATGAATTGCTGTCAAATTCATCGAGATTTATTTCTCAAAAATTCAATTCGCGACGAAAACCCACGAACAAATACCTATGCAAAAAAATTCTGCATCGTGTTGTAGCCGTGAAAAAATCGGAATTCTTTAGATACAAATCAGAAACCGCATAAATGATGGAGCAGCTACAGTTTAATATGATAGTAACGGAATGCTTAGTACTTTGAAAGCTTTCTATACAGAACCAGAAGATCTGGCCGTAAATTTATTTAGGGAATCAAATTGTGACTATAGGCCCTGGAAGTTTGGAATTTCTCCGGCGATTACGATTTCTCTCACACTGAGTTTCCGGAAAGTTTCGGAAACTTGTGGTTCGTTGATTTTTATTTATAATCAATAATACAACGCGTCATTCCGTTTGCGCTGAGCATAAAATTTCGAAAGGTCATTCATTCCCTGGATTTATGCTGAGATAATTGAGAATAAAAAATCAAGAAAGCGAAGAAAAAGAATATTGAACTTATATATATATACAGGATTGCGTGCTACGTGGCCAGACGTCAGCTACTTCCGTTGGATGAGTAAAATTTCTCTTCTTCTCAATTAGGATCCCCGGTTATCGGGCGTATAAAACGTGTCGCGTGAGTATGTCACGCGATGGTAGGTACAGTCAGTAAAATAATAAAAGAGAATTAACTTCCCTTTCGGTTCTGCCTTTATAATTATACTTTCAATTTTTAAGCGATATGAAAATAAGAAGTCGTTCAGATGCTGCAAGATTTTAGTAAATAGTTAGATTTCACTTACGCGGAATGTCTTCTCCGAAAAACTTTGAAAACCTTATTCAGAAATTTTCAGGACTTGTTTTTGTTATCTTGAATGTCTGCAATATTGTGGAACAAAAATTATATGGGCAGAATCATTGGTTTCTAGGGATGAGATGTGTGTCAACGTTGTGAAGCAAGAATCACTAATTTATTCTTATTTCAGTCAATAAATGACGAACCGATAGCCAGAAATAACATTATGATGTTGTTTCACGAATTTAAATTTTTTCGCACTCCTAAATGTCGTTGGTGAATAAAAAATACTCGGAATCCCGTTTACAATATCGTTTTCTGAAAAATGAAAGTCGTTTAACAAATCTCCCAGTCGTTTTACAAGCCGCACGTCAAATTGGCATATGAGGCTCTTAGACTGGGAATGGCGTAAGTCCATTTTGTCAAAAATTACAAAAAAAAATGCCAAAACATGTTTTGTAACATCGATCAAATCTATTCCTGCACTTATTTCGTAATTATTTACTGAATGGTCCTGCACCACTTTCATTCTAAGTAGCTGATTCAACACCATTATGCTCTGGTTTTTCCTTACATCCACACACATACCTATATTTATTCGTCTACCTTTTTTATTTTTTTATTCAAGATACCTATACCGATTCTTTACCTATATATATAGTTTCATCCTTGAACTTGCGCTCACGAGGTCATCACTATAATTCTCAAGATTTTATCGCTGGTCCAGACATATGATCAGATCGAAACAATCCGTAAATGAACTCATACGATATATAATACTCTCGATGATAAAATTATATAAATTGAAAGATTTTATTAATATTTAAATAAATAGATTATCGCCTCGGCCCCTCAAGGACCAGGAATCCTGAAAGTTGTACGACCTCGTACTGGTGGCGGATCCAATATGCATTCGAAGATTGCTAACAACTACGACGTTAATATATGTAGGTATGTATGTACCTGACTGTTTCAGGTACCAATAAATTGTCTCTCTTTCATTAGCAGTGGAGACGGTAGAAAGTGGTCAGCCAATGGTTGATCGTTAAGGTGGCGACGGGTGCACCGTGAAATCGTGAAAGAGGGATCCTGATATCCGTGGGGACAATTCTGATCAGTGTTGGGCGAGCTGTTCTTCCTCATAGTTCTAAAGTTTTACAAAAGTGAGACTAGAGACAGTGATTGAAGCTATTTGTTCATAGTTGATTGAGCTTCGTCGTAACGAGGACCGAGGAGGAGTTCGAAAAGATCAGTTATGAAGCTACCAAGATCGGTGCTCTTGTGCACCGCACTACTGGTCACAGGTGATAAATCTTTACTTTATTTTTACACAGTAAACTGGGTATATATACATGTATGACACATGTTCCGAATTTCGAATTAATCGTAAGATGATTTAGTTATAAGAAAAATATTTTGTAAGTTCTGCTCGTCTCTGTTCATAAAAGTCGACTTTGTAAGTAAATATGGTGTCGTGGTATGATGAATATCGTTCAGACTTCTCGTATTCGTACCTCTACCATTTATTCCTTAATACCGTTTGTACTTTATTTCACATCGTGGTGAATTATGGTTGCAGTTATCGTATGAAATAAATGTTTTTATTTCAAAACAAGCTCTTTGAAAACTACTGGCTTCTGGAGTACATAGAGAATTAATTTATTATCAGAGTGCAGAGTCGCGTCCAGTGCGTGAATCAATGATTAATGCATTCATTTTGATATTCATTCGATTGTGCGTTGACTACCCCACGAAGAATATGAAAAATGTTGAGTATTCATTTGTCTATGAAATCTCAAGAGAATACATAAAATTTTCAACGCTTTCCAATCCCGACTGCGTCATTGCATAGCACTGCTGAAACACATTGAGCTTGGTGGAAAATTGAACTCTCCACGTGCTCATACATTAGTACATAACGTAATCAAACAATTCTTCCATGCATTATATAGTTATTCGTTAAAGACGAAAGTCGAATATTCATAAATGCAACCATCGTGATTTCCGGGGTACTTGTTAAGAAGAAATACTCCTGAATAGCGATTTTTGTAATTCAACACATTCCTTCTATTGTTTACATCAATTCGGCGCCCATATGGTATAGGTGTGTAAAATTATGTACGTGAAACGTAGTTATAACGGTATTGTCATTTTTGGGTACGTAGACTTATGCTACATGCTATTGCTATATTTGTATATCTTCACCTTCCATTTATTATTTAATAATTAAACGGTATATCGATTAAAATACGTAGTTCATTAAACCATTTTCGGTTTTTCGTGTCACAGCATATCGTTATCCCACTGAAATAGTGAATAAATTATACTCCACTATGGCATAACTATATGAAGCTTGAACACACTCAAGATATAAGTTTCACCGCGATGCCTAGTTTTGAAAATAGAAACATATAGTTTAATGACATAACGATCTGCAGCAAGCCGATGATCTCTCTTCTTTTGCCAGAGTGTCAAACCTGAAAATTTTACCACGAAACATTTCGATGCAACTTTTCGCTTCCATAAATAGTCGTGTCGTTAAAGCGTACTTGCGAAAAAATTGATACCCATTTCACGTACTGCAGTCCGGTTTTTTAAACCACAAGTATCGGTCGATTGCGCATGCATAATTTCGATTAAACCTACCTTTCTGTTTTTCACAAATTGCGATAAATAAGTATAGAAAAATTTAGAAATGATGGGTGAAGGTGTTATGCGGACAATCTTGTGAAATGTTTTATGTTTTGAAAGTCGATGCAGTACCTAATCTATTGATCTAAAATATTTGGAATTTCGGTAAAGGTAATATTATCAGAAACGTTCGTATGTGGAGAGCCTTGAGTTCTGTTTACGATCGTGTAGATCACGTATCGTACTTTCTAAGAACGCGTCTGCAGCCTCTAGACGGATTTCTCTCTCCAATTCCCGATCATGACTTTAGGGATGTGCGGACAATTAGCGTTAATTTCCGGATCATAAATTGAATGACAATATACACACACGAATATATAATTACAAGCGTGTATTCTATTATATAAGCTATAGGTAATTTTGTCCCTGTGGAGTCGTTAAAATCTCCAAGCATATCGTTTAATAACAAGAGATGTCTGTTGAATAGCTTGAACCAAGAAAGAAGCCTCAGTGAAAACTTTCTCGAGTACCGGTTTCGATTTCGAGTTTCGTCTATCCGTAAATCCGTTACTAAACCTAATCTCGGAAATGACATTATACACACGTTGCTCTTCAAACAAAACTTGGGATTCAATTTTCTAAAACAAATCCATTGTTGAATTAACGTGACCGATATAAAAACAATTATTGCAATTATGATAAATTCACTTTCACCAGTCTCTAAATGTAATTTTTTTTTTTTTCTTGCCATTCTTAGATAAATCCTTGATAATATAAGTATCCACTCTGATAATAAATCTAGTTGCGCTTCATGCACGCAACTTAAGTTAACGTTAAGTAATCAATTAGTTGTAAAGCTAGCGCGATAGCGCGAAAAATGATGATTATATCATCTCTATTTGAACAGCAGGGGAATACTTTTTGCAAATAAACTAGCGAATAGTAATGTAAGTATTGAAATGCTGAGGTGGAGCCTGTGAAACAAGGCTATTCGATCAAGAAATATGCAACCTTGGATTAAAACTGCGCGAATGATGTTGCTGACAATTCACAATAATTGCATGTAGGTATATAGAATGATAGTTGGGATAAGATGAGAATCGGTCGTGAAAGTTTAGTAACTGTAGAGCCGGTTAGTCATTTGAAAACACGTGTGCGGTATATGGGTATTCGGTATGTGTGTATATATGCATTATAATATATATATATATATATATATATAATATATCTGTAGGTATATGTTACACACGCACGTAATATACATTCTGATATCACATGCACCTGCAGAGAACTGCTACGTTAAATTTTTAGCCTTGGCATTTATATGGGTGTTATTGCGGTTCGTAAATCCCTTGCGATTTTCCTTCATCTGAAATTTAATGTATACGTTCAAAAATCTGGACGCGTATGCATATAAGTTTACTAATATTCCCAATCAATATACGTATAAGAATGGAAATGTATCTGCTACTGAGATACAGCTTATATAAAAATGCAAGTTCGTCTAATAGCTAATTAATTGCAACATTTATAACTTTAAAATAAAAAAAGTATTTCAGGGTCTATGTATTTGAAAAGAAATAACTCTTCCATCGTGCTTTTTTCCACGAAGATTTGAATATATTTGTCGTTTCGCCGAAGCTTAATGATTTATGCATATGAGGCCCGATTCATTAATAGCCAGCTAATTCAGCCGTTATTAAATTACGTAAAAACTTTGTTCATGTGATACCTGCTATGGCAATATAAAAAGTCGCTCTTTAATCTAAGAATAAATAAAAAATAAAAAATAAAAAAATCCGAACAAAAAATGAAATGCAAGCCCGCGCGTGGCGTTTTGCCACCAATATGCCAAGTCAAATATGGCCTGACGCGCGAAGATGGTATATAGAAAGCCGGGCAACCATTGATGTCAGAGAAACTTAAAAAGTATATTTATCAGAGTCGAGTAGGCACACCTATAGTGAAATTGTCAATCTATGTAGGTACAATTAGAATTGCAATTAGATCAATGTACTACAAGCGGGTCGGACTTGTTTGCAATCTGGTTAACACCATTATAGTCGATCGTCCATTCAGAGTTTGACATAAACCAATTTCAATAAGAGTGGGATACGATTTATATTTCGACTAAACGTGCATGACTCATTCGATAGAACCTAATCTATTTTCTTATTTTATTCCTCTTTCGTAGTTTGCACTGCTCAGAATAAAAACGATGATAAAAAAGAGCAATTCATATGCCCCGAGGGCCAAGGAAATGGTAATTTTGCCGATCCAGCAACCTGCAAAAGATTTTATCAGGTATAAAATAACTCGTCATATTTTTACGTATATGAATATCAGGATTGTTTCAATTGATATTTACATAAACGGAAAATTGAGCAAGATTAATAAACAGATTGTTTTTATTTAGTGTGTAGATTCGTACCCCTACTTGAACAGGTGTCCATCTGGGCTACACTTTGATGATATCAGTAAATTCTGTACGTTTAAAAATGAAGCACGATGTGGTCCGATTCCTGTCAGTAAGTATATATTTATCTTCTCGTTTATCTTGTTTAAATACATTTCCCATAAAATTAGAATTTGACAGAAATACCGAAATCAATTTCTTTCTACCGAAACTTTTCGATTTGACATATTAGCTTAATTAAAATATTAAATCTAAAATATTGGAATATATTTATTTATAGAAAACAATATATTTTCGCTATAAATAAGTTTTGTCTTTTGTTTTTACCACGATCCTTGTATTCTTATAGTTAAAAACATAATAAATACGAGGCAGTATTTGAGTTCCCATCATTCAGATAACTCGAATATCAAAATAATAAAAATCGTGTCATTCGAATAGAAAGTCTTAATATAATTCGTCATAGGAGTGCGTAATATATCAGAATATCATAATCTGTAATCATAATATAATTACAGCCCCGGCCCCAATAACAGAAACACCTGTAGATCTAGCCGAACGATGTGATACTGGTAATTGTGAATTACCATATTGTTTCTGTTCTCGCGATGGCACAATTATTCCTGGTGGTTTGACACGAGAAGAGGTATTTATAAATAAACATTTCTTTGTAAAGAAAGATAAAAGCTTGAAAAAGTAAAGCATAAATCTTATGGACCTGGATTCAGAATTCGTTATCATATTTTTTTCTTCTTATTATTATATTCCTATCATTGTATCTTACAGACACCACAGATGATTCTCTTGACTTTTGACGGCGCAGTCAACAATAACAATTTTGATCACTACGAAAAGATTTTCACAGGAGATAGGCTAAATCCGAATAACTGCCCGATTAAAGGCACATTCTTCATTTCACATGAATACTGTAATTACAACATGGTCCAAGGCCTGGCTCATGATGGTCACGAAATTGCTGTTGAGACAGTATCGTAAGTTGGAACATTTTTAGATGTCATAAAATTCTGTTATTATTAGTAGACTGAAGATAGCACAGCCTACCTTCCTGTCTATTCTAGGATCTGATGATGAAACAGGATACAAAAAACTATAGCTAATCTTGTTTAAAGTTAATTGCACGAAAGTTTTCTCTTCCACATTGAATAACAATTCTTTCTTTATGTATTCGAAAAATTCCTTAGGAATCATCGAGGATTATTCAGACAATTTTTCATGCTTTACAGTCTCCAAAAAGGTCTGGAGGACAAAGGGTACGAAGAATGGGCAGGAGAGATGATCGGCATGCGAGAGATTTTGAAACATTTCAGTAACGTGACTCGCAGCGAAATCGTTGGCATGCGTGCGCCGTATCTTAAACCTGGTCGTAACACCCAGTACAAAGTAATTGAAGATTACGGTTTCATATACGATAGTAGTATCGGTATCTCGCCATTGAAAGTTCCAATTTGGCCATACACCCTCGACTACAAAATTCCCCACGAATGCAAGGCCGGAACATGTCCGACAAAAATATTCGCAGGCAAGTACTCCTCTTATTAAACAGAAATTTCGTAGATTTAAAATAATCTTGCTACGATTTTACTGTTAGGAAGCAATGGACAGATGATAATTATTCCTATGGAGGAAGAAACCGAGTCATTATTTGTTATTTGAATTTTCAGGTGTTTGGGAATTGCCTCTGAACGCTCATTACGTTGAGACCTACGAAGGTGGGCACTGCCCGTACTTGGATCAATGCGTACTTCACAATCACGATCCTAACGAAGTTTTCGAATGGCTGCAGGAGGATTTCAACCGTTATTATGACCAGAATAGAGCACCTTACATGATGCCATTCCACACCAATTGGTTCCAAATTAAAGAATTAGAACGAGGTCTTCACAAATTTATCGACTGGGCACTTACATTGTAAGTATTAAATCAGAATTGAAGAGTTTTCATCCTTTGAAACCTATTTGAAATAATTTTTATTCATTTCTAGGCCCGATGTATATTTCGTCACAGCCACACAGGCGTTGACTTGGATAACCGATCCTACAGCAACAAAATCGTTGAGTACTTTTGAAGGATTTCAATGTAAGAAGAGGGACAATGTTCCAGAGCCAATGTGCAACAACGCTAATAAGTGTGCGCTAGACTTTAGACCCGCAGAAGCGAACGTTACATCGACCAGGTAAATACCTGGATGATGAATATTTTATATCATTGCTTTTCTTCTGAACGATTTCTGGCAATATTTATACTGCAAATTATTGTTATCTATTTATTACAGATATCTGGAAACGTGTAGAGAGTGTCCGAATAAGTATCCTTGGTTGGGTGATGCTAAGGGCACTGGATTATTTAACGACAACTATAATCCGGAAAGGAAATAATTTCATTTTCGTTTTCACCATAACTCTGATTATACTGTAAGAAAAATCTATCCCTTACATTATGCGTGGTGAAATAGTTTAAATTAAATAAAAAATATCCATCACTATTTCGAACAGCATAATACCCAGAAATTTAAATGACTGTCTACGACAGTCACATATTCAAATATTCAAAACGAATATCCTAGCATTGGACTGAGTTTCAATTCAACCGAGCATGTGACTTTTACAGAAGAATTCTTACAAATTCAGCAATAGTTTTGTTATATGTACTGAGAACTGCTGACAGTCTGAACTTAATCATCGTTCTTGAGGATTTATTACTACGTATTCTTCAAAAACAGAACGGTCTCGATTTACCTGACTGTTAAAAACTCTGCGATTGAGTTTAAGAAGAAATTTATCATTTTTAACAGTGTGTAAGATTTGCAAGTTATATTATAAATGCTGAATGCTCTACGATTGTGATGTTGCAAGATTTAGGTTGCGTTTATGGATTAAGTACCAAACAATCTGCTCTGTAGCTTATTGCTCAAGTTTGCATGAATATAATTGAATAAGAAATAAAACAGATAACTATTACGACTTCGTAATAACTATTAATATTTCATACTCTTGAATTAATTAAAGGAACGAACGCAACTAAATTGAAATACTATACATATAATTGAATATATACATATAGAAAGAATTACACGAAAGGCAAATTACTGGAAGTTTATAAATAATGTTCTTCGATGCAGAAAATTTGTTTTTTTTGAGTAATTTTGCATTTCTAAATGATGTATATACAAGAAAAGTAATCGATATTTACTATTACAAGATGGATTGAATCAGTTATCCACAAATAGTACTATTGTATATCAATGACCTATGAGACTGATGTAACATGTTAATCCTTTTTAGCGAACGGGGTACCACTCCCGCAGTGTTTCACCAAACTTTTTACGTTCTGAAAAAGAGAAAATTTTCGAATGTTGAATTAAAGCGAAAAAATAATATTGGCCAAGGTTCTAATATCCTTTAAAAAAAAAATAAATTGAAACAGACTAAATTTTTAGTAACTTTAGTTTATATCATTACTACACAGGTAATGATGAATTACAAAGAACCGGACGACTTTAGGAACACAATATTTACTGATGATCGCTATTACCTGGTTCTGGAAAATCTTCAGGATGGAGAGTGATGTAATGGCGGTAAACAGCATCTCTTTCAGCAATTGAATCTTGAGTACGAAGCTCCCACCATCTGAATATACCCCATCCAATTATGGGAAACGCCAGGTGTTTCTGAATGCCTGGAATAAACCATAACAAAAAATATTCTAAGTGGGTATAACAAAATTATTTATTATTCTAATAATGTAAGTCTGAGATATTGAATTTGGCGTTCTCATTCAACACGGAATATTTATTTAAATCACGACTTGTGTTCAAAATACACTTTTAACTTCAGATAAATGTTTTTGACAGTCAAAACTTCATTCGTGACGAAGGGTTTGTGAACATACATTCAAATTTATAGACGTATAGACGTGTAGTAAACTCATTTGGATGAAATATGTAGGTCAATGAAAATGTAGGGAAGTTGCTAAAGCGTAATAAATTAAAAAGATGCTCAAACGTTTGCCGCTATTTTAATGTTCGAAGGGAAAATATCTTTATCTCATAGGTGGCAGACGGATATCGTGTCTCGGGATTGTTGCATAATAAAGAAAAGTAAAGTTAGGTTAGGTTCGGTAGGTTAGGTTTAATTTTGACGAGTTAATCGGTCCGAAATTTATATCAGTTGCGGATTTTTAGTTGTAGTTGCCTGAGTGTATAGCATAATGTAATTACCTGAAAACATGGGCCTTTGACTACCATAATTGACGTACATAGCAGTTATGAAACCCGCAACAGCGCCTAAGGTTGAAGAAGTACGACCCCCCAAAACAGATTTTTCATACTCAGGATCCGATGTCAGCAATTTTAGAGCCCACGATACATCGGTCTCTTTGTCCGCCATGTCACCAGGTATTTTGTTCCTTACGACTCAAGAATTAGCTCGAAATCGTTGAACTTCTCCGAAGAAGATACAAAGTCTTCCTTCTTTGGATACGGATGTTTTTACGCAGGTCCGCAGACCGTAAGTTCTTTCGGGACAGAATCGATGAACCAGTCGCGATCAACTAATCGACCCTTGATAGATCTCGTTCTGTCAGGTGGATACCGCAACTATTGATATTGTTGCGATTTGTTGCCGATTCGCGGAACTTTTGAATATATCTATCGAGGATTCCCGTCAGGGATATAAATTCCTCGCCAAGAGAAGATTGAAGAAAATTAGAAATACTTTAAGATAATATACTGTATAACTTTTTAGTGAGTAATCCCGTGATTATGAAATATTTATAAAAATTTTAAATCAATCCGATTCCATGTATAGTTACTATGGCCTTTGATTCCTTGGGATCGGAGAATATCAAGACACGAGTTGGTCGCATCTTCAATATTCAGAAGATTCCATACTTAAATCAATGAAATTGAGTCCATTTCACGTAAAAATCAATTCTTTTCATTCCAGTTTATTCTGCGTTCTTCAAAAATTTTATTGACTGAATTATTTTAGTTTAAATTGCGGTCTTAAGACCGTGGTATAAAAGGTTTCTCTCTGGTATAAATAAGTACAATATTGTCTTCAATGAATGCAGTAGAGTGTTATACAGCTTGGTGTTTACCAAATGTTTCGAAATACGAACCGATTGACAGTTCTTTGCTGTCACAAGTCAAGTTATTATATTTCTGAATAACGAACAAATAACAATATGAGTAAGGTATACAGAACAGTTTAACTTGCACGCAAATACTTTACCAAAAACTGATTATTGAGATGATCATATTATATGTTATTTCTCTGTTATTCAGTATTTAATTTAATAAACTTATTCATTTCTGTACAACGATTATTGCAGAGTAAAAGTAGTAAAAGAAATGAAATTGAGAAAGAGAAACGATCTGCTGATTCAGGAACTAGTGAATTTTTGCCTTCCGAAGAACCTGCGGATATTCAACGAGCAATTGAGATAACTATCGAGAGTATTGAAAATATCTCAAGCATTAAAATGGTCAGAATCTTCTTTTATTCTTACATTCATTAAGTATCTTTTAATTTATATTTCTAGACACGTAATAGTGAATAACATTAGTTAATAAATATTCCAACAAATATGTATGCAGGCAGGTAGAGAGGATACCGGGATCTCGATACGAGTACAACACAATGATATTACATTGGGAGAAAGCCCGACCAAGAAATTAGAGAATGATGAAACCCAGCCTGCTATAGTTAACATCGATTATACAATCTTGTTTACAGTAGTAGTAAATAAACAGGATAGCATAGGGGCTGCAGTATCTACACCAATTTTGCGTTCGTAAATAATCTTATTATTACAGATGAAGCCATAGTTATATGATTCCTTTTTGAAGCAATCGGGCATGCGTTATACATATATTGAAAAGTCTGAACCCCGATAAAATGAGGCATGTTTCAATATTAGTTCGACGTTTTTAGTAACGGCTTTAGAAAGTTTGGTTGACGATTCCGATGGTATCGTAATGTCCCCTGCGGGCGATGGATCTCCAGAAGATGTTGGCAGTAAGAACAAAGCAAGGCGAACTTCTGCCAAGAAACTGAAAGGCTTTAGAAAGAATCAAAGCTCAGTTATTCTAGGAATATGCAATTTTGATCTAATGCCACTAATATTGGGTAGGTGTATTAGAAATTAAAGTTTGTCACATATTTCTGCAAGTTATTACATTATGAAAAATCCCCATAAGTGTATTAAATGCTGTATTATTTTAACGAATATAACATTTCCTCAGGGGAAAGAACGGTTACAGAAAAATTATTATTGGAGATACCAACGTCGCTTAATGTTGGAGAAGCGATTGTTTCTTGGAAAAACTTACCTCGTCTAATCATCTCCGCAAGACTACTCGATACAGATATTTTTCCATCTGATATGAGTGTGAATTTTCTCACAATTACCGTAGAAAGTATTTACAATCTACCATCTTCCTTTATGGACGATATGGAGTACAAAGCAGGCACTGTCATATATGTGGCAAATAAAGTATGTAATGATTAGCAACAGTTTCAATTCGGTGTTAAAATTACTATGATAATTTTGTTCCTAAATATAGACACCAGACGATATTATATTTGACGGTGGTGTAAAAACAAACGTTCCTGATATCGAGAAAGTCAAGTGTTGGCAGTCACTGGCTCACTTACATGGCCGTGTGAAGCACTCAAAATATAAATTGAATACTGCTGTTGCCAAAAATAATGTTATCGATAAGCTTGATATGAAGGTATACAGTTTTCATTTAGTCGTAAAGTTTATTTCATTCTACAATTATCCCACTATTTTGTATTATTGAATATCTAATTTTCGTCCACAAAAAGTTATTGGATGATGCACCCAGGGTGCAGTGGAATTCGATGCGACGATCTTTACTGCTACACTCAGGATGCGAAGCGATGTCAAGTATGATAAAAAGGTGAATAGCTATGGACACATTTAAGTAATGAAATTGAAGACTCGCGATATTTAAACAAAGAGATTGTTAATTGCATCTATAATCTCTTCTGGATATAAGATACAAATTTTGGCCCTTCTTTTTTGCTGTGAGTGGAAAAGCGAAGGATATTGGCAAGCAAAAGACGAAAGAGGCAGATGCCATGCTACTCTTTCAATGCTATGTTGATGTTTCCGAACTTCTCTATCCTGGAAGTGAGTGAATTAAAGTGGAAATCACAGAATGAAATCTGAGTTGGTCATGAATGTCATGATATTTGAATGTATATAGCAACAAGAACTCGAACGGTGGCACAATTGCACACATTCAGTTTAGCAGCGATGGCAGAAAAAACAGGATTAGATAAAAGCGTATTTGAAAAAGAGATACCGGCAGAACCTGTAATTAAAGAGAAAGAGTTGAAAAAAGGCAAATCTTCTACTAAGGGTAGTTCTCTGCCAATGGTTAGTTAACTATAATATATATTCAATGGTGCAAGTTTAAAGATTCGTAAATGAATGTCTAACCAGACAGCGGCAGTATCTACAGAGTCTGAATATGTGCAGAGCCTACCATTAATATCAGAAAACGGTCAGCCTGTATTTGTCATAGTCGAATTTGAACTGTTTCATCCATTGCAACCTGCTCGAACTTTGGAAGATCTTACTGATTGGTATGAGGAACTTATATTACACTGTCGATGAAGATTGTTGCCATAAAGACTGTGTATTTAACATATATGTATGCGATGGAACCACATTACACTTTACAAACCAAAAACTTAGTTCGAATTTTGCAAATGCAATACTCGAACATTATTTTCAGCATAGATAAGATGGTACACCCTTACATCTTGCCGCCCAATCCATACACGAGTGAGCTGGCTGAAGAACACTACTCAAACTGTATCAGAAAATTGGTAGATACACTTTGTGGTGCCTACCAGGTATCGATTCTTAATTATGACAATGCAATTTTGTGTAGAGTTTTATGAATATGCAAAATAAATAACAGAGTGATCCTAACTTACAGGATTTTAGTGTAAACTGTCCAATGCCTGACATTACTCTACAAAAGCCACATAAGGTCTCATCACCTGTGAAAACATTTGCTACAGGTGAGGATTCTACAAGCAGACAGAACACTTGTACCACAACTACACAATCAACTGAGCAAGCCTGCAAATATAGTTACATCAAAGTAAATAGTCTGTAATATAACTATCGTTCGATGCTGCGGTACACAGAAGAATTCAAATTACGTTATTTAATAGAACAGAAGAGTGTATATTAAATATTTGATAATTTTAGGACGAAATTGAATGTTTTATACAATACCTTCATGAAACAGGAACCTATTTAAGTGTGCGTAGTACGTTGAAGAATAAGATAACAATGCTACTAGATCAAAAATTCAGAATCAAAATGCCTACGCTCAGCACTAAAGAGTCCCAGGTACTCATGGATTAGTCAAATATTGCGAGCATAATACTAACCTTTACGATATTTTTTCAGAATTTTGTGGCCACAACTTACCTATTTCTAATTGAACAGATGCATTGCGCACTGAACAAAGTTGTCGAGGGTCAAGATTTCGAAGGGTCTACAGATTCTAATGTTATATCGAGCCAAAGTTTCTTTGCAGAAGAATCTTGTGTACTCGGATACATTGAAGATGCGAGAAAAGAGTATTTGGATGTATGTATTGCAATTTTTCTTCGCTATAAGTAATTATTTTCTTACTATGTGCTCAATCTGCGATTTATTCCCTAGATGATCACGAAATACAAAAAGAACCCCGATACATGGATAGAGTATGCAATATATTTGATACGTATCAAAGATGTAGACCGAGCGATAGAATGCTGTCGGGAAGCTGTTGCTTTGAACAAAAAACATAAAATTGCGTGAGTTCCATGTATTAGTACAGCTGTCAATTAATATTATTGCAATTGATCTTCCCAGCATTATTTGTATACGGTGATCAGTATCCGGATTATTTTCTTGTACAGATTACTCCTCTACGGTCTAATTCTTTCTCATAAAGAAGAGTACCGTGATGCGGAAATTTTCCTCAATACCGTAACGCAAGTTTATCCTCGATTCGTCGAAGGGTGGGCTATTCTTCACCTATTTTATCTTCGAACAGAGAATTTTCCCGGTATATCTACGTCAGATTTTAAAAGATATTCTAATCCTGTGTAACGGATAACAATTTCAATCGCTCAATGATCAACGTTCTTCATATTGAAAACGCTGAGACTAGATTCAGATAAGTACATTTTATATTCTAGGAGCTGATGTCACTATTCAAATCGCACAAAAGTGTATGAAAGACAAAGATCCAGATACAATCACAATGCCTTTTTTAAATCGTGAGCCATTGCTTTGGACAACGTCAAATTATCCAAAGGATAGAATCTATCTTATAACTGCAGTTTTGCTGATAAGATTATCTTGCTTAGATGTGAGCAAATGAATTATACTCCTTCTCAATTCTATTCATGAACTGCAAGTTAGTCTTTCATTTCAGTTTGCAGGTATAGCCCTCGCTCAAGAATTAGCTGACATGGGTAGGACAAGGTATCTCTTGTATTACGTAGCTGTACAGCATTATATTGAAAATAGATATGCAGATGCGATATGCCATCTCAAAGAGGCAGTAAGCATACACGGAATGGTACGTGAATTAGCAAAACTCTTTGCAAGATATCGAATATTAAATCCATCCCCAGAAGAACTGTAGTCTATGTAAATGAAATGGACACTTCTAGGAATACTCAGTTGCAAGTTTAATGGGTCATTGCCACTTGGAACAAGGCAACTTTGACGAAGCAATATATTACTACGAGTTTGCTAACAGTTCGTTCGATCGTCCCGAAGATATACATCTTGCCCAGTTGAGGTAAACGTTGTAAATATCATATTAATCTTCTATTTTAGTCGAGCAGGCTGGTACTAGAATTTCCAAAATTTCCCGAATTTCAAACTAAAGAATAGATTCTTGAACTGGAGAATGTCTCGTACAGTAGAATTATTATGCATATGGTTACTATAGTTTATTGAAACTCATTCAATATTAGATTGGCCAACTTATATCTCAACACCGATCGATATGAAGCGGCAAAAAAACTCTTCCTTATTGTTTGTAAAAATTCACCAACTTATAGATCATGGCTGGGTGTAGGAATTGCTACTTATCATGTACGTGAATTCCATGGAAATAACTTTGAGTATACATAGTTCTATTTTGAATAACAACTACTATATTACTTCACGTAGTTAAATGATATGAAAAGTGCTGAAACTGCACTGACAGAAGCTAACAATTTAAACACACGTAACGCCGAAATATGGGGCTACTTATGTCTAGTGAATATGTCGCTGCAACGTTACGATGAGTTTCTTCAATGCTATCGACAAGTTGTAAAGGTAATAGCTTCTTTTCTCATTAAGATTTGCAGGGGTAAAATAAGAAACGATTATATTTTGTTAGCAAGCAGTATGGGTTTATTGACCTTTTTTTTCATTTTATCAACTATATTAGAACAATCTTACAAATTTACGGGTATGGACGATGATTAAAGACCTGATGAAGAATCTTGGTTATAAGACGCCGGTACTATCAATAGATTCTCAAGAAAGTTTGGTGGGAGAAACTCTAGGAAACAAAAATCATAATCAGGCTTATCAGGAGTGAGATGGCAACTAAAAAAATAAAGATAGCAAGTGAATTCCCGTAACGAATGAGCATATTCTCTATAAGATTGTTACACTTTACAGTATTTAGGAATAATTTTACCATTCAGAATTTCATGCTTCGTCAGTAATTATAAAACGAGAGTGAAACACAAAATTATGTCAACTTGGAGCGATCCTATTAGCTGCCATAAATGGGGTGCTTTGTAAGCAAACAAGTGCTTTGATCATACGGGTATCTAAGAACCAAATTATTGTCTACAGAAGTATAAAATAAATCATACGAAAGAAGATATCCAAAGCAAAATTTACGTATTATAGCAACTAAAGGTACAGTGTATAAAGGTTTAATGTATTTTCATCCTGGAGTATCAAATTATTCGCACATTAAATTATTACAATAACTTATTGTTAAGGTTCTTGAAAGACATTGAAGCTGCGTTAGTATTAGTGTAAAATATTCAATTGAATATAGATACATGCAATATGAAATCAAGAATTATAAATAGGTGAAAACACATCGAAATACATATTCAGATAATTGGGTGATACAGCATAAATAACAAAAAACTTAAATAACAACAAAATAAATATTCGTAAACTCTAAATGATGCAACAGAAATATGTAAAATATTTAATTTGCAATAAATATAAGAAACTTGTTTTCATGATTTTTTTTTTTTAATTTCTTTAAATCTTTTTTCTCAAAACTGCAGTCTCGCACCTTAAACTTTAAGAGCCAAATATTTAGTATAAAAATATTCGATTATGTTTTTTAAAATAAATAGATTTTTTTTTTTTCTTAATATTTTTTCTTTCTTTCTTTTCTATTCACTTATATGTGTATACGCATGTAATTATAATGTATAGTGTTATAATAGATGGAACATACTTCGTTTGGTGCTACCATTGAAACCAATATATGTGCATTTACCATTCACAAAGTATATGATTACTATTATTATTATTAATGTTGTTAAACATTAAATGGCAGTACCGTTTATATAATCCAATTATCGTTGATAAAAAGTAGGAATATAATTAATATATTCAAGTTAAAGAGAATTAATTGCGCCAATGTTGATGTTAACACATCGAATTCAGATAGTAAAAACGTTATGTCAGAAGATTATGCTGCCAAACAATCATGATTGATAATAATTATTGAAAAAGATAATCATTACTTATTTATAGTCATTAACGCCAATATAACAGAAAACAAAACCGAAGTTAATTGTATTCGGACAGTAGATCATGGATACATTTTTATTAATGTAAATGATTAAAACTTGTTAGAAATTGGTATTAAATATCAAATATTATACTCTAATCATACAGTTGGCATGATCGGAAATAAAAAATTCATTAACGAGCCTTGATTATGGATTATGGAATCTCAATGAAAATTGGGATAAAATTTACAAATTTGCAACATATATAAATTGAGCATTGAAAGTTAATATCATTCTCTCATATTTCAATATTTACATCATGCCATCTGTTTCAATAACACTGAAAGACCGCACCCTATATTTGCACCAACAGATTTTGTGCATTAATATACATATAATATATACATACAACCTTTTTAGTTTAGATTACAGATTATTTTTTCATTTTCTGAATCTTTGACAATTTATTTATCGATATCGTTTGAAATTTGTTGAATTTTTGTTACATCTTCTACAACTTGATTATCGATATCATTCGAAGGATATTCAAGCTTTGTAGGATTTTCAACAACGTGATGATCAATATCATTTGAAACGTGTTCAAGCTCTGTTGTATCTTCACGAATTTGTTCACCGATATCATTTGAAGCTTGTTCAACCTTTGTTGAATCTTCAACAACTTGATTATCGATATCATTTGAAACTTGTTTTTCATCAGTCAAGTGAGTCTCTGTTTCCTGAGACAACTCTACTTTTTCAACTACGCTGGTAGATTCTACAATATTTCGAGCCTGTTCGAGTTCATTTGTAATTTTTTCAGATTTAAGAGATATTTCGCTTAGCAATTCACTTTTTGCAGTAACTGCTTTATTTTTCAATTCTTTAAATTCATTAGGATCTTCCAAAGGAATCAAACTCTGTTCCTGCTTGGGTTCATCCTCAGATATTTCATCTGTACTCGTTATTTCCTTCTTGCCATTATCCGTATTGCTTTCAATAATCGTTTGGACTTCTACTTTTTCTTGTGCTTCACTCGTCATTCCTGGTAATACTTCATCGGTCTCAACTTTCTCAACAGTCCCATTGCCCTCATCAGTTTTAATTTCCGTAGAATGCAGAATTGTAGATTCAGCCTCTGTCTTTGTCTCAACATTTTCCACCATTACCTCCTTCTCAGTGCCAGTGTCAGACGTATTCATAGATTCTTGACACTCGATAAAATCTTCGTGGGCCAGAATCACCGGTTCAAAGTTATCGATCAATGTCGTATCCTCAGGGATACTTTCATCAACTTTTGCCAAGTCAATAGATGGGCTAGATGTTTCTAAATCAATATTCAGCTTTGATACGTCATCATTTCCATTTTGGTTCTCTACGATTGTCTCAATTGACACAGACTTCTGAGAAACCTCGTTCGCGCAATTATTATTAGCATTACCGACTTCTTCCTGATTTTCATTACCATTGGCTGTGTTTCGGTTAGATTCTTGAGCTGAATCTGTGCCTAGTTCGTTCGTTTGAGAATTGATTTCATTTTTGCCAGATTCCTGCGCTTCCTTAATGCTGCTGTGTTGGAAACTTTTAGATTTATCCGTCCGTTTGTTCGTTCGCTGTGGTTTTGGAGTTGAAGCGTCTTCTGGCTTTTTTGGTACTGGAAATTTCTGCAAATCATGTTTCGTCTTCTCGGACGTTCGTCGTTGCGAATGAAGTGGTTTGAATGAATCATTAGCGGAATGATTATTCTTCTGCTTAACGTGCGAGTCTCGATTAGTGAAATCCCCCTTTCTTTGAAAATGGGGTGACTTTGGATTGTCCTTAATTTCTTTTCGTTGCATATATGATGATTTGGGATCGTTTTCCCCGTGTCTTTGCTGTTGGGAGTCATACTTGAACTCTTTCCTAGTCAAATACGGAGATTTTGAATTAATCTCAGACTTTCTTTGCGGGTGTGGACTCTTGGGGACATAGCGTTGCTGTTCGTCAATATCCCGATTAAAGGAAACCCGGTTTGTTTTATCATCGGTTAATTTATGCCCAGAGAATCTCTCGTGTTCATGTCCAGCTGCCTCGCTTTCCGACTGACTACTGTATAAAATACGCGGTTTTTGCCGCGGTCCGACTCGCCCTGTACCAGCGATACTCGAAGAGCTAACTGAAAAATCATTCAGCAATTAAAACCTCATTCAAGAGAACACAAACTTCGATCTTTTCCACTCTTTCAACCTCAATTCTCCTCAAATAAATCCAAATTACATTCTACAGACTCCTTTACTATATACCTTTAACACTCATCACAGGACCCTTAGGGACCGTTGCGCCATGATTGACAATGACTTTGATGCTTTTATCGGTCGCCAAAACAGTCCGCTCATCCACACCATTCGGAGAAACTAAAGGTTTTACAACTGGTGGTGAAACAGGCCCATGAAATTGCTCAAAGGAATTTGAATGCTGATAGACTCGATTGTTGTGAGATCCTCTTGGAGCACCGCGGATATACTGCTTCCCTCCACGGCTACGAGCCGAATCATAATCATTTCCTAGTAGGAGCATCACAAATAAGTAACAAGCAAATTGGTATAACAAATATAATGATTTTTATGACTAGAAATTCAGTTACGAGAGAATCAATTGATTTCTATTTTTTGTAATGACAGTGAAGTATAATTATCTACTGGTCAAGTCAAAAATTCAATTCAAACTGAGACGTAGGTACTAACCATCAGCTTGCCACTTGTCATATTCCTTATGATCTTTTTTAACATCTCCGATATCTAGTCGAGCTGATTTAGTTGCCCCCGCTTCATCTTCGTCCACGTTTATCTGGGATTTAAAAACAGCTGTCAAAATTTCGTACATTTTCACTTGAATGATCTTTCTTCATTTTTGTTGGTAAAATCATGACTCTGATCATACATTAATTATTATTCTCTTATACCAATGAATACTATGATTTACTTTATTGTTATCCCATTCTCGCCGCCAATTGCCCTCGGCTGTACGCTGCCGACTAATCCTGGCTTCGTCAATTCTATTACGTTCTGCCCTCCAAGCTTCGTATTCTGGTTTCGTAGCGTCTTTTGGCGCAGCAGATCCTCGGTATTCCTTTTTTAAAACCAAAATCAGAAGTATCTCAAGAAATAATACAGCACATCATTGATTCCAAACTTTGGGCAGACCAGAATAAGAAGGAGAACAATCTTTACACATCACCCAATTATTATCTCAACCTACTTTGGAATACCCTTCGCGACCCCCACCCCGTCTCCTAGAAGAGCCTCGTAGAGGTCCGCCACGTCCTCTGGACCGCTCATTGTCTCTCAAGTCCTCTCTATTCCGCTCTTCTCTTTCAGAGTCGGCTAGAAAGTTGTAAGTAGGATCTGGAGGTGGTCCGTCACCCTGAAACAAACGTTAATACATCTTGCTGCACAAAGTGGAATTTAAAATTGTAAGAAAAAAAAAAAAACATGATATATGAGGTATTCTCCATGCCAAGTGAAGTGGCCTTTCTTTCAGCACATACTTCCGCAAAGACATGTATCTTCTTTCCATCTCCGCCTCCCGCATGGTACTGTTGTTGTCCGCCACGATACTCTCTTGTAGAAGTCTTGGGCTTAGAATTGCCATTGCTTCTCGGAGGTGGCGGGTTAGAAAATTCAGGTGGCTCTTTTCTCTCAGGCCAATCAGTAGGCGGAACCATTTTTACCAGAGCGTTTAATTTGGCTGCGTTTTGCTTATCCGCTTCGACTTCCTGCGAAAGTAATAAATTATTGATTAATCATGGGAAGAGAAATTGTTGAACATAAATTTGCAAAATTTATACGATTCTCTTTAATTTATGTATATTATTGATTATGCAAATTCTTCTTTGAAAATAACTATCTGAATTAAAATTACATACTTCATGTCTTCGACGTATCTCTTCATTTTTTTGTCTGATTTTATTTATCTTCTCCTCTAGAGAATTGGAAGCCATCTGAAAGGGTAAAAAGAATAAAAATTTAACGCAAAGAGAGATAAGTTGTTCGTATCATTATTCATATTTAGTACGATATTATAGTTTTACTATAATTAAATACACCTTTGCGTTGTCGAAGATTGATATATTGTTAATTAATCGGTAGATTTATCCTCGGTCTGCAGATTAACACGGTGACAATTATGATAAATAATAAAAGTCTAATTATAATTTAAGATGGATAAAATATTGCATTGGCTATACCTAGGTATGTATGTATGTATGTATGTTTGTACAGTTAGATTGAGAGTTGATGTATTTTCATATCACGTTTTCTTGCGGTATGATTATCCGTGAAAGGAATGCTGCTGGAAGTCTGTTATTTTTTTTATTTGATATCTAGATACATAGATGCGCCTACCTCTTAAATATAATGGTCGTCAAATACGGAGCTGTTTAATTCATCTACTGAAATAAAATGATACGAAAAAATGCATACCTTTTAGTTTAAAAAAGGAGACGATATCATCAGCTCGTTCTCACTCCATGAGATAAACAGTCAATTCTTGCTTGTACATAAGTCGTTAATATTGAAGAGAAGTGTGCAGAAATATGGGACGGACTATTCACAACCTACCAATAACCAAACTAGAGCGCAATGCCAGATGGCATCGGGATTTACTGCTGTCAAAACGCTTGCGCAAAACTCACTTCCTATTATCAAACTTTTGAAGGGTTTATTGAAAGAGTAACAAACAATATTATAAACAAAAAAAAGCTCAAAATCGTGGATTGAATATTGAATATATTATTTCCCGTGTAATATAACTGGTTTTTCTTTAACTACAATTATACGATCTTGAAAATAAACAATATAGTAGCCATATCAGCGGTGAGGAAGTGTCAAAGTGACAGCTAGCAGACGACGCCGAAATTTCTTCACTTGCCAAACCGCCGACAAGACTATTTTTATTACATTATGTATACGCGTGATGTCTGCGAGTGATTATACAGCTGGGTAAAATTTTCGTTTTTTAATAATCGATTCAAGAAAAAATATTTCACAGATTCTTCAAACTCTTTATTTCATTTTTAGATTAATTCTTAACCTAACTATTTGTTATTATTCTCGCTCAGAGATCGCACGCAATTTTTCGATCATTTGAAAGCGTCTCGAATGTCCCAGATATTCGGACTAGTTTTAAATTAGCTGAGATATGTCTAATAAATTACAAACAGACGTCAATCACTGACAATTGTTTATAACCAACATTAACAGGCCTTACCTCTGATCAAAAGGTTCGACACATTCAACCCATCCACGTATATACTTCTCTCTCAAAATTATACGTCCACATTGAGGATGAATTAAGAGCTGGAAATGAGGATAGCAAAGTCTACCGTGATCTTTTTGATCTTTGTATTGATGCTCTCAGTATTCGTTGCCAATGTAGCAAATCTTATTAACGTCGATTCCCATGCCGCAAATGATACCCCACTTTACCAAGGACTGGACGATGCTGAGCCGCAATGGCTACCTCCAAAAAAATATCAAATTCAAGATCTGTCCGACCACCTCATGTGGTTTGTACAGGTTCGTGATGATTCCTGGCTATTCGGCTAATCTGTAGATTTTTTTTCCTCAAAACTCATGTTTTATTTCTCCAATATCACGGTCTGCAGTAATTTTCTTTGAAAAATAATCCCAATTCTGCTATTTCCTAGGTATCCGATATCCATATAAGCATCTTTCAAGATCCGTCGAGAATCACGGAGCTGAAAGAATTTTGTGACATCACAATAAGCGCCATTGAACCTTCGGTCGTTCTTGCGTCCGGTGAGCTTGCTTTTTCGTCAGGGGATTTTCTTGTTTGGGGAATGAAATTTTTTTGAAATTGTCTTATTGGATTCTACACGCAAGTTTATGAGAGCTAATTGACGCAGCTATTGAATGTCTCTTGCTCTCAAATCACAAGCTCGAGCGTTATAATGATCTGAATTTTCATAGGCGACTTAACGGACGCAAAGGCAAAGGACAAAATGGGCTCGGGCCAGATACAAGAAGAATGGGAGAATTATAGAAAAGTTTTGAAGGAATCGAATGTTCTGAAGAAGACTGCATGGCTCGATGTCAGGGGAAATCATGGTAGTTGATAAACGCTAAGCGCAGTTTATCACAACTTCACATAATGAGATTTATTTCTTGTTAATATTTCAGACAACTTCAACGTGCCCAGTGTAATGTCGAAAGAGAATTATTACACGAATTATTCTGTCCAAGGAAGAGAGCATCCTCGTTCATACATGCATCAAATCGCAGTCGGTTCAGAGAAATATACTTTCATTGCTATTGATGCCTGCCTAGAACCAGGGCCTCGGAGACCATTCAATTTTGTCGGTATTCTGACCGGCTCTGAAGCGGATAATATTGCTAAATTTGTACAGCAGGCAAGAGCCCAAGAAGGAGATTATATTGTGTGGTTCGGACATTATCCCACATCTTGCATATTGGCACAGTGTAGCGGAGGAGTAAGAAGTATTTTGGGTAAGCTGTATCACGATTGCAATAAATTTATTGTATAAATACAAAGATAAAAATAAGAAACGCAAAGTTTTCAACAATTAGATGCTCCCATGCCTAAATCTTGACTCAATCTAATCAGATAATAAGTTGCAAATCCTCGCGTTATACGATTATAATCAATGCTTCAATCCTCAGGCAGATACAGAGAAGGACTAGCATACCTTTGCGGACATTTTCATATGCTCGGTGGGGCAGCTCCTTATATGTATACATTGCAGCAGGCAGGATTCCTCGAATTGGAATTAGCAGATTGGAAGGATAACAGAGTGTAAGCTACATGCGACGGCTAGTTTGACTTAAAAATGTTGTTTACCATTTGACAAAAGTTTAAAAATTATTCAAGTACTGGATATCTCCTGCAAAATCCAACATACCCTGCTAACACACATGATACACGATAAAGATAGTACTTTGTGAAACATGCATGGGGAATTGCACCGTTAAATTTTTCTTTATAAGGCGCTGCGTTCCGAGTAGGTGCCTCATTTACTTTTGCTTATTGTTAGGTATCGTCTAGCCGCTATAGATCACGGTCAATTTTCATTTATTGACATAAAACATCGAGAGTGGCCTGTGGCATTGATCACCAATCCGAAGCACGCACTATACGTGATGCCACGGAAAGAAAATTTACAGTCTATTTTTGAATCTACGCACATCAGGTAACCACTGCTTTACAATGCATTTTTCACTTATCCTCGTATACTAAAGCTATTTCAGCCCGGCATCAACCCGATATACTTATCGGTCAATGATCAAAAAGAGGACTGGCTATCGTTCATTTATGAATTAATTCAGCCAACATTATGAGCTGGAAGGAAAGCACAAAGCCATTCACCTGCAAATTTTTCGTATTATTTTAGTTATTCCAAACGCATAATGAAGCTTCTTGGTCAGAATCTTTGATCTAGAATTTTTTTTATTTACGTTATTAAACTCATTTGTGATATTTGGTGTTCGAATCTTATATCTCTCAGAACATAAAGCAATAAATTTTCAGCCAATAAATTCTTGCAGAGTATTGGCATTCTCTATAGCTGATCTAAAGTCAGTTGAAGTACAGATAGACGACGGTGGATGGTGGGAATGTCGTCACGTAAAAGGTCCACTTTACGTTGTCCAATGGAACCCGAAAGAATACAAAAGTGGGCTTCATCATATACAGGTTTACTTGCATGATAAGCTGTTCAATAAACTCGTCTATATTTCAATACTAAAATGGATTATACTACACTTAGTGAATTCCAGTTCGCTAATATTTTTCAGAGATATACCAAATATCGCTTTTATTCATCATTTAATGTTATCATTTCTATAGGTTCGAGTGCTGGATGAAGACGGAAGAGAAAAATTAACAAGCCAGCCGTTCTCTCTAGATGGAACTCGATTGTCATTCCGAGTGTTATCTAGAATGCTCCTCATGTCCAACATCAGTCACATTGTGAGTATTAGAAATATTTTTTTCAATAGTTCTTTTACAAAAGCTATTCACAGCGATTAAATGATACCAATTTCTCTTAGCAGCTAATAGCTACTAATAACAGAACAATTATTGCAGTTCCAAGTTTTGTTCGGAACCATGCTGATCATGCTGGTAGTTCCATTGAGTGTTCTTCGGTTTATCCACAAGCTTTGCGAATGTAAGCAATAACAGTTATTTGCTCGTTTTTTTCCCCAGCTAAAACTGTATCAATAATTATATAAGAACCACATTCTTAGGCAGAAGAATGCACCGTCCTCGAATTCGGTTGAAGATATTCAATTGGTGGATCCGTAAATTGTGGATCCTATCCACAGTCGATCGCTTATTCTTCCCTCTGATATTTTACGTATTGTATTTGACAGTGGGTATGTATTTGTATGTAAATTTGGCAGATCTGCCGTTTTGACAAACTAGAGATTTTCAAAAACGACCGATATCTTACAACCAAATATGACTAATCCGTATTCACAGGTCCGTGGGCTGTTGGAGAAATAATTGAGAATCGTACCGGTACAATATTTGCGTGGGGTACTTGGGTAGGATCATCTTATCTGCCGGGATCTTTCACCTACGCCTATGGATTTTTTCAATTATTCTCCTTCCAACTTCCTCTTACACTAATCCTAGCTCACCGAGTTGACCAAAGGTGATTTTTCAACTACTAATGTAATTGATAAGATTCTGGCTGTTGGAAAACTCATATGGCAACTAGGAAGTGATAAACTTCTGAATTCTAACACCAAGAATCTTATTTCACATTTTTCTCTTAACAGAAATCTGCAAGAATCTTCTCTTTGCTGTACTAACACAAATTTGATCTCCCATAGGCTATACCTGATTGAAAAACCACCAAGAAAATCTCCTACGATATTTAATTTATTACAAAGACATACACCGTTCTTGTTACTAATAACGATGCAGGCCACTATGGTATACTTTTTCTGGCTCGCTTACGGAACCCTTACTATAATCTTTGGCCCGATGCGTACTTGGAGTATAATTTTGGCCATAGTATTATGGTACCAAGCTAATAGGATGCCGCAAAGTTGCTTAAGGTCAGTATTTAGGCGAGAAAAGTATTTGCAAAGTTGAAAATTTGTCGAATTTTCTCATCGTTATTTACTTGAAATAGCTGAATTATATGAAAGACATAAATATATTTTCTTCTGTAATAGGGGTGCGGCAGCTGTTTGGTATCCAGGAGGTTCTATAGTAAGTAATGTAGAGAACGAGGGTAAATTGGAGCAGCCTAGTAGTCATAAATAATTATTGAAATTGGTCTGCCTGAGTAGTTCTACTAGTTATTATAAATCAGGGTTCAAACAATCACTAATTTTATGTCTTTGAATGGTTTTCAATCTCCGGATTCTCACTCATTAATAGAATCAATACAAATACGTGATATGATCGTTTACCATAAGTTGTTACCTCGTTATTATTCAATAGTTATTCAACTTATGAACTTATAACAATCTGACTTGAATTATACCTACATACCACGAATGTTTTCCACTGGTCAAAAGTTCGAACAACTTTTTGTGTTAAGCGTTGACTCGAATCTTACTACTTTAGAGTATAAAAATAATCAACTGTTGATGATAGTTGTTCTCCAAATCGCACAATGTAATCCTGTGATTAGTCTTATGTACTTACATCAAGTAGATGTAGATCTATGTACTATTCAGGTATACTGAATATTTACTTCCAATCGATGAAGGAATTAGTAATTGACGTTGGTATTTCCAGACCCAAATGTCACGGTGTGACTCAGAACCAAAATTTGATATACTAGGTAGAAGCAAACTTTTATGTAAAAAAAATAATTAGCATTTTACCAAAGGACTTAAATTCAGTTTTTGTCAAGCTGAATATGTGCATTGAGATGTAACTAGTCTTATTCAAAGTCTTTAACCTGATTTGTTGAGTTTCTAAACTATTTGTGGATTATGGTGGTGGATTATGCAGGTTTCAAAATGAGAACTATATTCTTGCAACTATATATTCCTAAAAAATAGACAAATCTGTTGTTACCAAAACTGTATGAAAGTATTCCTCAAGTTTGGGCAGTGTTGTGTTTCTAGTAAACAAGAAATCACGGAATTAATATCTCATAATATAATGTGTAACTAATCCAGTAAAAATGTCTGTGTAAACTATTTACCTATCAAACACTACCCATTCTTAATTGAACTGTAACGTTAGTTGATAAATAAATCAAAATGTTAACACCAGATTAAAGTCAGGAAATATATTTAACATAATATCTCATATTTAAAAAAAAAATAAAGACATAGCTTCCTTGAATAGCTTAGACATAGAAAAAACTTAGGGTTTTTTAATTCATTGAGTTCTATTTTTATTTGTAAACTCAGTGGTCTTAATTAAAGTTGAACTCTCTGTTAAGAAAAATATACAATAAATATAAATACAATATATATTTGAATGTGAATTAGATAAACATAAAATTTGAACAGTTTGCTTATTTTTATTAGAGTTCATAAGGTCATAATTTCCCTAGCTAAGATTGATTTTCATCGCTAGCGAACATCAACATCATAAAGAAAAAATCTTGGGAAGAATCTCTCCACATCTCCCAGCTATTTTAACTTGAGCATACTGATCTCCCCTTGTCTGACCAATGTTTACTATCGATATAGGTTTCTTGGCTTCAACAGCCTGGAGGATAATTCTCAATCCAGAAAATACCGAAAGAGAAGATCCCAGCACCAGTAGAGAATCTGCTGACTCTACTTCGTGCTTTACTAGCTCCACCCTTTCGCGGGGAACATTGTCTCCAAAAAATACAATGTCAGGCTTCAATACTCCATCGCAATTCTGGCAAGAAGGTACTACGAAGTTTTCCACTTGATCCTGAAATTTAAATATTACGATAAACGGTTTGATCCAATTCTTTCAAGTATAAGTATTAAAGTTTTGCTTCTACCACGTATTTAGAGAAAAATTTTGTTTCCTAATTTAGTCAAGGGATAATTCTCATGTTCAATTTCTGTGTGAAGATAGTGTAAATTTATTATTATTAATGATGAACGACGATGATACCTGTGACAATTCGACGTCACCGTCAGGCCTCATCATCTGAGCCTCAGCTTTCATGTCTTTATTATTGACTTCTATAATCTTTTGTAATTCGTATCTACATATCTTTTTATCGCAGTTCAAGCACATTACTCTAAAAGCAGTTCCGTGAAGTTCAATAACATTTTTACTCCCAGCTTTGAGATGTAAATTATCTACATTCTGAGTGACTATACAGCTAACTTTTCCCTCGTCTTCAAGCTGTTTTAAAATCTTGTGGGTAACGTTTGGAGCGAAAGAAGAGAATCTGAAATAATATTGTAGATAATTGTTTATTTTTTTTTCTCTTCTTTTTTTTTCAAAACGCATTTAGATTTCGAGAGGCAATCGGATTTTCAAACCTTGGCCATCCCACGTAATTTCTTGCCCAATATCGTCTCCTTGTTTTTTCACTTTCGCAAAATTCTTTGTATAATACAGGCCTACGGTCACTTCTAGCGTATAAACCAACGCCCTCGGATCTGTAGTCGGGAATGCCACTTTCGGTTGATATTCCGGCGCCCGTTAAAACGCATATTTTCTTTGATTTGGTCACAAATTTTTCCAACTCAGACAAATCCTTGTCTTCTATCGGCTGACATTTCGGCACAAATGCAAGCGTCGAACAACAGCTGATACGATCTGTCAAATTTACGAAAGGTAGAACGTTCTGTAAATTGGGTATTCGGTATAGTTTTTTCATTTTTTAACACATCAGTTTTTTTCCTGACTAAGCTATGTACTTTTAGGTTTCTTTTTTAACCAAATATTAGACATTAGTTTGCTAACCTTAAATATTATGGGTTATATAACATTTCAAGACATAATCATCACGGCGCAATTTCATGACCAGCAAATCTTTCTTACCATCAGCGACCGTCGCGCGGCGATTAGAATGCTTGCTGGTTCATTCAGAGTGGCGCTACCTGCAGTAGTGACGAAGGGGCCAACCTCAACGTTTGTGTACGTTTTCGATTTGTAGTCGAAATAAATTCTCCGCGGCGTACTGCGGTACGTGAATTATCATCTTGTGAAGATATTAGACGAAATATTATCGAAATGGAGGATAAACTTCGGCAGATGGAAGATGAAATGAATAGGTAATTATTAACAATTAAATAATTAAAGTATTGTCTCGAAAGATTGATAACATAACCTTTTCTAAGGTTATCCTAACCTCCAACGACGCGGTACATACAATATTATTTATTTCGTGCAGTGTACTACATCAGTAACTATATTTTATATCTATATTAACTTATTTGATTTTCAATATTGCAATTGAATCGTTTACCTATACTTATGTAAATAAATGCAAAAGAAAACCGTGTTCACTGAGTAATATACCGTAATCTTGATCTAAGCTGACCAAAGTAAAATCGTAAAGTAACAGAAACATCTCTTTCAAAGTCTCTTTCCACCAGGTGACATGCTTCGAAAATCCTACAGCACCACAATTCTCATATTTAAGAGGATCGATTCGACAGATTTTCTAATTTATTCATTTCCTTTCATTATCAATAGGTTCGAGGCTGAGATTGGAGGGCAGCTAGTTACGCCTATCGTTAGACCAGTCATAGGAGTTAATACGTATAGTCAAGTAGCGAGGCAGTTGGAACAACATGAAATACCTGCTCCGGTTGTCGCAGCTGCTGCAGCAACACTGGCGTTTCCATCAATGCTCGGATTCCCACCTCCACCACCACCGCCACCACCTATGCTCATACCACCGCAAGTCGCTAGGCAATGTAAGAAATTGGGGAAAGATTGGAAATTCATTTGTTTTTTTCATTGAAATTACTAGATATCCAATTTTTTGTGAATTCTTTAGTAACTCGGAGTCATATTGATTGATTCCGAATATACTTTATTTTTTTGACGATTTCTATCTGTCTTGTATTTTTCTTCACTAACTAATACCCTTGTAAAATGATCAAAATGATTTTTTCAGCAATTTCAATGTCAACATATTCATCACCTGCTCAGATAAGCAATCCGTTTTTACCGAACATGGGAGATCAGAGTTTAAGCGCTACTCCAAAGTCATACGAACCAACATCAGCGCCGATTATCCATCCAGAGATTATTGAGCAAATAATAAATACCAAAATTCCTGACGATGATGGAAAGAAGAAACCAAAAGCTAAAGGCGTTAGCACCGCTGCTGAGTTAGCTATCAGTCAAGGAAAGGCTAGCTCAATTATGGCCAATGCTAGTGCCGAAGAAACTCATCCTAAAGGAAAAGGCAAAAAGAATAAAAAAATCATTAGAATGGCCGGAGGACAGACTTGGGAGGATACTTCTCTTCTGGAATGGGATGAAGGTGAGAATGTTGATAAATCGAAATTAGAAAGATATTTTCAAGGAAATTAATGGTAGAAATTTATTTTCACGCTAAAAACGTTATTCTTCGCGTAGCGACCAATTTTTTCAGTATTATATGAACAAAATCTATTTCTTTGTATCAGATGACTTCAGAATATTTTGCGGTGATCTGGGGAACGACGTTACCGATGAAATGCTTGTCAGAGTCTTCAGCAAATACCCGAGCTTCCAGAAAGCAAAAGTTGTGAGAGATAAGAGGACGAATAAAACTAAAGGCTTTGGTTTCGTTTCATTCAAGGATCCGCAGGACTTCATCAGAGCCATGAAAGAAATGAATGGTAAGTCGCTTGTATGTTTCAATTTTTGAAGAGACATGAACTCCTCATACATTATTCATCCGCCAAATAACTTTATGAAAGACTGATACGATACAAAAATAATTTGGCATATATACATACATGTCGGTTTTTAATTTCTTGGGAAAATAGTCAAAATTGAAAATACACATGGACATAATCCTGATTACACGAGACCTCCAGCTTTTGGAAATTTATTTTTGCGTGCGATATCATTTGTGAAATTAATTTCAGACCCTAAAAATTTCCAATATCTATATTTGGAGGGCAATGTTTGATATGCTGATTAAACAGTGCCTTCATAAAACAGCATGATCGCTTCAACGGAAAGCAATACTAATATTTTTGTTTTGTTGAAACTCAAAAATTTTTTTTTTTGTTATCGTATTTTGCTTAATTATCTTTTGCATTCGGATTATTTACAGAGCTAATAAATGCTGGGTTCTGAAATAATGGATCACAGTTTTCATCCTGTACTTGGAATCATAGATTTTTATTATCTTCAGATCTTAATAAACGAAATATTTCGCTCAAAAACTAGCGCAGCCTGTAAGTTAGATGTTTACAGTTGCTGAATAGGTTTGAGTGAACGTTATTAGGAGAGAAATTCTAAAATACATAAATACCTATGAAATTAAATAATATTATTCAAATAAATAATTTCGTTGGACAAACGATACTAATTATAGACATAAATAATGATGATGTTTTCATCTGAAGTACATAATGCGCGTGAAATTTCATAATAATACATTGAGGAAACTCTGTATGTTTAATTGAAATTCCTTATATACTATAGTTACAGATAAGAATTAAATTAACTGCAGTAATCTTGATTGCAAATTCCACATATCGTTGCAGTAGAGTTTTCGAATTTAGGTGCTACCTAATGCTAGATGAATACTACTTTCCATATATTGACATTGATAAAGTTTAAGCAGAATTGATAGGATAGAAGTCCTGCGACATTATAAAATTCCAAAATTTTACAAATCAGTTCGTTTTAGCCCCACCTGCTGAATAATGGTCGATAGGTATGCAATTCACATGTAAATTCATCTTTTTTCCCCTTCAAATAATGCTTGTGAATATTCTTCTGTGTTATGATTATTGCAATTCATCGTTATGGGTATGACGTCCGGTTATTATCAAAGAGTACTTTTATTTGGCAAATTTTAGATTGAGATTAGAAATAATTTATCTTTTAGTAACACCGTATCTTCTTCACATTGAGTCAAGTTATAGTATAAATTCTATTTTCCAAGCGGACCCCATCCGTAAGACACAAAGAGTTGAGGTATTATTGAATACTGTCTTCTTGGTTGACCAGAAGCTCCATTTCTTAGCGCAACACGATTGTTGGAGTGTTTAGACGGTGGCCGTGGAGCAGGGCTTTCTAATGGCAGTGCTCTTGCTGGCTCGATTTCATTTGCACCTGAAATTTCAAAGAAATTTCATTTGCTTTCATTCAATAAAAATTAAACAACAAGCTTGTAGGAGCTCAGATTTGTCCATTTTACATCTTTATCAAAGACTGTTCAGAATCCAATAAAACAAAGTTTCTTACGAAGTGTAAACCCTCGAATCAGGATTCAGTCAAAGATTACCTGTATTGCTGTTAGACCGTGGACTATGAGGGTTTAGATATAATACAGAGAAGGGCATTCCGCCAGCTCCCCATCCGCGAGACATAAATACATCTTTCTTCGCAATTCGATTTGTCGATGGTGAACCAGCTACAGGTGATTGCACAACAGGTGAATCTCTTTCTTGGTGACTTTTTAATCTGAAATCATCAATCGTCCAGATATTATAATTGCACAGCTTGTTTTTCTCAAAGCAAATGAACCTATTCTTTAATAAAAAAAAACCCTCGTAATCTGATCAATTTTGGTTTTCTCCGTAGTTAAAGAAGCTGACTAGAACTCTTGAACTATTGATACGAATCATTAATAGTTGGTGACAGATAAATAGGTTCAGGTATTTAAATAGAACTGGTCAACTGCGAAGTTAGGTCAAACGGTAGTGGTAGATTGAGTGGATCAGTTGGCGCCGCTCCCAATATTTTTAATCCGAGTATAATGAGTGTTTTGAAATTAAGGTCAGTTTAAAATATATAACTTTGTGTGGAAAATAGCTGCTTTTCAATTTCTCCATTTCTTATCAATTGAGTGGATAACGATTGCGTTTATAAATTTATTCTATCTTCCACGTGCTGCGGGATTCTCTTTCTTATCACGTGTTAAATAATTATTGACTAAGATTGAGCCGCATTCATTTAACAACTTGATAATCATAGGTCAAGCGGTCAACTATATTTATTTCTATAATTTCCAATCTAAAAATATATGGGTGTTGTTTATAGAGACTGTAGGAATTTCTTATCACGCTTTCGTGAGTACATCAGTTATGTAACAGGTATGATTAAAAATATCTGTTTATTCGGGAATTGCCCACCCGATTTGGGATATGGATTGTTATAATAAACACATGTTTAGATAACGCATACATAATGTGAACGTAAATAAGCCAATTAATTAAAATAGCAGTAGTTTGCGATAACGAAAGATTAACAAATCTGTTTTATGGTAAAATCCCGACAAAGCTAAGAGATTCGTAAAGAATTCGCGGTTCACTAGAAATTAGAAGTTTTCAAGAACAATTTATCTGAAAACTTGAATAATAACGGGAAATCGTCATTTCTGACTTGCAATAAAATTCTTATGTATCCGCACTTAAAAATTCCGTTTCGGTGATAGAAGATCAAAATTTCACAAGTATAATTTCTGCGATCTAATTGATATTGATTCTTGCCTCATTGTGTGAATAATTATGAAAAGTAAGTATCGGAATTATTTTCATCGAATCGAATATTATCAACGATAATTGGAAAAATATATTTCGACGTTGAAAAATCGGTCTCAGCGTTTTATTATAAATTCTCGGAATACTTTTCAAGACCGAGAAACCCAATGTTAATTCATTTCGAGCCAAGTCAAGATTCGCACCTACAGTTCGAGACTTCGTTAAGTAGAATAAAGAGAAAAAAAAAGTCAAAGCTTACGATAGCAAAAAGCTAAAAAATTACTGACTTATTTGATCCATTATATTATGAAGGAATTTACCTCAGAGGAACTTCGTAGTAGTCTCGCTTAGCTACAGATTCCTGTTCATATAAACGTTGCCAGCATCGTCCACCGGGTGAACAATCCACCATATTTTCATCCCATGATCCATCAATCGCCCTGGGTATAAAAGGAGCGCATTGCACCAGAAATACATTTAAGCTCAAAATTATAGACAATTGATAAACTATCACTACTCTAGATTCTGCGAATGGAAACATTTTTTCTTCGTTTTATTTTTATTATTTTCGTTTTCTTCTTTCCGTATCTGCAGCTTGTTTCCTGGGTGTGTATGCTGTTTTACTTCTGAAAACATAAGAATATTCGTATAGGTATAATATCGTATTATCAGAATCAAATTTGTTCAATTGTATAGCAAATTTTTTGAACTTTTTTATTTTACTTCATATTCCGCAGTGCAAGGCAGCGCTTAGAGCGTTTCGGAAATGACTGGATAATAAAAAATGAAAAATCGTAGATTTAAATTATCGACAATAATAAGTTATCTAAGGATTCTTCTTCCTTTTCTATTTTTTTTCATATTTTGTAATTTATCGTTTATCAATGTCCTCGCGTAATGAGGGATGATTTTAGAATAACTGAATGCCACGAAACAAGCAAAAAAGAAAGAAGCAGAAATAGGACAAAAAAAGGACATCCCAGACAGGAACTGTACTTTCGATTGTTTATCAAATGTCTAGCAGCTACTGAAACTACTTGCACAGTAGCCGCGTGTGTTTGCGTTTGAAGACGTTGATCGACGATGACGAATTCACGTAACCACATCGATATTAGGAACGTCTATAGTTTCGATTTCAAGCACGCCTTTACGTCTCGTCAATCAAAAATCATACATGATAGTTTTACGCGTCCCGATTGATTTATTTTGACAATCTTTACCTCCTTTTCTCTTTAAAGTCCGTGTCATATGGCAATCAAAAGTTTATAGCTCAATAATCGGAAGTCTTGTTAGAATTTATTCCCATGAATGATTCGCTGTGGAATAATTTGCGAAAAAGAATAAAGGAGCAGAATTTCATTTCAAATATGTTCCTTCCTGTTTTTAAGAGAAGATTGTCTACTGGAAATTTAAAAATTTAATAATGGAGTAATAACCTATCGATGTTTGAATAATTGAGATGAAAATCAGTGTGCGTATAATAGCAGCTACTTGGCGATTGCAGAACGCACGTGTCTTGCTTGTCAAATTTCGATTACCTGCACCCTCGAGTAAAGCGGTACCTCGAAGGCCATTATATCATTTTTAAAAACACGACTCTTGAAAGGACTCTCGAAGTTGTTGAGCTTATTGGCCCGGCTTATTTATACGAACGGTATAATCCTATTTTGATCCTTATTTTTACGATGCTAATTTTCTAAAGAAGAAGATTGTCAGTCTTTATCGTATCATAACGAATCATGATCAACCTCCAGCTTCTTTGTTGGTATAAACAGAGCGATTTTTTTCTCCTTTTTTTTCTCGATATAACAGCCTGGGAAATTGGCACGTGTTTCACGAATGATATTTCCGAGTTTTTAAAGCTGGGAGATTTTTGTATTTTTGTGACGCAAGGGTTTCGTCTACTGATCTTTTATGACATTATTATGTCGTTCATAGTCGGCTGATAGCGAGGCGCCGTTGATAAGCTAGAGGTGGCTGAAAGTTCGCTAGATAGTTACGACGAGAGTTGGAGAATTTAAAAGAATGAAAAATATCGTTTCCCTCTGCAATCATTATCACTCGTTAATCAGATGACATTTATCTTTCGATCACGCTGCTTGTCGCTGGCTATTTTCTCAGTATATTTTTTCAAAATCCTCCGGTTTTATCGGATTCTTTTATTCAATTAATATCGTTGTCCTATTTGCCTAACGTTAGTTGTATATTCATAGAAAAATTTGAAACTAAATCGGTAGATTTTTAGTCCATTCACTTTCAGCGCATCGATTTTGTTGTTCATACAGTCAGAAGTTCAGATTTCTCTAAATTTCGGCTTAAGCACAAAATTTTTAACAATCGTTTTGATGAAGATATTCGAAAAGAAGCTTGAGACTCTCGAGATATGTTCGAGAATCTTTTACTTTCTTTTCAATTTTTTTGCTGACCCGATGCCAGGAAAATAACCTGGCCTTATAGAAGTACCAATTTCGCATATTTGAGCGTCTGAATATTTTTGCAAATATGTTTATTTGACATACGTGAGTTTTCGTACAGGCAACAAAGCGAAGCCATCAAGATTTCAACAAAGGTGATTCAATTCCCTTTCCAAATCGCATGATATTGCTTTTTCTATTTTATTTCGTTCACAAAAATCTCAAACCTAACTTTGAAAGAGATAGATTTTTCACGATAAATTTTTTACTCTTCACTCTCTTCGAGCACCTTATCATTTCGCTATAAAACCAGTTCAAATTTACGCCGTAATTTCGTTTTATGAAAACTTGGGGCTCCACTCACCTTACGTATAATAATTAATTGTCGCATCAGAGAATCTATTAAAATAAATCAAAGTATGGTTAATCGTAAAAATCGCACACTGAGTCGAATCCATTCTCTTCGCAAACTTTTTCACTCGTTCAAAAATCACCAAATTTGGCAAATGACAGCCACGATTTTACCGAATTTTGACGCATCGACGTAATTTCAGATACTCTACCGACGATCAATTAAATGAATGCAATTATTGAGGCACTCGCACCGTTACCCTGTTCACTTGCTTTCCTGTTTGATTGAGCTTTTACCAAAGTAATTAGCGCATGCCGCGATGGCGAACGATAACTCACTGATGTTCCAAGTCCGAAACGATAGAGATTCATCTATCAATTACATAATTCGATTGAGTTCCAAAATTTTTATTCGACGGTACGCTTACGACAGTACTGCTTGTTTATTTCCAGATTCACGTTTATCAGAAATCAACTGTCCGAGACTTTCGTGATATGGATCTTCTTTCGCCCTTAATCAAAGTTATTAGCTCCTATGACTCCAACAAACTGTCTGATGATTAATGAAAGTTTTTACTCATCCTTGTGTGTCGGGGAATATTGAATGAAGCACGTGTTTTTATTTTCGATAGAAGGGGATCTTTCCAGTCATTTAACACAAGCAAAGTTTTAATTCCGTCTACAACTGAACCGCGTTTCAAACAGTAATAAATATTCACCGTTTCGTTAGAAGCTGCATACATTTATTGAGTTAATTATTCTGTGTCGGTCAATTCCTGTTTGATGATCGTGCTTTCGAGCAATTTCACGAAACAGCGAGTAAAATCATTCCCATTTAACGTCACGATTCAGCCTGGTTAAACTCTAGTCAGATGTGAGCAACGCGTAAAATTAATTAAACTTATAAACGAGCTTAAAATTCAATTAATTTGAAAGAGAAACGGATTTGGAAAAAAAAAACTTTACTTACGAATGATCTTTTATTTCACCAATCAGTTAGCGAAGTTTTCGTGTCTTTAATTTTAATCACGCTACACCACTCCACTCAAGGTTGGAGAAGAGACAATTTCGCGAATCAAGTAGAAACAATTTAAACGTCAGCTGTTTATACTTCTGTGCTTGGGAATTTCTGCAATGCGTGAATCTATTTCTGTGACATTCCTGATATATTTAGTCCGGCGTTGTTCTGATTGTGATCAAGTGGGGTGAGGAGGAAAGGAGGAAAAAGTGATAATTTTATAACGTGGATTCCGGACAAGAATTCTACACGTGATTTCTTGGCTAACCTTTGATGGTCGCGTGGGAGGTAGAGAGTTGAATAAAACGTCAGAACGATGAACAGAAGATAAAAGTTAGGCCCTTGCATGTCACATTGTTATCTTTCTATAAAATATCAAACTGACAAAACTTTATTTCTCCATCTTTTCGCAAATTCGTAAAAATTTGATATCCTTCCACGACACCTTGACGCGACGGCAGTAATAATAATGGTAATAGTAATCGCGTTAACATTCGCGCGATTCAACAAGTGCAAATATAATTGATACTATTATCGAAACGTTTCAAGTCATCGTGTCAAAGGCTAGCCTCGACCTTGCTCGCGAATTTCATTACGTTATATATACCAGATCTTACCAATTTATCGTTATTACCCTCCGAAAAAGTGAAATTTTAGGTGGGATGAAAATTCACTCGTCTTCAAAATGAGGAGATAGCATCTCTCTTTCGTCTAAATTAGATTTTATCATACAGTTATTTTCAAAGTTCGAACGTGCTATACAAAGGAAGAAATATTATGCGCACAAAGTTTTCCCCAATTTTTATCAACACCAAATTATAAATCTTTAGGCTGACAATTCATTATCTTGCAGTTATTACTGCTTGCAAGCACTATACTGATCCTCAATTAATTTCCCCAAATTTTTCTTAACTTATATGATTGCTTTCTTCTGCATACTTTTTTTTTTCTATTTCGAACTATAAATCGAGACATGTGCATTTAAGTACACTTTGAGAGGAAAAGCTTTCTTGCTATTGGATGATATTGTTGTTTCAAAGATATGAGTCAGGATTAAAGTATGTATCGTTAATAAATTTTATTATCATCATGTAGGTAAGGGATCGAAGCCAAGTATAGTAGGAAGATGAAGTCGCGTGCCATGCTATTTATATTTAAAGTTGACTAGTTATTTCTGTTAAAAGTTTCAACCAATCTAGAGGTCTCGACGTGACGTATCAAAAGTAAAAATCGTCACAAATTTTGACGTAATATGTCCGGTGATGGATATTATTGCTTCAACGGCTTTTAAAAGACTGTTATTAACCCAGCCAAGAAACTTTGATCACATGACCCTTCCAATATAATATAGTAAAAGATTCACTGAAAGCTTCAGTTATAATGTATATAAACGTCAACATTTCCGCGGAATTATTTCATTTTACGAGTACCTGAATAATTCATTGATACTGGAATAACCGTAATAGCATCATTTCCGATTAAGTCCAAAATTACTCATCGACGATTGATATATAATTGTTTAGTGGAACTAACATGTGTAATCGTTCTCAGCTATCCATAAAAGCAGTCTTTATTCGATCGTAAACATTTTCATCAATCAATAAGAATAAACTAAATAGGTCTGTCTGCAGTTTCAATTCAGAATCCAAAATTATTTCTGGCTTGTCCAAAGGTTGGACAACTTAATTCTAGATTATGTCGTCAACTTGAATTGTTATCTTTACCCAATTAAATTTATTAGTCGCTACAGATCAAGAGCTTTGGTTTCGTCAAGAAATACCAAAAATCAAATCTTCAATAGTTTGACTAGATTGAGGTTAATCTTTTTTAATGATCTTAAATTCTTTGCGGTTTATGAACGCGTCTTCACTTTGTGTGAGAGAGGACACATTTTGCTATTTGCAATACAATTAGTGATGCTGTACTCAACGACACGTAGGTATATACCCGAGTTACGTATAAACCAACAGTTTCTTGGAGAGCGGAGAGAACAGCAAATTTTTTTATCTCTTTGTTCGAAAACCGCGATGTCTACACCGATGTTGTTTCTTTGTTGGCACGTTCTCAGCTATGAGTATCAGAGTTAATACGGCTAATTCGATGTCAGACATTTCTTTTTTAGTTGTAATTTCCCAATTACTATGCTCGAAGTAATATTGTAATTATTCGCAGAGATTGACTCGTTCAATTTATGCAAATTCTGTGATCTTGATAACCAAGATGTAGCGAACAGTTACAAAGGGGTAGTTTTGACAAAGAGCCAATTATTTCAGTACTGACGAAAACTTGTCAGCGGTCATCAAGGTAGTCCGAAATTGTAATCAAGTGTTTGAACTTTGTTCATGAAACTTTACCTACATTTTGCTGTCTTATTTGTCTTCCTCAATTACCTCTTGTTCCTCCCACTATCTACACGAAGATGTAAACTGTTGGCTACATCTAAACAGCAAAAGACAGCGACCGCGAATTATATACATCTCGGTGAATTCAGTCTACCAGTTTTCTAGTAACTGACGGAGTTCCCCAGTTTCAACTGCTTGGTAATGAAACCCTGATAAGAACTGCGATAATAGTTGAAATAATTAAGGCATTGCAAACTGCAGCATAAAACTATAAGCTGATGGAATTTATTCACGAAAATATGTGTAGAAAGTTGTCAAAATGTGTCTCAATTCACATAGGAGTACACCGGTATGAGTTGATGATATCTTTACATATTCCTACACGAACGAGATGTCGAACTGAAGTCACGTGCTGTCTTCTCAATTTTCTCTTTTGACGTCAGCATTAATACATCAATTGGTATTCATGGTGTGAACCGTTCGTTGCTGCTTTTGTTAGAACAATACCTCGCCAAATTTTAGTGAAATTAGTTTTCTTAATTCATGTGCAAAATGCGTATACATTCGCACGCATTAGTCGATAGATATAAAGTATTCCGTCTTACACGTGTCTGGTGTTAAGAATTGCAAATTTTAATTGTATATAATCTGCCGGTTCGTTTTATTAACATAACCATACGGTTTTAGCCATCAAATTCACGGATTCATTAACTAAATCTTTGAACGGTGTGCGGTGGCAGATTTTTAATAACCATGTTAATTTGATGAATTGGGGAAAATCGCGCTGCGGCATGATCGTGATTTTTATAGTTCTACTAATCACTTAAAATGTACAAAAATATAGGGGAATCAGAGCCTGACTTCCCTTTGTAAAGAAGCATAATCTTTGACACATATTTGACTTGGATATTCAAGGTTACAGAGGGTGGCGTTTAATCAGACAAATGGCTTCTCCATAACGTTTATTTTTTTTTTTTTCTAACCTTTTTTTTCACTCATTCAAAAAACATCGCAGTAAAATTACTACTGTTAAAAGTATTTATTCAAAATTTGCTGGAAAAAAATTGAATATGAAAAGTAATAAAAATTGATATCTTTAAAACCGTGTCTTTCATCTCTCAAGATCTATACTTGTGATATTCCAATGAAGTCTCTGCAGCTTCTTTCGAAATTCAAAATTGATATAGAAATTTGTACAGAAAAATATAACACGGTCTAAAAGCTTGCAACTGTTTTTCGTAAAATAATCGTAACAGTTTCGTTGGATAAAAAATATCTCGAGGTAGTATTTCTCTTCAAAATTTTTAATTATACCCTTACGATTAGGAAAAAAAAAAAACAGAAATTCGATCTCCGACCGTGAATTATAACTGTTTGTATGGCAACTGTAATGAGCAATATTTGTATTTTTAAACACCGGCATACGGTCCACATAAAACTTATATCTAAGTTTTGCTTACCTGTTGCATTCGCAGTCGTTTTCTCTAAGTTCTATACCTCGTGTTAAACGTTTCGCGTCGGTGAAGATATCACTTATATCGTTACTACCGACCCCAACCCTGTTCTAAGTAGTTTTTTTCGCGAATTTCACGAGATGACACCTTAGTTTTCGTTTACTGCCACTGTGACGGCGTCGGAGTGCGTCGCGACGAACGGTGTCCCGGTACTATAATTCAACAACCCCTACCCGATCCAGACCTCCCACCCTTAGAAAACAGGCCAATCAGATTTACGGATATTATATCAACCAATCGTAACAGTTTTTCAAATTGTTGATGAATCAGATGCACGTTGCATAAAAAGAGAAGTTCTCAGCTTTGTAGGCGGGAAAACAAAAAATAAAACGAAAAAAAAAAACAGTTCGAAAAAATTTCCTACCACTTTTATACACCCTAATATGTACAGCGAAACTATGATACTAGATCATGACGGTTTATCGCCCAGCCGAACGCCTATAGCCTTATGGTCCACCATAATTGGTCGTGGAATCGAACCTCCCTTAACTACTTGCTATTTATATCTAATACTACATAGTTCAATTGTTTCGAGTCAATGAAAGAGAGAGACAGGGATAGAGGGAAAACGAAGGTTTCATTCACGCATTAGTTGGTGCAGTGGGACTTTTGGAATAACTTTAATTACCGTTTTGGGGTCATGACTTCGAAGCATTCTCGATATTCGAGGAATTCGAAGTTTGACTATTGAATAACTGCTGCAGGGAGACAAATATTTCGATATTACGTAATCGACCTATTTCTACATGTGGATTACAAAAATAGGGATCGAATAGTGTATTTTAAGTCAGGATTGTTGAATATTTAGAACCTCACAGTGAATAGAAAACAAAAATGTGCAAGCGATAGAATGCATGTTAAAAACTATATTTAGTTTCGGTTATAATATTTCACAACTTTATATACTCAGGAATTTTCGGATATCTTCTATATACGCGCCCTTGTATACCTATGGATATGTTTAATGATATTAATATTATGAGTAGGCGATGGCCGTAGGTTGTATTAAAGATATAAACAGAAAAGACACTCGGTATAGAAACAAGTGTTTGTATTTTACCTATACACTCGAAAGTATTGCGGCTATTCAAAATTCCACAAATTTTTCTGCACACGAGTCCTCGATAGTTGAGAATAAAAATAAATTTCACAGAGGTAAGAAACTTCAATAGTTTTTATCAAATGTATGTTTTATAATTAATTGGTCCGTTTTATGTTCCTGTTCTAATTCAATCTGCAAGGAGCCCACAAACTTTACTTCGTCCTTCTGTATAACAAGAATATTTATCTATTTTAACTTAATTCCAGTAAATTTCTTCTCGGAACTTAAAAATTGATCAACAAGAAACTGAAGTTGAACAATCATCTCTAATGGATCGATATTGGTATCCGTTACTCCCTCGACGTTAATAACCAAACTCATTAAAATTTCTAATTTGATTAGGCAGCTGAGTCAGTAGTTTTTATTCGTTAAAAGTTCGCCGTAAAGAATCTTCGATCAAACTCAATACTATATTCAATTTTATGTGTGCATAATTCGAAGCTCCGAATCCTGAGACACGAACATTTTTAGGTAGTCAAGTTGGAGCTGAGCAGAAGCAACAAGTAGTTCCGGCCTCTACGCGGTCGGGCATAGAGTACCACTAAATGCAATACAATAGGGAAACTTTGCTTCGAAACCCTCCGAATTCCACTTCCGCCAAATTTATTTCGCTTGATTAGGATTCGGCATCAATGCGCCCCATTTGCCAGAGATTAGTGGGCAATGGACTGCGCTTCATGATATAAGGGCTGTAAAGACAAGACGAATGAAAAAGTTACAAAGTTATGAACTGTGAACTTCCAGTAAACTTCTGAATGAAAAATAATATTGAAAAGGATCCGCAGGCTGGATGTATTGTTAATCTTCAAGAGGATCCTCTCTTTATACGTGAGTGATCTTAACAAACGTGAGATTCATGACGTTTAGTTTAGATTATCGCGATATTTAATCATAATCGAAAGTCACGAGTCATAAAGCTTGGTAAAAATAAGCTTTCTGATCCTTGTTGACATCAGAGAAGCTTTTGTCCTTTTGTAGACCCTCGGTCGTCATGCCTCGTGCGTTGGGAATCCGGGGAGTTCTCGTTCGTTTAAAAACACGACCTGTCATGAAAATTGATTTAATCTCAGCTTTTTATTGGTTCTTAAAAATTTCACAAGAATTTTTTTTAATCGAGGAAGGCTCGCGCAAACCTTTCAACTCGACGTCAATGGGTAGTACAGACCTATTGTCCTTAGCCGTTTTGGTTTTCAAGATTTTCTTTTTTCCGTCTTATCAGATAAAAGTTGCGGCTTTGATGTCCGTCTTATCGTCTGGTAAGCATTTATATCGAATATCGTTTGAATTTTAAATACCGTGAAAGATCTACCTGTTATTTTTCATCCTTCATTATATCAGCCTTGCTGAAATTTGCGACAGATTTGTCAAAAATATTGTTCTCAAATTAAGTAGTTTTTGCTTTTTCTTTAGAACAGAAAAATTCTTATAAATTAGGAAGTTATTTTCATCCATCATTGGGATCGTTAATTAAATCAAAGGACACGGAGATGATGTGAAATTGAACGGATATCTGAATAGCGTTTGAGGTACCGGAATATTCGGTGTAACCTTGCGCAATTATGATTAAATTTACACTGCTGATCCTCTGTCCTTATATAAATGAAAAATAAAAAATCGTGAATCGGAGCATTTAAGCAACGTACAGCTTTTCATTTTCTTTTGCAAGGTAATACCTATTTAAACAAATATGCTATCTTCAACGAGTCGCAAGTTACAATTATTTATATTAGTCAAGATTGTGAGTGAGATTTTTTATTCATCATAAAATAAAATAATTCAATCATGTGATACGATGACAGTGCGATATCTCGCTTCTGAATCGCATGCTAGCTATGGTGACTTTCCGATATGACGTAACAAGGAATAGATGCCTAATGCCTTACCACCCCTAGACACGTTGGTTGCACCCTGCTTTCAAAGAACCTGCTGGTCGTATTCAATACGGGCAATGGCCTGCGGTGTGCGCAAATAATCTTTTGCGGAAATTTACCAGCAGCCATCTCGAACTTACTGTCTTTGAGACCTGACATCCCATATTTTCCATCCCTCGAACTCACTTCGAAGCACAGTCTCCCCCGCGATTTCTAGTAACGTGGGAGTCAGTCGTATAAGACGGATGCTTAAATTAATACTCGTCATTGAAAGAATCAAATTATGCTCATCACGTACATAACATCTTCGTATATGGTATAACTTGATTGCAATTGTCGAATTATTATTCCAAAGTACACCCATCCACTTGAGTTTTTTTAGTTCATACAGAATTTCAAACTCTGCGGGCTGCCGGTGCCATAGTATTTTTCCGTATTTTGTCAATCTTTTATGACGCAGTCAAAGAAACGAATTGCTCGAATCATTTTGAAAAATATTTAAACAATTCCTTGAAAATTTTATGAAATAAAATTTCGCTTCAATTTTTTGAAAATATTATCATATCCTTGACAGAACACCTTCGTCTGTTTGTAACAACGTGAATAAAAGTCGAACGAAAGAACAGAATGTAGGTAGGACTCTTTGTGAATATAAAAGTGAATCCAGAAGTGACATACGTATAATTAAGTAGCTATATACCTGCTGGAGAAATGTTAAGAAATACTGGAGGTGTTTACGGGTAACACGATAGTCAAACTGGTCAAGGGTCAGATGTTGAAAATATGAAATATTGATGGTGGGCGAAATATAAATGACAAGGTTTTCAAGACCCTCGTTATTTTATGTATAGCATAAAGTTGAAGTCCTGTAAATAATGAATTGAGGAAAAATTGATTCCGATAATTTAATTCAGAGTCCAAAATAAGATGTGATTTCGATTGGTTTCGGCATACTCTTCAAAACTTTCAAGTTTCTCACAAATCATTTGTCAGATTTCAATCACGTCAAGTTCTTCAATTATCGTTTTTACTACAATATCACTCCTAATGTTGAAAATGTGGCGTTAAAATCGGCCGGTGTGAACTTTTATAGTACACTTTTCGGTGATTAATTTAGAAATTCAGCTCCTATTGGTGTCAAAAAATCTCAGACGGCGTTGAATTGACTTTAGAATAGAATATAGAATTATAGACCGATTTTTTTTTCTTTGACAGTGATAATTTCCATAGAAACTCTACGACTCTAAGCCCATACGAATGATAAAATCTTCTCTCTGCGAGTCCTGTGGAAAATCAACAGGCATTTTATAATAATTATGTAGGAACGCAGGTATCGCGTAAGATTGATAAAGTACATATACGCTTCGTTAACTTTACCCTAAACGTGAATGTTGATTTTAGGCAATACGTCTAAAACCTACTAGTACTTCGTGAATTTATAATCCACTTGAATCTTGATATATGCGTCAGTACACGTGTGTAGGTATATTTTGTTGGCCCGAGTTCAAGGGTACACGGAAAGAAATTTTCTTTAAAATGTACTGTTAAATTAACGATAAAAATTACCGGACTGTATTGTAATCGTGGGACGCTAGGGCGCTGCTTTACCATTTACTATTAACAAAAATACTTTTTAAAGTTGTGTGAGTAAAATTTACCGGAGACTACTGTAAATTTTCTAGACAGGCGATTCTTACACAATTTTTACTGTAGCCCACAGTAAAAATTAAACTTTGATTTCTTATAAAAATTTCAAAAACTGTCAAGTGTCTGCCAATTTCAGTGTTATAAATTTGTTGTAAATTTTATTAAATATTTTATTTTCTATCATGAATTTATTTATCAAGAATTTTATTAGGTTATATGTCACTTTACATTTTTTATTTACAATACATTCAGTGACAAAAAAATTTTCCACACCTTTGTTCTATGATCACGTTTCATAGTAGTCTCTCAGCGAGAGCTTCCAATCTTTGACATATCACGAAGAAAATAAGACAAAAAAGAATACATCACGTTCTTAAAAATGTACACGCATTATACCTACTCACGCGTCTGAACGACATATTTCTAGACAATGAAAAATATTGGATAAAAACGTAAGGAGAAAAATGACCCGCGGTTCATTTTAGCTAAAAATACATGTGGGCGAGTTCTTCCGATTTATTTTGTCCATGAGACGTGTCATTTGTTGACATTTATTTGATAAAGATTAGATTATCGCTACAAGAATGTATGTGCTCGACTCATAAATCGGCTTATTTATACGAATTTTTACTCACTTCATGGAATTTCTAGCTTACTAATCAATGTCTTGCGAATCTTCATCCAGATTTCCTCATTCATTTCTAAGAACCAAATGTCAAAGTTTCGCGTAACGATCATTTCGAACAGCGATAAGCGGATTATAGTACTCTGAAATCTCGGCTGTAGTTCTCAATCACTAAATAATACCCAATCAGATGTCGATTACCTCGTTAGCTGTCGAGAAATTTCCAATAATTCGAAATCCTCAACACTAAAATCGATAACGCGGTTACCTCGAATGCTTTGAACGGTAAATACATTAATTAATAGCAAATATAGAATCTAGCTGCTATCCGTGATTTAGATTCTATTATACCTCGTATGAATTGTATATTTTCCTTGATTATATCTGTACGCATATAACTAAACGAATTCGAATGAAGCATACATCCATTTATAGCTTACAATCAAAAGTAGTCATTCTTTCTTGAAATTAAGGGCGGAGGTCAATGTGACTGAATTAATAAAACGTGTGAAAAATATCATATGTGTATATACTATACGACCTGTTCAACAACTTGATATCAGTCGATGATAAACAGACTGCGTCACGTCGAACGGTCGAAAGCTCTGTTATTAAAATGGTAAAGCATTTTTAACCATCCAACCGTGAGAATATCACAGCAGGTTTAGGCTCTCGATTGTCCATACATTTATAATCTAAAAGCAGTATTTTTTTTTTCTTAAAAATATTTCAGGACGATACGTTGGATCGCGGCCCATCAAACTGCGGAAGAGCTCTTGGAAGCAACGTAACTTGGACAGTGTTCGCAAGAAGGAAAAGGAAAAGCAAGCACTGATCGGTTTGCTGACCGGTCGGTGATGGTGCCAATTTAATTACCATCGCTTCTTGAATTCTCTCAGAACCCAAAATTGATCGGTTTTCTTTAATACGATCAGAGGGGAAAAACAGAAAGAACATTGCAACATGTATATACCTAATCTAACTATTATAACGTTTATTGCGTAGTCTGTTCAGGCATAGTTCTCTAACTCGCTCCATATTGCGATGCGATTAATTTTTAAATTATTTTCAGACCGAGAGATGTATGTACTTTAGAAAAAGTATAACGCAAGCTGTTAACTAATTATGTATGTTTAATTGAAATTGTTATTTTTTACGACGTAGTGGCGTGTACAGAAAACTTCTTTACAGTTATCAGAATATAATCGAATTGGTAAAATCGACAAGAAAGGTGATTGTAAAATCCACACCTCAGCTTTACTCCACGGGCATAAATTGTATGACACTATAAATGCATTGTGTATGGAAGGGATGAAAAATAGTCCGTTGAAAAATTGCTCAATACCTGAAAAAGTACTGTGAACAAAGTTTTTAGCATCTTTCACTAATTCTATTATCGATTCGATTATCTATTCGAGTATAAGTCGACTAAAGCCTAGGCCTTTTTGAAAACCATTAAAATGTTATTCGTTTATCTGCTTACGTATCGTCGATAAAAAGTAGAGTAAATTTTTAGTTCTAGGATGTATCTCCCAGCCTTGGAAGTTAGAGATAACAGAATTAAAGTCTGCACAGCAATGAAAAGAGAAATAAAATGAAATGGCAATTATGCAAAACCAATTAGATATTATTAAATTATTATTGTAGTTTTTATATTGCTTGACTGTAATAATTATTTGACAGTTTATAAAACAATGGGATTCGACGTGAAGCAAGATTTTTCAACAGGCTTATACTTTGACTTCCAAATAGATGCTGGAAATTGAAAAGTGAGATTAAACGGAGAGGTGAGAAATACGAGAATATGCATTCAGACGGAAGTGCTATATAGTATGTAATAAATTCTTCAGAATATCGTATACTTCACACATCGTGTATACTATGTCCAATATTTCATCTACATAAGATTCGCAATATCGCGAATAAAATTGAATTCTCCATCGCGACGAATTGAAAATAAAATTGACTCAAAGCGAACTTGAAAGCATTTTTGATTCCTCAAATTTATAGTCGTCCCCTTTGGTGCGTCGCGTTTATAGCAACAGAGTTCGGTAAATAGAGGGCGATCTGAATGTGTAAAAAAAAAGTGTATCTGATTCTGAATTCATGTAGAAAAATGTCATTCATAAAGAAGAAAAAAACCAAAAAATTTCACAGTAATTAAACTCCAGAATTTTCTCCAAACCTAATCTGAGCAGATCTTTATGGTATATATGTATGTATATATACATACAATACATAAACCTTTTGTTTTAACAAATAAATGGCAGCATCGATTTAAACCCATCCCTTTCACTTCTTGTCAAATTATTTGAAAAGCTAGAATATTATTTCGCAAAATGCCAGCGATGACTGGCGAAGACGGAGAGGGTGGAGAGGAGGACCGCAATCCTCTCGGAGTAAGTTGATAAATTTTATCATTCGTTCGTGTTGTGAAAAGCCTTCGGTTTTCAAAAGAATTTAGAAAATCTTTGAAAGATTTTTTCGCCCAAATCAAAGGTCGTTTTAGGAATACGAAGGCGAACGAAACGATCGAGGCGACAGACATGGTCAGGGCAAATCACTGCTTCCGAACGGCGACATGTACGTAGGTTTTTACTGCAAAGGATTACGTCACGGTAAGGGTATCTACGTTTTTCGTAACGGGGCACGTTACGACGGCGAATGGCGACGCGGTTTTAAATATGGTCAAGGTACATTCTGGTACCCGGACGGAACCAGGTATGAAGGTAAAGCCGCGTTTAATTTCAATTAGAAAAAATGAATGTCTTGCGCAAGTAAAATCGCGATTCTTTACCGTGGAGACAGCAAATTTAAATCACAAAATAATCCCCCGCAAACTGGGCTCAGGGGACTGGAAACGCGATACGAAGTATGGCTTTGGTGCGTATTACTACGTTAACAAGGATATCTACGAAGGATCTTGGAAGAAAAATTTTCGCCATGGGATGGGGACGTATTCATACGCTGCAACTGGGACAAAATTTATGGGAACTTGGATCAAAGACCGTATGCAGGGTCCGGGACAATTAATTCATCCACGACACCGTTTTCACGGTTTTTGGGAGCTCAATCAGGTCTACTAGGATTTTTTTCTTCGACTTTTATACTGGCTCTCTTCTCATCCGCGATTCATTATCTTATCACCGATGGCTAATACATAATCACTTGCGTCAATTCAGCCCTATGGCCGAGGATGTTTTACCTTCGAGAACAACTGCATGCAGCATGGACACTACATTCACATTCGTGACCCAGACTACGATGAAGTTAAAGAAGAAGCTGATAGGCTGGCTGCGGTGCTTTCAATCTCCTTTTTAGTTTGTCAGAAATATCTAAAAAAAATTTAATAAGATAAAGCAACTTAAGATAGCGGCCTTGCAGGAAGAAACGGCTGAAAGAATATCTGATGAAGCAAATAAGCCTGCCGAAATCGCAGAAGCTACGGAGGATGGGAAAGATACTAAATCGCCTTATTTAGAAGAGTCTTTACCCGTCAGAAAAGGCATCATTCCAGTATGGAGAGCCCGGTATATTACGGCGTACAATCCTGATCTGCTTCCGCCAGAGCCAGCACCTCTACAAGAAGAAGTAAGTCGTTATGTATCAGTTCGTAAAAAAAAAAGAAAAAAAAAAAACTATAAATCTCGTTTCATTCCGAAGTGAGAATCGCTCGGAAAATATTTTATTGCTGTATAAAAATGAGTCAGTTTCTCCTCTCAGCAAATAAAAATGCAATTTCGACAGAGCTCGTGTGCATAAAAAAAATATACGAAAGATCTTGAATGCGATTTCAATCATCTTTCAAAACATTTATATGCTACAGAGGTTGAGAGCATTCGGTGAGGATATTGGATGGTTATTGATGTACAAGAAGTCTGGTGTGGTTGAAAAATTGTTTGAATTTTTCCAGACAAAGCTTAGTGTATTTTCGAATCGTTTATTCGGGGCGTTTACAATTCGAATCTCTTATTGAATTACATTTCTTACAGCTAGTTAGTTAAAACAAAATGCAGGATATTAAAGAATTCTTTATAAAGTATTCTGCGTGGGTGGAATTATTTCTTTGAGCTGTTAGCTGACTCACAATCAGAGGCGATCACAAGGTAAGGGAAAAGTTTGGGGCAACTTCGGCGACTTTGGTATGGTCAGTATGGAGTAATGTATACCTGAATTACAAATTGGTATGGAATTTCCCTACTTGGAAAATGTAGTCACTAGGATCTGGAAATGGAACGGATCACAATTTTGTAGTTACTGTACTGCTTTCTTCCCGTATTATTACAATTTCTGTGATCTTGTTTGCCGTTAACAACGTTCGTATAATTATAAATACATCGGTTCGATAAGTAATTATCAGTATTTTTATTCTCATTGGCACTCTGTCCTCGACTATTTAGTTCGTCAATTATATGCTGAGCTATCTGGGAATTCCCGCAGATTTTTCCTTATTCTTTAATTAACACGAGTTGACGCAGAAGCGCCCGGTTCTAGGGTCAACTCTTCCTCTGCGTACGGTTTCAGAATATGGAAACAAAAGGAAAATTATATGGACCATTATTATATTACTTTGCGAGTTGCGAAATTCGAACGTTATTCCCCGCCGCCGCGATACTCCAATTGCTAATTCTATAGTTGAAAAATCACAAGTCGCCGGCGTTGGTGTGGGGAAAAAAATGTGATAACATTCTAGCCAGGTTTTATTGAGATGGAAGATGCATGCGATGTTTGCAATACAAATAGATGCGGAATATTACTGTCATAAGTCCTAGAACCGCGATCATCTCTAGAAGTTGCATCACTCCCTCATATCCCGTCACTTTATTTGATTTTACCTTTCGATGCTTTCAGAGACTTTCTTTTACAGAAAATTACATAGAAAGATGATATCTTTTAAAAATTCATATGAAAGAGCGGAAAAATGTTGCAATTCTACGCTCAACCGAAGCGAGATCATAAATTGAATCTTGTCTGCCGGTAAAAATATGAGAAATTATTTAGTAATCGCGTCTGTAATAAGCAATTCCGGTCGTCCGTTCGCTTCACCCGCTCCTAACGAGGTTGAGATTTCTACGCCAAAGAGGCAGTCAACTACAGATTCTCGTTTTATTTATTCATTTAGTGTCTCCGGTGTATCCGGTGAGTCTGAACTCTCGACAGTTTGATTCTATTGTATTCGTAGATAGTGTTTAATACTCTGCGGGTAGTTCAATCATGGATACTTCTCCGCATGAAATGTTCACATCGATTGATGATTTGGATTAACGAGAACGCACTGTCTCACAGGCGTCCTTACAATCATTAGAAGACAAATGCGAGGAGGACCTCTGGCCCGAGGATGAGGAATATCTAAAATACGAAGATGATGGAGAACACCCAGGCGAGCATGGCGAATATTTTGAAGATTACGACTCTCCGAGTGCGGACGCTGAGTCCATCGAAGATAAGGAATAGTCACCACTTGACGCGAGGTTTGGATCCTTTCGGATTATATATGGTAGATTTTTCTATCGAGAACTATGAAAATAAATTCTTTGAACTTTTGGACCATTTAAAAAGAATAAAAGCTACGAGTTTATACTTCAACTTCTAAATATACTAGAATAATGATTTGATGAAAAGTTCGGGTTCCTTGTTTTTGAACAATTTCCTTGAATGTATCTGATACAATTCTTGAAGATTAGTCTTTTTTTATTATTAATTGGTAATCAGGTTAAGCGATAATTCAATCAGGAAGGAATTTACTTGATTATAAAGATAAAGGATTGAGCACAGTTCTTGTTTTTTTTTGTTTTTTGTTTTTTATTTTTTTACGGTTGACTTTGATATTAATTACGGATAATATTCAAAACAAGTTTTAACATTAAGTGCCTGATTTAAAGCAACCCGCAGACCTTATCGGATATTGGATTGCCATCAGATTAATAATAAGACAAATTATAAACATAGCACGATTTTTGGAGTGCAGAGGCTCGGACTCTTATACAATCCTAAACTAGAATGCCCTCTGAAGGAAAAGGGATAAAATAACCGAGTAATAGTCTATTCTTGTATGGGTAATTATTATCAAAAATCGATGTAATGTAGTTGTAGATTTTCTTTTTATTAAACGTAATTCAAGAAACATTCCAATACTTCAAATATTAGCAGGCCTTATTCTATACTGTGTGCTCGGATGATCTCCGTTAGTGAACTATTACTTTTTAAACATTCTTAAGGATTTCAATTAATATAATTAGTCATATAGTCTATAGTGGCAATTAGCAAGTTGGGCAAGAAGTAGCACTGATCTAAGGTACGGCACCTATTGTGGGGTCGGTACTCGGTAGCTCTCGTGGCGTCAAAGGATTTGTACGGGAGCTGTGTTACCGAGATAGGCTATGACAGACATCTCAAGAAAAATACTTCGAACACGAATAAGTCGTGGCGGATAAAACAGTGTACTTATAGACGGAAACATATTCTTTTTTTTCTAGTTTTATGAGTAATTCATTTATTGTGATGATAGAGATATTATAACACTCGTTCTTCTGTTACAGCTGGATGTCTTTATATTGAAGTCCAAACATCTCCATCCTGTAAGGATTCTGATGCAATTGCAACGAACGAGTGTATATATTGAACTCAATCTTCGTGAAATTAGTTATATTTGGTAGTATATAATAATTGTAATGAATCTGCTTTATATCATGATAACTTTTATGCTACAAAATGAATAAAGAGGCTCGATGAATTGCGATGGGTATACGTATTTGTTTATCTTCAAGAACTAAATGTGAATTGTACATATTTTTAACAATGAATAATATTGTATCGAAGCTACATGAATAAATTGGCAGATATACGAATAATAAATTGCTTCGTTATTTTCCACTTTGTCCTCCTTGCACCTCTGTATTTCAGGTATCAAACAAGTGGTAACTAGCCACGTATGCATACTCATATACCATGTTGTTTTTCCGCCAGAAAAGTCCATCTCGAATCAGATGCTCCCCTGATACAGGGAGCAGAAATTTTGCGAGTTAAAATGCTTCTAACTCCGCAAATCGCTAGTCTAAGTTAATTACAGGTATAGAGAGACGTATGAATGAATCAATCAATAGGCATATCCTTTTTCGGCACACCTCTTCGGGTCAGATGTTCTCCTGATACCAGGAGCAGAAATTTTGCGAGTTAAAATGCTTCTAACTCCGAAAATCGCTAGTCTAAGTTAATTACAGGTATAGAGAGGTATAGAGAGACGTATGAATGAATCAATCAATAGGCATATCCTTTTTCAGCACACCTCCTCGGGTCAGATGTTCTCCTGATACCAGGAGCAGAAATTTTGCGAGTTAAAATGCTTCTAACTCCGAAAATCGCTAGTCTAAGTTAATTACAGGTATAGAGAGGTATAGAGAGACGTATGAATGAATCAATCAATAGGCATATCCTTTTTCGGCACACCTCTTCGGGTCAGATGTTCTCCTGATACCAGGAGCAGAAATTTTGCGAGTTAAAATGCTTCTAACTCCGCAAATCGCTAGTATAAGTTAACTATAGGTATAGAGACGTATAGAGCGACGTATGCATGAATGAATCAATACACATAGCTTATTTCGGCACACCTCCTTGGCTCAGATGTTCTCCTGATACCAGGAGCAGAAATTTTGCGAGTTAAAATGCTTCTAACTCCGGAAATCGCTAGTATAAGTTAACTATAGATATAGAGACGTATAGAGAGACGTATGCATGAATGAATCAATAGGCATATCCTTTTTCGGCACACCTCCTCGGGTCAGATGTTCTCCTGATACCAGGAGCAGAAATTTTGCGAGTTAAAATGCTTCTAACTCCGGAAATCGCTAGTATAAGTTAACTATAGATATAGAGACGTATAGAGAGACGTATGCATGAATGAATCAATAGGCATATCCTTTTTCGGCACACCTCCTCGGGTCAGATGTTCTCCTGATACCAGGAGCAGAAATTTTGCGAGTTAAAATGCTTCTAACTCCGGAAATCGCTAGTATAAGTTAATGATAGGTATAGAGACGTATAGAGAGACGTATGCATGAATGAATCAATAGGCATATCCTTTTTCGGCACACCTCCTTGGCTCAGATGTTCTCCGGATACCAGGAGCAGAAATTTTGCGAATTAAAATCCTCCTAGCTCCTAAAAACGCTAGTTTAAATTGTTAAACATATAGAGACGCGTGTGAAGACACGTATGCATGCCTATATCTATACACCCGAATTTTCAGTACACCTTCTCAGGTCAGATGTTCCCCTGATACCACGAGCAATTTCCGACTCAGAATTTTTTTAACTTTGAATAATGCCTGTAATGAAAAGTCGCGGGGAGAGAAGAGTGGATAATCATGAAGCACTTGGTTATTGGCATAAATGGGATATATTGCTGTAGCATAGTTACAATATTATCTATACAGTGTTACAGTTATATACATTTTGTAATTGTTCATCAACATATGTATAAATATATATATTACATATTGGTATATTATATACACATTACATATATATCGTATATATGTATATATATATTGTATATACCAGCGAAAATAATCAAGTATCTTTATTTGCTTGATACAACTAGCGGGCATACGAGTTGTCATTATAATTCGTAATGCAATAATATACTAACTAATATAATTATTTTTCTTAAGACTGGTTTTGAGTACAATATGTCTTTCTCTGCAATTGTAACAGCATCCTTGTTGGACGGAGGTGTTTATACTCTGATGGAAATTCATTCCCCTGTAACAGAACGACGAGAGTTATAATCTACTATCATTCTGTGAAGTACTGAAAAAACTAGACTCAAACATCTTTTTTCGTCATTAAGTACGTTGTCTGGTTCTGCTATCTTCTCTGCATTCAGACTATTTCTTTTGCAATATTTACCAGCATATCTCGTTAACGCATCCCCCATCCGAACTCTTCGACACTACGGGTGCAACGGAGTCCGCGACAGGTGCGCCTACTCCAGCTCAAGGTCGGTGCTCATCCTTGCCCGCTAATAGCGCGGCAAATAGTACCGACGATTCGCGGCTGAGTTGACGATTACACCCGTTGTATTTTTGGCGCAAGTACGGGTACATCTTGCTGCACGCAACCGGTATACCATTCTTCCAGAGAAGTTGCATATCACAAGGCGTATCTATATCTGTTGCAAAAGTAGTTTCTCTATCCGGCCGCAAGATGGAGATACCATTCAGCCCTGCCCCTCGTGCACGGACATTGGGGCGGCCGCTTTTTGGGGTGAGCGTAAGTCGACATTGTGATCTTATGCAGTACGTAATTTATTTATGGCGCGAAATAGAAATTATTTGCAATTTCGTTGTATGAATTCGGAGACATTGAGTTAAACAGACTCTATATCAGCCAAACTAGCTACTCTCTTCATGCCTGCAATAAAGCTACACAAGTATAAATCGTTGAGCATCTATACTTGCTTGAGACACACGTATATACTACTAATGAGCAGTATTTCCGTTTCCCGCTAAATTTCTGATTCCGGCACAGTATCAGACATTAGCGCTTGGGCCGCGTCGATCCGTTCCTCGTGCAAAGTATTATTTTATTCAGTTATAAGTAAGTAATAAATAAACCAAAGATGGTTGGATCTGGCAAAATGTATGTATGCAAACGTGGTGAGTAATAATACGTCAAAAATATATTTTACCAATTGTTCAAACATTCTATATTCGAACAATGGATATCCGAAAATTTTCCACACAAACGGACAAAAATCTGATCTTACTCTCAATTTACTCAATTATTCTGTAGATGGAAGGAAGGAGGATATTCATTTCGACAAAATAACATCAAGAATACAAAAGCTATGTTACGGTTTGAACATGGATTTTGTAGACCCGGTAAGCTTTTCTTCTACACTTGTCAATCTCCATTTGTCAAACATGCCATTGATCAATGTCTCTTGTCTGAACTTTGCTAAACATTTCATTGTCATCAATAATTCCTTTTTACTCTCACCTCATAGTTATATAACAATTGTAAATTTTTCAACTCAAATTTTCTACCACTAATCACCATCGTCAGAAAATTTATAGCGAACTCTCTCTCTCTCTCTCGTCTCATTTCTCTAACTTAATTCCCCATAATCCAATGAATCTCGTAACAAATTATCAACAATTTAACAGGCTGCGATAACCTTTCGCGTAATCAATGGCCTTTATTCTGGAGTGACAACAGTCGAGCTTGATAACTTAGCGGCAGAAACGGCCGCTACAATGACGACTAAACATGCTGATTATGCTATCCTGGCTGCCAGGATAGCAGTCTCAAATCTACATAAAGAAACGAAGAAAACATTTAGCGGTACGGAAAGATATTGCTTGTTAATTTTACCAGGTTTTATTCATTCAAGAAACTGGAATTTGAATTTGAATTTTACACGATTTTTGCCCTGTTTTTATTACAGATGTAATGTCAGATTTGCATCACATGGTCAATCCACATACGAAACTCCACACACCAATGGTTAGCGAATACTATCATAAAATCATTCAGAAACATGCGGACAGATTAAACTCTGCGATTATTTACGACAGAGATTTTAGCTACAATTATTTTGGCTTTAAAACTCTTGAGAGAAGTTATCTGCTGAAGATTAATGGGAAAGTTGCGGAGAGACCTCAACACTTGTTAATGCGTGTCGCCGTTGGTATTCATGGAGAGGATATAGATAAAGCGATTGAGACCTACAATCTATTATCCGAAAGATATTTCACTCACGCTTCCCCAACACTTTACGCTGCAGCTACTCCCAGACCACAAATGTCTAGGTATGTTGACGAAAAAAAGCTTGAAAACATGAAAAGTAAAGCTTGTATTATTTTTCTAAAGCATTCATTATAGTAAACTTCTGGGGATCATGCAGATGTAGGAAGGCCAGGGAAACGCTGCCCACTCTTCATTCATTAAGTCGCGTAACTAGTGACCAATCAGTTCATAATCTCGCAATCGCACCAATTAGTGAGCATTGTGGCCAAGATAATATAGACTGTTCCAAGAACTTGTTATCTTTAGAAGATTGCATTCGTACGAGACTTACGACCAATCCTTGAGACTTATCTAGACGGAGTTCGATGCCTGGCGCAGGACTGTACGCCTACTTAGTGCGCACGCCAATCACTGTAAAAATCGAAGCAAATGTCTCAGAGTGGGATGAGGAAAAAAGAGGGGGTCGGATAGCGAATTAGCAAGAAATAGATTTATGTGGGCAGCGGCAATTGTAGTATTTTATAAGAGGCGTATAGCAGTCTTTGTACTACTCGAGGAATTTATTGAATGATACTTGTCTTTTATCTTACAGCTGTTTTTTGTTGACAATGAAAGAAGATAGTATTGAAGGAATTTATGATACACTGAAACAATGTGCACTTATAAGTAAATCTGCAGGGGGTGTTGGATTGAATATACATTGTATCAGAGCTAAAGGTACTTACATTGCTGGAACTAATGGAGAATCCAGTGGACTAGTTCCTATGTTACGTGTATACAACAATACAGCAAGATACGTTGATCAAGGAGGGAATAAACGACCGGGTGCTTTTGCCGTTTATTTGGAACCATGGCACTCGGACGTTTTCGAGTTTTTAGATTTGAAAAAAAATACTGGTGAGCTAATTGGCTATGGAATTTCACATTTTTAAGCCATTAGTAAAATACAGAGAATTTTATTCAAAAATATTGTACTCCTAATAGGCAAGGAAGAGGTTCGAGCTAGAGAAATGTTCTACGCTCTTTGGATTCCTGATTTGTTTATGAAACGTGTTTTGGAAAAGCAATTGTGGAGCCTTATGTGTCCTCACGAATGTCCAGGTTTGTCAGATGTTTGGGGTGACGAATTTGAAGCTCTGTATACGCGGTAAGCAGCAGAAATTTGCCTGTTTTTCTTTAGGAAGAATTTAATCCTATTATATTTAATACTTTTTGATAGATATGAGAAAGAAGGACTTTACAAACGGCAAGTACCTGCCCGTGATCTGTGGCTGGCTATAATGAACTCGCAAATCGAGACTGGGACACCTTATATGCTCTACAAAGATCATTGCAACCGTAAATCAAATCAACAAAATGTGGGGACAATAAAATGCAGCAACCTTTGCACTGAAATTATCGAATATTCAAGCCCTGACGAAGTCGCAGTATGTAACTTGGCCTCAATTGCCGTCAACATGTTTGTCACTCCTGAAAAAACTTACGATTTCAAGAAACTTAAGGCGGTGACAAAAATCGCAGCCTACAACCTGAACAAAATCATTGACATCAACTACTACCCAATTCCAGAAGCTGAGAGGTCCAATATGAGACATAGACCTATTGGTACGGTTCCAGTACTTCTACAAATCTTTCTGGTAAAATATATTCGAGTTAAAAACAGTATTATTAGCTGATTACCTTTCTAGGCATCGGTATTCAGGGACTAGCAGATGCCTTCCTCCTAATGCGATATCCATTCGAAAGTGAAGAAGCCCAGAAGCTGAACATTGGCATATTTGAAACGCTTTACTACGGAGCGTTGGAGGCCAGCTGTGAAATTGCTGAAAAAGAGGGTGTCTATCCGACCTATGAAGGATGTCCAGTCAGCAAAGGGGTAAGTTTCTATATAACTTAATTTTCTAGCAGACTTTTTTAATTAATTTTCAACTAATACTTGTATTGAATACATTCCAATGATTCTTAGATCCTGCAGTACGACATGTGGAATGTCACGCCGACAGATCTTTGGGACTGGGCAGCTCTGAAGGCTAAAATAGCCAAGCACGGAATTCGAAATTCATTGCTTATTGCTCCAATGCCGACAGCTTCCACTGCACAAATTCTTGGAAATAATGAATCGATCGAAGCTTACACAAGCAACGTTTATTCACGTCGTGTATTGTCTGGAGAATTTCAAATTGTTAATCCACATTTACTAACTGATCTTACAGCAAAAGATCTTTGGGATGAAGACATGAAAAATGAAATTATCGCAAACAATGGATCTGTCCAGGTCAGCTTCGAACAAAATACATTTATGTGTAAATAATAATACCTCTTCTACGTGATTCTAATTGATGATCTTTATGTTACAGGATATCGAGCGCATTCCCGCCGACTTGAAAGCTTTGTATAAAACAGTGTGGGAAATTTCTCAGAAGACTGTTCTAAAAATGGCTGTGGATAGAGCGGCTTTCATCGATCAATCACAATCGTTGAACATACATATGGCAAAACCAACAACCGAGAAACTTACATCAATGCACTTTTATGCCTGGAAAAACGTGCGCATGCCTTTCTTCATAATTTCTATGTCTCATATTTTTTCAAATGAACACTAGATCACCAAACAAATTGACATTTTTATAGCTTGACAATGCTTCTTCAATCATGTCCATCTTATATTTTTTGAATTTATAATAGAGATGATCGAATTCGAACTGATTGCACTAAGATTTGAACGAATTATTCAATGCTAATTATTATCAGAAACCTCGTACAAAGTAACAAATTCTTACCAGTAATTGAATAATCCTGTTAATATTATGTAAACGATGTTGCAGGGTTTGAAAACTGGGATGTACTATCTTCGCACAAAGCCGGCTGCCAATGCTCTTCAGTTTACTGTGGATAAATCAAAGCTGAAGGACGCAAGTTCTACACCTAATGGTGATCACAATCTAATAAAGGCTCAGGACTTGACTGAATTCGATTCGCCTCAGCGTCGGCAATTATTGGAGAAGATGAGGCTAAAGCAACTTGAAGAAGAACGGGAAAGGGAATTAGATGCCGTACTTGTTTGTTCCCGAGACAATGGTGATGAGTGCATGGCGTGTGGATCATAACACTCGAATAACAATCACCAATTTTTCACATTGTATATAAATTGAATCCGTAACCATTATTCGCGTTTATTCTAGGATTGATATCTGAAAGAAAGTTGCATCTTGTATCTCAGATTTTGTATTTTATTACCTAGAATATGATAGTTTTGTTGAACATAAATCGCAAGTACTTAACTTCGATATACACCAGTGCTTCTAACTGTTGGCTAGCAGAAGGCTATATCTTGATATCTATAGATCAGGTGTTTATAATTACGTATAATTCTGCAAAATAAACATAATCTACTTATTTCCATTATTATGGTTGTGCCTTATTCGTGTGTTATTCACAGTTATTATCAAACAAACGAGAGCAGAAACGTTTTCAAAATTTATTATCAACTGTTTTCCCAATTTAAGGTGTTCACGTATCCCTCAATTCGGTAAATCTACTATGCTACTATCTTCCCTTATAAAATATACAACACACATAGCCTTCAGACAGTCACATTAGATTTATTAGAAAATTGACTAACATAATTTATATTATTAGAACGGTAATCATAAGCTATAACTAAATAAGTATCATTCGCAATAACATTCATTCTTTTTCGTCACGAATTGTTAGATCTAGTTACTACCTTATTATTATTATTTTTTGTTTGTTTTGTCATTGATATGAAATTGAAGCGTATACTAAATCATAAGTCCTTAATCTGTTTACGAAATATAAGCTCTTGGAAGCAATGACTCCAAACAATGTATTTAGGCTGCATATGCATTTCTCTTGTACGATTACCCAAACACATGCGTTGTTTGTCATGCAGGAATTGTAGTAACTTTAAGTCTGAATATACTTTTGATACCCTTTTTTCATTCATGGATGAGAACTGATTCTTTAGTTTTCCAACTGTACAAACACCGCTCAAACATGTTATATTTTCATCATCTTACACAAAGGGGGAGAGGATTTTAATTTAAGTTAATAATTGTGCCTTCATTCTAAATGTAAAGATTAAGTCAATCACTGCTTTTAAAGTGACAAAAATATCTGCATTTTCGTAAATATATAATTATACTATTTCAAAATATTTTCATTGACTTCTCATTATACCTAAAATGCTGCATTATAAATAATAGAAATATACAAAAGAAAGGTAAGCAATGGATAACATTATTTATTATTTTTTTATTCAAGGTATTTCGAATTAAATGTTTACAAGCAATAATATAATTAAAGATATGAAATAAAAAGCAAAAAAAACTTAAATCAGACGTTACACCTCTTTCACATTGGCCACATTTTCTCTTATTCATGATTCGATTTTTCATAATTACGTTTTTTTTTCTTTTTTCTTTTTTTTTTTAATTTGTACTTCTCTTGGAGCAATCTTGTGCCTTACTACCTTATAAGAAATCATTCGTTCGATTGCTTGCCCAACACTGACAGATTTGCGAGGTTCACTAGATTAACGTTATGAAAATTATAGTATTTACAACTTTGCAGCTTGGTTCACATGCTAAAAGTTCTCTAAGCTTTTGTACCTGTATCACCAATATTTGTAGAACGGATTTATATTTTCACCGAAATGTATGAATTTCGCGTCTCAATTATTACTATATTATAACAAAGCTCTGGTGTAGTATTTATGAATAAGCTCTGAAATCTTCAATTGGGAAGATTAAATAGTCATACTGCTGCGACATGATAAACACAGACATAGATGTATCGTGTTATCGGTATATCTGTGACAGTGTTCAGAAGTTTTGTTTCAACAACTTGCCATTATAGGTTTCGAATAGAATAACAAAATCTAATAAACTCAGAAATAGTACATGATAATATCGAAAAAAAACAATGCGATCTGATATATATTTAAATGATATGAATATAACATGATAAGGAGTGAAACAAGCTGCATAGTTTCCGTAATAATGATGATAATAATATAATAGTGCTTAATAAAATTGTAGATTAATAGTAAATTAATAATTAATAATAATTATTACCAATAATAATAATTACACACCACTTCTAATTAATAATTACTGGAAATATACAAAATGTGTAGAAAAAGGAAAGTAAACTGTTTTATAGCTTAATGTTTTAAGGTAAATACATAAATGTATTATGTAGTACCATGCGTTTCAAGAATAATCAAAATTTGTTTCGAACATATGGAGAACCGAATATATGGAAAGAAATACATTGCATATGTTTCGTAATTTGCAACACAGAATCAAAACATTTATCCACAATATTAGCAGTGCCCCTGCCAACTGTCCTAACATAATATAACGTGTGTTGTTCCTTGACGATTGAACATTTCAAATAATGAATAAACAGTATAACTTTTATTTATTGCTGAAGAATACCCAACAGTTGTGGATCCAATCCAATTGTAATAATGCCAACAAATTACGTGAACCGATAGTTTATTCCGGTGCACCATTATATTCAATAGCACCTCTGTAAAATGCAATTGCAATATATATATATATATACATACATTAGCTTGGTATGTATTGCTCCGTGCTGCTCACTCAAAACTCAACTAATTCACTATTTCCAAGTTCTCTATTTGTCCAAGAGATCAATTTTGAAACTCACGGTAGGTTCATGTGTACTATAATAGTATTCGTATTTATGTTATGTACCTATAATGTTGTAACAATAAAGCAATATGCAAAGGTATGGAGAGTTTATTTTGCTCATTTAAAGTTGGGGGTTTTTAAACAGCATATTCTACGAATATACATAGGTAACATAACGCATTATGTACTTACTAATCAATCTTTGTCTCAGTTTGAATCAAAAGACTTATTACTGTTGCCATTTCATTTTTTAAATGAATATAATTAATACAGTGACAAAAGCAGGCATTTAATGCAATTAAATAGTAGTCAGATATTTATATTTTCACTGAAAATGTCCAGGGCTGAATAGCTGATTTCCAAACCCCCAAATGAGTCTATTTTAAAACAGTAAGTATAGTATTACTTATATTTCATAATATGATGATTAGCTGATGAAAATCCCGCTTCTATTGTTACTTGCATCCATTTGTAATATTCCTTTCATTACATACAAACTTTAGCATAGTCTTATATCATAATTAAAACAGTATGGTCAGCGATATAATTAAATGAATGTAAAAAATCTATGAAATTGATGAGCCCTTTGTGATATATAACAAATCCCGAAACTCTATTTGCAAACATTAGATAGGGTCAGAACTAGGTACAATCGTAGATACCTAATTTAAATAGAATATATATTAACGAAATCTATATTACTCGCCGTGGCTGACCATTCTGTCATAACGTGTTACAATGTAACTAAAATCGTCAAAATTTCAACATGCCCACAATTTTGTCTACCTATCAATTAAATATTAATTATCTTTCTTATTATCATTAAAAATTCCTCCTAAAAATTTTCCTAATTTCACCTAATCATTTTCAACAATATGATCAGTATTTCAGTCAATGTAACATTTTTTTCTAATATCAAATTTTAAGTGAGCTGCTGCCGAATGCCGTTTTGACGATCTTAGTTTATATATATATATATAGGTATATATATATATAATTTTTTATTTATCTTTTAATGACTGACGGAGGTGACAATTGTCAGTAGATATATGACAAACCGTCACCCTAGAGTTTTCCTAGATTTTAATTTTTTTTTTCATACAATCTTCACGGAATAGACGATATTATAGCAAAGAGATAACGTGACATGTGTATGTAATATTTTTAAGTAATAATGACAACTATGAGTACATCGTATGTTAATATTATTAATTATTATAGTAATATATCAGTAAATAGTAACCAGTAAATAATAATCGTCATAATATAATGAAGTTATAAATACATCACAGAGATTTATGTTTTTTTTTCTTTTTTTTTTATATATATTCATGTTGCATCAATCGAGAAAGTGCATCGCGAATCATTTCAAATTGATGGTAGACAAAAGTCAATTTGCCCTACCCGCACAATCATACAAAACAAACTTGGTTCTCTCAATCATTCATATCTTAAGAATAACTCCGATGCACTTTCTCGATATTGCCCCTTTCATTTAATCATTTGATGGATTAATTAATGTGTACGATCTGAGTGTTGAATAAAAATCCGAATAATTGTTGCTAATACACGTTGTTCATATTATTTTCATATTTAATATCCATGAAATCATCATATTTGGTAAGAATTTTGATTAATTGAAAGCAATGTAAAAGGTATAATATTTTACCAGTATTGAAGTGACTATGAGCTCGTGTATATGTAGTGGAAAATTTTCTAATCAGATGTTTGTTTATTTATATTAACTATAAACGTGTACAATCCAAGTCAGTGGCAGTCTGTTCTGTGGTAACTGTGTTTACAAAGTGCAATCAATTGTGGTTCAAGGGTTGAAAGTACAATAAACCACTTTCACACGTGCTATGGTAAACACAGTATGAGTGAGGAACTTTTTATTTTATTTATGCCCGCGAACTCCGGTTCATTTCTATTTTAATTATAGCCTGATTTTCTTTACTTCAGGTTCGGATGAAAGTCTAATCATATATATTTGCAAATAATAATATGAGTTAAGTAGTTTTATTCCATTTTATTTTAATGAGAAGAAAGTTATTTATCTTTCAGACGATATTTATCAAGAGGATAGAAATGCCGTATTTTGTTAAAAAAAATTTAGACGATGTATAACTATATACTAGCATATAAAAATTGGATCTTATAAATGCCAAGTAATCTTAATAAAAGAAAAATTAAAAAAGATTAACCATCACATCAAATATTGGAACTGTTTTGCAACTACCATCCTATCCTAAAGTAAGAGAAAACTGATTCATACCACTAAAGTTTCACATTTTTAACCGGGTATTGATTTCGTATCAGCTATAATGTCTGTACTGATTGTAGAATAAGAAAAATGTATTTCAAACAGTTCAAACATTTTCACAGTACTATTAATATATTCCTTTTTCTCCACGCTTATTCGCCCATATTAAACACTACTCAGTTCTGTTCCTGTATTTAAACTGGAACACATTTCCTCTCCGTCATTTATACTAGATCTTAGCTATCAGCGACTGAATGTTTATTATCATTCAACAACAAAATACCAAGCATACTACAATAGTTTTTTTTAACGCATAATTTTCATATATATATATATATATATATTACGTAAAGTAAGAGAAAAAGTTCTCACGACGTAAATATGACATTAAATCTTGACTAATCCAAAGTCCAAGCCAACAGCTTTGTCCAATATTGAAACAATCGTGTTGAAGCTATGAATTTCGATCTATTAAACAAGTTTTTCATTTTCAGTCGCCAATCGCTACACAGTTCCAAATTATCTACACTTAATCTTAATTTCGTAATCGGTCACTCATAATCTGCACAGCCTAATCCACTTGCCTAATATACTTTGAGAATTCATTGATGGTTGATTAATGATAATGATTACTATCCAGCTATAAACATCCTGCAGGTCTTTCTAATTGATAATTTATTCAACAAGAAGTGAGACAAGACAAGTAGATTTAATGTCACATTTAATAGCCAAGTTACCATAAAATATAGAACGTATAACTTTTGTATTTAATAACGATTATCATTTTTATAAACTATAGTTTCACTAGCGTATGTACTCGAATCATGAATAGAAAATCATAAGCCAAGTTAAAATACAGTGATGAATATATTGTCGCCTTTTCATTAATTAATGATCAACTGTGTTAATAAATATATAAAATCGTTGTACTTTCTGATCAGTTTTCACTGGACATTACTGATCCCTAATACTTGGTCAAAAATTAGATTCGGCTACAATCGCGTATTTGCTCACTTCTTGGATGAATTACAAGAGTATTGGAGAAGAGGTACCAGTATTGATCAACAACAAAATTATCCAGTTGAATGATTCGTTAAAAGTATTATTCTCAATACTATAGCTGCAGCTAGAAAATTCCTTGGATTATATCAGATTGGAATTGAACTGAATTTGTTTGAAAAAATATTTATCAAATATTGACGTATTTATTTTGTGAGAAGTTGTTAGTCCAAGTTTATTCTGTATGATATAAATATTTGGTACTCTCTCTCCATCTGATACTCTGAGACATGGAATAAAAAATATGGTCTATCTTGCATGTATGTATAAAATTGTTATGGTGTAGTACTAATGTGCATACGCTAATTTGGATACTCGGAAATGATCTAATAATGTTATTGAGTTATTGAAAAGTCATAACTCAGAAAAGTTCCTAATTATTAAAGATTATTACAATTTGGTATCCGCTCGCCCTCCAATTTTTAGAAACAAATAGAATTTAATAAATAATTTAATACATTGGCTAGAAATTTAGTAGCTAAGCCTACGCACACTTGGAATACACATCGAAGTAATGTTTTCGGTGATGAAATGACAAAAACATTGTGGTCATGCACGCACTAGGTCATGAAATCAATTTATATTATCTTCAAATATAATATGTACGAGTAATGTATAGACGCGATTTTTTCTTTTTTTTTTTTTAGATAGATATACATATATACACGCACAAGAACCAGGGCCTGTGTGTGTTTGCTGGAGATGTGTACCCATGCATTCGGTATACATTTCTATACTCGATATACAGAACGTCCCATAGAATTGTTTCAATTCCCAACAAGTGACAACAAAATTGCCTTAATTTGGACCTAACTTTACAATCTGATGATAGTCAGAAAATGTGTTCTACTATTAATTCATTATTTCGCGGAAAAGCTAGATATCAATAAGAAATATTTTTCGAATTGATCGATGATAAAAAATGGTGGAAAATTTGTTGAGTTTGAAAATTTTTCAATAGTAGTTCAACTACCATTATTTCAGACCAGGTTTACATACATATACGAACTCTTAAGTCTCTAGTCCAGATAATTCATTCTAATTAGAAAAAATGTCAATTTATTCACGATATAAAGATCCCAAGTAGAGTGAAATATTGAAGAAGAAAATTGAATAAAATCTTATAATCCCACGCCACCTGGGATATTATTTTGAAGAATATTATTCCAAATCACCTAAGGCTCTGCTGTTTCATAGAAAACATTGAAAGGTTTTTAAATGGCTTTCTCTGAATCACCCTGTATAATCGTGAAAAATCCGATATTATGTTATGCAGGTAATTGGACTTAATAATCTTACAAGTTCTTCCCTCACGTAGCATAGAGCAATAAGTGATAAACCCAACGATGCAAATATACAATCGGTAATTAAATGATTGCACGATTGTAAGCTCACCTGCATATTAGGCAAAATAATCTCTCTTAATTTCCGTTTCACATGGTAGAAAAGAACCCGGCAACTTTTGAACGATGAAAATACTAGACAAGATATTAAGCATATTCTTACAATACACTGTTTAGGAACAACACACTTATTATGCGAGTAAGCTTCTTTAAATGCAATCTCAATAATACAAAGCAAGTGCATTGTTGAATTTCACTTGTGATCACTGCTAATGCTACATAGTGAATGACTTGTGTGATAAAATATATTTATACTACACTTCTTAAGAGTATCGTAGTACCTAGGATCACGCGTGTCACGTATACAACATTGCTAATTTATATATATACATACAGTACAATACAGTTACAGAGTAGTGTCACATATATAATATTAATAATTTTACAACTGTAATTTATTCATTCTCTTAATAACGATGATAATACAATGTTATCATCTTTTCTTTTATTTTTTATTATTCTTCGTCGTGTACCAACTAACAATTCCTACTGACCTAATTTACTAAAAGTTTACTCGCTTACCTAATCTTAGTTCTGTTTACCATATTGTAGATATTATTTCCATGTACTATCCTTAATATTATTGATCATATCGTTCATTATTCAATATCCATCCTCGTAGAAAATAATGATAATAATAATAATTATTATTATAATAATAATAATGATAATAATAATAATAATAATAATAATAATAATAATAATAATAATTAGGTATGCATTATCATTAATTAATAATATAAAAGTAACATAACAGAGAGACACAAAACAAAAAAATTTACATACCGGGCCTCCCATTGGTCAGTCAGTCAGTCTGTGGATTTCTCTGAGCCTTTTTAAAAGGCACAAAGTTTGCAAAAAGGAAAAGCAAAAAAAAAGAAAAAAAATGATGTACCATAATATTTTTTCAATTGATATTTCTAGGGACTGATTGAAACGACAATATTATTTTTTACATAAATAATGTTTCGGTGTATGTATAATACATACTTCACTCCTTGATATAGGTGCGATACCATACTACCTGCATTTATGCTTACGAGGTAGAATTAATATCATAGCAATATATATGTATTTGCCATCACTGACTGACTCTGTCATTCTAACTCTACAGCTACATGTGTACAAAGGAACAAAAGTCTCGGTACTCGATATTTGGCACAGATTAAACAAACAAAAAAAAAAAATTGTATGAAGTTTTTCCATAGCGGTGCACAAACTCGAATGTGAAAATGCAAAACGAATTATGACCGTTATATCCCCTAAAATACTCTTGTATTACATCTTAATGTGTGTCAAATATTAAGTATGCATATTTTGATTTTTTTTATCTTTTTTTTTTGTTTTTTGTTTTTTTTTTTTTGTATTTTTTTTGTATTTTTTTTTGTGGCGTTCAACAATGACCGAAAACATTGAGAAACATATTTTTTGTCATCAGTTTTCTGTAACAACGTAGAAAAAAAAAAACCGTAAATATCTTATAATACAGCGTATTTCTTAATAATTAGGAATATTATTGGTATAATAATGTTAATCTTAAAAACTAATCTTACTGGAGAAAAACACTTTAGCTCGATTTGTGAAAACAAAAAAAAAAAAAAAAACAACAATCGTCCATCGAGCGAGATTCAGAACGGGAGCGCGTGTTCTTTGTTAATTCGTAGAATACATAGAAAAACCGGAAGTATTTACAAGAAAAGTATTATTATACGATTGTTTGCGTAGGTGTATATATGTATATACGTAGTTATTAATAAATACAGGATAATCTACGTAAACTCCAATATTTAAACACTCAACGTTCTATACAACGGAAACCGTAAACAGAATCAATCGAAACTGCGTTCATTAGACATTTCTTTTTCAACATTTGATATCTATGCTCTTTTCACCAGTTCTTAAACGTACTCTGAAACAATGTCTACATACTGCAATTCAGAATTGGATTATAGAATCGTTGTGATTTAGATAGAAGGCTTTCAGAATATCTATTAGAATGTCAATTACGTATCCATTTTGTGTTGATATTATTCAATAGGAAATTGCGAATAAAGTTCGAGATCATGTAATGTAATGTATTTACAAGATAAGTTCGACGGTCGCAATCCAATCCTTGATTTTCGTATCTTGAGGCAATAAGAAATTGATTGTTTTGAAAAATTATAAAACATATATTCTTAAATTGCTACATTTAGACGAATTTGTGAAGAATACCTTGCGATGCATTTGCTGCGTTTCAGCCTTATGATGCCACTTTGTACTCCATTGGTGTACTGCAAGATGTAGAATATTATTCCGAGCACTTAAAACGGTGTAATTAAATATTTAAATTTTGTTAAATCTCCTAAAACCAGAAATTAATAAATCATGACCCATATACGACGCACTCGTAAATTTATGATATACATATTTTCAATACTGTAGCGAGTTTAGAAACATGTTTATGGCTCATTATTCATCAAGATGGTTTTTCAAGCGTAGAACTTTAGCTTTAGTCCCAAAAGTTTTGTCTAGGTATTCCGTCACTGAATTAAAACGTTGGCGGTACAGAATTTCGATTCAATATTGACGAGATTCGGAACAAAATGCACAATGAATTTCGTTTCAAACGTACAAAAGCTATCGAATATTCCATACGTATAGGAGTTTAGCGAGCGATATCAGAAAAGAATTTACAATAAAGTATCGAATAAATGATCTGCATAGTTTTAAGTAAAGTCAATGTACTGGGATCGTAGGGATTAATGTTTTGAGCGTGACGTGATAGAGGATCACGAATGTTTCACAACGATAACACCCGGTCGTTGCTGGGCTTGTTGTTGCGTATGGAACTGAAGGAAGTTGTTCATTTCTGCATGCAGCAGCCGTTTGGTCGTTGTCGCAGGTGCTGCTGCTGGTTTATTTGTAAGTGCTAACGGTACATCTTGTGCTGGTTCATCACTGAACAAATGATCGCCTTCTAAATGACGTATCGCTTCAACGATAGTTTCCAGGTTTTGGCGCGATGTATTAGCAAGATATAGCCTTGCCTGGGGAGTACCATCGTCCAAAGAATTTGCTGGCGAGGGCAATCTAGAATGTAAAACATATATTCACTCCAACAGTGTTCAACAAAAATGTATAATTATGAAAACCAGATCCTCAAAATCCAATCTTCAAATATATTTCAAAGTACAACTTGTTAAGCATACAAACCTTTCGACCTCAACTTTGGGCTCAGCTTTCATAGCAGCTTCGAGTACGCTAGGTAATCGCTGGGGTTCAGCGGGTGGAGAAAACGGTCTTGTAGGACTCGTGGATATAAACTGAGAAGAAACGTTTTTGAAGTCAGGTGGTGTCGTTCCATAGGTAACATGTGTCGGTGAGAAAGATCCGAGTTTCTGTTTGGTAGGTGTGGTAAATACCTGGGTTTGAGAGAAGGTTACAATCTTAGGGGTACTAGGACGGGAAATTTCCTCTTTTATTTCATCTGGTACCATTTCTGGCAGAGGGGGAGACGGGGAAGGACTGGGATCCGGCGTCGTCGTTTCAACAGTTTGCGTTGAACCTACGGGAGGCAAGGTAACCACCGATACAACCTGTAACGAGGCTACTGCATCTTCCGTTTCCTGAGCCATCACATTGTCCGTATGCTCTATCACCTGCAGAACGTAATAAATCAAAAAATGAATTGAAACTGACAAGTATTTGTCATCGTAACTAATTGCGTTTTGGATAGTGATAATTTAGCTGAATAATGGAAATGGAAAATTTGGGAGAGATCATAGCGAGATCTAAATTACTTTGTGAATTCTTCGGGTGGGTATTCTGTTGTACAAACCTCGTGTGGTTGATAAGCAATCAGTTGATTATCCCTGAATCTTTCTGGGTAAATTTGGCTTTGAATTGCTCTCATTTGTTCTTCGGTGCGTAGCCTTGCACGACGTTCTCTTTCTAGCTGCCGCCTGAGCTCAGCAACTTCGCTGCTCGATACAGAATGTGCCTCCGCAGAGACAGTGATTACGGATAATGGTTCCGGAGACATACTTCCCAACCCTTCGTCTCCACTTTCATTGACATGCATTGGCAAACTGACGACCACTCCTGTAAAGAAGAAACGAAAATCCTGATTCCCTATTCATGAAAAGAGCCTAGATATGGAAGTTCAAACATATTTCGAAAAATGCATACGTCCTAACTGAACACGAATTTCTTTTAATACCTGAGAGAAGAATGAATGATGGCAATTTGAGAGGTTTTATATTTCAGGGAACGTAGAATACGGGCTTTTCTTCCGTATTATATGGTCTGCTTTCTTTTACAGACTGGTCGACAAAGAGATAAATAAACGAAACGGGCTCGTTATAATAGTAAAGAGACTTTCTTATTCGTTTTATTAAAGCTAATCGTCTGATAGCTATCATTTCCGCTTTCCCTGCTATCGGTCTAATTCCAAACAACTTTTGTCGCAGTGTAGCAGACCAAGAGATTGTAAGACCCCGGGGCACGTAGACGCGTGCGTTTCAGATTCTGTTGCATCGTGATTGTACGCCGAAGAAAATTTCCGTGACAATCCTGATTACAGGGACATAGGATCACGCGTTTCGCCATTGCTACCTCCTCTCGCCCCAAGGGCTTACAATTAGATCAAAGTTGATTTTCGACGAAATAAATGCCAAAGAACGAAAACGGATTTGATAGGATTAAACATTTTCAATTCTTTTTTAGTTTTCTAATTGAAATTTAGTATATGCTGTGCAACCAATGGAAAACAGATTAAAGCAGTCACACATGAGAGATAGTTTATTTTTGTAGTTTCTCTAAGAAGCAGGAAACAGAATTAACATGAAGTGTTTTTTCTTTTTTTTTAACGTACCCTGGTTATCAGCCTTGCGTTTTTTGATTGGCACATCGCCGCCTTCGTGCTGATTGACCAATCGTTTGAGTTGACAATTCTGTGATAATAGTTGGGTCTTCTCTTGTTCCAACTGATAAATATATTCGGCCGTTTGCTGCAATATCGCCGCCTGTGAACAGACAAAAAATAACAAAACTAAGTTAGCAATTTAAGATAATGATCGCAGGAGCGCCTGGTCTATCGTAACACTCGGATACCGATCTCCGGCAAAATTTATCGTGCGCCCCGAACAGATGTCGTTTAGTCTTTGTGTATTTTGAATCTAGAAAAACAACGGCACTTGTAGTTAACAATGAGTATCTCACGAACACATTGTGTCTACTGTACAGGAAATTCTAAATAAACTTGCGATCGTTAAAGTCAGATCGAGTTGATTATTTGACTTCATATTGTACTGTACATTACAGTACAACGTATAGAACAGGGCAATAAACATTTAATCGATGTTATATCTCTTCTCGCTATCTGTCTTCGAAGGTAGGTCAACCTATGCATTGAATTTCAGACGTTAGATAAATAACGGGCAATTATGCAGCGTGATTTTATTATAGGACGCAAATTAACGTGGCCATGATTACAGATTCGAATTTGATTTGGCTTTTCATTTTTTCGGAAGAAAAGTTCTGTTTCATCGCTTGCAAAGTTCCAACGGCATTATAATGCCCCGTTACATTTCAGAAGTTGTTCATGCGATCTCGCAATTCCGTTTTTTTTTTTTTTTTTTCTTTTCCCTTTAGGCCGCGCATGAAACAAGGGTGTCGGGTTCTTATAATGGCTGCCGCGATGAAATGCTCAAAGTTACGACAGGTGATCCGTCTTAATACTTTATAGCATTCGCTGCGGCGGTATTGCTAGAATTATAGTCATATTGCATTTTTTTACCGTGATAATCCGCCTTTACCTCGCAAGGATATATACACTCAAATTGCATTTTTTTGTAGCATAATAAAACCAGAGTTATTGCCGCATCTAAGGCTCTAACGCTGTAGGATTAAATTGAAATGGTATATTTTTTAATACCTATACTGCAAAACTCGGTTTACAACTGCGTACTATCGTATTTTCTTATTCTTTATTCATCTACTATCATATATAAAATTTGCATCACCAACATTTGCATTAGAATTATTATGCATACGCCGAGTATAATAGTTACCCAAAATTCGCAAAAGCTTGTGAAACGCCTACGATTGATTATTCTGTTATCTGAATCATATCGTCGTATATATATATTGATTATAATTATGAAGGAAAACCCGAGGCGCATTTCCGCTTTATCAATATTCGATGGAGATAATATTTCGCAGTATTTCGCATCACGTCATCGCAATATCCGTCGGCATATTGGCATCGAATATCACGTGTAGTAAACAAGAATGACCTCGAAAAGGGTTGACGAAAACAAAGAGTAAATTGATACTGTAGACCTGGGGGCCCTGAATACCGGCTTCCAGACTTCGATCGCGTTTCGCACCTGCCGACAGTCGACAGGTGGTCATCGAACAGATGCTGCCTGAAGGGTGTATCTTCGTTCATTTTACGTAATTAGGTATACATCAGTCAATGTAAAAGAGAATTTCATTCAACTGATATGACCTAATCTCTGCCACCCCTCGCGTGCCCTTGTGTCGTTAATCTTATATCTCAGTTATGAATCTGACGGCGAAAGCGAGATTCAGGAAAGCTTTTAAACTCTCTAATTATTACTAGACACATATAGGTTTGCGAGAGACGCAAGTAAACGCGCCCACGTGCTCGTCTTTATTCTGTATAAAATCTGCGAAAGGGTTGTCTCGTCTTTATTATATTATATGTAATTTCAACAACTTTGATCGCAATACGCAAGAATTTTATCGTCACCGCTTCTTCGGCGGATGGATGCATTTTATGTCAGGGACAAGAATTACTATCGTTATTGTAATGTTGCATTTTAGAGCGTATGCAAATCGCTAAAAGCACGATACTCGCGTATTATTGCTCCGCCATAAATGTTTCGTAATAGACGTTTTAATCGCAATCTCGCGTTGTGTTCCATCTTGTCGATCGCTCGGTGGTTCAGATAATTTTTAAACAGAGAATCGATCGATTGAAGATAAAACTCACCTCGGCTGTAATACCTGTACGTGAGAAATGTTGAGAATCATAAAATCGATATCGGGTAATAATTCACTTTGATTTTATTCAAACCATATCCAGTTACTCGAATAGTAAATCTGAGAAATGTCATGGCTCAAGTACTCGCTCAAGTACAATACGTCGTAATGCTGGACATATTACCTACAAACCTGATAACCCTTCCACCGTCAATTTTATTCGAGATCATTAATCCTGCGCGAGTAGGTAATTGCTGTTCGTGATTTTGATCAGCTTCGTGGAAACCTGAACACTGAAGTATAGGAAAATAAGACGCGAATTGAACTCTTTATAAAAAAATATCGTTTTAAGTAATTCGAGCTGTGTTCATATAATGAGGTGATTGGTAATTTTTATTTTTATTTAAATACCTAATTATATACGCGACTGAAATGAAACAGAATAATTATTAATTGTTTGTTCATTGATATATCGTTATTGTTCGCAGAATTTTTCACATCTCAGTATCCGTACGAGATCGTAGCTGAAATCCTGCTTGGACCTTATTCGTTATTTCTAACAAATGATTCTGTCTCTATGAGGCGCAATATTGTCATGAGGAAAATGAAATAATTATTATTATTATTAAGAACGTAGAAGTACTCGGAAAGGCCTGGGGAATTAATTAAACTTTTCAGGTTCAAGTTCAATTCGTCTGCATAATGCAATTCAATTAATTAAAATAATTAGCATCGACGTACACGATAATATCACAGAATATTTTCAGCAACAACAAATTCACACAATATTATAAATAGTCTCTCCATCGGATACGGTATTCGCCGAAAGTAAAGAACAAACACATTTGCTATACTAATTATTACGTTCCAATTGTCGATAAGCAATAATTTATACAAACCGAACACCTCCGCGACTATATAAATCACCCTCAGAAGTACGATCGCATACAGACGACCGTGCTGACGCGATAGAACATGTAAGTCTTTACATATTATACTAAATATTTCGGCTCTCGTGGATTTAGAGATCATTTCGTCTGATTCATCTCTATAGCGAATAAATAATAACTCGACTCCGTGAAGTGAAATAGCAACGTGTTAAATTGAAACATTCGAACCGTCTATATTAATTGCGTGCTAAATTCTTGCTGCTACCTTCTCATCTTGCGATTTTTTAAGGCAATCAAATTCAGTTCAAGAATCTCAAAGTCCAAGGCTGTAATTGGCAACGCTATGAAATTTCTTGCAATAGAAAAACTAGGCTTTGTATTTCGTATCAAAATGTGCTATGACAATTCTCACAGGTATCCCGACATAGGATTGGACTTTGTGATAAAAAATAAAGAGAATGACGAGTTCGACTTGGAAGAAGTGGTCAACAAGGATCTGAATACGAACGAAAAGTTTTATCACAAGCTCGTGATTCCCAATCTGATCTATTTCGCCGCGTTACACGTGGGAGCTTTAATTGGAGTCTACTACCTACTGGTACACGCAAAAATCCTCACATTAATATGGTGTAAGTCGAGATAAGATTCTTTGTAAATTAATTATAGAAAATAATAAAATAATAAAATATTTTCGAAGAATTTTTTGTACAAAATATAACTTTATCCCCCAGGGTTTTCTATTGGGTTTCTTTCCGGCGAGGCCGTAGCGTTGGGCGCTCATCGCTATTATGCCCACAAAAGTTTCAAGTCAACGACATCATTCAGAGTGTTTTTGATTATCTTTCAAACAATTGCTGGACAGGTAAGAATCAATCAATTCATTAACTTTCCGGAGAACTTACATCGACCTAAATGAAACGATTAAATGTAAAATGAAATGTGTACAAATTGTTTCATTATACAATAATTGTAAAAAATGAAGAAATTCTTCTTGACAGTTGAATTGTCTCGCTTATTATTCGCTAATAATATAGGCGGGAATCACAGTTGACGGTTTAAAACTGCTGAAGTAATTTTACCCCGAGATTTTTCGATCCCTTCGTTCGTTTCCTTAACTGTATTTTAATAGCGAGAAATAAAAGGAGCTTAAATTATACTTTAATAATATAGAACAGCATGTATACTTGGGCAAGAGATCACAGAGTACATCATAAGTACAGCGACACCGATGCGGACCCCCACAATGCGAAGAGGGGATTTTTTTTCTCTCACTTTGGGTGGCTGATCACCAAGAAACATCCTTTGGTCAACGCAAAGACGAAATGCGTCGACGTCTCGGATCTCCTCGAAGATAAACTCCTCATGTTTCAACACAAGTGAGTACCTACATACATCTGCATATAATGTCGAGCGGGCCGAGAACATGATATAAAAAATAATTGGTCAATGACCAAAATTCACTTGCAGATATTTCGTACCGGTTTATCTACTCGTGGGATTTCTCTGCCCCACTTATCTCCCAGTTTTTGCTTGGAACGAAGATTGGTGGACTTCCTTCTGGGTTGTATACTGCCTCCGCTACGTAATCATACTACATTTGACTTGGAGCGTTAATTCATTGGCTCACATGCTCGGCACAAAGCCTTACGATAAGTAAGTCTTGAATTCTCAATCGCCGCATTGAAAAAATAAACAAAATTATAATTTAAATATTTATTCGCTAATTCGGAGTTCACGCTCCTTTCATGATCGCGGAAAGAACTGTACCTGCGCATATTCTACGTATGATATTGGTGCCAAATTGTAAATATAATCTTCATTTGTTCGATGGACAATTTTAGGCGACTTGTAGCCGTGGATTCAATCATAGTTGCAAATTTGACCGGAGGAGATGGATGGCACAATTACCATCATACGTTCCCGTGGGATTCTAGCGCAGGCGAGTTCAGCGTACGCGGTGGCTTCAACACGAAAGTTTTACACAAGATTAGAGATTATGGATTCGTCTATGACCTGAAGTCCGCTACAGACGTAGTAATTGAAGGCCACACGAAAAGACACGGCGATGGAACACGTCCAATTAAAGGAGCCGAGCAAGAGGAGCAAGAAAATGAAAAGCAGAAAAACGGCGTAACGAATGGTCGCAGAGAAAAAGTCCTGAAAACGAACTAAGGCCGAGTTTCAAAGACCTTTCAATTCAATATGAAACGACAGAAGATTTCAAGCATAATATAATCCACTGATTTTACACAGGCCAATTAGGTACGCAAAGTATGTAGTATACGTGCGATACTCGCGAAAAAAGTGGGAAAAAAGAATCAGGAACAAAAAACTGAAGAATTAAAACTTTAATATTATTTTTCGAATTTTTGTCTTATTTCGGATTTATTTGTTTGCGCAAATTTCTGTTAAATTTCTCTCCTTTTTTTATTTGCGCTTCTCTTTCAAACGCTATTTCCATGTCACGGAATGTAGATGAAGTTCTTCAACCGATAATGGCATCAAAAAATTCGTTTGTTTTAATATCGTGTATGTATACGTTAACGTAGATACCGCGGGTGCAAACGAGATATGAATTTGGGTGCCTACCTTTTAATTAATCCAATTCAAACCAATGAATACCGATTCCGTGTTTATGGGCGCAGAAAATCAAACGATTGGGAGTAATAACAGTTTCCTTATTCATGTTTCAATCCCGTTTGAAAATAACTCGAACGGAAAATTCGAGCACCTGCGCTGATGGGATATTAAATTTCTGTCAAAATTTAGAGCAATCACAACGTTTATCGACGAATTATCTCAATCATTGATATTGAGTTGCGAGAAAAATGTTAAAAATTGCGTTAATCATTGAATAAATAATGTAGGAAATTATATAGCGTAACACCTTTACTGAAAATAAACAGCTTCTTCTTGACTTGAATCATTTTTGAATGAACTGTATGCTTCAATAATAAAATGTGGTACGAAAAAATAAAAAAAACCGCTGTGCTATGCATATACCTATATTGTACGAAAGTTGAGAAATGCGCGAAGCCTAGTTCTTAAAATTTAGGTCTTAACCGCGCCCCTAAACCGTCAATTCTACGCCGGAGACGTCGGCGTCGTCCTAACCGTCGTCGTCACACGCGATAAGCATTTGCATGCGTGCTCATGACATCACCCAGCATATGCTTCTGCGTGCTGGTTTTACTCGCGGGTTCCATGCGACCAAAATGTGCTAAATTCAGCGTACGCGGACCGAAAGAGATTTAGAGAGAAAAAAAAATGGAAGAAAGATCAAAAGAGAGAAAGAAAAAAGACCACTCGAGCTTATGTACGCGAAAATTCCCAGAAGGCTCTCCAACAATAATATTATAAACGGCGACCGGATGTAGCTCAATCTTTTCATATTTTTTTTATTTCTTGTTTTGTCTTTAATTTATTTCATTTCTTTCCATTTCATTTCGTCGCTGATCATGCCTTGTTGCGAAAAAATAAGAATAAAAAAAAATTATAAAAAAAAAAAAAACCGAGAAGCATTCCATTGCAATCTTCACCCTCCTCTCAGTACGCGCATCTGCAGCAGCCGGGACAACCTAGTCGGATTATGTTTCGGTGGGATCGGAATAATACCAAAGTTCTTTACTTTGTTTAGTTTTTTTTTTCCCTACTATTATTAACTAAACATCGCTTATGTGCCATGTAAACTGCATTGCCGGAATGCAGAAAGAAAAAAAAAAAGAAAGAATAGAGAATATGTAAATGAAAGATCACGTCGACAGAGAGAGCGCCCCGTTTTTATTTAAAGTTATTACGTCAATAAAAAGCAATCGCGTGAATAGAACATTTTGTTTTATTTCTCCAATTAAACAACGATTTATTTTCTAATTTGTCTAACTTGAGAGATAAATCTAATTCGCGTATACTCTAATTGTCAGTTGCTCTGAAAATTATTATCGCTCCGAGATACGGTAAGTGCGTTAATAAGATTATCCAGCTAATAAAATACTGTTGAACAGCTACAAAACTCAAAACAGTTCGAATTATCTCATAGTGGATTAATTGATAATCGATACCTATTCAACTTCATTCAAAGATAGATTTGACAGTAAAATATCCCACAATGTGTGTTACTGAGAACAAAACAGAATGAAAGAAATCGTTGTCTTTATAATTAGCAAATGAATATAGAAAATCAAGTCTGCTCGTGCCTCATGAAAACCCCGTTTGACTTAACCCCTTGATTGACGTAATAATTTCCCTAAATAAGACAGGAAACTTTGAAAGTCTTACGGGCTGTTTAGCCATTCAGAGTAACGCCATCTGTCACTAAGTAAAGTAACTAATGGAAGTAAGTTTATGTCTTCAGACGACTCAATCGGTAGTACATTTTCGCGCGTCAAAATTGTCATCTTATACGATTAGATCATTGATCGTAAATATTATGTATAATCGTAATATTTCAGCTACTATTGACACTATACTATATTCTCTTTTTTTTACCATCATCTTCAAGATAAAAAAGTGAATACGAAAATTTTAAACGCGTCTTTTTTTATTGTATATAGACTAGCTTTATTTATTTCGCGAATGTTACCGGCCAATGTATATAGTTGCGGGTTTTTAAATGTAACGCACTCAACCGTTCTCTACTATACAAATCTGTATAAGCACTGTACCTACGTTTATACTATACCTATATTATATACTGTATATATGTTTAGATATATATGTATAGTACGGCGTATAGTCGACTCGCCTAAAGTTACGCCGCACGTGCCGAAATCTTGCGAATATCTCTGTTCCACAAAGCCGGGCGGGCCAAGGTTATTCTTTCGCAGAACGTGATAGCAGCTAATTGAGCTTTCGTTTGCAATAATTACGCACCGTACAGTACTATCCCCTAGCGTGTGTATGCCTCGTCTTACATGCAAGAGGTGAATAAACAAAGGCTGTAATTAGTTCAAACTCAGAGTGTCTAAATAATTACAACGTCGGCAGGAATGAGTCCTCTTTTTTCGTACTTAAGGACGATGTCGGTTCAAGAATAGTAGTTTGCTAGCAAACTTTATCGACAAAATTTAATTAGAACGAAAGCACGATGTGCATATAATATGTAATGAAAATCGGGGCTGCGTGACATTGCGGAAAGGTAAATCGAGGTATGGCATGACGCGGAATATTCACTCATTTATTTATTTATCTATTTTCTTCTTCTTTTTTTTTTTTGAAAAAAAGAAATGACAAGAGTATAGCGAGTAGGTATAAAGCCTGCGTATAAAACAACTCTTCTTTATATCCTCGATCAAAGAGACCGGGCGATTCTCGAGCTGAAATCAAGGCCAAGTTATTAGATTTGAAAATTTCATTCCTATTGGTTTGCAGACGAGATATGTATGAGCCTTAGAATATAATTGAATAAACGTAAGTTGATCAATACACACGCTGATTTACGTTATTTTTCAATCATCCTCTCCGTACGATAAAGAACTCGACGAAAAAAAGAAAAGAAATCGAACCGCTAATGATGTAGAGGGAAGAAACAATAACACACGATAGAATTTCACCTCTATTCACGCGGAAAAAAGTGTTCAACGCGTATATTTTATAGCTCTATCTATAAAACTTCAGACCGCAAACGACTGTCCGACCTGTCAACCGTTATCGTTTCTAACGCGGGTGTTCTTTCCATTAATCGAATTGAGCGTACAAACAACTTTGTCAACTTTGTTGTTGTCCCGTACGTACTACGTACACATGTACATATAATATAATATAATATAATATAATATATATATATACAGGTATGTCGAGAGCATAGATGAATACATAGATAAATACACACCGTTGAGGACAATGAATATACACGTGAGTTTAAAAGTTAGAAACGCGTTGTAAAACACGCTATCCTGAACTGTACCATAAGTATGTAACATATTTTATTCAGTTACTACCGGATATGGTCATCTATTATTTCATGATCAATTTCAAAGAGTTTAAGGTTTCCTTTCGTCCCATTAAGCGAATAACGGTATAAATACATGTGTATGTATGTACATACGTATGTATATCTGAGATGCTGCAAGTTTCGAGCGAATGAAAAGCTCCTCATCCTTTTCAGCAAGTAATTCTAAATGCATTTAAGGAGGCTGCGAGTTTCTTTTGTGAGAATCCCAAAAGTCTACACATGCATGACACAGACGAAGAGACATCATTGGTGGTAGAAAGCAGCTGCCGCAAAGACTCGCCGGTTGTGGTAGTGGTGGGATTCTTCCTGTTCTTTCTACCACTTCGTGGGTAGAAAGACGATTCACGAAAAGTCGAGGAGAGGGGATAAGGCACAGGAGCACCTGGCTATCCTTGGGAACAAAGAACGCCTTGAGTAAAATGCCGGAGTGTTTGAGGAATTCGTGTAAAAATATGTAAATTTAATCAGTATGAAAAATTGAGATATTGTTTAAAATAAGTTATGAATATAAATCCCAGCCAATGTACCTAGTTACATACGAAACTAGAATAAACCGTTTTGATTTGGGTTAAAAGCATACCGTGACATTAGACAATATCAAGATGACAGCACGCGAAAATACGAAGAAAAAAAAACCTGAGTTTTCTGCTTAATTTGATAAATTGTCTGGTTATGACGTCATCCTGCCTCACCTTTAATTGTAGCAAGTATAAATAATCATGAACTTGTCTAATTTCCCTAGCACATCTCGTTCCGTTTAATTTTCGTTTTCTTTAGAAATATCATTTCAGCTGAGTTTTTAAAATGATCGTAAATCCGGATCGAAAGGGAGAAAAAAACTACTCGATATTGTTCCATTGAAGAACATGGCCCTCACGGCCATCATAAGCTGCGAGAGGTTCTATCATTCAGACTTTGTGTCTACATCGTTGAACGAAGTTAAGGTGGTAATTTGGTAGCTTAAAGTTAGGCAACCGATCTGTGCCAACAGGTTGTCGTCTTTCGTGGAATCGCTTCCTTTCCCAAAAACTCGCATAAAGAACCTAGTTCCTCGCCAAACTTTCGCCCTGGTCTTGCTGAGGAAGCATTTTTCCGATCGACATAAATCTCCCGCGGTAATAAAGCGGCAAACGAACTAAGCGTAGTATAACAGGTCTGAAATCTCTTAATTGTGAAAATAAGAAACAAACAACAAAAAAAAAAAAAAGAAAGGAAAAAAACTGTCGAAAGATTCGAAACAAAAAGCTACTCTTCAATACGCGATAAATTCAAAGCAACGGCTAACTGCCCGCTTATCTCTACCAACTAGATCAAATCGTATAAATCCATAAACGAATGAATGCTGGTGTGGCAATGCTGGAAGGTAGCGCCACGCGATAATTCTAGCGGCACGGTGGGATGCGGCGGTTAGTTTGACCGTTGAATCGTGGACCTTAAAGGCTTAAATACGTACAGCTCAGCTGAGCCGAGTTCGGCGCGGCATAGCCCCGTGTAAAAAGGACTTTAGGCTTACACGCTCGTCTCGGCAGCCCGTACTCCGTAGCATTCCACAACTGGTTACTTACTACTACTACGAGAAGCCAGAAGAGAGTGCCGCGGGGAACTGAGGAGGACGGATTGACTTGGCGTACTTCCGTCTCACTCCTACTCTCTATAATCTCGTGCATCAAACCGAGCCTCTATCTTTCTCGTTCTCGTCTCTCGTCTCTCGTCCCACCTCATCCTCCGACGAGAAAGAGGAATGAAATTGCGGTCTTCTTGTTGCACTCGCATTCCACAGGCTCTCCGCCGCACCACGCCACGGTGCTGCTGCTGCTGCTGCTGCTGCCTCTCAGACTAGGCTGCGCTTACAGAGGGCCCACGAGACGCGCTCCGTTCACTCCTTTCCTCGTCTATGTAGTTGTGTGGCAGATACGGACACAGAGAGTATCGGAATCCCTAGTAGAAATAATCGAGGGCCGCCTCGATTTCAAACTAGGTCCACGCTAGCGATATCAAGGCAAAACTAGAAATCGCGCCACCTACAACTGATGCGTAGTATTGCTTGTACCAATATACGTGTAGGCTGGTATGTGTGTATTTTATTGTATACTAGGGGCTTCGCCCCTGCGCGCTTCGCGCGCCAACCCCTCTCGGCGCTGCGCGCCTCACTCTGATTATTTTTAATTTTCCGTAGTACGTTTATTTGAAAATACTCACGTTTGACAGCTCGACACACATCTTGTCATACATACGACATTTGTCTGCTGATGCTGTTTTTATTTTGTTTTCCGCACCTCATAGCACCACCAACTTCATGCGCTATGAAGTGGCTTATTGCCGCGATGTTTTATTGCATTTCTAGTCCAACTAGCTAGGCGCTAGACATCGCCTCGATATTATACTGGGTAGCGCCTGGCTTCAATCTAGTAAAACTACCCAGGCCCTAGTCAACGCCTCGATTTCATTTCTACTAGGGATACGCGTGGTTACATTCACGATCATCATATGGACGGCCGAGAATAATTCTAGACCATTTTTAGCATGCACAAGTGGCTTGATTCTTGTAGCGGACGTTCCAGCCTAGGGTATATGATATATACATGGGTATATATAGGCGTATGTATGTATTAGGCTGCAGAGGTTGATTATATATTCCTATAAAAGAAAAAATAAGGAAAAGTAGTAAACGGAGGGGATTACGCCGCGCGATTTTATACTTCGGAAGTATAAAACAAAGTCGGGAACTAATGTGGGTCATTTAAATTCCGCAGCGTGAAAATTCTACGCGGATCCTCCGCGAGTTAGACCGACGACGATATCATTAACGTGGGATGAATTTATAAGATCGTTCTCCTGGGATTTGACACCCCTTGATACAGGCACGCCGGGGTGTATAACGTTGATTTCGATCTATAATTTTAACTCCGGAATACAGCCTCGGGCGTTATATAGAGAAACTGGATAAAATTCACGACATTTTCTTCTGTTCGATCTTCTAACGAACTCCGTGAAAAACATTTTGCTAAAGAAAATTGTATCTTTGTGTAAAATAAAAATCAACTGCCCCTGCATATTCCATTTAGAAATAAATTCATTATATATAATTTATACTTGGGTAGGTATACTGTTGGCTTTACGTATTATACTTAACGAGATATCAAGGCGACCTTAATTCCATTTGTTAATTAATTTGAAATTTGAATGAAGAAAATCCCGACGAAAGGAATTATTATTATACCCTACCGCCTCTAGTCGGAAATAAACTCTTTACGACGGGGCTATTTAAAGCAGGGTGTATATGATAATTAATAGTAACACAACCAACAACAGCAGCAGCAGCAGCAGCAGCAGCAGCATCAACAACAACAACATTTATTCATAAGTATACAACGTAGTTTGTGGCCCCCGCCATCCCCATAGCGGCTCATCCCTCATGCGATAATTACAGCTATTACGAGTAGGAAGCATTCATTTTCAGTAGCGCGCCAACTAACGAAAGCACATAAAATTAGCATTTTTAGGAGTTATGACTAGCTCGCAGATTCCCCTGCGGGACATTCTTCGACTTGTACTTTTTATTTTTTTATCTTTTTTTTTTTTTTGTTTCGTTTTGTTCTTTTGTACTAAGGATTGCGTGTACTTTTGCAGAGGTTGAGGTCTTGGCGATCATCATATAATATCATATCTGCAACACTCGCTAATTTCACTTAATATATTATTCAATGTTGTGCGATCATTAAATTGCCAACGAATCATGAAATTATACCATTCAGTTCTTTAACTACCACGTGATTTATGACCTCGTACGTTTACAGAACGTTATATTCTCATGTGAGTACCGAAATTATACGTACATATGGGGAATAGGTAGATATTTCGATTATAACAACAACCTGCATCGCAAGTTGACCGCGGGTTAAAATTTGCCCAAAATTTATCATACATACTCTCGTCAATCAAATATCTCTCAAATAACAAAAATTCTAACATCACATATATGTCGCATTATTCTCCACGTGTCCAGAGACACAGACGAACGTTTTTATTCAATGAAACCTGACCCAAACTCGACTAAAAAGAGTAAATGATATTGAAATTTAAAGGAAAAAAGAAAGAAAAAAAAAAACAAGTCAGCGCGCGTCAACGTAACAGGTAACAAGATCCTAAAAAATGCTGATCATCTGGCCTTGCCGAAACAAAGAGCTGCAGGTTTTTTTAGAAACTTCTTTCAGTATAACGAAACGGCTATTTTTTTTCCACCTTCATTTTTCGTAGCGCGCAAAATCGGTTCTTTGTAGTTGCCGATTATGCAAAACGTTCGAAACTATTTGTAAAAAAAAAAAAAAAAAAAAAACAACAAGAAAGAAGAAAAAATTATAATAAGATACGTCTGAAGGTTTGCGAGAAATTCGAAGTTTTAAAGAGGTTTAAATTTTGCGCACGACTCTTCTGCAGCAGCATCGCGGGTTTTGAAAATAACCGTGTCAAGAGACAGTCGCTATTGCGGCTGCTCCTCCTTCTGCCTCTGATGTTATTGTTGTTTTATTCTTATTCTAGCAGTTCAAAACCGTGGTAATTGCGGACTGGCGCCACTGATTTACGTACTCCTTTGTGCACAGGTTTGTTGGTCCGCATCTGTTGCGGTATGTTGCGCGGGTCAGGCGTCGCGGCGCCAGACGACGTCGCAGGACGATTAACCACGCGTTTTAGAACCTTGTCCAAAAATATACATCAGCTGTGGAAATACTTTATTAATAAAATACAAGTACATTTCGTTAAAAAAAAATTCATATAAAAATCATCGAAGTAAATTTGATCGAACTCAACTCTCAAAAAAAAAAGTCCCCAACTTTTTACAAGATACATTTTTTTCGGGACGGAACTACTTGCCTCTGCCTGAGGTGATTGGACGCTTATAATCTCCATGAACCTATGTGTATGCAGAGTAAGATTTGGCACGAGACATTGAGAGCCGTAGATAACTCAACATTGGGTGAGCTGAGTAAGACAGAAAGTTGGTCACCCTGCCAGGAGCGCCAACACGTGAAACCGTAAATTAAATCCGGTCTAGACAAAGTTACGTAATACAAACTGCATAATATCCGTATTAATTCTTATTGCACACCAGCAAGTCTGCGGGCTGTATTCTTTAAGTAGGTATACCTACGTCGGAAAGTATCGTTGCCTTGTCACGATTAGCGTCAAGATAAGAAATCAGAAATAATTTAGGAAACTTATCTCACGGACTGAATTAAACAAACGCCGACTTAGCACAAAACTTGTATACAAGATCGTGACGATCTCTGACAGAGTTCGTTACATATATCTTGGCTGGTTCAAAATTGCCAATTTTTTTTTTCCTTCTTCTTTTCGTTTCTTTTTTTTTTTTTCGTCTACTTCTTTCAAGGAAAGACAATTATATCTCTTCCTCGAATAATGGGGAATTTTCTCCAAGAAGTTTTATTCTTCTTACGATGAATGTAACGAAAGGAGTTTCGCAAGACAATAAGAACGTAGGAGTTCGTTATACAGAGAAAGGAAACGGAAATAAAATAAGACCAGAAAGAAGAAACAAAAAGAGAAATAGGCGAATTTATCCCGCAACGGAAACAAGAAACAAGGGTAATTAGAATCTCGAGGCAATTACGCGAGTAACTCGACATTTAAAGAATGACAATTATAATTTGACGCGCGATTTAGTAGTACGTACCTACGTAGTAACCAATAGCTGCAACCGCGTACATATATATATATATATATACCTATATATACTGCTCCTTGCTGCAGGTATAAGACGAGTATTTAGTACAAGCGGATATTCAATTCATAAAACGGCGAGTAAATACTTTGGACAATAAATTGACCGCGTGGTTAAAGAGGACAGCGCATGTCGCCTGTCATTGCTTGATAAATTACGCTGACGGTAATAGGGGATATTACTGCTTTTGAGGTCGAGACCGCGCCGCCGTACCTACAGGAGAAAAGAAACTACTACTTACCGCTATTTCGTGGGATTAATATAACAAAAATAAATAAATAAATAAATAAGAAAAGCTAAAAGAGTATTGAAGAAAACTAGAAACATTTCTATCAAATCGTTTCAAAGAAAATATATCTATACCTATGCCTATTCCACCAACGACGTCGGGAAATATCTACCAAACGAAGTATGAAAGATGAAATTACACAGATACGATCGTCCCCTGTCTGTATACATAGGTATATAATATATATTGTGTACAGAAAAATCCCTTTAAGTGTATAATGGGTGAAATATTGAGGTCCTGCGATATCTCTGATTCTGGACTGGACAGGTCAGAGCTAATAGACATACGATCAAGAAGGGTTTGATTCTATATCTCGAGTATAAGAAAGGTTGATATAACGTTTCCGAGTAGCGGAAGGGATATATATATATATATATATATATGAAGCTCACAGACTGAAGTGTGTATGTAACTTTTGTTAAGAAATTATTTGTACCGGTATTTTTTTCCATCTTAGACTTAATTCCCTTTCCTTTTTCCCTCGTTGCAGTGTCACTGAAGAGCTAGTGTCCGGCCTGTGGTAATCTAAACGGACGCAGACACGAGTCGTAATTTGCATAAACACATAACTCGGTTCAACAGACTCGCAGCCTCGTCAAGGTTCCTGTATTTATACATATATTCGCAATATACCCGCGCATCCACTACTCCTCCAACTGGTTTACCCAAAATTTCGTTGTTAGATAATGAATAATGAATAATGAATTACTAATTATAATACATCAAGAAATTCGCTGGTATACCGAAAACAGTGGGAATCTGAGATCGGGTTTCTGCCTTCGATATTCTACAGGAATAAATATTTCCTTTCCCCTCTTATCCCGTTTTATAGGACTCTTCGATACGTGCAACGCACGCATTGTCCCGGAGACGAGATATAGGACTAATACCTACCTTTTGAGTCATACATTGATAAGGCGACTGCAGTGGTGTGTTTCCTGGTTGTATTTTAGGCCTTATCGAAAAGATAACTTGTGGGATTGACGAGTATACCTAACGCTTTACGATCATATGCTCTCCCTCTGTAACGTCCGACTTTTATCATCTATATCGGAACTATTAATAACGTGACAGCTACGTACAGGCCGTAAGTCGTTCCGGTCTACGATCGGCTGGCAACATTAAGCCAGCTAAGCCTTTCCGACAATAGACACCCCAGAAATTCGTTTTTGTTATAAATATTTTCGGTCGAATTATTAACGCGGATAGTGAGGCGAGGTAGTTGAAATTGATAAAAATATATACGGGTCGATATCGTGACCGTTAACAATTGATATAAAATAAATAGTATGAATTTGTCGAGGAGAAACAGTGCGCGCCTACGCGCCTATGTCGCGGTTCCGATAGATGCGGCTGTTCGCTGCTGCGGGTCAACGAGATATGCGAGGAGACAGGGCCAAAGAAGGTGGAACGAAAAGAATTGAATTACGATCTTGATTATAAGGCGTGAGCTCTGGCCAGTTCCAGTTCCAGTTCCAGTTTCAATTCCAGTTCTTCTAGTCTTCTAGTGTCGCCAGAGATTTACGGGCCGGAATTGCAGGATAACTCGGACACAATGTATATATACCTACCTACGTAGACATCGATAAACATTCGGCATACAGGACGAATAAGGAAAAGTGAGCTTATCATTACCCAGGAGTCTTTCTTTGCGGTTAGAAAGTAAAAAAAAACTTCAATTTTCGTCTAAAAATCGTATAGTTATATACATTTGTGCAAGTCAAACGTTGTACTTTTTCTTTTTTAAGGGACAAAATTCTGACGAAGAGGTGAATCTAATGAGATGAAATATGAAGGTACGTAATGACCATCGATTACGCTTGCAGACCGAGTGTTTCTAAACGTCGCATCTATACCGACCGCGCAGTAGGTACAAACTATAGAGGAAACAGCGCCGATTCTAGACAAGAGAGGTAATTAGCGAGCTATCCGTTGTTTACGGGATAAGCCGGCGCCAACGCCCGCGAGGTGAATCTGGGGTCACGGTCAAGGCCAGAATGAGTGCGAACATATAATAGACATGTGTCACCGTACTCCGATTACGTATATTGTATATATATTTGCAAAGCTGTTATAATAACTGATAATGAAAGGGAAAAAAAGTAGAATGCATTTGTTGAAATGATGATTGAAATAAAAATATAAACGGAACATAAGTTTAAAGAAAAAGCGTAGCGTAAACGAAGTAAAATTGATCCAAGCATTGCAGCGTATAGCGTAGATATATAATGCAGTGGGTATATATTCGTGTGCAGCGTACACGCGATCGAATAAAATCTACATCAGTCAGATACAGAAACAGACGCACCGGTAACTACGGGACGCAGAGTCGTAGACAGAAGCGCATTTACCAGCTGTTACGACAGACAATGATGAATGATGTCCCCTGTACCGAACGCGGAACGGTATAGATGTAACAGTCAGAGGGTGGGTGGCGGGCTATAGCAATAACTGAGTAGATACCAAATTGTAACGAAAATCTCTTCGATCAATCATCATTTGGATAATATTATAGACCGCGATATATATTTTATCTGTCGTTAAACCCTGCGACTAGATTTTACCGTAGGTGCATACTATCTATAAAATAAAACCTCGATAGACGAGGTCGAACAAAGTTAAGCGATCATTTTTTCTCCTTTAGTTTTCTCAAGATATCAATAATTATTCATGTTGAAATTCAGTTTTTTTTTTTTTTTTTTTATGCACAGACATATAATATATATGACATTAGTATATAGGTATGTGAAAAAAAATTTCGGTGATTTAGTAAAGTTCTTCAAGTATTTTTTTCTTTTTTTTTTTGCTCAACTTTTTTCACTTTTATTACGTTCGGTTCCCAAGACTCTAATTCGTAGATCGTACTAATTATACCCATTCGACGCCCTAAATGAGGGTCGACACAGTCTCCTTGAGCCATCTGTCAGTCTAGTGATCCCCTGTCTAACTTTACCGTCCTTCAGATGCGCTGCTCCGTCGCAAAAATTGTATAATGTCTAAATTGAGTCTGAAACTTTTTATCCGCCGTTGATTATGGATCGGGACGTGGACAATTATAATACGTATACAAATAAGCTAGCGTATATAAGTTAGTTGCGGGAATTGGAATATATAAACGGTGAATCAAGTCCTCGTGTATCGATATACAACTAGGGGCCCAACGGTCGTCGTACGTTTACACTTTACAGCTCCGTAAACGGACTTTGGTTGAGAAATGTCGGTGGCCAGCCATCCGCGGCCTAAGAACGAGAGAGCGAGCGAAAGAACGAACGCGACGCGACGCGGCACGGCGGATGGACGAACGGACGACCCTGACCTTGACTGTTTGACAAAGACGAGAGATCCCGAGATCCCGAGATCCCAGTTCTTCTCTCTTATTTTCTCGGCCCGTAATCTGACGGTGTCTACCGCACGCTGTACACGAGAGAGACAAAGAGAGATAGAGCAAAGGGGACAAATTGTCAAAGAGATGCATACATGCCGGAGAAAAATCTTACGAAGCTAGATAACGAAAGGGAGGAGATATGAATCCATAGGTAGTTATAGTTATATTTTAACCTCGGTGAAACGTAAGACCGAAGAAACATCGCAGGGTTATATTCTGTTATTTATAAATATATTTTGCGATAGTCTGACTATGTGTCTGACTATATGGCGTTTACGTGTGAATTATTCAGCCTCTTTAAAGAAAGTCATATTACAAACGGGATTGACGAGCCGTAGCGGTTAACGGAGGGTCGAGAATATAACGACGGATAAATTAGCGGCACTGTTTCGCAATTCGGTGTGCACGTGGCTTTAGAAAAAAAAAGCGAGTCAAACCGGGCGCCGCATATATGCCGCATGGCAAAGGACCTGCGAGAGAGGGGAGGTGGATTCAAGATCGTAAGACGGCGGGCCGCCAACCAGCTCGAGCTGAGAACTGAATATTGCATTCCAAGACGGAACGTGGGTACGAAACCGACCAACCAACCAACCTATCAACCAACCTACCTACCTACCTCCGATCTACCAATACCGCGGAAATTATCGATACAAATACCTACACCCACACACGGATCGAGAAAAAAGAGGGGCGATGAGACGCTCAGTCTTCTACTGAGAGGTACTTCAAGAGAACTAAAAATAGTCAGGGAAAGAGAAAGGTTACGGATCAGAGGATTCTTCTATAATCAACATACTCTCTCGTCGTGTGCATACGCTGCGCTGCATCGGAACATATACAATACACGTTAGTATGCACACACGCAATACACGCTTTCTACGGAAAAGAGAGAAGAAAAGAAAGAAAGAATGGAAGAAAAAGAGATAGAGATAGAGATGGAGAGAGAGGAGAGGAAGCAGAGGCAGTGACACGAGAATGAATAAGTGGGAAAGAAACCGGGAAGGAGGTAAAGAGAGAGAGATAAAGAGAGAGATGGAACGAGACGAGACAAGACAAGCGAAGCACTCGCTCGGGAAGATTCCAACGTTTGTTTCTCTTGCGGCAGCAGATCAGCTGACTCGGCGCGTCGAGAGAGTTATTGGTCAAGGCCAAAGGCTTGTCTTCTTTAGGTGTTCTATCTACACGGTATCCTCCTCGGCAGCGTTGTCGTACATACATACTTTGTTCGTTCAAACTTATAGCCGGTGTATTATTCAGCCGTGAAATTGGTTAGAGTGCCGTTTTAATTCAACGAATGAAATAGTAAATGATATTATAGTTTATACCTGTATTTCATATGATATACAACAGATTAATTCTGAAGTAAAAATCAGAATCTGCAATGAAACAGAACCTGTTTTTTTTTTCCCCCTTGTTTTTGTCCATCCCTTAGAATAAATGTGATACATAAATCTGAGACTTGGGTTTTTTTTTCCTTTAATCTTTTTGTTATTTTTGAAACAATTTTCTGACTGTGTCTTACACCGTATAGGATAAGATGGGTGACTGAGATTGGATTACAGGAAGTGACGTCACTGGCGCGTAAACGAAGCCTCCGCTCTCTTTTCCAATTTACGCGGGTAATAGCCGTTCATCGATATTGGCCCGCGACTCGCGCTTCTTCTTCCCTTTATTCCCCGTTTTATTTCCCCCACTTCGACTCCTTTCATCTGTCCCTTCGTCGTCCCCGTTTTCAACTGGTCCAACTCGCCCGAAGGACTTACATTTAAACTCCATTTCGTGACTCTTAAGTAGTTGTAAAGCTCTCGAAAACTTTAATATCCAACCTCCCAGAAGATTAAAGATTCACTACTATTTGTCATTCCGCCACTCTGCGAAGTAGCCGACGTTGCCGTTGGAGTCTACAATTTTATTCTCCCGAGAGAAAGAGCGAGAGAGAGAAAGAAAGAGAGAGAAGGGAAAAAAGAAAGTTTAAAAGCTTCCGATGTTCATATCGTGAGAAAAGAAACTCGGAAAATATCGATGTAACCGAAATTAAGGTTCATGTGTGACGCACTCGCGCGCCGACACAGATGCATGCATATAATTAGAAACGATGAGGTAATTGTTATTCGTAACTGTTTTTTTTTTATCGCGTTCCAGACGCATCGTTTATACGAAGATTGACAGCTGCAGTGAAATCAAGAAGAAAAAAAGATTCCCTCGAAAGAAATCTTTCCATTGTTATGAAAATAGTTATAGGGATTAAAATTGACCGAGGGGTAAGTCAACGTTACGATATCTCTCACGTGACTCATAACTGATCACGGTTACGAACCCCATTATGCAATTGAATGAAAAAAACTGAAAGACAGAAAAACGCTCAATCAATCAAACAAGGAGGTTCGTGGCAACAGACACTTTGATTACAGTCCCCAAGCCTTGTACTCTGTACAGTACCTATAGGTACTTAGGACTTAGGACTCGTCAGTACCGATTTAACGTCGTCTCATTGAACAGTTGAGAATATACATCGGAATATATGTTCACATACTCCTGGTGCGATAAATCTACAAGATATTCATTCTCAAAGAGAATAAAAGCAATGAAAACCCGTAATAAAAGAAAATTACTCGATAATTCGACGGGGAACAAAATTAAAGATTCATAATGAGAATTAATATGAACGGAAAACTATTTCGTGAAAGAAGCTCGAAGAAAGAAAAGTCGACGGCATTGCAGATGCAGCGAGGTGCTGCGCTCTGTCGGCATTATGCGACCGACATGCTCAATGCTCCGTTCTCCGATCCCTGTACTCACCCCACGTCCCGCGCTACTACGAAGCGTCGACTGACGACGACTCTACTACGGTACGGCAGATACGAGTACTATAGGTGCCGGGCGTAAGGGGTGAAGGAACTGCACGTGTATACATGCATATCTCTATAGGTTTGTGTTCGTGCGGAAGCGAGAGAGTCGATAGTATCCGAGGGAGACGAGGCTATGCGAGAAATGCAGCGTACGTCGTATATATATAGATATAGAGTTATACAGTATACATACTCGAATGGGCGGCGGCCGGGTGATGTTGGCAGTGTGTATAAGCGCGGCGTAAGGCGCTCGCGTAGCCAAAGCTACGCTATATTACTCCGACTTGTATAAGCGGAGGTTTGTAGTAGTAACACGAGGTTAGTTAGAGATGGAATGTTGAGTGAGCGGTTTTAGCGCGATCTTTTTCACAGGGATTGTAGCGAATACACGAAGCCGTTTCCAGATACTCGTTCAGAATTATCTCGTTAGTTTCTTTTCAGTTCAACTTGATTCTCAACTTTGAACAGATTCATACTATATCACGGCCAAGGACAAAGTCTATTTGTATCAATCACCTATGTATCGTTCCTTACCCTGAGTCATAAAAATGTACCGATTTCATTTATGATATATACTCTTCGTGATATACTTGTCTTCAAAAATAGACAAAAATAAAAAAAAATAAATATAAATATTCAAAAATACGTGTCTTCTTTTCCTAATCTTTCCCTTGTTTCCGCCGTGGAGATTCATTGATCCGGTATTCGAGCGTGATGGGTGACGGTTGTCGTACTTGAATATGGAACGATTTTCGTACCGGTAGCGTAGGTATATAAATGTAAAAGAGTTTGAGCGGCGGAAGTGAAACGAACCTAAATTAAATGCTGGTTAAAATAATAACAGAGAGGCGCAGCAGTTCATTCATGCGTACCTACTTCACCGAGTGGGCAATCGGCGGTGCAAAATTAGAATGCAGCTGACGTTTGTTGGTTTAACCACGCGATACACAAAGAGCGACGAGTTAAGCCCGTGTATCTCAAGAGGGAATTGTCGCGCGAAAACTTCACTTCTCATTCAGTTAATGAATTCAAAATTCAATTTTATTCATCTAACAAAAGCTCGGAAATTTAACTTTCGCTTGCGGTTCCGAGCCGCTACACAACAGCTAAACCAAAAACTGGGATTTCAGAGTGATCCCTCACTCAAGCTGCGGAAGTCAAATTCTGGGGATTTGTATACACTTCTCTTCTACAATCATTAACGTTTCTTGCATTTTTATTCAGTCTAGAAAAGTCTAGAAAACAGGAGAGAGAAAAAAAGCAGGAAGCGTAAATCATTGGATTGAAAAATGAATAGTTGGATTGATTCTATCGAATGATCGAGAGATGTCAGAAAATTGCAAACAGGGCCAGTATAATACGCGCACGCTACTGTAGAGAGTTTACGTAGATTACATGCATGTATGCATGTATTATAAGAGCGAATCGTGGCTCCGAACGGTTGTGGTCCGACCACAAGCTCATTTAAAATGTCAGCTCTTAACGTTTCTCTTTGAATTTGAATTTTATTCATCATATGGAAGTCGTTGCCGTCTCACGTTACGGACAGATCGTGTTCGCTAAGATCTTTGATTTTCTTTGCTTCCAGCAAGCGCCGCAAGATCCCGAGAAACGAATCGTGATCCGCCTATATAATACCTACGTACAGGATACCTGGATGTAGATTTTCATAAACAATAAGAAAATCTTTCGAACACGCGATCAGCCAAATATTTCCATTATTTCAAATCGCGAAGAAAAATCTCGTGCGATTTATACTTGCGGATAAATACGAGCGAAGATACTGCCGTTATATATAATAAGAAACAAGAGTATACCCTGCAGATATAATATCCGAGGAAAGTAGATTCTTTACCGCTGCGAAAATCGCAAGGTAGAATATATTTTGATGAAAAGGTATTGGACGATATAAGAGCGAAAGATGAGGCTAGACGAGCGAACCTGTAATAATATGACTTGCGTCTTATACGATACTATGTATAGCTGAACAGGAAAGTAGAGAAGGCGCAGCTTGTATTATTTGCTAGCCAAGTGGCTACAACAGAACGGCTAAAGATAAGTGGTTAATATAAATATAAACAACGGTTCATTACCGACCGTTAAATCGCGGCGGCAGCGCAAGTTCGAAACGCCAACGGCGCCTTGGAGAGAATATATAAGTTACGTAATATATTATAACCGCACGGAGACTTGTCTCTATCAGCATTAGCAGCGTACGCGAGTGCACTCTCAGCTATTTTATTGCAATCGTATACAAACACTGTAGTGCCACGTTTTCGCTCACGTATTTAGGTTGATGCATGGATCACGCCCGGCTCGTTCTGTCTTTATCTTCGAATCTTGAAAAATGGGCGCGCCTATAATCCTCGTTGCGATAAAGTTATTCCTATATTGTAGTTGCGTAGGAATAATAGGTAAGGCCACACATGGAGTGAAGAAAATTTGGAAAGTTTTATAAAATGAATAAAAACCGTTAAATTCCCAAAATACTCCGATATATCGATTCAACTAATATCGTTAAATTATGATAAGGAATATATTATGCGCGATTCGAATTACGGGCATTATGATTAACAGGGTTCACCAGATGACCGTAATTATTATACTATTACGCAACACCACGCTCGCGATGATTGATCAGTCATCAGAAGTCGACCTTGCCGGCGCCTGTAATTTTCTACATATATATAGAATCAACTACATATATATACAGCGATACAGCTGCGTTATTACAAAATGCTTCGACATCTGTATACATATGTATAAACATAAAACAGCTATGGATTTTCTCACGTGCTATTAACAATTTATACAATTTTTGTTCAGATTCGTAGATAGCTCTACGTACCTATATACCTAGCCAGCTTGGTTCATTGTTCGGATTACAAAACGATCGTATAGAAAGGTAACAGAAAATAAAAAGGTCGTTTCAAACTTGAGATACTGAGAGATATATGAGGGCGAGAGAGAGGGAGAGAGAGAGAGAGAGAGAATAGTTTGGGACTTGGAGAGGTCACCAATCTCTATGAATTCTTTTTAGAACGGTCAGTAGTACTCCGTTCGCATGCGGTTACACGGGTGGGAGGGCAGGACCGGATTCTTCTTCCGCACTGCACCACGGAAGAAAACAATATAGGTATACGAGAGACAGGAAAGCGAAAAGCGGAAGAAGCGAGGGAGAAGGAGAGAGACGGGAATATGTTCTCCCTCTCCCGTCTCAGGGTTTGCTTCGATTTGGTCGATAACGAGTCTTCTACGAGGGCAGGAGAGAGGGGGAAGAAAGGAAAAAAAAAAGAAAAAAAAAAAAAAGAAAGAGAGACATAGAGAGCTATACGCATAAAAATATTTTTTCATAAACCTCAATCGTATTTGATTCAAGAAAATAATAGACCGCGATATAAAATGACATAACGACATATAACATATTATATAGAATAGGGAGAATAAAGGATAAAGTGGATGCAGAAGAAAAAGAAGAGAAAGCAGAGATTAGAAGAGGCATATATATAGAAGAGAGCGAGAGAGGTATAGAAAAGGGGTAGTTGCGCTCGACCTGTGCAACGTAATGAATGGTTGTAGCAGGGGGGCAACGCCCTGCCGACCAGCTGACTCAAATGAACCAGGCCTAGATGGCTCGGAGGTACCAATACTAGTGCTGCCCGCAATTCCGTTCATGTTTATGCATATACGGAGCGGAATACTGCACCACCCACGCGGGTCGACCTAGTAAAGGCGCGGTGAGAACCCTCGAGAGTTGCAAGCTCACAAATTATGCGGATGTCGGTGGGTGGTGATGTGGTGGTGTGGTTATCTATAGCCATATTATACCATAGGTACACCGCGTTGGTAGTATAGCTATATATGACAACGGCATAACCCGGGTCTTGAGGACGCGATAATCGATCATAATATACATGCTGCAGAAAATCTAGTCACGAAAATTTCTCCACTTTTTTTTTTACTTCGCCTCCACTTACCCACCGCCGCAGACTTCATACGAGATTAGAAATTTTCGGATAAAATCTCGCCTACGTACCTGTAACAAAAATAACGATAATAAGAAAGTGTTACGATTATCACACGTAAATTAAAGACATTTCTGATTTTCCTTAACTTTATATTATCAAGTAATGAATGTTCATATTCTCTCATTCTTTCCTCCTTTTCTAACCTAGGATATTATCTATTTTTGGGTGGAAATTCTGTGGTAATATGCACTATTTCCCTTGTTCTTCTGTTATGATTGAATGTGTAAAATATGTATAATAATAATTGGAGGGAAAAAGAAAAGGTCGGTTTGTAGTGGGTCGATCCGGTTCGAGTGGGTCGACGATAGTATTTGGGTTCCGTGCACGCTGGGGCGAAGACCCCTTGTAGCGTGATGAGCGCGGGCGTCGGCCGTGACGTCACGGAGAACGAGAGGAGCGTCGCCCGGGCGAGTAGAGTGGAGTATCGACCGACTCTACCAGCGTCGGGACGCCGACCCCCGCAAACTGTGACGTCACTACGTCAGCTGGCATACGCTGCTGCTGCTGCCGCTGCTGCGAAGCTACTGCGGCTAAAGGAACCCGCCAACCGCCAACGCTAGCGCTAACGCCAACGCGATATGTATAAGAGTGTCAGAGATTTCTACGGAAGAGAATCGTTGATCAGAATCTAGACTCTGCTGCAGCAGCCAGACCGGAAACGACGGAGCCACTCCTCGCACATCTTCGCCCTTCATCTTATTATATGAGTTTTACTTCTCTCCGCATTTTGCCAAGACTCTATCGCTTTTTTCCAATACGCTAATTTTACGTATGCCATGAATATTGGATACATATATCCGAGAGAAAATTATAACGATGCCTGCGGTATAGCAGGGTGGAATAATTACATGTATAGGTATAGACTGATTAAACAGAGAGCTTCTAGACGTTCGTTTTTTTTTCTAATTATTTTAAAATTTCATTCACTGGTAAACGAATGATAATTCATTTCAAAAATTCAGGTAAGTTGAAACGTCCGAAATTCGAAGAGCACTAAATTCTGGATTATAATTATTCACGAAACGGTAATCGTACCTTAAACTCTCAATGAGTTAAGATTAAATGAATTATTATTGTCGTTCGAGGTTCGAACGGGCATCTTATCGTGAAAAATTAAGTCTACTAATGACAGTGAACGGGTTACGTCGCCTAAAGTGTGGGCAATAAATTTAACGTCCTTTCCGAGTCGGTTGTCTTATAATTATTTTTTATGACTGAAACTCTTTCGTGTCACAAATGACAGTAAAGCTATTATTATCAATACCTCGCACGGGCATACTTACGATCGCATTTCTGTGTCAGCACAGTCCATTAAACTCCGTAAACTTGTAGGCGTAAGTATAATATACATATATGAAAAAGTAATACGCCACATTTCCCTTAATTGAATCGAAACTACTTTTCTAATAATAACCTAATGGATAGTACATAGATATATGTATAATTAATAATTATATCAAAATATCCAAGCATGAAGAAATACTTCAAAGATCATAAAATTTGTTATATCAATCGCCAAAGATCCCTGTTCCCTGAATCCCTGTTCAAATTTGTAAATATCTTTTTATTCAACTATCAGTTGATCGTTATTCTTTATTTTCAGTGAAAATTTACGGACAATAATTTTTTTTTAACCTGAGCCCTCAACAGCATCGAAATTGAATATGTAAAAACTTGAAACAGCAGGTTGTTGTAGTTAATTTTAACTGAAAACGTCATTGCTCTCTTGAATGTGATGATATTCGATGATAACAAGCGATACAGTCCATTATAGTATCAAATATCGTACATACATAAATACGTTGAAATCATATGAGTAACCGAATTTCCCTACGCCATGTATTACAGAGTTAACTGAATAATTTGTCGACTGAGTTTTTTCTCCTGCCCAGTTTTCGGCACTGGGCTTTACTCCGACGTCTAATTTTCTTTTCTCTTCCCTTTCTTTTTTCTACTTCTCTCCTCGTATACCCGACGTAATTGACGGTAACTTTGGAAACGGACGACGGCGTCGCCGCGCCCCTGAGGCTCTGGCGTCGCGACGCCGATGCCGTTGCCGTTGCCGTTGTCGTTTCCCCTGCGCGAGGCTTGGCAACGAGCGTTTTCTCCTTGACTATGACAGCTCTCCTCGTCTTTTCTCGTTTCTCTATTCGCGATTACGTTGTGTCTTTGGTTCCGACGACTTAGCACGTGTGTCCCATGGCCGCGCAATTTTTTTCTTTCAAAATTTCTCTCTTTCAAAGCTGCTTCTTTCCGTTGCGTATGTACTGGATTCAATTTTTTCTTGATTTCATTACATTTCTTATCCACGTAAAGTATGCTAAAAAATTTCTCGTTTTATCGCTTCTTTTTCTCAAGAAATTATCCCATTTCTGCTCTTCTCTACGAGCATCAACCCGCTTCCTATATACACTTACGACCCCAGGACAATATAGACTGCGAAAGATGTTATAACCGTACGAAAATGACGACGATTCCGCGACTCGGCGCCGTTTCAAACTATACGACATTTAACTTATCCATTTCTGAGAACGCTCTCGCTATTATTGTGTACGAAACTATAATACCAGCGTTTTGACACGCGTTGCTCATATAATATAACGGAAGTTGTAGGTACTACCGAGAATAACATAATATACCCGATCATATATTCAGCTTTGTTATACATATGCGTTTGACTGTTATATTTCCCAATGAAATTTATGGGGAGTTTCGATTTTCATCTTACGCTGTTTTTCGACCCCTCGATAAAATTCACTTCGCAAAATATCACCACGGTTCCACAGTCCACAACTCAAATTTTCCGCTGCAGATTATTCAATTTTTTGTTACAATACGAACTTTGAATTATTTTCCAACATTATGGTTCAGGATAGTTGAAAGAAAAATTTGTTCAAATATCACGGAGTCAAAAACTGGAAAAATTCCGATCGAATCCGTGAGAAAACCGAATTTTTTTTTATCAAGAGAATTATACGGTATAATGTGCCTTAGATCGTACCGCATGATTCGCGATTCAACATACCTATAATTGTGATAATATCTGATGAAAAATTGGCAACAATATGTGAACGTGACCGAGCGTATCACTGGCCAATTTTCTCTTCGAAAAAGCATTGAAGAATTTCCTTTCCAAATCTAACAATAAAAGATGGTAATCTTTGGGCTTGGGTCCTCGCCGAGTGTTCCGAGTGTCCTTCTGCAGCGGAAACTCTTCTTATAACACGTGATTTTTGGCTAGTATAAGTTTTTCTATACCTACTCTTTTCACCGTAGATTAGAATCGGTCTGAAATTCTCTTATCTCAAGAGAAGAAGACAAGTCGTCTATAAAACGTCGACGTCCCTTACGCTCCGAGAATATCAAGTGGATTCAGGTATATTCAACCAATGTATAAGGCGTGTATAAAAACTTTCCTGATTTTCATCCTGCGCTTATTTTCACACGGTTTTTGTGAAATAAAATAAAGAACTACTTTCGATTATTCGATAGCCATAATCGCGAGCGTATACGTATATTCGCACGCATATATAACGACGTAGATTGATTTCGCAAATTCCCCAGACCTACGCAACTATGAGCTACATAGTGAATTAATGTTAACCGGCTGTCAATAGGCTAGAGCTCAGCTCGTCAGCTCGACTCAATTCAATCGAGGTTACGCGTGTAACAAGTATAAGTAGGGTATAATAAGTACACATGTGTAAGGTACGCGTACGTATGTATCTATGAAAGAGTTCATCCACGGAGTAAGTAGGCATTGAGTGGTTCGAAAGAAAAGAAGAAAAAAAAAGAATATAGAAAAAAGAAACATAAGAAAGAGTCACAGAAAACAGCGAGAGATAGAAAAATAAAGAAATTGTAATTTTCTGCAGTGAGCATAACCTCATAATTTTCTTTCTATGTATGATGCGAGTCAGTATGCAATTCTCGCGGTTCTCGCAGGTCGAGGAAACTGCATTCTTGTCAAGTACGTTTGCGCAATATTCCCAGCAGCTATTCGCTTGTAGGTATATACAACAAGGCAAAAGTCAGAGATTGTAATTATTCTCCCGACCGTACGGTGATTGCTGATCGCGTAACGGTTCGCGAAGAAATTCCGCATTACCGTTGGTATAGGTATACATATAAATACGCTATACGTATTCAATTATAATAAGTACACGACAGTTTCTTAATAGATTACTTCACAAACATATTATTCTACTCCTTATCATTATATATCAAAGCGAATTCACAATTAATGAATCTCGGTTAACCGAATTGATAATAATCTAATTAAGAGCTGCTCGACTGAATGAAACGGCTACTATCTCTATTCCGTTGTAATTACGTTATTCTACGTTTTTAAAGACGCAATTATCATACGATAAGAGTTGATCATCGTGGTCTGCTGTATATACTACATATATATATTCGTTGAATAATGAATCAGCCTTCTTTCATTTATTCTTCGAACATGTTACACGCAACATTTATTTATATTACTACATATCTCACTAGCTGTATATACGTATAGAATTATTTCAACTAACGAGACTTGATTAGTCTGTATAATTAACAGAAAGAATTAGGATTTAAAAATAAAAATTTGTTTACAGCTCGCGATTATAAAAGCAGATCGTGGGTAATACGTATCCTTTATGCAGTTTGACTCATCGACGATAATTAAATCATTCATCCGTTCTATCTGCCGTCGACAGTTTTCCACTCATGATTCTACCAACTACAGACTAGCACTCACGACTTTACGATTGTCACTATATACGGATTACTCCTAGCTAACTTCTTCTTTTGATATTCCAATTCGTCGCTCTATTAAATCGCGCCAATTTTAAGACAAAAGTATCATAGAATCTGCGAGTAGAGTGCCGCCTATTTTCTACGGTATGAAAGGGTGTCGGCAGCCAGTCGCGTACATCATTCAAGAAAAGAAAAAAACTGTAATGAAGGAAAATCATTACGATATAAAAAATTGTTGATACATAAATGAAATTCAATTCTTTCAATTAATCGTTATCAAAATAGAGTCTCGTTTTAATCAAATCATATATATTTTGCCTACTGAGCGATGCGATCCCGACGTACAAAACCGTCGAGTTTGAACTAAGAAACCTGTTTGCTATTTTTGCCTCCTCGACCACGCAGCTTCTTTTTAATCAAACGAAGGCAGCGTGGCGAGAAGGAAACGTCGTACCACGGTGAAGGTGTACCGAGTTGTCAGCTGTGCTGACGACATCGTTGACCCTGACTTCTCTACGCGGTTTATATACATCTGTAACTATAATACGCACAGCCGGAAAAAAGGTATTTCCATACTTATTTGTATTTCCTTAAATAATGGAACAAGCTTAAGTTTCATTATAATGTGTAATGTAGATTAGAAGTGGACGTGATGTATACGCAAACGCATATATGTATTCTGAATGCAAGAAGATAGAATGATACTAGTATATAAACGCCACTGGAATGATACTATATACCGTTGAAAAAATAAAAATCAGGTTGAAATTTATCGCTGTCGAGAAAGGAAGACGATGACGAAGAGGAGGAGGAGGAGGAGGAGGAGGAAGAAGAAGAAGAAGAAGGCGCGTGGGAGGGTTGGCTGAGTGTTGCGGGAGTTGAATAGCTGTCAAGGTTCAGCGAAGAGGAATGCGGAGCCCCAAGGAGGAGATCGGATCTGCAGGTCTTATCCGAACAGACAAAACGGACTCTGCAGGGGATTGAAAAGTCGGATGATGTAAAGAGGATTAATTAAGAAACCCGTCGTCGTGAGATCAGAGGGGGGCAAACACTCTTATCTAAAAGTACAGCCGCGCGAAGATTCATAGGAAATTTTCCGGATTATGATTACCAATAAGTATACAATCTGTTACGTCATGTGAGGCTGAAAATTGACCGAAGAAAGGAACCGCGATTTATTCAAACTTCGCTCGCACTATCTGCTCGCTAATTTTTCACGCGAATTTCTAAAGAACAACGTTTATCGTTGACATCAATTAAACTGCGGACCAGATACATTGTCCAATGGAAAATCTAACTGCTAGATAATAATATATAATATATGATATATGATATATGATATATAATAATCAGAATCATGTGGGGAAAAAATAAAATATATAGTATTTCTCGGAATGATCTGATCACAGATTATACGATCAGGCGATTAGAATTCCGATATAAAGTGAGATTCTCGATACTGGCGCCATGCCAATACCGTATGTCTGACAATTAGAGGGAGTAAAAAATGAAAAGTTAATCAAACGAGAAGAAAAATGTGAAGCATGTAATTAAATAAACACAATCATCATCATCTTCTTCGGTGTTGTTATTGGAATCAATTACAGAAAAGATAATGAATAATCATTAACCTAGACTGCAGCAGTGGGTAAAGTGCTGTTTCTTGTTTACTATCGCGTTGATATCGAGCTTGAAAACGGGTAATCAGTCTTCAAACAAGGGATCGGCTTTGTAGAATGGCTCGATCGTGTGCGTTTGCTTATACCTGAGCGAGGCGGCTTATCGACTCATTCTATAAATAAAAATAATCCACTGACTCGTCTGCGGGGTAAGTGATAATTGAATTTCGTCGAATGAGAAAATTGAAATGAACAAATAAGGAGGAAAATAGAAGAAAAAAAAAAAAAAAAAAACGGTATACCTGACTGATATAACACTTCTAATCTTTAGGAGTAAATAAATTGATTCAACTTGTCGTATAGAAGTACCGATCAGTCTGGTAACGATTACGTAACGTATTTGCCTCTGGAATAGAAAGAAAAAGAAAAAAAAATAAGAACGCGAAAACGAGGAAAAAAGGAACGAAACACAAATAAAACAAGGTATACAAAGCTGTAATACTATTGTGCGATGATTTAGACGTCGTAAATCTCGCCATCTGCTCTCGCTAAGATATAATCTTTGGCCTTGATTTCTTGAATGGTATCGCGGCTAAATCAGTTTAAAGTTACAAGTTCCGGGAGAGTGCATCGACTGTGACAGTCTCGATTGTCGATATCGTCTTAATGACGCTTCGCGATTACTATCTAATCCAAGAGCCCGCGGGCTGGAGATCTGGGAATTCGTATCTGTGAACATCTGTCTCTGCGTTTTATTTTCTAACGGTTAATTTTTATTAGCGGAAACAAAAAATGCGCACGAAAGATGAAATTATGCATTTTTTTTTTTCCTTCTTTTTTCTTTCAGGGAAATTGAAGAACCGGTGGCCTGCGTAACTATTTTTGGTTGTATTACCGTTTACGCAGCATCTTAGCCTTCGTTGAACACAGTTTTCTATAGGGGAGACAAAGCAGCGAGACGGGAGTTGCCGATTCGCGTGAAACCTGACCTAAGACAATCCGGTTTACCGTAGCCTAACCAGACCTTAGAAATCGTAACGAAACCGAAGCAAACCTAGCCAAAAGAGATAGCTAACTGTTGCCAAGAAGTATCGAGAAACTAGTAGCGAATAACTAGTAACGAGTGCTGTCAATTAACAGCGTGTAACTATGTACGCAACTTTGTTTCAGCTTTGATAAAACAGCTAAAATGGAAGGCAGAGGAAGAGGACGAGAAAGACGAGGAGGAAGACTTGGACGTCTCATAGTCAGCTAGGCTGAGAAACGGGTCACTCTTTGATAGAAACTAGGCTCTAAAATGAATTGTAAAAACAATAAAGAATTAGAGAGGACCGTATGGCAGTAGAAGAAAATTATACACGAAACTAATTGCGTAAGAGTCTTCTTCTGTATTATAGTCGCAATTAAATCAACAGACTCTATTTATGATCAATTCAATTCAATTCAATTAATTCACTTTGCCGATCAGGGATATTATGTTAAACGAACGTAAACTGAGGGTATAATTAGATACGAAAATTTAAACTTCGATCGTGGGAGGAACGATGACTCATCTTACTGTTCAGTGAAAAAAGAACAAACAAAGGTAGTAAATATCGGGATGATTGAAAACTATTAAAACCCATTTTTTTAACGAAGAAATAAGATAAAGGTTATTCGTTTAACGACATAATTATTGGCCTGCGAGTAGTATTAATTTAAAAATAATTAGACCACTCGTTTAACGCCCATAGTTTTATTGCATTGTAAGTACTGGCAGACGTGTTTGCGGTTTTCCTGTACGAGGTCTTAGATTGTATTTCTCGTACTATCGTCCGCAGGGTCTTTTGTCTCGGGCAGCAAAAGTTCTTGTGTGTTATTACCCGGTTGTAAATACATCAGCGGCGTCGATAGGGATCAAGGATGGCCGACGAGGAGGATAAGGAAGCGTGTGCGGATGATAAACGTCACTACAATTTGCTTCGGATCAGCTGCTATCCATGTGGTCAATTTTTACCTCATTTTAAAACCTCTATTTCATTTCATTTCTCTCCTCTTCTCTTCTCTTCTCTTCTCTTCAACTCTTCCGGCTCGAGGTCTATAACAAAAGAAAATCTGCCCGGAGCTATACAGGACTTCACAGTCCGCCCACGTACCGGTTTCCCTTTGTCTTATTTTCGAAAACATTCGACCATGGAATACTAAAATTTGTACAAAAGTAAAGCCGAAGAAATTCATCGCCGCTTTTATCCGCAGAAAGAACAAAAAGTTAATTGCATATTATTGTAAGCTGACGAAATTGACTTCTATACGATTCGAACAAGTATATAGATACAAAAGAAAAAGCCAAGTCTCACATGGTTTTACACGGCGAAAGTACATTTATATACTTCTTCGTAAAACGAAGAATTTTCTTCTTCTTTTTCGGAGTTTTCCGCGAGAAAACTACTTCGTTAGTAAACGACGGAATATCCCACCCTCCCGCCCTCCACTCTGGAACGACGAGAGACAAAAACGCTTCTTGAATAAGAAATTGGTCAGCGTTATTTCTCAATTGGCCGAATAATTGGAGGATATTTTGTCACCACTTTGTGCAGAGCTCAAAGTCGAGACGATTCTTCAAAGAAGTACTTGAGAGATACGGCTACATTGGCCTCTTTGATCTCATCCCCCTCCATTAAATAAATTACAATATAGATATAGAGAAATTCAACGAATTTGAATAAAAATAAATTCAGAAGACTTTCCAGAAAACGATATTTCATCCAGGTATGCCTACAGTACTACTATTCATTTTACAAAGTGCTACCGTACTACTCGACCCACCTGATGGTCAAAATATGAGGAAAAAAATGTCAAAGCGAAATCAAACGAAATGTGGATATTCGACATTTTGAATTCACATAAAAATCTCAGCCACTTCATTTTACACAACTATTTCGACATCGTGACGATTTTCATCCGTCCATTTATAAGCTCCACGAAAATAGTCAGGTATCTGGAGTGGTGATGAACAACGAGACGATAAAAACTGAAAAGCTCCGAATTTCAGGCTTTTTTTGACAATCCTAACGTCCAATGAATACGCAAAAAAAAAAATAATCGTCGTAGGTATTAGTATATCTTTACGATTCTAAGCCTCTTCTTGACAGTGTCATGAGCCCCATAGGGACCGAAAGAGAGTATAGGAGAGAGAGAAAGAAAGAAAGAGTGGGGAATGAATATCTCCGCAAAGCCGACGGCTAACAACCCTTTTGAAAGTATAAAAATTACCGGAAGCTATTGTCAACCTGAGTTTTGGGGCGGGTGTTAAAACGGTCAGAAATCAAAGGGAATATAATAACTGTAATGCTGGTGCGTCGACCCTTCAGCATTTTAGGCACTTTGTACCAACGGAAGTGTCAGGTTTGACGTAGATTCGACCATTATCTCCCGTACTACGGAAGGGAAGAGAAACGGGTTCGTCCCCTTCCCTCTCTCTATCTTTCTCTTTCTCTCTATGTATACCCAACTGCTTCGATATACCTAATACATAGGAAGCGTACATGCATTGTAGATACGCTCAGCTGTGTATGTCTACATAGCGGAGGTTCGACAAAAGCATAGAAGACTTCGGCCGTTCAAGTGTTTCGAGTGCGTCAAGCAAAGTGAGTAAACCGTGGGGCATTTTAGCGTCTCCTGACGGTCGCTTAGCGAGCAAGCAAGCAAGAAAGTAAGCGAGTGAGCGGCGAGAGATATCTCCGAGTCTTTTCATCGCTCGTTTCATCTCTCGGTTTCCTCGTCGAACCCAAGTCCTCGCCTCTCTCTGTGTCGCTTCCTCCACTTAGCACCGAGTACTTAGCGGCCCGGAATTCTAGGAGAGGTGCTAACAAGGCACCTGCAAGCGCGTAACGAGAGAAAATGAATTATCATTCCTCCTGGAATTTGCGTTATTAAGGATCAGGGAGCGAACTACGAACCGCTACGAAAAAGAAAAAAAAAAAAAAAATTACCTTTTTACGCTCTCGAGTCTCAAGGATTCCAATAATCCCCTAGAACTACCGAGAATTGCACTTCGAAAGATATCGAGCATCTGACAGATTCCCACATCTATGCATTGCTCGATATTTTCGTATATTCTTATATGAATTCTATCAGTTCTTTGCAGTTGATTGAAAATATTGTAAGTATAGATATTTCTGGTATAGAAAAGTATACGAGGAAAAACAATTTGCCTTTGGCAAATCGTTGCGAGACATTGTCCTTTGTTATATTTCAACATGTCCGAGGATAATCACTCGCAAAGATTCCCATGGGATTTTTAAATAAGTGGATGAGAGTTGAAAAAAATAAAAAAATAAAAAATCTTTTATATAATAATGAATGTCCTCGGGCGATTTCTCTTCACGATCAGCTGTTCGTGTCAGGTATAACAAGAACTTTGAAACCTAACAATACAAAAACTAAGCTCTAGGGGACACCCCGATTCAGCGTTATACAACTTTCGAATATTTGCCTCAATTTTCATCGAGGAATCTTTCACCCCATGTTTTTTCACGCATATATATATAATATATATATATATTATGATATACGTGAATTTTGGTACACACAGGGGTGCTAGTATTTATATACACGTAGGTATATATGGATTTTGTTTACCCATATGTAGTAGGTACCTGTAGCTAAGCTAACCTAACCCAAACCTAACCTACATATACGAAACATGCAAGGGTCGAGGCATCGCGGCAAACCTTATATATGTATGAAATACCATAAATATTTTATTTCTCAGTCTTGCCCTGTAATAAGGTCTAAAAATATGTGTAGGTATATAAATTTCAAACTAATATTGAAAGCCTCTCGATCGAAGATAGGTAGTTTCCATAAGACAAGAAAAAAAAGAAAACTTTTCTACCTATTCGGCTGTGTGACAGATCGAATCATGAGGGGATGTGTAATTCATCTTTTTCCGTTCTATTTTATTTCGCCTCATTTTATTTCATTTTTCACGCTAATATGGGAAATTCTATATATCATATAGCTAGTAAACCTACTAGGTTTTGAAAGTAACTTAACAACACGTACATAGGTATATACCAGCGCGATTAGTCGAGTCGAGTCGGAGTCGTGGAGGGATGGGACTGGCTCACCTTGACGGGGTCCTTCCACTCCTGCGGGGAATGCAGCGCCGAGTGAAGCGGCGAGGTAAGCCAGAGGGCACTGAGTTTGATCTTAGGTGGGGGGAATTGGGTTAAAGGCCAGGGGGTTCAATGGAGGACGGAAAAACGACGAGGAATTAAGAAAAACGATGAAAAATAAACAACAGCCTATATACATATATATACATATAGATATGTACCGTGGATATAATGCCTACGGATAGAAAATAGAAACGCGTGGACAATATTCATACTTTTACTTTATAGGCATAATTTTTATATACGAAGAATGATTTCGGTTCTTTTTTTTTTTTCTTTTTTTGATTTTTATTGATTTTTATTGATTTTCTTCGTATGTTGGAAACAAGTCCCTTGGTTTGTGCGGCGGCTTGTGTTTGCATTTGTAATAGGTACTACTCGAAATCTTGATCAAAATCCTTTTCCACATTGTGTGCCTATCCATTACCTAGTACCTACTCTCTGCGGGCGTCTTTACTTTGCATCATCTTCTGTCAGGGAGAATAAACAACGTAACTCAACCTCTTGACCGAAGGACTTTAGTCACAACTTATAGCAACCCTAAACCTAAACCTAAAGCTATACCTAAACCTAAATCTAAATCTAAACCTGAACCTAAAACCCAGCTGTATCAAATAATCGAAGATTACAATCCCGACCCTCAATCTTTCTTCAAAACTTGATCTCAACTTACGTAAATATCAATTTTTCAATTATTATACATCATCCGCGATATCTCCGGGGAAATAATTCGCGTTCGGATGATTTTATGACGTATAGAAAATAAACGTAGTTTTATTTTATCAAAAATCTCACTCTTCATATATACATATATATTTTCGGACAAATATTTCATCGCGTTTTAAATGAACCCATTTTCATTAACGATGAAATTTTTTTCTCATTTCTCGTTAAAAACTTGCGTCTGGATCTTCCAATTTTGATTACACACTGCATCACCTCCGAGAACTGTCCGGTTTGCCTAACCCAACCAGTTATAAATGGATTTTACTCCAAGCCTTAAAGAGGGCCGAAATTTGATAAGGCTATTCAAAAGTTTAATCAACTCCGCGCCGCTCGTTACGTGAACGCATTCCGCGATAATAACGATCATCATCATCTCACAATGATGTTATGACTAGAAAGACAGACATGGCAAGAGCAGCGTGCGATGCCCACGACTACCAACACTCTTCGCTACTGCTGCTGCAGGTATAACATTTATTATACTTGTGCCTTCTTATCAATTACGTAAAAGTTAACGACGCTCCTTGAAGTCTATATTATCTAGGCAACGTATATATATCTATATAAACCAACGTTACGTGACCAGCTGAGCCAGCAAGCACAGTAATTATTCAAACCGAAGGTTGTGCAAAAATGAGATGCATTTATAGGCAAGAAAATATATATAAAAAAAAAAACTTTTTTTTTTTTTTTCACCGAAGAATCGCAAGAAATGAACCTCATCTTGCGCTTAATTATTCATATGTGTCGATATTTCGTACTATAAATCGTATGAAGATATTTACGCTGAAGGCATGATGATCAAAGGTCGTATTTGCTATTTACAGATGAACGATTCCGCGTAAATCTTGACAGATCCTTGGCCGGTTGCCACGGATCTCCATCGAACTGGAAATACGTAACAGTTTTATAGGATGGTTAAATTCGCAGCAAGATGCTGGGGATGTCTGTGCGTGTATAAAGTAGAAAGATATCCGAGGGAGAAGAGAAAGAAAGAAGAAAGCAATTACGCAGAATTTTATTCCTCGCGATTTTATTCCCGCCAAATTTTTTTTCCTCCAACTCAATTATCGTCTCTATTTGTCTCCGAATATAATATCACGAAATAAACGAAAGAGAGAAGAAGAACTGAAGAACTAAAGAAACAAGACGCACCACCGCATGTACAATTAGGTATGTGTACGTAATACGGCGCCCTAGTTGTTACGTCTGGTCAAGATACGAGACATATAAGTGTTCGATTGCATTACGCATTGTTATGTCATCGTGATATCTCAATTAGTCATCAGCCTTCGATTATTTACATTCAATTACAGATCGTTTCAGGATCCGGAGCATTCTACCAAGTGAATACGTGTAAGGATCAAGCTTATACGATATCTACCAATGAAACAAACCTATCCGAAGTAAAAATATCAGATTTTTTTTTTGTATTGCCTTCAATGTTTCTAAATTTTTATTCCACAAAGCTTAAAATCAATCTTTTCTCTCGAAGAATTGCATAATTGATAGTTACGTCGTTGATATGAGTTAATCGAATCGTCTATTCAGAGTATTTAGGCGTGTAGATGGATGAAGAAAATACGTCTTGTAGAAATACGGAATTATTCAGATGAAATGATTTGAGTGATGTTAACGAGTACCTAATAAAAAGCTGACAAAAAAATGACAAATTCCTTCCCTTCGACTACAGATCCCAAGAGCTAATCAACAGATTCTCGCATTTAACCTAAATATCCATTACAGGTATGATGCTGCATTCCGTTTCATTGCAAGGAGCGAGAGCCCGCGGATTATATTTTCCTACGCGGAGTAGATTGGCCGTATTGGCGCCGGTCCCCATATGGCAAGGTCTAATCACCAAGCCTGCGGCTATGTGTGATTTTATTTAATACACGAGGGGAGTGGGCAAGTCTCAGTTCCATATCCAGAAATCTCTACCCATGTACCCAGCTAAGGACTGCATCGATGATATGGGGAGAGCAGGGATACTGGATACATCTCTTTCGTAGAATTTTGCGTCTGTGTGTGTATAATATATTCGTACATATAAATGACACGATTCTTCCGTTCACTTCCATAGGTGTGTTTAATTTTTGTCTCCGTCTCGTGCTTTTCCATCGAATAGAAAAATCATACTGCGGGAAGAATATTTCAAATAACGAATTTTCCTTGACGGAATCTTTTTGATATAGAAGAACGAAGATCGAATTTAGGTTTTACTCCGATTTTTTTGTTCATCTGCCCTTCGTTTATCTAAATCAAAACGATTCACCGAAGAAAAATTCGTTCTTCGACATATTTCTTCTTTGATTTTCAATTTTTTTTTTTTACACATTTTTTTTGCTCAATCGCTCTTCGTTATACGTATTTCTTCGAATTCGACGGAGAAGCACGAGCACAGCATCTCACGTCCAAGACAGTAAATTCTAGTTCAAACTCTAATTCTATCCTACAGTCACGTATTAATCAATCTTCGGTTGGTTTTCAGTTATAAAATAGTTGTCGACTACGGCACGTACCTATATATCTTTCCACCTGTCTTATAGTTAGCCGCACGGCCTTCTTATTACATATATACGAAGCTAGAGAAATATCGCTGCGTTACCATATGCGCTAAACTAGTATAAACAGTTTGAGCAAATTACTGCAGTAGTAAAACATCGCGGTTTTGTACACACGCGTGCCTACATAGGTATATACCTTCTGGTTGGAATTATCGCTGACTTCGTACTCGACCGCGAGCGTTGATGAAAGATCGGCTGAACTTTTGAGAATATGAATAAGACGACAGCTAATCACGTATTGCAAGAATTTATTAAGCTTCTCGCGAGGCCTCGTCGTCGTCAAACAAGCCAATCAATTCACTTTTAACAATATTTCGTGGAAAAGATTTCCAACCGTGAAAGTAAATGCAGAATTGACACACGTACAAACAATACCAAGGGATATAAGTTACGTCATTAACTATGTATATGCTGCAGCGTCTACGGGGGTCTAAAGTTAAAGAGTGTTAATTGCGGTAGGTTCGAGAGACGAAAATTAAAATGCAAATATGATGCAGATGTTGTTGCAGTTTGAGGAAAAGAAGAAGAAAAAAAAGGAAAAATATAGTAATAATAATAATGATGATGATGATGATGATGATGATGCCAGGGGATAATAATAATGGAAGAAAAAGGCGGTAGTCGTGAGTTACGTCAGAAACACGAGGCTTGAATTAATGCAACGACAAATCGCGATAATAACAACGATGCAAAAGTCAACAAACCCATCGATTCACGCGCTCCGTCGCATGACCGATGACTCATTACGCCAACGGCCGCGCGGTTGTACCGCTTTGCTCTACACCTAAAGGCTATGCAATATGCTGTAGCATACCACTTTGCGATCTACTAGCCCGAGTGCTAATACGTAGGTAAATATATGTATGTGCGCGGGCGATGGGTGCAAGTCAGTCGGACACAGCCTTATATGGTGAAACAGGAAAGTTGAGATGTCAGATTCGTCTAATCGGTTGGCAAAAATATTTGCATATTAAATATTTATATGAGAAAGTTGAATCGAATGCAACGATTTGATTATTTTTCTTTCTTTTTTTTCTTCTCTTTTTCCAATAAACCGGAATTTTCTTCACTCGTACGAACTTCGAATTGCGGAAAGAGTTGTCTTTGGTCTTTGTTTCCCTTCAACTTTTTTTCAGAGATATTTCTCCGCACGTTTTTCGACCCGTGAATATTTTGCGGTTTCTAATCTTTCAAGTTTTCCAACTTCAATAAGCGATCCTATTTTACTTTTTCTTTTCATTTTCCCTAATTTTCTTTGCACCGTAAGACCTGCTCGCCGATAAAGTCATAGTATAATTATTGATATTCATCGGTCCCATCGCAAAAATACAAAAGCAATGAAGTGAAGAGAAAAAAAAGTGTTGAATTGTGAAAATCAGTTTCCTTAATATATACAGCTTTTTGAACCACAAAAATGATAACGAACGGCAAATTTTCCTCTATTTTCAAGAGACATTTCAGTTTTTTTTTTTTTTTTTATCTGGAACAAAATTTACTCCAATTTTTCCCCGATTTTAGTATAATTTACAGGCTCACCGTCTACCCGGAAAGGCAAGGAATGACACGTCGTATTAACTTCGCTCTATAATTCCTGTTCGACATTCGTGCCTACACGTTCGTGAACAGATATTCACATACATATATCTATATCTATATCTGTATCTATGAGCATAATGGTAATATACAAGAGAAAAGTGCCCTGGAAGTTGTCACGCCTTGATACGGTCGCGATAAGAATCATTAGCCCATGTCATTATGTAAAATCAGAGATACGATAAGCGCTGCAGTATAGGTATAATATAAGGCCTAATATCCGCGGTGCCTGAGGACTCGTAAGTCAGAATTAGTGAATGAAAAAGATTAAGGTTTGATCTTCGGTGCTCTTCAAGCTCCCCGCGATTATTGAAGTCGAATTAATGAACACGAGAGTTCGAACTTTTATAATTCCGCTTATGTCAGGCACGTTGTGTCGCACGTCATCAGCGCTGACTGCATTCAGCCTTCTATAACCGTACGCCGTTACTAATCGCGCGTACGATTACGCGTGTGCGTGACTGACACACTTCGCATTATTTACGACTACATCAATGTCGCCCGGCACGACGTAGGTACCTACAACGCAAATGGGTTGTAAGTTTTAACGCGTTTTTTTTTTCTTCTTCTTCTTCTTTTTTGCTTCTGATTTTCTCTTCTGTTTTTCTACACATGGTCGAAGCGGGTATATAGAAGATAAGAGACAAATCAGCAACGAACCGCAAACAATAATTCATTGCTAATTATTCATCATCCATTCTTAGGATTCGAAGAAAAAAAAAATTCAATACTTCACAGTAAAGTGTTCAATTTATTCTACTAACAAATATATTTACTGCACGTACTACAATATTTTTTTCTTCTCTCTCTCTCGTTGAAAATAAACCCTAAAAGATATGAAAGATATATACCTACTGTAATAGGTCTATAACTATATAAAAATAGTTAAATAAAGATAAAAAAATATTATTACTCACGTAAATGCAATAAATAAACTTTGCATGCATATATATAGCTACAGTGCCGGTTTATTTGTTTATACGTAATGGTAAAACGCGTGTTATACTTTGACGGCCATATATAAACAGCTGTAAGTCATTACTGCTGCAGTTGTAACGACTGATCAAATGACGGGGATAATAATTATTCGAGGATATTATGATAATGAACGGGCGAAAAATGAGGAAAAGAAGATAATCACGTAATATCGTTATTCAGTTTTAGAAATGCATTAGATAATTTACTATCCCTTGATTTTCTTCACTCATTTTCTTTACTCGGATTATAATGCGATATGTATTTCGGAAGCTGGTGTTAATAAAGTATCGATGAAGATATTCCCAGGAATGAGAAAAAGAGGTGTGCAAAAATTTGACGACATACCAAGAGCTCCCTAAGCTAACGCGAATCTATAACTCTGAGTTTGAGAGTTGGTTGGCTCCGGCATACAGTGGGTAATAAAAGGTTTACTACTATCGTAAAGGGATTTTTATAGAACAATCCTGCAAGAAGGAAGAGTGAGTTACCTACCAACTCGTTGGTTGACGTAGTTTGACAAAGTAAAGAGAACAAGGATCACTATTATTTTACAATCTGTGAGAAATCTATAGGATTATATCCAGTTTTCGTTTTTTGGTCCTTTCCTCGATCACTTCATAGACTCGAAATTTACTGTCGCTAATTATTATATACGATACATAAAATTTTCTTCAAATATAAATACTCGACGGATCAATTATTTCAAACTTTTCCGATACCAACTGAACTGACAAAATATTGTCTCAACTTTATTATTTTATTATCCAAGACAGTTGGTGTGTATAAATATACGCTTTTCTATACGCGAACGATATGCGATCGTGACGTAATTTATATACGACAATGTGTAAATGGTAAGATGTCTTTATTGACAATATATATAAATATATAGCTGAAGACGTCTTGTCTTGTCTCACGATATCATCACCTCGCCCTATAGGTATAATGTTTGCCCATAGGTATACGAGGTAAGAAATAAAGAAGGAGAGAATTTTTTTTCTCGTTATTTCGAAACTGATAACGAAGCCATGGCAAACACTCGATAATAAAGTCGATTCGTTATGTGTATAATAATACAGCATGAAATAAGGAGTGGACAAACGTTGACGGACGTAAACGCGTATCAGGTCTATATAATAAAGACAGGGGAAAAAAGAAAGAAAAAAAAAATGATAAAAACAAAGTAATAATAAAAGAAGAAATCTAACACGTGGAAAATTTTCGCGCTTACTTATTTAACGCAGATAGAAATAATCCAATTAACGAAATGAAACAATTAGACAGAAAGATGGGAGGTTAGAAGTGTTAATAAAATAAATTTAAAAAATATAAACGGAGTAAAAAATGAAAGCTTTTATGAAGTACCAGTCGGTTGGGTTCCTCCGCTATACAGGCGTCGCCCGTTTTCACAAAACGATTATTACCTTCCAACGGAGGCTGCTTACCGCGGGAAATTATGAGTCGGCACGCTCCGCGCTTCAAGCAGCGCTAAGGTAGTAGAATATCGTGGTAAACACGGTTACGCGGGCGAAGGGACCTTCGCCAACCACCGCCACGGCCCGGAGAGTAACCCAGGACTTTACCCGCACACGACGAGTGCAAACATCATGCTCGGCCACCATTTAGTATTACAGTAATTTTCTTTGTTCCGTGTCCTGCAGGGTAATGACTATCGTTGATTGGCTACGTGACCCGGCACCTTCACGCCGCTGCTTCTTACGGCTGTATAGTTTCGTTGTATAGAAAAAACATACCGACTCTAAATGTGGAAATATCGTTTAATATAACAAAATACACCTCTGCCAGGGATCTTGACGTCTCTACTGCATCTCCCTAACTTTTAAGGACTTTTCAATTATGCTAAGCGTTTACCAACGGTACACGTCGTATTGCATTTTTTCCATCGAATTTGAAAAACCTTTTTTCTTTCATTTGGATGAACGAAGAAACTTTGGAAAAAAGAAGAAAATCTACAAACGATTCTTCGAAGAATAATTCGTTCTTTAAAACGTGCTTCCCGTGGCATGATTTTCCAACTCGTTTAGTTTAATTTACAAGCTTCCCTAACCTTTCTCAATTTCCAGAACCAATAACAGAGACATAAATTATTAGACGAACATTTACGAGGTCGTCGCTTGGTACACCTATAAAGTCTAGCTTGAAAACGGATAAATATTAAGATTTACTTTTGGAAGAGACCCAAATTTCCACGATTAAAAGGTCAAAGATCCTGCATACATACGTCTGCAAGCTCGGAAATTATCAACAGTTTTACAGAGTCGAGTATAATGTTAGTTTAGCTCAGACAGTCGGTATATCAATTCAGTGTTAAAATCTCTCTTTCCTATTCCCGTAACGTTTTACTCGCGAAAAAGTCTTCCTTCCTTCCCTATTATGGCTTTTATATTATGTAGGTACTTTGATTTTATTAGGCATTTACTTTATTCGATTCACACCACGGACAAAACCTCAAGTTTTATGATCAAATTTTACGACTTTTTTCCTATACGACTAGACTATGTGAAACTGAGGAATGACAACGATTCGGAAACGGGAAGGTAGGTAGGTGGGTAGGTATAACCGAACTCACATCAGACAAAAAAAAAAACTCCTATAAATATTCAATCGAGACGTAGCCAATGTGACAATAACGATCTGACGGTGGTTATCATCCGATTAACCCTTTTCAAGGGTGAACGGGGTAAACACGTCTCAAAAGAGGTTCCACTTTTTAAAGAACCAATATATGTGATCCCAAGAGAAGTTTCCAATAAAACAGTTTCAAGTGGAATCAAGTAAGAGTCGAAATTTGTGAGTCTTCACCTCTCACCGTTAAAAAAAACAGTAAAAGTAAAATTAGTTGTTGTAAGATCTGAGATCGAACGTTGCTTCACTTCTGATTTTTTTTTTTTTTTTTTTGTATCTGATAGTTCAAAAATTGTCAATTTCAAATTTGGTAAATAAAAATGGAAGAAAATTTGGCGGATCTTGTATTTTTTCTCAACAATGTTATAGTATAGAGGAAATAATATGAATTGAACAATTCTTTATTCACACCCAAATACTTTGGAAATAAAAAGGATCTTTTTAAGGTACCTACATATATTTTCCTGATAATCAAATTGTCTCAGAAATATTCCATTTAATTTCTATATTTACATATATATGGGAATCCTTGGCAATAGAAGGGACCAGTCTGACCCAACTCGAACCCCCCAACTTTAACCAGTAACCACATACCTATATATATGCTCCTGGCTAAAATTTTACGCCGAAGGATTCCGGGGTATGATGTTACGAATTAACGAAGGGTTAATTTTGCATTCGGTACTTTGTAGGGCCGGAGGCTTTTTCGCGCATTTATATACCGCGAGGTAACCAACGCGTCTTGTATATACCGTGTAGATTCCACTCAATTAAAACTAACCGGTGGAAAAGTGTGTGTAACAAAATGAGAGAAATAAATTAGGGAAGTTTGAGCAAAACAGATTTAAAATTAGGATTTCGATCGATATTGTTCACAAAATTAAGATTACATGATACGAAATTTTTTTTTCTCTTTTTTCTCAGAGAGCCTGTTTTTTTTTTCTTATTTAGGGCAAATGAAGATCCGTTCTTTTCGTATTTTTACTTCCCGAAGATAGATGCACAGGAAACGAATTCCTTCTGACAAACTTTTGTTATATATGTTTCCGCTTTTCAACGCTGAAAATCAGTATTCAGACACGCGTCAGTGTCTGGAGTTTTGGAACGAAGTTATAGCTAGAGCGGTGGCCACGTTTTTCTAGTAATAATTTGATTCCAATCGGAGAATAAATCCGCACTAATGAACGTAAAATTTTACTCAATTTCGAGATGGACCAAAAAAAAAAAAAGAGAGAGAAGATCCAAATAAAAAGAAAGAAAACACCAGAGGGGAAAAAAGAATTCGGAAAAATTCAATTTCACAGTAATCAATGCATGCATGGAAAAAGTGTTTTCGTCAATCCCATTCCCAATGACAAACTAACGCGTGTTACCAAAATGAATTATGGAAGGGATGAGATGCGGATTGAATTTTTAATGTCGACCAGCTGCACGGGCCGCTTCATCATATTGCAGCGATCGTATATCATCCAAAGTGTACACGACTTGAATTTTCATTGAAAACTTTCATGTTTTCAAACTCTGAAGTATAGATGGATGAAAAAAAAAATGAAAAAAAAAAGATGAAATTACAAGAAAGTAGAGGACAAGCCGCATTGTATGAGTTTAAATCGTGCCTTGAGTAATTTTTTAGTTCAAGAATAAATTGAAGAAAAAAAAAACAAAAATCCCGATATTTCGTATTCTTCAAAATATTGTATCGTCGAGTGTACTTACGTACGGCTTATACTTTTCCAATTTCTGGCAATTTTGTCGAATATTCATAGCTTACCTGAAACAAAGAAAGAAAAAGATGGAATAAATAAAATGTGAAATCACGTATGAGTTATAATTCCGTGCGAGGTAAAAGCAATGAATAAATTATATAAATCGTAGACATGTATTATATTTTCAGTATTCCTTTCTCAAAGATTCTCTGCACCTGTTCCTCCCCCGGTACCGGAAATGGATACACATACGCATATAGAGATACGTAACAGTTGTATATAGCTGTATATAGGTATATGTATATAATAAATGTACATATACACGCAGAGGATCGAGGCGGAAGGAAGTATAAGAGGATAAGCTAGGAGCTCAGGAGGATCGTCTACGCACGTGAACGTGGAGGTATAGAAGATGGAGGTGGAAACACTCTGCGTAGTATTAGAAAGACATAAAATATTGATCTCGGGTGCGTTAAATTTATCGGCATTGGAATATATTTGTTTTACGGCCTGTAACGCGCAGTTATCCCTCCGCACGTACACCAATATTGTATACGTATACCTACCAGCCGTATACCCATCCCATGCCAAGTACTATGAAACAACCGAAACCCCCGGCCCAGCACGAGCGTAGATCTCGTCAGTATTCCTCGCGAGGGATCTACGATCTTACGCGTTTCGCATACATGCAATTCTTATGACGTTAGCAATTTTTCAGAGGCGAGGAGGAGGAGACGGACAAACAGAGAGAGGAAGAGGGAGAAATCTTGAGGAAACAGGAGTTACGCTTTTTATTCCGTTAATCCCCGTTAATCGACGAATCGGATGCAATTATGATTAAAAATCCGGAGAACACTCTGAAATGAATCTTTACTACGATATTCGCAAAATGACGTGTAATCACCGCTACTTTAGACTAATGGCTAATAAAGATATATAGTTAGTTATCATATTGAAAACATATGACCAATTAAATGATAGCAGAGTGTTTATTCCGCGCTTCATTTCTTAGCTATACATCATGGAATTTCTCAAAATCTCGCTATAGTAGCTGTTCTATGATTTTCTAACGTATTGGACGCGTTTTTCTTGATTATCTCGAAGCGCGAGGATTCACTATACGTCGCATTACAATTTCGCAAATGAGAAAGAAGAAGTATAAATATAAGCAGGAGGTGTCTCCTCGTTTCATTTGAATAGTGTAAAATAATTTTTGCAAACTTATCGTGTAAACAAGTTTGTGTTTTCAGGTGTTTCCTAAACGCTCGTGAACAAATACCACTACGGCGATATGATATTGCCTAACCTATCCCAACCCGACCTGACCTCACCTAAGCAAGGTGGTACATATAACTTCCACGAAACTCAGAAGCTCAACTTGTAGTCTCTAATTAATAAACGGAGGATCGCGTTAATGGGCGTATCTCGAGCTAACCAACATCAAAATTTCAGGCCATACAAGACACTATACTATACCTGTTACCTACACGAGAAAATTAACGCTGCAAGATATATCCTCAAAGACTTGAATCTGTTCTTCGAGCTTGTTGTAAATAAAACAGCGATTTTTTATTCATCATTATACGGCTTGGTGTAATAAACCAACGGGAAATCGACGAGTTTGATGAATGACGGTAGTCATTAAGCTGTTTTTACCCCTTACGGTCATCAATCAAGACCTTTGCTATTCTCGTTATTACCATTATTGTCATTACCATTGTATTTCAAGTTCTCGATTGATAGTGCTACGTTTTCCACCGTTCAAAACAAGATTAGTAGGTGTAATGCGATATACCCAGTAAGTTCCCAATTCCCATTTACTATCATTATCAAAGTAAAGGTTTCTTGATAATATATTCTCTCTTTTGTTTCGATGTCACGAAACATTCATTTTTCTTTCTTTTATTCTCATAATTTTTCAATCTATTTATTGTCTCCTCGTCCTTTGCCCCTCATCCACAAAAATTCATTTATACATTCTTTGCTTTACTTTCAATTTACTTCTGACTCCATCAGATCAATTCTTTCACGATTTGTTAACATCTACGTGCGTATAACCAACTTCGTCGTAATCCGCAACGAGTCAACACTAGCTGGTCGGTTTCTACTCGAGTAAATTACCAATGAATGCCAATAACTTAACGAGCGTTAACTATAATTTATTACTACGTAATCGGACGGCCGTATGTCTTCCTCGGCTGATACGCAACTACGATACGTTGGATAGGTCAGGAGACTGTTGGAATATAGATAACCATTTTTTAGGTTGATTTCATTCGTTATCATCGAGTCAGCTGGTCTACGAATAAACTCGCGTATATAAAATCTACGTTGATAAATAAACGGCATATATTATTCACCACGTGGTTCAAGCTGAGAGCGACTGTAAGCGATAAGAGTTTTAGTGCGAAAAAACTACAGCAGATCTTCAAATTTATCAAAGACTACAATAAATGATATAAAATAAAAAAAAATAAAAAAAGAAGAGTTCGGCATTAATGAAAAAATTAATCATCTGGCTCTTGATTCAGCCGTTTAGTCATACAGCATACTTATCATCGACAAGCCTATAGTCTATTATTCCAAGTTGAAAAACGACGCAAGAACATAAAGCTGCGGTCGTAAAGTCACATAGTTTATAGTTTATAGTTCATATCGAACATGAGAGAAATAAATTCGATGTTATATAGTACCTATACACGTATAAATTGGAATTAATTTACTGGTGGTTAAGAGTTGAGATTAATAAAACAAATAATAAATTCTGGGTGAACGAATGACCGGAAAATATATGGATATGGAATAATAATGAGAGACTACGTAAGAATGGCGAGGGTTGATCAAAGATTATGTCATTACTAATTACTGGTATTATTATATTATCGCAGAATTTCACGCCTCCTTAAGTAAGCAAACGTGGAATGAGATGAACGAAGGAGAAAAATGTACGGTAGAAGCTGGAAACAGCTCGTCTTGTATATATACGGAAGTAGGCAAATAAACGAATATGAGGGAGTGAAAATTAGCATTTATATTGCATCTAGTAATTTATGGACGTCAGTTCTTTGCACCGGATGATCATTTTCCTCTAATTTATAACCGACAGCGATATCCACGTAGGAAGGTACACACTACACTACTTTGGGATCATTGTCGTGGAAAATGGATCAGCAGGCACGAAAATCCAAGTTTGACTATTAGAGCGCCCCTCGTTTCGACGTTCAAGGTAAAGGAAAAGAGTGAAATAAGGAATGAATCGAACAAGCTGCACTCGTTGAAATAATGCCCTCGTACTGGGGCATAATGTTTAATCGTATACGTACGCGCTTGCCCCAAGAGCGTTGTACATGTATTTACCCGCGAAAACTCAAACAGAGTTAGGAAAACAAGAGAGGGTCGCAAAAGGCGACCCAACAATACTGCCTGACAAATAATTACTTGATTAACAGTCGCGCATATAAATTAAGCTCACTAGTCACCGCTCGCCATGCATATTATACACATGCCTATATATGCAGCATGCATGAATATAGATTCCCGACCAATTACACCGACGCCAAATATCGCGTTAAATAACAAGGGGGGAAAAAATGGGGAAAGAAAAAAAATTCAGAACTTATTGATAATGGATCAATAACTCCAGGCGACGAACAGAATTAATGTATAAAAGGACCACTCAGCTTTTCTCAGTCCTGTGAAGTTCGGGAGGGTCTCAATCCGTTGATTAGCTAAAGCGGGGCTAAATATTGAACGATTAAAATAAAACAACCCTCGAATAATGATTCTGTATTCAATGTTAAAATTGAAACGAAAAGAAAAAAATCTTTAGAGATTAGAAATATATAATAAAATAAGTAATATCGGTGACGATTTGCGTACATTCATACCCACTAGCCACAACACGTATTTATTATACAGTCTTATCAGCTGTCAGTCTCGCCTTTTAATCCCCGAGGTTAGCCAGTGGAATTGAATTGTGACTCTGATTTCTTAGCTTGCTAGTCCTAACCTCGAGTCACGACATCACTGTAATCCGATTGCTTACTTGTAGTACTTACAGTGTCAGAGCGTGTAGCATTGATACAGGCTTACATGCTCACGCGCTTACGTACTTATTGTTAAATATAGGTACGTGTACAGATAGGCGCCGTCCCGTCGCAAATTAATGAAGGACTGAGGGTATCGGCTCGCGATTGCACGGTTATTTATAGACCATATGAGGTGTCCGTAGCAGGAATTAATTTCCGAACGGTATGTGACCTCAAAGGTGAAATGCACCGACTCACGTTATGGAAGAATCCGGTGTTTTATTTTTCACAGATATTCGGTATGAGAATTTGTGCCTTTTTGATCGTCGAGTAATATCAGGGAAAAGATTGAACAATCAGCCGAGGCATAGTAACGGATGTCAACTTTTCTAATTCAGTCAGTGTGCATACAAACAGCTTTCTCCTCAGTTTCCGGCTACCACCAGGCTGACGTCAACTGATTCTTCGAAAACAACGGTTGGCTTGGATTTTCATGGTGTAAGTGTAACGAAACGGCATTAGTTCAATCCTCAATGAGGAAGTGGAACGAATCAATCAGCCGATTAACGACTCCTTGGAAATGGAATTGTGCAACGTATTTGGATGGCAAGGAAAAAAGAGAGCAAAAGAAAAACAAAAAAACAAAAAAAAAAAACATCCTGTTAAACTAGGCTTGAAAAATACCAGACTTCTATAAGCACCAGATCTTTTCCATGAACTCTTAGAGCGGTGATTTCATTCCGTGGAATGCATCGAGGATCGAATCCAATCGAATATCTACCGACACGACAAGGCAATAGGCAGAACCGCACGACTCATATACATAGTAAGTTACACCCTACCTTTATCATCCGCCAGAGTTCAGAACCGTCAAGCCAAACGATAGCCTAAGCCTGGAGAAACTTGAGAAGTGATTATAGTGCGGACGGAATCTGGACTAATGCGGTACATGTAGCAATGGCCAAGTCAGTGGGATAACAAAGCACGATATGGTGAAAATTATGACCTTTCTTTGGTTTTGGGTTCAGAGAAACTATTTTTTTTCCAACTGGAAATCGTCTCCAGGTTAAATACATGATTTCGGAAATGGTAAAAGACGGGGATTGGCGAGAACAACAATGTACGTGATGGAAGATCGTGATCTATGGGAAAGAAGAGTAAAAAAAGAGAAGCACGAAGGGCGCGGTTTTCCCTCTCTTCTAAATAGGAGCTTGAAAAAGGGGGACGAAGGGCGAAGATTCGTTTATTCATGCTTATAGACACTGAAGAGCGACGCAGAGCTGCCCTGGTGCGGAAGGCAGAGGCAGTTCTAGCCAAGTGCTAAAATCATGTCCCCATTGTGATGCGAATGAGACGAATGTTTGTCGCTGTTCATAAATATTTGGAACCTGTCCAAAATGAATCGTTGACACGCGCGCTCTGTATGACGAGGGCAAATAATGCCGTCATTATTCGATCCTATCTTTGTCAGACGGTTCGCGCGGTAATGCCTCGAATTCTGAATTCCGAATTCCGAATTCGCCATCCCACGATTTCACGATTTCACGATTCCACGATCCCACTTCGGTTAAGCGCTTCTCGTGGTTCCTGATGCAAATTTACACGCCGTTTTGAGGTGGCTATGCGGGTTCATACGGACGGAAATCCCGCGAGGCTCTTTTATGTTTCGGATACGTTACACCCAACTTCGCTTTCTATACCTTGCCACCTATCTACCTGCCCACTGCTCTCCAATTATAGGATAAGACTGTAGCTGCAGACAGCACAGAACTTTTACAATCGAATATAAAAAGAAAAGGAAAGAAAACGGCAACGGGAAGTTTACAACGCTTTCAGGCGACAAGAGAAGTGGAAGGAAGCGTAAAAAGAGGGCGAGATATAACCCGTCAGAAAGATTCCTTTTAGAATACGTTTCCTTAGCACAAGACGCGATGATGTAATCGTATAACGAATCGGCGCTTATTATACTCGAACTGAAGATAAATCTTTAGCGACAAATTTAACGACGTTTCTCTTCTCAACCGATTCACATTTCCAAACGCGACACGACGCTCGAAATTCTAATCATTTTAAAGTTCTCACTCGACGAAAAATTACGACAACGGCTAATTTATACCAAGACATATTCTCATCGATAATCATTCTTTGATCGGTAAACCTCTACCGCTAATTGCACCGCAGCAGCGAGGATCTTGACGTATATAGATAAACGCCAGGGCGACACGTCAATCCATCTGACGATCAGTCAATCTATCCGGTTGCGATGAGATTTCCGTGTGAAATCATATTATACAACAACGATTTATGAATGAAGCAAGTATATAAACGTTCGTCAATGTATCTAATCATTTCATTTTTCTTTTCTTTTTCTTTCTCTCGAGATTCTGATTAATGAAAAAGTTCGGATTATAACATCACGCGATGATAGGCATATGTTGAAGACGTTTTTTCAACGATTTTTAATGATTGATGTGTCTTCGATTCATTTCCAAATCTGAGAAGAAAGGAAGACGAGACGTAGACATACGAAATCTTGAAGTTATAAATGCTGCCGCGCGTGGGTGAGATATAATAAAAGATGTGAAAATAAGGAGTGGTCGTTATTTCTATATGATCGTATTTTCAGGAATTCGTGATGCTTCAGAGATTCAGCCTTGGAGGTTTAATCGACTGACCATCACTGACCACCAGACGTGGCACAGTGAACAATATTACAAGGTGACCCAGTGCAGAATAACCACGACAAGCGTAGAGTCACCCCTTCAATAGTGACCCCTAGTGACCCCTGGTAACCTGTCCCAAGTCCACCGAGCTGTTTCAAGGTTCGCTGGCTCCGCGTTGGCTAGAATCAGCTGTTCGCCGAAGAGAAGCCGGTTGAATATACGTATACAGTCATTGTATGGGAATTTATTCCCAGTATAGTTTCCTTTCTAATTCCCCCTACCCCAGACGCGATTCCTTCGTTCCTTCGCTTATACGTCAATTAACTCGAAGCGGAAATAAAGAAAGATATGAAAATTTCAATCCTTATCAAGAAGTTCCTGTACTTTTTAATTATTCATTCATTAGTTTGGGCTCATAGTTTCATTTTAAATTGATAATTAACTATGATATCCTGTCTTGGCTAGCGAGGTAATTTATACTCGTTACTATTTCGGCGAAGTTGGTATAAAACATGAGGTATATAAGGTAATACATGTAAAGATAATGAGGATAGTGTATTTAGGGGTAAAAGTGGAATTAAAATTTCAGTACAAACGGAGATAGCCGTAAAGGGCTTAATGATGGTAATTATCTTGAAATTTTTAAGGGTTGCTCCGTGTATAAAGGGGAACCCTGAAGGCGCAGAAGAACTCCGAGAAAGCCGAGAACAATTTCTAGGTCGAGGGTAATATACCAGGGTGGATAAAACGCGCCAGTTTTTCATTGTACACCGCTACCCTTTATGAACTCGTCCAATTCTATTCAAGGCTTAATTCACCTGCTGCTGCCATGTCCGAGACAAGTTTTGGTCATTAGACGCTTTTTATCGAACCAGCCAGAAGCTCTTTATACATATTTCACAAGCCAGCGATAGTAGTAAAATAATTATTCTATTTTCAGTCAATTTTCTTATCGTTCTACCGAAAATCGAATTCCCAAGGTATTCGCGAGCGAGAAAAAAATTCAAGAGACAGGAAGAGAGCAAGGGATTATAGGGCGCGAATTGTCAGGCCACAGGTGATGCAAATGAAACCGATATTATTCCGGCATTACCTTTCGCAACGAATTAGATCCGCCACGCGCGTGGTCAATTTGGTTGATCTCCAATTCAAATGTTACCCTTTGAAAAAAGTCAGTAGCCGCACCCATACCACATTATGTGCCTACATATCAATCCAACTACGTCTATACTGTACAGTCATACCCTGCATATATCCATATACCTATCCACCTAGTTAATATTAAACTGTAAGCTGGATTAGAAGCGAGAAGAAAGAAAATACAGAGATTACGTAGATATCCGAATTGAGTATATTTTTCTGCTCATTTTTTGTCAAAGATGTGTCTAATTCTTGAATCCCGAGCATGTTAATATGTAGTGTGAAGATATTATGATAGGCTTCCTCCGCACTGGTGGGGCGTTGAGGCAAAACTTCGAGAAATATGAAAACCCTTTTAAGGAAGGTATACCAAGGTCGTGAAAATATCTTCTCCGGGTTTCGGTGGCGTAAGCAAGGTTACGGTATGACTACCCAAGTGGGACCCGGCGAAGATAATGTTGTGGGTGATGTGAGGTGCAGGCGAAAAGAGACCTGGGGGTAAAGTAACACACGCTGCAGGGCCCTACACGTACCTACGCGCTTTTACGAGATCGTAATTAGGCCCGGTACAGAGAAGACTCTCTTCTGCCCGCGTCACATCCGACACCACTACCACCATAAACTACGACTACTATTACCATCGTCTTTCACGCGCGCTGGGGAACCACTTCGCTTTATGGTAGTGAATTAGCCTGAATAATTGAAGAGCGTCGGCGTCGTCGTCGTCGGCAAGGCTACAGGGAGAGAGGACGCGATTATTAGAAGAAGAAAGGCTGGAGACTAGGTTGGGAGTTACAAAGCGTATTTTAGTAGAAAAGAGAGAAAAGGAATCCCGAGGGTGTGACCGTGAGAGGATCATCTGGGAGATCCTCAGTAGGTGCGTAAGTAAGGCACAAGGGACACATTAGGTACGGGGTTTCTGCAGTGAACTCGCTCTCGACTCTCGACCCTCAGATATCTACCAGGTACAGCCTCTCAGTGCTTCGGCTTGGCTAATCGAAAGCTTCGAATCCTCGAGTTAATTAATATAATGGATCTTCGGGGGATATGAGACCCGGACAATATTAACCTGTATAGGTACTGTGAAAAGAGCCGGAGGACGGACCCAACGAGACGTTATTTTACCCATAAGGTTTATCAAGATCCCTTATAACTCCTTATAACTCTGTATCTGACCTAATAATCGTAATTAACCGTTTTGCTTTATGATTTTGCCAAGTAGATGCATGTAGACGTACACCGATATACTTGCACCCACTGAATGCAAGCGGTGAACGTCTAGATGAATAGATCTACTCTACGATACTAACCGAGTGAATTGGGCTGGGAATTAAACTCCGATGAATTTTGGAATCACGAAGTGATTGGCTGGTCGCGGGGATCAACGATTCAGAGATAATTAACATTCGCTATTCAATGGCGATGCGATATATGCACACGCGATAGTACCTATATTGATTTTCGTCGAATATGTGGCCGATTAATCAATTCCAAAATACATTTCACCCTCTGTGTAGAATGTAGATACGTTAACTGCTCTAGAATGAATAAACATGAACGCGAAGTTCCTTCAGGTTACGTAAAAAAAATATTTTATTTATATTGAACTGTTTGAAATTTGGAGAAAAAAAATATTCCAAACAACTTTTTTTTTTCATGAATTTCATCAGATAATTATTTTAATTTCTCAATAGAACATATAAACGATATTTTATTTTATGCTCAATTAACTTTTTTCCATTAAAGAAAAATTGATTAGCCAGTCTTTTTTTTTCAGAATTTTTCTTTTATATTATTACATTCGACCCTGTCCGTATTATTTGTTTCATAATTATCGCACATAGGCTGCAGGTATATGAATTTGCCGGTACGTTTAGCCACATGGATTTCAGCGGGAAAACCGGGACTCAGGAACTTGACGTGTGAGCTAATACCGAATAGTAATTGCATTAATAATCGGGCGTATTCCTCTAACGACGCATGTAATTAGCGTAACTGTTGATTATAATTGACGACCGTTTCACGGGCGGGTGTGTCTCTTTAATAATTATTATCCGTTTAAACGTGTCTCTAATTCTAATTTCGCTACAAAATATACTCCAGAAATTCTACAGCTTTGAATTTCCACTTTATACCCAAGAAAAATGTTGAAAAATTATAAAATATCTAAATTACAATTAAACAAAAAAAAAAAAGAAAAAAATTGGACGCGATTATATTCTGCAAATTTCTTTTATCACGAAGATTGTTCCGAATCTTGCGAGGATTTTATTGACTGGAAATTGTTACTCTAAAATAGTTATAAAAGTTGATGCGGGAAAGATGGATTTATTTAGCGACAATTTACCCGTAAACGCTGACTTTGGTAGATTCAAATCGAACACCTGAAAGCAACAAGAGTTTATGAATACAAGTCAATTAACGTATCGGTCGGGGGTATCTCCCGACGACGGAAACTGCAGAGTGGCGTCCCCGAAGTTCCGGCGTCACGTCGGGACGTCGACGCCTACGCTCTCCAACGTTTAACCTAGAAGCTAGGTACTATATAGATCGCAAAACGCTTATTCTAATTGAATAATTCTTATCCGGTTACAAGATCCGGCTTAAATAGTGTTTGTGTGTAAAGTTTAAAAGAACATACCTAGAGAGCCGAAAAACCACCCTCGATAAATCCTGATTTAAACCTAAAGTCAAATCCGTTTATCGATTTAAATTGGGTTTATAGAATCGACAGCAACAAGTTTTCCGTCCCCTCACACCCCTCCTCGGCAGATATACCAAGTGGAAAGCGAAAAAATCTCATCGCTGAGAATTTCAGACGGGTATAAGAGAATGATGAAGGAGTTGAAGGAGTTCACCGTAAAAGTAACAAAGACGCCCGGTGATAAAGTAGAATGAATAAAATATCCCATGATTTCGTCTAGGGGATCCTAGAGCATTAATATACGGTTTAAAATCTGCAAAATTAATTTCCTTGGTAGGTTACGATGCATTTCAAATCCACGTAGTCAATTAGGCACAATAATTAATCACAAACTCTAAATCTAATGTCAATGTATCAAGGATTTTCGTAAAACAATGAAATTTCCCTAAAACCTATAAGAGATAATAAATTTTGTGCAAAAATTATTTTGCTATTCATATTACGTAGCGTAAATTATGATTTTACCCGTTTTTATAAATTCACGGGTATAGCCGAGGATTTCCTGATCAAACTTTGTGAAATTTTTTAAAGTTAAAAATGTATATAGGTTCCTGACATTTCTAAGGTATAAGAAATACAGGATATGCATCATAAATTGCGTATACAAATCCATCTGACAAATTGTATAGCTATGGATGATATTTCCACATTTTGTGTATAAGGTGACGCCCCCGCGTTAGAAGCAGAAGTAAGTATAGGTACGTGGGTAGGTACGTAGTAAACTGGGTTTCCTTGGCGCAGCGACCCTTGTTTACTACCCTTCTGCAGCGTTGCGTGTTACGGGGTACGCTTAACGCAACGCAATGTAACGTAACGCGAAGTAACGACGTAGGGCTGCATGGCGCTAAGGCTGTTCCATTTTTACGACTTAGAGAGAAAAGAACGGGTTCTGGACATTTTTCAAAATCAACATAAAACAAAAGGTTAAAAATAAAAAAAAAAATAGACAAAATGAATAAACAATTAAATTTGAATTTTTATTCGTTGATTGAAATAAGAATTTTATTTCACTGTTAAACTTAGCAACTCTATCATCTAATCGATCATCTAAATATCAATTTTTAAGATAATATCGGTGGAATAAAAATCGCTGAATCCATCAAAGTCTAGTCAGTTATTTTTTTTTTTCTCCGTCTTTGCATTTATTTCGCATCCAATAATCAGCACAGTGGCTATAAAACTGAAGTGTGTATAAATTACTCCTCGCATGTTATAAAAAATCCATCAAATTTTCTTTGCTTTTTACTCAAGATTTTCAGCCATCAAATTTCCCGTAACATTTCCCGCTCTTCTCTTGTCGTGAAGAAAAAAGTAAAATAGTAAAATAAGGAAAATAAAAAAACTGAAAGACCATTAAATGCAGATTACTCAAAGAGTGACGGATAAAATGGCGCCAAATAATTTTTTCTACATTTTATGTACTAGGCTAACGCCCTGAATCTAGGGATTTGAAGTTAATTATTCAAAAAAAAAAAAAAAAACAACGCTTGAGTAAAAGCAGATGAGTTTCATTTTTCTCTCGGGGTTCTCGATCTACAATCTGCACTTGGACCGGCTGAATTTAATGCACCTCTATGCTTTTTTCTCTCATTCATTCATCTATTCATCTTAAAAACTGTAATAATATTTTCAACGTTAAAAACTAGCGAAGTACCCGATAATAATTAGTTCTCCAAGCCTAGGGAGGATATGCTAACGTCATTTTAAGCACCGACTCACCCTAAGTTTATGTTTTCAACGACTTGGAGGGGCTGCGGAGCGTCCCTACGGCACTTTACGACCGCGTAGGCATAGGACGCGAGCCACGCGAATCCCGCTAAAAATCGTTCCGACTTATCAAAAGGAAAAAGGAAAAAAGAAAGTCATCGTGTTACGGAAATCTTTAAATCTCTACCGGCTCTACCGCATTACTAATACGACGTGTGCGAGCGAGCGCTGCAGTCAGTTGAACCATAAATTAAATCTCAAGTTATATTCGCGACTAGGAAATTCGATCCCAAAATGAAAACAGGACCTTTTCTTTCTCCTTCTCTTTCTCTTTCTCTCGTATAATTGGATCCGTCAATGTTGTTATTTTTCAGTACATGCTGTTCGTTGGCAGCAACTGCGAGTATTTGCATTTTTCTGTCAGATAATTTCTGCACGAAGAGTGTCGTTTCATAGCGGCGACCAATCCGGCATTTATGGCCCGTTTGATGGCCTTTCTTGTCGCATAAACGGACGCCACCATCCCCGAGAGGGTTTGTCCACGGCGCGTAGGCACTTCTATACTTAGAAACGCAGCAGCGTACCCATCATCCCGATGTCTCTGCACCCGGGTATTCGTAGCTGTTGTACGAACGAGCGGGACCGTTCTGCTCGCTCGTTCTGCTCGTTTCATAGCAATTTCGCATGTATACGAGAAGCTTTAGTGCCATACCCATACCCCGTGCCGTAACGAAATACAGGGCGAATAGTGGGCACCATTTCGTTCCTCGTTTCTTTGCCAGTTAGAAAATAAAGCCATATCACTTATTCGCCAATGGCCGTTAAAAGTCGCAAGGATCTCCGTTCGTTACTTCATTCCTTTCTTTGTTACGTCTACCATTTCCTTCGCCGCGGTAGAGCGACCGCTGCTGCTACCGCTGTTGAGCGTATTGCGATATTTGCGGTTTCAACGTCGCCGTTTTCTCGATCTTCGCTCGGTGCAGCTCTTGGCCAACGGACGTGTCAACGCTGCAGCTGTGTAAAAACCGCGTGATAATTCGAGATCAGATTATGAAGCTAAAGGTCAAGTTTGAGGCCGTGTTTCCGACAGCGATTTCCGCAAGATAAATTCGAAGTAGGTATACGTGAAGAAGGAAAAATTTCAATTAAACATACATACGTATTTCTGTATAATATAGAAAACATTTTTTGTTCAACCGCATACAATCCCGCGTTTTAACTCGTCGTTGTATGGAAAATAATATTCGGAGTAATTTAAAGGGGAGAAAATTTAACGTAACGTTGTCCGCGTAATTTCTGTCCCCGTATTTCCGTCACGACGTTAAATCAACCGACGCCATCTACGTCGGTTTGCTCTACGCCCGTTTGCTTTCCCGGGTGCTCGTGAATCATTCCCAGAGTCTTGGGTGGAGTCTACATCGTCCCAAAGCTCGTTTTACGTTTCTGAAGACATTGAGGTACTCCGTCACAGGTTGACCCGTTGTTAACCCGTACAATAATATAAAAGGAAATCGCGTCTCCTTGTGGATGCAAAAAGTTTCGGATTTCTCATGAAAGCAGCAGTCATCGATCGGTAATTGATTTTCGTTTCGAGTAAGAGAACAGAAATTCTTAAATCTTTCTTTTTCGGACGGTTTCTAATAAAGAGAGGAAGAAAAGTACCTTGAGAAACTTCGAGGGATAGGAATTTCACTTTAATAAACCTTTACACCCCCTCACTTTGATATATACCCTGAACTCTTGGCTTTTAATTAAAACGATCTAATTACCTAAGAGAATCATCGACGACGTGACCTTTGATTTCCAAAAGCACCGGCCAACGAGTAATCAGATAAATACCCCCAGAATCGTTACACGAAAGATAGGGACGTCGTGATAGCCCTAATTTCAATTGTCTTATCCTAAAGGAGGGGCGATCGCCTCGCCGAAAGTCAACGAACTGATTAGAGAAGTAATCTCAGGATTATCCATAGAGTCGAGGCAATTTTTTTTTTTTTTTGTCACAGAAAAAAAAGAAAATTGAAAAAAAAAACGAGGAAAATTACTATTTACTTTAGTTTACTTTAGTTTAGTTTTTTCTTGATTCAAAAATCGGTTGGTTACACGCAGAAGACTTCTCCCTCTATATTACTTTCTTTCATTTTATCTCATTTCTTTTTCAGCATTCGAGCTGTATTCGCCCTGTTCTTTTATTCGAAATTTAAGGGCAGCGGAAGTTTAATCAAGACGATACTTCCGGTTGATCGATTAAACGCAATATCTTCGAAACCTTTTCACGGATATTTTCTCACGAAACGAAAATCTGACCGTTGTAATTAAAATTTAGAAAAGAAAGAAAAAAAAAGAAAGGATGGATAAACATTCTCTATGCCCCTGATACGATCGACGGATCATTGAACCGCTGAGATTCTAGCCGTTATACAGAACAACTAAATTGGTTGGAGAAAAAAAAAATATATATATATATATACATAAATAAATATTTGTAGCTAATAAGATCGCCTTGTGTCATAGCGACTGCAACTATCCGAGGTAACTGACCCAGCCGCGTTACGCAAGCCTTAACTCCGCTCTAGGAGTCTCTGGTTCTACTTGTTAGCGACAGAACTGAGCCACCTTTGAGTTTGAACTTTTCAAAGTTTTCTACGTGACGTGAAAGGGTACGAGAGAAATAGAAAATGAAAAGAACAAACGGAGTGCAAAGAGAGCGACGTAGGTATACTGAAATGCGATATAAATTCTTCCTTCCCTCCCACAGTGAACTGTGCTTCTATGTTCTCTTCGCGAAAAGAGTAGACGTCAAAATATTGATTGAAGAATCTTGGAGGCTAAGGAAAGAAGAGATAAAGAAAATTTGTCAGAATTGATGATATTTGGTAAAAAAAAAAAATTCAATTTACTTCAAGGAGTTGACTTATAGTTTGTTAAATATGTTCCTTGATATGACGACTTGAGACTCCCCCGACTACGTAGCCGAGTGTCGTGATAACGTGTAATATTATTATGCAGAACATATTGCGCACGTTGCTCCGTTTAGGCTGCTGTGCTGTGCTTCGGCGAATTTCTATATTGTAAACGAGGACGCGAGTCGTCGGACGAGTAAGTGTACAGGAGACGAGCTAGGCATGATGAGGAGTTGTATAGTTATATAGGGGGATTAACGTGAGGAAGAAGGGAGTTGCGGAAAAACGCCTGGAATAACAATGCCAATACTTTTCCTCAGAATTTTATAAATAGCTTCGAGGTGACGAGACCCCGTTTATTTCGACTCAAGGATTCATCGTGCATCGTTGAAAAAAAAAAAGGAGTAAAAACCAAAAGTCGAAAACATGCACCGCAATTTCGCAAAAAAAAATAAAAATAAATAAATACTAAGGAATAATTTATTACCTACATTGAACTTTGATCCGGGTTCCATTTTGGAATTTCAAAATGAACAAAGTCCAATTCTGAATCGTCATTTTTTTTTGGTCAAAAATTCGTAGAATCGTAACTGCTACGTTGACATTTTTTTTTCTTTTCATTTTTCCGGATTATGTATTGAGGGCATCAATTTTCTTTTCACGTCTGATTTCTATTCAAGTATTCCGTCGACGCATTTAAATAAAATATGCATTCATATTTAATATTATGGTCATTGGTATTCCGCGCAACGCGGGGTGCAGGGAAAACTATTGGTTCCTTTTTTTTTTTTTTAGGGGGGAAACCTCGAAAAAGCTTGTCATGGTTTTTATTGTTATTTCGTGGGAAACCGTATTTCTACATCTTTGCTTCGTCACTGTATCAATTTGATCGGGAAGCCAAAGCATATGGCTTATCGGTCTCGTTTGCCTAAAAGTCTCGACATATAGGTATGCGATGTAGATTATAGATCCCGCACGAATATCTACACCTCTCCAATGTGCGTTTGCGTGTGCGTATATAAATACGTGTATACCTACTATTCGGATACGCCGCATATATTTTCACTGGTGTGAAAATATTTAAAGCGATCTAAATTTTTGTGCTCTCGCGTTCTTTTCTCTTTGGACTGTTTTTTTTTTCGTTTCTTTTCCTCGTTTTCTAATATCCGTAGCGCTTCACTTAGAAGTCGATTACTTCTCTTATTCCGTTTTCTTTCTCTTTCCCTTATTTCTCTTCTAGTAGTCTATATTTGGCGCTAAGAAAAATGTCGAGTCATTTCCCGCCAGTATTCAATCGAATTAAAATAATCGTTCAGAATTTTCTGATCCCTTTTGTAAGCCCTGGTGCTGCAGTAGGTAGTTATAGAGAAACGAGAAACCGTCAACTGCGTCGTAGTTTCTGAGGAATTTTGTTTACTCGTAATTACCGCGCATGCTAGTAGGTAGGTAGGTACCTACGTACGTAGGTATACACAAGTATTTCCAAGGAATTACGTGACCCATAAAAACACAAGGAAGTTCAGCAAAGTTGTCACTAGAAACTCGCAGTGACGTTTTAAGCTCCGCGCGTTGTCATGTTTTAAATTTGTAATAATCACCCGTCAACGTGAAGTATGAAAGCGAAAAAAAGTGCGTTTTACAAAGGGCTGTCAGCAAAAAAAAAAAAAGTTACGCAAAAAACAGTCGAGAGGAATAACAAGAAAAAAAAAAAAAAAAAGGGAAATATATCAAATCATACGAAAGAAGAAAAAATTGTTGATAATAATAATAATAATAACAATAATATGAACAAACGTCGTGTCAAAGATCACGGACAAGAATTCGTTAAAAATGTCCATCATAAACAGTAGAAAAATTTTCTTCGATACTCCAGGCCCAACTCTCGACGCAAGGATTCCTTTCCTTCTCTCTTTTCCCCAATTTTTTTTTTTTGTTAATTTTTCCTTTTTTATTCGCTTATTTTTTTCTATACGATGCCTTATTCGCTCTTGTAGGTGAATAAGACATCCAGCCCCCACTTCTCTTTCGTTTTTATCGTCCTTTCTTTTTCACTCTTCTATCGCCTACAAGCGTTTTTTTATTTTTCATTTTTTATTTCTTCTCCCTTTACTTTTCTTTGCCGGTTTTTTTTTTCTCCGGCGTAAAAATACTACAATTAACGGCGTAGTGCCCCCCACCACTACTACATCGCGACCCCGAGGACAGGGTGTGCGACGTGCTTTTGTTGCCTTCCCATTCCTTCTCTTCTCTTCCCTTCTCTTCTCTTCTCTTCCCTTCCCTGTTCTTACCTTAACTTCCCTCACCTCCCACTACCCGGCAATCCCAACTCTCCCCGTTACTACCGCCACCACCATCACCAACCCATTTCCGCAGAAGGGAAGAAGGTAACCATGGAAACGAAAGCTCGGTGCATCCACACCCGATGCAGTTACGCGCACGTTCAGGGTAGCCGAGGGTTGTCGGGTATCGGGGTGTCTGGTCGCCTGAAAGTCAGCCTCTGAGACACCTAATTAAGGATCAGTGTACTTTATGTAGCGGGAGGGACGGGGGGTTGAAGGGGGGAGGAAAAAAGCTCGGAAAGTAGCTTGCGGGGGTATTGGAGAATCTAATGCGACTTATATGTCCAAAGCGTACGGATGTATACGGGTAAAAAGAACGGAAGGGAGAGAGAGATGCGAACGTGAGCAACATCGTTAATTCTAATTGAACCTATTTTCGCCTATGCATGTAGAGGATTATGACAACGTAACGTAATTTAACTCGCAAAAATTCACCCCGTGTAGAATTCGGACATAATTTTATATCGAGTTACCGCTAGTTCGAATTCACAACTAACCGTAGATCACAATTTGAATTCCCTCTTTCATATATTTCGTTCTAAAAGCTTCTCCGCTGCATCCCTGACAAAAATATAAAACAACAGGATATATACATTAAGTGTACCTTCATATACTTACGCCACACGTTTTACTAGAGATTTTTATCCCACGAAGTTATTACAACCTTTCCGATTTTTCGAGACTCTTTATTAATTGATCTTTTTCTGAATTTTCCCTTATTCCGAATCACGCTTCTATTCAATTCTCTAATACCTTTTAAACAAAAACAAAAATTAACGAATAAATTACGAATTCATTGTCCACGTATCTCATATGATCGCATATCGCAGTTCGTATAATGGAAAAAAAAAAAAAAATAGAAACATAAATTCTACTCGAGAAAATTCTATAATTTTGCTACATAAATGACGTAAAAGCGATGCGCAAAATTCGCCGCGTATTCAGCGAGAGCCGCTGGTCTCTGGACCCGCAGCTTCGGCTTTTGAAGCAACGCACGGCGAGGCGAGGTGAGGGTGAGGGTGAGGGTGAGGGTGAAACGAGGATATATAGGCTGGGGGGTTAGCGGCGTGGAGGGCGGCGAGCAGAGGGTGTCTTGAGGCCGACGCCCAGATCGATGCTTTCGTCTGAGGCTTCTGTAGGCGGAGGCTGGTTGGCTTGTCCCGCGGTTGTGCCGTGTGCCAAGGTCTGGTTCCTCCGTTTCCCGAGAACCACGCGACGTTTTATTTCTTCCCCGCTCTTATTCATTTCCTCGATTAAACGCAAGATACCAATTTTCAACGCTCATTCTTACTCCGGCCATAACCGAAATTGCATTTTCTTTTATTTACATTTTTTTATTTTTCATGTTTTTTTTTTTCAAATCATTCTCCACGTCTACCATTTTCCAGGTCAAATGGTTGTGTTTGAATTTTCTATATATTTTTTAATTTTAATTTATTAATTTTTTTTATTTCACTGTAATTTAGGGAAAACTTTGATACGAAATGACGAAATTCTTCCTCTTCGATCGAAGATCTTTGCTGCAGAATCGTGCAGTACCTAATCTTATAAATCTAGATGAATAAAGACCCCAAAGAAGGGGGAAATAAAAAAAAAAAAAAAAACGAAAAAAAAGTCTGGTTTCACCATGTCGAATATTCGAGTAAGATGCTAGAATCGTTTCAAGATAATCCGACGGTTTTTAGGGCAGATGAGATACTTTGACATTGGAAGGTAGCTAAAAGGAGGAGTGAGAAATAAAAGAAACACGCCGTAGAACCGTTTGAGTAAAAAGCGGATAAAGAAAGAGGTGAAAACTGGGGCACAGTAATCCCTCTTGAAACCCTTTCGTTTTCCTTCGCTAGCCACGTTTGGCTGTTTTATCAAAACAACCCCTAGGAAGGTCCGCGGCCCGGGCGACGAGTGCGGAGGTCGCGAGGGTTCGAGGTGGGTTGGAAAGAGTGTAAGGGTAAGGGCAAGGGAAAGGGAAAGGGAAAAGGAAGAGGGAAAAGGGAAAAGGGATAACGGGGCAAGGGGAAAGGTAAAGGGAAAAGGGGAATAAAGGAGGCAAGGGAGCAAGGGATGCCTCTCGCGAAGCTCCTCTCTTCGAGGAGGGATCCATTGTGAGATATTTGGGTTCACGTCGAACTGAAGGAAGTGATGGTGACGGCACTCCGAACGCTCTCATTGTCGTTCTAATTGTCCTTCGTGGATAACCACATTGCTCGAACCCCGAGGGTGTTCCTGAAGAGGGTATTCGAGTGTCCCCTTTTCAAAACTCAAACTACTCTAGATATAGAAATATATCTATGCGAATTTTTTTTTTTTATACCCGCCAAATTTCGTGCGATGTCTCATTAAACAAGAAAAAAAGAAAAAAAAAAAACTGTAACAATTTTCAATTCTGGACTGCAAATTCAACTGGGAATCAAATGTGATGTAAAAAAAAAAAAAAAAAAAAAAAAAACTGACATCAAATCGAAATTGTAAAAAAAGAGTTACCGGTTGAAAAAGAAAAAAAAAAAAAAAACTGAACAGGCACTTGAACTCGAATTTACGAGCGCTGCCCATGTACAATACTTCAGTTTGTAATCAAGAATATTTGGGTTGACACAGAGGGGTAGGAAGTCCCGGTGACGTAACTCCCCGCGTTCTCATTGTTGTTCTAATATTTGTCCTTTGAGAATAACCTCGTGCTCGAAGGAGGGTTCCTGGAGTGGATCATTGGGTATCTCATTTTCAAGGCTCAAGTTCCCTCGATTGATCAGAACGTCTTTGCATACATCAAAGTATTTCTCTATCTGATACTAACGCAGTTCTAACTATCGCCAAGAAATAATTAGGAACGAATGACTAAAAATCTGAGAAATAAATTCGAAACTAATTCGTCGATCCAAATTTACGAAAAAAAAGAAAAAAAGAAAAAAGAAGTTATCACGGACGATGAATATATTTTGAGCAATTTAGCAAAACGAAGGGAAGGGTGTCTTGGTGACGTAATTCTACGTTTTCCTCCCCTTGTGGTTAGATAATTTGTAATCGTCCTTTGAGCCTTGAGGGTGGTCCTGGAGAGGAATCTTGATCGAGTATGCTCTTCGGAGAATACAAATTGCCTCGATACTCAAAATATCTTTAAGCACATCAACGTATCTTCGCCGCAATAAAGATCTCAGAATTAATTGTCGGGGCTTGAATCGTAACGTCTCAACAAAATGGATGTAATTACAACGTTAATTAACACAACTCCCTCGAGAGGGTAGGTACCTCCTACACCCACTTCGCGGCGTTGTCGTCACGTCACGTATACTCTGAGTAAACATTTCTTACCGCATCTCAAAACAGAAATATCTCATCTTATATTCCTTCGATCGTCCGAAGAAAAGTTAAATACATATCAATATTTTCATTCTCAAAATTTAGTTTCACAATTCTCGATAGTGCCCTTATGATATCGGCATGGATTGCATTTCCCCGTAATAAGAACTACAACCTTAATCACAGGAACGAGAGTTCTTTGACCCTAGGGTTAACGAAATACGTGAAGAAATTTCCGAAAGATGATTTACCTGACGATGAGTAAAGTTCCGGAAAAGTTAGGGTAGATTTTTCTTCTGTCCACAATTTCGTCGTCCTTTCGTTACGTTTTTTTATAACTATTGTATTTATTTATGTATTTTTTTTTTGTAAACTTTTCTCCCGTCTTCTTCCTCTTATTTGTCGCTTTTTTAATCTCCTCTTCGCGCCTGCAGCACCCTTGCCGCATTGGAGTCTTTGACGACTCGCCTCACGTACATCCGCACGACCCTCCTTCTCCTTCTCCCTTTCTCTTCCTCTTCCTCTTCCTATACCTCTCCCTTGCCTTTCCTCTCGTCTACCGTCTCTTAGGAGACGGTATGCTGACGTATCGACGACGCTGGCAATTCTACAGGGACGCGGAAATACTACCTTCCAAGGATTTACGATCCGACCCCCAAGATACGAAGTGACTTGCCGAAATTACCCTTACTTAACCCCATCGATCGACCCGACTGCGTTACCGCGAAACGGTTTACTCTAATTTCCTCCCTACTTATTATATACCCTCGGGCCTTAAGGACTCAAAACTCGAAGGTAAATTCTCTGTAGGAAGGACTTTGCGGGGTCCAGAATCCTTCAGGCGATCAGATATTCAAAGTATTTGAAATATACACCTGTAATACCCAAAGCGATGATTTTATTTTAACGAGAAGTGGATTTCCCCTGGGTCAATTATTATTTCTATCATCATCATCATTATTATTATTATTATTATTATTATTATTATTATTATTATTGTCATTCGCGTAAGACAATCGATGAGTGAAAATTTTGGGGCGATAGGTGAGCCTGCGGCAACCGCGAGTGATCGCGTAGGTATGGGTATATAGTCCTGAAATTGGCCAAAAGCACTCCTGACCTGACCTTGAGCCTGGAAAGGCAAATAACGGGGACCTCGAGCTGGGAGTAAAGGACTCTCCTCTGAACCCCCGGAAACTTTGAAGAGGACACGTCGGCTTCAATAACCCTCGCAGCGGGCAACACCTTTGATATTTAACCAATGAATTTCGGGAATTGCGTTTGGCAAAATCACAGAACCCCCCTCGAGGCCGAGTTTAGAAGGGAAGAAAAAAAGGAGTCGAGAGGATTCTCGGTCCTTCTTAACCACCTGCGGGCCTCAGATTTGACAATTTACTCATCGCTGCTGTTTGTTATCGATAAAACTGCGTGTTTACAAAAGGCAGTCTGGATCAGAACGTTACAGATAATTTTGTAAAAACAAGAACTAAAATTAAATTAAAATAAAAATGTTCTACCGTTTTTAAAAATCACCAAACAGAATATTCTCAAATTACACCGAGGATCGGAAGGCTGGCAATTTTTAATTCAATGCCAGACTGAATCTGCAGTTTTTAACTCCGGCCTTGCAATTGCGGAGAATAAAGTTTCCGCTGCAGGTAACGAAAGTTGAATATCGTGATGCAGTTTGTCGCCTAGGCTAGCTATGGCAGTAATTTAATCATATCAATCCACCCCAGCAATATACCCTTATAAAGTCACAGGTCCTCATAAATTTACCATACAGAGGTCCTTAAATAATAATTCGATGGTTTCACGGCGCAGCTGCTACCCTCGTTAGTACTTCCATCTTCCATCTCCTATATAACCGAGTTCTTGTCACGTGTCAGAAATATGTGTACGTATAATACACCACGTGTGTATGGTACGCATTAGCTCGTGTACACGCACACAGAGATATATTACGGAGTGAGTGAAAAAGAAAGGGAGATAAATGAAGCAGCGTAAAGAGAGACACGATTCAACACCTACACGTGATTGAGTCTCTCGGTGAAAAAAAAAATATGAATATTTTAATTGAAAACTGAAAACAATGATCATCTCTGCACTTCAATAAATGATACGGGAAATTTGACAATCCACGTTTCGTATACCTAAATCTTTTTCGACAAACATTCACGACGACGAGTCAGTGGCAAAAATTGTTTTTTTTTTTTTTTTTTTTTTTTTCAGGTGATGCGAGAGAAGAGGGAGAAATGAAAACAGAGAATGGCAAAAAAAAAAAAAAAAAAAGGTTGTATAATGAGGGAAAAATACTTGTCGGTCAAACCGAGGGTCAAATAATGTACAGAAAGTATTTCTTTAGAAGCATTGGACGGATTGAACAGAATGACGCGACGGTGCAGAGATTTTCAAAGCCGTATATGAGAAGAGCAGGTTCATTTTTCATCTAAGCTTATACTCACTAGGGGCACAGATTTTTCGGATCCATCGTGAGAAAAACAAAAATGATTAATGACGTACGTATACACGTCTGTGTTGAAAAATATATGGGAGTATATGCCTAGGTGTATGTAGCTGTTACGTGGTGGGAGATGCATGAAGAAGGATGATGATTTTTAAGTGAAAATAATAATGAAATAAAAAATAATTAGAAATCTCGTTTGCACTTAGGCATACGCGTACCTATATACATATTTCGTTGATTAATGGCTGTCGGAAATGTATTAGGAGAGAAGAAAAAAAGTGACAGAATATGAAAAGTTATTCATTTTCTACACCACGGGGTTAATAATTGTGGTGCGACCAAAGAGAATAGATAGTTATAAGGATGAAAACTTGACTTACGAGTATTGGCAATAACTGAGACGCTGACGTAGGCACGCGGCCGTTGAATAATCGCAAAACACTTACCTGAAACAAAAACAGAATTACAATTATAATTAGTCGGCAGGTGAACAACGTGCCGTAGCAATACGATAACTTTAATTACAATCATCAGCGGAGATAATTATTGCAGGTATAAATCACTATCGTCTAAACGATTCGCATTTTTACGACTGGATTCCATCCAGTTCTGCATACAAAAAAAAAAAAAAAAACAATTCGAACGAATTCTGGAAAGTGATAAAATTCCCAATTTACCTGAAATGACGTTTGATTATTTCAAACAATTCTCACAATCTATTCTATATCACGCATACATATAATAAAGCGATTAAAACTTTCCGCCAATGAATTAATTCAAGGGCAGGAAATGTGTGGCTTCCTTTAATTTGCAATTCGCAAGTTTTCTTTCTTTTTTTTTTTATTCATTGTTTAATTTCATTCTCTGATTTTCACTCGGCGCAGGGCGTGGAGCGCCAAGTACTTATACAACCGACATACTTCATAGTCTGGTGATTCGCGAGGGCTTGATTGTGTCATTAATTTGGTGTTTCAGTTTTGACACTCGAATTCGTGTCCTATACAGGCATCTTTTCGGGATATTTGGTAGGATGTAGGGTAGGGTAGGGTAGGGTAGGAGCGCAGATGTTTCGCGGAGCAATCAGTCGCTTGAATCTGACTTGGTTCGTATGACAAAACGTCGTTAGGGGATTCCCTCGCTGTTGCGAAGTAGTAAAGTTAGAGTTTGTTCGCTTTCTCACTCACTCGACAACGACAACGACAACGACGTTGGCTCGCCTCGGCTTGCGGAGCAGTACGGAAGTTGTAAACGCGGTTTGATTGTTTACTTGACTATTAGTTTTAATTAACGTTCCAAATTTCAGCGCCCCTTTTCCGCACACAATCGCCTAGCCCATTCGCCATCTATTAATTCTTCAGCTAGACATACGAGCTACGAAATAGCAACACACGTAACTATATATACGAACAGCAAGGCATGGAGGTATTAAATAAGGGAATACAAATTACACGTTATCTGACCTAAACCTGCGTCGCGACGTCCGCTATGTACCTTTCCGACGACCCAAAACATGGAAAGAAAATCAAGAAGAACTGAAAAAGAAGAAACTATTTTTATTTCATTATTCAAGACATCTGTACGTATATATATACAAGTCACGCATATCTACGCTAGTCTGACAGGAATTAGACGTAGAACCTGTGTTAATATTACTCCGAAACTTTGTTCATATGAATAAATTAATGTGTTATGATAATGGATTCCGCCTGAAGTATATAGTTTCAAATGAATATTGAATTAACGAAATAATACTGGACTGATTATATTAGTTCGGTAGACATGAGACCGTTGAAAGAACTAACCGATGAAACTAGTCATCAATTTTTAGTCTATTTCTCGCACTGATGTAATCAAAACGAATAATAATGCAACTGCTTATCAAATCCTCAAACTAGGAGCGAAAATAATTCATCTTCATACTCGCGGGTGAGTTACTTTTACTGTGAGAGAGCGCTAGAGCTGAGTTTTCAGGATTAGCGCGTGTGTCCACCTACCTGCATTAGCTAGTATTAAACCAAAACTTTTGTCTCGCTGATTCCACGAATAATACGTGTCGATCTGAGCAGAAGTAACACGTTGAAATGTGACATATTTATTTTGAAATTTGAAAAAAGAATGCACTTGAAATTATAACGTCATATCTCTGACGTAAAAAATGAACTTTGTATAAGATTACGGAAGATGATATTTCACAGCTTTGTCGAAAATTCCGGCCACCTATTTCTAGGGTTATACCGTAATAGATAAATATACGGGATTATAGTTGACCAAGAATTGTAATGTCGTGGAATTTATTCTGAGAATTAATAACTCTTGCAATCGTCAGGCAGCTTGTCGCAAAGTAGCCTGCAGTCTAAACATAGACCCGCGGGATCGAGGAACGACGTCACATCCGGTCTCTGATCTCCCCTCTCGACTGTTGCAGCCGGTCAAGTTCCCGACCTGCAGGAAGTCAAGTCAAATCGTAGTATATAGTAAAACGCTTTTACATCCCGACACGATCGCGACGCACGCCGCGTGTCTTATCATTGGCTGTACGAGGTAGGTATATTAATTATAGCCGGTAATCACGTTATACTAATACCCACAATGCCCCGCTGCGTCATACCTGATGATAATCCTTGAAGGATTACGTCAGACCTCGAAAATGTTTTTACAGGATTTGCCTTGCGTTTGAACATTTAATTATTTAAGATTATATGTATAACCCGGAAGGAGGGATGTAAGTGCTAAAATCTAGCCCCTTCAGAATCTAATAATAAATAAATTACACCACCGTTCCAAGGAATTCAGTTCTGGCATTAAAGGAGATGAGGATACCGCTCGCAGTATTCGTCTTTTACATTTCAATTTCCGAGTGAAAAAAAAAACAAAACATAATAGGATAGAATTAATCGTCGTTATTAAAAAATCATTAGTCACCGAATTCGGTGTCACAACTGAATCCTGTATGTACATAGGTATGCAATTAGAAAAATGATCGTAAAGCATCGGTGAGGCGACGCACCGACTGCGATTAAAAAAGTAATTGCTATTAATGCAAAATCCAATTAAAAATATGGTGCTCCAATTAAAACGTCCGACACGATGCGGAGGAAGAGTATGAGAGAGCTGGAGAGATAGAGAGAGGGCAGGGTTTTCATTAACAAGAGTCTGCATCGCGTATACCTATACCCGCGATGCATGTGGCTGGTTTATACGAGTGCACCATACGTACGCTTGTATGCTTACGTAAATTTACCACTTCCACTCTCCTATTTGCAAAAGCCTTAGTAGGTGGATAGGCTGGAGCGATACACTTCCAAGAGCACGCAAAGGTGTGCGACCGCACCCGCGTGTACTATGCCTACTATACGGCGTCGGAGTATCGAGTTAACGTAGAAAGGGGTAGGGATGAGTATAATGTAGGCAGGTTCACTGACGCATTGATGAAATTAGAAAATTTCATAATCGTAGGATAGATTTGAATCTGAACGTAAGGGTAGCAAAAGTCAAATTTGAAAATACGCGTCTGTATAGATACTCCGAGAATTGATTTCATTGTACAATATACAATATAGAAATACGATGTATGGACATATGAATAAAAGTCGAATATAATCATGAGATTATTTATTATTCACGTAATCAGGCGATCGGGAATGAGTACCTATACGTATAGCTATTGCCAAAGATAATATTCTAAAAAATGAAGAGAGAGAAAGAGAATTGCACAGAAATATTTAAGGAGAAACAGCTGTGGGTATGTGTATTTTGTAATAGTAATTCTTAAAATCAAAGAGAAATCGTTTGTATACAACGAGGGGAGCAAGGGGAACGAACTCCACCATGAATTCAATTTATATTGTCCTCATCATTAGTATTATCATTATTATTATTATCATTATTATTATTATTATTATTATTATTATTATTATTACGAGGGGTATATCCTATACATAGTTATCAGGACTTGATATTTCGATAATCTTTTCGAAAAAATATCACGAACGAAATGAGATGAATGAATGTGTATTGTCAGCGGTTCATATAGTATAATGAGGAAATGGTGAAAGTTTTTTCTCAAAAATATACATTATTTTGAGAATGATCTCGACATCTTCTTTCCACACAGGTATAACAATATATACCTTATATAGATTGTGAGAAGAATTCTGAGCCGGATAAATGGAGAAACTGAGGATATCATAATTTGCATGAAAAATGATTAGTTTTCTCAAAAATAATATAGACAACGAGTTTTGCTACGATATAAAGTGTATTTTCAAACATACCGTAGGTATGTATACTCGAAGCGGTAAATCTCGGGATGGTGTGAAAATATTTTGGAACAAAAAAAAAAAAGAGTGAGAATTCCTCCCCGGCTCTTGTCTGAAATAAATTTGAAAAATTGGAGGTATAAGAGTTGTGAAAAAGAGAATAATTTCAATAAGTCTTATCGTCATGAATCGGCCGCGTTGGCGTGGCATTGGACGGGTAGAAGGACACTTGGTGTGACGTATCCATAGTACTACTTTACTACAAGCCAAAGTTCCGCCTCTTTCCGGTGCGCACGTACCTCGACGTAGTCATGGCAATATTGATCCGTAGCCGGCGGTCGCGAGTTCGTCGTAGACGCGGGGGGCGTCCAGGGCGCCGAGGAGGTGGCAGAAGCGTTGTTGCTGCAGGAGGCGATTTTCGGCGCGCGCTTTTTACGCTTTAATTTAGCCGGGCGACAGGCAGAGACACCACGTGTATCTCAAAAAGGTACAAGTATTACAGGATGCGTTATGAAGAATGGAAAATGAAGAATCATGGATCGCGATTCCCCCCCTCATTCCCCTCGGCTCTCATTCACGAAATCGCGTCTTTGAAAATTCTCCGTAACTCATAATGGAACGGAAATCGATTTTTCTACGGAATTTAACGAAAAGCACGTGTACCTCGTCAAGGACTTAGCGACTCCATTCACACGGACGCGAAATAAAAAAAGAAAAAAAAAGAAAGAGTCTGTCTTAATTATTATGCGCGAAAAAGATCGATTCTTCTACTTAATTCACCGGATATACCACGTGGATCTCGAGGGCGTAGCAGCGTCGCGGAGTCTCTCGTGGCGTCGTGGTCCTCAAGAACCTTTCATTCACATCGGCGCACGGTCACACGTTAATCGTATATACATACTCGTATGACATGCGACAGTATTAGAGTAAAAATCGATTCAGTCGTCTCCGGCTTACTCCATTTCACAGTTTCCGGTTTTTCTCCCTGACACAAAACTTGCCATACGAGTCATAAGAATCTCAGCTATTTGCACACATTTCTTCTATTTTTACAAGACGAACATCTCGAAAACAAAAAAAGAGGATCCTGAGACAGGAATTATCGCAAATCCGTGTCCCGAAGCCTGAAGCTCGAAGGCTAAGGCGAAGGAGGTTGTCGTCTGGTCCATTAACAGGGCGGATGAGAAAATCTGGTAGGAGGGTAGAGAAAATACGGTGTGAATATATAGGAAAGGCGAGATGGTGCTTTGAATGCGGGTCGGTGGTGCAAATCGAGAAGCGAAAAAGAGAAGAAAAAAGCAAGCAGTGGTTTGAGAAGAGGAAAGGTTGCGGTAGGTCGGCGCAGAGTGCAGCGTGAGAAGCCGTTCCGATTGCAAATCCGATTTCGACTGGTTCGCTAACTACTTTTGTTGGCTATTAAAGTTTTTGGCTTCGAAACGTCGCGTCGCGTCGGGTCTTCAACGGGGGAGTTTTCTCGTAACTCGACGTGCGGACGTCCGACCGAGTGATCGGAGGGATTGGCGTAAGCAGGGCGAATCGCGACAAGGAAAAAGCGAGATATATTAGGTACGGGTGGAAAGTTATTCCTGTCTCGAACTCGTAGGAACTGCCTTATCCCCCGGCATTGTCGGACGAAAAGCTGCTTTTTCCTCCGCTCCTAATGCAAGGCGCGAGAAAATCTGACGTGAAACTTGCAAACGGATAAAGAAGCGCGGGGATGACAACTGCCCGTGATATAAAACAAGCGAAGAACGAGTCAAGCGGATTAATAAATCAAAGGATGATCCTAAAGGATAATCTTTACTATCCCCTATCATCACCACCTATTATCTCTTACCTTTCTATGGATTTCAAGAGTTTATATTTCGTTCGAGATACCTGCTTTCTCACTTTTATTAATCTCCCAAGAGAGTCTCTACTCCGAAAAAAAACTTTATAAGCTTTATGCATTGTCTGCCCGATGCTTCGACCGTCGAATTATTTCCAAAAGAATGCACCGATTGTAAAGAGCAAAAATTGAAAAATAAATACTTGAAACTCTTCCCCAGACTCCGTATTGTCGAATTTTAGAAGAATCGCTTCAAGCACTCGAGAAGAAGAAGCATAATTCCGTTGGCGAGAATCCACCAGGCTTTTATTTTCATAAAACGTTTCGGAATTTGATTCTCATTCGGCATATGTATTATCGAATGATAAGAAAAACTATCTCCAGCGTTGTATGGAAATTCGATGTGTTGAATAATCTGGGAAACGATAATATACGTCGAAGCCGCTTATAGTAACCCTGGATAATGTTGAACGGTAGTAAAGCGGAGAGACAAGCGACGTCAAAGCCGCTGGTAAACCCGACAGCCGCAAACAACGATAGTAACGGACTGGAGAGCCGCATTATCGATGCGCGTATCCGGGAAATGCACACCCCACGACACGCTTAGATATATGTATATCTATGGAACGGTGTAGATGCAGTAGATGTGTATATCTATGTATAACCGCTAGCCCGCGTCTTCCATTCTCTCCATAAATCTCGCAGCTCCGCTTCTACTCGCCGGCCCGTTTACCTGAGGGGAGAATATTCACAGGGTTGTTTATTAGCGAGGCTAGTATCGCCCGAAGGTTCCGCGAAAACCAGACTCCTGACTTACGGTTTACGAGGGTTCAAACCTTGGGGATAGACCAGCGACCCATGAACCAGCCACCGTGACGCCCAGCAAGAAATAGCCCTCAACCTCACGTATGAAATAAACCATAGTCTAAAATCGGGGCGGGAATTTCAAACACCGTTTTTTTTGATTGATTCATTTTCATTTTCTGACGTCGCTTTTTTTTTCTTTTTTTCTTTTTACCTTTTTCGTACTTTTATTGCGCAAGAACGAAAAAAGGGGGATGATGATTAGAATTAATTGGTTGATTTTCTATTTTTTATACCGACTAAATAGTCGAGTAACAAAAATTACAGACCGGGCACTAGGACGCGAGAAAGTAATTTGAAGTCAGTCGCTCGTCGAGAGTTGGTACAGCGTCAATGAGCAAGGATGGGATAAAGAAGTAGGAGGTGGTGGATGAGTGAGGGGTGAAAGGTGAAAGGTAGCGGGTAGAGGGTAGAGGGATGAAGGATGAGGAGAGGAAAAGAGTTTTTCTTTTATATTTCACGCGCTCGAGTAAATCCGTATCCACTTCGTGGAAAGAGTTCAGGAAACAGAGAGAAAAATAGAAAGAGAAGAGGTGAGAGGAGAAGTGGACGGAGTGAGAAAGCAAGAGAATTTCCAGAAACTGCGACATTCACATATACCTACGCACCTGCATGTATATATGTATATAGGTATATAGGTATATAGGCATATAGGTACCACAGGGCTTATACATATACTAACGCAGCAAGCTCGAAACTCGAAACTTGAAACTCCGGAAACGGGAGCAGAAACGGAAAACTACTTACCTAGACCTACTACGCTACTACCGCTCACTGTGTATACCAAAAGGCAAAACCCACACCCAAACCTTCGAAATTCAAACGCCTCGTACCACGTGGGAACCGACCGCGTTGTTTCCCCGCTTCTCCGTTCTCCGTCACTATACTAGTAGTAATAGTAATAGTAATAGTAATAGTAATAGTAGTAGTAGTAGTAATAGTAGTTGTAGTAGTAGTAGTAGTAAAACTAGCGTATGGTAGTATCAAACGTATCCTATCCTATCCTATCCTATCGTATCGTGTCTGCCTACGTGGTAGGAGAACCGCAGGCGCCGTAGCGATTGCCGTAATGATAATTGCTCAGTGGCACAAGGTTCACGTGGTCGAATAATGAAGGAGGGATTTGAGGGAAAATAGAGAACCAGCGTGGTGCACCACCATCACCAAGCTGGTCTGCTATTTCCCTGACTAAGTAATATTTACACATTTTATCATACGTTTACCCGAATTGAAATGCATTACAATTGTTATGCTGTTGAACACCGCCACGTGCGTTCTCGTGTTCAATTTACTATACCTCGATGTAGATAAGATAATCGATAAAACAAATAAGTCTGGAGATTTCCGCTTTATGGTCTAATTATTTTTATCGATCTTCAAAATATTCTTCTCCTGGCGTGAATTTGAAATTCGATAAAAAAAAAAGCACGAGTATCACCTTAAAAAACCTCGAAGATGTAGGACACACGAGAATCTTGATAATCAAGAAATTGACTTCTTTCTATTGTAAAATTTCTAACTTCTTCGATGAAGATATTGACAATTTTTTACTCCAGTAACCCCAAACATCAGATTTTAGTATTTTACTAATAAACCTACCTTCGCCGATAAATAATCACTCGACCTATCGCTGATAACTAGAATCTAATTTATTATCGCTTCAACTTGGTACATACACGCGTATCGCCCTATAATGTGTATATAATTCGATCTCTAATTAACCAAGATAAGTATTATCGATAAATATAATCAAGGGGGAAAAAGAAAAACTATCAACGACCGTCAAGAAATACGTAAAAAATGATGTTCCAGGCTAGCTTTCAGCTACATAGTATTCATTAATTAATAAATAATTATACATTTCGCTAATTTAGATATAACGTCGTGGTTATGAAGCGCGTACAGAATAAACGATACCGATAATTATAGGTAATGTAAATTAATTACGTAATCGACTCTAGACGAACGGGTAATTAAGATATGGCCGTACCCACAAGTACAGTGGGTGAATTTGTTTTTTACAATAAGGTGATCCGCGGAACGAGTTGATCAGTTCAAGCTCCTTACAAGGTATGTCTTGTCGAAAATTTTCTCGTCGTTGAAACGCTATGCAGGTAAGGTAGGCAGGTAGGTGTGTACAAGAAACCTGCGTGTTTCGGTCCGCGTAGTTTCGCCCTGGAGTCAGTCTTCCAGGTCACGGCGAGACGCACCATGTTTCATTTCATACTTTTATTTACTTTATTTTTTTCTTCCTTCGTATCATTTCACGTTATATTTTTGGTAGGATATAGTCGACCGGTTTTTTCCGCCGAGTCTTTACCGTATCGGGTCCTATAGGTATTATATTTTCCAATGTCCGCTAGGCTTTTTCGTTCGGATAAACCGAGTCTCGGTCGAGAATTGAGTACAGAATGAAAAAGAAGAAGGTAAAAAAAAAAAGATATACTCGCTTTCGTATCTTATAGCGATGAAATTGTACCCATCGGAAAAACGTTGCTCCCGTACTTTGTGTAAAGAAAAATTGAATTAAAAATCGTTTTTTTGCTACTCTATTGCAAGTATACTTACCTACCCCGCATCTTTAATACTGTTTGATGTTAACAAATTATGCTAATATAATACGGGTCAAAATTGTCCGAGTCAACAACGATTTCCAGAGGTTTAGCGTCAGCTGATCGTGATCCGTTCCATATTTGGCTCGTCTGGGGCGAGTTCGCAACCTACGCATTTCGTGCCCCCCTGGGTCCAAGTGGTAAACCTCTATCGTGGGCTGGCAGACTTACGACTTACGACTTACGACGGTTCGTTTGACGACCAACTACCGCTGAATAATTGACATGCGAGTATTTAGGGGACATAAATCCGCGGGAGATGGCTAGCCGGTAAGATTCCTGAGAATTTACAAGTAACGTCATTATTATGATTATTATTATTATTATTATTACCGAAGTAAGAAGACCAATAAAATTGATGATAAGTGAATATTGGTAAAGGCTGGATATACCTTGAAGAAGAATGAGATGAAAATGTGAAAAAATAATAAGTAGAATCGCTGTTCGTTTAATTGTTCGAAGAACGCGATCCGCTGTTGAAAAGTGCAGAGTGTTCGTGGCCACAGACGCGCAAACAAAACTCCCACGACGTCCCCTCGCGTCGGCGGGAACAGCCGTGGTTGAATGAGGAATGGAAAAAAAAAAAAAAAAAAGAAGTCCCATGGAAATGCGAGGCGTAGTAAATCGTATAGTAGTCAGCTGACACGCACACGCGAACGAACAACCTATACGCATCGGTTTAGTGCCCCGCCTCGCACTCGCACTCGCGATACAAGCGCTCGTAATCTCTTTCTCTTTCTCTTCTTTTTTTTTCTTTTCGTTTCTCTTCTCTCTCTCTCGCCCTCGCATTTATACGTATACGTATGCACAGGCATGTATGGAACTACGAGAGTTGCTGCTGTTGCCGTTGCTGTTGCTGCACACCCACGGAAACTGCACTCATTCATAAAAGTGGCCAGAGTTGTACCAGGAGCGCCTTAACGTCGACCGTTCGCTGGCTGGCTGGCTTGGTTAGTTGGTTGGCTGCAGCTTGCTTGCCCGCCGGCAATTTGCAAACCCAGGCATTACTGCAGCAGTACTACTCGGTGTGCATCGCGACGCCCATTGTCAGAGGTGGTATTGCACCCGCTCGTTTATATATCGCGACATGCACGATACCTCTAACTACGCACGTATGTATGTATTGTATACCGAGAAAAATTACCTGCCCAACGACATACTCGACACGAACCTTTTTTTGTTTTCGTTTTTGTTTTTGTTTTTTTTTTCTTCTATTCTCAATTCGTCTTTGAATACTTCAAATACTTTAATTAAGAGAAATTCAAAAGTTCGTCATTTTATAATGACTTTAATTAATTTTCATAGATTATTCATTCCACATTAATATTATATGATTATTATGATTGTTGAAAAAAAAAAATTAAAGGTTTTTTTTGTTAAAATCAATATTTCTTTTTTTTTCTCGATATTTAAAAATTCTGCAAAGGAATTCGAAAACCTGCTATAATTCTGTTGGTAAATTTTCTAAAAAAAAAAAAAGAAAAATCTTTGTGAGTAAAATTCTTTTCAAAAATTGAACTTATTTTCATATAATTAGTCTGGGGAACGACATTACGTTTAGTTTCGTTTCGTTTCGTTGCGTGACGTGACGGTTGGCAACCCCTACGTCAAGTGGAAGATGAATAAAAAGCCAAGCGGTTAGTCGTCGGGCAACGGAACTTTGAACGGCGTAAGATGGACGGCTTTTTTTTCCCCTCTATCTTCCGAAGACGAAGTGTTGTCTAGAGAAGAGAAGAGAAGAGAAGAGTCAAGACTCAAGACTCAAGACAAGCGGTAACAGAGGCTCGTAACACGATGCGAACTGGAATGCCATTTGCCAAAAGATGTCGTGCGTCTAAAAAGTAAACGCCGTTAACGACCTACATCGCTTCAACACCCGGATGCCTTGAGAATTCCAAAAGACTCTTTTTCCCTCTGTACAAGTATAACAAATTCCCGGGGGATTCCCCCGTCTCTTATTTCACGCTCGCGTGATCAATGTAGAAACGAATAAAGTCATTAATTACATAATTGAAGAAAACTTTTTCATTTCGTATTCATTACCTTATTATAAAGGATCTTTCACATTGAGCGCACATCATACTTTGCGGCTAGTTCCCCCGTGAAAATCCGAGACCAAATTTTATTCACCAATAATTCGAGGCACAAATATAATTTTCGTTCTTACTTCACCTGCAATCCCTAGAGTTTATCCCTCATAAGATACGTATTCAGGACACGCTGCTCAATTTAAATCTATGTTCTGTGATCGGTCGACGAGGATCTTCCGAATATTTGGTGCAGAAAATTTAGCTTCAATTTTCGCGAGTAATCTTCCCCCCAAAATAATCAGCCTGTATAATAAGTTGAGGTACGATCTGGATCCTCGATTTACTATATTTATACTCGACGATGATTAATTCCCTCGTCGCGTTCAGCCAGTCAATATAACGAGCGATGATATATTTCGGGGTGGGAAATCGTCTGTCTGCAAAACCGCTTGCATATAATTCCGCGGAAACGTTATAAGAATAGAATATTATAGAACGGGTATTCGCTGCTGCTGGTGCAGCAACAGCCGGCGTGGATTATGGAGATCATGAAGTAAACCTTGGGGCTGGCTAGTCTTCAACGTCGTCTGATGGTTCGCGCGGTCGGATGTCTGGTACGCAAACGATTATGGAAATGACGTAGATCTAATGTTGATTGAAGTAGAGATATGACTACATAATGGATATCCCGTCTAGCTTATATCTATCTACACCTTTACCTTAACCAGCGAGACATCCTAGTATTATATCAATTATTTGCCTTTGTTTCCGCATTAACTTGAAAGACTTTTAATACCAATTAAACTCCGCTCTACTTCACATCAAATTTACTTTTCGAAGAAGGATGAAAATTAAAGGAAAAAATACGTAGTGCAGATCGGATCTTTGGAAACTCGAGTTGAACGTATTACGTATATTTGAACCCGTGGAAATGGAGATCGTGTCGATAAAAAAAGCAGAAAAAATGTAATTCCGGCATATTTCATGGCTCGTATAGGTACATAGGTATACATAGGTATTTTTTGCTCGTCAGAATGTAAACTGGCGAAAAAGGGTTAAAACAATGATTTCAATATTCCGAGAGCGAGTATTACGGGCGCTCTTATTATTATTATCTCGTGAATATTTCATACTGAATTATGTGTTTTTGTCTAATAAAATACACGTACACCTAGCCATCGAACGGTAAGAAACATCGATAAACTATACGTATAATAACCCCGCAGTGCTGCAGCGAGTTCCGTATCTATACCTAATATATATAAACGGAATTTGTTTGTTTCTCAAACCCATAATTAGGCCCGAGCCGTTGATCGATATGGAATAAATTATACCTCTATACATATCCTGTAACACAAAAGCCCCAAAAAAAGCAGGGGGAAAAAAATAAGACACAACAGCTGCAGCTTACTAATCGTAAGATTATCGTCAAGACCTCATTTAACATGCAGTTGTAACTCCGTTCGCATACGGATCTTGAAGAAGAATCAGATCCAGATCAGAAAGTAATTTTCAACTGCCGGTATAAAATTGAGTCAAGTTAAAATTTTCCGGTAAAAAAATGAATAGAGAAAAAAAAAATAAATAAATAAATAAGGAGAGGAAATACGCTCTTCGGGGGCCCTGTGGAAGTCTTCGGACCTTAGACCTTAGACCTTAGACCTTAGGCTGTAGAGCTCCGACTTTAAAGTATGCCGTTGACCTCTTCTCCCGGAAAGGCCGGCTCGCGGAAATTCCTCTTGACATATTTGCTAGTGGAGAAGGGTCACTCGTATAGTCCGCGAGAGCCGACGTTAGCTATGAAGCCGAGTTATGTATAGACCGGATGTCACGCACACTGACAAGATTTGGACGTTAATTTGATAAAAATGTGGCGAAACGAATCTAAAATTTTGACAAAACGAGACAAAGAAAAGAGTGTGAAATTATTTTGAGCTAAAATTATTGATAATTTAATTAGAGAGGTCAGGTATGCCAAGGAAAATAAAAGGCGTAAAGTACGTTTTCAAGTTCCTAAAATCCTAGAAAAGTCGAAATTTTCCATCGATGAAAGTGAGGGAGGATTGGGGCTGTTTTAGAGAATCAAAAAGCGATTTTCGGTGTCGCCCTAATTTCTCTACTGACACGCGATGAACAGACTCATGTACATCGTTAGGTGGAAAGAGGTCGATTCTTGAACCCAAAATAGGCGTGTTAAATACATTATAATGGTACACCACAACTGAAATAGAAATACGCTCACTGTCTGGCTATGTGCAGGCGTCTACACCCCACATCCCGCTAATATATTACCGGTTTTACACACCGCAAAAAGCATATATATGTCAGGCTGCGTTGGTGTTTCAATAATCTCCGCACATCACAATTAAGTGGTGATTTGTGCAAAAAAAAAAAAAATCAAATAGAAAATGCGTAATATAAGCTTTTCTTCAAGAATCTAATGCGATTATTATACGAGCTAAAACAGAGGAGAGAAGAAATTAGAATAAAAAAATTACAAAAAAAAAAATGAAAGAGAAAATAATTGGATCTCTTTTAGCCGTATTTTTTTTTCTCTCTCTCTCTTTTTTTTTTTTTGTATAATTGAATATTCGGATGAGTCTCCTTTAGAGTTTCGACCGCGTAACTTGAGGTGGAAGAGCCCATGGCTAGCCTTTTGAGTTGAAGAATACGACAATACCTATATCACCATCGTACATGAATCTAAGCCTGACATTTAGCCATTAGTCAAGAAGTACGCACGCCTGGAGCAAGAAAGGAAAAAGAAGAAGAAAAAAAAAAAACGACTGTTTCCAAGCAAGGAAGAAAGAATTGTATACATGTATATTAGAGTTTGTAAAACGAGTTGGAAGAAGAGCGTGCAGCTACCGCAAACCCGACAGATTTTCATCCGATATTGGAAAAAAAAAAAATTATCTGACAAATTTTCGAAATTTTATATCTATGTATGTACATGTATAAGGTATAAACCTACGTGAAACACGAGGGAAAATGGCAATTTCTAAGAAATAATACAGAGGGGACTATATAATTCATAAATGCCTAAGACCTGGTCGGAATTAGTACCGGCTAATGAGTTAATCGACCTGAAATTATCCGCTAATGTTCTAAATACGTTGTTATAGTTTAAAAGAAAAAAAAAATATTCATAAATATTTTTTGGTCCAGAAATGCAAGAATGTTAGAATAAGTGAGGAAAAATGTTTATTATGAATAAGATGGATATTTTGTATAATATAGTGTATCGTGTTACACCGGAACTGTATCTACAGGTTGTGTCGACTTAGCCGGAAGTAAGACCGACGTAATATCGATACTGGGTCAAACGTATAGCGGGGTTATTTTTCGCGGTGAATAATATTCGGCAAATAAAAGGAACCAGGCAAATGGCGAGAGACGTATACATAGTACGTACGGACAGTCCGCACGTGCGAATCCATTAGCCTTGTCCCAGTCTTCGGTTTGGCATGACCTTCGAAATCGGTCGCGGCCTAATTCTGCGCAACAGACTTCGCGAGGAAAGCTATAAGGGTACATTCACACCGTATCGCATCTCGGCTAGACGCGCATATTTATGTAAGCCAATGTAAGGGATACCCACCTCCTCCTTTCTTCTCTCTCTCTCTCTCTTGCTTATCTCGGTGTTGAGTTTAGAATTTCAGTATCACGTTTCTAAATTTAATAATATTATATCTAATGCACGTATAGGTGTATGTAGATGAATTCAACACGTATACCAAACGCAGTAATTGTAAAACAAAACGACAAAAAAAAAAAATGAGAAAAATGAATAAAAATTTGAGGAACAAATATCTGTGCAAATATACCGAAAATTTGCATCGGCGAACGTAAATTTTTATCGACGAAAACGGTTTTTATGAACAAACATAAGAAGAAAAAGAAAAAAAAAAAAATACTGAGAACAAATTGAATTTTATAACCGTGCTAAACCTCGAAGATTTGTGATAATATGTAAATTTCATGGTTTTACGATACCCCATAACTCCTCAGTATAGTTTCAAACAATTTTCTAACCAAATATACTTCTCTATTTCGGGGATTTTCTTTTTCTTTTTATAAAGACTGAGAAATACTCAATCTGTAGATTTTTGTTTCGATCTAAAGTATGTACCCACCTCGTGCATATTGTCTAACCAAAAGTTCGAATCATCTGTCTCGAAGAACGTTTTGGTACGTAGGTATAGCTATATCGATTAGGGTCTGGACGTGAAACAAGTCAATTAGTTAATCCGAGAGAATCGCGGGGCGCGGGCCTATCAAAACGCTATTAAAGCCGAAAGTGGATGAGACCCGTTTCGTTGCGAGTTATTAAGGTTTATACTCTCGGCTTTTTCTATATACAATATACGAATATACGTATATACATATATAAGTATATATACGGACCGTATACACCCACCTATAACATCAAGGAGAGAAACTATACTCCGTCCATAGCTCTATATCTATATATTCACGTATCGTATACGACACACGCATTCAAACATCGAACATTTGCGCGGAAGGCATTTAGCTCGACGCACAAAGCTTTGTTTTACCGACTTTAGCCGCAGTAATTATGGCTTTAGGGTTTAAGTTTAGGTTTAGGTTTAGGTCTAGGTATGTAGGTATATCAATATCTACTTGCCACACCTCGCGTGAGAAGCGCGAAACGAAATTAAACCGTAAGGAATGGAAAGTTTGCTACTTGCTTTAACTTTTCCGCCAATAATATGAATCTCATTCCGAATCGGAATGAGAATGTATACGTGGATGAGATTTTCAGAAAAGAAAGTCAAAGAATAAAAAATAAAATAGAATCCCTGAAGGACTGGAAATTTCACAAATATATGGTAAATAACGAGAGTTAAGAATGGATGGGCCTGATTAAATTGGGCAACCCGGAAACGAGAGATTTTACCTTGTATCAGAAGGGGAGCGGCAGGAAAGTATAGGTAACGCGTAATCTCCCAGTCTGCTGACCCCTTCGGTGAAACGAATCGTGACAGAAGGGCTTCAGAGAGAATCTCTAAGCATGAAAAGGATAGCTATCGGCTCTATACGTAGTAAGCACGTGGATTTTACCTACACGTTTTTACACGTGGTTTTTATTAAAGTAAACGATTTTTCATACCAAATTCTATGAACATATAGTATTCCATGTCTTTAACGTGCATAGAAATCAAGAAATTATGAATGAGAGATTTGAGAGTCCGTAAAATTGGATAAAATTCATTTTTTGTCAGTTTATTTCTTAACGTATTCATTTCGACCTGAAATCTTCAATTCAGAGGTGAACCGCGATATGTGAATGATTCAGTCGACGCCAACTAGTCAATGTATAAAGATGATGGTACGAATGAAGGATGAGAAACTAGTAATTCAAATGTATTTGAATTGGGTGTATTATCCGCCCGGAGGATAGCTGTTCGTTAAATTTTAAAAAGAAGTTGCATATGTTTATAGTAAATCTTCCGCGCCTTTAAGCAGTAGGTATATGGTGTACGAAGTGGATTACCAAACGTTGGTTATTAAATATTAATGAAAGACGTGTAGAGGTTATCTCTTTCAATTTTTTTTTTTTTTTCTTTTTAATACGATGAGCTAATTAACCGAAATTCAACCTGTTCTCCGCCTCTTCCTTAGCTCTTATCGGATCCTCGTACAGCGTCTTGTAATTCGTAATTCGTATATAGAGATTAATGAGATAATTCAGGAGAAAAAGGCATCGACAACAAAAAAAAAGAGAGAATAAAAACGAGAGTTTTTTCACCGGCTTGACGAACTGAGAGAAAAATAACAGCAATAGTGCCAAAGATAATAAAGATAATAAAGATAAACGTGAGAAAGAGAAAGAGAGAAATAGTAACAAGCTGGAAACTTCTTCCGAGTAGGCAATATGCCTGCGCGGTACACCAAGCATATTTTTTTTTATACGTTATTATTTTTATTTTATTTTTTCATTTCTTCAACATTTTTTTTTCATCACCAACGATTTGGCAATAGGCGCTCGGTGGTAACTGCGTGTCCTATATGAAATTGGCAAAGAAAAAGGTGTGCAAACTTTTTTCAATCTTTTATTCGCCAATTGATAGACCTTGCGTTAGATTTCATTGTCTGATTGAATGACTTGAGACCTCAAGATCAAAATTCAAACGGATTTAGAACGCGCGTGGGATACAATTGGTACAGATTCTAACAATCGACTGAAGGTTAATGAAATTTTTGTACGATATACTATCTGGAAGTTTACTGTTAAACGACTGCAAGTAATTTGCAAAAGTTAGTGCAGAATCTACTCATCTCTGTTCCTCGTTATCTATACCTGTACTAAAGTCTGACCAAAGTCGTTAGATAATTAAATAATTCAAACTAATTATAATACGAGTTAGCGAAACATCAGTAATGAAATCTGAACAAACAAACAGAAAACGAAGAATAAGATCTCCGTATAAAAGGTGTAATCATAGTTCCAAGTTAATTAATTGATCAACTGATTAATTAATTAATTAATTAAAACAAACTTACTCCTTCTTTTTTGTTCTCTCTTTCTTTTTCATTTATCTAATAAAACAACAATCCGAGTAGTTTGTTTCGCCTAGTTTAACGAGGCAAATTTCCTTCGCCAAAAGCGCATATTTTATCGCGGTAGAATATGTGAAGGGAAAAATGAGAAATGAATAAACGTGAAAAGCGAGTACAGAATTGGTATAGGCGGCAGGTATAAATGCCTGAGAAAGTAAAGTTCAACGGTTTGCGGTCTATGAGAGTTAATCTAGTTGATGTAAGGACAAGTACTTACAGTAAAGGGTAAAGCATCAAAAATGTAAGTAGAATGAAGAGAGAGGGAGCAATGGTGTTGGTTAGGTAGATGTCGGCGACGATTTCATTAAGGTTTGCAGTCACACGGTAGAAACGAGAATACGAGAATCTCGTAGTGTACGGGTGCTTCGCGTAGTACTCTAGCTTCTGTTACGACAATTACGTACTACGAGTTAAATTTATGCAATAGTAGCTCGAGGGAGAGCTAGGAACAACTCGCGAGTCACAAACAAGGGTTTAGCAATTTTTAAATCTATCAGAAAAGGGGGGGGTGAAATTTCCTCGTGCGAATTTATCCTCTATACGAAAATATCTCACAACTATAACATAATCATTGATTTCATTTTATTCTTTTTTTTTTCTATTCTTTCCTTCATTTGTTAGCGACTCGTTTTGCGCTACTTATAATTATTATAGCCACCGTTTATGCGAGAAGACAAATAAGGGGAGGGGAGGGGGGCAATTATTTTGTTCTTCGTACATTTAACTCTAGAGAAGTTTTATACTTTTACTATAAATTTACACGCGGTTGGTCATCAAAGTTACGCGGGATAAGCATGCTTACGTTCTCGGTTATCTTCGATCTACGATCTACACTGTAACGACGTTATAAACCGACGTTAATTGCAATTAATTGTAACATCCAATTAGCCCTTGCTGTTCGAGGTTCAGAGCCAGAGTCGGTGAATAAATACAGTGGTACTCAAATTGCCTCTATCTCCTTTCTATTTTTCATTCCCCTTTTTCTCCGTGTATCTTCTTTCTCTCTCGAGCGAATTTTCAGACATTCAAAAACTGCATTAAGACGTAATCAAGCGCTGCATTCAAGAAAGAAACTTGAGTAATTTCTGCATAAATGCATCGGGACGGTTTGTTAATTGATACGAATCTCACCGACAAAGTAGCCAGAGATTGCTTTTACTCATTTTTTGTTAACGAAAAAAAAAAAAACAAAAAATAGGAAAAAAAAGAAAGTAATAAGTAAAATGTTAACGCGCTTAACTTTCGCACTAAAATAGCTTCACAATATACTTTGGCTAATTACAGAGCTCGGGCCGCATCTGTCCGTCAAAACCCCATACGGACACTGCCCACGTGTCAGCTGTACGTCTAGAGTGTCCGAAGTGAAGTGTGACCCAACCTACCCATACGTGTAATAATCATCGCGTGTAAAATAGTGCAAAAAGAACAAAGAGAAAATATCATTTTCACCGACACTAGGGTCAGAGTATAGCCAGAGAATACAATAGAAAGAAAACGACAATTTCATATACGTAGTAGGCATTACGAGCGAAGACTTTATACCTTCGCGACTGCGAAACGACCTTGTCGAATTAACATAAATTCGCAATAAACTCAGCCGCTTAATTATACAGTGGGATCAATAATTCGTACGTCACACTCGAGTTTCTTCAAGCTCTTGTCGTCGCGTATTCGGGTTATAGGAAAGACCGGAGCGAAGTGGACAATCATGCTGAGAATAATTGACGAAAGGAGAATTCTTCGGAGAGAAAAAGGATTTTTGAGGAATTTCGTTTTTTTTTTTTCTTCTTCTTCTTCTCGGTTCTTCGTTTTTCCATCAATTTTCAGCTGGGTGTCTGCTTCGCCTCGATCTCCCCTGTGTACTAGCTACGAGTGAGGAATGAATCTAGACTAAAGACTAATGCCTTGGGGGGATGGCTGGACCGACCTATGTTCCTTAACCGGAACAAACAAAATTTACCAACAGGCACAGCGAGAAGAAAGGATCGAGTTAAACGAGCAGAGAGTCATTTAAAAGATATTAAAGAAATTCCATTAGGAGTCAAAGACACGCAGACCAGACGCCTGTACGGCGTCTCTCTTAATCCTCGTTCTTTAAGATCGTTTTACACTTCAACTTCCGCATATGCGATATGAAGATGAAATTCGCGAAAATTATTCAGCGAATAATCGCGTATCTATTGGAAAAATTAGTGCCAAATCATGTGTGAAAGCTACGTTGTCGTTTTTCTTTCTATGCGTGAAACGAGCCGACGAACGTCACTTTTTGCTCCCACGGTATAATTTCAGAGGACAGAGAAGAGATTCTAATCCACGAATTGGCTGCTATGCCTATATTTACCTCGCAGCTTTGATTTTCAAAAGTATAAAAGATCAACAATTTATATCTTATCTTTATATTTTGTTTTATTTCATTTTATTTTTTATCCCTCAGTTTCTAAGCCAGATATTGTATTTTCAGAGTTCGATTCAGAGTCTGGGAGTTAATGAGAATCTGAGAAATGAATAATTATTTTCTTGTCCTATTATTCTTCGGCAACCACGATGTATAGGACCTAGCTACCTGTCTGAATCGTTTTTATCGCTAGTTATTAATTTCCACGATTTCAGCCGGTTATTACCTTATAGATCGTAGTCACAGCTACGCTGCACGGGGTAATCCGGATTTATTCAATTCCATAATCGTGAATTTCTTCGAGACTATAAGAGATTGACTAAACTTCGATAGATATATATATACATATACCTATTATATCAGTACGTAAGAACTGATTCGTTGCAAACTTCCACGAAATCTGAAATCACGAGAAAAATTGAGAAAAAAAAAAAGAAAAAAGAAGAAAAAGATTCGACATTTAAATACTACGAATGACGTTAAGCTGCATGATCACTGTAAATACCTACAGAAATACCTTGTTCGTTAATATAGATAGAGTAGCCTGTACGATACACCGGTTACTGCGGTGTACACTGAGTTTAACGCAATTTATAACGGCCACTTACTCCACAATCTAGCCAATTACTATCCCGCCTATATCTTTGTACTTAGAAGAGAGCTATCAAGGTATCAGGCGACATAAACTGATGACTTTTTAGTATCTAAAAATAGGTTTGGAGAAATAGATAAGCATTGTCGTAGGTATATAGTTTTGCTACAATCCAACTGTATGGAGATGATTTGATTGAGAGAAAGTTGAAAAAAACAAAAAAAAACAAAAAAAAACAGGGTAAAAGTTTTAAAACGTGTAATTCTCCGTGTAATAGTAATGAAATATTGGCTCGCGCGCGGAGCTTTTATATCTGCGGTAAAATATCGGTTACAGTAACACGGTGGCTCCGAGTCTAACACCCGTCTACATAGATATTGGTTCGATATTATCGCTTGTCGATGTATGAAATGGATCAATTTTTACATCGCCTTAATTCGCGGAGGTTGATTGTTGTTTGTTCACTATATGAGTATATCCCACCACTACTCGATGCAAACACAACGACTACACGAGTATCAATTTACATCTCGTCCAGTAAGCCATACGAGTACCTTACCTTGTCTTACCTTGTCTTACCTATATCTACCCACCTACCTAACGCTCAGAGACTCGAACATTACCTCAAAGTTAGAAAGTCGACCGTTACTGAGGCTGACACCGATCACCTTATTAATAATTTTGTCTAATTTTTTTCGACGCCCTCATGTTTTTCGATCGAAATTTGGCTGCTGTTCGTGTCAATCGCCATGTTGAATTCTTTAAGTATTTTCTTCATTTTCTTCATTTTTCTTTTTTTTCTCCAAGTTTTCGGTCATCCACCCTTCGTTAATCGGAATCAAAACGATTCCCCGAAGGAAGATATACGTTTAGAAAAACCACGGGTACAGTATCACCTTCAGACTTAGAGTTTACGTTAATCAGAGGATGAAGGGTATTTAATTTCAGACCGTGTAATTATTATTGGATTAAAAGTTACGGTCTCGTGTGCCCACGGGTGATGATTTTCCACGTATAAATTATACCTATGCCTATATAGGCACGTCTAACAATAAGTAAGTTTCAAAGATAGTTATAATGCATGATATTATTATCGCAAATATTGCTAATAAAGTTCGTGTCAAAACTGTACGATGCAAAATTTCCTGTATCGTCAATTACTGCAGCGATTGGTGATCGAAAACTGCATGTTTCCTCTCTAGCTGGAGGTTAACAGTAGGTAGTAGGTACGTACCTATAACCGTCTACATGACGGGAACTAAGCTTTCAAATTAGTTGAACCGCTAACTAAGTAGTTTCCTGGTTAATTAATATTAGTTTACGTCCAATTTCCATCGCTCACTCACAGACACAGTCTGGTTCCGGCTCTCAAACGATAAAATTTCAATATTTACCTAGAGGCTTGTCAATATTTAAGAAGAGAAGAGTAAACAGACCAATTATCTGAGTGAGTTTAATTATATCGTCGTCAATTTTTTACTGCATATATATCGATCAATTCACGGTTAAAAAAAACGTTTCCAAAAAACTTTAGGTGTATCTGAGATTATCCGCACGTCTTGAAAAAATGATACCTAAATCGCGATAATTTCAGGGCTGCATAATTCGAGGAAATTATTTTTCTATCTGCAGTTACGATAGCAAGACGAGAGTTATAACCGATAATATGCAATTTCCGTCTGGCTCACTGCGAGAGTTTTCATTGTTCATGCATTGTTTAGTTTGTGGAACGGATATATGCAGTGGCATTGAGTCGTTTCGTGACAAATATTAATAACATTCATGCAGACCGGCGCCATAGTCATACGCAATGGCGATATGCCTGGACCTATTATAATATTTAATATGTAATTCAGCTTATCATTTTTGAATTATCCCCTCGACGAAGAATAAAGTGTCTCAGATTCAGAGCTGCGAAGTTATGAACTCTGGCGCGTCGCGTGTAAAACGGTAAAACGAGTGAAAAGTATGAGAAGGTTTAGAGAGAAGTAGAAGAAGTAGAAAAAACGGAAATATCATTAAAATAAAGTGAAATAAATGATGAAATATGTAAATCAAGGGCAAAAAGCTAAAAGACTTTGTCTCCTCTCGCCCTCTTCGGCTAAAAACTCCACGAGGCCTCGACTAATTCACTAGGGGTGTGGAATAGGCGAGATTTCACAGTTCCAAGGGTTCAAGGTTCAAGGTTGGCGAATTTAAACTTTCAGAGTGTTCCTTTTAAAAATTAAACGTCGCGACGGGCCGCGTCGCGTCGCCCCGACAGCCGTCTCCTAATTCCATTCGCGGGAATTCGACGAGTGCCTAACGCACCTACGTCGGCACGTCAAATAAGCGTCGATTAACTTTACGCAATTTCAATGAAAAATAAAGAAGAAAAAGAAAGAAAAAAAAGCGAGGAAAAGAGGAAATCTCACGTTTTTCGCGAGTTAAAAAATGGGAAAGAAAAGAGATGCTGTTATAAACGCGTATATACCTAGATATTGAAAAATCGCTTTTTCGAATGGTGAACATTGTTCGACGAGCTGATATTTTTCATAATTATTACAGTTCCTTCTCAGGTGTAAGACGACGCGGGTATTTACTGACAGCGACAAAGTACAAGTCGTAAAAGGCATGGTGTTAAATAAATGAGCATATCCATCCATATAGCGAAGAAAAAGTCGGCGAGCTGTATCGTAGTTAATGCCTACGTCCCAGATATTTATTATAAAGATAAATCTGTCTAGGTTTAGTCTGCGAGATGCCGTTAATGCGTTATTGTCAGTCTCGTTTCTTCTTTGTTTTATATTTATTCATCTTTTCATACGTTAATATATACAAAATGAGTCTCGCTCTGTATAATAAATTAACAAATAAATCGCCTTCTCTTTCCCAATTCGCTCGATACTATTCCATAGACTGGATTTCAATTATTCAAACTATCCGGCCGAAATGAACCCATACCTATATTACCTAGGTATAGCATAGAAGAATCGCGATTTCATTCTACAATGTAAATTTTGATACTGTTCTCTTTGTTCAACGGTCGCGAATCGGTCGCACGTGTCAAGGTAATACAAGTCTAATCGTAAAATCGGGCCGCTCGAGATCGTCCAGAACGCAATAATTTTGCCCATTCTCCACATACGTTTAATGATTCTCAGATGGATACGATGTGAAAAAATAAAATGAAATGAATGAAGTATATCTGAAAGATCTGACTGAATGTTGAGAATTAATGATAGAATGTAATTTTCGTTTGACTATATTGTGAATGAATGAAAAGTGTGTACATCATCATCCGCAGAGATGATAAGAAGGACGAGACAACTAGGACTTGATTTAAAATTGCAAATCGAATCTCTGTACCGGAAAATCCTAAACACATTCATTCTACCATCGAGCTTCCTGCGGTTTAACAAACCCCGCGAACGATCAGCTGACTCTGGTAGACCGAGGAATTGAAAAGTTTTACCGCGAACGCGAAGAGTTTTCCGTGGTAATTTTCACTCCCCAATTTTCTATACCGGGAAAACCGGATGGAGATAAAACGGAGATTTGAACGGTCCTGAAAGGCTTGATTTTTCGTTCTCTCTTTCTTTCCCTTCTTTTTTTTTTCCTAGAAAGAGACAGAGGGTGGGACCAACTAACTGCGGTACAATGTGAAAACGTATGGGGACGTGTTCAAAAATTACCTTTCATTATAAAGAATAGGGTCGAAATCATCAAGGAAAAACTAAAACCAAATAAAGACGAAGAAGAAAAAGAAGAAAAAGAAAAAGAAGAAAAATAGCTGAATATTTTACGGTATCTAAATTCAATTTTCAGTCTTAATGCACTCTATAAGATAATATATACCTACACATAGTGATGATGAATTTATGTTAAATTATGAAGAAAATTGTATCAAATTTTGAAACGCGATGATTTCTTTATGAACGTCTGATGGAATGTCAATTATGTAAAGCCAGACTACCATAACTTGAAGAAAGAAAGAAAAATCTATATAAGTGATCGCGTTTTACTCGGTCCGTAAATCACCGCTCTCTGCTAGATCGCAGTTATTGTTAGTTTCCTCTGGGGATAAAGCGTAACAGCTGACTAGCAGCGACTGACGTAAGGCAACAGGCCGGTGATTTTCTCAAGTTATTCTCAAAGGGTTATATCTTGTAATAACGATAATGTCGCGGTGTCAATTTTGCGAAGGCCTTGAGAAACCGCTTACGTAATCATGATTTAGGTATAGATTCATACCTATATCCATTATTATTATTATTATTATTATTATTATTTTTCGAATTCAAGACGATGATATGTGAGAAAACACTCGAGGGACTCACTTGGTTAATTAGCCCAGGTGATCACAGGTCGTTCGATATTCAGAATTCGGTAATGTTCAGTAACACGCGACTTACCTGAAACAAAGAAAAAGAAAAAAAGAAAAAAAAATCAATCGAAGGTCTGTAAAATCTCCGCTCGTGTTAATTTCATTTGATAGCAAACAAAATAATATAGTACGTCGTATTAATTTCTCGTCGAACTGTTAACGACGTTAATTCACTATGACGCGATCTAATTTCGATTACAGTAATGCAAATGAACAAACATCCGCTACTATATCAAGATGCTAGATGGCTGGTCAGTTCTTTCACGTTATATCTACCCATGGGTATACGCTAACGTACATTTATAGGCACAAACGTTTGCCTTTAATTCTGCGGAGAGGAAGTCAATGGAAGATTTGATTTTTTTTTTTTTTTTTTTTGAGTAAGAAAGATTCGAAGAGAAATTAAAGAGATAAGGAAAAGTCTTGGAATAGTATATGTATGAGACTGCAATCGCGTCTTGAAAAATCTACACCCACTTTGGTGTCGGAGTTATAGGTATATATAGATAGAAAGAAGAAAAGGAACGCTAGAAACTAGTACATTCAAAATTGGAAAGTTTACTGCACGTTCTCTAACAGCTGTACATGTACATACATCCGATCGTATGACTTGTTGTAAATTAAATAAAATGACAGCCTATTTAAACGATCAAGACGTCAATTCCAGGACTTCAGGCTTACGATTAGCCAGACAGCCTTCATACCGCATGCAAACACACACTGTGAGTTATGTCCTTATACATAATATGTAAAGGCTGTACTATGTACAAGCGGAGCCGCTTTCTTTGCCTTTAAGGAAAATCGTGCGCCACGGGATAAATCTTTTGAAGAACGAATTTTTTTTTCTTTTTCTATTTCTATTTCGGTTTGTTATTTTTTGTTGAAATTTTGTTTTTTTTTAAAAAAAAAAAACAATTTTTTTTTCGTCATTAGTTCTTCGTTAATCCATTTTGTATGGAAATGAAAACGATCCACCGATGGAAAATCTAGTTCTTATTGAGATATTTTTCCCGCGGAATGATTTTCCGATTCCCTAGACAACCACGAGTACCTATAAGTTACAGGTACAGCATCACCTTTAAAGCGGATATGATTCAGAGGGAATCCTGCGGCTATATCTATATAAGTATATACACAGTGCGCCGCTTAACTCCTTCGAACAAGGTGTAAGAAACAAGAAAAAAAAGACGAAGAAAAAAGAAAAAAAAGACAAAACAAAAAAAGAGCCTAACTACAATCGCGTAATACTTATTATAGCTTGACGTGTGTAATATGTATAGGAGTAAATTTACACGTATAAAAAATGGAAAAAGAAGAAAAAAAAAAAAGAAACGTTTCACGTTAAATATTTATCGCTGTGTAGGTAGGAAGGAGCCTGGTGAACGAAGAATCGTTTGTAGGTCTTTGGGTGAATGTACCCACGCGCGCGAGGCCGTCGACAGTCGACGTTCAGATTCGGCCAAAAGCTTTGATTGAAATAAATTTATCTGCAAAAATTTTCATCGAATAAAAATGACTCGATAAAATTTGGATTGACGTTTTTTTTTCTTTTTCTCTTTTTTTTTCGGCCAATTATACCGATCGTTGTTATAATTTTTCGAACCTCATCTTTCATCGCTGATTCATTCACCGTATAAAATTCACTGACGGATTACAACGCGATGGATTTATCATAAATTTGCGTTAACTAAAGTGAAAATAATACCTAAACGTAAGTATTACTTAGCGATGCCAAAGAAGGCGCGTGCGAGTTCTAGACGACAGCAATCGACGCCTCACGGTAAACCCTCAGGGCAAATTTGGTTTATGGTCTTACGCCTATATAGGTATACCTATACACGACGACGCCACTTTCACTGTAACATTTTGCGATTTTGCATTACGCGCATAAGATCGCGATCAAATCGCGACATACACGTCGATTAAATGGAACGAGTATTTTGGCATTGCGAATTTTTATACTTTTCTTCTTTCTTCTTGCTTTTTTTTTTTTGCTTTATTCGGATTCGTTTCAGAATATTTTCGACTTTCTTCGTACTGAAATTTTATACCTCTTTGGTTATTTATGAAGTGGAAGAAAAGAAAAAAAGAAAAGTTATTTGCCTACAAATATTATAAATCTCAGAGATTTTGCGACGAAAGTAATTCGATTTTATATGTAGGTAAAGAAAAGTACACAGATTCAGTTAGAATTTAGAGCGACGAATTCCTGATAAATTTATACGTTTGTCTCTGTAGATATACGGAATTATATTCCGGGGAAAAAAGACTTTTGGTAATTCAAACTCCCATCAGCTGTTGCAGTCGCTTGAATCTTCGTAAACTCGATCTTTGATATACGAGAAACGTGATATTTCTCGTAGATCAAATTTAGTCAAAGTTAACCCGACGCAGTAAACTGGTTCAATGAAACTCGAATATAGTTCCACACAAACATATATATTATACTAATCAATAATTAGTTTACGCATAATTTTTCACCCTCTGCCATAACAAGACAACAGAGATTATCCTCGATATCCTATACGCAACTCTAATATCAATCTTCCCCTTGTTTCACCTCCCCATTGTTACGTCCTTCGTAATTTTTTTCCTTTTATTTCCTTTTTGATTTCCTTTTTTTTTTACACATAAACGCCGTTACAAAAGAATAACGTTGTCATAAAGCACCGCGGACAGCCCTAGCCGAGGGTAACTCCGTAAGGCCGTTGACATCGTAGGGGCTGTCACATAGGGGAGAGACTAGGACAAAGTGGGGGCTCAGTTGAGAATTGATAACAAAAAAAAAAATTTTTCCTTCAAAAATCTTTTCTTGTCGAAAATTTATTGAAATTTTTTATTTTTTTTTTCCAATTATCAACTGGGGTGCCTCACTTTGTCCCGATCTGGATGAAAACCTGTCTACGATTATTATCAGCCATTATTGTCACGATTTTTTGGTTGTTATTCTTCCCACGTTATTGTTAATATCTTCATTATTAGCAACATTATTAAAGGTATACCTCGATCTTTGATGATATATCGTTGCACGTTAGGTCTCAAGTTATTTGTAAACAGCGATGTTTGTCAACAACTAGTTTGTTACGCATATATGTATGGTGCAAGAGACACTATACTATCCTGCAGGTGTTGTTTCTTGTTTTGTAACCTATAATATTTGCTTATTCTGCCCGAAGATAGGTAGGTATAGGTATAATATCCAGTACATGTATAATATTTTCTCTCATTAATTCTATACGTACATCTCTGTAATTATTACATTACCATAATCAAATAGTATCTAGGTAGATATATCAAAAAATGTTGTCCAGAATTTATTTTATTTTTATATTTTACTTCTGTTCGTACTCCTCTGCACACAAAACAACGATATTACTTGAGAATCTTATTTTTCCTCTTTTTTCTTCTTCTTTCTCTCTGGTACTTTTTCAAGCAGTCTTTTCACCACAGCTGTTTATTAAAAACATAGCAGTAGAAAGAACGACACTTCATTTGAAATTTTAATTTATATGTACAAACATATATTATGTACCTGCATAGAAGATATAAGACTCTCAGAATAAGAATAAGAATAAAAATAAAAATGTCAAATTTCACAATCTCTTATTCTAATATTATCCACCTAGATATTTATTCAGCAAATTTTTTTTATTTATTTTTTTCTTAAACCGTACCTGAGATCTCCAAGACAAAAAAATATAAGCAAAAGCTGCTTTACATTTTCGTCAAGTTTTTTTTAACAAAATTATTATATAGTTTTCGGACTTTAAATCGCAGTTACTTTATAGTTATGCAATATCCTGTTCATGCAGAGAAATTCTTTTTTGGCATATTCATTTCTGTAATTTTTTTTTTTTTTTATCTTTTAATTTCTTTTTTATTTCGTTGTATTTTTTCTCTCTCTTTTTTTTTTTTTTCTTCTATCCGAGACTCGCGTCTTCAAAATCAAGCCTCGAGCAAATCGAGGCAAGTTTTACCCTCAATAATTCTCTCCTGGATTCTTGAAGAGACACGCGAACATTGACCGGGACAATTGCGTAACGCGAAAGTCAAACAGAACGTAGAGAACGACGACGAAAGAGACAGACACAGCGGAGGCGCACACAGACATATCTATAACGGCCAGACAGTACGTTGATTGATCAAACTCGTACCTATGTACTGCAAATGACTAATCAACAAGTTATTAGTCAAGTATAAACCGATCTGTGATAAGAAATGTTGAAATTTTCCCACGGGACTTGATATACGAAAGTTAAAACTGTAAAAGAATAAAAAGCATCTACCTGCCCGCACCGCGCCTAAAGTGTGTAATTAGCTTATCGTTTGATCAAATAAGCGCGTTTGATCATTTCTCTGCTATATGGACGTAATATTATATAGGTTGAATATTTTACAATATTATAAAAAGAAACAGCAAAAATATATACCTACAAATTGAAAAAAAAAAAAAAGAAAATTATAATAAATATTTTTCTTAGAGTCGATGATTTATTAAAAGGAGTTTCTGTTCTGTTCTGTTCGAGGATCGAAACCGACGAAAGTATTACGGCAACCGCATATATCCAATAAAGACGGTACTATGTCGTAAAATTTTTACAAAGGTGCCGCGACCCGGGCGAGGCGAGGCGACTCGATGAGACGGCCTGTTTGTAGTCGGTTTAACGTTTCAGACTTTCAGCCGCGACTGCATCAGGAGGAGGCTAAAGGAACCAGAATTCCTCGACCTGGTTCATACGGAGAGTTGGACAACGAACTTGGGTACATATATAACGATGTATAAGAGGCGCGACCGTGTCTCGCGTGTCCGCGAATCGTCCAGCTCTGCGAGTTGGGTAGGTATAAGGTGGTAGGTACCATACTTATACTTACGTAAGATCGACAGCATCGCGTAACGTATACCTACGCTATCGCTTGGTGTTACGGCCACCCGGGCACCCTGGCCTTTCGCGATCGACTTTCAGCACGAAAGGGAGTCGGGTTTCCCGTCTTATAATTTAATCAAAAAAATTGGTAAATTCTACGTATCTGTACACATAGATTTTACTTCCGTTCATTTTGAAAAGAAAATATCATTTCTTATAAATTGTATACCTACGTATTGTATATGTACACGTAATAAGCTAACGAGTACCTATACATATTATTATACACGAGAGAATATAACATATGCGAGGATTGCAACTTTACAAAAACAACAAAATTTCGTTAAGGAAATAATTCGAACCGTGAGAAATAAATTTTCGATTATATTTCAGTATAATAAAAAGAGATGTAAAAGAGATGATAATACCTGTATAGTTCTGTAAGGTGTCAGCGAAGTGCGAAATGCCGATGATGAAATATATTTGTCGATTAATTACTATATATTGATATTATCTCAGGTCTGTAAATATGTACATATATTATATATATATATATATATGTATACCTATATGTACATACGTATGTATATAAGTTATAACGGTGTCATTGGCCACTCGCTGCGTTTACGTAACGGAAAGAAATACGGGGACGCGTGTATATACCGCGCACGGTACATAATGGACAACTGTACCACGTACCTAAATACATAAATACTTATTTCTCTGATTGTGAGTACATATATGAAAGAAGAAAGATTTGTTCAAGCGGGAGAGTTCCCATCCATATATCTCTCAGTTTCTCTTTACATATACACGCACACATATTTCTTATCCTGGAAGTTCTTGAGGCTAGAAAAACAAAATGATACAAAAACGAAAAAAAAAAAAGAAATTAAATTCAAATAAAAAATGACACTTCTGAAAGTAAAAGGTGTTTTGGGGTCGATGTCTCCTCGATCAGTATTACGATGTGTTATAAACTAATAAGGAAAAACGATATCTAGACATTTTACTTCATATGCATTTATACCTATACCTACTTGAATACATTCCTACTACTCTAAATCAATGAAATAAATAATAATATATAATATATGAAAAATATTAGGAATTATTATTATTATTATTTCTTTCAATTTTCATCAGGTTAACCCGTAAGAGTCTCGACCCGGTGCCAGCACAGTGACTCGCATGCAAGATAGCAATTAGTACAGGGCAAAGTTCGGTAATTGCATTCAACTGCACCTGTCGTCCTCGTCGTAATTGTAGTCGTCGCGTCGTCGTTTTCGACTGTTCGATAATCATTCCGTCTGTTGGTTCGCGCGCTTATCTCTTCTTCTCCGGGTATGTATATATCGTATTATAGTATCTCCATCGAGACTGCATAGCAGGTTATATTCTATACATACCTACTATAACTGCAAGTTCACATGCACATCATTATTACCGCGGACTGTAAATCGGCAGAAAAAATAAAAATAAAAACTGATAAAAAACGTATAAAATTTTTGTTCCGAAAATATTCTTTCCGCACGGTATTTTTAGTTTAGTTTACATTTCCGATTATTTATCGTTTACCGATCGAGTCTTATAAATCCATCCTACCAATGGAAACAGAAAATCGAAGAAAGAAAAAGAATGGAATAAAAATTTCATCAATTAAACTAACAGAACTCAACGGTAAAACATTTGTGAATTGGCACGTCTGCGGTCATTGATTAAATTTTCAGTACGTAATACACAGTGTAGACGATGAAAATCTGCGCTACTGCAAGAGACCACAGCATGCAGTTATATATACATATATATAGCAATACGTAGAGGTAAGGTGAGAGACACGTCTATAAAGAAAATGAGAATCTTGTGTGGAAAGGCAGGCAGTAGCAGTAATAGTAACAGCAACAGCAGCAAGACGAAGTAAGAGCGTAGTGTCGAGTGTCGACAAGTCACGTTCTATAAATAAATTTTCTTTCGAGAATGACTTTTTTTTTCTTATAGTTAGGTGTAAAGCACGGGGCACATACGGGAGCTTTAACCGTCCTGTTCTGTTCGTCGGTCTGTCTGCAGCCCATCTACCCACCCGTTGCAATTACGTGGACGAGTGTGAATTGTGCACGTTGCAGTTTACTTCTTCACCACGTCGTGCAGTGGCAAAGTATGTATAAGAAGTAAAAAGAAAATAAGAAAAAGGTGGGAAAAAATAGCCCCCCTGAGAACCGACGAGTCTGTAGAGCATATGGAGGAGCCTCGTTGACAAAAAGAAAAAACGAGAAACAAAGAAAAAGAAAAGAAAAACAGAAAACAGAAGAAAAAGAAACTACAAGTATGAGCGAAAAAAAAAAAGGGTCGGCTTGAACCTTGGAGATTCGTTCAGTTTTGGCATATAGGTATAGATATGATGAAACTTAGCGAGAGAAAGAGCTCGTTGACAAAATAATCGTAGATATCACAGGCACTCTTTTTCTAATTTTATTCAAAACAGCTCAGAGTGTTTTTTTTTTATTTGTAATTGTAATTGTTTCACCGTTTTAATTATGATATGACGATTGAATCGGATGCAGAGTTACAAGCATGCAGGAAGAGGACTACTTACGTAGACTTCTTCTGATGAGAAAAACGAACCTTGTGGTTTAACCTCCCAGAGCGAGATATCTCGATTAGTTACGTATCTATTTACGGTACATGGAGAAAATTCAGCTAAGTATAAACTTTTATATATTCAAAGCCAAGTAGGTAGGAGATACCCCCGTGGGGCAAAGTGTTCACTTCGGTTGAAAATTGCGAAAAATTTTGAAACAAAAGGAAACAGAAAAAAACTAACAACACCGTTTATCAATTTTTAACTGATTGTAAGGTGTCCACTTTTCCTCGGTCCTCCTAATTTGTGCGCTATTGAAGCGCCAAAACTGGGAAAGAATGCATTTATGAATGAATGAATAAATAAGTTCATGATTCCAAATCTCGATCATTTCATGAACCTTTACCGAGCCAGGAGTCATGGCTAAACAATTACCGCGGTATATGTTTATCTGAATAAAGCCTGAGGAGAGAAGGGAGACATTATTGCGTATACGGGACTTTGGATGTGTTCGACAGAACGTTGATATACCTATGCTAATGGTATAAGTATACACGAGGAGTTCCAGAAATTTGAAGAAGACAAAATCGGCCGTACGTAACGCAGGTCTCAGTTAGGTAACGTCACGCAAATATATATATGCCCATATAGCTGTGTGGCAAAGGACTCAGTGTTGAGCTAGATAAAGCGAGAGAGAGAGAGAGAGAGAGGGAGTACACGAATTAATTTTTTTGCTATTCAGTTAAAATCGTCTGAGATTTAGGAAAGTGGCAGGTGATAATCAAAGTAAACGAAAGCAGAAAAAAAAAGGAATACAAGACCGTTCAAAAATGTTCTGACGATGTATTCTCGAGACTAGACGGAATGAATCATATAAGTAAGCGTTAATTCCCAAGACAAATAAAATTCAAGGTAATTTCAATGATGTCTATGAACCCTGTATGGTTTTCTTCTTCATAAATTGTAAAAATCGATACATACAGTGACACGCGATGAGACGAGTAAATGAAAAGGTTTTACTCCGGTATACGAATAATTGTCGAAAAGGGTAAACCGAGTTGTTATTAAAGTCGTCATTTCATTCGACATTGACAGCGTGTGTCTTTCCTACAGTCAACCAACGTCTACTCGTTATGACAGTCAGTTTATCCCCCGCAATCTTTACGTCTCGTGCATAAGGGACGTGAATGTAGCTGTCTGTCTGTTGCTGGTAAAGGGGGAAGAGGCAAAAGAAAAGAAGAAAGAAGAACGAGGAAAGAGGAAAGAGGAAAGAGGAAAGAAGAAAGGAGAAAGGAGAAAAAGGAAGAGGGAGTTGACCCAGATGCAACGTCGGCTGTTCGAGAATCTTAGCCGCAACTAACAGAATCGACGGGAGGGCATACCGAACACATGTAAAGCCTCTCTAGGTACATCGAGAGTTTACAATGTACGTGTTTATATATCCTCAATATATACTAATTACACGTACATAGGTAGATGATATATATCTCTGTACTGACAGCGTGGCTTGGTAAGTACTACGTATAAACCGAGTCACATGACGTCTGCAATATTCCCGTCGTTCTTATCGGGACAGCCTAGTGGGCTGGCATATTTCCCATTTCCTAATCGTTTATTCTGATTTGAAAAATCTTCGTGATTTTAATCCCGCAAGGATTTATGTGAAATGCTAAGCCGCGTGTATAAGAGGATCTTGAAAATCTGAGTACCTAAACGTATAGGTATAATAATTTCACATGGAAATGACAAAAGGCAAAATCGCAACCCTCGGCAGGTACCCGCAGGGATCCCATTTCTCAAGGCTTATGCAATACGCCGATCTTCAGATGTCTTATGAAAATGAAATAAGAAAAAAAATGTGAAGAAACACGATTCCCTCTCTTGGATCAAAACACAAATAGGAAATACCCGTATTCTGCATTCGCAAAACCTCTCGCTTCTTCATTTATAAATAATTCGCTCAATTCCAGAAAGTCTTCAGAATTTACTTCAAATCGTTAATTACATTTTTTTAGATATAATTGTCGCAAAACGATACGCTCTGACGTTCAGAATGATGTAATCAATCTACTCGATATTAGAATATTGACGCGAAGGATTTTCGCTCCAAAGATTAGCATATACCTAATTATGTGATGCTTGCGAGTGAAGATTTGAAGTGAGATGAAATTGAAGAAAAATCAAAATCTTCATTCGGTATCATGATTTTCCGATTTAATAGAGAAGCACGAATAGATATATGGCATCATATTAATCAGCTGGTGGAAATTAATTGAATAAAATCTGTGTTTATTTCAAGTCTGCTGATTCCTGGAGTCTAGATTCTAGATTCTAGAATTATAGTAAGTAAGTTAGTGAGTAAGTTGTGTTATAGTTTGAGTTTAGAGTGACTACTTAACGCGTCGCTGAGTGCTTGAGCGTCAAATCCGCGTCTACTCTTCTCATTAATTAAATAGAATAAAGAGAGTTGAGAAATGCGAAATAATTGAGCGAGAGATAACGGCGAAGCAAAGTTAAAATTAGCCTCGCCTTCATCGACATGATCTGTGCAATTTTGTATGCTTACATACTTATCGCAGTGCATACAATGCTCGTGTACCTTGTTCCCTTTTTTTTTCTCTGCAAAAAACCATTCAGATTTTAATTACGTCGTTTTATACCAAAGCGAGAGGCAAAATTCATTTGAATTACTTTTTTTTTTTTTTGCAACATCTGAAATTGCAATTTATGAAATTCTCACGAAGTATGGCTATACAGTCCTATATAGCTAATAGCCGAATAAATTCAGTAATAAAAAATAAGTAAAAAAAAATAAATATATAAAAGCTCTCTGCTCTTATTACGGAGCTCAGAGTGCCGATAGGAAGAAAAAGTAGAGAATATAAATTGTTCATTTTTTCCATTACTCAAACTTTTGTCTAAAACGTATTTCGAATTGAGTTATATTTACGGAATAAAATCAAAAACTTGTTCCCATTGTCGATATCATTATAAAATAAATAAAATCACACGCAAGCACCTTGTATGTATATTACTCGGTTGAAATAAATTTCACACATTATTCTACAGCTCGTGTTTCGTAGACACGCGTCGGTTTGTTAACGTTCAACAAAGTGAGAGCTGCAGGCGTTTTGGTCTGCAAGTCGAGAACAGAAACAAGAAAGCATTTAGAGAAGCGAATAACTGCACGCAGTACGAGGGAGGGCGGAGGGGGAAGATAAGGGAAGAAAAGGAAAGAAAAGGCGAAAAGAAGAGGAGAGGAGAGGAGAGGCGAGAGAGAGAAGAAGGTTCGCGTGGGGAAAGGCCTGGTTTATTTTTATTTCTGTCTGGCTGACGGGTACGAAATGGGTCGAGGTGTCTGCGGCTACTCACGCGTGTGGCCTTGCGTGTTCGTGTGCGTGGGCGCACGCAGAACAAATTTTACATCGACTTGGCGAAAGCCTGAGAAAGTAATTAACGAATGATTACAGCCCGCGAAATAATTCGTTTTTTTTTTATATTAAATTCCGTAGAAAATTACCGCGAGAATTAGGGCAAAAACTATATTTTTCATAGTCGCGAACTAAGATCGCAAATCGACTCACACCGTAATTTCACTAAAAATCGAAAGCATGTAGTCCCGCGAAATGTATTTCCAAGTACATTATATGAACACGTAAAGCAAAACTCGATATGTAGCTTTTGCAAAAATTTTCAAATTTGCGAATGTGCGTAACACGAATGTATAATATGCTTCTGGTTATAGCAGGGGAAAGGGGAATGTCCAGCTAATGGATAAGCCGTAATGGATGATACATACATGTACAGGGTTTCGTAATTTTGTTTCAAATTTCATTTTTGTATTTTTCATTTTTTTTCTGCACTTTACGGTCCGCGATGTGACCGGTGTACCTATTGTTTAGCGGAGACTGCTAATTAAAAAGAAGCCTTTTCAAAACGTTGAACTGCCGTGAAGAGGAAGGGTTCGAGCCGATTAATCGAGACGTGGAATCGATGTCAGTTCGTTTTTGCAAAAACCTTCTCAAATATCTCGGTATCCCTATCCGCGGACATTTTTGTTCCATTATCATTATTTCTATCTGTTATCGATACTGTTATCATTGTTGATGCTCGAACGCGAAATCGAGACTCTAGCTTCACATGTTATGCGGATTACAGATACAGTGAAAAAAATATTTTTCAATATGCAAATTTGGGAATAGTTTCAATACGAAACTTTCCGCCTTATGACTTGTTCAAATGTCTAATTTCCTGATCGTACCAGAATTTAAATAGAAAAATTTCATTTTTCGCATGTTTATACGCGCGGGTTGTTTTTCGCCTTCAAAAAAATTGCGAGAAAAATGATATTAAGCGGAAGAAACGCGAGCCTAGAGGGTAGATTTACATCGGTACGATAAATCTCCTGGGGTTATGTATAGATAGGCGAGGAACGGTAAACTTTGAAACGTTTAAAAAATCAAAGAGTCAAGCACCGCTCTTTACTCGCCAGATAGCGAACGGGACGGGTCAAGGGTCGCGGGGCAGCTGTTGGCGCCTCGTCGTTTACGCGAGGAAAGAAAGATTAATGAAAAACATAGCGGCTGAAAAAAAAGAGTTGCGACAAAGTTGGGCGAAAAGTTTAAGCATCTTTTAAAGTTGGCAACAAAAAAAAAAAGAAAGAAAATGTATACGATGGCTAATTATCGGATATAGAAAATGACCGAACTTTAATCAGTATTATACGCATGAAATGAGAAATGCTTCGTTTATCTATTTATTTACATATATATATCTTCGCAATTTATCGTCGAAAGAATATATACGTTACATGTACGAAATTTCCGAAGAAAATTCTCGAAATAATCTTCTCCAATCTTGAGTCTGAAAAATTTACAGGGTCAAACTATTAATCGCTAATAATTAATAACACTTCAGGATAAAAACAACGGGTATAAATAAAGTAGGGGAGGAAAGAGAAGGTCAAATGTCAGGCGATAACTCTTCCGAGACTTTGCGAAATATATAGGTATGTACCTATAAGTATACATACACTATACGGGCGAATAAAAAAAAAAAAAATGAAAATAAGTATTAAAAAAAGAGAAAAAAAAAGACAGGGAAAAACAACATCGGTAAGGAGTAATAACTTACGGTGGGAAACATTTTTTTCTTTTTTTTTTTTTTGTCACCACGAAATGTAGCGTGTAGTTAGTCCTTGTCACACCTACCTATACTATTATAGGTACGTATGTGGCGCGTGTAGATATATATATGTATATATATACTCAAGTGTATAAATCTCTTTTGCAACCGAGGAATTACAGACCGTGTATAAATATGTAGGTATAGTTGGATAAAGATATTCCGGAATTAAAATAAAGAGAAAGAAAAAGAAATTACAACGAAATATCCTTGTACAACAAGTGTAAAGACTATAGTTACGGTGTGTAAATTATTTCCTGTTGCTTCCATCATTCATGTTTTTTTTTTCCCCCCTTTTCTTTTTGGTTTGGTCTTTATAATTATTACGAAAATCCACCTACAAGTATATATCACGACACATGAACAGCTGAACTATTTAATACTGTACAAATAATTTCATTGATTGAATTGTTTTTTTTTTCTTTACGATATTTTGAAATCGACAAACAATATTTTATTTTCTCTCACTGTTCCCTGAATTTTATGAAAAAAAATTAAAATTTACCTGCTAAACCGATGTCGGTTTTTTTTTTGTAGTTTTTCAACTATGAGAGACGATTGCTGAGAAATTTTTATTATTACCTAATGAGGCTGGATTATTGAAGAAATTCTTTTCGAGACATTGCAAAACTCCAAAAATAAATATATATTAAAAAAAAAAAAAAAGAAAGATAAACAGCTTAAAAACGGTTTATTCATTTTATCATCGTATAGAATTTTATCGTCGATCGTCGTCAAGAGTCTTCGACATAATCGTGCGCGTCGTTCCTAGATCGCGTGGTCACGTGACCTAGTGTATACGCGTCGAATATAAAGCGATTAAGATTCCGTCTGCGTTCATTGAGGGAGCTCGATGTGAATGAAATCCATTGTCGTCTATACTCGAGCAAGTCGAGCCTCTTCGACGCGCCGAGGAGCCTGAAGACGTCACTCTTTTCGAGACTATATATTGCATAACGGATGACGTCGCCGACTTCACCTCACCTCACCTCACCTCACCACGCCACGTGACGCGACGTGACGCTGATCTACAGCTTGCCGAAACAAATATGACAACTATTTTTTTTTTTTTTTTTTTAAATCAATTATTTCAAAATTTCAATATCAAAATTTCACGTTCAACATTATCTCGGTTATTTAACTAAAAATCATTTCATTCGATGTTATTAAAATTTTCCTTTCGAATATCGGAGAGTTTACCTATACTAATAGAAGAAAAAAATATTTTCCCTCGAATACGTTACAGACTTAAAAATTACGGCAAACTTTCAGACCTCGAACAGCTGATGCCTAGTTGAATGTGAGAATGTGTAATTTCGTTAGAATTACATCTTTCGCAGACAAAATTGATGACTTTTTCACGATCTGCAACTTTCGGTCTAAGATAAATAAAACCGCACTCGAAATATGCAAAACAAAACTTCGTACTTTTGGCCACAACCGTATCTCCAGTTTATCCGTATGATAACCATATCGAGACTGGCGGCAAGAACTCGTAAAAATTGACCTACGAGGAGATATTTTGCGGTTTTATTAAATTATTCTAAACCGAAGCTGAATTTAAAAAAGAAAAAAAAAAAAAAAAAAAAAGATCTGGATAAAATATCAAATTCCCGGAGATACCCAAACCCTGACAGATTCCACGAGAATTCCACGTTTTCAGAATTTTCATAATCACTGAACGATGAGAGAAAATCATCGTTTTCACACCATATCGTTCACCAACACGAAGAATTAATGAAAATTCATATATACATTTAATATACTAACTGCTGACGGTTTAACTAACGAAGAGCACGTAAAACTTGACTCAGGCAAGTACTGGGTGGAAATATTGTTATATGCAGGGCTTTCCTATCATGTAGAGCAGTAGTTGTGTCGTAGAAAATGTATGAGTTTGTCTCTACACATACCATAATGTGCCAGAATCATAAATACTTATGAGCACACAGTGTGTGTAGATTGCAGTCTACTGATATAACGCTGGGTAATTACGGGTTTTAAGCGAGCGAGCATAAACCAGCGAGCGTGGACTCGTTACTGACCTACATAATTATTTGTTTAGTTAATTATCGTCACGAGACGACGACGCGGGACGCGATGCTGCATACAAGGTACGTCGTCGTCCACTACGTAATATCCTATAAGGTCTGGGACAGATGAATAAAGATATTCTTTGAAAATCAAAGAATTTTCAACTCGACGAAATAGCGTGGCTATTTTAATCGATATCATCGCTTTTTTCGTACGCAATATCATGAAATATATTGAAAAAATTTGCTAAAACAAATTCAAGTTCTTTCTTCTTACCTTTGAGAGTTTCTCGCCTTCGTGATGCGGCAGAAGCGTCCTAAGGGACTGAAAGCCTGCATTGATGCTCTGCATCCGCCTTCGTTCATTGCTGTTGGCGATTTCACGCCTCATTCTCTTCTCTTGCTCCATGTGGCTTCTCGGCGTCCCCCGTACCACGACTCCGTTACTGTTATGCCCGTTTAGATTTATGCCTTGTTCGTCGTTTGACTCCTGAAGGTCAGGGTGTTCTCCGACAACCACGTTCGTGGCTACGGAACCCTCGTCCGCCCCCTCGCTGCTGCTGTAACAAAATTAACGATGATTGTCCAACTTGCCCTATCAATTAATACGAAAACTTAATACGACGATGAATCGAACTTATCTTCGGAAAATCACGAAGAAAACAAGAGATAAAGTTGAAGGAAAAAAAAAAGAAAAAAAAGAAAAAAAAAAAAACCTAATGATTTCTCGACTCATTAACGATTCGTCGCGCTGAATCATCACGAGCGCGTCTAGGTCTATACCATAAGTCGGGATTTAATCAAGTCTCAAGATTAGAGCGGATGAAGTAATTAGTTAGCTAGACGGAAGTATAGGTACGATGAAATATCAATGTTATCGGTAAAAATTTGGTGAAGCTCGTCACTATGAATGGAAGATTGTTACCTGTACCGAGAAGAAGAACGAAAGACGAAGGAAACGCGTGGGGAATGTCAGGGAAAATCCTGAGGCCTTAACGTACGTTCCAATACTAATTTCTACAGCATAATATGGCCAAGCATTGTGTCTGTAAGTTAGGATTTATTTTTTTCCCCTGAGGCACTGGCTAGCGATATCGCCAATAGCGGATTCCAATCTGTTTGTATTATGCGGTCGGCTATCCGTACTTATTACCATCGTCTCTTTACTTGTTTTCAGGAAAATTTCATTAGTCAGCGAAAGAATGCGGCTGACTTTCCGATCGCTTTTAAACAGCAACGTGGCGGGAACGTGCCCAACAAAAATCTTTCCTTTGAGGCGGTAAGAGAATTCGTTTAATTAATCATCTCTTCAACGAATTGCGATCAGCTATTATCAATTAATTACTTAATTAATTAATTAATCGATTATTAATTAATTAATCCTTTAGCACTCTAAAGAATTCGCGAAAGAAATGCGATAAAAATTTCCAAGGCCTTCGATCCGCCCCTATTATACAGCAGGAATTAAATTTCAATCTATAAATACGTATACACGCAGCTCATATCGTAGGAGGAAATTTTTAATCGCTGTATCTTTTGACTGAAACCACAAAATCGGAAATCAGTACAATTAGAACGGAAACTGAGAAGCGGGAATGTGGTGCAAGAACACAGATAAAAAATAATAACAATAAGCCCGAATCGTGGTATTAGTGTGAAGTGATTGGAAGGAATAATTTCGTTCCGTTCAATTTCGTAGATGCATTGAATCACCTGCACCGCGGAATAATTAGACGTTGAAAGTCGCAATTTATCAATTGTTTATCTGCCTGTTATATCTAATGAAATGTGTACGTTCAAGTGATGTGAAATATGCGACTGAAAAAAGGGGGAAGAAAAATAAAAGAAATGAAAAAAAGAAAGAACCACTGCGCCATATGGGGCAGATAAACGATCTAAAAGAAAAGAAGAACTCAGCAGCAGGAGTCAAAGACTCGTGAAGAAATTGATCCGTGAACGGATATAGCGGGACATGGATAGACAGACGTGTGAGCGTGGTCAGAGTAGCTTTTAAGGAAATTGGAATCCCTGTTTCCTTTAGCTTCCTTCCACTTCTTATCGTCCCGAAACGTTGTTATCAAACGTTGTTCCGTTTGTTTCCACAAGCGATACCACGTATAAGGATTTGTTAGTCCGTTTATATATTATTCCCCTTCTCACGCGACGAACATCATTGTTTATTTATCTTCATTTTTATTTTTATTTATATATTTATATATACTCCTTTCTAAGTGAAAACGTGACAAATGACCAGTGTACAAATATATATTACGAGGATCAATTTGTCTGTATTATACACAAGAAATATACGAGAACTTCTCGTAAAACGTCTGAATCAACGAATAACCACAAAATTTCTGATAAATCAAATGTCCAAACTCCCACGCATAAGTTTTGACGCGCCAAAACCTATACAAACTATAGCTTTTTCATACACTCAAAGTCAAGATCATTTAGAAAAAAAAAAAAAAAAAACCGGTAAAAAAGAAAGAAATAAAATCTACCTACTGATGTTTCGAATTCCGATCGTTGATAGCCAATAATATTTTATTCCATTCAATTTTATTACGTCTATATCTGCTATACGTGTATAAAACGATCCATGGTGATAAGTTTTTCGTGAAAAATGAATTTTCTTAAGCGTGCGAAATACGACCCATGGGCCAAACTTCGATTTGCGAATAAACAGCTGACTGCATCGCTTGTCTGACCTTGGTACACACACAAGGCTCTGACGATTTAGTCGGCGATCTCTCCGAGCTCATGGGATAGATACAGATATTGCACGCAACAATTTGCGCACTAGCCGAGTAGGTATTTGCTATCATGTGGCGCAGTACTCAAGCCTCTGAGGTCAAACAATCAGATATAGATATATCTGCTATACGCTTTAGAAGCGGCATAGATTTCCCCCCTTGGAGTAAATGATCCCTTTTCTGGTACAGCGTAGTATACAAAATATTAGAGAATAAAGAGTAGGAGGGTCACGTGTTTCTCAAAATCGAACTGAAAATAAGGAGGAAAAAATGTTTATTGTATGTATAAACGGATTACCTCATACTCTGAATTACATTACTCACAGTATATATTATAGCGGTGAAAAAACGAAGGAGTAAAAAATAAAACAAGGAAATATAACCGCGATTTAACCGGATCTGTAAATCGAACAAATGGTATCGTACAATTTAGACATACCTATAACAACTATGTATAGAAATATTCCCACGCCGTTCGTTTGTCTGCTGTTGCATGGGTTGGTTTAGCACGGCTGTCTCTACTCGACCAAATCGAACGGACAGTAATAGTAATAGTTATAGTTATAGTAATATTAAATTAAAACTACGAATCGGAGCTGTGGCCATCGCGTCACGGATACTAGAGAGAGATCGACGGATTCTCAGCTGACATGAGAATAAGCTTGTTTAGAAAATTATTCTCCGAAAGATTCTCGAACAGTCCGCGACAGGTGATAATATATTTATCGGAACAAATTTACCTCCGGTGAATTATTTTTATTTCGATCAACGAAGAGCTGATGACTAAAAAATTTTGAGGAATTTTCAGAGAGAAAAGAAAGAGAGAGAAAAAAAAAAATTAAATCTGGCACGATATTACGATTTTTAGGCAACGTTCGGAGGAAGTTTATAAATATGAGAAAATGACAAAAAAAAAAAAGGGATAAAAATAATATTTTCGAAATACACTGTCGGGACGCGAAAGCGAAAAAAAAAAAAAAAAAATATTTCGCATATTTTTTTTCAGGTCGTAAGTCATAGTTACTAAAATACGATTTTAGCGAGTATTTAGACTGAAGTGGCCAGCAATTTATTGGTGATAAATACCTTATGCCATTATTTTATGGTAGCTACTCCATTTCATGAGAAATAACTATATATTCTAATATAATAGTATAAATAATCGAGAATTTAGTATTATCGTAACGACAATACTAACTAGACGTATCTACTTCTTTGTTTGAAATATATGTATATTTATGTATACCTATATGTGTTATGAGTAACACGTATTATTTATGTGAGCATAACAGTATTGTTATGCTAAAGAAAAGGAAAGGAAGAAAAAGAATAAAATAAAAATCCCGGAGTGTAAATCGCGCGCATGGATGAGAAAAATAATGAATTATTCTTATCAACCAGAATAACTGTTTCACTGATTGAATAAAATACAAAGTCCAATATACTTGTGTGAGATTGATACGAGAAAAAAATAATTGATAAATGAGGAAAAAAAAAAAAAAAACAAGAATAATTTTTTCACCAATCTTACTCTGTTCTGATATTCCGGTTTTGAGAGAAATTTAACCACCCATTATTGCAGTCCGCAATAAAAGCTTGAATTTTTAATTTACCGAAGTTTCGAACACGTATACGTAACGTGTCATTCCATTGATCGAGTTATAAAAATTGAGCTAATTAAATACGTGTACATAAATATGTAAGAGAATAAAACCTTGCCGTTTTAATGAATGATTAAAAGATGTTAATTTTCGTTTGAAAAGTCTGTTTCGGATCGTTCGGTTGGATTAATTGAAGAAATAATGGAAAAAAAAGAAAAAAAAAAAATACGAAAAATGAAAAGAATTTTACAAAGTGAAAAAATGTCATCGAATATGCAATTATTTCGCTCGCTAAACGTTTTGGTAGCCAGAATCAGCGACATACCCGACCAACCCGGCCGAGAGACGTGGTGAGTCATCGCCCGGAGCCGTGACCTTCGGCGCTGCTCTGCGGAACACGCTCATTCCACACGTGGCGGCGATAACCAAAGCATGGCGAGCAAGAGGCAACCAAAAGCTCCGCATCTACGCCGTCGACACCATAATTGGGCGGACGCGTCACCAAGCCGATCAAAACTCGTCGATGAAAATTTTTGCACTTGCAATAGCGAGCCTCGACTTACCTCGTCTTCCTCTTCCTTTTAGATTTCGTACGAATGTAGTTATTTCTGTACGTACGCGTTTGAACATAACGAAAAGCTTTTTGCAGTCGGAATGAAATAAATCTTATTTTTTATCTTCCCCATTTTTTCCCGTTTCTTTTATCCTGTCCAGCAGTATGCAGTATATATATCGCAGTTCTCTCGGTATAACTTTCGGTCTAAAGAAGAAAACATAGTGCCCAGACCATCGTGTTGACTCGTTATATCATCCGTATAGCCTCATACACTTTTGCGGATTTTAATTTTTTTAATTTTTTTATTATTCCAAGATTTTTAAACATACACGAAAAATGTTAAACACAATATTGTAAACCGGTATTTTAGTCATACCAACGAAAACCTGGATCGTAGGTAATAATAATTACTCATACATAATATCCTTGTTTGTTTGCGAAAAAAACAAAAAAAAAAAAAAAATTTATTCCCGCGAGCTTCAAGCCTTACTTTTTTCGTATTTTCACGAATTTATTATGCCTCTCTCTCTCTTTCTATCTTTTTAAATTATATACGAATAAAAGATATCAAAAATTCAATTCAATGATAATTATTGAATCTTGGATGATGATTTCTTTTTCATTTTTTTTTTTCATACTAAAACTGGGCTAGCCCATACAATTTAATTCTATAAACGCACACCTGACTATAATCTTGAAGTATTCATTAATAAATGAAGAACGGGTCACCGGCCCTTCGTCTACGAACATACGCTATAATGACTATTCAACTTCCGTTCTGCCAAGGTCCGTAATGGTTCAAGGACGGACATTGGTACACGTGGAATTCGCGTCCGTCGCGTATTATCAGCTGGTGTGTCGGCGTTCTGACGTCACTCGAATGAGCCAGCCAGGCGGTAGTCGCATCCCTCCCAACCCACCAATTTCCTCTACCGCCGCCTGCCTCACCTACTATGTATACCGCGACGGGATGGGATAGGCGAGAGAACGAGATCAGAGCGCGCGCGAGAGAGAAAGAGAGAGAGAGAGAGAGAGAGAAAGAGAGAGGGAGCGAGAGATGAACATAGTACAGAGTATGGACGGGAGAATATATAGAGAAGTGGGTCGCCTAGATTCCCCCTTTGGACAGGGAGTGTGTATTGGCGCGTTAGTCTTCCCCCCTTTCGCCCCATGTCGTCGGCACTGCGTAGCGAGTGTAAATATAACCCCGTTGTAATTAGATCTATCGCGGCTACTGAGTGAGTCTGAGGCCCCCCTCCTTTCGCCCTTTGCCCTTTACCATTAGCAGGTTCTTGTACCTAGGTATATAGACGATAACCGCGCAGCATCGCTATACGGATGACGATATGTCTAAACTTTAAGGAATATACCTAGTAGATTTATTAATAAGGTGGAATTAAAAATATCGAAGATTTATCTGGCACGGGAATGATATAACCTGTATGGATCACAAGTACATATTATCATGCGTGTAATATAGGTACGTGAGTATATATAAATCTACGTGTATATATATACCGCGATCCGGTGAAATGAAAAGATTGTTGAAACAAAGTGAATAATGAAAATGATATCGCTGATTGAAGTTGGTGTATATACATATCTATATATTTATATATAGATATAGATATACACAGCGCTCGATCAATCATATAATTATGCATACGTATTATACCTACGTGTTTGTAATGATGGAGATATACAGATTACAGCTATTATAGTAAATTATGAAATAACTATATAACATGTTGGCTAACTTGCAGAGAGTATAATAAATACCACCGCGTTATCGCGATTTTTTTTCTTTCTTCTATATTTTATTTCCCTTCCACTTTCCTTTTCTTCTCTTTCAAGATTTTTCATCTTATTTCATTTTATTTAATTTTTGTTTACTTTTTTTTTTTTGCACCGCTAATCGACAACCGTGCACAAAATTCTTCTCGATTTTTTAGAGAAGCTTTTGTACGGATATACCAGTCCTACAGACCTGACGATGAGAATATCGAGCGCTCCGCGGTACGGTCATAGCAGTGACGGTGGCGGTGCCAGAGTATCAGCAAAAAGTGAAAACACATCGAGAATCAACCGCGAGCGGACGGACGGACGGACGGACGAACCGACGCGCCGCGACGCGAGACCGACGTGGCTAGTGAGTCACGCACAGCTGACGGCTGGCGCCACTCAGCTGGCTGGCTGGCTTATACTCTAGCATATCTATTCCCAGCGTCTGTCTATCATCAGCTGTCCGTCCGTGCGGTAAAAGAAGCTAATCGGATATCGAACAATTGAAGGATATTTCTTATGAATTCTTAGAAATTTTTTTTTTTTTTACAAAGATCTATTCTTTCATTTTTTGTTTACAAAGTATATTGCATACGAAATTGAATGAATAATTTCGTAACAAGACTATAATACGTACCGCGGTGTAGTGAGTTGGCAAAATAAGATGACAGTAGCACGTGTCAAAAAAAAAAAGACACTGAAAATATTATTATATTTTGTCCTTGATTTTTACTTATATCTTTAGTTTTTTTTTAATTTATTTTCTGTCCTTTTCTCTTTCCACGTGTTGTCCACGCGTGCATAAGTGATTGCTGCCATACGTATAGTAACACCCATCTCTGACAGACGAGTTACGTTCGAGACCTGTTTACCCGTTCCCCGTGAAATATTAATATTATATTATACTTACGCGAGGACGGGACAGCAGCGCGGGGGATCTTTCGAATTCTAAATTTACTTATTCGACTTCGCAGTCTCGTGCAAACCGAGATAGACGCGGTCTAACAATAAGCGAATTTCGATTGTGTGCGACTGGAACAGACAGCTGGGGGAGCTACTGTACTCGTCTATCAACGTCCGGATAAAAATTTAGTAACTCGAGACCGATGATCAATATATATACGAAATCAAATTATAGGTATCATTCACCCCAAAGAAGGAAAAAGAAAAAATTGTGGGAAAAAAAGCGGACAGCTGTTTTTTTTTTTTTTTTTTTTTTTCTCCACGATTATGAGAAGAGAATTGAAACCAATTTTTCAGCGAGAAATATAGGACTGAAAATGAGTATAAACGAACACTTAAAAGATGTAAGACGTTGCATATACATGCGGAGTAAACCGTTTCGATTGTTTTTTTTTTGTTCTTATAACAATTTACATATCGAGAAACGATGAATAATGCAGTGTAGATATTATGTGCGCTTGTAGTCGATGTTCGCGAAGACGCGTGCCGTCAACGGTTGTATACTAATGCAAAAATATATATCTCGCAGTATGCCAAAATCTATTCCTTTCCTTTCTTACTTTTCGCTACATATTTATCTTGGCTTCGTGTCAAACGCGGATGATTTGAGGCCTCGATCAATCATATTATTTCATGTCAGTGTATCTAGATTTTAGCAACAATATATATTATACTCTATGTTACTCTAAGATATTAAGTTTGCAGAATAATTAGGTGCCATTTTACAATTTTCGATCTATCTCGATAAAATAAATGTAAGTATATAATATACGCACATTTTTGAACGGAAGGATAAAAATCAAATCCATGTGTTACTGCCGCTAATTCCTCCTCCTTACCGTTATACCCATATTGTAAACGAGCCCGTTCATTTGCCGACCGCCACTTATGATATTCCTTTTCCGAAGGTCAATCTTGGCGGACAACCTTGTCAATTACAATCAATTATATTCAATTACAGAGGTGAAGATCTAACGAATTGGTGAGTTAGTAGGTACCCCGCTCTTCTTCTAAAGTGAGGCTTTGTTCACTCAATCGCGTCTTCTTGGATATCTTACTTTGACAATACGTCTTTAAAAAAATTCACGTTGAATCATCGTTAATAGGGCTAGATTTACGCGCGAAGAACTTCCCAACGAATTATGCGATACTATATTGATGCAGAGGAACAAATTCTTCCTTATCAGTACTTTTATTTTATTATTTTATACCTACGAAAAATTTCGAAAACTCATTCAAAATGAAAAGCCATGATTCGTCTTGGAGAAGAAAAAAAAAAAAAGAAAATTAATTTTTAATCACAAGTCTGCCATGAGGTATACCTACTTTTTTCAATCATTTCCAACGCAAATACTAAGATCGACTATGAATAAAAAAGAAATATATTTCAAATCGTTTTCAAATCCGTAATATGCACATCGTCCAGATTCTAGGCGGCCCACGTTTCTCGGTGGATAGAGGGGTCGGAGGTAGAGAGGGATCAGGGAGGATTGTGTATTTTCGAAGCTACTGGGGCGTGTGCCCCGGCTCAAGGCCGACGTTGATGGCGCAGCTGCCCTGCGTGCATCCATGGCGTATATATATTGTACGCTTCAGTAGCCCTTCCTCCCTGCCCCTAGTTATACGGCATGGAACGAGTACGCGAAGGCAACCCTCGTATCTCCGGCATGGTAAGCTCTCCCTCCATCGCCAACGCGTATAGATAGATATATATATATACCACCGTCCCGCCTGCTGCTTTAACAGGAAAGAGAGCCACCTTCGGTTCGCAGACCAGAAAAATAGTGTTTATTTTTATAATTCCCTCTGCCCTGCATCGTGCACCGCTCAGCTGGCTTCGATATATGTATGTCGTATGTATATAGTACGCCGAAGCGCGCGTAGTAGATACGTCTCTATATGTGAACGTATAACCGAACCAAACCGTGCCGTACCGGACCGTACCACATCGTATCGTACCGCGGCCCCCGTAGCTAACCACTCGAGGGCGTGTGGCCACATGGATATCACTAGGCCCGCGGGTTGTTGTTTCAGAACTCTCTCCCTCTTCTACTATACAAGGTACCTCCGTCTATCCGGACAGAGTATTGCTCGCCCGAAGATAGATGTACATTGTGATTGTGATGTTTCATCGAATTGGAAGATTATTTGATTTGGGTAAAGGAAGAATGAATGACAAAGAAATTTCTGGCCATTAGATGGACCAGAATCGCTAAAGTAACTTCGAAACGATTGGATTTATCGAAAAAGACCAAGATACCTTTTATGTAGAGCGTTCAATTTTGAACAAAGTATAATTTTTGCAGAATTTTTCTAAATAGATCAGTTCTTGAGATATAAGGTATCGAAAAGCGTCACAAGAACATTTCCCATGTTATCCAAATAGGAAATGAAAAATGGCGATGAACAATCTCTAAATGTTAATATCAAGAGCTAATTCTTTTCGAGGCTTGTTATTTGAGCATGAACAAGAAATTTTTGAAGGTGCCTCTTGACAAAAAAAAATTACTCAGTTTATTTGACTCATGCTTGTATATATAGATAATAGATATGCATATATCTATACAGCAAAATTCGAATATCACGTGTAACTACAGAGTATATAGTCGAAGAAAAACGGGTCGAGATATCAGTCTCGAGTCTAGCTAGTTCTGGGAGGCGTCGGGACGCCGAGAATGTCCCGCCGCCTCGCTTATACTCGCTATGAGTAGGACCACGTGCTCGAGAACACGGTCGGCTGCGTCTAACCAAAAATAGCCGCCGATGAAGACGGGGACGACGGACGCTTTGGTCCGGACCTATATCACTACCTTGGCCCTCTTCAGAATAACGACGATGTTCAAGTCTTCGCGTTAGAATTTTTCACTCGCGATCGAATACGTGTACGATTCGAAAAAAAAAAAAGAAAAAAGAAAATAAAACCATAAAAATCTCAAAAACACATGACAAGAGTCGCAGCGTAAACTTTGTCGATTACTTCAATAATTGTACATTTAAGAAGTGAAAACTATAAAAATTCGTATCTTATTACTCGAAACTTTTTCCAAAAATATTAAACTTGCTGATCGGACTTTAAATCTTGGATTAAGGGACGCGAGGCGTCGCGACGCCTTGACCGAGCTACATGCGTCTTTAGGTTAGGTAGGGGAGGGGAGGGGGTCAATGAACTTTAAAGTTGCCTCAAAGTCGCATCGCAGCTGGTCTGTATAGCGGTGCGGTCAATCAAGCCCCGAGTAGTTGCACCACCACCGCGAAGAGGGGTCATTGGGTCAATCTCACCGCGCGTTTTTGTATAGGATAGGTATTATATGCCGGAGAAAGAATTGGCGAAAGTAAAAATGTCAGGTCGAAAGGATAATCCAAGATTTCCTCGAGTTACGAATATACATATAGTACGTATCGCCAAATTGAACAATACCTATACATTTATCGCGAGTGAAATGAAAGTGAATAAAAAAAAAAATATTGAACAAAATTATGATTCGATGAATAATGTCAAAAACACAGCCTGCAAAAGAAATTTGATTATAAGTAATAATAATATTAATAATAATGATGATAAAGAATTCGCGCTGTATCCTGGGAGTCGTAAAACTGTTTGATAAAGTATAAGTCGTACAATCTATAAGTTTTGAACTAGCTTCGTATAATATATACCAGGCTAAAAATCTCTTCCGGTAAGAAATCTGTAAGGAGATATCAGGTTACAATCGTCGTCCGACCACCCTAGCTACTTTTCGCATACGTTTCATACGTGTGTACATAATACTATGTAGTGTGTATACGATAGTTTGTTCGTTCGCGAAGAATATACCTAGGTGTATGTATACAGAGGGGAGAGAAGAGAAGAGAAGAGAAGAGAAGAGAAGCTGAGCCGAGCTGAGCTGAGCTAGACGAGTATAAGAGCAAGCCGAAAAGGAGACGCGGGTGTATGAAGGATACAGACTACGGAGTGAGAAAGATGGACGAACATATATTTAGCGAAGTATGACGTCACGCGGGTCGACGCCGTCTCGCAGCTGCCGCGTTGCCTGCTTTTGCCTCTGCCTCTGCCTCTGCCTCTGCCTCTGCATCGGTCTGCTTTTAATCGAAGAAAGAATATTGGCGACAGTCGCGATTGACGAGTTGAAAAAAAGATATTGGTAACGAATAGTTTGATTAACATAGTTATAATAACGAAAAAATGATATGAAAATTGAATTAATTCATCTAATTATAAGCAGCACCGAAGTAGAAGATGCGACCGTAATTAACTCTCTATGGTAAGAATCCAGACACTATAAAAAGTGGCCATGGTGTAGAAGAAGGAAATAAAATAGAAAAATAGTAACAAGAACATGAAATCAATGCAAAATTATGGGGTGGATAAAAAAAAATAGCTATACTTATATATATATATACGACTTTGTTATAGGCAGGTGTTTCTGGCAAAGGTATATCCTTATACTACCCAAGATATACGCGTATGTATAATACATGAATATGCATGTACCTGTATCATACCTATACGCATATGTTTACGAATCCTGCAGCTATTATTCGGGGCAACAATATTGTATTGTTAGGATATACCTATCTCGCCGAGCCTGAGTTAAGCTAAGCTAACCTGACCTAACCTTACTTTACTTTACTTTACCTTGCCTTGCCTTGCCTTACCTAACCTAACCCAGTGCACTTTAACTTGGCCGAAACAAGCCAAGCTGCTTAGAGGTATACGCGCGTCGCAAAGTTAAGATCCAGTCGAAAGGGACCAAGTGAATACCGGCTGAGCCAGGTTTATAATACCCGTGTTATATTTATATGTATGTATGTATGTATGTATATATAGATAGATATAGATATAGATGTAGATGTAGGTATATACCCATCGGGGATTTAGCGTTGTTGAAATCCATGTGAGATTTTGGGTTGTCGGAGAGGTGAACAAAGGACGTACCTCTAAGACCAGGTAAGCTCAAAATAGACCGAAACGTACCGGCCTGCGGCCTTTGTGTCAGGTATGGGAATAAGGTATAAGGTATAAGGTATGGGTATGCAGCTCGTACACGTATAGATGTATTAACGCAGAACGAGTATCCTAGATGTATACAATCTTATATACGAGAAGTTTGCGCGGGATGAATACGGGTAGGTATAACGCAAATTTAGTCCCTGGACCTAAATCTTATGCTTAGACTCAAAATTCAGGCATTTTCCATATGTAGCGTAATACAAATACGAAAAGCACGTTTCTCGAAAAATCACACAACGACGAAGTTTGAGTGAGAAATTTGCAAATTATTATTCATTCAAGAAACAAAATGAAAAGCTCGCGAAACATAAATAAATGACGAAAATTGTGTGGTGTGTGGTTAATTTCTCGAATAGATTTGGAATTGACCGACGAAAATAAATAAATGAATAAGCCTTGTCCTATCGCGTTGATTTACGTCTTCCCGCATCGAGTGTCTGCGCTAGTATAACTAGTTGATTTTTTTTCTTTCTTCTTTTTGTTTGTTGTTTTCTTTTTTTCTCTGTATGTAATCTACACGAATTATTAACATATTGCGGGGTACGATTTTTCACCCGAAAGAAAAATGGTAATTTCTGAAATGATAGCTGGTTAACGATATACCGACAAGGATAAATCGCTGCGGAATACACGTGACAGCGTAAGTACATACTATTTGTTCTGTTCGTTTGAAAACATTAAATTATTATACACCGTCTAAAAATCAATGCTTTCCATATTATACCGTGTAGTAGGTCGTCAATGTTTCATTGTCAACTAAATTCATTGATTTCAAAGGGGTTATCAGTGTCGTGAGTATTCCGACAAAGGCAAACAGAGACCGTTCAACTAACCGCCAACCAGTCAACCAACAAACTAACGCACCGACCAACGACCCACAAGCAACAAGCAACAAACAAACAAATAACTACGACGACGAATGAATACTAGCTTGTCGAGAAATTTACGCATATTGCCTTTTCAAATTTGCGTATTCTAACTCTTCGCGTTGTAAAAAGGAAACGAACAAGAAAGAAAAAAAAAAAAAAAAACGGCACTAAATTAATCAAAAGCAAACATTGAATATTAAATCGATCAAAGGTTGTGCATGTCGTAAACTGAAACCCGTGTGTGACATAATATATGTGTATAAGTAGGGATATACGTGAAATAAAAATTATTCTACACCTATATAACCTATCAACGTAACCATTCAGAATAACCGTATCTGAGACCAGGTGTATTTAAATTCATATACGGCGTGTACCTACCTACACCCCTGAACTGAAACGTGGCAACGTGTAGTTAAAAAAAAGGAAAAAAGAAAAAGAAAATAAATAAAATGCATCGTAACTACTACGCAGTATCGCGTAAACCCACGCGGACTGCATCGTACGCAGCAATACACGAGCCGCAACGCACACGCATACGTATTAATACATCGAAGAAAGGGCCTGCGTGACACAAAGGGACTGGGTTTCCTAGTACCGCAGGGACGAGTACGTGGAGGAGGGGAGAGGAGGAGAAGGAGAAGGGAGACTCGAAGTGGTAGATAGCCAAGAGGGTGACGGCACGGCGGTGGGACGAGGCGAATGGAGGGAATTGAGGAGAAAGGGAGCAACGGGACGGAGTGTTCGAGTGGGGGGAGAGAGGGAGAGGTAAAGACCCTACGAGGAACTACTTTCTCCCCCTACCTCGGGCGCTTCCGTCGACAAAGTTAGAGTGAGGGGGGATAAAAGACGATGGGGAAGGAGAGTGAGGGAGAGAGAGAGAGTACGAGAGTAGGGGCGAGGGATGCGGCAGCGAAGGGCGACGCTTCGGAGTCCGAAAGAAGCTGGAAATTTTCGAGAACTTCTCTTTCCTCTATACCGTGCTAACACCGCTACGAATATTCACCACCGTTGAGTGTTTGCATTGAGTAAGGTAGAAAGGAAGTAAGGAACGGGGATGAGAAAAGAAAGAAGTTGGGAAAAATAAAATGAAATGAAATGAAATAAAAATAAATAAATAACTCGAAAAAAAATTTTAAAAAAAATGTCACGAAGCACATGAATATAACAGTGTATTAAATATATACAACAAGAAGAAAAATAGAAGAATGGGGTTATTGTATAGAATTTTGAGTGACAATTCTATTGTAATTCTATAAAGAAGAAACTTTCTAGCGTCAGAGTTGGTTTTCTTACGAATGTTGAAAAAAGCAAACTAAAGCCAGAGAGAGAGAGACGTTCGATTGATGAGGAGTCGAGTTTCTATAGCTTTAAAAACGAATATATAGATCCTCTGTTCTCGGACCATAAGCAACATAAATATCTTCGTATGCATAGACATTAATACGCAGCTTATACACGGAGGATATATTTTATGCTGTATATTTGGCGATAACGGGGTTAGGGTTCTTATGCAAGTGCACGAGATGCACCGCACGTCGACGACTATATGGAACGCGAGAGGTCACAGAGACACCATTGTTGTCTGCACGTCGTGCTCCGATGTCGGACGGACGTACTAACGAAAGGACGGATGGGTGGGTGGCTGCTGTAACTGTCGCGGCCGAGTTTTCAACGCGTTAAACGACGAGTAACCCGCTATCTCTCCACCTCGACGCGCCGTTTGCGTTAACAATAACAACAATGACAATAAAAACAATAACGACAACAACAATTATGATAATAATAATAATAATCATAACCGCCTCATCAAGAAAAATAATAATAATGATAATAATAACAAGACCAATGTATGTATGCGTGTATGACTCCGTCGAGGGCGCGCGTACTCTCGACTGAATCGATTCGAGCTTGAATGGATGGCACTAACTTAGCTGTTATGTATATGTTACGTATCTCTTTCTCTTTTTCTCTCTCTTTCTGTCTCGCGAGAAGTTGGATCTTTTACGTCGTCTCGCGTATACCTATAGTATATCGTATGTTGGATTAGTCGGATAATTTGTAACTGTAACTGTGAATTAATAATATTATTACGACACAGACGCAACCGCTCATCGATCTAGTTTACATACTTTACTTTACTCCGTACCATGTAACCTCTTGCTCTATAATCGTGGGATTTGAATCACACATATAATTTTCTCAGTATTATTATGTATACCTTATTTTCATATTTCAATATATCGTACGAATATTGTGACATTCAATTTGTACGTTTATATGAATACAAATATGTATCAGATATTATTTTCTTCCTTCTGTTCCTTCATTTTCCTGACATTACACCCTGCAGAGCTCGCGGTCGATCCACCTGTTAGATAAAACGCGATATAAATATTCCGAGGGACCGTCGACAGCTGCTACATGAAAACGATTGAAGCTTAGGCCTTGTTTGTTTTTTTAACACAAAAGTGTAAATATGGGTTTTAAATATTACACGTTTTTTTTTGTCTCAGATTTTTTGTTTTCGAAATTTAGAGAATTGCATTTTTACCTAAAAGATCACGAAAACGTATAGAGATATGTATTCGGGGAACAGAATTTGGGAGTGGTCAGTTGTAGGTAACCTACATAAAATAATATATGGTATCAAGACGGCAGCTGGTGCAGGTCTCTGACGATAGAAACAAGAAGGGGTATTTTATTAACAAGATTAGGAAATATGTAGTTGCAGCAGCAACCGATAAGTCCATTCCTAGACGAGGCCGACCAAGTGCAAGCGTGTACCTAACTCTACATACCCAGAGACATACTGCGGTGCAGCAGGTAAATCGAGTGATCTCTTTCGCGTCAAATAATTTATATATATACTTATATGTAGCAGAAAATAGTCAGTGCATGGAAGGGAATGGGAATGAAAATAAAAAGGAAGTCAATCTAATTTCGAAAAATCTAATTAGATATATCATTCGCGTTATCGGAAGGTATATTACATATATTATACGGAAACAAGAATAATGAATGGGTATAAACGGGAAGAGATTGGTGTAGATTTGTCTAACAAATTCACTTTATATATTACGTTTCTAAACGAGTCAGAGTTCCCGCGAGAAAATATATATATATATATATACACGAAGAATGAAGATACTATCACGGTATAGAGTAAAAACTACTTGTTGGACATTATTACAGAGGGTGACGGTGAGAGAGGAGAGGGAGAGGGTAATAAAGAAAAAGGACGAGAGAACCTAGAGGGAGAAATATAATGAATAAAACGATAACGATTAAAACCAACAACAGTCAAATCACAGGGTTATTATACTACAATGTCCATATGTATGTATGTATCGATCTCAGTGTAACAATGTATAATTATATACAATTAGCTCGCTTGCGGTATATTTTTCTCAGTTTATTGCCTTGTTTTTCCATCACAGTTGGATAATTAAAAAAAGAAAAAAAAAAAAAAAAGGAAAACAAATAAATGTTCCCTTCTGTTATTACATCCATATTGCGATGATGAAAATCAAACAAAATTCGGCAAAATGCGGTAGGTACGGGATTTTAAATATGTACGCGGCTGCAACGTCGAACGTAATACGTATACGCCTATATATGTGTATATGAGTGTAGCACATGTATTCCGTCTGTCTGACTCTATCTATTTTTCGCTACCAAGTACACGTGCACCGAGTTTGCCGAGTGCAGCTACGACGAGCCGCAGTTACCTGTACAGTATAACGTATAGTTGACCGTGGTCAAGATTCGAACTATAGTAGAAACAGAGTTACATATACTGCAATATATTATGCCACAGGGGCAGGTTAAGACTTTTGTATATACGCGGGTATAATACATAAAGAATAATCAGTCTGTGACAGCGACGGGATTTGTTTAGCTTTAAATAACTTAATCACGAACGTTAATTCTACCATAAAGGTAAACGCTTTGTAAGATCTAGGTGCCTGCCTGGTATGCCTTGGGAATTAAGCGATTAAACCCTCGCAAATACTTGAGACCAGTTATACAACCTGGATCCAAACGAACCAACGACAATAACTAAGATCTGGGGTAAAGCGACGAAATATTTTGCTGCGATGACTTTTTTACTTTAGAAAATATTTGAATAATTAATCTCGAATTATGTGTAAAGATGTTGAGTTATTTTGTTTTTTGATTTTTACGGTAGGATAAAAAAGAATAGCGATATCCTCTGTATCGATCATAGAAATGTTACGCCGCAAAAGATGAGTGAAAAATGTATGAGAACGAGTACGAGGAGGTATATATCAACGAGAAACAACAAAGAGCTTGGGTTAGCCGCCGTCAAGCCTTAGTAGGTTATTTTTAGATCTACGCTCGAATACCTACACGTAACTAATATCGTACGGTATTAGTGCATGTACGTACCTCGAGAACGTAACCCAACCTGATCGCAGGTTGATAGAAATAAATGATTATGAAATGTAGTAGCGATAATACATACATAAGTATAGGCGCAATGTTGTTGCATAGAACACATATATTCAAGGAAGAATCGCACATGTAAAAATAAATTTCCGAAAAATCAATAAGACGACGTTATAATCTATAGATAGAACGAAATATTATTAGTTTTCGTAATAGACGATGCTGGGAAGAGGAATACGGAATTGAAAAAAATAAAAATACGTCATGAATTAAGTTAATAAAATTGAATGAAAAATTTGCTGAAATTAAGTCTGTTAATCAGCTGATTGTTTTTTATACCGCAGGTTTTCCGTCGTCAGCTGATAAGATGCGATATATATGTATACCAGTATGCGTACAGTAGCGCAGACATCAATTGACGCCAACTACGTCATTGGTTAGCAAGAAAATTGCACAAACAGCATAATATAATACCGTGTATAGATACAGCTTACTTATAATACTACGATAGGGAAACTGTTATCAATTACCTACGCATCATTATTATGTATATACAGCTAGTGGGAGACTCGGATTGTGTGAGTAAGAACTTACGTACTGGCGCCAAGTGTTCATTCAACGGTTACATCGAGCATATATAGGAATACACACGTGTATTATGTATGTATGTATGTGTATATATGTATATGTATATATATATATAAATAAGTGAATAGAATAATGGACATGCTGTATATACAAATACCTCTATGGCGTGCAATTAGTTTTTCCATATATACACCATAGCGCATGCCGTGCAATAGAATGTGAATATTCACGATATGTATTATCATATCAGATATCTCAATTTTTCGGCGGCGTGCCTTGATCAATTTCTACACCGTGGCGGAGAAGAAGAATTCGAAACGGGAATATAAATAAAAACGAAAATAAAAATAAAAAGTACAAAACGAATGAGAAAGGGAGAAGTCCCCCCCTGGATGCAACCGTCAGACAAAAGAACGCGACGCGAAGGCAGGTGTCGTCGAAGAAGTAGTGGCGTTAGACTAGACACAGCCGACTCGCCGCGTGACGAGCAACTCGAATTTGTCGAAAAGAATTGAGAGCGAGAAAAGAGAGGTTTCAAGAGACACGTGTGTAGAAATGAAAATATGTAAACACGAAGGAGGCATTCAGCCGGCCGGCCGGCCTGCCGGCGTGGTTCTCTCGTGTTATTTATAGAAGCAAATTATTGTGCAACAAAACGGGATTACGTAAGTCGCTGGGTCTGTCGTCGTTCACCATACCACAGCACACAACACCGCGCCGGCGAACTCTCTCGTTGTTAGAACTTAAAAGTCTCTTCTTTTATTACGATTCAGAAGTTTCGCTGTACGCGTACTACGTAAAGTATATACATATGTATACCGCATTTTTAACGGAAGTTGGTTTTATTATCTGAAACATGTGCAGGAAGCTCGAGACTTTCTGTCATAATATATATATGAACGTTGGTATAATTCTTTGTAAAATAAGGAATACGGAAAAACAATAATCGCTTCATTTACAACTTGACTGTGTTACGAATTGTCACTCCTATGGAAGTTGAACGTAAATCGCGGGTTACAAACATGAAGTAAAACAATTTATTTCAACTACATTATTCGGAAACAAATCGTCGTTGAGTAAACAGTGAAAACAGTAACAGTACAACGCGTGTGTTTATTTACTTTTTTCCGTATCGACATACCCCCCTACTGTTAATACATACGCATTCATATTGAAGGGGGGAAAAAAGACCGGCTGAATTTATTTCCTATAGACACGCGCGTATCTTAAATCATCGCCGATAAAACTCTTAACGAAATACTATACTATATGCAAATATTCATACGGCACTTAATTAAGTCAATCGTAGTACACGTCCTCTAGTACGCGACGGCAAATGGCGAGGCAGTTAATGATGAGCAAAACAATGAGAAGAGAAAAGAAAAGAAAAAAAAGAGAAAATAAAAGTAGAGTAGAGTAGAGTAGAGTAGAGTAGAGCCGGCCGGCCGGCCGGTGTCTCACACAGCTGAGCGAAATGAATTCGTTTAAATGCGCGTATATCGCGCGCGACGCGTCCCACGTTTCTAATTATAGAAGTTCATTATCGCGGTAGTCGGTCGCGCAGTCGGATCCGAGCGTACCGAGGTCCTAGTATTTCGTTTCGTTCGATAAGCGAATAACGAGGAGACAAAAAGTTCGACCCCATGTACGGGGATCGAAGCTGCGGTATAGATGTCAAGGGGTGATCGCGCGCGTGTTTTTAGCCCTAAGCGTGAAATGGCGCGTCATATTTGGGTTATAAAATATGATTTATATTGTCTGGCTTACCTGCAGAGTTCGGCTTCTTGCTCGTCAACTGCTTCAACGATTTCCTCCAGGAGAATTCTGTCGTCACTATTACTAAACACTGACATAATTCGCTGATCCGCACCACTATAACAACGCGTATTTCACGTCCCACCGTCACAGAGATAAACAGTAACCACCTAAGTAAAACACACTTTAACTCCAAGGTATTTACGAGGTTGTACACCACGGGTCGGGTTTGTCCACGGGGCAGCCACACCGCGGCGCACACACAACGCCCGATCGCGTTTTGTAATGGCGATCTTTGGCGGGAAACAGCTGAGGGCCCCCACGACGCACCGTGGATCACTCCGCCGCCGGCTACGCACTACACTTCGTTTATTACTCGTATTATTATATACACAAACCGATATTAAAATAAAGAAGAAACACCGCGATTATCATCGTACGATAAATATAATAGAAGATATTCAGTTAAAGACACGCGAAATAACTCGACCGAAGCGAAGGACTAGTTTTCCTCCGTGTAGCTTACGCTAGACGTGCGCCACGGCCGCGCGGGAAACATCTGCCAGCTGGCGGAGGCCCCGCCCATAGAATACGCCGGCATCCCCCCCACCCATTCCCGCCATCCCTACGCCGACCGTTTCGTACCCGGCAGGCTGCTCTCTCGCTGCAGTGTGTAGCGTGGTTTTAGCGTCTGTACGGGAGCGTACGATACGATAGGTATTGTACTACATACATAGGATATAGGTAGAGGAAGAGAGGGAGAGACTCGCCGTGACAGTTGACAATAAAAATTCCCCACTCCTGCCTACCCCAAGAGCACCCCACCGCCGTTAGATTTACGTTTACGTTTACGTTTACGTTGCGGTGTAGTACGCGACTTCAAACACTCTGCGCGTACCCACGCGTATTTTTTTTTCGCGAATTCGAGGGTTGCGAGAATTGGGCATCGGAAACGCGGACTGCGCAGAAAATGATAATCGATACCATTACGGGATCTGATGAGAATTTCATGTTTCAGATTTTATTTAGGGGATAGAAATAAATGACCCGATGATATTTTTCATTGATTAAACTCAAGATTAGATCATATTAGTCTCAAGTTTTGGAGCGAGAAACTTGTAAGATTATTACAAACGTTTGTATACACACGTTGTATGCACACGAACGCCGGTAACCTGAAATATGTCGTTATTAGCGTGTGTCGGAAGGCCGCGCGATGCAGACGGTAAACTGAATGAACTTCGGTTTGAGTTGAGTAAAACGAGCAGATAACCTGATAAACAAGTATTGAAATACGTTTCACCCCCTGTTGAGAGGTGTTCGAATATTTCTGATTTCCCTTGAGCCATGACTTGGCGTCTCCGTCCTGGGATTTCTTTGATTCAGAATCCAAGAGCGTGAAGCTAGATATGAGACAAATGTCGACATCTAGCGAAAGTTGTTGGTACTAGTTGAAGATGACGTCATGATGCCAGGCTGAGAACGAACGGAAGGAAATTAAATTTAGTTTGAATACAAATAAGACCTTTATAATTATTTGCAAATTTCTTTATAATACAAGTGTAAAACATTCATTATTTAATCAATTTTCTCCTTTCCTCGCTTATTGTAAAAGGAAATTATTCGACGAGACAAACTTAGAAATAGAAAAAAAAATATGGGCGAGTTTTTAGATTTTTTTTTTTCATTCGTATAACGTAGTCTCGTGGTCAGATAAATACTGAATTCTATCATATCCCACGATTCCAGATTCTTTCCATTTCGAGAAAAAGATAATTAAAATAAATTTCTATCACTTCAGGGTAAATTAAATATATACCACTTAATAAACGCTATAATATGTATACTACCCTAAATATCATGTACACTGCAAGTCGTGTTGACCCATTACACCAAATCCATTTCAACAATTAGCTGACGTTTTTCGCAAGATTCAACAATACTTGTACATACACAAGTTTTGATGATGGGTAAAATTGGAAAATCAAATCTGACGAAAATATATATATTCAAAAAATATATCAATTATACTCCAATTTTTTTACACATCCTTGTATTGATTTTACAATTATGAAATGGCACGTTAATCAAGTATCGATCAGAAGGCAAAGAAATTTCCAATTCAATCAAATCCCGCGGAAGAAAGAAAAAAAAATCAATTTTTTTTTCGAATTAATCCCAAGCCAGTACCGTACCATGTAATATAATTTCGGTTTCCGGATGGAAAAGAAAACGGACAGAAAATTCATAGGAAAGCTAGCGTAGTAGGCAAGAACTAGCACCGATCCCAATAACACCTATTCGGTCACCAGTCCGAATCTTGATTTTACATGTACCTAAATCTCAATATCGATTTCCACCTCCTTTCATTTTTTACCCACTGATGTCAAAGTATTGTTCAATTTTTAATAAATACAAAAACAAAAAAAATCGCTACACCTTGCGAACGAGAGTTTCAGTCCATTGGGTCAACAATGTTCCCCTTTTCCATCTACAAATAACATTATAGAAATAATTATCAACAATCTCTTTGCACGTTGTTTTGCTGATACTTAGGTCTTTTTTTTACTCTTCTCTTTTTTTTTTTACTTTCATATATATATATATATATAAATAAATATATGTATATATATTAAAGGCCATTTGGCACTGCAAATAAATTGTTTTTTTTTCTTTTATTCTTTTTCATTGGTAAATAAATAATAGAAATGCCACTCTTGAAAATTGAGGTATTATTAGTATTTGTAGATGCAAGAGGAAGGGGAGGGGGAGCTAGATTTAAATTCATATTCAAATCGACTGGTTTGATTCACTGTATCGGTGACTAAGCTATTTTGCTGCTCTAGATGCCAGGCAAATGCATACATTATCATTATACAATAATTTTCATATTTGTTTTTTTTTTTTTTTCTTTTTCTTGTTTAATTTTTTCCTTTTAGTTTTTCACATGTGCTGGTATTCAGACACATTTCCTTATTAGAACCTGATACTCTTGAATATTTGTACAGGCAATCGATTGCTCTCTCTTCCTCGAAAAAAATGTCATTATCTACATAGTATTGGCAAATAAAAATGCGTTTCTTAAACTCAGTAAGATACATACAACATGGGTAATGCATCTTCCTGATATAAAGTGCCTCAAACAATGGATTTACACGTTTTGGCCGTGTTAGGTGGCTAAAATTAATGCCAACAATATAGTAAACCGCATGAATTCTTTAATAAATTATATGCATTTACGTGGGAATGTATTCCAGATTTATAATAAAAATTTATTACAAAAAAAAAAACAAAAAAACAAATTCTAGTTTTGCATTCGATTATTTCCACCAATTCTTCTTGACGTTATATTCGTTCTAGTAAAGAATATAATACTTTCTCAGAATTCATCGAGTCTGTGGAAAAATGGCAAGAGCTTCATTGAATAAATGCTAAAAAAATGTTCTAATTCCTTCTTTGAACTAATAACCGAGTATATCCAAGTGTATACGAATACAAAATGAGCCAACATCTATTCGGGCAATGAAATTCGAATCGAAGTTGATTTAAAAGCACATGAGCTTATTTGGAATAAAGATTTATCGCGCTAAATTTCTACATCACAAATGATTCTCTCGTAGAGAAACACTGTAATTAATTTTTTTAATATAAGACGATAAGTTGATTCTAGAAACGGAGATAATTTGTCGAATTTAAAATACGTCAGGTTCTTCTAGAACGAACGTAACGTATAAATTGATAGAAATGTCTATTTACAATCGAGAATAAATTAGGTATGTGCATGCTGGTATTTACCTGCTAAACTATTTGATTTCAATATGGGGATGAAAGATCAAAGATGACTGTAAGTGTTTTAAAATCGTTATGTGTCAGCTAATGTAAATTGAGGAATAATAAAAAAACGTATTTCTCACATGCCTGTTTTGTAAATCCATGTTTACCCTATATTAATAATCTTAACAAAGGTAAACTATTAATCTAGCTGTGTTATAATAATTTTTTCAGTCCTAGTTTCAACCGTTCCTGAGCTGGATTCACTTTGATTTTCAATTGCTGAATAAGATCAAATATCTTCAGAGAAGGACCAACTTTAAAACCAGTTAGGTCTATAATTTGATCCTTAGTCAAGGTGAGCAAGGCCTTGCCGTCTATTTTACGCTTACTAAAATTGTCACAGTAAGTAGCACAATCATTGACACGTAGGAATTGCGCGACATCAAAAACATTCCATTCAGCTGGCACAAGATCACCTGATTCCGAACTCTTTTGCGGACCATCTGCTAATCGCGGAATAAACTTGTTACTAGCTGTCGTCACCTGGAAATAGGAAAAATTCTGTCAGTATAACTTTTCCCACGAGAATTCTACACTTAATTGCTTCACGTTATTATATAGTTATCATATGTCTCCTCTATAGTAAGACCACGTATGTAAAGTATCTGTACATCAAAAACTGATACTCCATCTCGAAAGTCTCGTCCGAACTGAAAGTGCTCTCAGAATTTTTAAATTAGAAATTGTAAATTTAATCTCAATTACTTAAACCCAATAATTGCTGAAAGTTAATGTATAAAGTTGGAATGTGAATGGACTGAGGATACTTTGACACTAATGAATCGAAACTGATAAAGCTAATGAGAGAAAGAAAAAAAGAGTTTAGAAAAATAAATCTTTTCCCGGACAGAAATTGCGTTCAGTTGCGTAATGTGTGAAATAATGGCCCAACCCTAATTGGGTTTTCAGTTATTCCAAGAAATGTTTTAGAAATTAAGTAGATACTTGCTCTATTCGGCTATCAAGTAGCTCACGTATATTATACGAATGAACATTCGTCGAAAAAAAGTTTGACTAAAATCAGTTTCTTTCTTCATGTAGAAATATTCGAAACTGGTTTTAGAATTTTTAAACATTACAAACCACGTCGGAAGCCGAAAAATTCAAAATACGTTTAGTCATTAGATTCTGGAATTGGAAGTACATACTGTCGAGTAACTATATGCTCTGCATAATATTCTACTAAAATCCGTATTGCAATCGATCAAATTTATAAACAAACTAAATATTGACCATATCTTAAACAATTAGAAGATTTGTTGATCATTGAACTTATCCATATATAGCGGCATAACAAAACTCAGCAATACAGCATTATTACTTAAAAGTATTGTTTAAAAAATTGGTATCAACAAATGCTTTGAACTTCGTCCATACGAGGAAAAGGCTCTAGTGTCTTAGCCGTTCTACTGATTACCCAAATTTGATATGATTCTGTGCAACCGATATCCGACAACCGACAAATGACCTATCCCTCCAAAGATGTTACGTAAGTGACCGGGCAAGGGTATCCCGAACCCTACATGATCAATACCTTCTTTATCGGTTGTCAGTTCTCAATAGCTAACATAGAATAAAATGCCGACTCACATTAATGTAAGAAGTGGCAGTTCTTCCCTTGGGTGGTATCAAGTTTGGAGCCTCACTCCGTGCTTCGCTTTCAGCGTGTCCTTGGCCGGAGGTAGGGCTAGGCAATGTTTGGTCAGGTCCTGCGGGTTCCTGCGCAGTTTCTGGTTCTCTGCTTCCCTGTTCTGGCAAACTTTCCAATTCTCTTTCTCGTTCGATTTTGGTACCTTGTGCCGGCTGCGGCTCCCTCTCACGATCGCGGCTCTCCATCCGGCTACTTTGCCTGGGCAAAATATTCTTCGCACAAGCCACCTTTCCTCCCTTCTTCGGTTTTCGTTTACTCTTACGTTTAAGGCCTCTCGGTGATTTTACTGTTGAGAAAAGATTATTTATCACCTGACAATCGTGAAAATTTGACCAATCAAAACTTGGCGATCTAACGGCAGTCAGAAGTGAGAATCAATTGGTTATTATTTTAGTTACCAGTAGGACTAGTGTTCTTGCCAAGTATGCGGGGCCCTTCTAGCTTATGGTCCACAAGGTCGCACCATCCAACAGGATAAATATCTGGGCTGTGACAATCCAGCCATTGATCGTACTCGTCCTCCCATCCGTCGAAGTGTACCCTTAATAGTCTGCCAATTACCCTAGTGATTGTAGCTACACAAACCAATCGTGGATCCATTAAATCTGCTGCTTCCAGCCGCATTCCCTCGATGAATCCATGCTGCGGAATCTCCTGCAAGAAAAGTCTTTCTGTGTTAGACGGCCAGATTTCTAATCTTACTCCTGATTCATAGAACATGAGAATTATCGTCTAAATAGAGACGGAATAATTCCTGTAGAAGTATTTCTAGATGGGTTAAAGGATGATAATCTCAGATGAAATCAGATAATCTCATAACTCAGGAATCTCACCCTATTGAAAAGTTGTACGGGTGCAGGTATGTTGTTGGTTTCCGCCAAGTAGGAATCCCAGGTGAATGTGGTCGGGTCGTATCCTTTTGGCGGTGTTAGCGGCAAACCGTGTTGTGAGCAAAAACCAATAGGGAAAATACAAGGTGAACAGGAATGATAGCAGAACCAGTCAGCGCCACTGGCGTCCTCGTCATAGCTGTCGATTCTGATCATTATGTAGTCCTCTTTCAACACTTGCATAACAGTAGCTGCACAGATGGCAGAAAGATTGAGGGGATCGATTGCCTCGATCTTCATCCCCTCGCGGAAAGTGTAGCCTTGATGAGAGTGGTGGTTCTTTTGCGCGAGGAAATAGCCTTCAGTTGCATCATCGTCGCACAATTGCTCTAGCGAAACGCGATCCAAATAATCGGAGTATGCGTCCAGAGTTTGTCCCACTCTCCTGGCCCATCCGACAGGATGAATTAAAGGTGAATCTTCGTGGCACCAAAAGCCATTGTCTTCCGGAGGCGAGTCGTAATATCTTACGTGTAATCGTTTTCCTATTATTTTTTGTACCGTTGCAACTTTCACCTGTGAGATTCTGTTCTTGTCCACTACTTCCAAGTGGAGTCCGCATCTAAATCGTGACTTCATACTATCGTTAACTTTGTTGTAAAAGTTTGTCGGCAATGTTCTAGCCCCGGTCAATCTCCTCATCAAAAAATCCTTCCAATCTTTGTACTTGTTCGCTATAGCTGCGTGATCGAATAATAGTTTGTCAGTATTTATTCGTTCATTAATTTTCTCCAAATTCAATTTGGAATCATTATAAAAGATATTTTATTTCACTTACTGTTAGGTGGTATCAGGGGTTTTCCAATGGTAGCACACCAGCCGACAGGATGGATGTCGTTTGAGCATAGAGAGACCCAAAAGTCCTTGTCAGCGTTATGACCAAATCCTTCGTACCTAAGTAAGGCTCTGTATCCAGAAATACGAAGGACAGTCGCGACCCAGAAAGAGTCGGGAAATGCTTCGCAAACTTCGTCGCAATCAGTGTTTTCCACTTCCACTTTCATTCCTACTGTTATGTTGTCCCATATCTCAGAAATCGGCGCCTGTAAATGCAGATTGACAAGAGATTAAAGTCAGAAATTGAAAATCTTGTGTATAATTATTGATAATATTATAACGAAGACAAAAAAAAATAAAAAAATGAAGAAATATGTTTAAATACTAAGATAGCCACTCATGTGAAGTTCAGTGTTGTATTCAGGACAGGGGTAGAATGATTTGGCATACATGCTTAAAACAGGAAACTGGTGCGGCACAAAATCCAGGCTCGGTAAGTTGTTGAGTCCAATCGTAAGAGCCTGCCATTTCTGCCGTGCGTTTCCTTCTCACCGGTAGATCTTCTGGCATTACAGGCTCCGCGAGCACTTTCTCCTTCTCTAATTCAGCCCTTAGACAATCCTTAGAGTCCTTTTCTTCGTCGTCAGGAATGATCTAAGAAATGATAAAAGAAAATATGCAAATTTATAAAAGTACTTTAATTGCTTGTAGCACATTCATTGTACAGTATGGTGTATCGTTAAAATTCATGCTTAAAGCAAAACGAATTACTCAATCTCCGTGGTTTACAGAATAGAAATGGCGCCCTCACTTGATTAGCAGTCAACTAAACGTCCGTCGTTTATCACATGATTGAAAGAAATTGTTCATTGCTATGTATCATCGGGTATTGTCAGGTCAGATTCAGATTCAGATTGTGAATAGCCAACTTGTCGTTGCTTGATAAGCCAATGAAAACATCTATTACTTACAGTACCGTATTTAGCGATAGGTTCGCAGATCCGTGCCTGGGTTGTTTTTCAACGAATAAAGTAAAAGTAATATGAAATTCAAAAAGGATGATATAAATATTGAAATTATAAAATAATTCAACAATAATGATTTTTGTCCCAATGATACGCAATAGTTTTTCAATTATTTCCACCCATTTATTCTAAAACCAAGAAACAATCGATTGTTGCACATCCCTGATCCGAATTTTTAATTACGATAGTCACTTGAACAGAAATGATAATGATGTGGGAAATCCTGATGATATCTTGACTCGGGGTGCTGTAGTACCGAGAGACGGCGCTGATTACTTATATGCTGAGTTTTGCTAACTGGGTTCATGACCCGTTCGCATATTGCATAGAAACTTCCACATTACTCTATACATTATTTACAAAGAGTATTGGCAGTCGTTATATGGAGAGTGAAAAGATAGACGAACCTCATTCACGGAAGATTTAACATCTTCTGGTGATCCAGGATTACTTGGTGTGCGCTGCTGTGGATGTGACGGACTATAGGTAGAATCAGCTGTTGGGGCAGTGTGCTCCGATGATCGGGCACAAGCTCTGCTACAAAACCGACGCTCCTTCGTGTAGAACGCATGCTTTACACCAATTGCACCACATTTCTCGCACACAGCTGTGAGATAAGTAAATATGAGCTTTTAACATCGTTTGCCAAGGACTTGGGGATATCAAAAGGGCATAAAATAAGCCAGTATTTCAGGTGTTGGAAATTTGATAGAAGCAAAGTCAGAATATTGATAAGCCTTTGAATCTCGTGGATTTATGTCTTCAGAATCATCAGAACAGAAGAAATGTATTTTTTCACAAATGAAATTAGTTTCGTGTAGTTTGAAAATCAGTTTTTTTCAACAAATCGAATATTAAAGGTAATCGAAAGTAGTTTGTGATTATTAATGTCTTGACGTCTTGCAAAGAAAGAAATTGTTGCCGTTGCAATACTCTATCGGCTTTTAGGGGATGAAATTTTTCATCGATTCAACTGCAATGTGGATACAATCGGAATGCAGTAAATGATTGAATAAAGTCTGAATATGGATGAAATCGAAAAGAAATTATCCAGGATCTTTAGACTGCGAGAAAGTCTTACCAATGCCATCTTTACGGATCGGTATAAAGTTGAGATCCGTATGTGGTTGATAAGCGATTGGGGTCTTCAGGACAAGGCCTGGATGTTTTATAGGTTTAATTTTGCGGTTTCGATTATCTTGTGTCTGTGTAGCTGCATTTGTGACCACTTGTTCGCGATCCTCGTCAGCCATGTAATCTTCTAGAGTCATGTACTCGCTCATCTCGGGTCCAGTCTGTGGGTCATATTCCTGAGAATAATTGTTGAAATATTATAAATTTAGTCAAGATACTCGGCTACATTTTTCTTGGAATGAAAAAACAGGAGATTGTTAGCCCAGGGAATTCTCGAGATGTAAAATACTCTGTGAAACTCACGTGCTGTATTTCTTGGGCATCTACAGCCTCCATAGCTTCGTCAGGCTCTGAGCACTCAGCGGCAAACTGTGGGGCCAAGTATCGCACCATAGTCGGTGGTGCCATGTGATGATTGCGGAGGTCCTCAAAAGAATGAGATCCATGAGAGAAGAAGGGGCTTTCTGGCTGGCGGGGATCTAGCATCAACTCGTGCGTTGGCTCCCCATGCATCATCACGTCTCCCATCCACACCATCCCTAGCTCCGGCAATCCAGGGATGGATGCATACACTGAATTCAGAGAAACATCCATTCCTGATTCAAATAATGATCGATAATGTATTTCCTGCTATGCAATTTCATCCGACAAATAAAATTGCAATAACATGGAGAACTACAATTTCAAAGTAAACATCTTTCTAGGCAATAAATCATCGCCTGTTATTTCTTGGAGTAGAATTTATGTGGACAACAAAGTCTTGAGAGTTATGAGCAATGAAAAGTGAACATCGTTTCACTCGGAAGGTAAATACTTTCGAGGTAAAGAAAAGAATGAAGATCATAGAAGCAACATTTCTAGACTTTGAATGCAGGTAGAGTTTATCGAGTCCGATATGACCTGTGCATAGAGTGGATTAACAGGATACGTGAGGAAAAGGACACTGAATAGTGATCCCAGTTTATAGGTTATATTTCCTACAGAGTTTACTTCAGCCAGAAGTTAGGATCTCATTCAATTGGTCAGAAATTAGAGTAATATTTGCATTTGTATTACTGTATGCGGAGTTGTGTGAAGAATGAAACATTAAAAACGTGTATGACTATTGAAATTATCCATTAAAAATTCCGTTCGATTTTGCAGATATGAAAAACAGCCTAGACTGTATAGCTGCCTATTATTAACTCATCTTTCTGTTAATAGGTTTGTCTTTTTCATGTGAGTTCAATGAAATGCGATAAGATGAAATAAAATAGTATAATCTTGAATACAAGTGTAGGATGAAAATGAAATGATTGTATGAATGAAACGAGCAATTGTAACTAGACCACTTCAAAGCTATCGAAGTGTGATACATGAGAAGTTTAACGACAGCTTAGAAGACAGTAACATAAATAAACAAAAGGGTTTGCTTCGAGCTTATTTAAGTTATAAATCTAATCAGTTAAATGTTGGAAAAAAGAAGAATTAATAAAAATACTCATGAATCAACGTAAAATTGTATAAAGATGTATTTTCGAATTTGGGGTTATACGATATGTATGTTTGATTAAAAATATCAAGGATCTGGTTGTACAATATACAAAAAAAAAAACATCATAAACGATATTTGATATTCGTTCAATTACCGCGATAAAGTTTTGTAGGCCGATTATTATCGGCGTATTTACCATGTTAGGAGCGCCCCTGATTCGGTAAATTGTTTAGGAAATACAAACAAAGGTTATAATTGGTGAAAAGTTTTATTAGATATACAGATAGATGGGATCGCGGATTAACGCTGTACTTATTTCAAAGCGATTTTTATCCGATTTTTGGTACCTTAACGAACTGATACGTTACCAGTCGCGTAAAGTGGGGGGGCTAGGGAAGAGCAAGGGAAACGAACGAAGCGGCTGTAAATTAATTACGCTCCTGAAACCGACGCCTGGCGCCCGAACGCCTGCGTTTATTTAACCTTTTTTCGTCCATTAGATATGTCCCGGAATGTGTCCTTGCATGGTTTTAGAAAGACAGGAATAAAATACTAATCCGTGCAATAAAACGATAAACTATGAGCCCCTAAGAGTCGCTAGGCAGATTGTAAACAGTAAAAGTAATATACAAACCATTGGGGGCCTGCATGTCCATGACAAAGGGTTTCCGAGGGTTTATTCAGTGATTTTTACCCAGTATTACCGCAGTCTGTATTTTTCACGCAGTGGATACTCCATCCCGATCGATACGAAGAACATTATCATCGAAATTCACACCCGTATTAAGGAATTCACTCAAAATAATATTATTTTCCGCTACATCACCGAACAATAGCGCAAAACATTCGTGTGGTAGGCCTATTCGCTTCATCCCCACCATAACCCTCGTTATAAACCAGGGCCGTACCACAACGAATTTATCGCTGGAAAATTAGAACGCGGAGCCGTCCGACGATATTTGTCCGGTTTAAGCATATCCGTCGTCCAATATTAACCAATAGAATTTACGGAGTCCATGGAAAGCGCCAACCAAATTTGTCGATCTTGTAAGTGAAGGAAATTTGTAACCCAATGCGAAATAGCCTTGGTGAAAATCACCGAAAGCTCGTTCGACTTGAAAATCGAGCTTGATTGAAAAAATTTGAATAATTATGATGTATTTTCAAGTGGTTTTCTCAATTCGTGTAATTGAAAAAAGTTTTCGTCATCGCCGACGAAAATGTATGATTATTTAATTGGCACGTGCCAATAGTACCCGAGACTTTGAAATCGCCTTGAATTTATGTTAAGTCATTCAATAATAATCTTTCATATAATATATCACAATTTTGTAAACATATTAGAATTTATGCTCTACGATAATACGGATTAGTGCTGTTCGGAGCGCAGATAACTACTCGTATTAAACCTGTGGATTAAATAAGTGCCGAAATTCTAGTCGACAATAATTCGCGTCACAATTAGAACTTGAGGGCAGAAAGAAATCTGGTAAATTTGATGTTAACCAAACAACATTTACTTATCTTCTCACGATAATCACGATAATCGCACAATAATATCGTCAACATTACAAACAGCAACAATTTGCTTAATTTACAGTTATGTCAGCCAAAGAACTGCTTCTGCCCATGCCATGGGGTCATATAGCAGCTAAGGCATGGGGTTCTCCAAAAGACGAGAGAGTCCTAGTGGTCCATGGAATTTTGGATAACGCAGGGGCATTTGACCGTCTTATTGCCTTATTACCACGCAGCTACTACTTTGTCTGCATCGATTTACCTGGCCATGGATTGTCCTCGCACTTGCCTGCAGGGATTCCATTAGATTTCTTCAATTACGTATTATCAATTCGCAGAGTACTAGATTTTTTGAAATGGGAGAATTGCATTTATATTGGACACAGTCTCGGGGCAAATGTGGGATTGATGTTCAGCGCCATTTACCCCGAAAGAGTTACCAAGATTCTTTGCCTAGATGCAATCACGTCTCGCCCACTTCTGAACGAGCAACTCATCGCTCGGGTTCGAGGAGCAAATGAGCATACCTTGAGCATCGCGGCAGAAGAAGGGGGGATGATGACTAAATTGTATACAAAAGAAGAAGTCATGTATATGCTGATGAATTTGAGGCAAAACACCCTGAATATCGCAGCTGCGGAAGCCCTGATGAAACGATCTGTTACCAAAGTGGGTGAAAAATACAGGTTTAATCGTGACCGAAGGCTGAACTATGGCCTGTTGCCATTACTCAATACTGAACAACATATTACTATAGTTAGAGATCTTGAAATTCCTGTGTCAATCATCCTTACCTCAGCAACAATCTCCTCGCGAGTTAACAAGGAATCGTCAAAGGTTCTCGCAGAAATGATGTTACGCAAGAATTATACCGTTACAGAAGTAGAGGGCAATCATGATGTACATAACAATCATCCGGAGAGACTCGTTCCTCATGTTTCTAAATTTTTGGGTAGTGTTAAAAGCAGTTTGTGATCTTGGTTTCAGGAAGAATTTTGTAGTACTTATACGCTTATAAAGTTATGAGTAATCAGGAAACGGGTTATACTTAGTCAATAATATAAGAAAATATGTGAGTTTAGGACTTGGTTTTATTGCATGTGTTCGTATTGTTAGATAATCGAATTTCATTTAAAATAGAGTATAGAATTAATTCACTACTGTTTTTCGATTTTATATTAAATGTAAAGACACAAACGGGCTCGGGTATACAAAAATGGCTATGAAAATCATTCTTTAAGGTATCGCTTTAATATTTAAGGGAGTCGAAGGAAAATAAGCTAGTAAATATATGGTGCCTGGTTGCATACTTATTATTCTATTTGGAGATTTAGGATTTAGGATGTAATGAAATAACACTATAAGTTATAGCTAGAAGTGTATTATATTTTCTATACAATTTACGTTATCAGCAGCTGTAATATATTTTTTTTCTAATTATCGAAACTGTAAAAAAGCCGAAATGAATAATAAACATTTTTTACACCGAAAATTTTATTGTGATATGATCATTTTCGCGAGTCTAAAAATGAATCTATATTTTTATCTAATTCAAAATCCTACATGATCCGTGAAAGTAGCGCCTCGCTGTACGGATCATAAAATAGCGAATTAAAAACCTTGAAATGTAAAAAGTAGTTGATATGGTGGCTGGTGCTTTTATGGTTATGTTTTGTCTTGCTAATTGTGATTTGTGAGACTTTGCCTCACGCTATTAGTAATTTTACTACTAATTACAGTGGCGATAACACAAATCCACGCATTGATATCTTACGGAAAAATGATCCTATACTTGCGAGCTCTCTAAGGATTGACACTGAAAATTAAGGTCAAATATTACGATTGCTATGGAGTTACGTAAGATTTTATGCCGTTTCTAATATTCTGCACTAATTATACTGACTTCGATAATTCAACAGTGTAAATGTCGATTACAAACACATTTACTAAATTCCTAAACAATAATTACAAGCAATTACAGCTTCAATAAGAAGGTGAGTTGGTGAAGAATATACGATTTGATTCTATCCGTGTAGTTGAACGCTTATCATTTCAGCGACTATTCTTTGATGAGTCTGCAATCTGATGCGTACAGAACAACAGTTCTAATGATACTGTAATCACACTCTAAAGTTTGAAAGATTTTAAAACGTTTTTTTTAGCTCGCTTTTCTTGTCTATTTATTTATCCGTTCGGTACGAATTTTGCCCTCGATTTTAAACTGATTTCCCGATTACCTAGAGACTTGAAATTTTAAACATAGCTCAGAACTGGATGACCATGCAATTATTTAGCAATTGATTTGTTTTCTAAACTAATTTCCCGATGAGCTAGAGACTTAAAACTGTAAACATAGCTCAGAAATAAACAGACAGACACGAATTTGCTACATGTCTCAGTCATAATCTCATCAAGTTATGTTTAAAATCGATTGCAAAATTTCACACACATGAGACTATGAAGCAGAAAATAATTATTTGAATAAAACTTTTTTAAAAATATACCACGTTTTGAAAACTGACTAATTCTATAATTATACCAGAAGCAGAAACCCCTATTCTATAGTCAAAGACGTCATACACTATACTGTATCTGCATGTATCTGCTTACATTTTAGCTTGTAGATCAAATTTCTTTGAATATTTTCTAGCTATGAGTTCAGACATTCCAACCGAGGAACTCCATCTGTCGATGCCATGGGGTCATGTAGCAGCCAAGGCATGGGGTTCCCCAAACAACAAGCCTATTCTAGCAGTTCACGGTATCTTGGATAATGCAGGATCCTTTGACCGGCTGATTCCCTTATTACCACGTGGCTATTACTTCGTTTGCATCGATTTACCTGGCCATGGTTTATCGTCTCATTTCCCCGTGGGAATACCTTTGGATCATTTCCAATATGTTATAGTTATTCGCAGAGTATTAGATTGCCTAAAATGGGAGAGGTGCTTTTACATGGGCCACAGCTTCGGAGCACTTTTGGGATTGATTCACAGCACGCTTTATCCTCGAGATATAGAACAGCTGATTTTCTTCGACCTAGATAGCGCCATACCTGTTTCAAACGACCAACTCATTGGCTCGATTAGATACGTACAGGATTACGTGCTGGAGATTGAAAATAACGAAAATTCAGCCGTACGATTGTATACAGAAGATGAAGTACTGCAAACTCTTATCCAACTCAGATACAGTCTTTTGAATAACGCGGCTGCTGAAGCTCTGGTAAAACGGTCCGTCACTAAAGTAGGAGACAGATACAAGTTCAACCGTGATCTGAGACTCAATACTGGCGCATTTCCGTTTTTGAATAACGAGCAGCATGCTGCTATACTTAAACAACTCCAAACTCCAGTATTAGTTATTATTTCGTCTGAATTGGCAATGATATCCAATGATGACCCAGAGTCTGCCAAAATAGATCGGGAAAATAGAAGGAATAGCTTTGTGATCGTTGAAGGCAATCACGATGTTCACATTAACTATCCAGAGCGAGTTGCTCCTCATATTTGTAAAATTTTAAGCAATCTTAAAAGTAGTTTGTGAGCTGGCCATCTCTTAATAACAATTACATCACATAACGTAATTAAATTATGAACATAGTGCCTATATAACTGATCAGGAAGCTGGTTCTTACTTAAGTCAGAAATCAATGGATATGTAATTATAATTTATTAATAAGGTCTGGATGTACATATTATAGTCGCATATATACTTAATCTTTGTCGTAAATCTTCACCCTCGCGCAGATATCAAAGTATTACGTACATTTGTTGCAAAGTATCTTTTAAAACCTATAGATGTACTGTAACTGAGATAATTTAGCACTCGCGATGAACAGACATATTTTTTTATACATTGATATTATTTAAATGTATTTCATAGTTGACGCAAATACGAGTTGTACAGTAAAAAATAAATCTGCATTACTGCTAAACTCTCAAATACTTATCTGCTAAGGATAGCTTCATTAATACAAGTTCAATGTATAATGGCAGCCGGGTCAAAATTATAAAGTAGTGTCGACCTGAGTTGTTACGTACTTCCTAGTTCAGAGTCTGTTTAAGTGGGGTGTTGGCCAATGAAAATGATTCCTCGTTATTCAGATTCAATTTCGCTCGGCCCGTAAAAGAATCTTCAAGTATCCTCATATTATGACAATTGTTTTTACTGCTAAGTATAGTCTTTGGTAAAGTTTTGTGGCCGCTAGAAGTGAGTGAGTCGGCGTCCCTGTTCGCTCTTTCCTAACGACACATCGCGTATGAGAAATTACCTTATTTATTATGGCTGCTGTAATATTTCGCTACAAATATACAGTAATAAAGAATACATTCTTCATCTGTGGATGATTGATGGTGAAATTCGAACGATTCAAGACTAGTATTTTGTAATTATTTATCAGAAAAGGTACGCATATTTATTACGTGACTATAAAGAGTTAAAAAAACATCAAAGTCTGGAGCTTCTATACGAGTACTGATATTGTGAATAACAAGCTGAGAAATATTCTATTCCAGTTCTCATATTAACGACAATATTCTTAATTACATAGATTTAATTCTCCTTGCAGATCTAATCTGCGGGAGGAAATATTTTTTATTCGTTATGACTTCCGATTATCCTGTTACGGAGCTACGTATGCCAATGCCATGGGGTCATATAGCAGCCAAGGCATGGGGTTTTCCAGACAATAAACATGTCTTGGCCGTTCACGGCGTGCTGGATAATGCAGGAACTTTTGATCAGCTAATTCCATTATTACCACGCGACTATTACTTTGTTTGCATTGATTTACCAGGCCATGGATTATCGTCGCACTTTCCTGCAGGAGGAGCCTTAAGTTATTTCGATAATATTTCAGCTGTCAAAAGAGTTTTAGATCATCTGAAATGGAAGGAGTGTATTTTTATGGCCCATAGCTGGGGTGGAATACTTGGATTGTTTTATAGCACAGTCTATCCAACGACGATAGAGAAATTGATTCTTTTGGATGCAAATCTCCTCATAGTGATAAATAACGAACAGCTTATTGATCATATTCGATATGCGCAGGACTATACTTTGAAAATTGAGAGTTATGTCGAAGAACGACTGTATACCAGAGAAGAAGTAATGCATTCCCTTATGTACCTGAGAATATGTTCTCTAAATGTTGCTGCTGCTGAATCTCTGATGAAAAGATGTGTTACTAAAGTTGGTGATAAATATAAGTGGAATCACGACCCAAGGATAAACAGTGCCATGCGACCGTTTTTCAATTATGGCCAGAGTTTTGTAATCGGCACACATTTCATAATCCCAACATTGGCTATTCTTTCAACCGCATCGGTATCCATTTTTAAAAGTCACGAAGTCATCGATGTAAGCTCGGAACTAGCATTTCTTAACAAAGAAATTAAATTTGTTACGGTTGAAGGTAATCATTACGTACACAGCAACCATCCAGAGAGAGTTGTTCCTCACGTATCTCAATATCTGTCGAATGTTCAAAGCAATTTGTAATCGAGTGCTTTCTTGTTCAAACGTATATCGTAAACTTATTTTACTTAAACAGGAGGTGGGTTTGATTTAATTTAAAATAAAAAATCTGAACTTATTATTTAATAATGCTCTATTCTTCTCTTTTGTATTACAATTAGCTAAGAGTCTGGATCAGGTAATGACTGGAAATCCTACAGTTGAAGCGCATAAGCCAAAACCACATATTTCTTAATCTGGTACACGCAGTACGAATAGGTATTGTTCCTATATATACACTTTGGGACCTGTTTTATATGATTAAAAAGCCTAAAGGAATATGAAAAGTATTTTAATTTCATAAAGGTGTTAGTGACTTGCAAAGGATACCTACTGTTCCCCATATAGAATGCAGTTTTTATGTATATACATATGAACATAATTATACCTGAATACATTTTTTAACAACATAACTGAATTCTCATAATTGGAAAGTGATATTGTAAAAAACAGTTATTTTTTGTTAATATGATGGAAATGTAGTAATAACATAAAAATCAACGAGTAACCTAGATGGATAGAATTTGTTTTACTGCAATTGCTCCTTCCGTGGCCTCAGTAATTATTACATGTAGTTATAACGCATTCGATGGCTCAATAAGTCACTATTTAGTGGGGTGATCGGCCACTGAGAATGACTTTTGATTTTAAACAGATAAGAAACGCGTTCTACTTGGTCGCTGAAAGAATATATAATTAAGTGTTGTTGACCTTTACTCTCACTTTCAACTGTAGCCTTCTTACAATAACTGGAAGTGGATATAATCGAGTAGTCTCCCCCTTTTCGCTTCCTTCTGGGGTATTCATAAAAATACAGTTTTCAACCGTCCAACATTTGGTAGTGGAATTTAAACAGTCTAAGGCTAACATTTTGTAATTTTATACGACGAGAGATATGTAAGCAGTAATTAAGAAGAAGTTAGAAGTTGATGATAAAAATAAAATTAAACGGTTGCTGCATTAATTGTTGGATTTTTTATTAGCACGCAAGTACAGAGGATTTTGATAGATATTAAATTCTGAAAATTATGAAAGGTAGTGCAAAATTTTAGTCTTTAAGAATATCAAACTCTTTTTGCAAATTTCTGAAACACAGACTTCGATGTGCCTAGAATAAACCATTTGGAAAATCTACAATTCTCTAATCGATATGATATTTTATACATGCTGTATCAATTCTGGATTCGTTTTATTTAAGTCTAGTTTAACACTAGTTTTGATATCTTGATTCCACTTGAAAAACGTTTAGGCATAAGTAAACTGTAGCTAAATGACTGAATGAATTCTAAAATGAATAATAAATAACAAAGTAACAATTATTTACATTTGTATGTAGACAGATTGAATCTGAATTCGTTATACTCATCACATCAACGTATTAAACTTCACAGATTATGAACTATTCAATGATTAGTAAATTGAATCCCTCAAGATACGAATTCTAAATAGTTATACAAAAGTAAATTGTTTTTGTACAAAAATAAGAAATGACCAATCTGATATTGGCCTGCAATAAACATCGCGGAAACAGTAACAATGATGGAGAAAATAATTATTAACACAATATATCACATTATTCTTGGAGATAAGTTGTTAACATGAATAGATTATGTTCATTAAAAGAAAGTCGAAAATTTTACTATTGTCACTTAGAAGGTGAACCCGTTTTTCTATGCTCGAATGCTTTTTCTTCTAAAACCAAACCGAACCAACTCTCAATTATAGATCGAACTCAATTACGAAATCTTCATCCTCAAAGTCTTCGTCGTTCGAGTCATAATCAAGGTACAAAGCTGGGAGTTCCAGGTCCTCTTCATCCTCCGAAACAACTCCGTGAAACAGCATGTTGTAGCATGGTGATTGAGGACTGCGGAAGTGTTGATAAGGCATATCTGCTCTCAAACGTGTTCCACACAACCAGCAAAAATACGTATTGCACCGCTGACAAACCATCTTATTGCAGCCGTCGGATTTCTGGAGTTATTAATCAGAACAGTTATCAGTTTTATTTTTAACTGGTACGTTATTCGCTCATTTGATTATAAAATAGAGAATTTTCAATCGATTTTTGAAAATCTAATTAAAAATTCGTACTTCATGACCAAAAGTATACCTCAATTGCAGCGTTGCAGTGAGGACAGTTCCGACTATTAGTGTTTATCCAATTTTCTGACATCGTATTTTCAGCCAGTGTCTGTAATTGCTTTTTACCATAGCGCTGTTCGAGCAGTATCTTCTTATCATCGGGAGCATTTTGGTATTCGGTAACAAGTTTTTGCTTTTCAGCTGTGGAGAAGAAAAGGATTTGATTTCAGATAAACTTCAGGGTATAATATGGCCTCGGTCTTTCCTCTCCTCTCAAGTCTAAACTCACCTGACTTAAATTTACAGGGTTCAATTCCGTGATAGACCATTTTACAATAAAGACAAAAGGCGTATTGACAAGCCGGACAATTCGCCATTCGATCATTCGGCTCTCTACTAACAGGGTATTGGCAATGGGGACGTGGACAATAAATAATATCAGTCATCGTGTCCAAAGCTACGCTTAGCAACGTGGCGTCATACTTGGCGAATAATTCTTGACTGACTAAATCTTTTACCTGTATAAAATAAAACGATAATATGATCAGAAGCTTAGTTATTTTCGAAATAATTAGTAATTAGCAGTTTCTCAAATGAATTAACATCAGTAATTATTAATCATGAGAATTTGCAAGACGTTATAGACTCACTTGGCCCGGAGTTGCTTCGGACAGACATTTTTCCTCCGGGCAACGAATGTTCTTAACATTTCCATCCTTAATTCTGATTTCTAGATACGTGAGAATGCATTCTTTACAAAATACATGAAAGCAAGGAACAAACTGCATAGAGTGATCCCCCAATTTGTCTAGGAAGCAAATCTTGCAGGTATAAAAGTTTCTCTTGAATTCAATTTGCTTTCGTTTAGAGTCGTAATCGACTAGCATTTGGACCGGGTTTCTGCCGATTGAACGATCGGAAATGGCTCTCTGGTCCAAGAATTTTCTAGTCCTTTTCAGTTTCTTGCCACGTTTTTTTGCTGGATTCTTTTTCTGGCCTGTTTTTCTTATCGCAGAGTTTGCCACCTCTTTACTATCTTCCAAATCTCTACTATTCGAATCCCTGCTGATGTTTGCATCGTTGCTTTTAAATTCGCTAATGTCTTCCGCATTCTCACTCTTCTCCAGAGCCATTTTATAAAAAGTATAAGCGTAGTTGATTCCGAGACTATCCTCTATATTCAAAAATTCCAAGGTCTCATCTTTCAAGAATGCCATCCATGTAAAAAGTATCTCAAGTCCTTTGTTCTCCTCCCATAACTGATCTAGTCTTTTACACAATTTTGCTATAACATATTGGCTCAACCATGACGAAACTAGAGTAAATTTTGGCGGAGATTCCGACGGATAGTTCAATGGTAATGTCAAAAACAACGACAACGGAGGTAAGTGAGAGATCGGAACACTTTCTACCGCTTCTTCGGGGAATCGGCTGTCTTTGTAAGTGAAATGATAATCCTTGGGCAGCGTTACGTAAGCTTTTAAGGTGCATTCGTATTGATCATTCTCCTTGTGGTATGAGAACTCTTCTTTATTATAGATGCTCTCTAGCGCAACTATTTCATCTTTCTGTTTCTCATTGTCGTTTGACTGAAAATAAGATTTTCTTTCTTCAGTTATATTAAAAGTTGTGAAAGTTAAGGATAAGATCACTTGATTTCTCAATACATATATAGATGTAGAAATATTTCACGTGATTTTACATGCATTCAAATGGTATCAGATTTCAAAAAATTCACCGAGATTTTCAAATTATTTCTTTGAAATTCGTATGATTCGACATTTTTTCTCAAGATTTCGTAACATTTCGCAAGATTTCAAGAATGATTTAACCTCTCGGAGGCCAATGTTATGTTATCAATGGATTATGTATTGTATGTATGTAAAAGCACCAAAGATTTGTCTAGGTTATGTTTGGCGAATAAAGTTGTATAATAAATTTAATACAATTTACCATTTTCTTTGAACTGTGTTCTATGCAGATGAGCGTCAATAACCGCGATTTCGAGCACTTGAGTTTCCGAATTTTGAATAAACTTTACATCAATTTTTTTGAGGAACTAAAGCGGACGAAAAATAAGAAACATTTCAATGAGTATTAATGCAGCTGTTGATCTGTGACAGTTGTCGATCAAAATCGAAACTTTTTTTTACGACTTGTTTCCATTTCCTGCCAACGTCAATTCGGTCGTCGTCAGCTGATGGAATTAGCCGTAAAAACCGCGTGCGGCATGATGGAAATTCGAGAATTGTGAAAATCGCTCGTTCGCTTACCGTCTGAATCAAATTATGATAAGAAACGCGCGTGTGTGTCAAAGATCTGTTAGGTTATAAATTTTCATATTTCTATTTTTTCATTCGGGATGGAAAGTGGTGAAACATTATCCAAAATGAGTTTTCCGATATACATAAACGCCGTGATGTCAATATTGTCTTATTACTTGACAGTTCGTTTAATACCAAAGTTTAAAGACATGTTTATCAAGGCTAACCTCTTCGGAATTGATATGAATAAAAAGAGTAGTGACAAAATGTAAACACATTTGAATTTCTCATCCTTAATTAATATCTCTCTATTACTCTATCCACGGAAAGTTATAATAAATATCCCTTCATTATTTCAGACCTGAAGCATTGGGTGTCGTATCAGGATGTGTATTCCTCATAACATTGTTCTTATTCATCCCTGTACCATTCACAGAGTACATATTCAAAAACGCGGACTTTCCCCACAACGAGGTAAACAATATTACTTTCCTAAAAAATCCCTCATTTGATACCTTCAGTCGAAATATCTAGTCATAAACTTGTATTTGGAAACTTTTATCTTTTTCACAAGTTACAAGCCTGTTTCCTTTATAATCATTCTTGGACTATCATTCCAAATTTCCAAAGATAAATAAATCACAGTAAAAAACGTGGCTTTGCCTATGATTACACAAAGCCAATTTAATATATTGACCCAAAGCTTTCGTAGCTCCTGTGATAACTATAATCGGATTATAAAACCTTTTGATTTCAGTTCGTGGAGTTATTAGCGGCTCTTTTATCCATATGCTGTATGTTGTTGTTGGGATTTGCCGACGACGTTTTGGATCTTCGTTGGAGACACAAGCTTTTGTTACCCACTGTTGCCTCGTTGCCATTGTTGATGGTTTACTACGTAAACTTTAATTCGACTTTTGTCATAGTGCCAAAACCGCTTCGAGCATGGCTTGGTTTATCGATTGATCTGTGGCTACTTTACTACGTTTATATGGGAATGCTAGCTGTATTTTGTACAAATGCTATCAATATACTGGCCGGTGTTAACGGCCTTGAAGTAGGACAGAGCTTAGTCATTGCAGCGAGTATATCGGTCTTTAATTTCTTGGAATTGTCAGGGAGCCTGTGGAAAGCGCATCAATTTTCGTTGTACTTCATGTTACCCTACATTGCGACGTCTCTCGCTCTTTTCAAACATAACTGGTGAGTATCAAGCTCTTTATTTACAAATTAATATCCACTATATACTTTTGGTTAAGCAAGTATGATTTTCAAAGAGGTTTGAATATTGGAAAAAAATGAAAGGCCATGAAAATAGTGAGCAACGAATATAGTTTTACTCTTTTCATATACATATCGAGAAGTTTGGGCATTGAACTGCATTTAAATGTACAAATAATCTTCAAACTTAAGGTGGACAATTTTTTAGGTTTTGATGTTGAAACACTAGTAAAAAAGATCTATACTTGTATATATATATATAAATCATAATATGAATAGAGTTACAATATAAATTTATTCAACATTCATACTTTAATCAACATATTAATTAAGTGTATAAATTCGATCCTGCACCATGCTTAGTGTGCAGGGATTAATTGAGTATGAGATAATATCACAGTCGCGGGTATCGCCAGGTCGTCAATAATAGTCCAATTTTGCATAGAAATTCTCTACCAGCCAGTCGTATTTCCACGTATTATTCATCACTATGTCAGGGGCGAAATATGGATCGCGTGATTTGTAAGCCCTGATAAGTGCAGTCTTGTTGTCTAACCAAACGCCCGCTTCTATTAGATCTTCAACGTATGGAACGTCGACGTTTAGCTTGACGTTCTTCTCCTTTATATTAGCCTTGTGGCGTAGAGATGTAATGATATTGGCAGGATCTTGACAGAGATAGCAGTACCATCCGCCGTAGTGATTAAGATCCCCTATGACCAATCCTAGAGATTCTCGGTCGCTAACTTCACCGTCAAAGTCTTTTGGTAAAACAACCGAGTTTCGGTGATATGCTTCGCTCAGTAAACTAACAGTAGATGCCCCAATTACAATTGACGTTCTGAGTGGATGCTGCCAGAAAAATCCAAACACAGACCATCTCAATCTGAAGCCGATAGGCTGCGGCCATCCGTCGTATACCTTAAGGAACATTAGTGCTCTGGGGTTTAAAATCTGCTCAGGTTCAGTCGTTACGTAAATATCATCCTCCCTCAAGTTATGAACAATCTTACACATCTTTTCCCATATATACTTGGATATTACTCTTAACGGTTTACGTATCTTGCTAGCTATATTAATATACAAAATTTTATCCTGTTCTCGTTGTAGCAGACCTTTGCCAAGCTTGTGCTTGAAGTTATCTTCCGCATTGCTGAAGTCACAGATCACAAACAGATCTACAACTTTATATAGTTCTTCGACAATCACTTCTGCGATTGCTGAGTTGTAATCGTTCAATGTGAACACGTAGACTATACGTCTCAACGTCCTCCTTCGCTCTAACTTTATGTTTTGTTTCGAGGCCATTATTGCTCGCCAAACTACTTCTGGCTGACCACAGTCAGACCCGTGCCATCCCTGGCTGCAAATGCACCGCTCTAACTCTCTGCTGCTATCCATTCTTCGATCGTCCACTCCGTCTAGCCAGCATGATGTGTGATTGTATTTTTTAAATGATTTAAACGTATCTTTATCTTCTAGGTATATATTGCTCTTGATTGTCCAGAGATGCGATGGCAAATTGTCAATCGCTGGTACATTTTTTAGTGCCTGTAATCACGAATGAATAACGAAATTAATATTTAATTTAATTTCGTAAGTTACACATGATTTTCCAGCGTTTGAAAAAATGTATACATTTTCACGGTGGCCACTAAAAATGGTCGAAAATTTTGGACGAAAAATGGACCAAATTATAATCTTTTTCTCACTGAAATTCAAACTAATGCTGTGAATACGGGTGACTAATTATAGTACCTCCGAATTAATCGATATTCAAAAATTTGCGACGTAAATGTCCTCTAATTTCTTCATTAAGAATTCCTAAGATGTGAAAAAAAAATATCATTTTTCGAATTTTGTTTGAAAGCTTTGTTTGTTTTTTTTTTTTTTTTCTTTATTCTATACTTATTTTGCCTGACCAATCAAATAATTCCCTGACTTTTCCCTGATTTCCCTGATCAGTGGCCACCATGTAAATTTATTCTTAGTTTTTGGGAGAGCTTGAAGAGGCATTGATGATTTTCGACTGTGGTACCTTTACCTTGGAGATTCCTAGCTTCACAAAAGTCACTGAGCTCTGAGTTGTCGGTGCTATGATTTCCGGAGGTGGTGTAGAGGCCACGTAAATTACAACGATAAGAATTTGCAAAACCAATAACGTATAGAGCAGGGCCAGCTTCCCATCTAGTCGGCCCTGCATATCCACACGTTTAGGCGTTAACTTTCAGAATCACGAATCTCACATTTCATTGCTTGATTTTGAATCCTATTAAAAACCGCGCCCTTCAATCAGGATCACACTTTACGGTGATAAAACGATGCGTGCATCTTTTCATCTGCAAAAATTATGAGCATATTAAGTGAAAAAGTTATTTTATTAAACCTGATGCAATATTCTTTCCAAATTTTCTCTAGTTTTCATTTTTTCTTAGTAGGCATTTTAGCTTCTTCGAATCAGTTTTATAATCCTAATATAATAAGAATTTATAAGGTGCTTCAAGTTTTGAAATATTCTTTCCGCAAACAATTCAAATCTTCAACCCTCAGGCCTTGCATTTATTTTCAAATTAGCCCGACGATGTAAGAATACCCTTCCGAGGGCGTGTGCGCCTGCAGAAGCATTCCGCCTTACATCGGCGAGATGCTTAAAGCGCACTCCTGTTTCTACTTCTACCATAAAAATTGTGTGCTTTGTATTAAACCTTGCGATCGATTAGTCGAACTTAATGCATCTATATTTCAAAATTCAAATATTGTTATCCGCGCGAACCAAAATCTCGGAGATCGTCGTTTTGCGAAAACAAATTTCGGAATTTATAGACGCAGCTAATGGTCTCAGAATTCACTTCGGGCGCTTCCTTCGTATAAATTTGAATGTATAAAAATCAGAAAAATTAAATTTCACCCTAAAACTCGCGTCCCGATCTTCATCTGCGATTCGTTGACAATAAATATTTGAAATAATTAATGCGCGCCTAATGAGATCTATTAAAATTCAATTCAGGATGACATAAATGAGCAATCAAGGCAATGATTTATTTGAAAGTTGAATTGAAGATGATTAGAAAATGCATATAGTATCTTAGCGGGCGTGTCGTCTGAGACTTGAGATGACATTTGATTCGTGATGAGTGGTCAGTAAGTGGTAAACACATGACCGTGATACTGCGGTGACGTCATCGTCGCTCGAAGACCCCGCAATTTTGAATCGCGGAATAACTCGACACTCAGTATACGCGCGAATTCAACGTCCAGTCACAGTGCCTAGCAACAGTTCAATTGTTGTTCACTCACCTAAAATTGCAGTCTTCCTAGCCGCGCGTCGAGATACTTCTGAGACGGAATCGTCCGCCTCCCGCATGTCGCATATTTTTAGAAACTATTCGAGTCAAGCCGGAGTCTCATTCGAGAACCGGGTTGAAATATATACGGATAGCTTAGTTGCCTCGTTCGTTACCCTCTACCGAATGCGAATGTGAATGCGAAATCTAAACCACACCCGAAATACGGCGAACTACTGTGTGCGCAAGGCAGACACGCGCGCTTGCGTCCCGCTTCACTTTATACATTTACCTACCTATACCTACGATATTGCGTGTAATTGCAACTTACCAATTTCGTTTATAGTTCTAAGAGCTATGCATTTTATTTAATATGTATGAGTCATTCGTTTGCGGATAATAAATAGGGGAAATGCGAATGCGTATTTCGGTCGCGATCGGATGCAAATCTTTGGAATAATCATTATCCTTTCGAACATTATTACTGTAGGGGATTTATTCCAAATATCCGCATTCGTATTTTTTCAAAATTTCGAACATCGCCGGATCGAGTCGAACCCGTTTCATTGAAACATTTGAATAGATATTAAATCCCGCAGGAAATTGTTCGAATTCTCAATTTGTAAATGAAAACAAAGAGAAGTCTGTGGATTTCTGTTTTTCCTTTTGTGCTATTTTACCAAGTTGAAGTTCGATGGTCATTGATCAGGCGAACAAATGGCTTTAAATATTGGTACACTTACGGCGGGTAATTTCGAGCGCTCGATATCATCGACAATTTTATTCGTCTTACGTTCACTGCGACTATTATTTTGTAATATTTCCAAATTTCTCACGTGTCTATTTCGCGCTGTGAAATTATTTCGCAAAGACTATCCTTAATACTCACATATTTAAAAAAAAAACGATTGATTTATTGCAACGTTATAAATAATGATACTGACAGTCAGTCTGCTCTTAGCATACTGCGGTCTCAAGGATTTCTTCCATCTGTAGTTCCTTTTTCTCTCTGAATCACCGCTACCTGCACAGATTTTCAAATGGCTCTAAGGAAAACATCTGCCTTTGGCTTATCCAAGCTTGGCACGGGACATGCATATCTATATACATACATATAAAGAAGAAATAGCAGCTGTTGCTCCTTTTTCATTGTCAGTCATTGAACTGCCGACTTTTTCCTTCTTCTTTTCCTTATGCGATTAGATCGCGTCACATACTATATAATGCTTCTTTGTACTATAGTTCTCGCGTAATTGCGAATTGCAATAAAATGGAAGATAATTAATTCGATTAAAATAGTTTAGGTTCACATTCAACTTGAATGAATAATGACTTGTCTATCAAAACATCTTCATGATACTCTTGAAGAAAAGCACAATTTATTACCTCATGATTGTGTATTTTAAGGTATCCATCCCGGGTATTCGTGGGAGATACTTTCTGCTATTTGTCTGGAATGACGTTTGCTGTCGTGGGTATATTGGGGCATTTTAGTAAAACTATTCTGCTCTTCTTCATACCACAAGTTATCAACTTCTTGTACAGTGTACCACAGTTATTTCACTTGGTACCTTGTCCAAGGCACAGACTCCCTAAGTGAGTATCATCACGCGTTGTAATTCTGAATTCTTTGTAAATTTAAATAATATTATGTAGATTTTCAGAGAAATTTTAACACTTTCGAGAATTGAATAAAAAAACTTTACTTAAAAAATAGTAAATCAACATTTTTCGATCAGTTTCTGATCCAATATCGATTAAGTTGCCAAATACGCCGTTGTACCGCGATATAATGGAACTCTAGACAATTATTGATGCAGACGTATTTCGCTGATGGAAATATCAAATTTCAAAAAGCATTCAATAATAAAATTTCAACTATTTCAGATATAACAAAGAAACGGACAAATTGGACATCAGTGTTACAGTTTTCAAAAAATCGGATCTAAACGTGCTCGGTAAGCTCAAACGTGATTAAAATAAAGCCCAGCAAATTATTTCTCCTATGCAAAATAATATGCTCTTGAAAAAGTAAAGTCTCTTGATAGACATAAATGTGCTCGTAATTTTACTGGACATTTTTTCCCTCTTCTGGAATTAATTCTCTATAATTCTGTATTTATTCACAGCTAAGCTTTGCTTGTGGGTCTTCCGTACATTAAGGATTGTAAGGTGGAAGGAGGACAAAGAGGGTTTAGTAGAATGCAATAATTTAACGCTGATCAATTTTCTACTAATTATTGTCGGTCCAACTTCTGAGCCAAATTTAACAGGGATACTCATATTGATTCAGGTAAATTTTATTTCATTATAATACTACACCCAACGTTCTTTAAAATTTTCTATAAAATTATTTCCATCAAGTAACAGATCCAAGAATAAAAACAATATGAAATTACTTGTATAAGAAGCTCAGCCATAATTGTCCACGAAATTTAATTCTATTAGCAAAAGTTCAGTAATACTAATGAATGAAAATTTCTGATTTCAGATTGCTTGCAGCATATTGGCCTTCTCAATCAGATATCCACTTGCTTCTGTATTCTATGATGTTTGAATGAAAATAATCATGGATGAAGACGAATCTTGTAGTTTTATATCGTAGCAATTGTTATTTTTTTATTGTCAATGTTACATCCTATCATACCAAGTCTGAGTGATCATAATGATCGAGAAGAGTTAACTATTTTGTATATAAAACAATACTATCTTAAGAATCAAAGAATCATATATTTAATATCAATCAGGATGTAATATATGAATATATTATACCTTTATGGGGCGAGTATCACTGATTTGTTTGCTTGAGCGTGTACAGTATGTGTATAAATTAGTTTTAATTTGGTCAGTACGAATATCCTATTCGATTAATTAGATAAGATTGACTCATTGAAAATTTACTACCATCAAATTCCCGAGTGTAATTTTGACTATAAATATCTTGGTCTCCCTAGGTAGACACCAAATTTAATCTGATTCCAAATTTACATGATTGGTAAATTGATTGTCAGTATGTAATACCTGAAATATACGACTAAGTAAAAGGATAAAAAAAAAAAACAAACAAGTGTCCATTAATTTTTAACTGTTGACAATAGATATTTTATTTTATATAAGTTTTTCTTACAGAAAATATGTCTTGGATCGTAAAAATTATGCAGATTATGTTATATCAACATTAACACGATGGTTTAAACAGCACTTTTGTAGGTTTATATGTATATTATGAAAAAATTGTACAATTCTAATAATTAATAAACCTTTGCCAAAATGCTATCTCACAAGAAGAAAGGAGTCATATAGAGGCCTAACATCATCAAAAAATATATCTGCCACTTAGAAAGTCGTAATTCAAGACTACTTATAGATGATAAGTTGTACACGAGTTTCAAGTTCAAATTTCGTACGAATACATCTAGAGAAAGCAAATCTATTCACGGTTGGGAATATTTTCCATGTGAAATGAAACTTTTATTATTGACTAATCGTAAATATTCTATTTGTTTTCTATTTGGTTGCAATAACAAAGGAAGATGAAAATCAAGACTGCTGTCCTATGAATGAACCCTAGATTACCTAATAATTAATTTGACATGGATATATGGTATATTCAACATTTATAATAATAATTACTCAGTAGATAAAAGTATTTACATAGTATTATCGTTGCTCATCTTTCTGGACCGTAATGTTTGTAGGGAGTGAGAAGAAACACTGGTATAACGGTCATATTGTTAAACGCTTCATTTTGAATATATAACTTTCTTCAAAGTCAAGTCGGCCCTATTATTACATATATTTCTTCTTCTGACTAGGCAAAATCACAGAACTAACAAATCTGTACAGAAATTATAAATAGTGGATAGTCGAAAGAGAACGGATCACTAAAGTACTTTGCCTATATCACAATCAAGGAATTCTGACAGGGAAAGTTGCGAACTATGGAATACAGTAAATAAAAAAAAATATCGCACTTAGATTTTTCATTTAGTATAATAGTATAATATTTAGTATAATATTTCTGGATTATTCAACTTATTACGATTGAATAGGTGCAGATGGTGCGGGCAACTGACATTGCATACATTTGACCAAGTAAATGTGTCCATTGGGACACCTGTACCAATCTTCTTGTTCTAATCCCATTAACTTGATAGTGATTTCGTTTAATCCTTCAATTGAAACGGTCGACTTGAGTGACTTTTTGAGTTCAACCAATTGTTTGTAGATCGCATCGCTTCTAGAGTTAGTGAACTTTCTGAGATTTAACAGACTCAAGTAAATAATTTCAACTTGTAACGCATTCTTTTGCTTATTCAGTCCACGATCCTTCTCAAGCTTGCAAAGTTGAACCTGTGGAACGATTTGGTAGTGTCAATTAAGTGATCATTGATTAAATTATGAGATACCTTCACCACAGTCTCATAAAACCTACATCCCTGGAGTTTAAATATTTTCAGTCTTATTATATTACCATATAATGTAATCTGCAGAGTTCGTGTTTAATATCATCTATCATTTGTTGAGAAATGTTTTGATTTGTCGGTAGAGATGTCATCAACATGATCATTTGATTAACAACCACAGGCCAGTTATCGATAGTGCGATAGGAATGTGGTATCTCTAGAACTTTCCTCAAAACCATTCCAATAATCGTTAATTTAGTGCTGATATCCTTGAGTGTCATGGCACTTATGGTCTTTCGTTGATTTACAATTGCTCGTAGACTTTCAAAAAATTTCTTATGAGTATTTGAAGCTGAAAGTGGATGAAATTGTGAATACTTATTGCTCATCGCATCTTATGATTCATCATTGATTTATTGTGTTCCTTTTTTAATTAATCGCTATCATTAACTGGAAAATACCTGGGAAATTTGTAGTATAATCTTTTTCAATCAGGCTGATATCATTGAGGACTCTCTGCTCATCAGCTCGTAAACGTTGAAGTCTCTCAGCCACTTCTTTATTCACAATTTCTATGTTCTTACGTTCCTTCTTTATATCGTTTGCATATCGCACACAAGATGTGATACGAGTGTTGCATATGGGACATACTTTGATACCAATTCTATAACTCCTTCGCCATATCCAATCAAGATAATTACTTTCAATGCAGTGATTACACTCTGGTAAAAAGACGAATCTGTAAAAGATGATTATTAGTATAAAACTCGTTAAAATTTAGACGAACTTGTATTTCGAATAATTTACCCAGACCTTTGATTTATTTAACTACATTCGTCTTACCGTGGATCAGGTTTATTCTTGTCGGTGCTAAATATGGGCAAATCTTTTTCATCGCAAATGCGACAGAGCGGTGGGCATGGTTCACCACAAAAGCCAATGCAAGGGTGCCCACACTTCAGTTGTTTGGGACAAGGTTCGTCACAGGAATCCAAGTCACAGATTTCAGAGCACAATTTTGTACATTTGAGATGTTGGCACCGCCGAGCACAGGGTTTCTAGAAAAAAGATAATTATGCTATGAAATGTTCTAGTAAGACACTCAACAATTATGCTTCAGTCAAATTTGCTATTCCAAAATGGAATTCGTCAAACAATATTTTCGTTACAGCTCATTTTTTAGGGATTCACGATTACACGTATTTTATTTCAATCATAAATTTGAATAGCACTCAAATGACAGTAATAATTCAGTATCCACTCACCTGACACGGTGTACAAGGTAACCCACATTTTTTAGTGCACTCAGTGTGCTTACATCTTACAGAGCATATTTTTTGACATGGGCGACATGAATCTTTGCAAAGAGACTCACATCTGTAACAACGGAAATTTCGTGACACATGAAAAAAGTTTACGAGATGTTCTAGAACGAAAATTGTAATAACAATCGGATTCATCAAATGAAGAGGATTTTTTTTCAACAAATTCTGCTCTGAAATTCGATGTTTTAAAATCGATACTGTTGAGGTTTTGCAGACTAAAAATTATTTTCACTTATTACAAACGAATCAAAGAAGATATTGGTTCCAATTGGCAAGAAATACATTAGGAAATATTTGAACATGTAATACTTGTGGCCACAGGCGAGGATCTTGTTGCACCGTTCACGACAGGGTTGGTGAATTCTACCTTGTTTGCAGGACCCACAGCTGCCACTGCACATATGACCACAGGGCAAGAGAGTAGCACAAGGCGTTGTGCAATGTTGCAACAATTTATCAGCATATTCTGCTAAGCCTAGGATACAGAAAGAAATTGAATCTTCAAAACGAATTATTAATGAGTTGTGAATTAAGCATACATCAGAATTGTGGGGTAGAGGTGAATGGAATGACTTTGAACTGATTGAGAGACGAAAGTGAACTCACCAACTTCTATCTTGTAACAAGGTACCGGATACAGATGTTGGCATAATGCAGGTTTCAGTAGAGGTCGTGGATATTCGCATTGTTTTGTGCACGGTTCGCAACATAGGGCTGCACAGGGGTGTCCACATTTGAGTGACCTAGAGCATCTACTCTTACAAACTTGCGATGTTGGATTTTGGTAACAAGGAAGTTGAACTTCGTGACCACAGCCAGGAATAATCTTGTCGACCTGTAATATGATTCATAAATTATATCAACGGCATGCGTATAACAAGCCATACAACGATTGAATAAAATGGATAATCCTAACTGCAGCAAAATGAATGAATTTTTGGGAAAAAATCTTATTGGATACGATTGGAATCATGGCACTTAATCATAATAGATGAAATATATGTGCGCAGTATTCTGCTAACCATTTCTTCGCATCTTCCGTTAGGTAAGCTACATTTCATTCTGCACGAATGACCGCATGGTAGGTCACGTTTTCCAAGTTGAGTACAAACTATCGCATTTACATCCTGTGAACATGGGATTATGTGTGTGTGGCCACAGAAACGTTCCTTTGGTATTTTTTTGGTACAAACTCCACACTGTTCGTGGCACTTTTTTGGACACAGGTGTGATTCTGGGCAGCCAATTGCCATTTTCTTACAAGGTCCTTGACACATATACTAGATATTCATAGTAGAAAAAATATTATTAGTCAGAGAAATTTGTTCTATGAGAAAGCAGAATTCTCTACTGCATGAATAATCCTCCGGAACCGAAGGTACTTTAGTCACTCTGAACAAGCATACCCTTGCATGAACAGGATCGTCATTGATGTGGCATTTTTTTACACATAGATGTCCACAAGGTAATGGTTTCTTGCAAGTATGAGTACACGGAACTGTCGAAGCCTTCTGATGACAAGGCTTTTCAACCGCATGACCACAGCGTAAGACAGCTGTTACCTGTTAAAAAAAGACTAAATCAGTCCAGGCAAATTTATAAATGGCTATTTGAAACACGGCTCAAGAAATAGTTTAAGAAACAAGATTGACTTTGTCAATTTCATTATATATTTATAATTGTACCGTAGTTGTGCATTGATATTCTTTCAGATTTGTGCTGCAAGGAAGAAGCAGAGAATGATTGCAACCGAATTCCACCTCGACGATCTCCTGACAAGGTTGGCAGACTGCTTCGCATAACAGTTTACAAGGATGACCGTTGGAACATTTCTTCAGACAAGGTTCTTTGCAAACGTAATCCTCGTGATCTCTGTCTGTAATATGACAAGGCTTCTTGCAGGTATGACCACAAGGCAAAGGTGAGTCACAATTCCGCAAGCATCCCCCATTAGGAGAATTTTTGAAATCAGCAGCTCGTTTTATCTGAAATTGCAGAAAATAATTGAATGGAAGGTTTGATTGAATAAATCTGTGAATAATTGTGAACAATAGCATTGAAGATAATCTAGTTCGACGAAGTTATACCTCAGTCAATTGATCCGGGTGAACTTGGCATTGCAAGACAAGACGATCTCCAATAGCGCTGTTATTTTCTAAAGCTGTATTGATCTTGGGCCAAATCTCATTCTTCATTAGTAGGTTGCTCATGTTTCCCATCATGTAGAGCCCTTCACGAGCTCGTGATAGTGCCACGCAAACCCTGTTCTCTGTTTTTAGGAAGCCAATATTTCCGGCAGAATTGTTACGCACCAACGATAACAATATTATTCTATTCTCCTCTCCTTGATAGTTGTCAACTGTCGTTACGCGGACGTCGCGTAGATCTGGCATGCCTTTTTTGGACTGAAATTCAGACACAATAAAAGAAATCAGCTCTCGAACTCCACTTGAATTGCTTAAAAATACAATATTGAAGTCAATCCCCAAGAAATCTTCTTACCTCTTTGAACTTGAACAACTGACCATTGTACGTGCACAGTATGGTAATTTCGTCTGGCGTATATCCTTGTTGTATCAAATATTTAGCAAAGGTGAGTAAGAACTTGACTTCGAAAAGATTAGACACAGATTCTGTTTCCTTCGAGCCTAATTCATGATTTTGATGATTTAGGAAGAACAAGTTCTTCTCCATTCCTTTGACTGCAGGATATGTAAATACAGATATATGGTTTTCCAGTGTTTCGTATATAGACGGGGATATCAATTCAGCAATCTCTGGCCGCATCCGATGTTGAATAACTAACTGTGTGCACTTATCCCGCATCTTGACTATTCTCTCGAAAAGCGAAATGTTCAAGTTGTAATTAACTTCCAAATCATAAGTAGCTGGTTTTGGTCGCAGCTGCTTATGATCACCGATCAGAATTACTTGTTGACAGTGTTTGGTCAGAGAGCAAATTACATGAGCCTCAAGAATTTCTGCTGCCTCCTCTACCAGCACTGAAATAATCAAAAGGCTAAGCATCAGCATTCGTAAGATTGTTGATCCTACAAGATATCACATAAAATCTTAAAGATTGAATTACCTATAGGAGACCGGAGGGCACGTAGGGATTCATGTAATCTGGCTGCACCTGTAGTAGTTAATCCGACGACTAGAGAATTACGCATCACTTCTAAATCAGTCATTTGTTTGAAGTCATTTAATTGAGAAGAAATCTCTTGAAATTCTTCTTCCAACTGTACTATTTGGCCTTTTACTACTTCGTGGCTGCTTGTCAACCAGTGACAATAGATTACCCAATCTCTATCTTTTGGATAACTCCTCGGTTTTGATTCTTCCGTAAGAAGAGGATGATAGTTCAGCCTTCCCTTGAGGGTTTAAATATTTGTAATTGAAAATGTCCAGATTGTAATTTGCACTGTTAAATGATCGCTGTTCAATAAAGACGGATGACTTACCTGCAGGATAGCTCGCAGTGATCGCAAAAGACTAAGTTTTTTCATCAATTCAGTCTTAAGATAGTCAGTTTCAGTTTCATCAGCTTCAGATTGATTTAATGAGATTTCTGCTGCTTCAAATTTCTCAATCCTTGTATCGAGATGACTTGTCTCCAAACAGGTGAACTCTGAATCATTTTCATGTACGGCACTTTCTACTTCCAAGTCATCGTCTGCGTCTATATATTCATTTTCGGAATCACTTTCATCATCTGCTCCTGACTGTGTAGGATCTGACGGCGAGGCATTTATATCAACAGCTAACGCCGCCCTTTGTGCACCAAAAAGATTCGTCAGTAAATCTTGGGGAGTTAAGTCTCGCAGTTCGGGGTCATCGCAGTACTGGCGAAGTATATTTGGTGAAACAATACAAGTGTCGCTTGTCAGAGCTCTCAGAACAGAGTATGTCTTCCCAAGTGTGATCAGTATCTTGTTCAATTGCCTTTGATAATAAGTCATACGCTGCCAGGCGCGATCTTTCTTTTTTGCATCTTTGAAGTAATTATTGCGTACAGCTTTCAGCTTGTATTTTGCCAAATTAGGGTTTTTTGATTGTTCGCCGATGCGAACCAGAGACTCTGTATGCGAAAGAATACCCTCAAGAAATTGATCGAGAGCATGATTTGTTAAGCAGACTACAATCATGGGGGTAGGACGCTCTGGATTATACCAACTCGAAGAATTGGCTAATAATGTGCTAGCTATTTCCAACGCCATAAAAGTCTTTCCGGTTCCTGGCGGGCCATGTAAAACTGACAATTCTTGTAGAAGAGCACATTTGAAAGCTTCATATTGGGACACATCGAGTCCAAGCCGTTTGGCACTTGGCCATCGTCTCACATCCATTACAGGGATTTCGAATCCTTTATATACATAGATTCTAATTTTATCAAGATATTTTGGTGGCGATGGAATGGATTTTGCATCTACTACATATCGCTTCATTGGGAAATCCTTTTCAGACATGTAGCGCAAGCTATTCAGGGTATGGTAGTATGGCAAAAAGTATACTTTTGATTCCACCATAACATATTCGCAGTTGTACATGTCTCTAGTAATTGTTGTTCCCACACACGGCTCAATGGTCAATTTGCCTTTTTCCAAAAGCTTAGGGTCAGAGTCGGCCACAGTTGCGAACAGAACGCTTTTGAAGTTATCATTAGTTAGGCACAGGAGCGATCCATACATGAAAAGTTTTGAACGCATCCAGTTCATCTTTGGTATTAAACCGAAAAAAATAGTGACACCAACTTTGTTCTTTACTACAGTTGGCCCGATTAGTTTCACCTTCTGGAAAACCCTGATATCCGATATCTGCGAGGTATGGACATTTGTTTCTGCCAATCTTTTGTATTCTTGAATACCGGTTCTTAGTGGACATATAAAGTCTTCGCGTAGCAAACGGAACTGAACATCTAGGTAATGGTCGACTGAATCATAGCCGCCTTGAATTTTACAAGGTCTTATGTACGGATTATGATCATTGAGATCTTCCACGGTTGGCACGATACTCAAAGTCCTGAAATCCTGCAGCATTTCGTTACCACGGATTTGGTCAGTTTTTTTCACCGTCTCCCTCAGCCTATAATGTAATATCTGAATACGAGGTTGTAAATCTTCATTAATTTCATGATCTTGTTTCGTCTTCAGAGACTCGATTGTGTATTGTGCGGTCAACTCTAGGATTGGCAATAGCTTATCATGAGCGTGAAGCGGAATAAGGTCGATAACTGTTTTGAAAAAATCATGTAAATGATTCCAAAACTGATTAACATCTTCCCAGTAGAACCTGTTAGCTTTTATATTGTCTCGGGTCTCTTGAGGAAGTTTGAGTAAATATTGTTCCAAGTTGTCAAGGAATTCCGACTCGCAAGCCTCGCTGAGGATATTTATCACAATTCTAGTGAAATTGGCTTGCTCAAGTTTTCCCAAGATGCGAAGCGTCATTACCAAAAAATCTTTGTTCATTTTACTGTTGAGGACAAGCACGAAATCAGGATTGTCTGATATTTCAGTAGCTATATCATTTCCATTCATCTTGCTTAGTGCCATCAATTTATTAAAACCGAAATATCTTCGGGCAGGTTTTCCTTCCTGATTAGACTGTACACTTCCGCTGGAGTCTCTCCGATTACGACCACGATTTTGATTATGTCTGAAATTAGAGCAAGTCAAAGATTGATTCTGTAAATAGCTTAAAAATATGATACCGTTCCCTCTAGAAGTCGCTCTTCAATGAGTTATCTTAACTTGACAGACATCCGAGTCTATAACTCAAACTGATTCATCTGTTCTCACCTTCGTCCACGCCCTGGAGGCCCTTGAGATGATTGGGAGAAAGGTGAAGATGACCGTGAGTCATTCTGGTCTTGATTCTCATCAGGTTGCACAGTTCTGAATGCTTCATGGTACCAATCAAATACTTCTTTGGGTTCGGAAGGTGAACGTACATTTTGTCTCTCTTGAGCAGGACGATGAGAACTGTGTCCACGGCTTCGAAATGGCCTTCTCGGTCCTCTTGGCCTGTCTTGATACTGCCGTCTATTTCCACGGGTAGAATGTTGTGTTTCCGGTCCCGACATCTTGTAGTAATTTACTGTGTTGAATGAATTACACGTACAATTATGTATAGTATATTATATATCTGTTATCAAAGCTTATCTAGGATATCACGATAAATCATGATCATTAAACAAAAAAAATACAATGAGGAATATATTAAGCTGTATTTCATCACCCTCTCATTCTCTTGTAATGTTAATCAATTAAAATTAAATCTGAGATTATAATATCAGCAAAGAACTTCTATTGGTTCGATTTCATCAACAAAAGCAAGATGAAATATGGTATGGAGTGAGGCAATGGGATTTATTTACTTATTGCCGACATTATTTATGGTTAATTCTTTTATTGAGACAGAAAAGGATTCTTGACATTGACATATGTCTGAAAAGTAGGCTCGATAAAGTGTACACGATCGGGACCGTACCTTCATTCTTTGTACCGAGGTTTTATCGTGCTGTTTTTAATTTTATGGTTATGTTCGCAATATCATTATAGCTTGTAAAAATTGATATCACACTATGTGTAACCTTTATTCGGAATCCAATAATTACTAGATAAATGAACTTACGATTTCCATTGAAATCAGGATCACAATTAGCAACGATACGTGAATAGTTTCTTATACGCCAAAATTCATGACGAATAGCTGCACAGCAGACACATTATAAGCAACCTTTGCCAGTTCGTCTCATGCATCCTTTACTTATAGGTTATCCGAAGGAAAAGGGGGGTTCCCTGGAATTGTTGTACGGGTACTCAAGAAGCGGCACAAGAAGAGTAAACGCGCTTGGAATTTTTAAATAATGCAGATGTGATTGGACAGTTTGTTGGAAAATGGAAATTGTCTAGCAGTTCTCTTGTGGTAAATTTAACGGTCGCATTCCCTTTAAAGCGACACGACTTGACACTATACGATATCAGTTGGATCCAAAAGTATTGACCAATAGTGTCATGAATAGTAGAAATCGGTCCACCATCAGCGTACGTGGGTACGAGGGTGTTTCAAAACGTATATTACGGAGGCGATGAATGTTAGTTTGCCGGAATTGGCCGATTAACTGATAAATGAATATACGCGCCTTGTCATATTCAAAAAATGTTGGCATAGAATATCATATTTTGATAGGATTTATTTCATAGATTTTTATAAAACACAATAATATAATGATTTGTGCAAGAATATATGTAGGTTTATAACATAGTTCAATCAAATAACATATTATATTCAATTTGTAGATTATATCTAAGTACAAAGTAGTAGATTGATTTCTTTTGAAAGAAAAAACATTATCGCAGTAAAAAATCTATAAAATTATAAGTATCTCTTTTTTTCAAGGATATTTTTTTCAATCGTAAAGATCTTATCTATCACATTCCATGACAATTTTGTTTCATCCAATGATAAGACATCTGCGGCATAGTATTTCCTAATCACCAGTTATCACAGTACCTAGCTAACTTTGAAAAGAAACATTCAACATTCGAAGAATTTCACTTTTAGTTAGCATTTTATAATATTGCCAAGACACGAGAAATGAAAAGTAAATCATTATTCGCTATTTTTATAAATGAATTCTTTACGAGTTAATCTTCCACTTATTCGTGAAATTAAGACCCTTTCTACTTACTAGACTACATAGTATACTGTTATCTACTCATGAAAATTTATGAGCATGTCTCGTGGGCTTCCGCATGAAAATCGCATATTTATCAAATACCAAATCAAGGCCCCCCTGGCCAAGCAGACCGTACGGCTCCATCCATTTCTGATGCCAAGGAATTATCACTTCTGAGCCGGTGCGACTCACCACCGATTGCGGCCCCGCATTCATTACATTTGCTTTCCATGGTTGCGCCGCCGCAATCTGCAATTGCATAAATGTGCCCATTGGGACACTTGTACCAGTGACCTTGTGTGAAGCCCATTGCTTTAACAATCATCTGTCGTTCGAGCATCAGATTTTTGGATCTCTGTAACCCAATTACTTTATTTCGAATTTCCAATCCTATTTCTTTGGTGAATCTTTCGATACTCAGAAGTTTTGCCACCACAGCATTATAGTCTTTTTCGTTTATCCGTACTATTCCATCGTTTATTCTTTCCCCGTCTATTTTGCAAATTTCCGCCTGTAATATGAATGTTCGTTATAACATTAGAGCTGATAATTCTGATGGTGATTTATCTGATAAAGAATAGTTGATAATTGTACAATTGATCAAATGAGTGAGCATTCAATATTTAAAGAGTATTTTTATTCTAATTTCGTATTTTAATTTGCTTTACCATGTAATTCAAACGTTCCAGCTCCAGCTGTATATCGTCCAGTTCTTGCTTGGAGATTTGCCCCCTCATTGGAGGTAATTCCACGAGCATGACGACTTGATTTTTAACAAATTTATAAGAACTGACTGAACGCTTGTTAATCGATGCTAATATTTCATAAATTTGACGCAGAATGTCCAGCGCAATTTTGATTGCTTCAACTTCTTGTAAACTCAAAATTTGCCTTTTTTGGTTTTTCACGGGTGTGGCTCGGTTTAGTAAGTTTTGTAACAATGCCCGCAGCTCCGGGAATTCTAAAAATTGATAAATCGTGTTTTAGATATTGTAACAGGAAAACTGAATGCTCCATATTAGCTTAACGTCAAAGTCAGAATCCTTAGTTTCAAGTTATTCATAGTCGAATTGTATGTCTAAAGTTTGATTATATAATTTAAATATTATGCCGTTAGGTCACTGCTAAGCTCGAGTCGAATTGCGTTTCAAATCAAGGTAATAGGTAAGCGCCGAATTAACGTGCCGAGTAACGTGGAATAAGTGCCAGCAGGCCCACTCTCATGTCAACTTTCGAGTACTTCCTCTATACTTCTCGTGAACTTTAGTCTAGAAACGCGACTCTTGCGTCAGCTTCTATATTTATTGTCAATCACATTTAAGTTAACGTTTATTCGCGATTCTCAAACCAATATTTTGTAATCAGACGAATTTGTTAAAGGGAGAAAACGCTTCTGTCTCAATATCATATTTTAGAACGTGTCCCAACTGTATGTTAGGTGTACTTTTTATAAAATACCTGCTGTGGATGAGTCCAAACACATATCTTCTATAGTTTTAAGATGTCGAAGTTGCTGTTGTTTCAACTGTTCTTGGTTGCCAAATACTTTTCTCTTTACGTCTAGTACATCCTTGAGATCTTTCTTTATTTGGTTCATTATTCTCATACATTTTCTTATAGGAGTCTTGCATTTAGGACATACTTTCATTTGGATAGATTCACTGGACGTCGTTATCCATCCCATAAGTCCACCACTTTCTATGCAATGAGAACAATCCTCAAGAAATACAAATCTGTAAAAATTCCAAACAATTCTTTATGTATTAGTTATTCGAAAGTATATCTTTCTTTTCACGTGTACGCCTGAATAACTACTAATTTTCGATATATCTCTTTCACGTCAATATATTCGTGAGCATAAGTTTACCTTGCATCTGGTTCATCTTCGTCACCAAAGAAAATTTCTGTCAATTCCTCGTTGTTACAAATTCGGCACAGTGGTGGGCAAGGATCACCACAAAAACCAACGCAAGGATGGTTGCATTTCAACATTTTTTTGCAAGGTTCTTCACACGGTTCTATATTACATAAATCGGAGCAACGTTTGGTACATTTTTTGTGCTCGCATCCCCATTCACAAAGTTCCTGTAAGAAAACGAGTATACATGTACATAAAGCTTTGAGGATAATAGAAAATAAATTTGCAATTAAGTCTTAATTAGACTGTGAAAGCTGACTGTGTTAAGCTAGAATACAATTGTCGACCTTTAGCTATACAATCAATTAATCAAATATCAGTCAGTCAAAGAAATTAACGTAAATAACTTTGTTGAAGATGTTTAAATTTCCTATTTCTCATAATCATCAATAATTGATAAATTTTCCATGTAGTTACTTTGCAAGGTGTACAAGGTATCCCACATTTCTTTCCACATTTGCTATGAAGACACTTGAGTTCGCAAGGTCTTTTGCAAGGTTGACATTCCTGCCTGCAGGGCACTTCGCACCTAGAGAAAAGTACAATTTCTCAGTATTGGTATTGTTCGGCTTGTTAATTGATTTCAATTTACAGTTATTAATCGAGCCTTATTTCATGCCTTCTGGGCTAACTAAATAATAGATACGTGCTGAAAGATGAACGTTCATTACTTATGTCCACAAACAAGAATGTTGCCGCAAGCCTCAGCACAAGGTATGTGTATACGCCCTTGCTTGCATTGTCCACATTTTCCTTTGCAAAAATGGCCGCAGGCTAGTTGAGTCTTGCATGGCTCCTTACAGTACTTCAGTAACTCAGGAGAGTTTGATGCTAGTTGAAAAAAACAATGTATTAACAAATTTTCTGAGTTAAAATCATGGCAAATGACAATTTATGTCAGTTCAATCAACAGTGTAGTTATTTCGTGTATAAAATATTTACCAGCTCTTAGCATATAACAAGGCACTGAGAAGATATGCCCGCATAGTCCCGGCTGACTTTGGCGTACCATGGTCTTGCACTCTGTAGTGCACGGCTCTTTGCACTTGGCTGTACAAAGGTGACCACATGCCAGTCTCTTCTGGCATTTACCGTTACATTTCGAGGGTGTTGCTTCCTCGAAACATTTTACTTCTACCGTGTGGCCACAGGAGCTTATTTTCTTTACCTGGAATATTATTGTTTGAATGGAATTAGCGACGAACTCAATCGGAATAATTATATCTTAATTCACACATTCGTCAATATTGTATTCATCAACAGAAAAAATTGGCACAGTGAATTCAAATTCATACTCACTTTTACTGGACAATTTTTACACGTTTCATAGCACTTCAGTCGACATTCGTGACCACAATTCATCTTGCGCTTGCAAGGTCTCTGACATTCCACTTCTTCCACATCATCAACGCATTTAATCTTTTTATAATGATGTCCACAAGATCGTGTTTTTTCTACGATTATAGCACATGGTGCACATTTCTCATGGCATCGCTTTTTACATGGATGGTTCATAACACAGCCAATGTTATTCTTTGTACAGTCTTTAGGACACTGATACTAGAAACGGAAATTAACACCAAGGGTCAAAATAGAATGGAGGAGCAAATTAGAATATTAAAAAACTTCTGGTATATTTTTCAATATTATTAATGTCATGTCTAATAAAAGTAATTACTTATAAAATACCTGGATGTGATCAGGATCTGCATTGACATGGCATTTTAGCAGACACTTATGACCACATGGTAAACGGTTCTCGCATGGATGTGGGCATTCACATTCATCTATGGGACGATAGCAGGCTTTTTTAATATCATGTTGGCAATCAGGGAGGATGGCATCAATCTGAAAATCACAGGTAGAATCGTCAGTTTTTCACAATAAATATTAGTCCAGCTCTGAATTTATTCTCAACATTTTTACGCTGTGACAAAATTTCAAATTTACATTGCCACAGTGATCACTGCATTGAATCGCCACAGAAGTGAATAATGGCGAAATTATCATACCTGGAAAATTTATCATAAATTTACCTGAATATAACACGGAAATGTGTCAGGGTCCGTTGAACACGGCATTTTTACGGTGTGCTCACATTCAAGCTGGCGTTCCACTACTACTCTACATGGCTGGCAACCTTCGAAACATTTCAGTGGACAGGGATGATCATTTAGACAACTTGCAAAACAGGGTTGTTTGCATTGAAATTCTGCATGCTCCCTGTCGTATGTGTGACAAATGCTTGTACAAGAATGTCCGCAGGGCAAATCTGAATCGCATTTCTTCAAGCACCCACCCTCCGGACATTGTTGGAAGTCGGTTACGGCCTTTATCTGTGTAAGCGATATTAATGTTATACAGTAACAGTGGAATGACTGGATATTTGTTCACTGAAAACGATCGAAAAATTCCCTAACTTTTCCCTGACCAAATTTTAATCTTCCACTGACTAATATTCAAACTAATGTTGTGAATACGATCGACTAGTTAACGTAGCTCCGAATTAATCAGTGTTCAAAAATTTGCGACGTAAATGTTCTCTAATTTACAACACTGTTCCGATTCATTAAAAATTCCTGGCATGTGAAACAAAAAAAATTATTCTTTGAATTTTGCTTTTTTACAGAAAAAGCTTTTTTTTCTATTCCATACTTGTTTTCCCTGACCAATCAAATAATTCCCTGAATTCTCTATCCAGCGGCCACCGTGTTGTTTGTGTATCGATTGTTCGAATGACAGTTACCTTTATCAATTCCTCGGCGTGAATCTGACACCGTAATTCGAGAGAATCACCTATGGCGTCTTCGGTTTTTAAAACTTCTCTGATTTTTGGCCAAATGGTATTTTTCACCACAAGATCGTCCATGTTTCCCATAATGTACATGCCCTCTCGAGCTCGCGACAGTGCCACACAGACTCTATTTTCTTCCTTAAGAAATCCAATGTTTCCCTCTCCGTTGTTTCTAACCAAAGACAAAAGTATGATGCGATTTTCTTCTCCCTGATAATTGTCGATCGTTGTTACTCGCATCTGTTTCAGAGTTGGGTAACGACTTGTTTCCTGGAAACCAATCAAACAGCAGTGCTAAATTCCGAAGAAATACAAGCCCAGAGAACAGATTTGTTGGAAATCCTGATTACCTTCATCAGCGCGAACAGCTGGCCAGTGTAGGTACAGAGTATAGTGATTTCCGAAGTATTGTACCCTTGCAGTATCAGATGTTTTGCAAATGCGACCAGAAATACAGCTTCGTGTTGATTCACCCAACTTTCTTCATTGTTGTGGCTCGTTTCGCGGTTATTGTGATTTAGGAAATACAGGTTTTTCTCCAGTCCTTTGACATCGGGATAGTCGAGTACCGATTCATGATTATAAAGTCTTTCGTAAATCGAGGGTGTTATTAGCTTGGCAATCTGTGGTCGCATTCTATGTTGGTGGGCCAGCTGTGTACAATCTCCTCTGATGTTCACCATTCTTTCGAATAACGATATGTTTAAATTGAACTTTGTGCCTAGTTGGTAGACTGATGCCTTTGGTCGCAGCTGCTTGTGATCTCCGATTAGAATTACGTGCTGGCAGTCTTTTGTCAAGGAACAAACGACGTGTGATTCAAGAATTTCTGCCGCTTCTTCCACCAATACTATAAACAGAGTGAAAAATGTTCTCAATCATTAAACGATGAATTCAAGAGAAATGAGAAATCGTACACATCAACACAAGACATTCAATCGATAATCTACTTCGAATCAAAATTAAACATGAAATAGATTTACCAATGGGAGCACGAAGAGCACGTAAAGATGCGTGCAGCTTAGCAGCGCCAGTTGTAGTGAGCCCAACTATTTTGTGTTCTTTTAGTACAGCTAGATCGACCAGTTGCTTAGCTTCGTTTAACTGCGAGCGTAATTGACGAAACCTTATCTCCAAATCAGTTATTTTATTCATTGCGTTGTCGTAACTCAACTTTACCCATCTCCAATACATTCTCCAGCGAGGGTTATTGGGTGGATAGCGTGGGGGATTCAATACTGAGTGTTGCGCAAGTTTTTGCTACAAGTTCAAATATATATCAATCAAAATAAAGAAAGCTACATTCAAATATATGTGAAAGCTTTGATTGCTAAGGCTTACTTGCAACGACAAACGCTGCGCAATTAATATGTTGAGATCTTCTTCCATATCTAAAGTTGGATCAAACGGTAGAGCCTGCATTTCTATACCCGCATTTCTATGCTCAGTTATTTGTTGACGAATGGATGCGATCAGTGCATCCAAGCTTTTCAAAGGAAAAACTGGCTTGACAGTATCTTCGATCTGGAATTTGTAGTTCAATTCCAATTCGTCGTCCATAGGCCTGTTATTATCGTCTTCAATCCTGTCCACATCCATTACATTGATATTAGCTACATCCTGCATCTGTTGATATGGCACGGCGTTTCCTAGCTGTGGTGTTATGTTAATCCCGATAAGCCAGTTTACCAATTCTTCCGTAGACTTCATTTCCATTAATACTGGATCATAGCAGTACTCAGTCAGACACTCTAAGGGAACAATAGCATCCGGAGTAGTCAAATGCTTGACAAACAAACGAGCGTCCCCCATTAAACTCAAGATGCCTTCTAACTCATGTTTTGTCTCATACATTACTGAATTAGCGGCAGATCTTCCTTTGAAATGCATCAGTTTGCGTCTTTCCATAAGGGTATATGGTTGCAAAGTCTCACTTTTTGATCGGCTGCCAACACGAACTATGGATTTGGTGTATTTAAGAATGCCTTCTAGAAACTGATCGAGAGCGTGATTTGTTAGACAAACGACAACAATTGGCCCGCGGTGTGACCAAGACTCTTTGTTAGCCAACAAAGTGCCTACTATCTCTAGAGCAATGAAGGTCTTCCCCGTTCCTGGCGGTCCTTGGATCACTGCAAATTCCTGCGTCAAAGCACACCTGAATGCATTGTATTGTGTTTCATCCAGTTCCAGCTCGCGAGGGGATGGCCAATACTCATCTCTCCCAATCTGTAGAGCGTAGTCTTTGTATCGCAGAATCCGACCGTTTACAAGATATCCGGGAAGCCGGATGGAGACATCTGCACGGACTAAATAATTTTCCATTGGAAAATTGTCTTCGTTCATGTGTTGCATGGCATTCAGTACTGCCAAGTACGGTTCGAAATATATCTTGGATTCTAGTACAACAAAATTAGTGTTATACATGTCTCGAGTGATTCTTGTACCCTCGCAAGGTTCTATCAGAAGATACCCTTTCTCAAGCTGTTTTTCGTCGCGATTAGCAACCGTGGCAAAGAGGATAGTGGTGAAATTATCACTACTGAGAAGCAGTAATCCCCCGAAAATGAATCTCTTAGATCGATACCAGTTTATATGTTTCATTACTCCAAAATACACCATAATGCCAACGTTATTTTTCGAGACCTCTGGGGCTATTATCGTAACTTTTTTGTAAATGCGAAGTTCATTGTTTTTATAATTCTTGGATCCGTGCAGATATTCTTGTATCCCACTTCGCAAAGGAGACACAAAATCTTCTCGTAACAAACGGAACTGTACGTCCAAGTAATGCTCAACTGAATAGTAAGCGTCTTTGATTTTACAAGCCCTAATGAAAGGCTTGTGGTGATACAAATCCTGTACCGTAGGTATAACGCTTAATAATCTGAAGTTTTCCGGTGGATCCTCTTCAATGTCCGGTTCTGTAGCAACAGTAGGACGTGTTTTATTCTTCTCTGCAACTTTCTGGATTTCCGCTTCCAATTCTTTGTGCATATTCAATGCGTCGTTTTTCACCTTTTCATCTATTTTGTATTTTTTGCTCATTTCAATAGTCACTGCGATTGGGCTTATCTTTTCCAAAATATTTGTTAGTTCGTCTCTAGCTTTGGTGGGAAGTAGTTCGACGACTTTCTTGAAGAACTCGATAAGGTTAGTCCAAAATCTGTCTCTATCTTCATGATAAAGTTTGTTCTTTGCTTCTTCAATTGGACTTTCAAACGGCAGTTTTGTCAGGTAGGCTTCCAAGCTTTTGAGGAAAGTTGTCGAACATGCGTGGCTCAGTACACTTGTTACAATTTCAGCAAAATTTGCCCGACAAACATTGGTCAAGACTCGTAGCGTGACCACAAGAAGATCCGGAGTGGTAACATTGCGCAATAAATCTTCAAATTCAGCCTTCTTCCCAGCCAATTCGGACACTACATCGTCACTATTCTTTTGACTCAAATCATTCAAACGATTGAAGTTGAAATATCGTCCACTATAATGATCTCTATTACCGGGTCTCCGATTATTATTACCACGACCCCTATTCTGCTGTTGCTGCGGTGGTCGATTGCTATGAAATTAATAAACCGTAAGTAATTGATATACATCATTGCGGATGTTATATGACGTCATTTTGTGACACAAGTGAGAACTATAAACAATGCAAAAAATGCCTAATTTTGGGAAACAGACTAACAAGACGGTAACGAAGCTTTATCTGTAGATTCATACTATAGAATCGGATTCAGTGCAAAAATATTACGAAATAATGGGCAGAATTTGTGAAGTACTTACGCGTTATCATGGCCTCTTGGACCCCGAGGGTTGTTGAGTGGCCTGTTGCCCGGATTACCATTTCTTCCGCGATTTCCCCTGTTCCGATTCCCATTATTCCCTGTCAATAAACCAAACTTGCATTTCAATCTTCGTCTATATTTACTCCTACTCTACAAAACCTTATCTACCTATATCAACAAATGATAATTATCGTTGCGCTACACACACACGCACGCACACTACGTTGACTCCCGTCTCTTGTAGTAAACTGAAACTACTCATTCAAAGGAATATTTCAATAACAACTTGCTAGCTTTGGACTTGGACTATACCATCGTATTATATATTTTGAACAAATTATTTCAAGGTTAAGAGTATCATATAGTAAATTAGGAGGTTAATTTGCAAAATTCCTCTTCAATTCGAAGGAACTATTAGATTGAAAAAAAGACTATGGATCTTTTGTTGTTAAAATGAGATTGCGTGCATCAAAACAAAGAAGTGTATTTCTTGTATGAATCATACCAGCATTCGGTGGAATCAGCGGTGGAATCCTATGCATCTTATCGTATATTCAGGCTTATATCCTGGTGCAAAAACATTCAAGGTTCGGTTTTATCCGGTAAACGTCATTAGGCACTTTGATTTTTAGAGACTTTTAGGTTTTTTCACGTAATATTATAAGTAACGATAGTATCCGTACTCGGTCGAAACCGTTCAGGAAATGGTCCCGCTACGAAGGCGTTATGCTGGATGATCTATCGGGGGGAAGTCCCGGATCGTTTGATTTCCGAACCGTCACTTGTAGGTTTTCACAAAAATAAATGACCTCGCCCGTGATGATACACATGCACGATGCGTGACGGTATGCGTACACACATGCATACATTCGTGCGCTTTTAGCGCCGTGCCGCGTGCGGTGGAGACCCAAATGAGTAGCTGATCCTCAACAAACCATTTTCTTCTAGATGATTGTATTTGTCCAGAATCTGGCCAATTGCGGAGGATGCAGCATATACCTCTTCGACTCAATAGATGTGCAACTCCGGTTTCAATCGCGGCGAAGCTTTGATGGTATATGTAGTCAAAGCGCGGAAATAACTCAATCCAATACATAATTCATCCGGTATACTCCGAAGATAAGCTATAACTTGATATCTGACGTTACCGAGTCCATGCATACGTTGCGTCATTTGCCGCTAGATGGTTTATTTCACTGAAATGTCCTCACATTTCACATTTTATCAAGATTCGCGGCAGCGAATCGCTGCCTCCATGGTTTTGAAAGGTTTCAAATAAACGAACATGGTTATTTCATTCAGGGCAGTATCTTAATAATTTTTATAATTAAATTATCAGAATTTTTGAAGCGTTTAGGGAATTATGCGGGAAATAGGAGAATACTTCTTTTCGTACATTCGTTGCACGAAAATCTTTGGTTCTTTGAAACATGTGTATTATATTCAAGCTGGTACTCTGGAAAGTACGCCGGATGTCACATAATATTTGATATTTTTCAGTGAAGAATTTTGCACATGCAAAACAATTTTGAATATTCGCTCCAACGAGACGTCAGGTAACAACAATGATAGCTATTTGTTAAATTCACTTTCTATACTCTCAAATGTAAATACGAAGTCTCATGGTTATAAAAAAATACGGCTAAAATAGCACTTTCAAAATTTGAATCAATTTGAAAAATCATTTGCCTATTACGTTGCTGCAAATCTGATTTCTTGGCGATATAGTTTCGTAACACTGGGTATTTCTCAACCCGATGATTATACTTAATTTCTACGATATAAAATATTATTAAATGAGCACTACTTACTAATACTACTGTAGTTAATTGTAAGATAACATAACATATGTCGACATCAATTTCTGATTAGCTCCATCTATTTCTGTAACAATTTTCGGTATCAAGGTTTTAGTTAATTTGTCACGGAAGATTACTTATACTTCGGCAAGAGAGTCTATTTTTAAACTGGGCTTACAAGATATTGAAATTTCGAAGTGTGGGGTCATACCGTAATGTGAAACAGTAAGTATTTGAGACTCAGAATTGATTTCCTATAATTTCATGATCATACTGAAAGGAATTAAATGAAGAAAATACAGAAACAATGCAGCAATCATATCGTTTCAAAACTTCTTCGCAATAATTGTCTTTGGGCCTGATCGAACGTTTCTCTAGCAATATTAGCAAAATATCAATTTCAAATTCAAATGCACTGATATAGTTCTATCGATGAGGATCAGAGCTTGAATAATATTGACAGAGAGAGTACATCAGTTGAATAATGGTACGTTGGATTCACAAAATCCCTTCTACTGTATTCTGGTAGCATCTTCTGTTAAGAAGATATCAGAAAGAGTTACCTTGCGCATCATGAGCGGTAGGATTGAAACCATAAGCTTCAATTGAAGATTTGCAGTTTGCGGAGCATATATCTAATCACAAAAGATCAATGAGGGTCATGAGTCTGACGTCAAGGAAATTTATGGATTGACTACTTAATACCCCATAATGTAAGCGAACAGATTCAATAATATTATTTAAAGAAGCTATTCATTTGGCAACAGTGGTCGTATCAGTACACGCTATGGTCTCTCTCTCATGCAATAAAGCAAGCATTCGTTTGGTGGTGCTCTTCTTCCTCAGCAATTGCCAGAAGGTTTATTGTGATGGAGTAATTAAAGAGGTGGAGAATGGGTTACGTCCAGAAGTCAGGATACCTCAGGGAGCGGTTCTAGGTGTGAACATGCTCACTCATCACAATAGGAAATTCTTTGGCTTCAAGAAGATTCCATATGCTCAACCACCAGTTGGAAATCTAAGGTTTGTTATAAGATATACGAGTCGCCCAGATGCAGAAATATAGTTACATAAGTAGTTGAGTAATATTGAGTAAAATTGTCTCACGACTATTGTTAACAAAGCTGTATCCGATTCATTCTCAAAGCGGAGAGTTACTCATGTAATTATTTAATCAAAATGTTGGACCAAGTAAATATGTCGGATATATTTCCCTGTTTTCTTATAATCTAGGTTCAAGAGACCCGTACCGTCAGGTCCATGGAATGGAACTTTAGACGGCAGCAGGGAATCCAATCAGTGTCCTCAGCTCAATGGCGTTGTATTTGTCGGAGACGAGGACTGTCTGTATCTCAACGTTTATACACCACAGGTTACACATATTCAGTTTATTATTTGTATTTAGGAAACCCATTCAGTTACTATTGTTACTATCAGTGTCATTGACTGGTTTTGAAAAAAGCATCTTCACTTCGCAGCTTCCTGCTGGTGAAAACTCCACTTTACTACCAGTTATGTTCTTTATCTATGGTGGTCAGTTTAAATCAGGAACCAATAGTGCCAAGCGATGGGGTCCTGAATTCCTCCTCAACAAAGATGTGGTTCTTGTAGTTCCTAACTATCGTATGGGAGTGCTTGGTTATCTCAGTACAGAAGATGAAGTTGCACCTGGCAATTACGCCCTCAAAGACCTCGTTGAGGCTCTGAAATGGAACCAAGACAACATCCAGTACTTTGGCGGTGATCCAAACCAAGTCACCATTTTTGGGGGAAGTTCAGGCGCTGTATGCGTTCATCTCTTGACGATATCGAATTCAACGACTGGTGCGTTTCATTGTGTCATGTCAGGCAAATCATATAAATTTTTTCTTCTATGGACTTGGATCACTATTCTTTTAAAATCTACATCTTCGAGCTGCATTTGCTGTGAATTCAATCTGAGTTTGAACAAAATAACCATTTTCTCCATTTATCCCCATCAACTAGTGATCAATTCTCTTTCTAGGCCTTTTCCATAAATACATCACGGAAAGTGGATCGGCACTTTTTCCTTTGATCCTGCAATCGAGAAGATTATTTGCGAATCCTGCCATCAAACTCGGGAGGCATCTTGGATGCCCGACTAACACATCGAGTTCCCTTGTTAATTGTTTGAGGAGCTTCAATGCATCGCAGCTTGTTAATACAAAGCCTGTATTCTTGGTCTGGAATCGATTCCCGTTAATTATTTGGGGCCCAACTGTCGAACCAGATATAGAAGGAGCATTACTCACAGATACGCCTTTGAACCTGTTCTCTGCTGGGAAAAGTCGTGATCTGCCTTGGATTAACCATGTTACCCGGGACGATGGAATTGTTGGGGTTACCCGTAAGTGCCATCACCACGAAATCAATTATTGAAGGTTTTTTGAAACAGTAATAAAGTGAAATCTTGGCATAAACATGGCTCAGCAAAATACTATTCTATTCATATGTATTTATGATTGGTATTCTTTTCAGTATTCTACAAGAATCCAGATTTGTTCGAAGAGTTTTTGGACAACATTGACTTTCTTTTGCCCATCGTGTTCCAATATGATACATTAGTTAACGATTTGGCGGCCTATACTGCAGCGGTGAAGTCATACTATTTAAATGACTTGTCTGCTAACCGAAGCCTAGTAAGTTTTTCAATTGAGTTGAATACTGGAGTCTTCTTGCTCGATTGCCATGTAATGATTTGGAATTTTTCCAGCTGTTGAATAACTTTACACAACTCGTCAGTGATCATTATTTTAACTACCCTGCATACGCTGGGCTACAGCATCATCTCATTCACGCAAAGAATCCTCAGTATCTTTTCTCCTTTGAATACCGGGGCACAGTCAGCTACAGCTACTATTTCACTGATGGTTCCACAAAGAATTTGGGTGTAACACACGGTGATGAGCTTCTTTATCTTCTACCTGGACCAGATTCTCAATTTGGGCCTCCGGGCTGGGAGTTTAGTCAGAGTGATTGGGATATGGTCGAAACAATGGTCCAACTCTGGACTTCCTTCGCGACTAATGGGTAAACTTAAACCTAGAGCAGCCAGTCTGAACTGCGCAATGATGCTATTCCGGTAGAATATGTAGAAGTTGATTGTTCTTCCAGAATACCGAGCACTGTGAATCACAACCGCACCGTGTTTTGGGAGCCATACTCATCCCGCAACAATTATCTTCAGATAGGAAATAGTCACGATACAACAGTTAAAGTAAAATACGGTTTTCATGAAGACCGAATGCGGTTTTGGGAAGAGCTTCAGGCTGCTACGTCGTATAACTAACTATCGCGGATTTTCTTTCAAACTTGCCATAAACAATTAACGTAAGAGGTGACTATGCAATATCTAGTGGTATTAAGAGGGAACTCCGCAGGTGTTGTTGAAAAAACCACGTTTTTGCTTTTAAACTCATGGAAAAACATCTAATCAAAAATTCCTGATATCGGTTTTTAGATTTAATATTGTGTGTCTTGAAAAAAAATGTCATCCTTCTGTGATAAGAGTGAATGCGCAGAAAACCTTTCGCAGTCGTTTCGCTGTCCTTATAATCTGAAAATTGATGTCAGGAATGGATGTTTTTCCATGATTTCAAGAGCAAAAATGTGGTTTTTTCAACAAAACCTGTGGAGTCCCCCCTTAATTGAATGAGTAGAAATAAATTCATTCGGAATCCATGATCATAAGAAACTTTTTGATATTTGGTTTGTTCGAGCTAGCTACACTTTCTACACTTTTACTAGATTTTACACTTTTCACTATAAATTTATACCTCCAATTGGGCGAGTGTAAAAGGTGTAAGGAAAGTGCAGAAAGTGTAGCTAGCTCGAACAAACCAAATGTTTTCTAAAAAATTATCCAATACATAATTCGTCCGGTATACTCCTAAGATAAGTCTTAACTTGATATCCGACGTTACCGAGTCCATGCATGCGTAGCGTCATTTGCTGCTAGATGGTTTATTTCATACATCAAGATTTCATATTGTATCAAGATTCGCGGCAGCGATCGTTGCCTCCATGGTTTCGAAAGGTTTCAAACGAACGAATGGTTATTTTATTCAGGGCAGTATCTTAATAATTTTTCATAATTAAATTATCAGAATTTTTGAAGCGTTTAGGGAATTATGAGGGAAATAGGAGAATACTTCTTTTCGTACATTCGTTGTACGAAAATCTTTGGTTCTTTGAAACATGTGTATTATATTCAAGCTGGTACTCTGGAAAGTACGCCGGATGTCACATAATATTTGATATTTTTCCGTGAAGAATTTTGCACATGCAAAACAATTTTGAATATTCGCTCCAACGAGACGTCAGGTAACAACAATGATAGCTACTTGTCAGATTCACTTTCTACAATACTCTCAAATGTGAATACGAAGTCTCATGGTTATAAAAAAATAGGGCTAAAATAGCACTTTCAAAATTTGAATCAATTTGAAAAATCATCTGCCTATTACGTTGCTGCAAATTTGATTTCTTGGCGATATAGTTTCATAAGACTGGGTATTTCTCAACCCGATGATTATACTTAATTGCTACGATGTAAAATATTATTAAATGAGCATTATTTACTAATACTACTGTAGTTAATTGTAAGATAACATAACATATGTCGACATCAATTTCTGATTAGCTCCATCTATTTCTGTAACAATTTTCGGTATCAAGGTTTTAGTTAATTTGTCACGGAAGATTACTTATACTTCGGCAAGAGAGTCTATTTTTAAACTGGGCTTACAAGATATTGAAATTTCGAAGTGTGGGGTCATACCGTAATGTAAAACAGTAAGTATTAGAGACTCAAAATTGATTTCCTATAATTTCATGATAATACTGAAAGGAATTAAATGAAGAAAATACAGAGACAATGAAGCAATCATATCGTTTCAGAACTTCTTTGCAATAATTGTCTTTGGGCCTGATCGAACGTTTCTCTAGCAATATTAGCAAAATATCAATTTCAAATTCAAATGCACTGATGTAGTTCTATCGATGAGGATCAGAGCGTAAATAATATTGACAGAGAGAGTACATCAATTGAATAATGGCACATTGGATCCACAAAATCCCTTCTACTGTATTCTGGTAGCATCTTGTGTTAAGAAGATATCAGAATGAATTACCTTGCGCATTATGAGTGGTAGGATTGAAACCATAAGCTTTAATTGATGATTTGCAGTTTGCGGAGCATGTATCTAATCACAAAAGATTAATCAGGGTCATGAGTCTGACGTCAAGGAAACTTATCCACGAATATGGATTGACTACTTAATACACCATAATGTGAGGAAACAGATTAAATAATATTATTCAAAGAAGCTATTCATTTGGCAACAGTGGTCGTATCAGTACACACTATGATCTCTCGCTCATGTAATAAAGGAAGCATTCGCTTGGTGGTGCTTTTGTTCCTCAGCAATTGTCAGAAGGTTTATTGTGATGGAGTAATTGAAGAGGTGGAGAATGGGTTACGTCCAGAAGTCAGGATACCTCAGGGAGCGGTTCTAGGTGTGAACATGCTCACTAATCACAATAGGAAATTCTTTGGCTTCAAGGGGATTCCATATGCTCAACCACCAGTTGGAAATCTGAGGTTTGTTATAAGATACACGAGTCGCCCAGATGCAGAAATATAGTTAATTAGTTAGGTAATATTGAGTAAAATTGTCTCATGACTATTGCTAACAGAGCCAAGTCGAGTCATTCTCAAAGAGGAGAGTTACTCATGTAATTATTTAATCAAAATGTTGGACCAAGTAAATATGTCAGATATATTTCCCTGTATTCTTATAATCAAGGTTTAAGAGACCCGTACCACCGGATCCTTGGAATGGAACCTTAGACGGCAGCAGGGAATCCAATCAGTGTCCTCAGCTCAATGGCGTTGTATTTGTCGGAGACGAGGACTGTCTGTATCTCAACGTTTATACACCACAGGTTACACATATTCAGTTTATTATTTGTATTTAGGAAACCCATTCAGTTACTCTTGTTACTATCAGTATGATTGACTGGATTTGAAAAATGCATCTTTACTTCGCAGCTTCCTGCTGGTGAAAACTCCACTTTACTACCAGTTATGTTCTTCATCTATGGTGGACAGTTTCAAACGGGAACCAATAGTGCCAAGCGATGGGGTCCTGAATTCCTCCTCAACAAAGATGTGGTTCTTGTAGTTCCTAACTATCGTATGGGAGTGCTTGGTTATCTCAGTACAGAAGACGAAGTCGCACCTGGCAATTACGCTCTCAAAGACCTCGTTGAGGCTCTAAAATGGAACCGAGACAACATCCAGTACTTTGGCGGTGATACCAACCAAGTTACCATTTTTGGGGGAAGTTCAGGCGCTGTATGCGTTCATCTCTTGACGATATCGAATTTAACGACTGGTGCGATTCATTGTTTCATGTCAGGCAAATCATATAAATTTTTTCTTTCCTGGACTTGGATCACTATCCTTTCAAAATCTACTTCTTCGAGCTGCATTTGCTGTGCATTCAATCTGAGTTTGAATAAAATAACCATTCTCTCCATTTATCCCCATCAACTCGTGATCAATTCTTTTTCTAGGCCTTTTTCACAAATACATCACGGAAAGTGGATCGGCACTTTTTCCTTTGGTCCTGCAATCCGGAAGATTATTTGCGAATCCTGCCATCAAACTCGGGAGGCATCTTGGATGCCCGACTAACACATCGAGTTCCCTTGTCAATTGTTTGAGGAGCTTCAATGCATCGCAGCTTGTTGATACAAACTCTGTATTCTTGGTCTGGAATCGATTCCCGTTAATTATTTGGGGCCCAACTGTCGAACCAGATATAGAAGGAGCATTACTCACAGATACGCCTTTGAACCTGTTTTCTGCTGGGAAAATTCGTGATCTGCCTTGGATTAACCATGTTACCCGGGACGATGGAGTTGTTGGGGTTGCCCGTAAGTATCAACACCACGAAATCAATTATTGAAGGTTTTTTGAAACAGTAATAAAGTGAAATCTTGGCATAAACATGGCTCAGCAAAATACTATTCTATTCATATGTATTTATGATTGGTATTCTTTTCAGTATTCTACAAGAATCCAGATTTGTTCGAAGAATTTTTGGACAACATTGACTTTCTTTTGCCCATCGTGTTCCAATATGATACATTAGTTAACGATTTGGCGGCCTATACTGCAGCGGTGAAGTCATACTATTTAAATGACTTGTCTGCTAACCGAAGCCTAGTAAGTTTTTCAATCGAGTTGAATACTGGAGTCTTCTTGCTCGATTGGCATGTAATGATTTGGAATTTTTCCAGCTGTTGAATAACTTGACACAACTCATCAGTGACTATTTTTTTATCTATCCCGCATACGCTGGGCTCCAACATCATCTCATTTACGCACAGAATCCTCAGTATCTTTCCTCCCTTGAATACCGGGGCACAGTCAGCTACAGCTACTTTTTCACTGATGGTTCCACAAAGAATTTAGGTGTAGCACACGGTGATGAGCTTCTTTATCTTCTACCTGGACCAGATCCTCAATTTGGGCCTCCGGGCTGGCAATTTAGTCAGAGTGATTGGGATATGGTCGAAACAATGGTTCAACTCTGGACTTCCTTTGCGACTAATGGGTAAACTTAAACCTAGAGTAGCCAGTCTGAAGTGCGCAATGATGCTATTCTGGTAAAATATGTAGAAGTTGATTGTTCTTCCAGAATACCGAGCACTGTGAATCACAACCGCACTGTGTTTTGGGAGCCATACTCATCCCGCAACAATTATCTTCAGATAGGAAATGGTCACGATACAACAGTTAAAGTAAAATACGGTTTTCATGAAGACCGAATGCGGTTTTGGGAAGAGCTTCAGGCTGCTACGTCGTATATCTAACTATCGCATATTTTCTTTTAAACTTGCCATAAACAATGAACGTAAGAGGTAACTATGCAATATCTAGTGGTATTAAGAGGGAACTCCGCAGGTGTTTTTGAAAAAACCACGTTTTTGCTTTTAAACTCATGGCAAAACATCTAATCGAAAATTCCTGATATCGATTTTTAGATTTAATATTATGTGTCTTGAAAAAAAATGTCAACCTCCTGCGATAAGAGTGAATGCGCAGAAAACCTTTCGCAGTCGCTTCGCTGTCCTTATAATCTGAAAATTGATGTCAGGAATTTTCGGTTGGATGTTTTTCTGTGATTTTAAGATCAAAAATGTGTATTTTCAACAAAACTTGCAGAGTCCCTCCTTAATTGAACGAGTAGAGATAAATTCATTCGGAATTCATGATCATAAGAAACTTTTTGATATTGTTATTATTTATGTTGGAGATAAATTAGCTGTGCCAGTTCTATTTATAATATCAATTATTTTAATTACACACGTTCAGGCTGCTTTTTTCAGCTTGTGGTCTATTTTAGGACTTAGAATTATATCAAATGTTATTTTTAATTCGACAATAAAGTTTAAGTGATAAGGAAAATTTCTAACGTGCTTTCACGACATCAGGGTTTGAGCTATGAAATCGTAGAATAGTATACTATGGCTTCCAAACAGTCATTCTTTGAAACAAAACGTTCTGTTTGGGCTTATATATAAAGTTTCCTAAAAAATTATCAGAAGCTATTAACCTGTGGGTCAGGAAATTTTAGTTTCTGGGGTCAGAACGTATGAAATATAACTCAGCAGTATTATACCAATAAGCGATATGCTATAAATAAATAATTATTTATAGAGTAAATGTATAAACACTTGTATGTATGTACATCGTTGAGTTGGAAGTAATAAGCTAACACAAGCACAAGTTAATTTCAGTGAGCTTCGCTTATTGGACAAGAAATACCAAGTTCAAGTGTAGTAGTTCAAAATGTACGACGGTTATAGTTACTTCTGATTCACTTTCTATACTCTCGAATACCATATGCTTCTGTTTTATAATTGAATGAGTTTTCATACTATAGGTATAGACTTTTCTGAATATAAAATAATTGCTCGAATAGCACATTCACAATTTCACCCAGCTTCAAAAACCATTGTCCCGCAACGTTGCTACAAACTAGATTTCTTGATCATATAGTTTCATATTACTAAGTATTTCTCAACCCAAAGATTATATTCAATGGCTGAGACGGAAAATATTTATAAACGAATCTTGCGTCATAATATTGGTAAACGAATCTTGTGTCATCATATTGATAACCAACTACTGATACTATTGTAGTTAAGTGTAAGATAACCGTGTGTCAAAACTAAGCTCTGATTAGCTCCATCTACTTTTGTAGCAATTTTCGGGATCAAGGTTTTACTCAATTTATCATAGCAGATTATTCATATTGGCAGCAATGTCTATTTTCAAACTGATTTTCCATGGTATATATTGGCATATCGAAGTGTGGAGTAATACTATAGTGAAAAAAATGATAACCACATCAATAACCACAGAGAGGTCACAGTTCAGAATACTGAGACTGGCTATCCTTCTTTATAAGTATATGTTTTGCATTCGGTATCAATGTGTGAAACAGTGTGGGTGAGATCGTTAGATAGACAGAGCTGTCTGATATTTTTCGAATTTAGGGGGTGAAATTCATGCATAGGTTGCTGTTACCTTGACCATGGTACCTCCTCGGACAGCCTTAAGGATTTCAAGTGAAAACATCACGATGGCATTTAAACAATAGGCTTTAATTAATTACTTGGAGTGATTTGTAGTTTTCTGCTGAGTGTATTCTTATGTGACTTACACAATTGAGGCTGTGCGTGTATCTAATCACAAAAGATTAATGAGGGTCATGTGGTTTTACGTCAAGGAAACTTTTTCACGAGTATGGATTAACTATTTAATACTCCAACATGTGTGAAAGAAGATTCAATGATATTATTCAAGAAAAGCTGTTCATTTCACATCAGTGGTCGTATCAGTACACACTATGGTCTCTCTCTCATGTAATCACGGCATTTGCTTGGTGGTGCTCTTCTTCCTCAGCAATTGCCAGAAGGTTTATTGTGATGGACTAATTACAGAGGCAGAAAATGGGTTACGTCCAGAAGTCAGGATACCTCAGGGAACGGTTCTAGGTGTGAACATGCTCACTCATCACAATAGGAAATTCTTCGGCTTCAATGGGATTCCATATGCTCAACCACCAGTTGGAAATCTGAGGTTTGCTATAAAATAAACGAGTCGCCCCGATGCAGAAATATAGTTAATTAGTTAAGTAATATTGAATAAAATTGTCTCATGACTATTGCTAACAGAGCCAAGTCGAGTCATTCTCAAAGAGGAGAGTTACTCGTAATTATTTAATCAAAATGTAGAACCAAGTAAGTATGTCAAATATTTTTCCTTGTATTGTTGTAATCTAGGTTCAAGAGACCCGTACCACCGGATCCTTGGAATGGAACCTTAGACGGCAGCAGGGAATCCAATCAGTGCCCTCAGCTGAATGGCATTGTATTCGTCGGAGACGAGGATTGTCTGCATCTCAACATTTATACACCACAGGTTACACATACTCAGTTTATTATTTAATTATGTAGTTATGAAACCCATTCAGGTATTCTTGTTACTATCAACATCATTGACTGGTTTTGAAAAAAGCATCTTCACTTCGCAGCTTCCCATTGGTGAAAACTCCACTTTACTACCAGTTATGTTCTTTGTCTATGGTGGTCAGTTTAAAACGGGAACTAATAGTGCCAAGCGATGGGGTCCTGAATTTCTCCTTAACAAGGATGTGATTCTTGTAGTTCCCAACTATCGTTTGGGAGTCCTGGGATATCTGAGCACGGGCGATGCAGTTGCACCTGGCAATTATGGACTTAAGGACATCGTTCAAGCTTTGGAATGGAACCAACACAACATCCGGTACTTTGGCGGTGATCCAAACCAAGTCACCCTTTTTGGGGGAAGTTCAGGCGCTATATGTGTTCATCTCTTGTCGTTATCAAATTTAACAAATGGTGAGCTGCATTGTTTGATTTCAGGCACTTCACAGAAACTTTTCTACTCCAAACGTAGTTCAATATTATTCTAGTATCTATGTTTTTCAGTTCTGTTCACAGTGAATTCAGTCTGAATTTAAACAGAATAACCATCGTTCGCATTCATCCCCAACAATAAGTGATCAATTTTTTCTCTAGGTCTCTTCCATAAATATATCATGGAGAGTGGAACTGCATTCAACCCTTTGACCCTGCAGCCCAATAGAGTACTTGCCAATCGAACTACCAAACTCGGCAAGCATCTCGGTTGTCTGACCAACACATCGACTTCCCTTGTTGAATGTTTGAGAAGTTTCAATGCATCACAGCTTGTTGATACAAAGTCCGTATTCTTGGTCTGGAATGAATTTCCGATAATTATTTGGGGTCCAACTGTCGAACCGGATATAGAAGGAGCATTCCTCACAGATACTCCTTCAAACTTGATTGCATCTGGAAAAATCCGTGATTTGCCTCAAATCATGCAAGTTACTCGCAACGAAGGAATTGTTTGGACTGCACGTGAGTGTCGGCACAAAAAAGGATTTTTCAAACATCAATAAAGTGTAGTGTATGTGTAGACATCGAATACTATAACTTAGCAAGATTTTCTGTTCCGTTTCAGAATTCTACAAAAATCCGGATTTGTTTCAGGAGTTGTTGAATAACCTTGACTTTATTCTGCCGCTTCTGTTTAATTATGATTCATTAGTTAATGATGTTAAGGCAACCTACACTGCAGCCTTGAAGTCATACTATATGAACGACTTGTCTGCTAATCGGAGCCTAGTAAGTGTCCCGGTTGCGTTAATGAATTAAATTTTTTGCTTGATTTGCCTGTGACGAATTGCACTTTTTCAGCTGTTAAACAACTTCACACAACTCATGGGTGATGGCTTCTTTACCTATGCTACATACAATGCAATACAGCAACAGCTGATTCACGCAAAGAGCCCTCAGTATTTTTCCTCCTTTGAATACCGCGGCACAGTCAGCTACAGCTACTATTTCAGTGGTGGTTCCACAGATAATTGGGGTGTAGCACATGCAGACGAATTTTTGTATCTTTTACCTGGACCGGACTCTCAATTTGGGCCTCCAGGCTGGGAATTTAGTCAAAGTGATTGGGATATGGTCGAGACGATGATCCAGCTCTGGACTTCCTTTGCGATTAATGGGTAAAGTTAAGCCTAGAATAGTCCATCTGAATGATACTATTCTGGTAGAATATCTAGAAGTTGATTTTCGTTTTAGAACACCGAGTACCTTTGATCAGAATGGTACTGTGGTTTGGGAGCCATACTCTTCTCGCGACAATTATCTTCGGATAGGAAATGGTCCTGATACAGCACTCGAAGTTAAACACGGCTTTCTCGTAGACCGAATGCGGTTTTGGAAAGAGCTAACTGCTGCTACACCATACATCTAGTTTTCACAAATTGCGTGTCAACTTTTTTTCAACAATTCGGGAGATTCATGCAGATAAATGTGTTCGAAATTGACGGGAAAAAGATTGGTATTATTGCTATCATGTACTTATACTAGGAGAAAAACTAGCTGCACTGGTTCTTGATATCAATTAGTCTGAATATTTACATTTAAGTCTTACAGGTATGTCAATTGTAACTTTTAGTTTAAAAATGAATTTAAAGTGACAAGAAAATACACAATTTTTGCTGTGTAACTTCTCCGTTTAATGTATACAGCTTCTGGTTACAAAGATCTCTCGCGTACTATCTCTCTATACTTGCAAATTGCTGAGCTCATAAGTTGGTCACTTTTCCCACTTTCATCCCTTTTATAGCAAACATTACATCGCAAAGTCCAAGTCAAAAATAACAAGAGTATTTTTTCAATTTCAGTAAAGCTTGTTCATTCGAAAAGAAACTAGTTGAAGCGTATTATGTCTGATTAAAAGTAGTCTTATTTCGATAATAATCAACAGCAAGGAAAACGATCATACTTTTCGATGACATGCGCTTATATGTTAAGTTTTAAAATATACGCCCTTGGATTATAGATATTTCTGAGCTTATGATTTTGTATATGTATACTTTCAAAGTAACTGATTATATTAACATATTGAAATATTGGTTACCAATAGGAGATACATTATACGGATATATTCAATATCTATGACATATATGTAGATTACATTTTCCCTGGTCAAGCAGGAAGACTGGCAACATCCATTTCAGTAGTCGACGAGTTATCACTTCGCAAACGATGCGATTGGCCACCAATCGAAGCTCCGCACTCGTTGCATTTGCTCTCAACCATTGCACGGCCGCACTCTCCTATTGAATAAATGTGTCCATTAGGACACTTGTACCAGTGACCTTGTCTGAAGCCCATTGCTTTAACAATCATCCTTCGTTCAGCATCTTTGATCAAAGCTGCTTTCTTCAATTCCAATAATGGTGCAAGCAGAGTTATTTCTTTTTTAATATCAAGTTCCTTTGTTTCAGAAAACTTTTCAATACTTGTTAGCTTCTCAATTACAGCTATGAACGAGATTTCGTGTTCCACGGAGTCGCTGTTCATTAATACTGCTTCCAAATTCATTTTACAGATTTCCGCCTGAAAATTATTCAAACAATATACTTATAATATGATTTTGCATATTTGATCCTGTGTCTTTCATAAAACCAGTTAAAAACTGTTGTCTCAAACTGGATATTGTGAAAATTATTGCTCACCATGTAATGTAATCGTCGTAGTTCTGGTTGAATGTCATTGATTTCTTGATTAGTAATCTGCCCCCTATTGGAAAGCGATTGCACAAGCATTGAAACTTGATCTTGTAGCCACGGATAGATTTTAACTGTGTTATCTATATTCTCCAATTTTCCAACTATCTCTTGCAAGATATTAAGTGTAATCTTGGTAGCTTCGGTTGCCCGTGCATCTAGAACCTGGCGTTTGTTTTTCTTCGTCACACTGACGACTTTCGGTCGTAAGTTGTCCAAAAAATTCTTCAAGTCGCTAAAAACTAAACAGTGAAGCTTTCGTCAGTACAACTTTGCAGCATTGATAATCATTGTTTTTATATTTGAGAACTCTCTCTGTGTGAATCAACTAAACTTCGGACAACAATTCGAAGCAAATAGATAAAGAGATAAAATTATTTCAGGTCAGTCAGACGGATGAATAAAAACTCTGTTAGTCTCCGTAGCCTTTGAAAACACGTCACAATTGAAGATGACCATACTGACTAGAATTTCCTTTATATCTATGAGATAGAGCAGTAATTTATAGATGTATTTACTTTTTAGAACTGGATTAATGGCCACCAGATCAATTTCTTTTAGAAGTAGTTGCTGCTCTTTCTGCAACTGCGTTTGGTCACCAAATATTTTGTTCTTTATCAATTGCACGTCCTTCACGTCTGTTTTAATTTGATTCATTATCCGCATGCATTTGCGTATAATTGTTTTGCAGAGTGGGCAAGTTTTCATTTGTATTGATTCTCTGCATTCTTCTACCCACTTCAAAAGCCCCTGACTCTCGATGGAATGTCCGCAATCTTCTAGTAACACGAATCTGTCGTAATATCAAATTGTTGGTCAGTATTTATCAGAAATTAAACAATCATCTTTTTTCCAGGCATTCCAATTGAATCAAGGCAATTAAATCATGATGTGAATATAATTTCACCTTGCATCTGGCTCACTTTCATGGCCAAGGAAAACATTTGTCAGTTCTTGCTCGTCACAAATTCGGCACAACTGTGGGCACGGTTCACCGCAGAAGCCAACACAGGAATGACCACATTTTAAAGCTTTCCAACAGGGTTTATTACATGGCTCTCTGTCACACAACTCGTAGCATCGTTTAGTACATTTCAAGTGTGGACATGCCCATCCACATTTTTCCTACCATTGAACATTGTCTTATTAATTACTATTGTAGATAAGCTTGAAGTACGAGTGTTTGTAAAAGGTTTTAACAAACAGAGTAGATCAGGTCAACGAAAGTACTGAGTTATCAAGATTATAAAATCTTATAATACCCTTAATTACAAAATGAGAAACTTCTTCAAAGAAATCAAAATTCTTCTAGGATCTGATCTATTCTCAATTCTTAATCTGATTTTCCATATGAACTTCGTGCTACAATTGATAGCTTATCAATTGTAATTCTACCTTGCATGGTACACAGGGCTCTCCGCATCTTTTTTTACATTTATTGTGGCGGCATTTGACTTCGCAGACTTTTTTGCAAGGAGGACATTCTTGTCTACAGGGAACAGCGCATCTGTAAAAATATGCACTTGTTATCGCTTGTAGTTTGAAATTAATAAGACCTCAGTTCGATGTTCTAGGAAACTGATTAGCAATGTAAGAAATTGATAGATTTTTTCATTTAAGCTGTAGATATTTCGATTGTCAATTCATCTAATTCTTAAAAACATTAAAATGCATGTAGATCGATCTTACCCATGACCACAAATAAGAACGTTGCCACAATTTTCACCACAGGGCATATGTATGCGTCCTTGCTTGCAGACTCCACAATTGCCTTTACACATGTGACCACAGGCCAGTTCAGTTGTGCACGGTTCTTTACAGTATCTCAATAATTTTTGGTGGTCTTTTTTTAGTTGAAAGAAAGAGAATCAGTGATTACGACTAATTGCATTTATGACTTTGGAGTATAAAACCCAGTATTGGATAGAATGAGAAGGTAATTCTCTAGCTGCAAGAGCAGCTAAGAAACAATAAGGATTGGTACACAGTATAAATTTTCTATATTACTTTCTCATGCTTTATAAATAATGGGCTAATTACCAGATTCTTGCATGTAACAAGGCACAGAGAAGACATGACCACACAGCCCAGGCTTAGTTTGAGGTGTCATTACTTTGCACACCTCAATGCAGGGGTCTTTACATCTGGCCGTGCAAGGGTGTCCGCACGGTAATTTGCGTTGGCAATTCCCGCTGCACTCTAAAGGTGTTGCTTCTCTGCAACATTTCACTTCTATCGCATGGCCACAAGAGCTCACTTTCTCCACCTGAAATTTTATTCATTTCAATGATCTGTGTTAGTAAGTTTTCTACTGTGATCATAATTGTGTTAGCAAATACTTTGTCAATGATGTTATGAAGAATTGGTAACCAGAGCTTAGCATGTCAAAGTTTACACTCACTTTTACTTGACATTTCCCACAATTTGCATCACATATTAGTTGACATACGTGACCGCAGTCCATCTGACGTTTACATGGCTTGATACATACGATTTCTTCTACATCTTTGCTGCACTCGCAATCAAAATAGTGTCCACATGAGCGTTCTTTCTTCCTCTTGATATCGCATGAAGTGCACTCTTCGCCACATCGCTTGTTGCATGCATGGTCCATGGTACAGTTGAGATTATTCTTTGTACAATCTTTTTCGCATTTGTACTGAAAAAATCAAATCACTATCAGTTATCAAACATAAAGATAGATCATTAATATACCTATAATAATGAAAACATGATTTAACAAGCTATAGAAAGCTGTAAATAAAATACCTGCAGATGATCAGGGTCGTTATTCACATGGCAATTTTTTTCACAAGAATGACCACACGGTAGTCTGATGTCGCAAGGATGTGAGCATGGATAATTAGCGACAGACTTGTGACATGGTTTTGCAACAGTGTGGTCACAATCAGGTAGAACAGCAAGTACCTAAAAATTTGGAATAGCCTATGAAATTCAAACACATACAATGTTCTGAATTCAAGAAGCATTTATATTTAAAATCCAGTTATGAAAATTTTTACAATAACGAGAATCAAAATTATATTTTTACAGCTCTGTTTTTTTCTAATTAGTGGCGACTGAGCTGGCTAATGCCAGCTATCAATAATGCTATCAACATACCGAGACAGGGCATGGAAACTTATCAGAATCTGCCCAACACGGGACTGACACTGTATGGCCACATTTCAGTTCTCGATCATCAAACACAAGACAGTCCTTACAGGCTTGCGAACATGTAAGTGGACAAAGATGATTCCTTGGGCAAGTTTTAACACAAGGTTGAGTGCAGGTGTATTCTTTATGCTCCCGGTCCAAAATATGGCATAAACTCAGACAGATGTGTCCACAAGGCAATTCTGTATTGCATTTCTTCGAGCAGCCTCCCTCAGGGCTTTTTTGAAAATCTATTGCAGTCTCTGTCTGCAATTGAATCAGAATTAGGTTGTTGAAAATTTGTCAATAATTCTGTTCTGTTCAAGCATCTTATTTAGCAGGCTGTTTATCATTACAGATATTAACAGAATAGAATAAAAGACAATCTTTTTATTTATTTACGGTAATTATTGTAATATTATATTATGTAAATACCTTTGTTAATTCTTCACAGTGAATCTGACACAGCAACGAGAGAGAATTACCGATCGAATTATTGTCTTCCAAAACTTTCTTGATCTTAGGCCATATATGATTATCGGTTGTGAGATTATCCATGTTTCCCATAACATAAAGACCTTCACGAGCACGTGATAATGCCACACAAACGCGATTCTCTTCTCTGAGAAATCCAATGTTACCTTCTTCATTGTTACGTACCAATGACAAAAGGATAATCTTATTCTCTTCTCCCTGGTAGTTGTCAATTGTTGTTACACGCAAATCTCTAAGTATTGAGTAGCAATCTTTCTCCTGAAAAGTTAGAACTCATTTTGAAATCAGGTAATAACTTATCGTACATTTCAGAGCCAGAGACTTTTCTGATAGAGTGTTGCTCTTTGATTGGATGAAAAATAATCACATGAATTCGTAGAAAATGTTTTTACCTGCATTATTGTAAATAATTGACCGGCATAGGTACAGAGAATAGTTATTTCCGACACGGCATACCCTTGGAGTATCAAATGACGGGCAAAAGCGACCAAAAACTTAGCTTCGTGTGGGTTTGACCAAGTATCTTCGTTGTGATCGGAGCTGACTTCTTTATGAGTGTGATGCAAGAAGAACAGATTTTTCTCCAACCCTTTGACAGGGGGGTAGGCACATACAGATTCATGATTGTGAAGAGTTTCGTAAATCGATGGAGAGATCAATTCAGCAATCTCTGGTCTCATTCGATGTTGATTAGCCAATTGCGTGTAATTTCCTCTGATATTGACCATTCTTTCAAATAAGGATATGTTTAAATTGTATTTGGTACCCAATTTGTGAACGGCTGCTTTTGGCCGCAGTTGTTTGTGATCTCCTATCAAGATTATGTGTTGGCAGTCTCTGGTTAAGGAGCAAACTACGTGAGCTTCAAGAATTTCGGCAGCTTCTTCTACCAATACTGAAAAGGCAAAAGAATTATTAGAGAACAGATAACCAGATCAATAAAACTTAATCCATTCGACTAAGAAGCTCATTTTCATTAGGTCAGCATTTAGTCGACCGAAGTTTGGTCTATCTACAGATTATTCACCTATAGGTGCACGTAGGGCACGCAATGATCCATGCAGTCTTGCTGCAGCTGTAGTAGTTAGCCCGACAACTAGGTGATCCCGCAGGACTTCCAGATCAACAATTTGCTTAGCTTCATTCAATTCTTCAGCAAACTGATCACATTCTCTTTGAAGTTCGGGTAGAGCGTTCACCGCATTTTCATAACCAATTCTTATCCATTGCCAGTAAGTTTGCCACCGCAGATTCTGATGATGGACTTGGTTGTTCATATTTACCAATGGATGTTGGGCCAAATTTTGCTAATAATTCGAAAAGTGTTATTTTATTTGCATTGAGGTCTTGCTTCAAGACAGGATGAAACTAGCATTCTTTTGGAATTCATAGATTGAGTTTACCGAAGATAAATTGGTCCTCGTAGGCTGTATAGATTGCATTGTTTATAGAGACTTTTTTTAGAGAAAATCATTTTGTATTTAGATCATTTGATCTTTATTTCATACATGTATAGCATTATTATGATAACATTAATATAGTACCAACCTGTAAAGTATATCGCAGTACATAAAGTTCAGCAATTTCGTGTTCCCATTCATAAGACAAATCAAATGGAAGTTCATGCATTCCTTCTGCATTACTTCTGTAGTCATCTATTCGTTTATTCATTTCAGTGATTAATTTATCTATACACTCCAAAGGCCATATAATAATATTATGAAAATTCACATCGAACTCATACTGGAAGATTGAATTCACTGTGATGAGTTCGTCTCCTAACCATTGTAGTAATTCGTGATTAGACTCGAGCTCATTCAAGTCAGGGTCATTACAATATCTCCTCAGCTGCCTTGGAGAGACAAGAGCGTTTTCTTCAGTAAGGGCCTGGATGAGGTTAAAAGTATCCGCAAGATTCTGTAAACTATCGTCTAATCTTTCTTTTGCACGGTACATATTCCGGTGTGCATCTCTTGCCTCCCGGCAGTTACTATCATTGTCAGAATCTAGTCGAGACATTCGGAAATTTCGACGTCGATTCTTCAGCGTGCAACTTTCTAATCTCGGATTTTTTGATCGACTACCGATACGAACGACAGAATCTGTGTAATTTAATACAGCATCAAGAAATTGATCAAGAGCGTGATTTGTTAAGCATACAACAACAATAGGTCCATATTTGCTCCAATGCTCAGAGTTACACAGCATTACGCGAATTATTTGCAAAGCAAGAAACGTTTTGCCAGTTCCCGGTGGTCCTTGGATAACTGCAAAGTCTTCAGTGACTGCAGACTTGAAGGCTTGATATTGCATTTCATCTAATTTGAGGTCCTTCGCTGATGGCCATTTTTTGTGTGCTGCTACAGGTAGTAGGTAATTCTTGTATTTCAATTCGATTTCTTCCACGTTCAGGTAACGAGGTCGAAATGTAGAAGTATCAGCATCGACTAGATAATGTTTCATTGGAAAGTTTCTATCGTTCATATCCCGCATGGCATTTAATACCACAAAGTATGGCTCAAAGTATAGCTTTGATTCTAGCATGACAAAATCATGCTCATAGAAATCTCCAGTGATCTCAGTTCCGTCGCACATCCTAATTACAAGGATTCCCTCTTCCAGATCTTTTTCATTGCGGTTGGCGACCGTCGCGAACAGGATAGTGTTGAAATTATCTCTGCTCAGGCATAGCAGGCCACCAAACATAAGTCTCCTTGAATCTCTCCAATTCCAGTTCTTGATTCCAAAGAAAATGGGGCAGCCAGAATGGGCCTCTTCTGTCCGGCGGAATACAAATCTAACGTTTCTGTAAATACGAAGGTTTCTGTTCCGGCGTTGACGAGGGTCAGCCAAATACTCTTCTAAACCATCGCGCAGTGGGGATATGAAATCTTCGCGTAGTAAGCGAAACTGTACATCTAAGTAATGCTCCACGGAATCATATGCCTCTTTTACTTTATTAGCCCTGATAAAAGGATGGTTATTGAACAGATCCTCCATTGTTGGTATGATACTCAAGGTGCGGAAGTCTTCAGGTGGGCCGTCGTCTAATTCCTCAGATTTTTTCTCGCGAATCACGGATCTTGTCTCAAACTTCTTCAATTGTTCTTGCAAAAAATCGAACATATTCAACACAGCAACTTTGACCTTTCCATCGATCGCATAATCCTGGTTGTTTTCTATGTTTATTATAATGCGATTTGTCTTGTCCAAAAGCCCTGTTAATTCATCCCGCGCTTTGGTGGGCAGTAGATAAATCATGTTTTGAAAAATGTCTGTCAAGTTATGCCAGAACCTGTCTCTGTTGTTCCAGTAAAGTTTGTTAAGTTTCTTGGCATCAGATTCCGTCTCAAAACACAACGACATCATATAACTTTCCAAGCTCTTCAGAAACGTCTCGGAACAGGCTCGGCTAAGTATACTTGTTAAGTTTCCAGTGAAATTACCTCTGCAGAGGTTCGCCAAGACATTAAGCGTCAATACCAACAAGTCCGGTGTGAAGGTTCCGTTCAAAAATTGCTCAAATTCTGTCTTCTGTTTTATTAATGTGGATGCAAGATTGTCACTGTTCATTTTACTCAACTGTTCCAGGCGAGCAAAATCAAAATATTGTATGCTACAATGATCATAATTATAGTTGCCCCGAGTATTACTGAAGGTGTTCGGCATTTGTTGACGATTTCTGAAAAATTGTATCAGTAAAACGCGATTTGTAGTTTTTCCCATACCACAGAACCGATCGAAATGAAATTTTGAGGATAACTGTTTCATTTCAGAGGAAAGAGTCTAAGTATTTAGTTTTTTCAAAACTACAAATTACTTTTTTCTTGCAGATTTAGTTATCATTAGAGAAATCGTGGAATTATTTATTTATACGCAATTTATTCAACTTTTGAAATATATACTTTGACGCTCGGCAGTGGCAAACCACACATTTTGAACACTATTTCATCTCGTTTGATGAAGAAATGTCCCAGAAACTATGTTTTGGCTTGTTATACAAAAAGAAATAGGAATATCTTACGGAATCGAAGTATCAAAGCCACTTAAGCAAGAAGACTAGTTAAATTGAGAAAATAGAAGAAAATATCTTTTCTAATAATACCTAGATCGGTCGTAGCTACTAGTCGACCGTGTATTGTATCTTCCTCGGCTGGAAGGTCGAGTATTCGAACTATTACCCCTCCTTTGATAAACTCCATGTTGGCCAGACCTGAAAATTCATGAACACAATATTGTATAAGTAATAAGTATAATAATAAAAATGCATGAAATTCGTGAAAAAAGTTAAACGTATGCAGAAATCTTTGTAAGGCATAATTGTGTAGATATAAGTTGCTTGCACTACAAGGCGAATCATAAGCTCCCAAGGTTGGAGCTGATAGAATGAGAAAAAGGCTTTTACTATAGTATGAACTGCAGTTGTTGAATGTTAGTAGATAAGCAGCGGCCGGTAAACAGTAAGATGGCGATTAAATTCTTATGAGCCAAGGTGACTTTTTATGATACGTCGATTTTATGATATGTCGATCAATCGCCCCAGGCAAATATCTCCTAAACTAAAAGTTATACATACAAATTTTTATATAAAACTTGAAGAGTTTCAGTGTCAAAGTTCATCATACTGGTATTTACGATAAAATACGGAAAAGAAAAATTGAAATTAAAAAAAAATTTCTTGCAGTTTCCATTATTAATCCACGAACTTCGGTATCAATCTTACAAATTCTTGCTGATTGAAATTTTTTTTCGTATTTTTATCAACGGACGAAAAAAGAATTGAAAAACTTTTTTTTTGCAAAACTTTTATTTTGTAATAAGTATTTTTTGCTACGTTTTTTTTGCAAAACTATTTCTTGCGACTTTTTTTTAGAAAAAATATATTTGGAAATTTTTTTTTTTAAATTCGGATCAGTCTTTGATTTAGTTTTTGACTTATTCGCTTGGGGCGATTAAAATGAACAACCCTGTGTAACTTACGATTGTTCCCCGAACTGAGATTTTCTTTGATAGTCTTTCTGGAAGCCAATGTTTGCAGTATCTGTTCTCTGCTCTGTGCTTTCACCTCTTTTAGGATTTCTCCAATTGTTAAACCCACCGCCGTCTACACGAAGTAATTAATACATGTAATGGGAATTACTCCTGTTGGATCCCCCCTAAATTATTGGTTATATTGTTGGCGCACAGAAACGCCTCTAAATAACATATTTGTACGCGGTGAATATCCATTGATTATCATTATATAACTAATTGTTGCATTGCAAAATATTAAACGGACAAGATCTGATCATAATGGAATTTGAAGTTCTACGTACCGGGGGTCCAACGATACTTCGAATTCGAACCTCTCATTTTATTTTAGATATGTCTATAAAACGCATAGGTGAAATCAGATATCACTGTTTAATATCAAATGGCTTTTCCAACTCGCTTATATTCTTCCTAACTCTCTGCTTATTTCGGACTCAAACTTGCCAAGCACCGGTTGAACTCCTACTGTGCTGTGAGTCTGTAAATTCTGAACAATGGACGTACTAATAACTTATGGTCCTGCTACGATTCGAGGGGGTTCCCCGATTTCTGTCGTATAATGCCGGCCCCTCCCGCTATCTCTCGCTTCCTCTCTCTTCCTTTGTATGGTTATCGGATGAAGCCTACGCACATGGACTACGTATCAGCTACAATAGCATTGCGGACTCCGGCCTTTCATTGGTCGGCCTATATTCGGCTGGCATCATCAGGTTTTCATAGTTTCTGGACGTCTTCGCAACGCGTCCAACTTATGAGCGGGAAATTCTCCAGCCATTTCAGGCATGCGCAGATGGTTCAAGCGGGGAAATTTTAAACCTTGTCTAATCACTGACAAAATCATATTCGTGCATTGGGGCAGTTTTTGAGTTTCAATAGCTTCCACGTTACATGAATTGGTCAATTTACACGAAAAATAAAGTCTGGGCTAGAAGTACCAGACAGTAGCTATAATAATGCTTTGTGTTCAGCATCACTAGAGCTTAGCAATGGATTTGTCTATAACTTTTCGGCGATTTTACAAGGTCTGATTATTCAAACAGATCCATTCTTAACTTCTGAGGAGTCCCAAAATCCGTCGAATAATGTAATATAAATGGATTTCTTCTTGGAGAAGAAACATTCAAAATCGTTGCGCCATCATGAATCGAATTCGACTTGATTCTCGTTGATCGCAAAAAAAATTCGACGTTCGACCTGGTTTGCGCGCCGGCGCACAATCATGACAATTACGCGGTTACTTCCATATCGAATTCGCTCGAAACATTCTGACTAATACAAAACCACACAAAAACTCCAATACACGTTCAGCTCACATAAAACGTAAAAGTTACGGTCGCTACGCGGAACACTCCTCGCCAGGCTTAAGTAAAGCAAACAACGTATAGTTAAGAGTCTAGCCAACCCTATTACACATTGCAGAGAATCGTGCAGTGAAAAATAAATAACTTATCAAATTTATATTTATTCATTTATTCAGAAATTTACTAACTCAATCGTGGTGACTAGGGTCGCTTGCTTTCAACACCTTCCGTGCACCCTAATTATTTCTAAACTGGTACATATCACTATATAAAGCTGCAGCTTTTTGTTAATATTGTTTTCGCTGTTTTGGCCATATAATTATTGTTGCTCTTGTAATACGTATTATTGTCGTTGTCGTCGTCGTCATCGTCGTAATCACTTTGTTGTTGTTATTGCTGACCCTCCCTTCGCGTGGGTGCAGATATCCAACCTGTATATTGCTTCTACCATGAGATTTTCGAGATGGGAGCGCGCATCTTGGGCAACGCGCAGCCTCCACTCTCGCAGCATCACTACGGACTCGGTTGCCCAGTAGCCAAGGCTCCTCGTACTCCGTGGGTGGTTCGGTCCCCACGTAAACTTTACCACTACCAAAGTCCGTGCAATTAAATAATAAATCGGATATTGTAACAGAAATTGAACTACATTTGCCTCGCTAATGGCAGACCCAGATAATAATTTCGACGACGAGGTAATATTCTTTAAACTCCGTATTGAAACGATTTGACTAAAAACATTTTGAATCCACAACGATATACATACATTCACCATTCCAAACGTTAGTTGGTTTTTTACCTTTTGCCGCACGTTTTATCCTTCGAACAACATCGCCTATTCACTATATTCTACATACGAACAACAAATCAAATGTTTCAGCTCCTCTTCACATATGTACAAGCCCATGTGACATTTGCTATATCTTCGTAACTTTCGTAAAACTCATTTTTCGACTTGTCCTACTCCCCAGATGACGATTAGCGTTGCACGTTGTGATCGTTGATGCATGGATTAATTTTTTCGTAATCAATTATCACCGACTCAATTTTTGCTCAGGCTTAATATATAGTACATGATTACAGTTCTCGTATCTATACATTCGATTGCACAGAGGAATGAATCGAGCTATCCAACTGTTCTGTAAACCTGTATTTTGTGTACACATATTTTTTTAAAGTTTAAAATAATAATTAGAAGTATTTAGCAAGCATAATATGTTGCTTTTGGAATTATGGCACTTGTACACAGTAGCATAGCGAGTCGAATTTATATTGCGGAGATATTAATTACCTGGCACATAAATATCGCCTTTATTGTCACACTGAAATCTCCCTTCGAAAAGAACTTTCCAATTGCCATATTTAATTAGGAGGAAAGTGTGCTTTCATTTCGCTTACTTGAAATTAACGACCCAATGAAACTTGTTACTGACGAAATACGAGCAATTAATAACGTCAATTAATAAGACGTCTTTTTAATGGCTCGGAATTCTCTTGTCTACCATTTTACTCGGGAATTATATTATACAGGTATATCACATTCCTGAATCGAGGCGCTGAGAAACTAATTGATACAAGTATCGTAATACAAGCGTAGGAATCGATCCCAAGACTTTTCGAATTATATTGTAGTATTTTCCTCGAATAGAATATCCCATGTTCCAAAAATAGAAATATAAAGGCTCTTATAACATAGTCACGTTACTCTGTCTGTAAGATCTCATGAACTTCGGAGTTACAAGTTGTACTCATATATATCTATTCGCAACAGTGAGATCGAATACTATACTGTTGGGTCGTAAAAGTAACTTGAACGTAGTTCAGAAATCAAATTTATGACAGTGACTTGGCTCCATTTTCGAATGGAATAGGAAAAATAAATGGAAAATGGGGAGGAAATGAGGGGCTGAAAAGCACCTGTATATAATGGCACGTGATATTAAATTGTACCCATTTATCTCTTTAAATTTTCCATTCGTGACTGGAGATCTGATCGTGACGAAACCATGATCGACCCATCGCTTAAGATACTATCGCCATTCGTTTATATAGACTTTGAAGTAATTCTTACACTTCCCTCCCTTTTTTGTATTCGCAGTAAAGGAAACAGCCGATGCTAATATTCGTGCAGAGTACCTATACTGAATTGGAATTTTACGTAAATTTCTAATTCAGATCGCAAGCCATTCACAGAGTGCATTATTATTCACGTCTTATGTGTATTTTCACGCGGTCTATTCTAACTTCATTTTATAGACAGAACATTGACCGTCACTCACATAGATATGCGATAGTCTTATATTGAGATTCTTGCAATTTCGGAAACCACGTTTTAATCTTTCCATATCGTATGCTGCACTAAATTTGCTGAGCCTCGAGTTCAAATTTAGCTGTAAATCGGACGAAACAATTTTCTAATCCATATCGATTAAGGGTGAATATTTTGTAGGCGCGAAATAGCTGATCTATAAACGAATCAGTTCCTTTTATAGACCCCGGTTCTATTTTAAAAACGAAACTTTTTAGTCATTATTCTGAGCTATTTTTAATGTCTTTATTACGGCTCTTCTAATTATGTACCCGCAACAGCAAGTCTCTAGAAAGTCGCGGAGCCCAAATGTCCCGCGTTTTTACGCGATCGATATAGTACACAGTTTCCCCAGTCTACAATAAATGACATACCCAAATACGTACAGTATGAGGTATACAGCTATACCTAGATACCTATACAGAGGTGAGAAGGAATAATAGTTCCTTTTTTATTTTATTTCAAGTTTATTCTAATGAATACGGAATATTTAAATAAATAGCTATATAGATATACGTGGGTGGCGGGGCTAAACACGTGCGCTCTTTTTTATGGGATAAAGTGTCGACCGTTTGACCTGCATGCTTTGCTAGGCGCACCGAGCAGCTATCGATTCAAGCACCAGCTGACTGCCACCGGAGTTTAAGTCGGTTGCTGGGAGGTGAGGCTTTTGCCTTTCACTATAAGTATATACACGCAAGAGGGTAGATGGTGGTTAAACCAAGATTAGATGTTGCCTTAGCTTGCCCGTAAGTCTTAGGTATCTATGGGTAGAAGAGGAAGTAATAATGTCAAGTACCCACCAGTGCGTCTTGGTCTTTTTTCATCACGGTCTTCCATCCCCGATGCTCGCGGCTTTTCTACAACTTTTATTGCCAAAGTACTTTTTTCTTTCACCCTCCTTCTCCCTCTCTTTCTCTCTCTCTCTTTATTTTCACTTTTAGGTCTTTACTTATAAAATTTCACCCTACGAAGAGTTTCCAGGCTTAAGATCAACGGGGGAAATTTAAAGCCCGTCCGATTAGTTGTTAGATTATATATCCTGCCTTTACCAATTTTATTCTGCTCTCGAAATTACTTGGATATACTTATAAGGGGAAGCCTATATACAGACGCTTTGACTAGAATCGCGAAATAATTTCTACCATGAAAGTAAACCTTCAAAATTTTAAAAAGCTGCGTGAATATCTTCAAATTACGTCCACAAATGAACCAGAAAAGTTTGAATGGACAAACTTAATATCCGCGATGCAAGCAGCATTTTGATTACCTTTCAGATATTGAGGTTCCAAAAAGCTCCTTTCGTCACGTATTTCGAATGCTTTGGTTTAAATTCGTCCACCTCAGTTGCTCAGAGATTCACGTCGTTTTTTTTTAAAATCAGTTCATGATTCTTCATGACGAAAATTGTTTTAGAGTATTGGCGAGGCCGCATCTGTATTACAGTCCCCCCTTAAAGTTGATCGATTTCTACTGTCTTAGTTAACTTAATTTTAAGCTCGGTCCAGAAAATGGTAAAGTTTTTAATTGCTTATTACTCCCTTTAGAATTTGAGAGTTTATTACTCACGATCGGATTGCTAATATTTTTAAAGCTTGAATAAACGGAATACTAGTCTCAGGGCGAGACGAGTCTGTAATAAGCTTATTATGTAATCTGCAACGTTGGGTGTACCTACCTTGTTAACGTAAGAGGATCTGGTGAAGTTAATCTGTTATTTTAATTCGCTTCGAAGCGAGTCCGTACTTTGAATAATACAAAAAGTCACTCGAACACTGCAGCAGCTACTTCAGTTATTTTTGGTTGATTTTTAAATTTCGAACAATCTATTCTACGATAAAGAATTTTTACAACCATGGTTTAATCTGCGATTCGATTTTTTCACTGCAAACTCCAGAGATTAACTTCCGAGTAAACATTCCGCGAGAGATCACGTTATTGTTTGCCGTTACAGCCGGCTACAGCAAACAATCTATATAGCGGTTAGGCAAATTTTGTTGAATGAATTTAATTATAACGCGTCTCAATTTTGATTTGGTAAACTCGGTAGACGATATTCAGATAAATTGAAACTTTACAGTGGCAGAAGACGAGCGGGAGAATCACCTCAGAAAGTGTCTGTCGGAATTGTGATTTAAAGAGAAAAAACGTCGCTCTTTGACTGTCAACGAAACGTCTTACATACATTGCAGCTCGGATCATATTCTCCGTTTTATTACGAAATTCTTATAGCATTTATCCCCGGTCCAGTATTTTAATTTTTCAAAGTTTTTTCCCAATTTATATCATTTCGTATAAAAATGTTTAACGGCGGGCATATTTGGTTTAAAAAATGTCAAGGACAAAAGAGGCGGTCGTTTTCCAAACCTTGTGAAAAACTGTCAGGAATTTTCTTCCATTTTATAAAAACGTAATTTGCAAGGCTTGTTATATCGTGTATTTATAAAAAGTTCTTTTCTTCTGACGTATCACGTCAATCACGGTGGGTAAAATTCAGCCTTCCAATAATCACTACGATCATGGCCTCTCTTAAACTAAAGTGGCAAAAAATCCCCGCTGCTTTTAAAGAGAATAGTACGCCTCGTAAAACTTTCCGACGAAACATTATATTTTATTCTTCCTCGAGGTCCGTTAAAAATGTTTCTAATTCTTTGCACGACACGGGCTCAAACCCCATTCAGTTGAAATATGCAAACTTGAAATTTTCATAAACTGTTAACAGTTTTGCATGTCTCCTCCAACATTTATCTTCCACGACATTAACATCTTACATATTATTTCAATGTCTTACCACACATTACACAGGTATAACTCTGCCGTTAATACCGAAAAAAAAAAAAAACAAAAAGCGTCTAGTGATGAATGTAACCCATTTTACAACCTCATGCATATCATTGTTACCAAATTGTTTAATCCCGGTTATTCATCTTGGATAATCCAAGTTGAAGAACGTTTCGTACTTTAATTACTCTCCGAGTAATCATCGTGGTTATATTAGAGATTTTGAAGCCAGTTAATTAGATCTTTCGAGGAGAACATGGCTCGTGAAATTTCGCTGGAAAGTATCTGATTCTTTTTTTATTCTATAATTTCGTACCGTTCAAATGATTTGCAGGAATAATCGCATAAATCATTTCATCATTCAATAACTCACACGATCAGTCGTCTCCACTTGACTCACACTATTTTTCATTAGTTTTTACTGTACGTACTGTGAGCGGGGTTAATTACGACACAAGACGCCATGAATTGCATGGCAAATGATATAAGCGATATATGATTTCGAAGTCTCGAACTCAACGCAAAATTGGTGATAATATGTTAAAACTAGGAGCTCGTTTCGACTAATCCGAATCAGAGGAACTGGCGGGGTATTTTGATCGCTCTCCTCGTAATCATCGCGGTTCTTGCTCTGATTGTGACTTCAGTCGCACTGCTAACACCTCCTGATGAAGGCCCACGAGTCCGTGGTTCACGTTTACGCTTGGCGGAGGTAAGTTCCCCTCTTCTATTTCGAAAGAGAATTTTTTTTCTTTTGAAAAATGTAAAATTGAACGACGCCGAGAATGGAAATGAAATGCTTTTACTTTTTTCTCAGCTCTTTTTTGCGGGTACAAATATATTTCAGACTCCGTTTACTCGCATTTCGCATTAGCTGTAGACCGCGAGAGTGTGCTGATTGATGAAGGGTTGAAATATCGCCAAGTCATGATCTGTGGAACCGAAAGTGTTTCATCCCGCCTAATCGATTTGAACAACTTTTCCTCAGTCCATTCCAGTCGAATCTGTTACATTTCATCTTAATTTATCAATGCCACGTTACCACGGCTTCCTTCCTGACCTTTTTCCTCGTCCTGATCCAGCACACTGTCTTCTTTCTCTTTTTTACCCGATGACGTAAAGTGTAATTATAAGGTCGGTAGTTTACACGATCATAACGCGCTAAATGTACGCGCCGCTAACTTCCTCGTGAATATTCTCCCTGTTTATTATATTCATATAAAATCGCCGCAGAAGTATAAAAGTATATAACCCTGTTATAAACTATTCTAATTTCACTTCAAAACTGTATCCATAAATTCGATTTTATGATGTTACGATGCCGGACGGGTCACCTAAAAACCTACTATATATACTAGCTTGAAAAAAGTTGCTTTCATTCCCGTGGGAATTACAAGCGGTAGACCGAATCGTTTCCAGCAAGAATCACTTTCGATTCTGGGCAGAATGAGGGCTCTTCAAATACCCGAATTTTCGTCAGGTTTTGTCTGGAGATTTATCACCGTTGCTATTTAATGGAAGTTGGGTGAGCGGACGCCATATTTGTTACCGGGACGCATCGGGTGGCATTTCTCTGTTGGACTCTTCCGATCCAAACATTACCTCGCACAGTCTTATGCCAAATTCAACATTTGTGAGTATGCAAATACGTATTTTTAGTCCCAATGTTCTCGGCACGAATTAAAACTATAGGTAAATAACGCTGGCAATTTACAGAGGCGTTTAAATCCGGCGAAATTTTCGCTATCTCCGGACCACAAGTATTTGCTACTAGCGCAAAACGTGAAGAAATTATTCCGACATTCTTATCTCGCGCAGTATATTATCTACGATGTAAATACAGGGTAAGTTAATTTGTTAATTATCCTATATTAGAATCCGAAAGAGTTATTTTATTTCCAAGTTATATACACGCGGATTGAATTCGGTTTGCAAAAAAAACTGGGATATTTTGTGAAAAAATACAAATTTCTAGAGAAACAATACCGCTAACTCCCCAACCGGAGATAGACGCTCATCCATATTTGCTTCTGGCTCAATGGACGCCGAGGGGTCATGGGCTCGTGATGATTCAAGATTACGATATATATTATCGGCCCAGTCCGCTCAGCAACACGGGATACCGCGTCACCAATTCAGCGATACCAGGAATATTGTCAAACGGATTGCCGGACTGGTTGTACGAAGGTATAAATAAAGCCAACGAAACCCAATCAGTATAGAATGTTTATAATCCCGCGTTGTTCGAAGGGGGACAATAAAAGTCGGGATGTTCAGCACAGATCGCGAATGATTGACGGTAGCTTTCCATCAACGTACAACGTCATCCGAATACGCATACCCCATATACCTATATCGTTGGGGCTTTCAATTGCCTTGAATGTTATGTCATATAATATTTCGCGATCAAGCTATAGGTATCTACCCATATGTTCATGTTTTATAAAACCTGCTATAAAATAGTTGGAAAGTTTACGGTTTTTTTCCCTTTCCATTCATTTTTTATTGCAGAGTGGATCGTTGGATTGAAAACCGTTGTATTATACTTCGGAGTTGGAGTTCCCCTTCATATACGTAGCTTCGAATATGCATACATATGTAGAATTATTAAACCCAAATGGAATCGCTGCAGATTTTTTCCCCGATTTTTATACAATTTATGTTTCGCGCAGAGGAGATCTTACGCAGCGCAGAAGCGATATGGATGTCGAAGGATGGGCATTTGATGCTGTACGCGTCCTTCAACGATTCTCTAGTACAAGAAATGAGAATACCGTGGTTTGGCGAAGGATCGAAGACCCTTTACCCGGACATTCGATCTTTACGTTACCCTAAGGTAATTCATATGAAAAAATCTCGAAGAATTGACCTTACCCGTCGTGTATAAAATTAGAACAATTTCTATACGCATGGACTCTTGTGTATAATAAAATAAAATACCAGATATTTTCTTCTAGTTCTTATTGTTCCCAGTTTAATCAGAACAGAACAGTTACCAAGGATGAATTTGTTGCAGCCAGGAACACCGAATCCCTCGATTAAATTGATCGTCGCTGATCTGGCCGACCCGAAAAATATTCGAACAAGAACAGTGAGGCCTCCGCCTGCCATAGAGCACGTGTAAGTTAAATATACCATCAATTTCCTTATAAATTTTGATCAAATATTTCCCAGGATGACTAGCGAAGGGATCGATTAACACGTTAAGTTCTAACCACGTCGCGTGCTGGACTATCGATTCTTGTCTTTCCAAGACTTTGGTCTGGTTTCAGCCCAGTCACACCACTCCGATTTTATAATAGATTCTTCGTCCTCTTGAATCGTAAGGCTTGAAACGGCGACTGCCAAAGAATCGAAAGACACGAAAAGACAAAGAGCAAAAAAGTTAAAAACACAATGGCTTGGTAGTAGCCTACTTCGGCGATCGTTATACTATTCAAGTATAGAGTCATCCAATGAGTACCTTTTCAGGGAACACTACTTCACCACAGCATCGTGGGTCTCACTGACAGAAGTTTGCGTAACTTGGTTAACACGCGCTCAAAATCTGTCGATTATAACCGTGTGCAAAAGTCCCATGTGGCATTGTCAGGTGAGCTTGAAAATATAGTTTATCGAATTTAATATGAAAGATGAAGGATGAACTCTATCCACAAAGGGACGATCCATAATTCACAGGAAATTCAACGCGTCATAGGGGAAGGTCGAGGTTGGGTGGACACGCCACCGGAATCTCCAGTGTTTTCAGCAGACGGAAGTAGCTATGTAGCAATAATTCCTGTTCGAGACGGGCCCTCTGGATACTACAAGCATATCGTCCTGGCTAACGTTCTCAAGAAGAGAGTTGTGCCGTTGACCCATGGGAGATATGAAGTAATACGTATCTTGGCATGGGATCAGGTCAACAATACGATGTAAGTTTAAACACACACAAAAAAAAAGGAAAAAATATGAAAGTTTTACGCCTTATTCGAAAGAGATACTTTCATCTCGTTGTTACAGATATTTCATCGGTATTCCCCAAGCGCATCCCGGCCAAAGACACTTGTATCGTGTAAATTCTCAGCCTCCTCATCTCGGTTCGTCTCTTCATGCACCAGTTTGCATTACCTGTTCAGCAGTGACAAATCCTGAAGCTCAATACAACTCTGAAAGACCTAGCAAACACACGGGTGTTAATAATAATAATAACAATAATAATAACAATAATAATGGTTATCATACGTGGCCGGATAGCAACGATTGGGCAGAGTATGAGTTGACCGAGTCTCACAGTGCTGTTCAACCCTTAGAAACACCGGGGAAACGAGATAGTACGAAAAAATCAACAACGAGTAAGTAGAATGATTTTTATATCTTTTTAATTGTAATGCATATTTGAATTTTTGACCGGTGATTAAATATATATATATATGCGGATCGATAATGTAAAACTGTTACCTTTTTAATATTACGTACGTGAATCCCTTTCGTTTTTATATCTTATTTACCCGTACCTGTAGATGTGTGAAGTATATTTTCATTTTGTTTGATACGTAAATTGATTTAGCCTGATTAGTGCTTTTATATAATTATTGATCTCTCTTTCTGCTTAATATTGAGATGGTTTTTAGAGTTTATGATAAAATACTATAGAATAGACGCACTCATTAATTGACACATGGACACGTCTCACTGAAAATCTTCCCACCGGATCTTGGCGAGATTCTATAATTTATAGAATTATAGAATTTAGAGAGAGAAAAAGTTTCTCTTGCGTGAATTTCTTCTGTAAATCTACCATGCAGAGATCAGTCTTTCTTTGACGAATCTCCCTCCATGCTCTCGCCCGTTTGCGATAAGTTTTTCATGGAAGAACGGTCCTCCCCAGTTCTTATTTTTTAATCTTTACTCAACCTCGGTTTTTTTTCTATTTTTTCTTTCTTTCTCATTTCTTTTTTTTTGTTCAAGACTGCGATACATCTACACTCAAAATATTTGGTTAATTGTAAAAGAAAATAAATTTATATAAAAAAACAATTTCTAATTATGAGTTGCTAAAAGTTCGAATACGCAATATCGCGGTAGATGCGTATGGTCGCTAGAATATTCGCGAATCTAAGACTTAAGATATCTCGTTGACGGCCTGACTATTATCTTATCTTAGATGCAAAGAGCATTTGTTGTTTCACCGTTTCCCAACGTCTCTTTGAGCCAATGGCTTCGAAAATATCCCAAAGCTTTCGCTAATTGTGAAATAAAATCATACAGCTCGGGGTACTAGAGAAGGCTAACAAAACGAAGTTCTTCTCTGAAGATCCTACTTAGTCTTTTAGGAAAAAAGGGTCCATCATTCGATAGCTTGTTAGTTCCAATACCGATCATCAAGCTGTCTCATTGAACTTGAGTGTTCACGTTCAAAGGCTACACTTGACTTACTCCGAAGTGAAAGAGTGTTTCTAATCGATGTTTCTCTATCTCGACTCTGTAGTAGGTGTAGGCTTTGACTTTAAAGTTTATAGGGTCTGTGAAAGGAGCGGAAAAAAGAGGTTTTGTCGAACGTCAGGAAATATAAAAAAGAAAATTCCTGATCGGATTCATCCCTTGTCAGCGATGGTCGTTGGTCTTCTTCCTGTTGTCGTTGAATTTTTTATGTGGTTATCCACTTGAACGACGAATCCATAATTGAAGGATCACTTCTTTATTAGGGACATATAACAAGGCACAGTTTATTATCGACGTCCACTGCAGTCCTCCTCGGCACTCACACACCCCTTACCGATATTATAGAGTTATAGAGTTATAGAGTTATAGATTATAGATTGATTGACTCTTGACTCTTTTACCCGGCATTGTTTGCAAGTCTCTACAGCCGCCTTTGTTGGAAGTAGTTGACGGTGGCCGCCCAGAATCCTGGCGACAATACAGAATACTGCTGCCCTTCTGTGTCTGCCCTGTAATTACCATTAATTGCCATCTGGCTGATCCTAAGCACCTGACAGCGGTGCTTCGAGATCGGAGTACCGGACGCGATGGCCAAGTTAATCAGGTAGAGACGGTACAGTTCTTTACTGTTAGATATAAGCTGAAATAATATATATGAAAAAAAGAAAAAAAAGAAAATATATATTATATTATATATGTGTTTATATAATGGAATGGTATGGTAAAAAAGCGCTTCTTAGATACATTCGTATATGTATATACATGGTATACATCTATTTATTTTTTTTAACGGCATTCAATGTTCAACATACAAGTGGGCACGACCGTTCTTTTTTCATTAAAAATTTTACGAACATATATATATTATAGTCATGTTGTATTGTGCAGCCGTTGTGCTTCGTTGTTGCCGATAATAACTGCAATCACAGATACAATATATAAATACATTGTTCAACGACATGCTCGGATATATATCATCAGTTGTGTTTCGCTCATCATTTTTCTGCCCGAAAATTGTTTGTCTTTATTGTTGTTATATCCTTTTTTTTTTGCCTATAATATTTTCTTTACGCTATCGTTGCTATTTTCAATTTTTTTTAGTTTCTGCTCGATTTCTGCTGTGTTCTTCGTTTTTAATTATGCGTAAGGTACACAGACTTGATAGGTTTCTTTTTTTTACCTGTAAACAATAAAAACTTAATGAAGAAAATGAAAAGAAAAAAAAGTAAAGAAAAAATTAAAATTAAAAGACTAGATTATAATTAAAAGTTTGATTCAAAACGAAAGGCAAATATTTCTTGCCGTATCCCTTATGAAATATTTTGAGAAAAGCTTTGGGTCGATCGTTCTGTCGTTTAAGGAAAATGTGAAACTTTTCAGTCACGTAATAACGATAAAATATAAATCTTACATGCCTGTCATCACAAAATGCTATACATTAAACGTTACGCAACACTTTTCCGCCGTCACGTTTTTGGTCTTGTATAAATTTAAACTGTTATGGCGTAAGCTTTAAACACTATATTTATCGTGTGCCCTTACTGACTAGGCAGCTAATAACTCTTTGAAATAAAGAAACGTGAAATTACATGGAACACGCACTAAAGTTTCTATACACTTTATTCTCTACGGTCTAATTAATAAAGTTAATTGATAATTATAATCTCCACAAAATTAGACACGAGGTAAATACGTATTCAACTGATGTCTATAATAAATTGATTGCGTGCAATGAGTGGAAGAACAGATCTGGTATCACGCATTTCCCCTTCGTTTAATATTTTTTTTCTTCAAATTCTATGAAAGCGTGCGGTAACATGGGAAATGCGATACCATCTTAAGTTTACTTTAAAAATCACTGGGCTTTTGAGTGACACGCAGTCATGCATTGACAATGGGTCACAGGCAACGCGTATCGAGTACCAAGCCGAGTGGTTAACGCGATTAGAAACGGTGGACAAAGGTCAGGGGTCATTCGTTCGGAGGATACTCCCTAGGGTAAAATAATTACGTGAGAATACGTGAAAAATTTACGTGACCGAGTTTCAACGTCAGCACGTAGGTACATTCTACCCTGCTACCTTCACCACGCGATCTGGTATATTGCGTAACGTAGGGATAGACACGCAAAAATAATAAAATAAATAAAATCTATCAACATATGCATATAGTTATCATCCGACTATTCGTGTAAACCTGCAGGTGAATGTATATATATGAAGGTATTAAACTGTTGATAAATCGTGATTTTCAATTCGTCGAAAGTACTTTGGTAAAATAGTACTGATGATCAGCTGACCATATTTCATATGGACAATCGGAATAATCTGCTAATTATTCCATCATTCGGCATAGTTGTGTCGTAATGAATTATTATTAAGATCTATGATCGTATAGGAAGTGTAGTTTCTCGTAATTTGATAGAATTATTGGTATCATGGGTTAATTGAATCTACTGGCTCTTCTCCCGATGGGCAAAATCGGTATAAGTAGGTAATGTAGTTTTGCGAAGAAGATTCTTTGTCTTCATGCTAAGGGACGACGTGTACAGATATATGCACGTATGTATAGAAAGAAGAAAGACCAATTCAATTTTCGTAAATTTCATACGATATGAAGACCTCAATGAGCAGTGATACATTGAAATACAGCCAGGGCATATATTACGATCTGTGCAAAATTCCAGCCGACGAAAGAGATTTGGGAATAGTCCAGAACGGTGGAAGTAGGCTGCTGCATAAAATAACAATTGAATATAAATCTGCAGAGCAAAGTTTTAATTTACACAATTTTCAAGTTATACATTTTTATGGAGCTTCAAAATTACTAACAATTACAGCAATGCGGTATTTCGGAAAAGTGTTTCAATCTTATATGTATAACTATACTCGTTTAAGCAGTACATATATTTAAGCAACGAGACATGTACCAACTTGCAACTAAACTCATATTTTTTTCGTTCCTTTGCTTGTGGCAAACTCTGCAGACTTTCTTCTTTTTATATTCACGAACACAAGAGCCTGATTGCTGCAATGCCGAATCAAAAGAATATCAGTTGAGTGAGCGAGAAAAATGAGGGTAGAATGAACGAAGCAAAATCAGTCAAGTATGGAAAGTAAGGGTCACATCTCTCGGGTCATACCTATCCTCCACTGAAACTTCCCCGAAATAATTAATCTTGAAGAAGAATAATTAAGCGAGCTACAATGCGTTGCATATAATATAGATATATATACATACAAATGTATATATGCCTCGTTTATGTCAAGGCACATAGGCAGATATGTACACTGTAAATAAATACATAACGTTTGATCATTAAAATATCCAATTTGTCGGTGTAACTAACGATGTACACAGTTAAGGTAAAGGTACATAACTCGTCGAGTATCCGAAGGCTTTTTATAGTAAACTTGAGATGAAAAGCCAAAATGGGGAATACATACCTGCTATGTACTCGGTCACGTATGTATGTACAGATACACAGTACACATATACACGTGTGTAGGTAAACCGTATAGATATATGATCATTTATGAAAACACATTGATAATACATCGAGAGAACACGTGGGCATGAATCCAGTTTATTGATATGCGGCTTATTGTATACCGAATGCTATCTATTAGGGCTGAATCGGTGAGATTACGGAGCTGCGATACCGGAAGGAACTATTCTCCAATGCAATATCATTTTTGCAGAAAATTTGGATGCCTGCCAATATCATAACGCCGTGTTTTCTCCTGGATTGGATTACTTCGTATTGGAATGCCTTGGACCAAGTATACCTACGGTTTCTCTGTACAAAACTACCTTGCCAGAGCCACGCTTTATTGGCATTCTACAAAACAACACCGCGCTTCGGGTAGGTCGAAGAATGAAACTCAAAAACATCTCAGCAAGTTGGGAAAATTTCATTACTCACATTTCATTCATTATGCGATCGTCTTTAACTTATTTTGCCAATATAGCGAACAGAATCGTCCACGAGCTTCTTCACATTAAAGTATAATTATTACTCTTTCCGTTGAGAAAAGAATATTACAACAAGGCGACAGAATAACTGAAGGATTTCAGTCAGCCGATGGAAATTCGGATATTCTGTTTAGTTACAGATCTCACACATTTTAATTAATTATTCAAGCTATTTGTACCTTCGTCTCTTTACTAGGTCGTATGTTTCTTTCTATAGCCTGCATCCCTGAAAAGGGTTGGTGAATAGGAAATGATGCCCCTTTAGTAAACCCGCATGTGTTTCTCTCCACATTATTTAATATGAGACCTCCTTTGTCAAGTTCAACCCTCAGAGTTACACCATTTGTATAGTTTGAATAAATTATGTACAGAATATTACTTAGCAAGGTAATGAATTAGCCGGATAAATTAACCGCGAGACAATAAGTCGAGAAATTCAATTAACATATTTTTCATTCACCCGATTCAACAAGTTTACGCGAGATGATGGAAAAAGCCTTACAAGTTTTCAAGAGCGATTCAGAAAATTGGGGGCAATTATAATAATTGTAAAAAAACTCATCCCTCATTATTTCTTCCTCGCATTTTTTACTCTCTATACATGAATATATATGTATTCCATTATACCATCGATATATAAAATCTTTCTCAAATTTGAAGCTAAACCAGAATGACTTTCGACTTAACTTATCGCCGTTAACATTACGTATGAAATACTATGTTACAGGAAAGAGTATCTAAAATTGCTCTACCTCAAATAAAGACGTTCCCTGTACAAATAAGTGGCGGTTATAACGCCCAAGTGCGTCTGCATTTGCCGCCTGGTTTACGAGAGGAAGAAATCACGCGTTATCCAATGGTGGTTCAAGTGTACGTAAAACATCGAGTTTCTCATTTTAAATCCTATTCTAAATTCCCCTCGTCCTCAGAAGCGAGTTAATTTTCTCTCACCCACCTTTACACATCTAGGTACGGAGCCCCCGGTTCCCAGCTGGTGACAGACAAATTTAAAATTGATTGGAACACGTATCTGGCCAGCAGTAAAGGAGCAATTGTGGCTCAAATTGATGGTCGAGGCAGTGGCGGTCAGGGGTATCAATTGCTTCACGAAGTATATTACAGATTGGGATCAGTCGAAGTAGCGGATCAGCTAGAAGTGACAGAGTGAGTAAAGGCCGAAGAGTTTGGGATCCGAAATTTTAGCGAACCCATTATTAATTCACGAGAAAGAAAAAATTTGAAAAGCCAGTTTGAAAATGAAATTTCTCTACTTTCCCGGGGACTTACATACTTGTTCCAGGTACTTAAGAGATTCCCTACATTTTGTGGATAAACGAAGAGTCGCCGTGTGGGGATGGAGTTACGGAGGATTTGTTGCGGCGTTAGCCTTGGCTCAAACTGATCAAAACGTTTTCCAATGCGGGATTAGCGTTGCCCCAGTTGTCTCCTGGAAACTCTACGGTGGGTTGTAATCAGTAGATCCATAAATGAATAAAATTTCGTAACGAGGGAATAATTTCACCACATTTACATGGAATGCCAATATTCCGTGCGATATTTAAATACTGTCACGTTTAACCGAACACAGATTCGGCATATGCCGAGAGATACATGGGCTCGCCGAACGTAACGTCCAATTACAAGGGCTACGAGGAATCTGACGTTTTTAAAAAGGTGGAACACTTGCGAAATAAAATGTATTATTTGGTACATGGGACTGCGGACGACAACGTGCAATTTCAACAGAGCATGGCCCTCGCTGGCCACTTGGCAAAAAAGGGAATATTATTCCGTCAGCAAGTGAGAAAGCTACCTAAAATACAGTTATACGTATATACAAGTATTTTTCATCTCCCTCGTGATTTTTCTGAACAGGGAAATGTATGAGACGTTGTCCTCCAATCGATCGTAGAGAAATGTGAATAAATTTTTTCTTTCATAAGGTCTATCCGGACGAAAGCCACAGTTTGGCCGGGGTGAAAGGACATCTTTACTTATCAATGGCTCAGTTTTTGGAAGACTGTTTCCGGAAGCAAGTACCCGTTGACACAAAGGCTGGCTTGGGAAGTGGAGGGTATGGAATATAAGAAAACGAAGTAAAAATTCAAGGTGAAAGTTGGAGCAAAGTTATAATCTCTCGATGCAATCTACTTAGATATAAATATCTCCAAATTGTGTTCCGTTCGAAAAGTAATTTCCGTATTATATATTTCATTTACTCTCACCCTTCGTTATTGATCTCTCTTTATTCCTGTTCTGAGAAAAATTTTACAGTGCTTTTGATATCGAATTCTTCGCTGTTCACTAATTACAGAAATTCAATATTTATATTCATATAATTATTGTATAGGTTCCAAATGTATCTCGTCAATAACGATTCGATATTAGTTAAGCAACTCATCACTTGGAGTTGATTGCTTCGGCTAAGTCGCGAATATATTCTAAATTTTGATTGATTTCAAATAAATCCGCATATTATTTCGGTTGAGTGATAATCAAACGTTACATCTTCTTCGACGGAAGTAGTAGATCGAATTTTTCAGCCGAGATATATATGGCGGATGATTAGGCACGTTATATATGATTCTACTTGAATTAGGTGAAGTAAATTAAAGTAAAGTAACAATCAGATTTTAACGGATCTAAATTAATCTTCAAGATAACTATAGAAGAGTAGTGAAAAGTCGAATTCTTCTTCTTCACTTCTATGTCGTCTTTCACGCGTATGTGATATCAGCTCTTAGCAGAAAATACACAAAATTCTATATTTATATATAAAAAAACTTATCGATTAGATCGATTGTGTGTCGCGTGTACCGTAGAATCCAGTTCGTGCTCGTTCGCTATATAGAAGTGAATGTTAATATTCAAATAGCAAAGCAAAGCAAACCTTGAAGCGTTGCTACCTACCTACATATGTCGTATAAGTTATGACTTATCCGATATATAGTAATTCCGGTGACCCGGATACGCGTTTTCGTGTTTCCCTCATCGTCTCGAAATTATTAAAGCGCTCGAGAGCTTCCACGACTGCGCCATAAACTGGCGTAGGTCGATCGATGAGAAGAATGTTTAAGCATGTTTAAAACTGCAGTGCTTTATCGACCACAGGTCTGCTTTGTTGCAGTAAACTGTTCGAATTCTTTCAAACATAATTAATATAATGTAGTAAATTAATAGAATATTATATAGAGACAAGAGTATATTATTATTGCTAATATACTAGCTATTACGAACCACTACACAATTATATACATATACCTATAATATAATGAAGAAGAAAACCCATACAATAAGAGGCAATAAAATTAAGATACTTATTGTAAATATATTGAAGCGAAGAATTTTCATCCTGCTCTCTAATTGCTAGTCGATCGGTATATGATATTAATAATATAACAATAATAATATTAACAATAACAATAATAATAATATATCTAATAATATAGGTGAAAATGTGTAAATATAATATTTACGAACGTGATGTATTCAATGAATGCGTTGATTAAACTATTACACTATGTAATTTTAGCAATGAACATATATATATATATTTAACTAGAAACTGTAAAGAAATTAGAAAAAGAAAACAAAAAGATAAAAAAAAAAAAAAAACATGTAATAAACATCGTAGTCACTTTAGAAACGGAAATTATTTCTGTCGTACCAATTATCGTTGGAAGTATAGGTATATTAATGATATATTTATAATTATCTATTGCAAAATTTACAAATTTACAATCGGTGTTAGATATATGTATATGTATGCATATAAACGTACGGCGCTGGTCGCGATAACTTTATTTGCAAAACGTGTAATAATTTATCTTTATCTACAGTACTATATTATGTATTGTTAAAATTATTATAATAAAATTCTACTTTTGTGACTGTCAGATAGTGAAGAGATCTTTACCCCTGAATCCCACCGATGATGATCGCAGGACGCAGACTCCTTGATTTATAAATCAAAGTTACTTATACGCGTGAAAAATATGAAAAAATGTCGCTTTTATTCTTGTTACATACTAATGCAATAAAACATATGCTATTCCGAGAAAGTTCATCTAATAGCTGCCTTCAGTCTGCCAGACTGCAAATATTTCCTTTCTTTTATTTCTGTCCTAATTTTTTGTCGTTGTAAATTTCGAGTCCTAATTAATACGAATAGAAGTAATGATCCACGAGAATAATGTAATGTAAGTCGCTTCGTCAAATTCCGAGAGTCTAGCTGCCATCATCAATTACAAAACATAATATGTACATTTCGCCAGTATAATCGCGTCGAAGTAATGTCAGACTCTGAAATTATTCCTGCTGCTTCAAAGTCAGAAAATAATTGTCATGAGACTCCAGGGAATAAAACCGAAAGTCAATTAACCGATGAAATAAACAACTGCTTTGATATTCTGCACCAGACTTTCTCGGAGATAAAAAGTATAATCAAAAATAACAAGGAAGCTATATCAATCTTACCAAAGCCAAGCCAATTCGACCCCAACGCTCCCAGGATTCGAGTATTCGTCAGATCCATTCGCAGAAAAGGTATGCATGCCACTTGTGTTTTAACGACCATCTTCAATGAAGGGATCAATGTATATTTGCCGCTTCTGAGGGCGATCTTGTGTACAACGTAGCGTTCGAAAATAATGATTGAACTGTAGAATTAAAATTCTCTTCGAATACAGGTATACAAAGGTATAATATTATACGTCGATTCCTCTGTGAAGTCGAATGTATCATCAGAATAACCTTTCGCATGTAATTGAATGAATTTTTTTCCACAGCTAAACCGAATTACAATTGAACTAAGATTTGGCATTTGAATGGAGGATCTACCCGCATAAGACGCATCGCGTTTTTATGATTAGTAAGATGTTCTTCGATCAGGAATTAACGAAGGAGTATTTTTCATCGGCTTCAAGTTTGTTCATTCGAATCACGTAAAAATTTCTTCCATCTTTAAGATGTGAGAATAAATCATCACCGTGAGCAATAAAATGATCGACGAAGAGTATGCATCAATAGAGAATAATGACCACGACAGATTGATTATCCATGAAATCAGAGACGTCGTTCAGACAATTGTAAAAACTGTTTTTCGTATTGTAGAGAATAATTTTGATCAATTAGCTAACCGCAGTTTGAATACTCTTGGCATGCGAGTAAAAGATAGTTTAATTTTGAAGGCTCAGCAAACGTACAGAAGAGAAATTCCCTTTAATGAATTAAAAACCTCCCTCATATGTCGACGATCAATCGTCGATGATGATCCACAGATTCGGTTTTTACCACGCATAGATTCCCCCGCGCAGAGTTCTGCTAGTGAAAATCTATCGACGAAGCCAAAGAAGTCGGTCAGTTTAGCCGAGGAGGTGAAAATTTTTGACCGAATTGAAAATGAATTATTTCCTGAAAATGAAGTCGGTTACTTGAACGAATTGATGGATACTCAGAACGAAAAGATCATGAACCGCGAAGGGAATCCGGAAAACGAGGACCAAATGTACGATTTTACTTCACAAAAGAGTTCTACTTCGCCGGTGGCAAGCGAAGGTTCTCTCTTCGATAAGTTTGATACGGTTGAAACGACCGAAAGAAGTGCGTCGTTCAGCCGAGATCAGAAAATTGGAATGCATGAAACGACCGGTAAAGATGATCACAGATCTGAGCCACGTATTTCCTCAGAGGATCTGAAGAAATTCGATAATCGAGGAGAGAAACCTGCGATTTTATCTAACGCTCCTCTCGTCTTGGGTGAAAATGGAATATTGCAAAAAATGCAAATGAGCGGATATTTTGCTCGTGACAGGAGGCAGGATGTACCAAATTTGTCTATTGCACTATCTCCAAACGGAAATCAATTTATTGTTGGCTTGGTAGAGACAATAATAAGAGAAAATGTTCAAACGCAACTGATTCGGCAGGGTGAAGGAACTTCGATTGAATTATCGAAAACGGAGAATGAAGATGACGAAACTTCAATATACGATGAAGAACAAATCGAGCAGGATCCAACTGCATCAAGAAAAAAGCCTTCAATCTCAAAAGTTGATATCGAGGTAAGGCATAAGAAGGAACAAAGTGCATCAGAAATTTTGCCTGATATGTACGCGAAAAACGTGGCGGATGGTTTGGACGAAAATACGAGTGCGATCGATATTCTGAACGAGGATGAAGTCCTGCGGAAAAAGTCTTCGAAAAAAAATATCAGAAGTAAGCGGACTCGTGAAAATACGAAAAATAGTATTGCAACTATCGACATTGTGGATAAGACTGAGAGTGAAAACAGTAGCGTAGAAAAAAAGAAAACTGGACACATAAAAAAATGGATGAACGAGTTAGTATATAACCGTAAAAAGTCAATTCGGGATAAACACGAGGTTGAGGATTCACAACTGAATCAATTACTCAATAACTCAAATCAACAATCCGCAACAATTATTGCAGTGGGCACAATGGATAACGTATCCATAAAACTGGGCTCAAGTCAGCCAGCTTTGGAAAGTGATAAGGAAATTAGGATATCGGAAAAAGGAATACTAGACCTCACTGTCAATGGTGAGGAATCGCAAAACAACGAACGTATAGTCACGCCCGAAGCACAGGTTAATTCCAAAAGATTATCTGACGTTGTCCAGAAAATAAGCGATCACAAAATTTCAGAGATGAAAGAGGCGTCTGAGAGTTTGAGTAAAAGTAAACGAGTAGACAAGGACGAAAGTGCAGGTAACGAAAATGTCAGAACGTCTAGAGAAAATAGTGATCGAGGCTTGTATAAATTCTTAAAAAATACGGTTTCCACTGGTAAGGTGGAAGATGGAAATTTAGTGAAACTTCGTACTCCTTCTTTAGCGCAAAAATGTGTGAATAAAAATAAGAATGCTGAAGAAGCAGTCGCAATTGAATACACTAGTCCAGAAGATAGAGGAAATAGAACATTAACGAATGAAGAAGAAAGGATAAACACTCATAGCGCTAATTTTGATACTGAGGATGATCCAGAATCGGAATCAAGTTGTATGAAAGCAGTTGAAAAAGGTCAAAGCACAGAAAGAAATATCTCCCTAGCGCATACGATTCCTGATTCATCGTCCGAATATAAAGGATGTAACCATGACACGATCGAAGCAATAGAGAACCAAGAAATCGGGAAAAAGTCTGAAAAAAGGACATCTGTGTTTTCGAGAATCATCAGGTCGAAGGACCGCTCAGGAAATAATGTTTCGTCAGAAAAAACTGCAACAGACGATGTCACAGTGCTAGAGAGAAAGCACAGTGAATTGTCTAAAATTGATGATCATGTCTTTCCTAGTTCGAATCTCGAAGGAAATTCTAGTACCGAGGTATCTGAGGATGGAATCAATCCAGAAAAGAATAGCGATACATCATCGAAAATCAAACCTCAGCAGCTCGGGGAATCGATGCTGAGCGATGAAAAATTAAGAATGAAATCCTTGTTCGACATGGAGGCGAGAGGCACGTCAAACTCTCCTTCTTCGGCGAAAACTTCATCAATATTTTCTCTAAAGGCGATGGAGTTATCGAAGACATTATCGAGAACGGAGAGTAGCGCGGATCGACAATCAACAAGCGGTGCTTTTTTTAAAGAAAGTTCGCCAAAAGTTTCCCGAAAAGCTAGTAAATCATCGCGAAAATTGTCGAGGACTGATATCAGCGACGTAATAATTCCTGGACCAAATAACCCAGCAATAGAAAGTTTGCCGGTATCTTTTCAAGGCAGGAACGAACCAAACCAAACTGATAATTTCCACGTGGCAAACATGAGTGGGAATGGGAAAGAACTGAAATTAATTCAAAGATTTAAAACCAATGATAAGTCAGAAAGTTTTTTGAGAAAAACTCAAACCCAGATATATCCCGTTGCTGTAGATAATATGTTACAATTAAATCATCTCAGCTCAGCACCGATAATGGTTGACGATGAAATTGATAAGTTAGAAATTAAATTAAATCGTTCACGTCGGTCACTGTCCAGTAAAAAATCATCGGCTCGGGTAAAATCTGATGAACAAGATATTAGCGAACGAGAAAGTCTAGGAAATGATGCAAAAGATCTTGAAAAGGAAGGATTGAAGAGGCAAAATTCTATGCTGAATGTAGGTTCCACATTTTCTAGGGAAAAAGATGGGGCTGTTAGAGATGATTCACAGCCAGAAAATGACCTGGATATTGCGGACAGTAAAAGTTCCAAGTCGTTTTTGAATGTCAAGACTAGTAAGCCTCGAAATAATTCAGAAGATTCTTTGAAAGTTTTGCAGTTACATGCAGCATCGATAAATACAAATGTTGATCAATCGGATCATCCGATGACGCCATCCATCAGCTCCAAGAAACGAAACAGATTTATAGAAGGGTTGAAGCGTAGTCTACAATCCAGAAAAAGCGGGTTCAAAAGATCGGAAGGAAAAAGCGAGACGAAATTGAAAGTTAGTTCGGGATCGCAGACTGATACGGACGAAGAATTTGCTTCGGAATTTTCAACCGAGTTCACAGATGGAAATGATATTGATCGATCAATGATCAATGACTGGAGATCATCAGCGGAGATCACAGATGACTTTTTTCTAGATCACAAGGAAGAAGCTGGGAGTGTTTCGTTGACAGATGACGAGCATAGTTATCCTCAACAAAGATCTAGTATTTTTCAAAGACTTTCTGAACGATCTACGGAAAGAGAAAGTAGAGTCGGTAAACTCACGGATCTCGTCGAAGATGTGATTCGGAAATCAATATCTGAAGTGTCGAGACAATCAGCTGAAGAAATATCGAAGAATGTAACGGAAGTTTATTCAGTTACTGTTGATAGCAACCCTAAGTCAGGACATTCCTCGACTTGTAAAGTCACTGATTTATCATCGAATTTCGATCTCAGCGAGGATTTGGCCGAGAGAAATATTTGTAATGTAGCTGAAAGTGATACTAAATCTATTACAAATGAAATTAAGCTCGATCTAAAATCTTCTGAGGACTTGGGATCCAAGCCAGAGCAAACGGAAAAGGGGAACTTTTCTTTCGAAGTTAACAAATCATTTGCGAGAATATTGCAAAAAATGTCTTCGACAAATTCCAGCAAAAGGACGTCAAAGTGTTTGGATGACAATGAAATTCCAAAAAACGAAGATATCATGAATGAATCTAACAACCAGAGAGAAGAAAAATCTTCGAAAAGTACAAGATCATATATGAATAATGAAGGAAGTGCAGTCAACGTAGGAGAGGACTTTTCGAGAAAATCTGGACCTATAGAATCTCAAATAATCTCGGGAACTGAGTCAAAAAGTGAAACGGGCGAAACCACAATTCGAAACTCTTCGCTAATTTTTACTCAGAAATCAGAATCTTTGGTGATAGCGTACGTAGTAAAACCGTCTGTTCAAAATCAGTCGGACGGACTAGCCATAATTAGGGATAAAGTACAATCTCAAGCAAACGTAATTGAAGATGAAATGGATGAACAGCAGTCACATGAGTCAGTAAGACAGGATAAAGAAAAACACGGTTTACTCTCAAATATAAAATCTATATTTAAGACATCAAGAAAATCGAAACTACAGAAACGTTCTGTTACAAGTATCGAAGACTCAGAAAATACAGACGTGATAAATAAATCGCTGCATTCATCGAGGACAGGATCAACCGAAATGGATGATGAGAAAGAACAAGGCGTTCATTTCATGGGGGAAAGTGTAGAAATTCCAACGATACAAAGCATGAAGTCGTTGCAAGACAACAGAAAACGAACTAAGAATAGAAGAAGGTCTGGTCATAAGCTATTTGATGACAAGGATACTCCATTCATCGCCGAAAATATTGTCGAAAAATCATTTCAAGCAACAGTATCAAGTGATTTTATGCCGAGACGAGATGAAGTCAAAACTGTAGGCCTTGGAGTTGATGGTAAAGCAAACAGTTCTGAGGAGTCAGTCGCTAAATCAAACTTACAGATGTTACTGACAGATGAGGAAGCGGTAGGAGAAGAAACTGTAGAGGTATTATCTGACAGAAAAAAAAGGTCTAAAAAGCAAAATCCCGAGGGAAATACAAAGAAGTTCGCAATCTCGTTATCTAGAATTTTCAGCAATTCTTCCAGAAAGAGAAAGGGAGAAAAAGAGTTTGGACCCGCAGCCGACTCGCAGACAAATCCAGAAGAACATTTCGAGATCACAAGAATACCACTCTCATCTTCAGAGGATTCCACTCAACGAAATGAAAAAAAATCTGAGATGATAGAAGATAACAGAGAAGAGCTTGTCGCTATTAAATCATTTGACTCTATGCGTGATTCAGATAATCGTACTGCGAACAGAGAATTAGTCGTAAAACGGTCAGCAGGATTTCTGGAAACTAAATGCACGACGAAAATTTCAAGCGACGAACTACTTCGCCCAGAGCAAAGTGGCACAGTTATATTTTCTGCGTCGATTCAAGCAAATCAGATAGCTTCCGAGGATGAATTAGCGGAGAAAGATTCGATAGGCAATGTCCGAGATGTGAGAAAACTTTCGGGAAAAATGTATGGAGCTAAAGGCACAATTGTATCTTATGCACCGATGGTAGAGAGCGCGAAGTATATATCAGACAAGCTCGATGATCGATCCAATGAAGATGATCAACCCGAAGAACGTGAGAAGAGATCTCCTGAAAAAAAATTCGCTACGATACGTAAACTTTTTTCTCGGGCATCGATGAGAAGCAGACAGGATCACGCGACTATAGAAGATCGGGTGGATCGTGAAGACAAGAAAGAATCTCTGAATTTGGCAAAAGCTAGTATAATAAGACATAGGAAGAACAAGGACTATTCACTTGATCAATTGAATGATGAAAACAAAGAGGAATCCATAATATCGGCAAGAAAGATGACGAACGAAAATGTGGAAGAAGAAAGTTGCACTGAAACCAAAAAACTGTTGACTAGATCGAAAGTGAAGATTCGCCGATCAGAAAATACTGCGAATCCTGTGGTTCACAACGAAGTCCTGCTTGTTAATAACGTTGAAGTAAGTCGGATCGACTCAGCCAACGCACAGAAGGGTAAAAATAGCATTGACGACTGTGAAAAGGACTCGAAACCCGCGGTGCGGAAATCGAGTGAAGTTGATATCGTAAAGATCAAAGTGGTACCGAATCACGATGGCTTGATGCCAACAGAAATCGTGGAATGTGTTGTGGTCGAGGATGTTGTGATTCCACCTGCGAGCCAAAAGGATTTGAATAACAAAGTCGACATCGAGCAGAAATTAAGTCAAAGATCAAGCGATACTAGGAAGGGCAGTCTGTTTTCCACAGCGAAAAGTTACATCAAACGGCGTACCGAGATTGAGAAAGAAGAAATGGACGGTGTTAATCGATGTGCGGATGGAAAGAGTGCTGATAGAGAATCAGGAATGCCGTCAATTGAAGATTTGAGAAAAACTCCGAAGGAAGAAGGCGTTGCTAAGACTGAAAGCGTATTTTCGAGAGGCTTGAAGAGATTGTTTAAAAAACGAAGCTCCGTTGTGGAATCTATCGTCTCAAATAAATATAGTGACGATCCTGCAGACGATCTCGGTAATTCGCTAAATGCGGAGACCTTTCCGCATACGTCAAATGATAGCACTGGCGTCGTGATCGAAACCGAAACTCACGAATGGGGAAAAATTGGAACGAACAGAGCGTCCGATGATATACAATTTGCTGTCTATCATGTAAACTCTAAAGCTAGATGTCCTGCTAATTATGAAGAAACCAGTCAAAGACTGGAAAATGAATCGTCTCCAGGTCTGGGTATTCCTGAAACACATAACGCAAACGGTTTTCAATCACAAGCTAATCCTGAGAGCAGAACTCGTACGGATCAAGAAAAAACTGTGGCAGAACATCAGTTCCAGACGAAGGTACAGTTTATTAAGATTCTCAAAAATGCGTAAATTTATGAAATCAAATGATTCCAATGAAATATAAATTCTATACCGTCAGAATAAATTCGTGACAATTATTTGGTGCCGAAATGAAAATTTCAAGATTTTTAGACAATTTTTTCGTGCCAGTTAAGATATTGTCTGCAAACGAACTCCAAAGAGAGTGATCAAACGTTTAGAAATACTTTTCGAATGATTATTATTTATTATTTTCGCAGATCTCGTCTAGAGACTTCAAATTAAACCCGAGTTTCGCAAGCAGAAGGTCTACCATTGTCATGATGGCGACTCCTGTCTCACCCAGAAAAGAATCGCGAGCCGAGAACTCGAACAGCTCCAACCATCAGCGTGACGAATCAGTAAAGTAAGTAAAGAGGTTCAATTTTTTAGTGAAGATAATTTCAATCAGACCGTATAAAGATATGCAGAAAATCATTTTATATTATCAGCATTCGCTTACCTTGATCCGATCATGTTGAGTCATTCGATGAAATGTTTGACCAAGTGAACTATCTCAATTCTTCTGAATAATAGGGAAACTCTTCACGCTTGTAGAGTTTAGTTTATAGATATCAGGGTTGATGAGGATGAAATTTCATTATTTTTGTTCACTCTCGCATTGATATTATGGAGTGATAATATTTTGAACTAATTTTTTCAGCTCTCCGACTGCCTTCTACTATTTGCTAGGTCCGTCGTTGGACGAGGCTCTCGTGGATGTAAGAGTTGTATTTCAAAACCTGATCGACAAAATAACAGGTCGGGGCAGATAACGAGTAATTCATTTGCGGTGTATAAACTGCGTCTTGACGCCTACACAACTTTAAGATCAAGATTTCGTAGATTATTTTTTTCGTTCACCGTTGAAGATATTTGCGTAGACGAGTTAGGCATACATCAGCCAGTGAGTGGCCTTTGCAAATTTCAAATTATATTATCAAGAGACTTGTTTCCATTTTTAAAGACATAAAAGATATGATTAATTCGGAAGAAGTTGCAGTAGCCCACTAATTCATTCAATCTAATTTTATTAGAACATAATATTATTTACAAGACGATCAACGATCCGTTAGGCTAGGGAGAATTACACTATAGTTACGAAATGACGTTGCTTGGATAAAATGCTAAATACATCTAATTATCAACTATACAATACAATAAAATATGTAATACATAACATTATATCTATTATGACATCATCATTTGTTGTCTCCATTTTATGGCAGCCAGTATACATAAATTATAAGCTATGGACGTATAAGAATAGAAATACGTCGTTCGATATTTGTTCTCGTTTTGACTATAATTAAACTAAGTTGGCATATTCAGATAGGAGTCAGAGTAAAAACTTATTACTTCAAAGTATTCATGACTTTGCTTGAATATAATTAAAGCTATACGATATATTGAGCGTAAAGTTTTGAATATCTTGTTGGCTTCAGCCTTGAAATCTCCTTATTCACAGTTTTTTTTCATATTTTATATTTTATTTATTTTATTATATTTGTTTCTTAACTAAGGAAAAGATGTAACGGCAAGTACATTACCGTCCGCAAACTGCTTACGTTCATATAGTTTTCTTGTCACCTACGGGAACTCCTCTTCGTCAAGGTGAACCTGCTTCGTCAATCCCAGTTTAAAATTGCTACCGAGCTGGCGATGCGCCGCGCCACGCCGCACCGTCTCGATCTTGATCCATACCAACTTGGTTGCGTGCAATTCTTGCTTTTTTACTTTCTTATACCATACAAGATCGTGCAAAATGTGTACTACATTAATGTATGATCAGCATATGCACGGTAACGCTTGGCAAAAACACTTCCATAATTAATAATTATTATTATTATGGTTATTCATTGCAATTAATGTTCCCTTTCAGCTGGCACATCACAGCCTGTGACATTCTTCATCCGTATACTTTACAGGTTTCTGAAGTACGACCGATTTAGTGTCTTATACTTATTGTCAGTCTGGAAATTCGACAAAATACTGTCATTTCTGAACTAATTGCTTCCGTTTGATTTGAAGATTTATATCCAAGAATTTAAATAGCCGATTGATTAAAACGTTTGAAAATTTGAAGAACAGAGATCGGCTCATAAGTATCACACTAATGGAATTCAAACTGTAAAGATTTACTTAATTTTTCTTATCACAGTTACAGACGTCTTTACCTATTTTTGTGGAATCAGATTTGCTTGTTCATAAATCCGACTTGACGAACTTCTTGTTCGAACATCTGCCCAAATGCAGTAGCATGTGATTCTTGAGGTTCGTAGGTTTACTGAAACCACGGTTGCATATGTGACACCTGAACGGCCAAAGCCCATTGTGAACATAAGTGTGACTTTTCAAATCACCTGGCGTTGGAAAAGACTTTGAGCACTGCGAACATTTGTGCGGTTTTTCCTGAAAAAAAAATTGCAACTTTGACGTCAACTCCAGTCATTATACCTGACAGAAAAACAGCATATCAGAAAAAAACAGACTGTTCATAATCGATGAAGGAGTTGTTTCATCAATTGATTGAGTCATCTAATGATAAACGGAATAACGACTTTATGCCATTGTTTGTATACGTGAATATTTTCCTCACATTAGTTAATGAGATCTGTCCAATGCGTATTTCGCTTTTGATCTGAAGTGGAAATTGTTCAACTCATTAATCGGGTGAAGGTATACTGCAGCATGGTGAAGTTGAAAACTGAAAAGTGAGGATAGCGAGGATCGGAGTAGAGCGGTAGTACAACAACACTACAGCACTAATACCGACTGAAATCGCCCAGGGCAACGTTCTCTGTCTCTCTAATTGGATTGCATTCCACGCGGGAGCAAGTAATGGACCAATTACAGTAGCTGATGGCAGGCCTACCTGCGTTGCTCCCGAGTATCATTACTTCCAAATATTAGAACCCGCACATAATACACTATGTTCTCGGTCCTTTTTAACAATCGGACATTATCTTTTCCCACCCTCCGAATATTACTATTCTATCATTTTTAGCATTTCGATAAGCCGCGTACATTCGTTTTCATATTCATTCCAACTGAGTTGTACAATCCAAAAACAAGCAGCAAAGTACTGAACATTTTTTTGCAGCTCTTTTAATTCGAGTAATTGAGTGATGAACGGGGTTTTCAGATTATAGGTGTTTTCGGGTAAGTAACTAATTAACAACAATCTATTCAGAAGTAAAGCAATAAGCAACAAATCGTGAAATCTACCTGGCGACGAAAGTTAAAATATACTCGACTATGTGCTCGAGGAAGATTTGCAGAGCCGGCAAAATGATTTTGCTCCGATATTCAAGGCAGGCTATCTCGACACGCTCAAAGCAATGCCGCTACTAGCGTCGGCAAAGTGACCAGCGGTAGCCAAGACTGGTCAACGGAGATGAAGCCACTGAGATCTGTCGAAATTCTACAGGTCGTATCAAAATTCATTGTCCACCTACCGCAATAAATTGTCTGACTTTCGAATACGATAAACAATTCCAGATTCGATTTTACAGTTTTTGTAATTTTTTATCAGTTTTTTGCCTCAAGAATACTACTACCCTTTTCAAGCTTCTCATCCGACAACCCGATAGGTCAATGATTTTGACGAGCTCTGTAGATAGACTTTTAGCAGGTGGGAAATAAGATACGGACGTATCGCAAGTTTACAGTGCGCCAAATTAAGATTCTGGTATCAGTTACTCGCGGCAGGTTTATCGATAACTTTTGAAAGAAGGGCTGCAACGTTTTGTAGAGAAAAAAAAAAACTATCCACAATCCTTATCTCATCAGCAATTGAAACCATCGCATCGGTTCAAGTCCGTTGAGGTTTTTAAATTGAAGCGCTGGGAGCGAAACAAACCGGTGCACGCTGTAGACAGAGGTGAGCCGATTGAGTGAATTCTTGTATTCACCTTTCAAGTCTGAACGAATAGTGGTCTGCCCGAATTCATTTTCAAGCTCAAGATTGTCTGGATTCATTCTGATTCCATCCGACAAAAAGCGAGAAAGTTTGAACATAAATCTCCTCCTACTTGCAGACATTTTTATCGCTTAATCTACATAACGCATGTCAAGTACTATACAATCAAAAACTAACTTCGAATCATAATCCCCTCGAAATAGACCCGCCAACAACTGCACAATTTTGAAACAACTGCACCAGCTGCATTTGCGTTTTGCAACCTTTTTCCAATTCGAAGATTACACTCTTTTTCAAACGATAATTGCAAGATTTCTTACGCTCACAGTAAAATGCACGAAGACTTTTACTTCACTACTTCTTCACCCCCGACAATTGCACGGGGATAGTGGTGCGGGATACAAAGGTATACCTATAGGGCCTCGCTAATTTCGCCATATCTTTTTCCTAAATAATTATGCTAATGGCGGTTTAGTACGTTGTAAATAATAATAATTACACTACCGCACGTATGTATTACACACTCACCTTTATGTGAGTCATACGGTGATAGTAGAGATTGGAGGAAGCGGTAAACTTCTTTCCGCATACAAGACACTGGTGCGGTTTTTCTCCGCTGTGAATTCGCTTGTGTGTGTTTAAGGAACTCGACGTCGAGAAGCCCTTGTTGCAAACCATACAGACGTGCGGTTTTTCGCCTTAAATAATATCTTTGTGATGCATTATTAGTGCGTTAAATAAAAATTAGACGGATGGAGGATATCTCGAAATAATCTTTGGGAAGGTTTGAATATGAATCTTCCTTGTTACTAATGTCAAGAACAAGGTATGGTAGGTTTCCTAATGCATGTATACCCACGTGCACTTCGGGTTGTCCTTTTAATAGTCGGAACTCAGAGATAGTATTAGTCGATAGGCCGGTCTCACCTGTGTGCGTTCTCATATGCCTTTTAAGTAAGGAAGGTCGATCGAAAGATTTCCCGCAAACTTCACAAGGCAGTAAAACGCGTTCGCCTCGCTTCATCGTCGTCAAGATGCTGCATTCTAAATGATCACCAACTAAGGATAACGTAGACGTCGACGATTCGCCGGATGTCGATTCGTATTCGTCAGCCTCGTAACAAGACGGAACTGCGGACGATGACTGATGCGACAATAAAGCCATTGACAGATCGAGCGGGGATTCTAGAAGACAAATTAACAACCACGGACGCAAGTTTAAACTTTAAACTAATTATTCATGATCTCATTGTCAGTTAACTATTGTTTACCCCAGATTGTCATTTACAAAATTGGATAGCCATTCGCTCCGAAAATTATCAACCCAAACTGTATAATATTATACACCGAGACTCGATTGTGCGGTTTTCTCCTAATATGAAAGTGAATCTTGTTAAATTATTATGGACGAATGAAATGGAAGACAATGAATTGTAGATATAAGCTGAATTTCAAGAGCGGTTTAAATTTTCGATAGAATCAGCTTCATCGACCCTTAAGCGTAATTTGATTCGAGAGCAGAAAAATGCAAGATTAAATTATACGCGAAATACAGAATAGGCCTACAAATCTGAAATGCAAATATCGAAAGAATTTTTGTCGGTGCAGATCAAGGCGGCTACTTGTGATTCAAATGTGTAGCGCTCACAGCCATTGAAAGACAGTACAATGGGTGGCAACTGGACGGTCCTTAGCTGTTTACTCCACCCTGCAGCTACCATCTTCAACCCAGTTCGTACCGTTGACAACAAGCTTCGGTATTTCTTATTACAAAGAAAAAGTTTTACTCCAATAGAACATTCGCAGGAAATATTTGAAATGTAGGATTTTAATTGCTCCAAAACTCAAAACCTCAAGGATCGATGAATTCCGAAACCCAACGTCAATTATTTTCCGACTGAATCAATATTTCAATCACTAACAGCTCCGATAATTTCTCTGCTATCGTAACATTGGAAAAGACTTTATCCATCATCCCTAAACATATAGGTATGTACATACAATCATTGGACCTTACTGGCATTGAAGTTTCCCAATACAGTTTTCACGTTGTCTAAGAATTATGAATTATTGTCGTAGAACACCTCATGCAGTTATAAATGTAAATACAATACGTACCATCCAAAATGGAATCGATCGTGTACCTGTAGATTGCGGTACGTGTCCATTGAGCGTGCGATATAAGAACCAAATCGTGATCATCTACAGGTACAAAACAGGCGGCCAGTTCTGTGTCTGGCTGAACGTCTTTGATCACTTCAAATATCGGCTCCCCTATAGTACCAAAGTTGTTGTTTAGTTTTAGTTATCGAAAATTCTGTAGATATCTATCTATTGTCCAATAGTAGTAGAAGTTCTGCTAAACTTTAAAAAAGCCACAGAAGTACGCGTTTACGGATGTAGCGATCGCTGAGAGAACTTTCTCCCTCTCTAAATCTATATATATTCGATTTAATATCACAGAGAGACGAGCTCTGGCATTAACTCACCTCTAACTTTCGTGCCGATAAGATTAACTTGATCGTTATAGGTCTGAACAATGTGTAAAAACCTTATCCAATTACACTGACGATAATTAAGATTATAACTTGAAAAGGACACCTCGTCGTAGCAGCCGTACTCACGTCTTATCTAAAAAGTAACAGTTGTCAGTAAAACCTACCATCATTGATCGCTAGAATAGCTATTGAATTGATGCTTGTTTTATCGTTTACCAATTTTCTACGGTCGAAAATGATTATAGGATGCGAAACCGTGGGCTACGCAAAAGCTTTTCGATTACGCTAATAAACGTGATTCGCTCAAGAAATTGCGAACGAAGATATTGAGCTATGACGCTCTTGCAATAGGGGAAAATCAGACGGAAGTTTTCTTTCGTTAAAGAAATATAGTGTTAAACGGTATAATATAACCTTGCTACATCTTCTACGCCAATTGGATTAAAACGTTATTGTCCGACATTATAATAGTCATACTTCCATAATTCAGAATAAAAAATTGAAATTATTAGCAAATCGTCCGTTCTTCATTAACACTGTACTTGTACCTGAATTGAAAAGGTGAAGCCTGTATTCTGGGTGGAGTAACGTAACTTTTGAAAATAACGTAATAACTGTTATTTACTTGAGGCGTATCCATATAGTGCAGCTCTCTATATAACTGAATCATAATACCTTTCTCTTCGGTCCAGAGCTCTTGGTGCTACTGGTTAAACGTTATAATGTCCGTTGTTCCCTTCATAAAATATAATAACAAAAGGGAAGTCTCTATCAAGCCTCTCTTCACCCTCATGCATAATATACACTTGCGAAATGGATCGTAAACAACTCCTAAAGTCCCATGAATGTAGGTAATATCACTAAATCGTACCAGGACATTGTCAATTAGATAACGTGCTCAAGAAATGATGTTACCAAGGTTTCCACAAGAACTGGACGATGAGATAAATTTATTCGTTAACAAACTAGTTATCATTTCCTCGGTCATTAATGTGGCTGCAGCTAAATTCTGCGATAGTAATACATGTCGCTATGCCTACATGCGTTCTAGTTATAACACGTAACTTTTTACTCAACGAGTCTGCAAGGTAGGCTTTTTCGTACCAGTAAGTATGTACGATGTCAATTATTAAATACTTGTTCATTTCATTCAATAATTTGAAATAGTGTAAACAGGTACAACCATAGGCTACAACCGAAGTATTTTTTCTTTGATCCACCCTCTATAATGGGTATCCTCTACTACTATTTGTTTTTAGAGCCGCACCTCAAAACTATCCTTTCTCATTAATCACCCGAGATCGAGCTGTTATGCAGTTATATAGTAAGCGAGAAGAAGGTGCTAGATCACCTTCGTACAGAATCGTTTCTGTATCCTGTTTTTCAAGAAACGTTACGAAGTAGCTCTGATTATTATTAAGCTTATCATACTCCGTCATCCACAAAATGAAATTGGCTTCATCAATAAGTTCACAAAGAGCTGTATAATTTGCTAACTCTTTTATTACTTGCATAACTCATAGACACAAGTTATGTTACGTCAAGCAATTGACAGTTTCTCATATTCTTGTAATCATGTGAAATTGAACAAATTCCCACTCACGCGATTCTGAGTTGCGTTCATTCATCGCGTATTGCATGGATGTTTGACAATTTATCGTTTTTTTTTTTTTTTGCATACCTATTATCCTTCGCATTGCATAATTGATTAGATGTAAATTGAGAAAATGGTATCAGTACGAAGAGTAAGAGCTATTCGCAGTTTTTGTGTGGCGACTAAAGAAATTCTATATATTCAGAGAAAAACTTGCTCGTCGTTGATACAAGCTTAATTGGGATATGATCGTTACGCAACTATAAATAAAATACATCGTACTTACATCGTTGTCGTCGAGGAGAGAGTACAAATCAATTTTATCGAACCTTATCGATCCTTGAAACGGATATATGAGCGTTCCCGACGGTATAAAGACGTTGGACCACACTGAGATCCGCATCTCGGACAAGGGCGCATTTTTAAAGAGCTTGTACGATGGATCAGTAGCAAGAACCAGTGAGAACTCTTTTGGTATCAAAACACAAGTTTCCATAACAAGTTATTTTTCGAATTTGTATAAAAACACGCGCACCTTGATTAGCAGAGATTAAGAATAGAAAATAGAAGAAACAAGTTCCGTCAACTAAACACCATTAAAAAAAATTGGGAAAACTTCCGAAAATTGATAAACCATTCAAGTAAACGTATGACGATCACGTTTTTGATCTACCACGGGATTTTGGTGAAACCTATTCCTGATCGGAGTGACAAAAATGAGATCAATGAAATGATGTGTATATTCTCTGAAGAGAGAGAGACAGAGATCGAGAAAGAGACAAATAAGTTATTTCAAATAATTGTGCAAGGTGCAAGCAAGGTCTTCGCTCACTGGACGAGATTAACCGACTGATCTTGACCTTGCGACGGGTTAGCAGCATTTGCTACCGAATGGATCCCCCCACTCGCTTACTCGGCATCGTCCTGACTCCAAGCAGTCACAAGGAAGCCGTCTTCTACTGCTTAAGAGAACCCACGTGGGCGACTCGGCACCTGTCGCTCCCCTGCCTCATGCTTGCCTTCATGCCTGCCACGCACCATCCCAGTCAATACTTATACACTTGTTTAGATTTAGTCTGCACCGAACGTAACTTGCCTTTCGCTGTATATATACGATGTAAGTGCATCGGTGTCCACGTCTGCATGTTGCATATATACATATATACTGTATGCTTACATAAATACTGTAGGAAAAGTTATCCGCTGGCGTCAGCGACTTCTTTGCTCCTAATTACAAATTATTATATTCCTGCGGTTACGCGATAGATAAATTTTTACGATTCATAAAATAATTTCGAAAAGGAGCTGCAATCACATTGGCAATATATTCCGACAAAGATATATGTACCTGCATGTTATGATATCTAGATGTTCTTTATTTTATTCTTCCTTGGAGATTTCGCGACCGAGGTTTGTCCTCTTCTGGAAATGAATGAGCCTGATGGAGAGGACTTCTTCATTGAAAACTAGTTTTGTACGCCTCTGTGTACAACACGGCATTACGGTTCAAGCCTGGATATAGAAAGAGAAGTAGCGCTGTAGGTATATCCTTGCTGCAGGTAACGCGTAAAAGGGACGCGTTAAACTCACATATAATTGACTCAAGTTTTTATGCGAGTTTTGCATACATATTTTGTTATGGATTGTTATATCATTAGACAAGGAAAATCCATTAATCATAGATGCGTGGTTTATGTCGTTGTCTTATGATTTATTATTGAAACTATATGCATACGTTAACATAAACATGTTGTAAAACTGAATAAATATCATGAAAGCTAATACAAATTGCGATTTTTTTAAAGCTGTAGCGAAAAGCAGCAAATTCTTTTGCTTTTACTCCGGACTCATCTACTTCGTCCGCTTCTTTTTGACGATTAACTGTTCATTTTCTGAATCGTTGAACGATTCTTCTCCATCGCTCCGGTCTTTTTTCTGCAAATCTTTGTACTTCAGACTCTCTTGAAATCTGTACGTAAAAATTATGGAATTTTGATTATTATTGCACTGATCATTTGGGTCACAACTATCTTATTACCTTAAATACCATATCGTCGATGCGACAATGCCTACGATTATCAAAATCGTTAAAAAAAATGCAGAAAACGCTACAAATCCTTCGCTTGGCATCCAGCCGAAAATCGGACGTGTTAGCTTGTCCTCCATCAAATGAGTCCGCCAATTAGGGGGTCCCAAGACTGTAAAAATCTCATATTGTAATAATTAAAAATATCCGTTGCTCGCGGACTTCTTCTATTAGTTTTTTACTATCCAGTCTATGAAATTCTATACAAATAAGTAAACGTATGCAAAACTATAAGATTAAGATGAGAGGATTCTGCTATTCTGAACTTGGAGTACACATTAGTAGATAAAGATTATGTTGAATAATTAAGTGAGACCGTTATAAATGGAATAGTATCTAGAAGACGAATATACGATGTCTTAAAGATAGCAATGCATACCGCGAACTTTTACCACATTTGTTGTCCACTTCAAATTCAAATCACTTTGTACTACTTCACACCTCCACTCGCCGTGATGCGACTTGTTAGCTTTGGGAATATGATCTACATTTATCTGAAACATAATCCAAATACCTGAGAAATCATTTTAAATGAATCACACGCGCTCATATTTCATCAATTTTCGAGAGATGGCTCCTGATTATGAATAAGGGCTTCCTGATGAAAACACTCACAAGGGAACGCTGCCAAGTGTCCCCCTCCGATTCCAACGAAACTTCGGGAGATTGTAGAGGGGTCGAAAATATTCGACACGTATTCTTTTATATTGGCGGAATTTCACCCTTAGGGGGTGTAATAACCCTGAAAATCGCAAATTCCGCCATTTTGGATCAGTCATTTCGAATTTTTCAATTTTGACTGCAGATTTGAAATCAGCAACCCCGAAGATCCTCGGTAGCACCATGTCAGCCAAAAATCTTTAGCCGGTCGTTCTTCGCGAGCTATCGAATAGCGAAATCTGTGATTTCCAGGGGTTGATCACACCCCCCTAGGGTGGAATTTCGCCAATATAAAAAAAAACGTGTCAAATATTTTCACCCCCTATACAATCTCCCGAAGTTTCGTTAAAATCGGGAGGGGACACTCGTCAGGTATAAGGCTACCGCACTATACATTATACTCACTGCAATGAGAGTTGAGATTCCATAATCTTTAAAAACTCTGCCATTTAATATCCAAGAGACTTTGAGATCTGAATAAATGTATCCTAGCACAACACAGTGGCAAGTAACAGAGAAGGGTAAGGTTTCTCTAACAACAAGTTCGCTTCTTGTGGGAATTACAGCTAGAGTAAAGATCTTGAAGATAAGCTCAGAATCATCTATTCGATGCAAGGTTTGGGTGTATACACCAGAGTCACTGATAACAGAGTAACTTATAGCTGAAAGGTAAATTAGAAATTATTTATTCGTAATAAGTTCATGTCTATACTATAGATTCTCGTTTCTGGTATGTTTAGATGAACGTGCAGCTCACAGGCTGCAGTATCTTCTAGTTTAATTCTATCTTCTTCTTCGTCTAGAAAGATTCCATTATGAGACCAATTTATCTCAGAAGAAGCTGTTTCATTACTCAAAGCAGAAACTATGTCTGTATCAGCAGTTAGAGTCACCTCATCACCTTCCTTGATAATTATCGACTTGTGCTGAATTTGGATTCTTCTCTTTATCAATGCAAGAGTAACTAAAAGTAAATTCATGTATTTACATAATCTAAATATAATCCAATCATGAACTGTAAGCTATATTACCATCTGTAATGTCTCCGCATTTGTTCATATTGCAATGGCCACTCGACGTACTAGGTCCTAAGCATGGCTGGCCTCGTATGTTGGGTTCAGGATTGTCACAAGTTCGCTTTCTTACTCCCATTCCTCCATTACAGCTGGCGCTGCAACTCCAAGGACCCCACTCAGACCAACCTCCGTCCAACGGAGCGCCGTCTATGTCTGAAATAAATGTGTGAAAATGAGGGTTTCCATGAAAGAATCTTAGGTTCAATTTGATTAGCCAAAAGTAAAGCAACTCGCCTGTTGGTATACAATTTGCAGCCCAAGTCGCCCAACCACCTGTATCCACGGAGAGAGAGAACAAGTAGAAGAGCAAGGGCAAATTGTGGATGTAATGAAATACCTCAGTGCCATTGCGCAGTACCTGAATGGTGGTATTGTGGAACCTTAAACCAAAATATGTAGTTAAGTTGCAGGAAAAACTTTAATTGAATCTTTTACCTTGCTTGGAAAACTTTCATGTGCATTGATTGCTACATACGTTATTGTAATGTTAGTCCAAGTATCAGAGGTAAACAATGGTCCATTTGCATCTTGTTTGTGTAAAATTTCAACGAAAGGAAGCTTGTTCTTTATGAAGAAGATCCATTGTCCCGTTTCACCAATGGTCAACGCGTAGTATCTGCAGCAAACAACTTTTACAGATTTCCTTATTGAAATAACAAATTGAAAGAGAATAGATATGCTAACCCAGGTGTAGTAGGCAGCATCAGCAGAGGGAGCAGAACAACACCTTTTCCGCGAAGCATGAGTACCAGTCTATGAGGGCTCGGTGTCTCTTCCTTTTCCCAAATAGAAATTGGAAGTATTCTGCTGAATCGTGTCGTTGTGGTTTGCTCTATGTGACATTCTGTGCAAAGCTTTCATTAAGTGTCCATATTTTGAAAACTACATGAAAGTAACATCTACCAAAAGCATTTCCAATGATTGTTAAACATTGCGAATTATTGAACAAGCAGCAAAAAATAACTCGAATATACTCATGTACTTGTGTCACAGCTGAAAGCGACTCCGATACTATTACCAAGTTCGCTGCTATAGTAATAATATATTGGAAGGAAAGCTTTGGCAGGTTCTGGATGTTTCCATTCAAATAATGGGTACGGGGCACCTTCGTAGTATAACTTTATTTCCCCACGACCCATGCGAATTACAAATCCAGTCCATCTGCCATGGTACAAAAGGTGGGGTAACGTTTTTTGCTTTGCCAATTTTAAACCTGCATTTATAAATAAGCATATTAATATATGAAAAATGATGAAATGAATTGTACTGCGTTTATCTTAAATATTTTCAATGAAAGTAAGAAATTAGTAATTCAAGACATCAACCTACCTTCTTCTATAGTTTCGTAGTAGAGGAGTACCTTCTCATTATTCATCGCACCAACTTTGAGAATAAGACGGGACTGTACATCGTCTTCGCTTAATATTACAAATGTTATTGAGTCTGGGTGTTCGGGTTCCCATTCTTTAAGAGAAAAATGAAGTCCTTCCGAACGATATTCTGGTAAAACATATAAGCGCCTCCCACTGCCGTGACCTCTGACGAGAAAAATGCACTCATCTGTGATCAACAATGAAAGTTTTCAGCAAACTATAATTGACTAGTCCAGAATTGGTATGAAGTCTCACGCAGAGCAAAGGACATACCTGGCTGCTCACAATCTCTGACGTTACAAAGGTCCTGCGGTACATCTGGATCTGTTGTATAGCACCACGTGCCAGCTATGTTACGAGAAGGATTGCGGCAGTAATTACTAGCATTTCTAACGTTTTGCTCAGGATATAGTGTATCATTTAAATAGTGTGGATCGACTTTATGAATCGGTGTCGAAACATTATTCTTTTCAGTCGACATTGTAGTACTGCTATCCGTTGACTGTTGTGGTGGAGTTATGTGTGAAAATTTTTCTGATGAAGGCTTTTTCGAAGTGTCATTGGCTGGTGGTAGCAGAGTAGTTAAGCTCGAACCATTTGTCAAAATGTCACGTGGTCCGGGTGATTTGAAAGTAGTCTCTGTATTTTCATATGGCTGAAAAGTACCCGGATGATAATTGAGCAGGTTGTCATCATCATCTGGTCGTTCAGAAGTAGTTTCCCAAGTTTCTTGGCGCTGAGTAGTGCCTGGAGTTGATTTGGAAGTAGCTTCTGAACTTTTTTTTTGTGAAAATGTAGCTGGTTTTAGATGAAACAAATCATCATCATAATCATATTCATCATATTTTGGTGATCCGGATGTAGTCTTCCCAATTCCGTACGGCTGAAAAGTACCTGGGTGATACTTAGGCAAGTCGCCATCATCATCCGGTATCTCAGAAGTAGTCTCCCAAATTTGTTGATGTCGATTAGTGCCTGGACTCGATTTGGAAGTAGCCTTAGAAGTTTTTTTTGGTGGAAACGTGGCTGGTTTTAGATGAAACAAATCATCATCATAATCATATTCATCATATTTTGGTGATCCGGATGTAGTCTTCCCAATTCCGTACGGCTGAAAAGTACCTTGGTGATACTTAGGCAAATCGCCATCATCATCCGGTATCTCAGAAGTAGTCTCCCAAATTTGTTGATGTCGATTAGTGCCTGGACTCGATTTGGAAGTAGCCTTAGAAGTTTTTTTTTGTGGAAACGTGGCTGGTTTTAGATGAAACAAATCATCATCATAATCATATTCATCATATTTTGGTGATCCGGATGTAGTCTTCCCAATTCCGTACGGCTGAAAAGTACCTTGGTGATACTTAGGCAAATCGCCATCATCATCCGGTATCTCAGAAGTAGTCTCCCAAATTTGTTGATGTCGATTAGTGCCTGGACTCGATTTGGAAGTAGCCTTAGAAGTTTTTTTTGGTGGAAACGTCGCTGGCTTTAGATGAAACAAATCATCATCATCATAGTCATATTCATCATATTGTGGTGATTCGGATGTAGTCTTTTCAATTCTGTACGGCGGAAAAGTAAATGGGTGATATTCAGGCAAATCGCCACCATCATCCGGTATCTTAGAAGTAGTCTTCCAAATTTGTTGATGTCGATTAGTGCCTGGACTCGATTTGGAAGTAGCCTTAGAAGTTTTTTTTGGTGGAAACGTCGCTGGCTTTAGATGAAACAAATCATCATCATCATAGTCATATTCATCATATTGTGGTGATTCGGATGTAGTCTTTTCAATTCTGTACGGTGGAAAAGTAAATGGGTGATATTCAGGCAAATCGCCACCATCAGCCGGTATCTCAGAAGTAGTCTTCCAAATTTGTTGATGTCGATTAGTGTCTGGACTCGATTTGGAAGTAGCATTAGAAGTTTTTTTTGGTCGAAACGTGGCTGGTTTTAGATTAAACAAATCAACACCGTCATCATCATAATCATCATATCCTGGTGATTCGGATGTAGTCTTTTCAATTCTGTACGGCGGAAAAGTAAATGGGTGATATTCAGGCAAATCGCCACCATCATCCGGTATCTTAGAAGTAGTCTTCCAAATTTGTTGATGTCGATTAGTGCCTGGACTCGATTTAGAAGTAGCCTTAGAAGTTTTTTTTGGTGGAAACGTGGCTGGTTTTAGATTAAACAAATCAATACCATCATCATCATCATCATCTGGTGTTTCTACATTAATAGCCGAAATTTCTGGGTATCTAACAAATCTGTGTATTCTATTTTTTTTATGGACTTGGGTAACTCTTCGCTGCCTAGCCGTCTTCCGATTATACGCAAACTCTGCATCTCTTGGTAATCTTGAACGCAGGCCAACTTCCCCCCATCGTTCACTTGGAATATTGAGTATGCTATCTTTCAATGCATTTTCCCTTTTTGCTTTCAGACTTATAAATCCTCTAGCTATCAAGGATCCGAAAGAGATATTATTTCTGGCGGCAGTTACTTCTTCATGTTCCGATATCCACCGAGCGCATTGACGCCCAGAACGTGTTACAGACAGAGTGCCGAGGTAATCATTGGCAGTTCCTGCCATTTTACACTCTGAAAAGAATACTCAGCGTCATCAAGTTTTGCCTTTATATATAGAGCACTTACCGGAGGATCTGCATTTTCTGATAGGGCAGTACTGTTTTTTTACAGAAGAGCCGTCCGATTGGGTGACCGTATAACAAAAGGAACCTTCAGGGTCGTTTGTAGGATTTCTGCATTTATTTAAAGCTTTAAGTGCGGATCCATCAATGAAAATATCTTCTTGCTTATCGTTTTTGGGAATCTATATAACAGATACAAAGATCTATATCAATAATTATTTACTCTCCTTCATTTTTCTGCTTTGATATCTTATGGATAGAAAAATGTTTCCAAGCAAAGATTTTAATGTGTCACTCACTTTACCTTGTCGGAAACCCATGGAATACATGGGATTTGATTTTCAGTTGTCCACTGAGAACCTTCATATCTTGAATCTGATGAACTTGAAACACAATTAGGAAACCAAGGAGGTTCTACCGCGTCAGCTTCTGCCGATGATATAGATCATTATAAAACTATACTTGATGGAGACGATCAATCAATATGTATTACATTTGATCAAATATACATAACAAGACTGATTGGAAATATCAAATGATTACCATTGAATTATTAATGTTTCATAATGATGAAATTCACCTGTTGGAGCACAAAAGAGTGTCCAATGTACTATTGTATTCTCGCTTCCGATACTGAACCAACGTAGAGTCTGGACACTGTGATGTTCAATGGAAAATATTTCCTCTCTACCATAATCTCGATGCCAGAACATTTGTATCGCCATTCCAAAAATACTTAAAATAAACATAAAATGTATGCAAGAGCAATGATATAGAAAATGTATACCAGAGAGATCAATCCTAAAACAGTTCGTAATCCAATATAATGCATCTCATATATTCTAATTATTGGCATTAAATTACCTCTCGTTTTTGAGAAATACAGTTTTACTCATACCTGATTGTGAACTCATGCCAGGCCCAGTAGTTAAGAATACGCTTAGTTTCAAGATCCAGCAGAATTTGTTTCGGAGAAGATTCTTTCTCTTGATACATTACTAGAGTAGAATCATGCTGCCCTATCACTATCTAGAATTTTTGACCCATAAATATAACGATAAAAATTTATGCATTTTAACAAAATTATATCCCTATTAAGGATTCATGGTAAAAATATTAAAGTCAAGTATTAATCTAATAAGCTGCAGTTTTCCTAGGTACCATGTCCGATCAAAAAATATATTTGCATACCAAGAAACATGGATATGGTACAGCGGGAGTCTGTGTGAGTTGAATTGTTGCCTTGTGGCTAGCTCTCACATGGAATTGAAGATCGTGACTACTGTTACTTTGTAGCAGGGGCCAAACTCTGATGAATTCAAGGCCAAAAGTCGTATGTACTTCACACGCTAAAATCCAAGAGTTTACAGAATAACTTCACAGTGTATTCATCTTGCTGAGATAATTGACGTACTGTCCTCGCAGAATGGCATGCTCCATAAGACCCCAGTGCCCATGACACCATATTGGAAAAAACTTCCAGGGTACATGCTGGATATTGTATTTTCTTTTCTAAATTCATCTAAAAATATTGGTTTTGTTGCGCCTTGATGCCCAACCGAGATAAAACCGCCACCCCAAGCAACCCATAACGCGGTCCACTTTGAGCCGAGAAGGATACTCGGGGTCTCTTCAAAATATTTCTCATCCTGCGAACCTTTTGCTATTTATTTTTTACTAAAAGAATAAGTAACTTCTATCAAATAGAAACTAACGTCGGTATGTGGGTATTCCTGCCCACTCCCAGCATTTGATATGATAATCTCAACACCCGCTCTCCACTCCTGCGCAATCACTCTAGCTGAAGTCGGCACTTGTAGATGGCTGAATAATAATCTGGCCTGACCCTACGGTGAGGTAATTGTAATTTGAAAATTATCTGAGCTCCGGAGTCTTCGGCGCCCGACTAACCAATTCATAGATTTAGCTGAAATTAGAAGCCTATAACATACGATATGCTCATCAGCAGGGTTCCATAGCTTGATTAAAAACGTGATGTTACCAAAAGTGCTATTTAAGCTTGTCAGAGTAGAGTAGACCGAAGCGTTCTTGGAATAAACGAGACAATCTACAGACATAAAAGAACAAAGTATTGCGTGTAATTTACAGTCCATTCATTCATAAAAATACTGGATAAGTTTAATTGACTTGTTGTCCAAATTATCATCTTGATATAAAAGCTGATTGATATACTTCAAAGACATCTATGCACCACTATGAACCTTTATCGTCACAAAATGGTACACTGCAATATTCTTTCTCAACAATGTCATGATTTTCGGAATCAACCCAACACCATGGACCACCTGAGCTGCTGTCCGGATTTCTACAGAAATTTTTTGCCTTATTACGAGACAAATCTGAGAAGTGATTGTTGGCGAATTTTTCAGTCTGAAGACAAACACAATAATTATTATAGTGACTAAATAAACCATATATCTTATAAATGAGACCGATCATCGTAGTTATACCTTATTGACCGCCAGCTTCAAACGTTTATTCCAAGACTTACATTTTCTACCTGATGAAGTGGTATCATGAGTACCACCATACTCAGAACCTGTTCCAGATACTCTGCATTCTTGAAAACATTATAACGTTGCAGGATTTAAGATTTGGTATGGATATATACATTATTTCATTTAATAAGTAGAAGAGCCGTTATTAAAACGGAGAAAGTGTGGTCTTTTCACCTCCGAAATTACAGAGAGGTACTTCGCATTCGTCATCGATGAGCATTGGCTCCATAGTATAACACCAAGGTCCTCTTGGATCTCTAGTTGGATTTCTACAATAGTTTCTTGCAAGTTGTAATGATCTTTCTGGGAAATCTGTATCAGTGATAGCCTTGCTGACCTGATAAGATTAGAAAATGCGTCATTGAAAATGTTGTGATGAGATTCATTAATATAATGAGTGCTAATGTGTAGCGAACCATTAAAAGTATATAAAAAATGACCCAGCGAGTAAGCTCATGTTCCCGAATGATATAAAATAAATCATTAGAAGTTAAAGACCTTGTGAAGAGGTTTCTCTGCATACCACATCTGACATCGAATGCCACCTGCAGTTGCCGCAGTAGATCCCATGTAATCAGTACCAAATTGTGTGAGCTTGCATTTGGACAAATCTGTAAGACTGGCGTTTCGTGGCGCTATAAATAAGATCAGACTATTTAAACCTATTCAATAACGAGGAGGTTTGTCTTTAGAAACATCAGCAAATCACTCATTAGAAAAAATTTACTTTTTGATGCTGTTGATAAAGTTATAGCATATTGACCAAATACTAGGAATAACTTGAGAAAGAAAGAATAATATCCCGTAAAATTCATTCTGATAATGGTTATTTTGTTTGTCTGGAAACCAGGGAATCATCGTGTAATAAGTGAATACATCAATTTGTATATATGAACCAGGAGCAACAGGATATTGATATGAATAGATAAACTTCGGATTTTCAAATAGATAGATATTTATTCGGCAGACAAATATATGACATCAATTCTGTGTGTAGAAATATGTATGAAATATAAAAAAAAGTAATTTAAATCTAGAGATATAATATGACTCATACACAACATTGTCTGCAAATAAAAATATTACATTTATCAACTATACTATACTGGGGAATGAGTTGTTCTTTAGTCGAAAATTAATTAGCTGACTATTAGATAAATAAATAGATCATAATTGAGAATTCTTCCACGGGTCTGTTTCCCGCCATCATTTGAAATAGGCTCGACGTGAAGGGGGCTCGATGTCACGATAGTCGATTCATTCCATCGTATCGAAAGATAAAAATCGGCAGGAGTTGTCATTTAAAACGAAAAAGAGGTTATATTCGATGTGATAAAAGTCTTTAGTTATAATTTAAACCCGTTGAAATGATTTCTAGTATATATTTAAATAATAATATATATTAAAAATTATTTATGAGTATTATAATTATAATAATTCCCAATTTGTGTACGACTGTTGATAAAAGTTTGTAGTTATAGTTTCGAGGTTATATGTCACTATATTTAATAACCTGATCGTTCTACCGGTGTTAAATTAATAAAATGGGTCTCCTCACGGATCCGCGAGCTGGGAATGGGGAAGTAATTAAATTCGTTATGAAATGGGAAAAATTGCTATGCATAACACTCTACACCGGTGGTGTATTGTGGTTCATGTCCTTGGCGTATCCCGAATTCAACGACAGTGCGTATTTGAAAGAAACATTTCATTAAAAAGTAAATTATTTTCCGATCCCATAATATCCCCGACAAGTTTTACACATCATTAAACTATTTCAGACACGTATTTTTCGGAGAATGCACTACTCCCTGGCCTCGTCACTAACGAATTCAACGAGGAATGCGCAGCAAAAAGATTTCACGACGAACTTATCGCAGAGATGAAAGACCATCCAAACGACATGCCGTATCCATGGCTATTAGCCAAATTCCGTCAACTCAATTTAGATGTTTACACTCATAACTTCACCCTCAATTATCCGCTCTCTCAAGCGAAGGTATAAAATAAATGAAAAACATTTTTCCTCTCAAAGATATTCTATTGGATATAAAAACCGTCCTATCATAGAATCGAAGACCTACTTCGTTTTATTTTATGAAAAAATTAAGAAAGTTACCCCATTGTTTACAGTTCACTGGACAAAACATTTACAGCATATTAAGAGCTCCGAGGAGCGCCAGTACCGAAGCCATTATTTTAAGCGTACCTTACCGCTCGGCGAGCAGCGTTCATCTTACAACGGCGCCATCTATAGCTTTGTTACTTGCTTTTGCAAAGTTTTGTCGAAGTATGAGCTTGTGGAGGGATTATTTAATTATTTATATTTTAACTAACTTATGACGTTGTGAAATTGTTGCTTCTTTTCAGAACAGAATTATTGGGCAAAAGATATCATTTTTGTCGTAACGGAACACGAACAGCTAGGAATGCAGGCTTGGCTAGAAGCGTATCATCGTTGTACTTGTGGACAAGAGGGCGTATTAATGGCAGGGGATTTGGCAGGGAGAGCTGGATCTATTCAAGCTGCAATTAATTTAGAGATGCATTCATTGAAGATTGGCTCCATTGACGTCAAGGTGATTTTCACGCAGCCTCACGCTTCTGAAGAGTTCGCGAACGTCTGCGGAAGCTTCCTTTTCGTTTTGTTATTTCAACTTATTTTGCCTCAATAGGTAGAAGGTCTCAATGGGCAACTGCCAAATTTAGATCTCGTTAACCTGGCTAATAGAATGTGTGCTAAGGAGGGAATCCGAAGAACATTTCAACGCAGGATAGACAGCAATCCAAAGGATAAGATTCAAAAATGGTGGTACCAATTTATTACCATGTTATCTATGGTGTCTACTCAAGCGACTGGTGTGCCGACTGGAAATCACGGCGTATTTCATAGGTATAAAATTCGGTGGATCACGAGTTATAGAAACTCGCTATTTTTTTACTTTATACAAAAGTAGATTCTGTCTAAATTAATTCTTGATTTTTCTCTCGAAGATTTGGTATCGAAGCTATAACACTTGAAGGATTTGCAAAGACTGGTTCCGGTACAGAATTCAACATTTACAACATGGGACGTGTTGTTGAAAGTCTAGTCCGTTCGCTAAATAATTTATTAGAACGTTTCCATCAATCCTTTTTCTTCTATCTGTTGCCATCAACAGACAGATACATTTCTATTGGTAATTGAATAAAATGAAAGTCTATTCTAGATCTAATAATATCCTAATACTTCTCAACACTTCTAACAAAAGTTTACATAAAAGTTTACATAAAAGTACATTCGCAGGATTATATATGCCTCCGCTGGCTCTTATTATAGCCGGTCTTTTCATCAAGGCATTTTCTGTGTGGCTTAAGCTACAAGAAAATCCAGATAAAAATGACGAAGATAGTGGCCAAGTTAAACAGGTGAAAACATTGTCCAATAAAGATTTAAAACATCACTTATAAATGCCTCAATATCAATGACAACTTCAATATTGATTGATCTAGTCTAATGGATACACATCCTTTAACTATACATCAAATATCAATTGGAATTTTCAGACCGAAGAACTTGCTTTGTCTCGTATAGCTTGGGAGGTACTGTGGACTCATATGGTGGGTGTAGCAACGTTGTCTACCCCACGACTGTTCACATACATAGGAATGAAATTTCAGCTGCCGACCGAAGATTCTATATTCTTAGGCACATTGTTCTTAACAATTCTAATGTTTGTTGGAACTCTCTGCTTCCAAAGGTGAGCTGCACACAAATAATCGCGTAATCATATATAAAATCGAATACATTGGCATCACAGAGTAAATATCCATTATTTAATCTCCAATCCATTAAATTTTACACAAAGAACGTATGTCTTGTTGACTCTTCAAATATATTGAAGACCTTTTTTTTTCCAGGCAGAGAACTTACGAGACTGCATCCCTGCTGTATGTAATAGCATTAATAGAATTAGCCACAATGCTTTTGTGCATTGCAATGCACAATTTTTCGTTAGCGTTGTTAGCGGCGATTGTCTATGTTCCTGCAGCCTTATCTGTGATACCAAAGAAGGGGGATGAATCCAGGTCAGATATATTACATTTTTATACATATTCGATCTTTATGTTCAGCAGTTATCGCAACGAAAGTAAACAGGAATTAAGCTCTGTTCAGTCTGAACTGGTATCACTAATTTAACGAATTATTAATCATTTTGTTAATAAATTGCTGCTTATTTTCTGATAAACTCTTACACGTGACACATCACAGTTAATGGGCTGTTTTTTAACATCGCAATGCGAGATGCTGAGGCTATAGATCTAACTATCTATTATTTATCATTTGGCAAAATAAATAAAAATTTATTCCTCAAGAATTAGAGTGATAAAGAACCAGATGTTTATTTGAGCTTTGCTCCTCAGCCAATTATTCAAAACACAGCTATCGCTGTGCCCCTCACCTCCAGTGATGAAGATTTTCATTATTTTTTTTATTATTATGATAATTATTATTATTATTATGTATTTGAGTTTGTTCGCACGTGCTGTATTAAGAATTTTATCTCTACACTCTGCGTACACTTTATAGTATCAAGGGATATGAACTTGTTATTAGATTATTAATCACTTTACAAGGTTCGAACGCCTTACACTTTGAGGTCATAAATCGTATTGAATATTTCCAAAGATAAATGAAATCAATGCTTGAGTAATCTGATTGAGAAATGGCTAAGAATTAATCCTAATTTCCAGATTCCATCATTTGCGTTCTATACCCTGGATACTACTACATCCGTTTTGTCTAGCGTGTACAGTAGTAGCGGTGTATACGCGTTCTTCCTTCCCGGAGTACACGATCTTTGCTTTTGTACTTAAATGGATTCAAGCATCAAAGCAAGCAACTGTATTCGGCATTATTGATTCTATGGTTTATGGGAATTGGCTGTACAGCGTAACGGTCGCTGTTTTACTTCCAACTTGGCTTATATTTTGGATAGTTGTTACCTCTAGACCAACGTTAAGAACGTCGAAATAAATGTTTTTAATAAAATGTAACAATTTTGTTAACACGCGCATGAAACTAAATAAAATCACGATATTATATCGAACGGATCCACAAGTTTTAGTATGTAAGTATTTCACCATCCAGTTCAGCCAGTACGTAATTCTACTTAGCTAACGTCAGTAGAGGAGATATAAGATCCAGTTATTTTCGCTGATATAATCAGCTAAATAATAAATCTCATTCAAGGCTGAACTCAGTATCTCACTTATTGATACAATCAGATAACATATCGAATTATTGGTTTAAACACAACAACAGCTTCTCGATTTTCTTGAATTAAGCAAGACTAATCTCCATCGAAAATTTCGGGCACAGAGAAGCAGAAAAGTTTCATTAGATTTACGGTGATAATCGTGTGTGGAATAGAAGCGTTCACCAAATATTGTACATTCCATGATTGTAATAAAAGCCTTCGAAAAATTATTCTCCTTTTATCTGTCACTGTCTTTCCCACTACATTTAAAATACACGTGCATGATAATAATGTGTTGATTCTTCAATTCCACGACTTTCCATCATTTACAATGACGATTATTATTCACTTACGTAGTGATTAGGTACTATAAGTAATCGCATTACTGTAATATACTTGTAACGAATAACAAATTTGTACTCTGTAGACGTAAACCAATTAACGAAATCAATTTATAATGAATTTATGTATATCAAGAAATTCATATAATTGAAACTATCTCAGTGCATTTAATTATTCCATTGATCAATATTACTTCACTTAATGAATATCAAATAAATAACAAACATAAAGAATCCGTTATTAATTGAATTTTATTTTACAATAAAAGATTTCCGGCTTCTTGGAAATAAAACAATTCAGATACCATATATCAGAGCTGTTTCGCAACATCAAGTAATTATCATCTACTTTTCGCGCTGCTGGGGGCCTATCTGATTGTTTATCACTAATTTATCAAACCAGTATTGTTATCAAATCATTATCGTGGGTGGGTAAAAAAATAAGGCCTCTTCCTTGTAGAGAAACCTGAAAATATTTTAAGGATATAATAAGCTTTATAAAAAACAATGAATGAAACATAGTGACGAGTTTGAATGCCTATTATAATATATTGCCTGATATGGCGTACGTAAACCCGCGTGGCGATTTGATAAATATCTTTTGCTCTTATTTTGGCGGATTCTTTTATCTGGCCATAATCGACTGACTTTAATTGCCTTGGTGTAATTATAACTGCCTAAAGCTGAGTTGCTTCAATTAGTACGATACAGCCTTCTGATCTCTCGATCCGACATGGTCATCCACACTTCCATAGTAACAAATACATATATATCTAAGATCGCGAGAGCCTTGTTTTCTCGATTTTCCTCAATTGATTAAAATTAATTTGCATGGAAAATTGAGGACAGAGAGATGCTGAAGGTTGTATTAGATTTATTTTAGGTGATGATCGTATACAGAATAGGAGCGTTTCCCAAAAATTGTACGTTCTATGATTATATAATAAACGTATTGGCAAAATTTCCATAAGTCTCCCTTCGTATCTTATCAAATTATCTCTACCAGAAATGCAGAATGTGCTTTTCCACTGCATTTAAAATACACGTGCATGATCATATAATGTGTTGATTCTTCAATTTCGTGACTTTTTATCATTGACAATGAGGATTATTATTCGTTTATACAGTGATTACTGCAGTCTCAATACTGCAATACACCAATAACGAATAATAAGTTCAGACTCTAGACGTAAACCAATTAACAATCAATCGATAGTGAATTTATGAATATTAAAAGTATTAATATAAATGAAACTGTTCCTCTACATTTAATTATTTCATTAATCAATATTATTTCTTTTAATCAATTGCGAATAAATCATAACCGTGAAAAATCCTTCAATAATTGAAAGCCTGTTTTGTATTTTACAATAAAAGATTGCTGCTTTCTTGGACACATAAAAATTCAGATACCATGCATGCATGGAAGCTACTTTGCACAGTCAGGTAATCATAATCTGTTTGTCGCGTTACTGGGGGCCTATCTGATTATATAAATCATTTATCGAAAAAATATTGTTATCATATCGTTATCGTGAGTAGGTATGGAAGTAATGCGGGGGGTGAATATATCGGTATAATGCAAGTACCACTTCTTATTTCCAAGTTCATCAATATTGATAACCCCGCCACTTGTATGCATCGCACTGAACTTTTCCGGGCAGAGTTTTCAGATCTATCTGTTTTCTCGTGGATAACAGTGTAAAACGATCGTGCGTTGAATACAGAATATATAGTGGAAAGAAAGATTTTCAGTTATCCCTGATCTATAGAATCCCTGAATAGAGAATCTATAAATCGCACATATTCGAACAGGTAATGTTTACCAATAATATAATATTGTTTAAGGCAGGCAATTGCGAATTGAATTAATTTTATTGCCTCGTAGAAATTAAAAATATTATTTTATTCGAGTAATCGCTCCCGGATAACTTGTAATACATTGACTGCCTGATGTGGCGTCCGCAAACGCGCGTGCTGATTCAGTGTATGGGCATTTGCTCTTATTTTGACAAAATTTTTTATCTAGTTAAATCCATAATCAACTGTCTTTGATTGCGTTTGGTTCAACTACAACTGCCTAAAACTGGTTTAGTTCAATTAGTGTACGATACAGCGGGATCTACAGACTTATGATCTCTCGATCGGCCGTGGTGATCCGCAGTAACAAGTAAAACTGGGATCGCGAGAGTCTTGCGATGTCCGACAGAAGTGGGCTTTGTTGTATTTTTATTAAAAATGGAGAAAGAAATAAGTCAACTTCATCTTTCGAACTTATCGACAACGTTTCGGGTATAAATACCAAAATATTTCAATTGATTTTTACGCATGTATGAAAGTATCGCTCATTAACCGACACTTGATAATTCCTTGACAAAATCCATACAATTTACCTGTGTCCACGCATCTCGTAATTCTTGTCGCTTGCCAAAATCTAAATCCAGAAATTATACGACTCAATAAAATAAATCCTTCTTTTGTATAGCAACAAGCTGCGCTCAATATTCTGATAACTTCGACCTTTCTCGTGAGATAGAAACAGCATGAATGATAGTATGGTTTTTATGGGGAATTCTCTCTATGTTCGATTCACGACTTGGCTTTAAACTCGAATTTTTCGAAGTCTTATTCATGAGCGCTTTTTAATACAATAATGATTTGTAATGAATACACATCGAGCAGCGTTGATTAATATGCGTACTGACTTATTCATATTATACACATTTTATATATTATACACATTTTTTAGGTGAAAATAAACCTGAAGATCGGTCCACAACCAAGTACGTACTTGGTGTCTGTGTAGATAGGCGGCTTCTCCGAACTTTGAACATGATTTCCACCGGCCGCGAAATCTATTGCATAAAAATAATGCTTTTCTTATGACGTAATTAATAAAGCACAAAACAATAAGTAAGAATTTTTCAATATTAAAAGTTGATTTCCGGGATTTTGTCGGTACATGTATTGGAAATGCTTGGTCGGATCCTCAGTCCCGTAATTCATAGATACAATTTTCCTGAGTAAAGACAACGGACTCAACTCTCTTTTCCTTAGAATGTGATCCAATGTTTCTGCATACCTTAAACGTGAATCGAGGTGTTTTTTCTCTAAAGCTCCTTAGCTTACAATTGAAAACTTCTCTTGCTACATCGCCCGGGGCGGGAAGTCCCCTAAATCCATGCAAAATCTACAAGAATTACAAGCGTTCTCGAACCAGCAATACTTCCAGTGTTGGACTGTGTTATCACAAGACTCTCACGAATAATACTGCAGCATAAGCTTGACGATGACGTCTAATCTCAACATCGCGATAATATGTTTACTCGAATTATTGTGTAAATGTTATTTCATTAACAAGAATCACGATGCTTCGGAACCAGCACGCAATACCATGAAAATCATAATTTTTTATATCTGATGCATATTTTTTTACTCCTTTTTCTTTTATCCTATTAATATAATTATTTGTCGATTCTTCGTAATTTCACGCATATTATCCAATCCAGTTATCAATCCAGTTATCAATCAGAGCAGTTAGCAATTGCGTTCAGGATAAATTCTAGAAGATATATATATTATCCCTGATCGGCTGCTATACTACGTGATTTATCTAAAATTACGATCATTTTGCAATCGAGAGTGTATGTTTCAGTCTTCACATTCCCTTTTAGTACCTAAAACACTTTGCATTATGTTAAGTGTAGTAATGGAATAACAAAAAAATTAGCACGCATTAGAATAGTTGAAAATATTTACGCTCGTACTTTCCAGATAGCACAAGACCCTCTTGCACTGATATTAGTCCGGAAATCGATAAAAAGACGACTAGAAGCCGTCGAAGGTTCGCTTTTGAGTCTCAATTAAAAAAAAAGTCAAATCAAGGAATAATATGTTAAGTCATCGAATATGTTGCGTCATCACATATTATTAAGAAACGCAAGTCATCTAATTAATCCAACGCCCGAGTGGATGTTTATGTTTCGCTCTGAAGTCTAGAAATTTCAATTCTTATCGCCCTTACGAATAAATATTGGGATCCAAACAATGATATAACTTTTGGAAAATAAACACCATCTTTCGAAGTCGAATTGAATTCTACGAGAGTCAATAGTTATATAGATTGAACTATATTGTGCCAAGTAGCATAGTGATCGCTTCAATAAACAGCAACCAGTTTCATCAAAGTCATGTTTCAATCACTTATACGGTAAACATCTAAATTTTGTAGAAAATTGTAGAAAAACTACGAAATTTTCAGGGAATATCATTAAGATTTGGATAGAACGATCGTAAGTTTTCCAGAGGATCGCAGTGAATTTCAGTGATTATCATTTTGCTATTCCAGAGAAAAATGAACGGTTGTACTTTTCTGGAAAAGTCTGATTTCTTCTGGAATTCGCCGAATTTATACGAAAATGTCTGGAAAAATTTCTCAGAAGAATATTATTCAACTAAGGAACAAACCGAACAGCATGATCGAATTAATGGCCTATAATTTGTCCGACAAATTTATCTTGTTCCGTCGATAATAGAGGCAGAATGCGCAAACGATTTTGCGAAGAAAATAATAATTGTTTAATTCCAATACAGTAGAGAAATCTCGTTGTTATTCGCGTACATTATTTCTCGTTTATTATATTGTATAAAGATAATCGACCCCTTCTGCATAGCGAGTCGCAATAAATGCAGCAGCTGCACTCAAATGCATTGTGCAATTTACAGCCAGTCATAGCAATACTGCTAGAGAAACAAGACGTGTATTGAAAGTACATTAAAGTAGAAAAAACTAGACTCGAGGCCGCAAATAGCTGCAGCTAATAAGTGTCTAGTTGGCTATACGAAAGAACCAAGTTAACTTACGTGCCAGTAATAGAAGTAAATATAATATATAAAACGCATTTTTAACTTAAACCTATATCGATTTATCGCTGGAGTCTACAGAAGTGTAATTATACATATCGCAGATTCGACTTTCTCTTCATGAGCCAGTGGTGTTAATTTTCTACGGAAATCTTAACTTATTAACAAAGATATCATAATACCAAATATTGCAAAATGTAGTACATAGATAAATTCGCAGGTTTTTTTTTCGTCCTCTGCTAGTCTGTGTATCTAATATAACTACTATTGTATATTCTGTTTTATTACAATTTCACCATTGGTATGTATGCACATGTGTATATTTTCCAGTGAGGAAATTCAAGATGCTTTCCACCTACAATGGGACCAAGTTTCAGAAATTATCCCCTCCGGAAAACGTGTATACTACCCTTATCTTCTACGTCAACGGAAAAGAGGTACACGCCTATGTTTTTCCAAAGCTAACAATATTATGTAATGTATTAGTGTCCTAGTGATGACGAAATTTCGTCAGAACATATTCCATGATCGTTTCAATTACTGTTGCAGTGTCAATCACAGATCACTGAGACACTCTACTCAACCATTTAGATACCGAAGTCGCCGGTTCTTAAATTCTCAACAACATATTTCAGAAAATAATTCTAAATGATGCTATTTTTTGTGTTTATTAAGTTTCTTATTTTTTTTTTTTTTTTTTTCAGGTGAAGGATGAAGGAGTTGATCCTGAATGGACACTTTTGTACTATCTGCGCAACAAATGTATCCTCTTTCGGTATAATATTATTACTCGCGTTTCTAACACGTTGATGAATACGATGTAAAGAATTGAGAATGGATGTAAATTAGTTTCTAAAACTACTAGGTCTAAGTAGTTCATTTCTGAAATCTTGTCTGGAGTGAGTGAGACGTGCTATCAGTATTTTCGCCTTTTTACCCAGAAATTCCTGTCTACTAATAGAGACTGATGAACTTTATCTAGCAAAATATATCATAAACACTCGGTGAACAAACACGGCAGATAGTTCTAGTCTACACTGTACTCGCCAAAAGAATTATACCGTTCCACCTCAAAATCTCTCCCTACAAATGCTTGTGTTCAAAACGTTAGAACTTGGTGCCTTAAAATCTCAGTGTCAGAGTTATGCACTTCTCCCACACGCAATTTTCATTTTATTGATGTTCTCTCTTCTGCCTCTTGTACTTTGGAGCAAAAGGTTTCTTAGGGGACACGTTCAAATTTTTCACCTGAGCATCCCCTGCCTTCCAAAAATGCCCTCTTCTAAAAAATCGCTCACTCGACGAAGTTTTAGATACTCAATTCCAATACACTACTGACCAAACCAATTTTGAAATTTGTAAATTTTGTAAAGACCTCCCACAAAATCTAAAGGACAGGGGCTCAATCTTTTAATTTACCAATAACTGATGAAAATCAACTTCTGAGGCTCCCCGAAGCCCAAATGGTGTTTGAAATCGAGTTATGGTCGTGGGAACTTTTCATCAGTATGACATATAGAACATTTTTCGAAAAAGTCCGCCATGACCCATTTCCCATAAGTGTTCTGCGGGGTCCTTTAAAAGAAAAGATCTTGAAGTTGAAGATCTGAATTTCAAAACGCTTTATTAGAAAAAAAATTCCGTAACTGTTTATCATTAAGTTATTACATTTTGAACATGGAAATTTTTACGAAAGATTCATGAATTTCGGATTGAAAGTCGAATTTCCTTCCAAAAACGCGTAAATAGAATGCATCTAATATTATGTTATTTTCTCAATGATACCTTAACAATGATAAACAGTACGATTGTGCGGCACAAAACTTGGTTGCGCCGAAGGTGGTTGCGGTGCTTGTACAGTAATGGTCTCAAGATGGGACAATTCTACGCAGAAAATTATGTATCCTTTACAAAAAATTGTCAATCGAGTTACTAACTATCTGTACCTTGTATGGTCGAGCGTTTTTGCAAATTTTGACACCTACATTGTTGTTTGTGACGTGTGATTATAATTTCTTATAATAAAATCTATCAGCCACGTAGCAGTGAACGCATGTTTAACACCAGTGTGCGCCATGCATGGTATGGCAGTAACCACAGTCGAAGGAATAGGGAGTGTTAAAACAAGACTGCATCCGATCCAAGAACGCCTCGCCAAAGCTCACGGCTCACAGTGTGGCTTTTGTACACCTGGAATCGTTATGTCTATGTATGCCTTGCTGAGATCGATCCCAAAACCAACAATGGAAAATTTAGAAATCGCTTTCCAAGGTAGTTATTGCTACTGTGAAAGCCGTATTTATGATTTAGCAATTACGTTACGTTATACACTGTGTTCTTTCATCATGTACTGGTATAATAATGAGTTGCGTTTCCATTACAGGCAATTTGTGCAGATGCACTGGATACCGGCCGATCATAGAAGGTCTCCGAACATTCACCGAAGAGTGGGAACGATCCCACGTTGTTTCCAATATGCAGAATATCAAGAAATCTAATGGCAACGATGTTTGTCAAATGGGCGACGCCTGTTGCAGACAAAAAAGTGGATCATCTAAGCGCATTAAATCTTGTCAAATGGAAACTACATGTTCCAAAAAAGTTCCCACCTCCACACCTGATAGACTTTTCAATACAAACGAATTCACTCCTTATGATCCTTCGCAAGAACTTATATTCCCTCCAAAGTTAAAGGTACAATAGAAGACAATATGCATTATGCATCGTATAAAAATCCAGTACAGAAACACATGCTATCTATGTAATTTGGACACGCATCACTACAAAATTTCAGATCATATTCATTTTATTCCCAGATGTCCAATGTGCTTGACAGTCAGTATTTAATATTCAAAGGGAAAAACGTAGCTTGGTACCGCCCAAATAATCTCAATGAGCTACTAGCTCTGAAAAAGGAGTATCCAGCGGCTAAAATCATTGTCGGAAACTCTGAAGTTGGTATGTTGAAATTTATCTTAAATCTGACGGGTACAAGATATCGTGTTTGTTATTCGATACGTAATTTAATTATTAGTGAATCTTCAACGTTTCAGGAGTCGAAGTGAAATTTAAACACTGTTTATATCCTGTTTTGATACAACCGACGCAAGTCGCTGAGATGAAACAAATAAAAGAAACTAAGTCCAGCCTGCGAATAGGAGCGAGTGTGACTTTGAGTGAATTAGAAGAAACTCTCAAGTATCAAATAAATAACAAGCCGGGTAAGAAAACTAATTTTCTATAAAACCCCACTGAACTGTAAGAATTGGTATTCACATAAATTATATTTGAATTCAGCTTGTTAAACGTGTACCGCATGATACGTTATGCTTACAGCATTCCAGACAAGAATATTCAGGGAAATTGTAGCTATGTTGCATTGGTTTGCTGGAAAACAAATACGAAACGTAGCAGTAAGTACGAATAATGATTGAAAAGATGAATCACACGTGCTTGGAGGTAACAAGTATACATTTATTCACAGGCTGTTGGTGGTAACATAATGACTGGAAGTCCGATATCTGACCTGAATCCAATATTTATGGCGGGTGGTGTGAAATTGACATTGTGCAGTCTGGACCGAGGAGAAAGAGAAATTCCAATGGACCACACGTTTTTTGTCAGCTATAGACGTAATGTTGTATTACCGGATGAGATTCTAGTTTCCATTAGTATACCTTTCACGAAACAGGTATGGTAGACAATCCCTAAGAAGAAGCCCAAAGAAGAAAGAACATCGAAACACAAGAACGTATAAATAATTATGTTTTATTCCAGTACCAGTACTTCGTTGCCTATAAACAAGCAAAACGCCGGGATGATGACATCGCTATTGTCAATTTTGCATTGAACGTATTCTTCAAGCCGGGAACAAATGAGGTTCAAAACTCGTTTCTAGCTTATGGAGGCATGGCACCCACGACTACACTAGCCAGGATGACCTGTGAAAGTATGGTAGGAAAGTGAGTACAGGAATGAAGAATGTTTGCAGGAATGATCGTCTATTTGGTCAATCGATTAATCCAGATAAACCTATGATGTTACTCATTTTTCTTCATTTATATGGTTCAGAAAATGGGACGAACGAATTTTGGATTCAGTCTACGATTCACTTATAGCAGAACTGCCGTTGACTGGCAATGTTCCTGGAGGTATGGTGCAATACCGTCGTTCACTAACGTTGAGGTGAGTAGTTGATGGCTATATTATATACCTATATATTCAGAATTATAATATAGAGATATACTTACAAATATGGACATACACAAGCTCAAACGAGAACTTTTTCCAGTTTGTTTTTCAAAGCCTTTCTACAGATAACAAAATATCTGAATGCTGAACTACTTCCAATTAATCCATTACCCAAGGCAATGGACAATGCTAGTGATAGCTTTCATTACAGACCTCCAATGAGTTCGCAATATTTCCAAGTGGTACGCTACTCCTCAAGGATAATCTACTTTTAATTGATACACAATAATGATCGCATTGTTTTCATGTATTGCGTGTCAATTACTTATCTGTATCAATACGTGTTTAGGTTCCCGATAGTCAAAATCTTATCGATTTGGTTGGCAGACCAATAATCCATGCCAGTGCATTGAAGCAAGCTACAGGAGAGGCTGTTTACTGCGATGATATGCCACAATTTGTTGGAGAATTATATCTAGCACTAGTGCTTTCGACAAGAGCACACGCAAAAATTACTAAGATAGATGCTTCCGCAGCTCTAGCCCTTGAAGGTGTTGAAGCATTTTTCAGTGCTAAAGATGTACCGAAAGATAGGATGTGGATCGGGCCTATTTTCCACGATGAAGAATTATTTGTATCCGATTTGGTAATATTACATCCATATTTTATCAAATTTTCACCTTATGCGTGTATTATCTCGTCTTTCTGGATCGTTTCATCATTTACAATTGTATAAAATCCTAATTTTGTTACTAGGATGTTGATTACATAGACATGAGATAAGAGTATTAATAATGTATTTCTGTTAAATGACGAGCGATTTGATCTGAAAAATGATTTGTATTTTATTTAATAACAGGTAACTAGTCAGGGACAAACGATTGGTGCGATTGTGGCGGTGGATCAAGCTACTGCACAAAAAGCTGCAAGAATGGTTCAGATTGAATATGAGGATCTCCACCCTATTATTGTAACAATTGAGGTAATGACAACACCAATGTGAAACAATTTTATGATTGCTATCAAATGCAACTTTGATAACAATATGATTCGATATGAATAGGATGCCATCAAGGAGAAGTCATTCATCTTTGCGGACCCGAAACGAATTGTGAAAGGAGATCCACAAAAGGTATTCGCTGAAGTTGAACATGTTCTAGAAGGAGAAGTGAGAATGGGTGGACAAGAACATTTTTATCTTGAAACACATGCTGCCATTGCAGTACCTCATGAAGATGATGAGCTAGAAATTTTTTGCTCGTCGCAGCATCCTTCCGAAATTCAAAAACTTGTAGCTCATGTTCTTAACATTCCTCTCAACAGAATTATAGCTCGTGTAAAACGCATGGGTGGTGGTTTCGGTGGAAAAGAGTCTCGAGGAATGTTGACTGCATTGCCAGTTGCATTAGCTGCGCACAGGTATGGATCTTAAGTGCAGTTATTGAGATTAGTCATGCCGCTAGTTACAATCAAGATTGAATCACAGATGCTGCAGATATTTGATAAGCACTAGAATTTCAATCATAATTTAAGAAGATTAATTGTAAAACACGTTATGTTTACCAGACTTCAGAAGCCGGTGCGTTGTATGCTAGATAGGGACGAAGATATGTTAATAACTGGTACCAGGCATCCGTTCTACTACAAATGGAAAGTTGGGTTCAATAGTGACGGATTACTACAAGTTGCAGAAGTCTACATCTATAACAATGCAGGGTATTCAGCGGATTTATCATCGTCGGTGAGTTACAAACTTGAATTGATTAGTTTACAAATTTTGTAACTTACAAAAATTCCTAGCATGACCAGTGATTCTAATAATATTCCGTTTATTGATATTCAGATCCTAGAACGTGCGATGTTCCATTTTGAGAATGCATATAGAATTCCATCCGTCGATATATACGGTTATATGTGCAAAACTAACTTACCGTCCAACACAGCTTTTCGTGGGTTCGGAGGCCCGCAGGGTATGTTCATAGCAGAGAACATGATACGTCAAGTCGCTGATTTTCTAAAAACAGATGTTGTAAAGGTAATTTTCCTAACTCTGTAATTATTGATTCGCAAATCTATTCATACAGTTCATTTGCCTGCTGAAGAAATATAGCAATTTTACAATTTAAAAATGACTGTCAGTAAATTATCCTTTGCATTATTACAACGATAGCTGTCTGAGTTGAACCTGTACAGAGAGGGGAATTTAACACATTACAATCAGCAACTTAATCACTGCACTCTTGAACGATGCTGGCAACAATGTCTAACATCTTCTCATTATGAAAACAGAGCTGCCGCAGTTCAGCAATATAACAGGTAAGAATGTTCCCACTTCTGACATTTACAACGTCAATCAGGCTCATATAACAAGTGTTCTATAACTCAATGAAATGCTCGACTTTGCACATGCATTGATATCGCGTACATATTCCTCTTCTGCAGGCAGCACAGGTACAAAAAAAGAGGCCTCGCAATAGTACCGACAAAATTTGGCATTGCGTTTACTGCAGCATTCCTTAATCAAGGTGGAGCGTTAGTTCACGTTTACACGGATGGTTCCGTGTTGATGAGCCATGGCGGAACAGAGATGGGACAAGGTTTACATACTAAAATGATTCAAGTATGTATTATTCACACATGGTGCAATGACTTCTCCTTACAATAGTGGTGGATGAATCTTTAGACTAAATCCAATTCCAGGTCGCCAGCAGAGTGTTGAAAGTTAATCCAGAAAAAATCCATATAGTAGAAACTTCAACGGATAAAGTACCAAACACATCAGCTACGGCAGCTAGCGCAGGATCCGATCTCAACGGCATGGCAGTCATGGTAAGTATTTCATTAATGAGCAGAATTAACCTCGTATTTCTCGGATATGGAATTGATGGGAACTATACCCTCCCGTTAATTATGTAATTAATTTTCCACACTTTTCTCTGGAATTTTAGCATGCGTGCCAACAAATTATAGACCGATTAAAACCCATTATGAATGAGAACCCAGAAGCGTCATGGGAAGATTGGATAAGCAAGGCTTATATGCAGCGAATCAGTCTTTCGGCTACTGGATTCTATTCCACTCCAGACATCGGATATTGTTTTGAAACAAACTCTGGAAACCCATTCAATTACTTTACATATGGTGTGGCATGTACAGAAGTAGAAATCGATTGCCTTACTGGAGACCATCAGGTTTTATTCTTATACACCGCTTCGATCGGAAGATGAACGCAATTTTTCTGTTAGCATACTAAAATCGATATATAAAACTTCCAGGTTCTACGGACAGATATTGTGATGGACTTGGGTGAAAGCTTGAATCCCGCCATAGACGTAGGTCAAGTGGAAGGTGGTTTTATCCAGGGATATGGACTGTTCACTATGGAAGAGCTAATCTATTCGCCAACTGGTACTCTCTACAGTCGTGGCCCGGGAGCTTATAAAATACCTGGTTTCACAGACATTCCCCAAGAATTTAACGTTTCTCTCCTGAAAGGAGCGCCAAATCCTCGTGCAGTTTATTCCTCGAAGGTACAACACGAACTAATAACAACATAAGTAAAGAGTAAAATTTGGACGAGAGTTATTAAAAAATATTATTTGTGTTAATTAAGTAATGATGTGGTGTGATATTCATTCTACAAGAAATACTTTTTATCTGTATGTTCTTCTCTTGCTATTTCAGGCAGTAGGTGAACCCCCACTGTTCCTGGCTTCCTCAGTTTTCTTCGCTATCAAAAATGCAATCGAAAGTGCTCGTAAAGATGCAAATGTCACTGGCTACTTCAGATTTGATTCTCCAGCTACCGCGGCTCGTATTCGTATTGCATGTGTTGATCATCTCACCCAGAAGGTAACTACCTACATGAAAGAGATGAAAAGACTCAGTGAAATTGAAACTATGTCTGTTTTGTTCGTAGTTGGAGAATCTGGATTTAAAAAACCCATGGAACGTTGTGCCGTAACACCAAATAGTCACATCTATACCCTCTTGTTACGTTCTATTTTGATTCAAAATGGTCATAAATTATGTGTCATTTATGCTACTGAATAGCACATGCCAAATCGGTAGGAATCTTTGAAAATCGTAGAATGGAGTAGTTTTCTTTTCCAAAACAAATTAATTTATTACCATGGCGTAAGATGTATGCGTTGAAAAATTGTCAAAAACAGTTTAATAGCTTACCTCCGTTTATTATATATATATGTAGTATAATAGCTCCGTTATAAATAAGGTATTAAAATATCGAGAAGATCGATTAGTTCTACTAACTTTAATTGTATTTTGTTATCTCACAAACAAAATAGCTCAAAATAATTTCATAATTTTGAATCCACGAGTAATATTCAATGTTAATCATAAGAGCCAATAAATTCTATATTTCTTAATCAGGAATAATATGAGGGAACTGGCTAAACGTAAAGATTTATCATAAATTGTATATATATAACAAAGTTTGTATATAATACTTATGTTCAAATAAAGATTCTATATTTGTGCACAAATAAATGTACTAATTCAGAACAACTATTTTTGATCAATGATCATTTGAATATTTACCAATATTGCCGACAACTAGTCATGGGTACGTATAACGATGTGTTCACAGGAATCGAATAAAAACAAGATATTTAAGGCCTGTATATATTATGAACATTAAATATATCCAATACCTGCGGAAGATTTTACTCTTATGCAATATGGAGAAAAAAAGTAATTAACTTTGTCCTTTGAACTAACAGACAATGAATAGAAGTGATAATATAAGATTTAGTTATTTTTGCTGATTTAATCAACCGAAAAATAAATCTTCTTCAACGTGAATTCAGTATCTCACTTCTCAATACAATCAGATAACATATCGAATTATCGGTTTCAATACAACACCAGCTTCTTGATTTTCGTAAATTAATAAAAATTAATCTACATGAAAAACTGCGTACACGGGGAGGCTAAAAGTTTTGCTAAATTTATTTTAGGTAATGATCATATGCAGGATAGAAGCGTTTACCATAAATTGTGCATTCCTTGAAAATAATAAAAGTCTTAGCAAAATTACTGTAAGTCGTTTTCCATCTCTTATGAAATGACTTCTATCAGAAATGTAGAATCTGGTTTTCAATTGCATATAAAATACACGAGGCATGATTATATATAATGTTTTGATTCTTCGATTTCGCGACATTTGATCATTGTTAATGACGATTATTATTCGTTTATACATAGTGATTTCTGCAGTCACAATACTGTAATACACTAATAACGAATAATAAATTCCTACTCTAGACGTTAACCAATTAATTATCAATCGATAGTGAATTTATGAATGGTAAAAATATTAATATAGAAATGAAACTATTTCCCTGCATTCAATTATTTCATCGATCAATATTATTTCTCTTAATCAATTTCAACTAAATAATGAACATGAATAATCCGTCATTAATTTAAAAGCCTGATTTGTATTTTTCAATGAAAGATGGCTAGCTTTTTGGACACATAAAAATTCACATAACATGTATCGAAGCTATTCCGTAAGATCAGGTAATTATAATCTATTTTTCGCGTTGCTGAGGGCCAATGTGATTGTTAACGACTAATTTATCGCAGGAATATTGTTATCGAATCGTTATCACGTGTCCGTATAGAAGTAATAAGGGAGGTAAATATATACGTATTGTGCAAGTATACGACTTCTCATTTCGAAGCTCAGCAAACTTTTTTTGGTTCCTTGGGCTTATCTCCGTTTAGAATGTAGCCGAAGTTCATCAATACTGATAATCCCCACCACTTGTTATTGTATCCCATACACTGGATTCTTCCGGGCAGAGTTTTCTTCAGATCTATCTGTTTCAATGTGGATAACAACTGTGTAATACGTGATAGTGCGTTGAATATAGAATAGTGGAGATAGAGGTGTTCAGCTATCCCTGATCTATAGAATCCCTGAATAGAGAATCTATAGATCACAGATATTCAAACAGGTAATGTTCACCTATAATATAGTATTGGTATGTATACACATTAGGGTGATTCAAAAAAAAAAAAAAAAATTATTTTTTCTTTCAAACAGGCTCAAAAGTTTCGTTTTGATAGCAAAATACGCCTGTCAAAATTTGAGCTCTTAATAATAATATTAAGAGTGTCCTCGTCGCACTTTTCTATTTTCCATAAGAATAACACAGGAAAAATCATTTTTGCTTATTCTGATTTTTGTACGATACAAAGGACTGCTCAAACAGTAAATCGCTATACATATTCTTGTAGAGAATTGAACGCTCTACAAAAAAGGTCTCTTGGTCTTTTTCGATAAATCTAACCGTTTTGAAATTTCTTGAGCGATTTTGGAAAAACTAACTTTGAAACGGTTAGATTTATCAAAAAAGACCAAGAGACCTTTTTTGTAGAGCGTTCAATTCTCTACAAGAATATGTATAGCGATTTACTGTTTGAGCAGTCCTTTGTAGCGTACAAAAATCAGAATAAGCAAAAATGATTTTTCCTGTGTTATTCTTATGGAAAATAGAAAAGTGCGATGAGGACACTCTTGATATTAATGTTAAGAGCTCAAATATTGACAGGCGTATTTTGGCATCAAAACGAAACTTTTGAGCCTATTGGGAAGAAAAAAAAAAAAATTTTTTTTTTTTGAATCACCCTAATACACATGTGTATTTTCCAGTGAGGAAATTCAAGATGCTTTCCACCTGCAATGGGACCAAGTTTCAGAAATTTTCCCCTCCGGAAACCGTGAATACTACCCTTATCTTCTACGTCAACGGAAAAGAGGTACACGTCTATGTTTTTCAAAAGCTAACAATATTATGTAATGTATTAGTGTCCTAGTGATGACGAAATTTCGTCAGAACATATTCCATGATCGTTTCAATTACTGTTGCAGTGTCAATCACAGATCACTCAGACACTCTACTCAACCATTTATATACCGAAGTCGCCGGTTTTTAAATTCTGAACAACATATCTAAGAAAATAATGCTAAATGATGCTATTTTTTGCGTTCGTTAATTTTTTTTATTTCTTTGGTTTTTTTCAGGTAAAGGAGGAAGGAGCTGATCCTGAATGGACACTTTTGTACTATCTGCGCAACAAATGTATCCTCTTTCGGTATAATATTACTCGCGTTTCCATCACATTGATGAATAAGATGTAAAGAATTGAAAATGTATATGTAGATAAGTTTGTAAAACTTTGTCTAATCAGTTCAGTTTTGAAATCTTATCTCCAGTGAGTGAGTCGTGCTGTATATATTATCAGTATTTTTGTCTTCTTACTTAAAAATTCCTGCCTACTAATAGAGATTGAGGAACTTTATCTAGTAAAATAAATCGCAAACACTCCATGAACAAATACGGCAGATAGTTGTAGTATACACTACACTCACCACAAGAATTATACCGGGCCACCCCAAAAATCTCTCCCCGCACATGCTTGTGTTTAAAACGTTAGAACTTGATGCCGTAAAGTTACTCACATTTACTTTCGAAAACAGCGTTTTGAAGTTTTATAGACGGTATATTAAGGTACCGAGAAATCTCAGCATCGGAGTTATGCGCCACTCCCGCACGCAATTTTCATTTCATCGATGATCTCTCTTCTGCCTCTTGTAGTTTGGAGCAAATGGTTTGTTAGGGGACTCTTTCAAAAATGCGCTCTTGAAAAAAATTGCCCACTCTACCAAAACTTTTAGATACTCAATTCCAATACACTACTGACCAAACCAATTTTGAAATTTGTAAATTTTGTAAAGACCTCCCACAAAATGTAAAGGACAAGGGCACAATCTTTGAATTTAACAATAAATGATGAAAAATCAACTTCTGAGGCTCCCCGAAGCCCAAATGGTGTTTGAAATCGAGTTATGGTCGTGGGAACTTTTTATCAGTATCACATATAGAACATGTTTCGAAAAAGTTCACCACGATCCATTTCCCATAAGTTTTCTGCGGGGTCCTTTGAAAGAAAAGATCTTGAAGATGAAGATCTGAACTTCAAAACGCTTTATTAGGAAAAAAATTCCGTAACTGTTTATCATTAAGTTAGTACATTTTGAACATGAAAATTTTTACGAAAGATTCATGAATTTCGGATTGAAAGTCGAATTTCCTCCTAAAAACGCGTGAATAGAATGCATCTAATATTATGTTATTTTCTCAATGATACCTTAACAATGATAAACAGTGCGATTGTGCGGCACAAAACTTGGTTGCGCCGAAGGTGGTTGCGGTGCTTGTACAGTAATGGTCTCAAGATGGGACAATTCTACGCAGAAAATTATGTATCCTTTACAAAAAATTGTCAATCGAGTTACTAACTATCTGTACCTTGTATGGTCGAGCATTTTTGCAAATTTTGACACCTACATTGTTGTTTGTGACGTGTGATGAGAATTTCTTATAATAAAATCTATCAGCCACGTAGCAGTGAACGCATGTTTAACACCAGTGTGCGCCATGCATGGTATGGCAGTAACCACAGTCGAAGGAATAGGGAGTGTTAAAACAAGACTACATCCGATCCAAGAACGCCTCGCCAAAGCTCACGGATCACAGTGTGGCTTTTGTACACCTGGAATCGTCATGTCTATGTATGCCTTGCTGAGATCGATCCCAAAACCAACAATGGAAAATTTAGAAATCGCTTTCCAAGGTAGTTATTGCTACTGTGAAAGCCGTATTTATAACTTAGCGATTACGTTACGTTATGCACTGTGTTCTTTCATCATGTACTGGTATAATAATGAGTCGCGTTTCCATTACAGGCAATTTGTGCAGATGCACTGGATACCGGCCGATCATAGAAGGTCTCCGAACATTCACCGAAGAGTGGGAACGATCACACGTTGTTTCCAATATGCAAAATATCAATAAATCTAATGGCAACGATGTTTGTCAAATGGGCGACGCCTGTTGCAGACAAAAAAGTGGGTCATCTAAGCGCATTCAATCTTGTCAAATGGAAACTACATGTTCCAAAAAAGTTCCCACCTCCGCAGCTGATAGACTTTTCAATACAAACGAATTCACTCCTTATGATCCTTCGCAAGAACTTATATTCCCTCCAAAGTTAAAGGTACAATAGAAGACAATATGCATCGTACAAAAATCCAATAAAGAAACACATGCTATCTATGTAATTTGGACACGCATCACTACAAAATTTCAGATCATATTCGTTTTGTTCCTAGATGTCCAATGTGCTCGACAGTCAGTATTTAATATTCAAAGGGAAAAACGTAGCTTGGTACCGCCCAAATACTCTCAAGGAGCTACTAGCTCTGAAAAAGGAGTATCCAGCGGCTAAAATCATTGTCGGAAACTCTGAAGTTGGTATGTTGCAATTTATCTGAAATCTGACTGGTGCCAGATATATCGTGTTTGTTAGTTGATACGTCATTTAATTATTAGTGAATCTTCAACGTTTCAGGAGTCGAAGTGAAATTTAAACACTGTTTGTATCCTGTTTTGATACAACCGACGCAAGTCGCTGAGATGAAACAAATAAAAGAAACTAAGTCCAGCCTGCGAATAGGAGCGAGTGTGACTTTGAGTGAATTAGAAGAAACTCTCAAATATCAAATAAATAACAAGCCCAGTAAGAAAACTGATTTTCTATAAAACCCCACCGAACTGCAAGTATCGGTATTCACATAAATTATATTTAAATTTGGCTTGTTAAACGTGTAGCGCATGATACGTTATGCTTACAGAGTTCCAGACAAGAATATTCAGGGAAATAGTAGCTATGTTGCATTGGTTTGCTGGAAAACAAATACGAAACGTCGCAGTAAGTACGAGTAATGATTGAAAAGATGAATCACACGTGCTTGGAGGTAACAAGTATACATTTATTCACAGGCTGTTGGTGGTAACATAATGACTGGAAGTCCGATATCTGACCTGAATCCAATATTTATGGCTGGTGGGGTGAAATTGACATTGTGCAGTCTGGACCGAGGAGAAAGAGAAATTCCAATGGACCACACGTTTTTTGTCAGCTATAGACGTAATGTTGTATTACCGGATGAGATTCTAGTTTCCATTAGTATACCTTTCACAAAACAGGTATGGTAGACAATCCCCAATATAAGCAATCATCACCCAAAGAAGAACGTCGAAACACAAAAACGTATAAATAATCACGTTTTATTCCAGTACCAGTACTTCGTTGCCTATAAACAAGCAAAACGCCGGGATGATGACATCGCTATTGTCAATTTTGCATTGAACGTATTCTTCAAGCCGGGAACAAATGAGGTTCAAAACTCGTTTCTAGCTTATGGAGGCATGGCACCCACGACTACACTAGCCAGGATGACCTGTGAAAGTATGGTAGGAAAGTGAGTACAGGAATGAAGAATGTTTGCAGAAATGATCTTCTATTTGGTCAATCGATTAATCCAGATAAACCTATGATGTTACTCATTTTTCTTCATTTATATGGTTCAGAAAATGGGACGAACGAATTTTGGATTCAGTCTACGATTCACTTATAGCAGAACTGCCGTTGACTGGCAATGTTCCTGGAGGTATGGTGCAATACCGTCGTTCACTAACGTTGAGGTGAGTAGTTGATGGTTATATTATATACCTATATATTCAGAATTATAATATAGAGATATACTTACAAATATGGACACACACAAGCTCAAACGAGAACTTTTTTCAGTTTGTTTTTCAAAGCCTTTCTACAGATAACAAAATATCTGAATGCTGAACTACTTCCAATTAATCCATTACCCAAGGAAATGGACAGTGCTAGTGATAGCTTTCATTACAGACCTCCAATGAGTTCGCAATATTTCCAAGTGGTACGCTACTTCTCAAGGATAATCTACTTTTAATTGATACACAATAATGATCGCATTGTTTTCATGTATTGCGTGTCAATTACTTATCTGTATTAATACGTGTTTAGGTTCCCGATAGTCAAAATCTCACCGATTTGGTTGGCAGACCAATAATCCATGCTAGTGCATTGAAGCAAGCTACAGGAGAGGCTGTTTACTGCGACGATATGCCACAATTTGTCGGAGAATTATATCTAGCACTAGTGCTTTCTACAAGAGCACACGCGAAAATTACTAAGATAGATGCTTCCGCAGCTGTAGCCCTTGAAGGTGTTAAAGCATTTTTCAGTGCTAAAGATGTACCCAAAGACAGGATATGGATCGGGCCTCTTGTCCACGATGAAGAATTATTTGTATCCGATTTGGTAATGTTACATTCATATATTATCAAATTTTCACCTTATGCGTGAATAATCTCGTTTTTGTGGATCGTATCATCATTTACGATCGCATAAAATCCTAATTTTGTTACTAGGATGTTGATTACATAGACTTAAGATAAGAGTATCAATAATGTATTTCTGTTAAATGATGAGCGATTTGATCTGAAAAATGATTTGTATTTTGTTTAATAACAGGTAACTAGTCAGGGACAAACGATTGGTGCGATTGTGGCGGTCGATCAAGCTACTGCACAAAAAGCTGCAAGAATGGTTCAGATTGAATATGAGGATCTCCACCCTATTATTGTAACAATTGAGGTGATGACAACAGCAATGTGAAACAATTTCATGATTGCTACCAAATGCAGCTTTGATAACAATATGATTCGATATGAATAGGATGCCATCAAGGAGAAGTCATTCATCTTTGCGGACCCAAAACGAATGGTGAAAGGAGATCCACAAAAGGTGTTCGCTGAAGTTGAACATGTTCTAGAAGGAGAAGTGAGAATGGGTGGACAAGAACATTTTTATCTTGAAACACATGCTGCCATTGCAGTACCTCATGAAGATGACGAGCTAGAAATCTTCTGCTCGTCGCAACATCCTTCCGAAATGCAAAAACTTATAGCTCATGTTCTCAATATTCCTCTCAATAGAATTATAGCTCGTGTAAAACGCATAGGTGGTGGTTTTGGTGGAAAAGAGACCCGAGGAATGTTGACTGCATTGCCAGTTGCATTAGCTGCGCACAGGTCTGGATTCTAAGTCTAGTTATTGAGATTTGACATGCCTCTAGTTAAACTTAAGATTGAATCAGACATATTGGGGGTATTTAATAATTACTAAAATTTTCGATCATGCTTTGAGAAGTTTAATTGTAACTCATGTTATGTTTACCAGACTTCAGAAGCCGGTGCGTTGCATGCTAGATAGGGATGAAGATATGTTAATAACTGGTACCAGACATCCGTTCTACTACAAATGGAAAGTTGGGTTCAATAGTGACGGATTGATACAAGTTGCAGAAGTCTACATCTATAACAACGCAGGGTATTCATCTGACTCATCATCGTTGGTGAGTTACAAAACTAAATCACTTAGTTTACAAATCTTCTATTATACGAAAATTCCTAGCATGACCACTGAGTCTAATAATGTTCCGTTTATTGATATTCAGATCTTGGAACGTGCGATGTTCCATTTTGAGAATGCATATAGAATTCCATCCGTCGATCTATATGGTTACATGTGCAAAACTAACTTGCCATCCAACACAGCTTTCCGTGGGTTCGGAGGCCCGCAGGGTATGTTCATAGCAGAGAACATGATACGTCAAGTTGCTGATTTTCTAAAAACAGATGTCGTAAAGGTAATCTTCCTAACTCTGTAATTATTAACTTGAAAATCTATTCGTACAGTTCATTTGCCTGCTAAAAAAATATGGCAATTTTACAATTCAGAAAAGACCACCAATAAATTATCCTTTACATTATATTAACAATAGCTATCTGAGTTGAACCTGTACAGAGAAGGAAATTTAACACATTACAATCAACAACTCAATCACTGCACTCTTGAACGATGCTGGCAGCAATGTCTAACGTCTTCTAATTATGAAAACAGAGCTGCCGCAGTTCAGTTATTTAACAGGTGAGAATGTTCCCATATCTGTGGACATTTATATCATCGATTAGGCTCATAATCAGTGTTCTGTAACTCAGAGAAATGCTGGACTTTTCACATGTGTTAATATCGTGTACATATCTTTTTTTCTGCAGACAGCACAGGTACAAAAAGAGAGGCCTTGCAGTAGTGCCGACAAAACATGGCATCGCTTTTACTTCAGTATTCCTTAACCAAAGCGGAGCGTTGGTTCACGTTTACACGGATGGTTCCGTGTTGATGAGCCATGGCGGAACAGAGATGGGACAGGGTTTACATACTAAAATGATTCAAGTATGTATTATTCACACATGGTGCAATGACTTCTCCTTACAATAGTGGTGGATGAATCTTTAGACTAAATCCAATTCCAGGTCGCCAGCAGAGTGTTGAAAGTTAATCCAGAAAAAATCCATATAGTAGAAACTTCAACGGATAAAGTACCAAACACATCAGCTACGGCAGCTAGCGCAACATCCGATCTCAACGGCATGGCAGTCATGGTAAGTATTTTGTTAATGAGCAGAATCAATCTCGTATTCCTCAGGTATAGAATTGATGTGAATTATACCCCCCAGTTAATTATGTAATTATTTTTCTATACTTTTCTTTGTTATTTTAGCATGCGTGCCAACAAATCATAGACCGATTGAAACCTATTATGAATGAGAACCCAGAGGCGTCGTGGGAAGATTGGATAGGCAAGGCCTATATGCAGAGAATCAGTCTTTCGGCTACTGGATTCTATTCCACTCCAGACATCGGATATTGTTTTGAAACAAACTCTGGGAACCAATACAATTACTTCACATATGGAGTGGCATGTACAGAAGTAGAGATCGATTGTCTAACTGGGGACCATCAGGTTTTATTCTTACACACTGCTTCAATTAAAAGGTGAACCCAATTTTTCTGTTAGCATACTAAAATCGACATATAAAACTTCCAGGTTCTACGGACAGATATTGTGATGGACTTGGGTGAAAGCTTGAATCCTGCCATAGACGTAGGTCAAGTGGAAGGTGGTTTTATCCAGGGATATGGACTGTTCACTATGGAAGAGCTAATCTATTCGCCAACTGGTACTCTCTACAGTCGTGGCCCGGGAGCTTATAAAATACCTGGTTTCACAGACATTCCTCAAGAATTTAACGTTTCTCTCCTGAAAGGAGCGCCAAATCCTCGCGCAGTTTATTCCTCGAAGGTACAACACAAACTGATAACAACATAAGTAAAGAGTAAAATTTGGATGAGAGTTATTAAAGAATATTATTTGTGTTAATTAAGTAATGATGTGGTGTGATATTCATTCTACAAGAAATACTTTTTATCTGTATGTTCTTCTCTTGCTATTTCAGGCAGTAGGTGAACCCCCACTGTTCCTAGCTTCCTCGGTCTTCTTTGCTATCAAAAATGCAATCGAAAGTGCTCGTAAAGATGCAAATGTCACTGGCTACTTTAGATTTGATTCTCCAGCTACAGCGGCTCGAATTCGTATCGCATGTGTTGATCACCTGACGCAGAAGGTAACCTACATGAAATAAGATGAAAAGACTCAGTGTAATTGAAACTGTGTCTGTTTTATTCGTAGTTGGAGAATCTGGATTTAAAAAACCCATGGAACGTTGTGCCGTAAAACCAAATTGCTACATCTATACCCTCTTGTCAAAAGATGGCTACAGGGATGCGCTTCCTTTTATTTTGATTCGGAATGGTCATAAATCGTGTGTGAATTATGCTACTGAATAGCACATGTCAAGTAAGTAGCAATCTTTGAAAATCGTAGAATGGAATAGTTTTTTTTTTCAAAAAAAATTAATCTATCATCAATGGCGTAAAATGTATGCATTGCAAAATTGTCAAAAATAGTTTAATAGATTACCTCCACTTATTTTATGTAGTATAATAGCTTCGTTGTAAATAAAGTATTCAAATATCGGGAAGATCGATTGATTCTACTAATTTGAGCTGTATTTTGTTTTTTCTTCACAAACGGAATCACTTAAAATAATTTGATGATGTTCAATCCACGACTAATATTCAACGTAAATCATAAAAGCCAATAAATTAGATATTTTTTAATTAGGAATGATATAAAGGACCATGGCTTAGTTTAAAAACTTATTATAAATTACATTTATAACAAAGTATGTATAGAATATTTATGTATAAACAAAAGTTCTACATTTGTGCACAAATAAATGTACTGCTAATTTAGAACAATAACTGGTTTTGATGAATGATCATTTCAATACTTACTAATATTACCGACGATTAGTCATGGGTACATAATTACATGTTCACAGGAAGCGAATGAAAACAAGATATTTAAAGCCTGTATAGGTATAATACGAACATTAAAACTATCCAATATGCGCTCAAGATTCTACTGACATATATTTAATTTCGAGCAATGCAATATTACCATATCCAGCATCTGACAGATTGATACTTTAATAGTCTGAGAGTAGATCGGGTTCGGATGTCACCGTATCATAAGTGGCCGAAGTACACATGCAGCTCTGAGTCTTCATAAAATTAATTAAACCGTTCGTAGAGGGATCTTCAGTATTGATGGAGTCGTTGTGAGACAGCATTGGAAGAATTTTCAATGCCAGCTGTTTACCCAACTCCACACTATACAATCAATCAAATGCTTACAAGCTATTAGCTTTAATGAATGCAATCAACCCATTTGTTGACGAATCATGGCTGGTAATTTTTTCGTTGTTTTTCAGCTCTGGCTCTATGGCTTTAGCCAACTGCTTTCCTAATTCCACACTGTATACAAAACAAATTTCGTAAAAAATATTGGCACACCTATTTTTCATCTAAGTTGTTCAATTATCCAGTCTTATGATATGGATACATTATTATTCATAGTTTGCGCGCAATAAAGTATTGCTGCAATTTATCTCAGTTAGCAAATATTGCTCATACAATAGAACTTCAGTCTAAGAATATTAGCGAATTTAATAAAAAATTGTACTCACCCCCACTGATCATACGAATTAATGTCCCAGATGACGCCTTGTACGAAGATCTTATGCTCGTACATCGCTGAAACAAATTTATGGAGTAACGTATTTGTTCATCTAGTTAATTAGCATGAGAAAATATTCATAAACTATCACTGAACAAACCGATCAATGCTCCTAATGTGAACGGAGTTATTCCCTTAACTACGATGCTGTTGGTAGGCCGGTTTCCTTGGAATATTTTGTGCGGTAATATGGCTTTGAGTTCATCTGGCTTCAAGCCAGCTTTTCCCAATTCTTCACTTGCCTCAGATTCACTCTTTCCCTTCATCAATGCTTCAGTTTGAGCCAAGAAATTGGCAAGTAAAAGTTTGTGATGGGTAGTTCCTTGGACCTGGAATACACATCCGTATTTAATGAAACATGAGTCTATTTAAATTTGAAACATGTTAGACCAAAAATATAATAAGAATTAGAAATATTGGCCTGTATTATTCGTGGGATATTTCTCTATCCAACACGGCAACTTGATTGAGTTAAATACCAAATGAAATTAACGTGAAGCGACGCGCTCCTGATAAAAGAATTAATTTGCATAAATAACCAATTATCAACATGCTAATGTATAGCGTTTAAAATTTTCAATTACCCGTATTGCCCGCGATTGTAAAGGTTACCACGAGTGCCTGAACTAGACAGACAATCTATAATACTGATATTAGAGAGTAAAGGTCACATGGATCAGTGAATGTAGAAGATAAAAACATGGCTACAAAATTGATGGAGCGATAATTAATGTTATATGTATCAGTATGTTCAACAGATAAGGCATTGCCATATAATATGTGTTATTGACGAAGTTCATGTGAATGACTTTAATATTTCTTATGATTTCAGAGTTTCGTGAACATTAAAAGTCTACTGGTTTTACTCAAGTGAAAAGATTTCACATGAACGTGAATGTCTGTAACATAAAGCTTTACCTTGTTGTGTGATATCACAGGAGCTATAAAATCTGCTGGTACAAGCCGGGTGCCTTGATGAATGAGTTGGTAAAATGCATGCTGTCCATTAGTTCCCGGCTCTCCCCATACAATTGGACCTTAATACAATTAAATCTTTATTATTATGAAAAAGTATTGATATTTTGAGATTGATAATGCGCGTAATATCATGCAATAGTAATCATCTTTTAATCAGTAAATACCTGTAGTATAATCAACTGTTTTGCCAGAACGGGTCACGTATTTTCCATTACTCTCCATATCTCCTTGTTGAAAATAGGCTGCAAATCTATGCAAATACTGATCATATGGCAACAACGCGTGAGTTTCTGCACCATAAAAGTTGTGATACCAAACGCCGAGCAATGCAAGAATTACTGGTGCCTGAAAAATGAGATTTGGAAATTGAAAAAGCAATAATCATACTAAATTTCAAGGGATTTGTATTCATAAAAAGAAATATTAAATTTATTTACATTTTTTAATGTATTTGTTTCATTCTCTCATCACAATTGTAGATTGCAGAGGTAAAATTAAAAAGGAAATTTCTTTTGCTTCCATCACAGCTTGGGTTTGGAACACTAATTTCTGCTCTGAATATATTTTTTTCCATACTGATTAAAATAGAATGAAATAATTCAAGAACGTGATATGTTCTTACATTTTGTTCAAGCGGAGTGGTGGAAAAATGTTGGTCCATGTAATGTGCACCACTCAAAAGCTTTTCAAAGTTTTCAAATCCTATGGCTAGCGATATAGAAAGACCGATAGCCGACCACAGTGAATAACGACCTCCAACCCAGTCCCAGAATCCAAACATATTTTTTTCATCAATGCCAAACTCTTTGACTTTCTCTGTGTTTGTAGACAGAGCCACGAAGTGTGAGGCTACAGCTGCTTCCTGTTTGAACAAAATAATATTAGACATAATGAACATAATATATCATCGAATAGATTCTGTTCATCTTTTGTAAGTAAGCGTTCCTGTACTTACGCTCTTTAAATTTTCCAACACCCACAGCTTAGCTGAAGTAGCATTAGTGATAGTTTCTTGAGTCGTAAAAGTTTTCGATGCAATTATAAAAAGACTTGTTTCAGGATTTAGCTTCTTCAAAGTTTCTGCAATATGAGTACCATCCACATTGCTCACAAAATGAACTCTCGGACCGATTTGATATGGCTTCAAAGCTTCAGTCACCATCAAGGGACCCTAAGCAATATTCATCAACAATTTCAACGGTTATTATTATTCTTCACATATTCCAGCGTGTATCTTGTGTATGACTTCTTCTGATATTTGTACATTATTACTAGACACATAGGAGTATAAGGTGAACTCAGTTTTACCAGGTCAGAGCCTCCAATTCCAATGTTTATTACATCTTCAATAGGTTTTCCAGTGAATCCAGTCCATTTCTTAGAAATGACCTGAAAAATTAGAATCAATGTGAATGAATGAAAATATGTAATTAATTCAATACAGGAAAAAAAACTTTGTTTTAAAATGAACATTCTTCTCTTATTCAATTATGATTATAATGATCCAAAGTTGATAGGAAACTTAATACAATACTGTAAATTTAACCGTATGTTTACAAGAGTAATATAAACTCCAAAACTTGTTACCTGATCTGTAAACTCCTTCATGTGATTCAACACACTGTTTACATCAGGCATTACGTCTTTACCATCAAGAAGAATAGGAGTGTTAGATCTGTTTCTCAAAGCTGTGTGTAAAACGGCTCGGTTTTCAGTAAAGTTGATCTTTTCTCCAGAAAACATAGCATTTCTTGCTGCTTCTATCTTACGGGCACGTGCCTGTTTTAAATGAATAACAAGTTGTCATATTCTTGCAGATAATTGAAATACTTCAAGTTTTCGAAGGTGATGAAATTGTCTCTTTTCAGATTTTTATCAAATATGAATTCCTAATTAATGAAAATCAATCACGTCAGATAATTTATTCTTCATCCATTACACACCAATTGAAAAAGTAGCGACAGCACTTCGTCGTTGACACGATTCTTGGAATAATCAAGTAAAATTGGCCCATCTTCGGGTGTTTGAAGCTGGAGGCTGAAATTGTTCACGTGAAATTATAACCAAGTGAATTACAAACCTCTGTTTAAATCGTTCTACATAATATAATAAAATAACTATATTTGATAACCAAAAAAACCCTGTCAATTTAAAAGACTTAGTAATTAGTGAACAAAACGAATTGGAAACGGATTTAAACCCGTAAAGCGAGATTCTCGGGAAGGTCGCTGCAAGGTCGAACATGCATGAAGCAAGACACTTGCCTGTATTTCACAAAACGGTCGGGATTCTGTTTGAACAATTCATTTATATTAATTTTGCTTCCATGGCTATCGTAGAACTGCTGTAATTTCAACCATGTTGGTTCGTCTTTCAAATTTAACTTAGGCTCCATTTTATAACCAAACAAAATGACACTGCACTTGACTAGACTTTCGAAATACTTCCAACGTGCTAGGCTGCTCTCTTCAATCTCTTCTGAGTGAATTCTGTTCGACCGGAGTTTTATCAGTCGGTACAGTCTCGTGTGACCTGACCCTGACCTTGAGCCTCTCGAGGATTGGTGGAATATTGCATCACGTTGCGCGCGCAAATCCGGTGGCAAATCCACGTATATGTTTTTGCAGCAAAAAGATCAATAGATTTATATTGAAATATTTATGATTGACGAAGGTCTTATAAAATTGATTTAATTATTTTTTTTCATACCTTTTTCATTTTAAACTATTTGAAAGCAGATGACTGGATGCTTACAAATAGTTTTCTAGTCGCTATATTGATTGCACTGCCGCAAATATTCAAATTCAAATTATCTGATTCTAGAAGCTCAAATATTTCATCAACTTTCCATTCATTTATCGATTCGGACTTGGACGTAGGACCTGAATGCAAATAAAAAACAAGCTGCAAGATGTAATATATTATCAAACTGATGCAACCAATGAAAGATTTTAACACAGCTTAAAACTCGCTGAAGAATGACGACCCCAATTTTGCTTGTTTTAAATCGCGAGCAATATTCGCGTATTCATTGAATATGTTTATCAATTTTACTAAAATACACCCTTATTTTGTCGATTTTAATTATTTTTTGATTTATTTTTATTTATCCTATGTTTGTTTCGGTAATTACCATACAGACACAAAAACATAAATTGAAATGATTTAATTGAAACGGCGATCGAACAGCGTAAAAGACGCGATGACGCACTTAGAAAGAATCAAAACAACACCAGAAACCCAGCCATCTTATTTATTCCTTAAACTTAATACAGCCGGTATTAATAAATCTACGAGAATACGCAGCAAATCACATAGCTTGGAGACAGAACTACCAGCACGGCTCGCACACTCTGTCCCACCGATAAGACCCATCGAACATACGACATATCTTATATAAATATACATTACATCGACCACCAAGGGCTTACCTTCCTGATTCACATAGATCACAAAAATCACGAGCCTGTGTCTTCTATTAATATGAACAATAGTGACAAGAACTTAAAAGTATTAGATGACGATAAGAATTGCAAAATTCCTGTTTCTAGAAAAGAGGTAATTCAACGTTCTATACATCTGCAAAATGATTCATATCCTTCTAATGCAACAAATGGTTCCCAGCTCTGTAGTAGGGCGGAGAAAAAAACTAATCTTGATATCTCGAGAGCAGTTACGAAACAATTGTCGTGTTCTCTAACAAAGAAAAGTCCTCAAATTCATGATAGTGGAAGAAAAATTCATACTGAGAAACTTCATAGAACGCCCCTTGGCAGTGCTGGCTCTAAAATTGATAGGTACTCAAAGAATCAGATTAAATACGAAAAAAAGTACTCCAAAGTCGTAGTTTCAGATGAGAAATCGAGCGTATTAGCTTCTTGTAAAGCACAGCCTGCATTTGAAACTATTGAAGATACCGTCATCAGTAATTCGAAAAATATAGCCAAGAAAACTTCGTACATAACGAATAGAAATAGAAGTTTACCAAAGGCAAAGGAAGTTCCTTGCACTGCTACTCGTCGGGAGTATAAAGAAAAAGACTGCATTTACAGAAGCGAGGAATGGTCTCGATCAACCCGGAAAGATCTGAAGGAAGTTAATCCAAAGCGGGCAAATCATAGCATTAGAGAAAAATATTTAGAAAGCGTCAATGTAAAAGATAAAATTAAGTCTCATAATAAACAGAACGATAATATTGCTGATAATTTGAAAGCAACTAAGGAGACAAAGATAATAAATCCCCAAAAAATTATTAAAGTCAAACGAAATGTCAATAAAAACATCGTGTGTAATGATATTGATGCAAATGTAGGCAATGGAGCAGCTCGAACGAGAATTTTTCAATCTACGAAAAAATCACAGGTCGATAAGGATCAGACTAAATGTGAAGATAGTATCTATAAAAAGGGCGAGGAATATTCTAATGACAATGAATTTGAAACCAAAAATCCTCTGCCAGTTGAAAAACAGAACCGGGACAAGCGAGCAAATAAGCTTATGGATTCAATTAGACATGATTGTGAACAGGATTTTATCGATTCTTCTTGCAATATTAAAGACAGCAAGATTATCAACCTATACAATGGATGGCTCGCAACACCAGAATCTAGCATCAATTGCAATCAGCACCAAGGGCTTGAAGAAACTTTTGTCAGATTGGCTGAAGAAACTGGGAATAATAGTTGTAGTATTGTTACATTAAACAGTGAAATAAGCTGTAAGCTAACGTTATCTGGAAATACTAAAATAGATTTGAGCGAAGGAAACATCAACAGATTTGGTGAGGCCACGGAAGTGAGTTTGGATAAGAACTTATCAAAAGAAGATAAAAAACTAGCAATTGTCGACTCAATCAAGATATTAGGTCATGACTATGATGAAAGTGAAAAATCACTGACTAATAGCACATTACCATCAATTTCTCGAGATGATGTAACACGTCACACCAATTTGAAGAATTACGGATATTATTCTGCTCAGCAATATTGCAAACGATCCAGTGAGCAAAATAAATGGAACACGGCTCATGCAGTTACAAGATTGACTGCGGCGGATAAGAATCAAAGCACAGTCACTGACGACGCAAAATATAATTTGATGAAAGCCTTGATACAGCCAGCTACTGAAATTCATGATTTCAAAGGCACAGGCACTAATATTAGGAAACTATTGTCTGCTCATGGATCAGAACGTGTTTTAACTTGTGGAAATGAAGGATTAGAAAATTGTTTCATAAATTCTTCAAGCAACAGAAGCATAAATAAAGAAGCGCTGGACGTATCTAGTAGTGTGAAACTATTAGAAGATAATACCAAAAACTTAGCCGATTGTGCAGCTTGGAATCAACATTCAAATGCAATTTACCGAAAACAAATGCTAAGTAATAGCTCTGATTATATTGGATTTAATTCAAAGATAAAAGGCTTCAAGTCTACAAAAAAATACCGACATTTCAAGCACGAGGAGAAAAATATGCGCTCCAATATGGCACGTTATATTAAAAAAATGGTATCCAACGAGAGAGATAAGTATCAAGAATTTGAGAAGCAGGGAAATCTGGCGAGGGATGAAGTGAAAATAATCATAGACGAAAATAGCGCTAAGACCAGCAAGATCAGAATAGTCAACGATCGATCCAGTGTCAGCGTTGTATGTCACAAGTTCGAAAGAACAGTACCTCCCAGTAGAAGAAGACATAATGATCCTGCGAGCAAAACTGCATCTAGCGGAGGAGAGAGCAGCGGATACAAATCATTCCATAACAATTCTGAAACGAAAAATGTTGATTTGTCTTATCAGAATGAAACTCGAAATTCTGCTATATTAATGAGTCATGATTATGGCAAACAGAATACAGAAATGAAATATTCATCAAATGACGCCAAAAATTATTTGTCTACATTCACTAATTGCATGGATATTTATTTACCATGTGAAATTACCGCTTATCAGTTCGAAGAACGGAAAAGAAGTCAAACACTTCAATTAAATAATAAGAAGGAACATGTGGATGCAGATATAGATAATGCTGAGCTACACATGGGTAAATATTTAGACGAGAGAAATTCAGACACGAAAGATGAGTTGTCAGAGGAAGATGAAGAATCTAGTGAGCAGCTCGATTCTGTCAAGGATTTAACAACTGAAGTGATAATGCTGAAAGAACCCGACGACCCTAAATATGAAAGTATTGAATTTATTGTCGATGAACGTTTTCTAGAACCAGACATTCCGGGATTACGAATTGATTCTACAGATATTCCTACCGTACCAGCTCAGTATAGAATTGTTACTTCTGTGCTGGATTCAAAACCCGGAGAAATAACTGAACCCTCTGAATCATCTGAGGCACCAATAAATGAATCACATGTAAAATTCAGAGTAGAGAATAGGGAATCTGCAACAAGTGTAAAGTCAAGTAAAGATGATATTAAAAGAGATCTTAGTAACATAACATTTTCTCCAGTACTGCAAACAAGGACCAAGCATATGTATAAAAGATCGGGAAATCATGGAGCTACGTTTTCACATAGGTCGAAGAATAAAAACGGAAGATTAGCTTATTCAAATGCAGTACATGAATTATGGTCAAACAAGAAATCAACTGTTGACAGTACTGACAACGAGTCGCAGTCATCTGGAAAGACTGGCCGCGGAAAAAATCACTCAAAGAAGCACGACACCAACAAATTCAAGTTCAATATATTCAAAAAATTGAAATCATCAGCAAGTGAAAAGAGAATCTCTATTCCGCTCAATCAGCCGCCAAATCCACCCACATCATTTCCACAAACCTCTGCATCATCGCAGTCCACAACGTTCTCCTCCACAGTAAATACTGATGCCTCAGAATCAAAAATCGCTACGAAACCAATACTTCGTAGAAATTCTTCTACAATACCTCGTCCTGATACTGCGCTAATACATCATGCCCAAAGCACCCATGCGGATATCATTTCTAATGAAACCTCCAATCATTTACAATTTCATACAGACGAACCCAATTCAATTACACATAAAGATGCCGAGACGGATCCAGAGTCATCCATTGCACTTCCCATGGATAGAAGGTTAACATCTCAAGAATTACCTCCAGCTGTATCTCCGCCTGCTTCAGCCTTACCACCACCTTACCCTTTCTGTTGCCCACTGGTTCCATATATGATGCAGTATTGGCAGAATAATCAACAACCTCCACCACCTTCTACCGTTCCACTCCCAGAAGCAGATTGGAAAGCTAATCCCAATGCTGGAAGCGAGCCACCGCCTCCGGGCATGATTCCGATTCCCTGGTTTCCACCAATGTTGCATATGCACAATTCTCCCCCAAGTGGTGGAGTGGATCCTAATCTGGCAAATACATTACATTCGCAATCACCACCTGATTGGCAAATGAAGTCCAGAGGATACGCTCCGTGCCTTCCTTGTAGTAAGATGCCTGATCCACATTTGAGGAGAATAGATTCTTTGACTCATGAAGAGGAGGAACCTGCTCTGGATATCAGTGAAAGTAGGCAGGACGGACGAAAGAAGAAAGTATCTAATAAACTATTTAAAATATTCAGAAGGAAAAACAGAGCCGACATAGACACGGTAGTTGAAGATGATAAAAAGGCTGGTACTGCAATTGATGTGATATTTTCAACACCCTGTCTATAAATGTTATAATGATTTAATGCTTCAATTGATCTCGTGATTTTAGTCGAAGGGAAAATATCTGCAATCACGATCTGTTACAAGATCAAATAACATGCTGGTGGCACAAGACAACCAACAAAACCTAGACGATTATAGCATCTGGGAGTCTCCTGATATCGCGGGGATCGTAAGACATAAAAATAAGAAGTGTATTGATTATAAGTAGGCCTGAAGCCTGATCAATCGAACGTAGGTAACTCCAGAGGAAATTGGCCGATGCTTTCGACGCGGTTTCCGAGCAGATGGTTTGACCCTGTCCGGGGACGATTACTTGTGCACAAGAGCACCAAGTGACACGACTTCGGAGCAGGAAGACACGTTCAACTTTTCCGATCATGATACACCCCTTGATTTTCTACTAGCTCTTGGATTTAGCGTCGATGAAGCTACTGCTGCGATTAGAGATGACGAAGTACGGAGCAGATTTAAAGCCGCTCTTACAGAGGTGAGTTGTGACTTTTGTTTCCAAAGAACGCACTTGATATATACGTATTGAAGGCACGCATTTGGGTACCACATATTGCAACAACTCAAGGCACGCTGCTCTATCTTCTTGCAATGAAAGCCAAACCAAAAGTGATGCGATATTTCCTGCAACTGGTGGAGGCCATTGTCAATAAAAGGATAACCAACGCCGTCAAACTGGATGGTTTCTATTATTTTACTGTAACTTTAAATATTACTCAATATCACGTATAACTATATAAATTATTGCTCGGAGTTTGAATTCGTTCTTTTTACATGACCTTACAATAGAGTAGGTATAATCTTCATTATACACTCGAATATCAAAGGCATATTTTTTTTTCGTCCAGTAGAAATTAAGAAATTATCGGTATTTAAGAAAATTGCAGCAAACATACTTGTAACATTTACATACATCAGCCATATTTCTCAATATGAATTCAATACAAGCTCAAATTTTCATATCATTCTTGGATAGTTGTATAAATGTTGCAATGGAACTGTTACTTTTTCATTTCCTACTTATTTAAGAAATATAATACGTCAGTTATCTGAAAGACAAAACGGAGCACAATGAAAATAATGTCAAAAAAACGTAATGTAAGAGCTTTCAGCTTAATGTAAGAGAAGGGAAAATTGTGTAACTTGTAATAATTAGGAAGACTTAATTCGAACATTATACTATATTGACATTTGAAAATAGTTCCTGTAAATTTCAAAGCATCTTTGAAGTATTTTTGTGGAAAATATTATCATTTAGTAATATATTGTATTCCGTAGACATAAAAAGGAATTATTTTCAGCTTACCTGAAGATTTTGGAAAAAGTCGAAGAGGGATATGTGTCTTTTGTCACCTTATTTGGAAAAGATACAGTACGTACTATTTGTCTATTGGATATAATTAGAAATTCCAACTGATTATAATATCGAACCAACGTCTAATTATCATTAAACTCTCGATAGGGAAAAGATGATGAAGAGGATACTGTAATAGTGGAAAAACAACGTCGCCGAATACTCTACACCATTTACAAGTATGCTGAAACCGAAGTGAGTTCAAAATCTCCAGTTATTATATTATGTATTGCATATAAATAAAATCGGCGATGCACTTTCAGTAGAAATAAGATTCCAATCCATTCTAATTCTAAGATATGTATGAAGTGAAATTACTAAATGCTCATCAAATCTGCAGGCAAAAGAGGTGGACCGGCCATTGACTAGAGCTGGTGTGGATCTCTTGCATTCTCTGGCAGCACGTTATAGACCAGCGATTGGACCCCATCTCCGGCTTCTCGCTTGTTACATAGGCGAAGGTTTTTTGACAAAAGATGTCCAGTTGGAAGCTGCTGTGATATATCTATCACGTTTGGATTCCGCTTACGTTCAGCTTGCGGATTTAGAAAAATATTGTGGCCTGCCACCATCAGAACGTCGCAGAGCAGAACAAGCTGCAAAGTCTCAGTCTTAAGGCAAAGTTTATTGAAACTCTACGCATACGTTATTAGTTATCTTTGAGACAAGATATTTCCGTGCAAAATTAGATCTCAACTTAGTTCCGAGTAATTGATTGAAAATTAATATTTAATCATACCTACATGGATATTTTGTACTCAAACATATCTGAATACATGAAACAGATTTAACACCCTCGGTTAAGCCGCGATTTTTCTTTGTTTCATAGTTTTCGTCATAATTTCTTAAAACAAGTATATTTAATTTGTATTCATTAAACCAATTAGCAATTTCATCGAACAATTATTTCATTCATATTCATTTTTCCTCCCTACTTGTTGTAAAATTCCTGTAGTTCTAGCCCCACAGGTTCTTGCATCGAGTGTTACTTAGGCTCCATATTTTTGCCGAATAAATTTCCGGTAAACTTATAATTTCAGCCTTTTAAAATACCTCCAATCTCTGACTCGTTGCATTCTTGAAACTTTTTCGGGCTTGTACCCCAGCCATCTCTTATACACCTCCGGATATCAGTGTTGAGCATGATTATGAATGGGTTCACCACTCCTATGAGCTGAAATAAAATGTCATAAGAATATGACTAAACGATAGATCCTATCAAAATCAACATAACTGCGCGAGTGTATATCTAAAGCTGAAGCCATAGAAATTTTTTGAGAGACCAAGTGCACGCGATTGATGTTTATCTTTTCTGTCTGGTCAATGCACTGCAATACTGCATATTCGACCTCTTGAATCCAATCATTCGTATCTCATTACTAATTACATACTTCGCGATGTTAGAGATAATAGGAATAATGGTCAAAGATCATTAGCTGTGAATTTCGTAGATAATACGAATACCTATATGCATGAGGATCACCGACATGAAAATGGAAAAAATTATGTATAACAAGTATCACAATATATCGATAAACAACAGTTACCGTGAAGTTTTCCATCAATTCTTGAAGTAACTGATGACTGTTGAAACCGGCCTGTAACGTTGAATGAAAAATATCTGCACAATGATGGAAGAAGAAATATCTATTTGAAAGAAAGTGCGGAAAAATTGTACCTAGACGCAAGATTTTTAATTTCGACTGATGTGCGAATGCTGAACTATTTCGAACTACGATTGAACGCTTCGATGGCTTCCCTAACCTTTAAGATTGACAAGGGTACGAGCCACGGTGTACGAACTGTCAAAAGTGCGAATGCACGAGACCCGTGTATACATAAATAAAATATTGATACGCAAAAATTAACATTTTAATAGACTTGCGACGAATTATTAGATATTAAATATTAATATCAACTTTTCGCACGAAAATTACACCCTGAATATGACGAAAATGGGGATTGTCGGAACGCAATACGCACAATTGTACGAATAATGTATTTAAAGTGTATTTGTACATAGAAAAGTTATATTATGAAGTTCTATCAGTTATTGATTACATTCATAAAAATACTTTGACTGCTATAGAATAGTTTCTTTATTTAGTGATTATATAACTTATCGCGATATCATATATACAGTGAGCGGAAACCATTATAAGGTAATAGATTAGTGTTCTATAATTGGATTGTCGACTGGACGCATGGCCTGAATTTCCGAGGAAACAATATATCTGATATTTGAATTGAAGCTCTTCAAGCTAGTTAAAGTAAGACAGCTTTGCATTAATATTAAGATTACGTAAAGTATATTGAACGCGATGCTGTCCCTAATGCCATAGCAATTTATTCAATTTAACAACAGATGTTGTAACCTATTTTTTGTATAATTCGACGAATGCTTATCAGCTAAACGCTAGAAGGATTATTAACGATCAAAAATACAGACAAATTCTAAAAAAAATCGCTGAAAATCCTATTTGCATTTGTAACGTAGTATACAATGTAAGCGTGTCAGCGTGATAAGGGGATTTAAATATAGTCCATAGACTATAGACTGTGTATATACCCAGCCAGATAATTTACGATATCAACGCTGTGTGAGAAACCTATGAACTACACAGTTCTTTCCAAGTATATCGCTCCCGGTACAGAACGGGGGTTAGAGTTCGGATCTTAGTGCTTATCAGTCAATGACTGCGATGTTCGTTCAAGGCTGTGTCAGTGGAATTTTATAGTGATGTGGAACTTTGTTTTAGCGAAAACATGACGAAAATATATTTATTAACGAGTATAGTTATAGTGTCGGCAATAATTGTCATTTGTGCAATACCATATTGTGATTGTGTTATTTCGGACAAACGGTTATGTTACGATCCGGAATGTAGCGGTAAGTGAAGCCGTATTTTATACTTCTATACAATTTCTACAATATCGTTATTCTCTAATATTTACAGAACCTGTTTCCCTGGCGCGAACATTAATTCGCTACAACAGCATAGATCCTCACATACTTTCCTTCCCAAGTAATGCAGAGATTACTATCTTCAGTAAAGAAGCGGGAAGCAGGCTAGACTTATGGGGCGCCAAGGTAGGTCTATGTTTATCCCATTCATTTATCAATTTTGACAATCTCAAAAGGATTTCAAATCCAATTTTTATCCATTATAATATCACGATATTTCCAAACATCAGATCAGATCGAACGGATAAGATCAAATCAATTATCAACCGAGTTAAAAGTCACTCTCACTTTCTCTTTTATATAATTCCTCAATATGGGCTTACATTTCGTTCATTGATAATGAATTATATGATAAGGAAACCGATTTTTAAATGCTTAATATTTGAATAATATGTAAATGAAACGTTTCAGGTACGTGGTAAACGTGGTTACGTGCCAAAGCAATTAGTCAGAGAGTATAGAACACTGAAATCCAAGCTTACATACGAAGTGCCTACTGAATTTGTTGGGAAAGAAGTTAATACGACTGATAAAGTCGTATCGGATGCTCCGGGTCAGCCAGATACTCCGAAAAGTGTAGAAGAGGTTGTTGAAGTCAATAGTAGTGTAGATCCATCACAGAACTCAAATGATGTTGAAAACGTAGATACTGAATTGAATAACGCTGTTAGAAATGAATCCGAAACCACTAAAGATCCCAAAGATCTCAAACCTGAGACAGAGAGCGACGATTCTCCCTCTGATGTTAATCCTTCTGATTCTCCTGTGAAAGAATCTGTTGAAGAAAATTTAGAGGAAGTTGTTAACGGTGTACAAAGCGTAACTCCGTCCTACGAGGTTGTGGATGGTACTACGATCTCGTTTTCAACTGATGAAACACCGATAAAACCCAGCTACTCAACTCCCATCCTTACGGCCACTGCTACTCCGGATGAAGAACCCATTCTTAGTGTGCATCCAAAGCTTCCTTCTACCGTAAGACCTCTGATATCCAGATTTTCGAGTTCTGATAGCCAACCCATAACTGAAGATAGTCTGAAAAGAGAGGCTAACATTGTTGCTGAAAATCAAACGGGCGAAACTGATAAGGAGAAAAAATCTTCACTGGTGAAAAATAGTCAGGATTATTCTAAAACTGATAAATCAGACACGGACAGAGAAAGTAGTGTTGAAAATGAGTCGGAAAACGATACTAAAACCTCAGAGATTGCTAAGCTGGCTGAAAACAGTATGGGAAAAGGGGAAACGATAACAAACGATGTAGAAACTGACGAGGATAGGAAGCCTAAGTCAGCTGAGAACTTCGAGGACACCAAAGTTGATACGAGTAGTGATGAAGGTGGATTCTTTCCTGCGGTTAAAGCTGCTGGCAGCTTTGTTAGCGATACATTAAAAGATGTGTTGGGTGGAGTTAAGAACATCACTGATAATCTAGAAAATGTAATAGTAACCGCAAGTAAAGATGAAAGCGATAGAGAGGTTCTACAGACTGATTCGGACAGTAACAGGATTCACCAAGAAGAGCTAAAATCTGACAATAATGCAGCTGAGAATATGCACAACGAGAGTAATCTTGAGGGAACTATTGCAGAAGTAGAGTTCCAGGACTCAAACGAACAGACTGCACAATTGCCAGATGAAAAGACTGGCGATACTAAGGATAGAGTAGATGAGTCAAATAATGTTGAGGAAAAAACTGAAATTCCACTGGGCAGCCGAACAGCATCGCAGCTCGATGATCAAGTAATTGATAACGATGATATTAAGGAACGTAATGAAAATTTCACTGTTAATAATGCAGATGAAGTCCGAGTCGAAACTGAAACTGACAATGGATTAGAAAATGAGTCGTTGGAAGAAACTGGAAAAACTGATAATATTTTCAGTAATTTCAATTCTGGTAGCGAAGAGGCGACAACAGTGCTGTATTCGAATTTAGAAGAAGAAAAGCCTACGACTGCTAGAAGTTTGTTGAATGTTCAGGATCATGTACAGTCAGATGATAGTAAGTTCTATGACATATTCTAAAATATAAATGGATGTGTCACTATCTCCGTGCTTTTTATTAGATTAATTATTCAATTAAAATTCAAGAACGTCGAAAATGTCTTGGCGAAAAATATTTACCTCAAAGTAATTTGAATATTTTGATAAATTGGAAATTTAACTTGCTTTAGATCAATCGAGTAACGAATTGTTTGATATTGACGAACCTTCTAATTCCGAAACTCAGTCGTCACAAGAATACGAAAATGAAACTAACAACGAGGCTGATGTATCCACAGAGGTTCTAGAATTACAGACCTCGGATCAATCTATAGAAAGCATATCACTTACTGAAGATTCCAATATCCAAGGTAAAGAAATGACAACCAATTATAATCATCAGTTATGATGATTAAACTAGGACATATTTCTAAATTGCATCTCGATTTATCGATATATTATTTTTATTGCCTATTACTTCATATGATTCTATTGCTCTTGATGAATTATTTCAAATTTATCGTCATAATTTATTGAAGAATTACATTCAAAAAGTATCAAAGCATAATTTGTGATTGTATAAAATTTTCAGTGACTCCAACTGAAGTGTGTGATATTAATTCTGACTGCCCTGATCTAGATAACGATGATAACCGTCCAAATGAGGTCAGTGATTATGTATTGATTAACATATACTGATAATAAGATAATTTTATACCAATTGAAATTGAGAATTTTTTAACGATTTGAAGAAACGACTTACACATTTCACTATACATAGTATTATTAATTATCTCATTTTCTCATCACTGAACAAAATATAATCTATAATTCTAATACAATTGTTTGGAAATGTATAGATATAAATAAATTTCTGATGAAAATAATGATACATTTTGTAGGAACAGGAGGCAGAAAAAGAAGAAGAAGAACAGGATCAGAAATCATATTCGTCAGTTTTCGAAGAACACAATTATTTAGAGACCCTAATGTATCTTAGTATCACAGCATTTACGACGCTGCTGTTTTCACTAGGCTATTATTACATTGAGGTTTGTATTATCGCCTGTAATAGTTTATTCAGTATCAAAGCATCAACTGATACAGCAATGTTTACGTAACAAGTTCAAGACTATTGATGCATTTTACAGAATCAAAGACGCGATAAGGAGCTCGTTGCTAAAATCAACATTCTTGAAAAGGAATTATTAGTCACGACTAAAGAGAGTATCATGCGCAACGAAGAACTGAAGACTACGAAACACAAGGTGTGATATGCCATACGATTTAAGGACTTACAAATCGAGTATGAAAATTCTAAAAACATCCAAGCCATAATCCATATTCATATTTCACTTATAGTTGGGATCCATCGAAGATGAATCTTTTGGTTCAAACGAAATGGTTCTATCATTGAAATCGGAGCTGGAAGTAGCGCAGGTTATTATATAATTATCACATGAAGAACTTTTCGTGTGACCTTTTTCTAAATCTTTTCTTTAACTTTGTAAGTAGATTACTAAAGGAGAGTTGGAAGATCAGATTGTCACATTAGAGAAGGAATTGGAAAGCGCGACAGAAGCCGGCTTGGAATTAGAGCGTATGTTGCGCGAGTTTCTTGCATCGCAAAGTGATGAAAATCCACTGGCTCAATCAGTGGAAGATTTGCAAACTCGTTTAAATGCTCAACAGGCTGCCAATGAATCATTGACCAACAATCTCAATCTCAAATCCCAAGAGGTGAGATTTTGTTTTTTCAAATTATATCCATCGTATAGAGTTAAACCTTGTTTCCAGTTCTTCTAACAAGCGATACAAGTTTATAATTCATTTAATCTTCTTACTGTTATACAGCTCGAGTTCGATAGACTTGAGGTTTGTAAGAAAAAAGTTATGATCTACAATATTTTTAAGAATTGTATAATCATTCTTCCTCGAACGTATCACATTAACTTACTGATTATCCTGTATTCCAGAAATTGAACTTGCTTGATTAGTCCTGAATTTTGTTATACACATACATACATAGGTATATATACATATACGTAATTTGCTTTTGAAAGTTACCTAGATTAATTCGATTAGAATTGAGAGCCACGTTTTATTTGCCGCCTTTGTTTTCCGCTCACACTTTCCCTTATTTCGGATTGATTATGCAAAAAACATGAATCGCAAAATCACTTTTGAATAATTCGTCGAAAATGGAACAGGTCTGTGATTATAATTATTGAAAATTTAAATAGTCAATTTATTTGTTCTAAGGGGTAGAGACAGCTGATTAGAATCCTATGAGCTATCACTAAATTTGAAATATCTAAAACCTGCCTGTTGGGAAACATAATCTTAAAGTCTATTAAAATTTGTCCAGAATGAAGCCCTGACAACCGAGCTTGCCCTCACGCAAGGAAGATGCCAACAACTTGAGGTAGAAATCACAAGACTTTCAGGAGAGTTGAAAAATCAAATCACTTTGAAAAACAATGCTGAAAACGATTTATCAGTAAAAATAGTGCAGTTGAATAAACAGGTCAACAAGGTATGCTGCAATGAAGTTTAATAAATCGTTAGAATCAGGAACTTTATCATATTTTCAAATGTTGCTTTTTACTTCAAAGAAGCAATTTAAAATTGTGGCTTTGATTACTTTTATTTAATAGCTTTCTGAGGAACGGGCTGGTCTGATCACACAATTAACTACTAAGGAAATGGCATTGAATGATCTTGCGGAGGTGATAAAAGAGAAGACTACCGATAAGTTGGATTTCGAGAAATTCTTCGACGTTTCCCACATCAAGGCTGAGGCACAGCTTGTAACTAAGGAGAGAGATGAACTGAAAATTAAATTGACCGAAGTAGAAGGAGCCCATCAGCTGCTCGAAGGTATGTTGTGTGCTGATGTTCATCTTGAATATTCCTAACAAAAATCGAAATGTTTATCTTTGTGTTTTAATTTTATAGAACACATGAAACTAATCAAAGAAGAAATTGCCTCTGTTACCGAACAATACGAACTGGCTGAACGAGATAAGACGGAGGCTCAAACCCGGCTTGAAGTACTTTCGAATTACTTCAAAGAGAAAGAAAGCCAATTGCAGAAGTAAGTCTCTTATAATATTCTTCTGATACAATTGCATATGTATGAATAAAGTGCGTAAATAAATACTTTCTTCTCAATTCTTTATTGCCAGAGAACTTGGAATGCAAGAAGCAATTTGGGTCCAAAAGCAAGGCGAGGTGACTTCAACTGTCGATAGAATACAAACGATGCAAAATGAAATCCAGAATTATAGGCAGCAGATTGAGACCTTGAAAAGAGAAATATTGGATCAAGAAAGAGAATATAAGAGTCAGATTGCAGCCTTGGAGACAAAGTCACATGAACAATGGGTAATTCAATACACAATACGTTTTTATCATATATATACCTCGCATTGATCCAGCATTGTTAAAATTTACCGATATTGTTTTATTCGTTCCAGGTAATTGCTCGACAGAGTGAACGTCGCTTAGAAGAATCAAAGGCCGAAGCTAGCCAACTACGTAACCGGTTGACTATGGTGGAAAAGAGCATAAACGAAGTGGATGCTGACACGAAGTTGCATCGTGAGTATAAAACTCTTATTAAGTAGCTCGTTCTTGTTAGCAGCAAACATCGTAAGAATGCAGTCGGGTTTCCCCGATTCCGTGAACTAAACATTCACATTCTAAAAACGAAGGGTAGAGGAATGAAACTCCACACCAGTAAAAATCAGCAAGTTTCTATCAGACATTAGTAGACAGTAGAGAAAACCATTCTGGCAATAAACAATTATATTCATTGACAATTGTTCCGAAATGATTGTGCGTAATGTCATTTACGTTTTATAATGTCTTCAATAAATAAATAAATAATCGTCAATTTGTAAAAATAAATGTCAGTGATTGAAATTTGTTAAATATTGAGATATAATTGTTTGTTAGAAAGCAAACTTAAGCTACGGATAACTATAAATAAACTGGGTCTAGGATAAACTGTAAGGATCAGGTAAAATAATTTCTTAAGTCTCATTATGGTAAGAATAATAATCGTAGCACAGCTAATGCCTACTTATACACGATACATGCAATATGCTATTATTTTACCTAATGAAAAATCCTACGCAGGCTTGGAGACTAACGGAGAGACAGCAGCTTCCCCTCAATTATTTATGGGAGCAGAGACGTCCAGTTCTCCTATATTATTTACTGGTTCTTCAGGTGTTCCTCCCCTGCCTCCTTCCTATATGTATGGCGCTCCTCTTCCTCCGCCTTTTATGCCACCACCACCTCATTCTGGTGGAGGACCAATGTACGATATTAGTCGGAGACCCCCGCCTTTAGGAGGACGTTTATCTTCACCACCGCCAATACCTCCTCTACATCATCCATCCGGCAGATATGAAGATGCCAGTTCTCCTCCGCCGCCTTTATCGCCTCCACTACATCCACCGTATAATCATCGGTCACCTCCACCATTTAGTAATGAGCGTATCCATCCTCATCCACCTCCTCCCTTTTTACCACCTTTAGGAACTTCGCATTCTTGGGGAGATGAACCGTTGCCACCTTTAAGAAATCCAGTTTTCCATCCCCATCAAAGAGATCAGCGTGTGAGGAACCATAAAGGTTTGTTTAAGAGTCACGTAAAAGCTTGGACACAAACACTCACCTCTACTCACCTTAGGCCTTAGGGATACTGATATGATTCTTTATTTGATCATGTGGTAATGAGTTGGATTTTTATTTATGCACGCAAGGACGCAAGCGCTTCTCTAAAGTAAAGCAGTTTTGGAGTACAATGGAAGGAAATAATTCGAAATAAAATCTGGGGCAGGTTTATATTAGTTTTTCTTTACATTTAACGCTGCTGTTTTTTTCTTTGTTTTTAATCTTTTTTTAAATTGCACTTTTCGTTTATACTAAGTAACTTCATATAATATGTTTCGATAGTATATTATATAAAGTATGTAGATTGTTGAGTCATACGTCTTGCGCACTAATCCACAAGTTATAAAATATTAGGCACTTTTTTATTAATCACAAGACTATATGGAAATATATTTTCTCGTCATTAGAGCTACGTTTAATTTTACACTGATATCTTTAGCACCCATTCATTCATATTCATAGAAATGCCAATATTTGATCAGTAGACAATGAAGTTCTCTCGCCTTGCAAGAAGAAAAATCAGTATCATTCTTATAACAAAGGGTTTGATACTTACAAGAAAAATGAAAAATCTACATTGACTAAATTATTCAATTTGCAAAATCAGATAGAGATCAATTGCATTTTTTGTATTCTATGTATAAATGAATATTTTGTTTACAGGTTCGTTACATTCTTCTGGCGACTCGTTGGACAAAACAAATCATACTGGAAAATCCTAGGCCTCTTTTTTTTTAATCATTCATATAATATTCTAATCTGGAACCAGCGATAGGTTTGATATCTCATTCCATGTTCTCTTCCGCATTAGAAAATCTTGCTAGATTGAAATTCGAGGAATGTGATTGTAATACTCTGCAGAATTTGTAGATAATAACGTTTTGTGTTACAGTGACAATATTCATATAATCAATAGTTATTGAATTTTAATCTAGCACATTTTATTTCGTTCATATACCTTCCTATATCTTAAGTCACTTTTATGTAACAGTTTCTTGGAATTACTAAATAAGATTACAACTTACTATATGGTTCCAGATAAGGTTCTGTAGTGAAACGTTTCGAAGTAAAGCAGATATTCAATGAATATATGTATATGTATTGTGTGAATATATTACCTGCATACATATATGTATATTCATAGATAGACATGTATAAACATTTCTATGAAAATAATATGATTATTGAAAAATCATATTGAAAAATTTGTAATATTGAATATAACAATTATAATACGAAATGTAATTATTTATGATTTAAACAAAAATCAAAAATAAATTGTAATTTATTATTATTATCTGCTATTTACTTCATCGCCTCTCTAAATTGTCCAATATTTAATTAACTCTGTTTATATAGTTACTAAACAGGTAGCGGTATAGGAAACAATTATTATCATACAAATGCTCTTTTATTAAATGCTCTTTCTAAATCAATAATCAACATTTTACAAATTTACAAATATTAGTTCAATTCATCTAATATAGCAATATTTAAATCTATTATCTAAATGAAAATCAAGCTGAAATTCCTGGGACTCTTAATTTTGATTGTACTTAGTATATTATGTTTATCTTCCCGCGTTCGAATACTTGTATATTTCTATAAACAAAGGTGATAGTTGCTGAATAAAATCACAACAGCACTGTGGAATGTCAAAAAATTTATTAACTCTTTTTTTTCATAACATATAATCGTAACTTTATTTTTCTATTAATTTTTGCCTAAACACATTCTTTATACAATTTAGCAGCCTATATCAATTTCCATAGGACATAATATCATGATTTGATAATGAAAGTTGCTAAAATAAATGAGCAACTTCGTGATCTATTCAGTAAAGCTTTACTTGATTTTCACATTAACAAGAGAACTGGGTCAAATGCGATAACGGATAAAACCTTACGGCTGTTTCTCTACACTGTTTAGAGCAAAGGTCTTAGGAATCTATTAGTTAGCACATTTGCCCCAGTCTCAAATACTTGTCATTTCGTTCAATAACATGGGCAGGCAGAGATGAAATGAAAATTCTACTAAAAGGAGATATTTGAGATGTGTTATTCCCACAGATGCTCCATCTTAAATAATAACTGAATTAAAATTACCACCGATTAAATAATATTGTGGTACCTTTAAATTTGTATAAGCTCGAATGAGTAGTTCTCTTAATTTCTAATCATTGTATTTCGATAATATTCGTCACCGAACATTCACACGGTATAATTGTGGCTTTTCTAAAGAATATGTCGCACTTCAATTATTGTATGCTAATTGTATTTTTACAAAATGAGTAGAATTACGTGATTGATTGAATGGATATTGTACTAATTAACAATACGTACGACACTGCGATTGAAAAATATACATGAATGCTCTTCTGTTGGCTAGCAAAAATCTTAAAAATTCAATCAATCAACTTTCCGGCAACGAAACAGATGGAAAAGTATTTTCAATACTTATGATACAAGATCCGATGTGAACTAAACTTATTAAAGAAAGTTATACCCGCGATCGTTAAGCTACTGATACCTATTTTATAAGTTCAATAATACAGGTGATGGATAAAATAATATACATATAATGATATATTGTTTTGGCCTGTCTGCTGCCCTATGCTACAAAGACGACAAAGAATATAAAGAAAAATATAAGAACAGCGAAAATCTTTATCATCAGCCATCGGTTGTTTGTCACTGATTGGAAGTATTTCAAAATTTCACCATGGGCAGCCTCTACATTCAACTCTGTGTCCTGAATGTTGGTGTCTATCCTGAAATTGATACAAAAGATTAAAAACAATACATCAAAATAACAATATTGCAATTGACTTTGCACTTTCTTTTTTTCAATATACACCACCAGCCCAAAGTTCAAACAGATATAATACCTTTCAACCATTTCTTCTTGTTCTTTGACCATGTGAGCCAATTGTTGAAATATCCCACCAAGTTCAACGATAGTAGATTCTATATTCTGCATCGTGTCTGCTCTCGACTGTACATAGGAATCCTATGGACAAATAGAACACCAGTTGAGTATTCGCATATTGTAAATACACAAGAATACAATCTACCAAATCGCTCACCGATTCATCGTAAAGAACCGCTTGACGCTGAACAAGTTGCTGTCCCATCGCAGGTTCCAAGTCTATGCTAACGGAAGAAGAATCTGCTTGTTCCTGAAGAAGTAAGGAGCCCTGCCGCCCTGCTACTGCGCTAGGAGGTAGTGACGCGGAAACAGGTCCTTGTGTGAATTGCTCTCGTCTGCATTGTTGCTGTTTTAAATTCTGAAAATGTGAAAAGATGATTGAAGATTATCGAAAGGTAAGTTTTTCATATAATTTAAGTGCTTATTCAAGCCGTTAATGTTTCGCTTACTTCAGTCCTAACTTCAAGTACGTTTTTAAAATGGTTAGACATGTTAGCTAGTTTTGATTGAAGAGCGACTACAACAGACGAAGAATGGGATGCAAGATGATGGCCACGACTCGTGCCGAGACTTTCTCGCTGCTGTCTTCCGAGTTCTTGTAATTTAGCTATTTGCTGATTTAAACTACCCAAATCTCCTTTTATTATGTAAGTCAATTCCTGAATTTCTGACGGTCTGTCGTCGAACAAAGACTTCTTCTTTGCAACTGTAATAACCAAATGTAAAATATTATTAGGATTATGGGAGGAAGAAAGTGAAAGTGCAATACGAATGGCATTATTATTTCAATATCTCCTTACGTAACGCAAGTTTTTCAAGTTTAGTATATGTGCTGGCGATATTCTTGCCGATGTTCCTAGCTATCATCATAAAACTTGAATAACTTTGTATCTGACGAGCTTGTCGAGGGTCTCTCATCACAGCGGCTCGAGCTACCGTTCTTCCCTGCATTGTTCTGATCGCATTTGCGAACTCTTTGGTTCTGTCGCGCGATGTCATTGTAACTATGTTAGCCTCTTGCTGTTTATTATCCGTATTATCTACTGCATGAGATGCAAATCCATCGTTACTGTAATATCGCTGTCCAAAATCACCACTTTTCAATACACTATTCGAGGTTGTGATCAATGGATCATTTTCATGTTCAGAGCCAACTCGCCGTCTACGTGCGGGCATTGCATCCTCAAATTTCAACAAAACTACAACGTATTAATCACAGCGAAAACCTTGACGTGAATATCAACGTCAAGTTACAACTTTTAAGCAAACAGATTGGAAAGTATAGAACCACATGACAGCTCACAGCTTTCGAGTTTCGACCATGATCAATGATTACGATAAATGACAGATGCATACGCGGTAGATTTTTATTCGTATCGTTCCATTCTGACTAGTACGAAGTTGCCATTATATGTTTTTCCGTCTTTCTCTTTCCTCTATTGGTTATATCACTAAAGATAAAGAGAGAAGAATTTGTGCGCGACTTCATATGAGTCAGATAAAACACGCCGTGCGGTCTTCGCCTAACTATATCCCAAGTTATGTGTGTAGCTAGACGAAAGCCGATTGCATCGGATTCGGAAGGGTATTAAAATTAAGCAAATGGCGCAGCGAAACGGGGCTCGAGGGAGTAATTCTTCGCGATAGAAATGGAAGTGGAAAAGACAGAAGAAGGTGGTGAAAATATTTCCCAACTTCAGTCAGCTTCTTACCACGACTGTCGTATTTGTTTAAAGACTTCTAACGAGTTTTGGGAATTATTTGAAAATGATGATGATATACCGAGGAAAATAATGGCGTTTGCTTCTATACAGGTTAGATTTCGACATTTCGACTAAATACATTCCTAAGTATTTCAACTTCATTCATTTTTACATTACTCGATAATTTTACTCGATTTTCGCCTTTTCCCTTCTCTCCACTTGTTGATAGAAATTTCTGCAGTATTCCGTGAAGGAAACGTCGCTAATTCACCCACTGCAAAAATATCTCCGAAGTGTAAACAATCCCTATATTCATTGTCCCGATTTTCAACTGGTCTTAAATTTGATTCAATTACGCTTTAAAACTATCTTTTCTATCATTAAATTACAGATAGAACACGGGGACGGTTTACCAAGTGTGATTTGTTTCTCTTGTCGTCAGCTGCTGGATGTTTCTTACGATTTTAAATGTCAAGTCGAAAGGTCCGATGCCTCCTTGCGTAAGATATTACTAACGAAAATAGAGGTGGATCAAAATGCTGGAAAAGAGTTATTATCCCAGTCGGTTAACGACGTTATTACAGAGGCTATTGCCGACGAGATTCCAAACGGTCATATCGAACTGAAGGATTTTGAAATTCATAACGAAACTAAGATCCTTACTCTTCACGACATCAAGCATGCCGTATTGAATGATTACGATAATAAACAAGAGGTAGTAAGTTACGAAATTAACGAGGAGTGCGGGGTTGGCAATCAGTCCTTGCATGAAGAGGAAACAGAGGAAAGAAACGCGGACGATGATATAGATGATAAAAATGTAGATAAAGATGACGATTTAGGCGAGCCAGAGATGATAGCTAGTTTGGAGAACTCTGCGGTTTTGTTGGAGAACGATGGAGTTACAGTGGAGAAATTAATAGACATAACAGATCAAAGTATGGAATCTGAAGCGGAGCCGATTAAACAGGAAGAACTCCTGTTACCAGATGATAGCGAGATGTCTGAAGGAGATGAAGAGGATGATCGCCAGGCTGATGAGATTATATTCAACGGCGAAGATCTTAAGTTTGAATTGAAAAATAATTCGTTCTCAGAAAGGGAGGATGAAGTCGATGAGGCATCTTCTGAATCCAGTAAACTGCAAACTACAAATTGCCAGATTTCTGGTGGAGAAATGAACGACAGCGATGAAGAAAAACCATTGATTTCAAGAACTAGTAGACAAAAATGTCCCCATTGTATCAAAAGCTTTGCCACCAATCTCGCACTGCAAAGACATATGGCAGTTCATAAACACAAGACTAAACTCAGATACGTTTGCTACTTATGCGACAAGCAATTTTCTAATGTCGCTAAGCTGAAAAATCATGTATCTAATAATCACGATTCGTTGAAAAACGACAATAGAGTTGATATTGACAATAATTGCGGCAGAGTGGAAACTGATAGGAAAGAAGAGAAGCTGGATAAAGATATCGGTGGGTTAGTGGAGAAGCAAAAAGTTGATAAAAAGAATTATAAATTGAAATGCAAAGTCTGCGCGAAACAGTTCACGTATCAGAAATCATTTCTTTCTCACATCAAGACTCACCCGGAATACGAGAGATCGGAGACAACGGATAATCATTCTGAACAATTGGAAACTATAGAAGAATCGCTGGAGCATCAAAATGATTTGTCAGATTCTAAAATAAATGAATCTGATGACGATGACCTGCCGCTCGAAGGTCTGCAGTGTACTCAGTGTGGCAAACTCTTTGCAACAAAGGGGAATCTTAAAAGACATATTTTAACGCATAGCGGTCTTAGATTCAATTGTTCAACGTGCGGCAAAGAATTCTCGCGATTAGATAAACTCAAAGATCATGAACAGTCTAAACACAAAGAGGAAATATTCGGTCCATCAAGCGACGAAGATGATGACACAGATAATGAGGGTAAACCAAGTGACGGTACGGAGTCCAGAAGAAAGGTGAGATATTTGCTTTGCTTTAGTTGCGAATTCCTCAGCGAATTCTCGGATTTTACAGAATCTATAATGGTGTGATTATTCCCACAGGAAAAGAAATGCAGACCTCATCAGTGCGCGATGTGTCCAAAAGCTTTTGCCCAGCCTCAATCATTGGCTAACCATATGGAGCGACACAAACGCGTAAAAGAACCTCAGAAACGGTTTCTCTGCGAAGTCTGCAGCAAGTGTTTTGCCCAAAGCGGATCGCTCGTAGCCCACATGCGAACTCATACCGGAGTCAAGCCCTACGTCTGTAACGTGTGCAGTAGAGCATTTACTAAAAGTACATATTTGCAGCTACATTTGCGTACGCATAGCGGGGAAAAACCCTACATATGCCAGTACTGTAGCAGAGCATTTGCCAGAGCTAATACCCTGGCTAGACATATAACTATGCATACAGGGGAAGCGAAATATCATTGTCAAATATGCATGAAATCTTTCAGACGATTGACCTCCTTGAACGAACATACTTATACTCATACTGGCCAGAGGCCGTACGCGTGTAAAATCTGTTCTAAACGATACAATAATGCAGGCTCTTTGTATGCACATACAAAAAAATGTAGGGCACAACAATTGTCTGGATCTGCTCCGACTTATACAGTTTCAGTCGACAATACCAATCATCATGACTCTGGCCCAGTACCACAAATGCTGATCTATGGTCCAAGGAAAATTGTCACCAATGAACCGCAGACTACTCAAGGTCCCACACCACAGTTTATGATCACAACTGTACAGAGTCAAAAATCATTGCCAACTAATATTACTCAGCGATTTGTCGCTGAGGATCCTCACTTTTATTCTATAGATGGGAAACAATTGAAAAATCCTTACTATACGATCTATCCGAATATGTAACATAGCATCGATTATCTATATCATATAAGAAAACCTATTTTTTTTGTTGTTTTTTGTTTTTTATTTTTTTTTTTTTTAATCATTTTTTCTGTTATCAATTAATGGAAAGAAAATATTGAATCAATGTGAATATTTTTCGACGTACTTATCATGTGTCGTCATGAATCATTTTACCCTAATTATTATCGGTGATTCAGAAAAACAATAATTATTATTATTTTATTTTTTCATTATCTATTTTATTTTTTTTTGTTATCCACAATATTATTAATTATAGAGATACCAATTTATGAGCAAATATATTGTACTAAATGTAGGCATTTTGATTTTTTTTACCGCGCCTAAATGTATCAGTCTATTGTGAAGTAATCGACATTTTAGTAGGTGATAATTAAGTTTGAATATAATAATATGTAAATAGTACAAGCCAAAATTCGTCTAAAACTTGATGATCAAACTAAGCTGGCGACGAATATTTCAATATGTATCGTATTTACACGGAAACAAATTTATATTACTATACGTACACAATATTATTTTATAATAAAGTTTCTAAAAAATCTGATTATCGATTATATAATAATATGATATCCTGGAAAATCTTAGATTAATAATTATAATATCAGCTACCTATATTAATCATCAATCATATTTCATTATTCTCGCGCAAAATCTTCACTTTCGTTTCGTTCTTTATTATTTTACCGAACATTATTCTCGAGCTTCTAGCTTATCAACTCAGTTGCGTTACCGGCACTAAGAATCTACACGTGCGACAGGCCCAAGTTTGAATTCATAACCTTTGAGTTCACTACTATTATTCTTATAATTTCATTTTTACCCATCTTGTTTGAGTTTCTTTTTAACAAAATATTATCTTCATTTTCTTCTTCTTTCTACTCCTCTGCATATACCATAATACGTATTTTGTTCTCGTTGTGTGAATCCTAGAATAGAAATATAGTGTGAATATATCGCCCGAGGACGCTGTCTGCTTTTTGTTTAACCTTGAAATATTTCAACAATCGACGTTGGAAAAATTGGTGTAGTTGTAGTTAGGTTATGATTACTATTTCATTACGGTATATCTATGACCATGATAGTACATTACTTCTAGTTTTGTTTGAGTAACCAAAATTAGCAATTATATTACGTTCCATTCATGTCCGAACCTTGAAAGTTTTCGCGAACACAAATTCTGTTTGGAGGTTAATAAACAGATTTTTATAATATTTGAGTAGTATGGCGTTAGATACCTAGGACGTCACTACAAATTTGTGAGTTCTATCAAGGATAAAAATGGTCTGAAACAGGTAAAATCGGAATAGGGAGGGGGTTTTGGTTGAGTTGCAAATTATGGTGCTGTATGCAGCTCGCACGAGTTTGAGGAATAAGCATAGGAATACAAAAAGTGATGATTAAAGGTCTAGTGGAAAGGAAGTAGCGGGTCGAATGATCATTGGGAGAAAGTGGCATTGGGTATTCGTTAGGAGCAGGTGGATTAGAACGTAACAGTAGAATGAAAAAAGAAATTTATATTACAGATAAACTCCATATAAAGTTTGTTGAATAAATTTCCAACCAGAATAAAATGGCGTTACCAACGTACGGAGCTAAGCCGATAAGTTTTCAAGTCGAAGAAAATGGAGAATACTACTATGTGGGGTCAGATGTGGGAAACTATCTAGGCTTCTTGCGTGGAAAGTTGTACACAACATACCCTGGGATGTCGAGAAGATTTGTAACCAACGACGAGCGGAAAAAACTCATCCAACTTGGTCTCATCCGATATGCTGCCACGTCCAAGGTATCTTTGATACGAGCCAACGAATTCGAGGATATAATGGAAGGCAACGACGACAAGTACAAGACTGATTCGATTCATTCAAAACAACAACAACCCTCAAGAAAAGGCGAATTCAAAAGATCTATGCCCTCTGCTACCAAAAGCTCACATATTGATACTATACTACCAGCCAGAAAAATGAATCGCAACAGACTTCGTGATAAGAAACTGAGAACTTCACAGCGGGGGTAAGAAATTTCATGCTTTGTTAATTTCATGCTTAAACTTGTTTCTGTATGCATGATCTTATTGTGCTTGTTAGAAAGGCCTTAAAAGTCAGTCTGTCTTGTTTCAACATTATGTAAAGCTCTTCGTCTATTCTATTATTCTTCATATTGCAGCTTAAACGATAAAAATCCGTCGAAAAATACGGGAACTGGCGCACAGCGAGAGATGTTTATGCCAATACGTTCGAATAAAGAAATGGAGGCGCAAAGACTCGGAGGTATTTTGATGTGCAACAATAATAGTATGCCGTGTGAATAATTTTAACAAATTTAATACCAACAATGGATTTGAACATTAGTTATTACTAATTAAAGTAAAATTGAGCAAATGGCGCAGCGAAACGAGTATCAAGGGAGGATTTCATTGCGACAGATATGGAAGTAGAAGAGACAGGAAGCCCTGGAAATTCTTTCCAGCTTGAGGCAACTTATAAACAAAAGTGTCGTCTTTGCCTAAAGAATTACGACCAGTTTCTGGAATTGTTTAACGGCGATGATGACTTACCACTGAAAATAACGGCGCTTGCTTCTGTACAGGTGAACTTCACACATTAACTGAACTTATTGTTTTGAAATTTTTGAATTTATCCAACATTCTATTACATCCCATTTATTCATTTTGTGTTCTTTATTTTCTAAATTGCAGATAGAACGCGGTGACGGCCTACCGAGTGTGATATGTTCTTCGTGCCGCCAGCTACTGGACATTTCTTACAACTTCAAATGTCTGGTTGAGAAATCTGACTCTGCTTTACGAGAAACAATGCTATTGAATAGATTGAAAATAAATCAAATTGGTGTGAAAGAATCATTGGCGCTATCAGTTAACAACGATTTACACAAGAAGGGAGCGAAAAGGATAAACAGAGATAATCAATTAGACGATGGGAAACGGACAGAAAAAGATGAAAAAGATGAAAAGAAGAAAAATATTATACCTAGGTCGAATAGATCTCAAATATTACTGGAGGATCAAGGAGTGTCTTTGAGTAAATCAAATGGTGCATTGATTCAGAGTATAGAATCTAAATCTGAAGCAATCAAACAGGAAGAACTCTTGTCGCCAAAAGTAATTGATTTGTCAAAAGAAGAGGATATTCTTTTCTACCGTGATGTTCATAAATTAGAACTGGAAAATAACGAAGACGAAGACATAGTCGATGACGTTCCTTCTGAATCTAATAAATTAGAAACTGTAGAGTGTAAAATATCTATCGAAAGAATTACCGGCAATGACAATCAGAGACTCTTGAATTTAGAATCGAGTGAAGAAAAATGCTCCGATTATATTAAAAACTGTCCTACAAATCTAGAATTGCCATCACATAATGCCAGTCGTGAAAATGCTACTGAACTTCGATATACTTGTTACTGGTGCGAAAAACAATTTTATACTATAGTCAGGCTTATGAATCACGTAACAAATAATCACGATTCTTTGAACAATGGCAACAGAGTTGATATCGATAATAATTACGGTTGAACGAAGACTGGCAAAAGCTGATCAAGTTGAATAAAAATATCAGCACTTCAAACAATAAGCAAATAGTTCAAAGAAAAAAATATAAATCTAAATGAAAGTAAATAGCTAAAAATGAATGTGAGAATGAGAATTCTTTCGAAAAATTTGCAGAAAATGTTTAATATATAACCAGAAGTATGTTTTAAATAAATTCATATTACTAAACACACGATATTATCCATAATAAAGCTTCGAAAGAACTGATAACTAATCCCTGGAATAATCTTCAAAACCTCTACCCTGTATATCAATTTACTAGTTGTATTTATCAATATTTTTCAGCAATTAACACGATCTACTTAATTAGAAAAAAAAAAACATCATTGGAATATCAGCTACACATTTATTTCATAATATTGCTGTCGAATTTTTTTTTGTTGACTATTCATCACTTTCTATCTTACCGAGCATTATTTGATTTTCTAACTTATTGACGTCAAGTATTGTCCGTTGTTCAGCGCCACCGACGCTTTGTGAATTTGAGGTTAGAATCTCGAGTCTGGCAACAGACAATTGTACAGTTAAGATTTTGACGATGTTTCACATAAGAAGTAACTCAAATTGAACGAGATATCATCATACTTTAGCTTTTCGATTAAACGATATAAGTAATTATTTGTAAAAGCGACGAAACTGGTGCAAATAAGTAGTGTTTCATGTTCAAAGTTCGAAGTTTTCCGAAACAAAAGTTCCGGTCTCTACGTTACAGTGGATTGTCATAATTGAACTGAAGTATATAAAAATCGCGTATTGAAGAAAAGATCGTGTAAAAACTTGTGAAATAAAATTCAAAGCCAAATAAAATGGCGTTACGTACGTACGGAGACAAGCCGATAAGTTTTCAAGTCGAAGAAAATGGAGAATATTACTGCATCGGTTCGGAAGTTGGGAATTACCTACGTCTCTTTCGCGGTTCTTTGTACAAAAGATACCCTGGGATGTTCAGAAGATCCATAACTAACGACGAAAGAAAAAAACTGGTCGAACTTGGCCTTAGCCAACACGTTCTTGCGTCTAGCGTATCTTTACTACGAGCCAGCGAAGTCGAAGACATCATCGAAGGCAATGACGACAAATACAAAGCTGTCTCTGTCCATTCTACTGAGCCACCAGCCCCGAGGGAAGGAAAATCTAAGAAATCTATGTCCTGGGTCCCGAGTTTACCTAACAGCTCACATCTTGATGCTGTGCCGCAAGCTACACCAATTAATCGCAACAGAGTTCATAATAAAAAAGTCAGAACTTTTCCACTCTGGTGAGAAATTTCTTTGTTATTTATTTTCGTCCTTGAGCCCAGTTCTTCTATCCCTTTTATACAGGAGACTTTGAAATTCTGTTTTCTTCATTTCCATATTACATAAAATTCTTTTTCTTACAGCTTCGACGACACGGATCCATCGGCTAATTTGGAAAATGCAGCGCAGCAAGAAATGCTTGTGCCGATACGTTTAGATATGGAAATTGAGGGGCAAAAACTTAGAGATACTTTTACCTGGAATAAAAATGGTACACGGTTTAAATAGCCTCATAAGTTTCATTTTTTGCTGATGGATTCAGACGTTTATCACTTTTGATTAACTCGATTTAATCCTATTCCAGAAAGCCTCATAACACCGGAACAATTCGCGGAAGTTTTATGCGACGACTTGGATTTGAACCCTTTAACATTTGTCCCTGCTATTGCCCAGGCGATTAGACAACAAATCGAAGCATTCCCTCAAGAAACAATCCTGGAAGATCAATGTGACCAGAGAGTTATCATCAAGCTTAATATTCACGTTGGAAACACTTCTTTGGTAGATCAGGTCGAATGGGATATGTCTGAGAAAGAGAACAACCCGGAAAAATTTGCGATGAAACTTTGCGCTGAATTGGGTCTTGGGGGAGAATTCGTCACCGCGATTGCTTATAGGTGGAAAATTGGTTTCATTGGATTTAATTTCGATCGATTTTAGGGTGGATTTTCATGTTCAACAATATTCTACTAATTATCAATATTTACATAGCGTTCGAGGACAGTTATCCTGGCATCAAAGAACCTACGCATTTTCTGAAGCGCCATTACCTACGGTAGAAGTACCTTTTAGACCTCCGTCAGAAGCTGACCAATGGGCTCCGTTCTTGGAAACACTAACCGACGCAGAGATGGAAAAGAAGATACGAGATCAGGACAGAAACACGAGGTAAGATTGAACGTTGATTGATAGATTTTCATAATTTTGAAAATAACAACTATAATAGTTTGTTTCTATTAATTCCTAATCAATATCGTTTTTTTTTTTCATTACAGACGTATGCGAAGATTGGCCAACACTACACCTGGATGGTAAAAATACCTAACTTTAAAACAAAAACAAAAAAATTTACATTCGATTTTCAATTTCCATGCGATAACGGCATTAATATAATTTAATCGCATTTTCTAACCGATATTACTATTCAATTTATCCACAAATGTGCCCAATAATAAATTTCATTACTGTATACATAAAGTGAAACGATATTCTTATTATTATTTATAGAGATGCAGTCTAGTCTCATTTTCGCAAGATATCAGATGTCTCCACTACTTTATACATAATCAAGACTTGAAAGAAAACAATAATTACCTATATTTCGTATATATACGCAATTAATACTATAATGAATAATGCATATCTCATCATAAAGATATGATCCAGTATGATACTTAGAAAATTAATTAGTTTTATTGATTAAAAAAAAAAACAAGAAAAAAAAACAATCTTTTTATGTATCAGTAATTTAAAGCTTGCTGTAATTATCTATGATCCATGTTGTGTAAATCAGCAACAGTATGTGAAAAAATGAAAAAGAATATTTCAGTGCTTATACATAGCATTTCCCGAAACTTTAATGCAGATTATTTTCTTTTTTACATCAAGTTTTGAGTATATTTTCATTTTTGATCAAAGGTGTGTGGAAGGCGATGAGAGGAAAGCCTTGTAATAGCGTGGATATAATTTTATCATCATTTTTATTATGCAAAAAACATTAGAATACGTGTCATCGAACTTTTAACGACGTATCCTATTTGTTATGCAATTACATTGAAGAATATACGGCTGCTTATCACCTAGAAATTTACGATTTACGGTTATAATACGCTTCTACGTCAAACGAATTATTTCTCATAATAATTGACTCTTGAATTAAGCTGGATTCGTGATGAGACGAGTATTGTAAACTGATTAAACAATACAGTACATATTTACACGGATATTCGGATACATAGAGCTTGACTTAATGCACAATATAAGCTATCGGGCAAACAATTTCTCAAATCGTTCTAAGTCATTGTGTAATCTACGATAGAGACAAGAGGCTGGTATTGAGGTAATCGAGATTGTAGAACCGCCATGAACTCGAGGAAAGTTTATCTACGGATTCAAAACATTGCATTTCTTATCGCAGTAACGTCTGCAGTATTATTGTATGTGCATTTCACATCCGGAAAAAAGGTTTACATAAAAATTCAAGGTACGTAAACAACTGTATTTGAACAGCTCTACATATTTGCTAGAATGTAGGTAGGTTTATGGATTTTGAAAGGGCCTTCTCTTCGTTTTTTGATTCTTTAATCGACCCCCGCCTTTCGAATAACATTTCACCAGCGCTGTTATTGGCTGGTCTTATGTTGTCGATTAGCTAAGCGGAGTGGGGAATCCCCCGTTTTATCATTTGAGTACGCGTACGCGGTTGCGCGCAGCTTTCATTTTCAACTATCGTTCGTCGATGTATAGTTCAATCTTAATACACACGTATGTTATACGTGTAATACGTGTAAGCCGGCGATACTGAAAAATAGCCGATCCCCGCCATCGGTGATATGAATTGAAACATTCGCGTATAAATACATAACACACATGCAAAAGTCATTGCTATGCTGTAACTTCTTAACTAGTCTGCCGTTTTATAATAATTAAAAGTTAAAATATAATTGTGGTCAAGTGGCGGATGACCGTAGGCGTGGCGTGACCACGGCCGCGCTAAAAGGTGTTTAAAAGAAAAGATTAAATAAGCGGAAGAAAAAGACTAGGAAAGTTGATAAGGCGAGGAATGGAAGGGATTTGCTATACGTTTAGACAGTGATTCGGAACAGTTTGAGTCCGGCTGGCCGGAGTGACAGTCACTCAAGTACATACGTCGCGTCTAGAGAACCTCAACGTTTAACAGTGTCCTTAGAGTCGAGTGAAAGTCAATTGCTGCACACCGTCAAATAAATTACTAATAAATAATAATCCTCAGCCATGGATCCGTGGTTGATATATCAGCTTACAAAAACCCCCGCTTCTACATCTACCTTCAAAAATCCATATCCAAGAAGACCTTGGATCAAGGATTCTGCAGCTGCAGCCCCATCTGCTGGAAACGTCGGGATTAAGGGAATTGTTGCTGGTATGAATTGAGTATAATTTTCAAAATTTCATGTCTACTTTCGTACTTATTTATTCAATCGAATTGTATATATTTTTTTTCTCATTGAATTCGAACAGCAAAATGAATTACAACTTACACTAATAGTCGACAAGTAGATTTGGAGTAAATTTATATTATAAAAACGTATTCTGAGCATGCTTTTCATTTATAATACATGATTTGTACAATATTCTCAGGCGGAATAACGGGAGGTATAGAAATCTGTATAACATATCCTACTGAGTATGTAAAGACGCAACTACAGCTCGATGGAAAAGCTGGAGCAGGAAAACAATATTCTGGGATATTAGACTGTGTCAAAAAGACTGTAAAAGGTCACGGTGTTCTTGGACTGTACAGAGGATTGTCGGTATTAATATACGGTTCTATACCCAAGTCTGCTGTGAGATTCGGAGCGTTTGAATCCGTCAAAAAGCGACTCGTTGATAATGAAGGGAAATTAAACGCTCAGACTAGACTCCTAGCCGGTCTTTGTGCCGGGGTTTGCGAAGCTGTTTTAGTTGTAACACCTATGGAAACTGTTAAAGTTAAATTCATCAATGATCAGAGGTCTGCCAATCCGAGGTACAAGGGATTTCTTCACGGAGTGAAATTAATAGTCAAAGAAAGTGGTGAGTTTATATTAAGAATTTGAAAATTTTCAGCCATCAACTTTCATACTATCATGTAAAGCAATATAATATTTGAAGAGTGATTTGAGAGTATGCAGCTATTATACTGTTACATGTATATACCTAAATACTTGCAGTCTCAATAAGTCCTTGGATTCTGTTCAAAGTCCGAATTTCTAAAAATTACACTCTGCTGTTTTCCATGTTATATAACCACACTGCCTATGCAGAGTCAGAAAATCAAATTACCATATGGTTATACCTATGTCTGTTGAAATGTGTTGAAACAGCATAATTTATTTAGTACAATTTGATCCCCTTGATACCACATAGAGATAATGCCTGAACCAATTGATTCTATGTCAGCATCCAACATTTCATGTACAAACATTATTCAGTCGCGTGAGTTTAATAGAACCACTCACAATCGAGGCATTGTGATAAGGATGGCCTGATGGTGCATAACTCCATTTCAGATATCAATATTCAACGATCTGAAAAGACTCGTATTAAAGTCTCGACCACTGATCCTTTTCTTTTTTTTTTTCTTTTTTTTGTTAGTATGTATATCAATATTCCAATGACTTTGGGGGCATAAATAATCACCGAATCAAAGAATACAGTCTCTATAATATTGTTCAAATTTTATGACTATATATATGTTGAGGATTCAAGAATGCATTTCTTAGTGTAAAGGTGCCCTTCCAACTTACATTGCTGCAAGCGTAGACACTTTATCATTGAAACAGACACTCAGCATAAAAGAATATCTTTTTTTAGCTGCATCACATATGTAGATGTAATATGAAATTCTCTTTGGTGAAGATTTAATGTTCCAAATAATCTTTATCACTGAGTTAAATATTATCTATCTGCAGGTACTCGAAGTTAGTGATTTTATCTCACTTTCTGAGCCTTATAAATCTGGTTCATAGCAACGTTCTATACATTTAATTTATTTTGTTGATTTGCTTTCATGATTGATGAATTTCATTCACTGCCAAAGAATTGCTGGTCTTGTTTTCTCCATTCGAATAACAAACTCATTGCATGAACAAGTGTAAATAGTTTTAAAACTCGTTTAAATCCTCCAGGAGCAAGAGGTGTGTACCAAGGATTAGCTCCGACTGTGATGCGGCAAGGTTCTAATCAAGCGATTAGGTTTTTCGTGATGGAAACCTTAAAGGATTGGTACAAAGGTGGGGATAACACAAAGACAGTACCAAAATTAGTTGTCGGTCTTTTTGGGGCATTTGCTGGCGCAGCATCAGTCTTTGGAAACACTCCGATCGACGTAATCAAAACAAGAATGCAGGTTGGTGCTTATTTTACTTTTGTAGAATTGAAAATATTCTTATTAAAAATCCTCGCACTTTAATGGAATAATTGGTCAGTGTAACTGGTGGTGTGTAAAACTTTTATCTTATCACCGCATGGTGTTATTGAGATAGCCAGTAGCAAAGTCTGAAACTATAAGAGATTAGAGTCGGACGATTTCCAACTCTGAGCTCAAAGATCCTTAAACTTGTGTATTATTAAATAGTAAAATCTTTCATTTTCACAGGGATTGGAAGCTGCCAAGTACAAAGGTACTGTGGATTGCATAGTCCAAGTATGGAAAAAAGAAGGACCATCCGCCTTCTACAAAGGCACGGTACCACGATTGAGCCGAGTTTGTTTGGACGTTGCGATCACATTTATGATATATGATTCCTTTATGGAATTGTTTACCAAAATTTGGCCATGATTTAACACACAATTGGTTCAGGAAACTAGGATATTCCGTGACCTAAATGAAACGAATTTTTTAGGCAATGGTTTGATATACAAGGGGAGTTTACTTGGTTGCAAGTTTAAAAAATACTAATAGAAATAATGCAATACAGTTTTTTTTTTCTACCATTATTTCACTGCAGTTGTTAAAATATTGGAAAAATTCATAATAAGATACGTAATGTTTTTCTACATTCATTCAAATGCAAATTATAGACAGATTTTTACGATTAGTATCACACCTTGTGCCAAAAAGACTCACCTTTCATAGAGAATGGTCAGGGTTTAAAACTTTATCGATGTTAAACGAATGTGCTTTATCGTGATTGATTTTATATATATAAGGTAAAAGAGTGTGATGACATTCAATCATATTAATTTGAGCATTATTTAGCAATAACTGAAAGCTTCGAAGGTGGCCTAGAAATTCTGAAATATTTTCTGTATAAAAGTTTTTTTTTTTATATATCTATATATAGTTTAGGGTAGTTTCTAATGTACAAAGTCGTAAATGATAGGAAGGGGTTTTACTATATTTATATATATATACAAAAGAAAAGAAAGAAAAAAACATTCACTTCTATTAACTCTATATGAAAACAAATTGAATTTTTCTTATAAACGACTCTCATTCCAAATATCACATTCCACGGTCCAATATGACTGTACTAATTTTACACAAAATGATCTACGTATTTAAATGAAAAAATAGTATAATATATTCGTGTGAACTTAAATTTAAGAAATGAACGTCTTATATTGTGTAACAGTTAGTTACGTATTCGGCATGTGTTTACGAATGTTCAGTAACATACTTGACAACTGTACAAACGAAAGAACTCGCGCTGTCTCACATGACGCACGTAAAGCCATATTACGTTATATAATTGATGTAATCGATTGGAATAATGGATCGTTGATTTAAAGATTCTGGTATTGTATTATAAGTGATTATTTATCAAATCATGGGTAAAACTTCAATCTATATGTAAATTAAAAGGAAGCTTGTTAAAAAGTGGTGAAAATTATATTGTTATAATTTATTTTGTTATTCATTATACGAACATCTTATTACTTAGTATTACTCAATATCGTATGCTTAGCAAACAATCAGTTTTGGATGAAGATTATCATTTGTTATGTAATGCGATCTGAATTATATTTCACCAAAAGTGATTCTATACCGTTTTTTATATATTTTCTCTCTTTGATTGTATATTAACAATTGATCGTATACATTCGAGCACATATAATGTATAATTACATTGTAATTGTTATAAGTTATAGTATAAATTTATAAACTGACACTCTATCTACCTAAGTTTGGACACAGTACCATATCATTCATAGATCAATTATGATTATAGAATTTACCTCAATTTTGTGATCCAACTTCTGCGAGTGGACATACCTATACATATACAATAATACAATGCAGCACATGAATCCTTAATTTGCATTCCAATAAAACTACCATTATTGCCATAATATAATTGTCTCAATCTTTCAATGTAAAATTTCTGTACGTAAGCTTAAGCTCCGAAAAAACATTGTAGGGTAATTTATTCATCCCAATGCAAATGCAAAGCTTCTGTTTGATCTGTTGTTATGCTAGTATTTTTCTCGTCAATCTTGGACAAGTGTTTACGCAATCTGAACTAAAGCCGGCTCCCTGGGAGGCATGCAGGTGTATTAGGGGCATTGTCGGTCGAGCCTTGGGCGTATATTTATGCAGAGCGTAGTAGTAGTGAATGCATGAAGCGGGGCAAGGGGGAGAGGAAATCCTGGGACTTGGGCCTAAGGCCCCTCTCACCTGCCACCCCACTTAGTGGCTTTAAGTGGGGAGACCTGGGGTCACATTCCAAGATGGCTGTACCTTAGGAATGCAGTGGGTGCCCCCCTTAGACGCCTTCCTTTCCCCCTTTTTTAATCAACTCAAATAGATTCATAATATCAAAAACAAACCGTTACCTTTTTATACCACTAATGACAACTTCTGTAGTATATTGTGATTACCGAGTAGTTTCCTGACCGTGCAGAGTGAATTACTACGGAGTTATTAAACTAGTTTGCAAGAGTTAAGGCCCTGGAAGAGGGCCTTATCTAATGGACCCCCTCTGTCTCAGATAATGCCCACGAAAGAGGATGCTACCGGCTCGTCTTAAACAATGTCTCATAGGGATATCTCTGAGGTAATGAAAAATTCAATCCCTGTTCTTTCAATTCTTCAATCTACTGGATAGTAGTAATCCTCGACCAGCCAACGACCACATTCGTCTAGCTACAAATATTTTCATTCTCTGTGAACAGATCAAGAATTGTTAACGAAATGATTAGTTGTACAGAATGAGTGGACTTCTGCAAAAATAAATGAACATCTCACTATAATTATTAACTCTTACAAAGTGAGAACACATTCAAACGATAAAAGACGAATAAATTTTTGTATAGCAAAAATGTTTTCTTCTTAATTCACATTTAGAACCACATACATCTTTGGATGAACTTTGTGTTTCAATGCAATACGAATACTGTGATAAAATAAAAATGACATCGTATCAATAGGTGGAGCCCGAAGGTACGTCGGCCTTGGCTGCTGGATCCCGGGCTCTGTTTCTGGAAACAGTGCGCAGAAGTAATGCAGCTTGCCAGAATGGAGACTATCCCCTAGCTGCGACCTTATATTCTGAAGCTCTTGCCCTAGATCCTCTAAGCCACGTATTGTACTCGAATAGATCTGCAGCTCGTTTAAAAATGGGACAATTTGCTCTTGCTTTACAGGATGCTGTAAGAGCAACGGAACTCAATCCCCAATGGCACAAAGTACAGATACAACACCATATTACATTCAATTATATGAAATCTTGAACTCAAATCAGAAAATTACTTATTCTACGATCAATATTCAATAATCACATGATTAATAAGCTTATGAATCTGTTTCCTCAGGCATATTATCGGCAAGGAGTAGCGCTCCAATGTTTAGGAAGGCACGGAGAAGCCTTGGCAGCTTTCAGCGCTGGTTTGGCCCGAGATTCTTCGAATTGTCAATTGCTATCTGGCCTGGTAGAAGCTTCTCTAAAATCTCCTCTCCGCACGACCCTGGAACCAACTTTTCAGCAACTAAGAGCAATGAAACTGGACGAGTCCCCATTCGTAGTCATATCAGTGGTTGGGCAAGAGCTGCTAGGAGCTGGACAATATCGAGCAGCGGCTGGTGTCTTAGAGGCAGCCTTGTCTATTGGAACATGTAGTCTGAAGCTTAGAGGTTCCGTGTTTTCCGCGCTTTCGAGCGCTTACTGGGCTCTAAATTCGTTAGACAAGGCAATCGGCTACATGCAACAAGATTTAGGTAAACTTTGGGAGGCTTGGAAACGTGATTCTTCGCAAAGTTTTCCAATGAAATTTATCTGTCAGGTTTTTGGAGTATGAATGTATCTCTGATAACACAAAAGATTATTTCTAAGTAATTAGAGAAGGGTCTCAATCAATCTAGTCGAGTCAGTATACTTAAAAAGTGATGGCCTGACGTTTCGGCAGTGGTATGCTGCCCTCATCAGAGGCTATTTATTAAGAAAATACAAAATGATCAATCGTTAGACAATATCCATTTACAAAAGTCAAAATGTAAAATATAAAACAATACGGTTTTTCAAAAGTCAAAAGCTAAATACATGAAAAAAAATATGTGAAAATTTCACGTATTAATTTTTTCACGTATCACCGACTACAATAAGATTATAAGGTAATTTAGTTCCTTCTGACTATCCGATTATAAGCGATTGTGTTTATTGTGTTTATGTGATTTCTATTTTGACTACCATTGTATTTGTTTTGTCTACTTTCCTATCTAACTTCCTTGACACAGTAAATCTGGTCACATATGGGTCAATTTGCTGACCACATATCGTAATTTTTTTTCATGTATTTAGCTTTTGACTTTTGAATTTTTGACCGAATTGCTTTATATTTTACATTTTGACTTTTGTAAATGGATATTGTCTAACGACTGATCATTTCGTATTTTCTTAATAAATAGCCTCTGATGAGGGCAGCATACCACTGCCGAAACGTCAGGCCATCACTTTTTAAGTATACTGACTCGACTAGATTGATCGAGACCCTTCTCTGATTACTTCTTACTTCGAGTGATACCTTCACGATGAATAATTATTTTCAGGTGTTGCACGCTCTTTGGGCGATACTCAAGGAGAATGCAGAGCACATGGTAACCTGGGCTCTGCATACTTTAGTAAAGGGAGCTTTAAGGAGGCTTTAACAGCTCACAGATATCAACTAGTACTCGCAATGAAGTGTAAAGACACCCAGGCAGCTGCGTCAGCATTGACTAGTTTAGGACACGTTTATACAGCTATCGGAGATTTACCAAATGCTTTAGCATCTCACAAGCAATGTGTTCAACTAGTTAAACAAATGGCAGACCGACTCCAAGAGGCAAGAGAAATCGGTAATGTAGGTGCAGTTTATTTGGCAATGGGTGAGTTTGAGAGTGCGGTCGATTGTCATACACAACATTTGAGAATCGCCAGACGTATGGGAGATCGAGTAGAAGAAGCCAGAGCCTTTAGTAATCTCGGATCTTCGCATCACTATCGAAGAAATTTTGGCCAAGCTATGGCTTACCATGAGAACGTTTTGAGAATTGCTCAGGAACTTGGCGATCGAGTTGTAGAAACACGGGCTTACGCTGGACTTGGTCACGCGGCAAGATGCGCAGGTGAGCAATACCACTGCTCAACTCAAATCTGAATAAATAAATTATATCAAACAAGTATCGTCTCAACTATGCTAAAATCCGATCCAACAATCTGAATTCGAAATACGTTATTATATCCGAACATCTAATCTCTATAACCCGCATTATAATTTCAGGAAATAAACATAATTTACTCTTTATTATGATTTAGTGATAATATCTAATCGCCATGCTAGAAAGGCCTGCATAGTTATTAGGCTAGAGATAAGAATTCAAGATTTTCTCTATAATGATTAGATCAAAGCTTAATATTTTGGCTATCATTAGAATAAATGATTGGGTATTCGGTTTACAAGGATCAAAGGTACAGCGTGATTACAAAAGATAATTTGATTTCGTTGTTGCAGCTCTGCGATCTGGACACGAACGAAGTAGAATTGCCTTTTGTAACCCATACCCAGCTCCTCAAGAACCTAATATTAGATTATTCCTATAATTAGCTAAGATAAAAAGCTATTAAGTGAAACTCGATCCAATTCGAAGGTCAGGATCTGATTATAGGTGATCTTGCACAAGCAAAGCTCTGGCATCAGAGGCAGCTGGATGTAGCCCTGGCGACAAAAGATAAAGTGGCAGAAGGACGAGCTTGCAGTAATTTGGGGATAGTGTATCAGCTCTTAGGAGAACATGACGCAGCATTAAAACTCCACCAAGCCCACCTCGGTATTGCCAGAACACTCGGGGATACCGCCGGTATGGGACGAGCATATGGCAATATTGGAAATGCTTACAATGCATTGGGTTACTATGAGCAGGCAATAAAATACCACAAGCAAGAATTGACAATTAGTAAAGAGGTAGTTCAAGATTATTGAGTAACAAGTCATTATTTTCATCTATCCGACGTTAATCTGATTTTTTTATCATAGGTCAATGATCGTAGTTCAGAAGCGAGTACACATGGAAATTTAGCAGTTGCGTATCAGGCTGTACAAGGCCACGAAGCCGCTTTACGACATTATCGAGCTCACCTCGCGATAGCTCGCGAATTGAAAGATGCAGCTGGTGAGGCCTGTGCCTTGCTTAATCTGGCTAACTGTCTCTCATCGCGTGGCAGGTTCGAAGAGGCTGTTCCTTACTATGAAAACTACCTTATGTTATCCCAGGAACTTCACGACGTAGAAGGAGAAGCCAAGGCTTGCCACTTTCTGGGCTACGCTCACTACTGCCTTGGCAATCATAGAGAAGCAGTTAGATATTATGATCAAGATCTAGCGTTGGCCAAAGATTTGCAAGATAAATCTGGCATGGGAAGAGCTTATTGTAATTTAGGACTTGCCCATTTAGCTCTTGGAAATTTGGACACAGCTTTGGAATGCCAGAAGTATTATTTAGGTGAATTTCATTAACTATACTATATTATTGGCTAGAAAACACCGAGTGTATATTCAATCTACTTGATATTCTTGTGTCTAGCAATTGCTCACATGACAAAACATCTGGCTGGAAAATTTCGAGCTCTAGGAAACATAGGGGACTGTCTTTTGCGCCTTGGAGAAGCTGAAGAAGCTATAAAGATGCATCAGCGCCAGTTGAGTCTTGCCCGTCAGGCGGCCGACCGGAGTCTTGAGGCCGCGGCGTACGGAGCTCTCGGCATTGCACATCGAGCAACTAAGAATCTAGACAAAGCCCTCGGATTTCATACCCAGGAACTTACTTTAAGACAAGAAGCAGGAGACCTAAGAGGCGAGTGCCGAGCTCATGGAAATTTAGGCGCTGTTCATATGGCTCTAGGCCAGTACACGCACGCTGTTAAGTGCTACCAAGAACAATTAGAAAGAGCTAGAGAATTAGCAGACTCTGGAGTCGAGGCCCAAGCTCTGGGTAAGTTCATTTATCCTCAGATATAGAACAGCTTGGATATAAGAGGCGAATAATCGCAAGAATATAATCATGTTCTTGTTTTTGCTTTACAGGAAATCTGGGCATAGCTAGACTCAACATGGCCCATTACGAAGATGCGATTGGGTATTTTGAGCAGCAATTAGCAACTTTAGAACCATTATCAACAGGCACAGCGTTACTTGACAAAGCAAGAGCTCTGGGTAATCTTGGTGACTGCTACGAAGCATTGGGAGACCCGGAAGAAGCGATTAAATGCCACGAGCAACAACTGACTGCCTCTACTAGACTCAGAAGTGTTAGGGACCAAGAAAGAGCTTATAGGGGACTTGGCAGAGCACGCGAAGCTCTGGGAAATTTGCAACAAGCTTTGGTTTGCTTTGAAAAAAGATTGGTAGCAGCACATGAAGTCGATAGTCCTGAGGCAAGAGGTGCAGCTTACGGTGATTTAGGTATGCGGAGTAATCGCACAGATATCTCTCTTTGAAAAAGTCGTTTTAACAATACCAATTCACCGGTTTCCACTACAATTATCATTCTGAATATAGGAAGAGTACATGCGGCATTAGGCAATCATGAACAAGCTGTTAGCTGTCTATCTCATCAACTAACTCTCGCAAGAGGTTTGGGCGACCGAGCTGGGGAAGCTGAAGCAGCCAGTGGTCTTGGTGCCGTTCATCTTCTCATGGATGACCCAAGCTCGGCTCTGCGACATCATCAACTAGAGCTGTCCATAGCAGAGGGATTGGATGCGGCTGGACTACAAGCCAGAGCTTGTGCTAATCTCGGAGCAACGCAAGAGGCTCTTGGGCAATTGGAAGAAGCTATTAGATTACAGGAACAATCATTAAGTTTGGCTGCTGCGGCTGGTGATCAACCGGCCCGAGCAGCTGCCTTCTCTAGCTTAGGTCGCCTTCATCATCTGCGAGGAGATCTTTCGCGAGCCCTGAGTTACCTACAATCTGGACTCTCGTTATCTGAAGGATTAGGTCGTAGAGAAGAAGCTGCCAGGTTGAGACATAGACTGGGTTTGGTACACTGGGAAGCCGGGGAATCAACGACCTCGGTAGAGCAGCTTGAAAGGGCAGCAAATCTATTAGAATCTTTGGATGGTTGCCCGCCACCTCCATCTGGTCAACCTAGCAGATCAGATCTGCTCTCTAACACCTACAGAATGTTACAGAAGGTTTTGGTGAGCCTGAATAGAGCAGAAGAGGCGTTAAATTGGGCGGAAAGATCCCGAAGATGTAGGAGTAGGAACGTAGAAGATGCGACGCATTATTCGGAAATAATAGACCGTCAGAGAGGAGTTATCTTGTACTTTAGTGAAGCCGAAGCTGAATTACATGCTTGGTGTTTAGCGCCGGGTAGAGGACTGCTGAGATTCCACTCCGCGACTCTCGAGGATGGAATAAGCTTGGAGAAGAGGGTTTCTCTGGCTCGTGAAGCGCTGCTTGGAGAGTCTAACGAGCCTCTGGAAGAGCCAGGGAAAATGCCATCAAGAGGACACCGTTTGAACGCAAGTTCTTACAGTTTGAGTAGTTTATTCAGCGTTGGATCTGTAAGTTCTAGAGCCGGAAGTGCGCGGTGGGGTAGAGGAGTCAAAGGTCCGGTCTGGCAAGCACCAGCTCACGTTCAAAGCCTCTACGATCTTCTGCTAGCACCTTTTGAAGACCTTTTACCACCAGCAAGAAAGGAACTTATTTTAGTAGTAGAAAAATCTTTGTACTTGGCACCTCTGCCTGCACTACAAGCCAGCCCAGGGGAAGACTATCTCTGCGAAAGATTTTCCTTACTCGTGGTCCCCTCGCTAGCTGCGTTGAGGCGGAGATCGAGGACCCCGATGCCAGAGGGTGGAGCAACGGTAGCTGCTCTGGTAGCGGGAAATCCAAATATCCCAGAGGAAATCAGGGAAGAATATGGCTGGCCAGAAAGCGTTATATCGGCGGAAACAGAGGCAGGAATTGTTGCGGAGCTTCTAGAGTCCCGACCATTGATTGGTCAGTCACGAACGAAAGATTATGATCGTGAATCTATAACTATAATTGAAATTAAGTGAATAAGGAATTATAAATTGGTTTTCCTTTTCAGGCACTGAAGCTACAAGATCAGCTGTCTTAAGAGCTTTACCAGATGCCGAGTGCGTTCACTTGACAACTCCCGTTCTATGGAAATCAGCAGGCCTGGCATTGACCGCGGATCAGCGCGAAGAACCATCAGATAAACCAGAATACCTATTGACCTGCACTGATATAACAAGATTGAGATTAACGGCCCGATTAGTTGTGATATCTAGTGGTCATTGCTGGAGTGGAGGTGAAAATACGAGCGCAAGTTCAGACGGAATTCAACAAATGGTTAAAACTCTACTAGGCGCCGGAGCTCAATGTGTTTTAATAGGAATGTGGCCTGTCCCACCAACAGCTGGAAGTATATTATTGAGAGCTTTTTATAGCGCAATGCTGCAAGGTGCTAGAGCATCTAGAGCGCTGGCTGAAGCCATGCAAACTGTACAACATACCAGGCATTTTGCACACCCAGCTAATTGGGCTGGATGGCTTCTTCTGGGAGGAGACGCTAGACTTTCAAATAAGGTGAAGCCATTTGTAGCATTAAAAGAATGCAAGTCTTATATTATATTGTTTTCTTCAATCTTTTTCTCTTGACCTAATGAATGAACGACTAATCATCATTTTTCAGAATTTTTAAAAAGAGTTGGACAACTTAACAGAATTGCTGATAATCTTTTTAGGTGGCACTCATGGGTCAGGCATTAGCAGAGCTTTTACGGAGTGGTCCAGATCAGAGCCGAGATGCGCTGAGAGTCACTCTACATTTGGTTGAGAAATCTTTGCAAAGAATACACAGAGGTCAAAAGAACGCAATGTATACAACACAGCGTAGCATTGAGAATAAAGTCGGCGAAGCTGCTGGCTGGAGAGAACTGCTTATGTCAGTAGGGTTTAGATTTGAACCAGCTGGCAATGGAATACCATCGTCGGTATTTTTCCCCCAAAGCGATCCTGAAGAGAGATTAACTAGATGTAGTGCCAGCTTACAAGCCCTGCTCGGATTGGGACCTGCTTCTCTACACGCTCTTGTCAGGCTATTACAGGTATTTCTTGCATTTTTCAGATTAATTCTTCTTTTTAGTTCTTTATCCTTATTTGTTTGTAGCTAATAATTCCTAAACCTTACAAATATGTAATTATCTTTATAATTATCTCTACTAAAGGTGCCAGAAGCCGCCGAGGATGTTATTTCAGCAATGCGAAGAGCCAGCTGTGCAACTGAAGGCCAAGAAGTTAGTTTACCAGTCAGAGTATGGCGAGCTGCGGGATCACACGAGCTTTTCGCTAGCTTAGGATTCGATTTGATGGAAGTAGGACAATCGGAAGTTACATTAAGAACCGGAAAGCAGGCTTCGCGTAGAGCTGTGCAATTCGCATTACAGGCACTACTCGCTCTGTTTGGTGGGCATTCCCATTTTATTTGATAAATCATAGGATTAAGTATTTTTTTCTGCCAAGAGGAGATATCCTGATTATTCGATTGCCTACTTTTTACTGTCAACAGACACCCAGGAGGCTCCAAAAAGTCTCAGTCTAGATTCCAGCAGCTCTATGGAAAGCTTGGCCTCGGTAGCACAGACTGAAAAAGTGCCCCCAGATCCGCCGAGACTAGGAGGAGCTTTTGCAAGCTATGTCCGTCATCGAGGAGAACCAGATGGAAAGACTACCGAAGCACCCAGCATTCCGATTTCTCAACCATCTCGGAGTAACTGCGGAGGTATTAAATGCAACAAAGTATAATTAGCGTTCATGATTTGATCAATTTGTATAACATTCGCCCTGTTCCTTACAGGAGAATCAGACGCTGCTTTTACTCCGAGTCCTCCGGTAGCCTTGAATCTCAACCATCAAACTCGTATAAGAAACTTATACCCTGATCAAAATGCAAGACCTGGATCTAGTTCTAGCAGTTCAGCAACAGACTGGGAAAGCGGACATGCGACTGTCCTGCGACGTCAGCCGCTTCCACCGCTGCCTGCTACCGTATTAGAAAGATTGAGCGTGAGGACAGAAATTGGTCCTAGTTCGCCTAGAAAACCTCGTCATCCTACTTCAAGCGAAGACATCAATCCACAGAGTGAAAATTCTCAGCCGTCGGAAGCACATCCTCATAATTTGAGAAACCTGGCCACATCGTTGACCAGTTTAACGCGAGAGTTAACTCCGACTATATCCGAAGTATACCATGAGAGAAATCTAGGCCTCGGCTTAGCCCCGTCTTTGTCTAAACTCCTAGAGGAAGTTGGCTCTGTACAAGATAATGATCAGAATCAAATTCCAAGAGCGACACATAGCCAGACACAAAACTGGCTGCAAAATGAACCGGAGTTATGCCGAAGAGATGAAGCTGACGGTAGATCGATAGCCGAATCACAGTGCAGCGCGACAAGCTCTAATAAAATACATAGGAAGGCTCCCCCACCCCCAGTATAGATTATTTATGTTGTGTATTGTTGCAAGTCGAGACTCTTCTGCGGAGTAACGGTGTTAGATATTGGAAGAAACATGATGAAATTAAATCCATTTAATTAGCATGTTTAATAAGTAGTATCAGTTAACGTATCTATAGAATCAAAGTTATAGGTGTTGCGAAGTAAAATTGGTAAGATTATTAGCGATAGTATTATACGCCTAGAAACTATAAAAGGAAAGATTTATTGAATGACTGATAATTTAATGTTGTACAAATGAATGTAACGTGTTATGGCTGAAGTGAAAATATGAACAATCTCCTCTTACGTTTAACACCTTTTTCTCCATATTCTTAAGTGCAAAATAAAAGTGTACTATATTATCTATAAGACTTCTGTATGTAAGATATTATTACGTATTATGAACTAATGAAATAAACTCAATCATCGCACATGCCTTCAGTCAAAACAATTCGCATTCCAATCGTTCAATTGTTTCATTTTACTTTCCTCATATTCATTCTGAGAAAGAAAGAGAATATCTCATTTTTGTGGCAACGGCTTTGCTTATTATACCAAGTCAACTAACTCGATATTTAATTTTTTGAGAACATACTTTATTTATTGATAGTAACAAAAACTTTAAAATAATTTCAGGTGCCCTGTCACCTGGTCTATTAATCCATCAGGACCTGGACCAATCCCACAAACAGTTTTACTACCAGATGCTATTTGGGTTCGACCCGCATCTCTGACTATGTTTGATAAAAGACCGATGGCTTTTGCACGATTGGCCAGTTCTATCAGAGCTGCCTCACTGTCCACCTAGGGAATAGAAAGCAAATATAAAATTAAGAATTGTCACAATTCAGAAGAATGAGGAAATTGGGATTGAATAAGCTTACCTTCAACGTTATTTTCGCCTGACCACAGTCTTCCCATTCTCTTAAAAGTTTTGGATGTTTTCTAGCCAATTTGTAGGCAGCTACTGCGGCGTGAGAACATTGCGCAGCGATCTTTCCTTTGCCCATTTTTAGGTCTGTTCTTACGACTAATACTAGCTTGTAGTTACTGTCATTGTCCGAGAATAACTGTTTGAATATTCGAAGCGTGAAGATGAATAAAATTATCGGAAATATATGATTTTCAGTAATACTAATTATTGTTAACGATTACTTGTAGTACATACCGTCATATTTTTTTTTTCGTTTTCAAAATCGTCCGCTACTTTCGAACCTGACGTATCCCCGTGCCGGAGTAATTTGAATAAACTGTAGCTCAGTCCTAAACCGAGTCCCAATAAAAATTTATGATCTGATCCAAACTCCATTATTATTCGTAGAAATTCCATTTTTCAATAAATTCAACAGCTGAAATACACGCGCTTGTTTATTATTATATTCTACATACGCAAGCGTGTGCAAGCTATGATAACCTCTGACTTAACCTCTCGTACAGTACACGTGGAATAATAAAATTACTTGACAAACTTTTAAATGGTTCAGTTTTTCCGGTTAAAACTTTAAACTGTAATTGCAAGGGTAAAAATAAGTCATATATGTATTACATACACATATATAGTATATACAATAATTAGCAGAAATAAAGTATGTAGTATCAATTTGGTGTTAACTTTTTTTATTATGTTGGTAGTACTCGACGCATGCGTCCTGTGGTTTAAATGGTAAACGACAAGTGGCGCCGGGGGCGTTGATTCTGCTGTCAGAGTAGACAGTTCATTCACCATTTCAGGATTTTTGTAGATACACAGGTAAATCCTAAACTACTTTTAAGTTTATTGCAAAAAGTTCCAAATCTGGGGGATACTAGGTTCCCGAATACCAGAGTCATAATATTCTTAAAAAAGACCGATTGCTCTTTTTTTATTCATTAATTCAATCAATTGATTTTACTCCACGACGCACAACTGGCATTCAAACTTATCCGTAAAATTCCATTACACTAATCGTTACTCATTAGCTATTAATTTCTCTAATAAAATCTCTCCTCTTCAACACCTCAACACATTTCTTTTCGTCTATTTCATTCGCCGATAAGGTTATGGCGAGTTAATTTCTCATTGATTTTTCTCGGCTTCGAGAGTTACCGTGATCATACTATAGTATAGAATTCCATACACATGCATGTATCACATTGATCCACCCAACGTGTCAGATTGAGTTATGAACGTGTCGCTAATTGTTTGCAAGCCAGTCTATAATAATCGTGTTATCAGAATGAAATAATCGAAAAACGTCTATCATTTCGTGATTCACTAATAAAAAAAATATTATTCAAAGCAGTAACAATGACCGATTCCAAATATTTCACAACGACGAAGAAGGGTGAAATCTTTGAGCTGAAATCAGACTTGAACAATGACAAGAAAGAAAAGAAAAAAGAGGCTGTGAAAAAGGTATATTATTGACGTTAATTTATAGCCGTTAATAAAGTATTATTTAAAAGTCGGTTAAATTAACAAAGAAATTTTCCCCCTTGCCTTCGAATTAGGTCATAGCTTCTATGACGGTGGGGAAAGATGTCTCCGCTCTTTTTCCCGACGTAGTAAATTGCATGCAGACGGATAACCTGGAGCTAAAAAAGCTAGTATACTTGTACCTGATGAACTATGCCAAAAGCCAACCGGACATGGCGATCATGGCAGTAAACACCTTCGTCAAGGTAACGTAGATTAGCAATTTTTCTCAAATATTAAAATAACCAGAGTTTGTATATTTACGCATTTTCTATATTATCTAAATGTTTATTTTAAATAAATATATTCCTTATACATGGATCGTTGTGCAAGTCTATTATCTATAGGCTTGGAGGCAAGCTGTTAAACAGGATACAACGTTCGGAAATAATTTCATACAATCATAATATTATATAACATATACCTATCTTTTTTCATTTACGAACACGGCAAGCTGCGATTTGTTTTTCATCTTGCTTCATAATAATATATCCCGTTGATCACATCATCATTTCATCCTTGAATATCTGAATATTTTTATTGATATTTGAAATTGGACGCAGAGAATAATGAACTAATAATTTTATTGATTGAATTGCACATTTTTTTAAGTACCACGAGTATGAATGATAAATTATCGTTATTCTTATTCTTATTTGAATATAATTTTGTTGAATCGTTTTCTAATTGTTGCGGTGTATTGTTGGCTCGTGTTCTTTGAAAAATGACCAATTTAGTTGCATACTAAGATAAGTGACTAATAATTATAACTAATAAGCAATAAAAATGGTGACGGTGACCAATCTGTCCTTTTTCGTTCTGACACGCAAAAGGAGCTAGCGACATCTCCGATGACAAAGGTACACATACCCTTTTCTATATCTTAAAACTCACGGGTTGAGATCTAGATAGCCACTGCTGTGACTAGACTTGAATCCCTGGCTTGCCCGATTTTTGCGTAGGACTGTGAGGACCCAAACCCCCTGATCAGAGCCCTGGCTGTACGAACGATGGGATGCATTCGAGTGGATAAGATTACCGAATACCTCTGCGAACCTCTTCGCAAATGTCTCAAAGACGAGGATCCCTATGTACGTAAGACAGCAGCTGTTTGTGTCGCCAAGTTGTACGACATTAACGCAGCTCTTGTCGAAGATCAGGGATTTCTGGATCAACTAAAGGATCTTTTGTCCGACAGTAATCCCATGGTGAGAAACTCTATGTTTATTTCCTTCTTCCAACCTTTCAAACTAACAACCAGAATTTTTACTTAGCCTTTAACTTGCGTAATGTTACTTGAATTCCGTCGCTGACAATCAATTTTTTACCGAGGTTGTGGCAAACGCGGTCGCCGCTCTGTCAGAGATTAATGAAGCCAGTCCTAGTGGGCAGCCGTTGGTAGAGATGAATGCTCAAACTATCAACAAGCTGCTTACAGCTTTGAACGAATGCACGGAATGGGGACAGGTCTTCATTCTTGATTCCTTGGCCAACTATTCACCAAAAGATGACCGTGAGGCGCAGAGTATCTGCGAAAGAATCACCCCACGTCTTGCTCATGCAAACGCAGCTGTAGTTCTCTCAGCCGTCAAGGTTGTCATTTTTACTATATTTGCACATATATTTCATTTATCTTACTTACATTAAGACTATATTTAGTTTTTTCCTGTTGAAATATTCATTTCAGATTTGGTAGTCGCTTAGTATCAATAATTCACAATGATTTCGTTTTAGTAATAGAAAATAAGAGTCTGTGAATCGATTAAACAGATATGGTCAGCTGTACTTAGAAATAAATTGATAGGAGCTTATCTGAGATTGTAAAACATGAAATAGAAAGTTGATTTTTTGAATATTGTGTTTAGGTGCTGATGAAACTTATGGAGATGCTGCAATCCGAGTCTGACTTTGTCGGTACTCTTACGAAGAAATTAGCACCACCTTTAGTTACTCTTCTGAGCTCAGAACCTGAAGTCCAATACGTTGCTTTGAGAAACATTAATTTGATTGTGCAGAAGAGACCAGATATACTGAAACATGAGATGAAAGTATTCTTCGTCAAATACAATGACCCGATCTATGTGAAACTTGAAAAATTAGATATCATGATCAGATTGGCCTCTCAAGCAAACATTGCTCAAGTTTTGTCCGAGTTAAAAGAATATGCGACCGAAGTTGACGTAGATTTTGTCAGAAAAGCTGTTAGAGCCATCGGACGTTGTGCTATCAAAGTCGAACCTTCTGCTGAACGCTGTGTTTCAACTCTTCTGGACTTGATTCAAACGAAAGTAAGTAATACCCTATTAATTGAATTTGCAATTTTTTTTCTTTTTTCGCACTTCCAATTGACATTTTAGGCAGATTCACTTCTTACAAATGCATTATTGATATAAATTTGTAATATTAGGTGAACTACGTAGTTCAGGAAGCAATCGTTGTGATCAAGGACATATTCCGAAAATATCCCAACAAATATGAGAGTATAATATCAACCTTGTGCGAAAATCTGGACACCTTAGACGAGCCTGAAGCTAGAGCATCGATGATTTGGATAATCGGAGAATATGCAGAAAGGATTGATAATGCTGATGAATTATTAGAAAGTTTCCTCGAAGGTTTTCACGATGAAAATACACAGGTGCAGTTGCAGCTGCTCACTGCGATCGTGAAATTATTCTTGAAAAGGCCCACGGACACTCAAGAGCTGGTACAACAAGTACTTAGTCTCGCGACTCAGGATTCCGACAATCCAGACCTTAGGGATCGTGGATTTATTTACTGGCGATTACTTAGCACGGATCCGGCAGCTGCAAAGGAAGTTGTGTTGGCGGAAAAGCCTCTGATCTCAGAAGAAACTGATCTTCTAGAACCGGCACTCTTGGACGAATTAATCTGCCACATATCCAGTCTTGCCTCTGTTTATCACAAGCCACCGACAGCCTTTGTAGAAGGAAGAGCAACTGGAGCAAGGAAATCACTACCAGCTAGAAGCAACTCTAACGAAGAAACAGTACAGCGAACTCCACAGCCTCAATCCCAAGTTATACCTGCTCAGGATTCTCTGATCGGAGATCTCCTCAGCATGGACATTGGTGAGAATAATTTAGGTGTAAAACTTGGATAAAGTTTGTATTTTTTACTCGGAAAAGAACAACAGAGTACAAAAAATGTTGTTTTCTTTTCAGGTGGTCCGAGCGCCGCTGCACCAGCTCAACCTTCACAGACTGGAATGGGCTTAGATCTGTTAGGCGGGGGACTTGATAGTATCTTAGGTTCTGCAGACCCTGTCAGCAGCGCACCTGCAATATCGCAAACTACGACTGGACTTTTGGGTGACATATTCGGCTTCAGTCAAGCTCCAACGTCCTACATAACACCAAAAGTTAACTGGCTTCCAGCTGAGAAAGGAAAAGGATTTGATGTTTGGGGCACATTCTCTAGGAAGTAAGCATTGAGCGAGGATAATGAATACTGATACATATTTACAATATTGATAAGCTTAATCTAATGAAAATCTGAATAAACTTTTCAGGAATGGACAAATCAGTATGGATATGATATTTTCTAACAAAGCAATGCAACCGATGGGTGGATTTGCGATTCAGCTTAATAAAAACAGTTTTGGTTTGACGCCAGCTGCGCCCTTGCAAGTCGCCGGTCCTCTAAACCCGGGTGCTAGTATCGAAACAAGTGTTATATTGTCAACTGCTGGTGCTGTACAGCGAATGGATCCTTTGAACGATCTACAAGTTGCCATGAAGAACAATATCGGAATATTTTACTTTGCTTGTCTTGTACCAATGAACGTTTACTTTACCGAAGACGGACAATTGGATAAAAGAATTTTCCTGACTACTTGGAAAGATATACCAGCTCAGAACGAGGTATGTAAATCGTTATTCATTCAGCGATTCATGATCGGAATAATTCTCATGGATAAAGCAGATTTTTCAAAGAGTAGGGAAATGTTTTACAAAACTTTCATTTTCGGTAACAGGTACAGTACACGTTGACTGGGGTCATGCTCACCGCCGACCAAGTAGTACAAAAGATGCAACAAAATAACGTGTTCACAATTGCGAAAAGAAACGTTGAAGGGCAAGATATGCTATACCAATCTCTAAAATTGACAAATAACGTCTGGGTTCTAAATGAGCTTAAAATTCAACCAGGGAATCCCAACGTTACTGTGAGTATCGAGTGTTTGATAAATTGAAAATTTCTTCTCTATACATAATTAATACGTGTGATTGAAATAAAATGCTAGAATGTGTAAGCTAATAGCGTGTATTGTTTTTTTTTTTGACAGCTTTCGTTAAAATCACGATCAGTAGAAGTGGCTGGAGGAGTATTTGCGGCTTATGATGCAATTCTTCATTCGTGAATCCATGGAACATCATTTCCAATCGAAGAGAAATAACCGGTTACGAATCTTATTAATAATTAATAAATAAATTAAAACGAATGCGTTGTTTAGATTTCTCCAGAAAAAAAATCTGTTTAAAATTTTACAAATCTTATATGTCGTGTCACGATTTGCTGCGAAATTCCGCACTCTAAATACTACATGCATAATTCAGTTCTTGAATTAAATACAGAACTAATCCCATGAAAGGGGGGGTATATAATGTATATTCATTTTATGAAGATATATACTTTGTTTAAATTAAAACCGCGATCATTATTGATATTATACAAATATTGAAATAAATATAAACTATTGAACTAGGTATATACATAATTATTGTTTTCAAATAGCCACAAAACATTTATCAATTGTAGGCTACATGATGTATATTAATAAAATGAAGAAATATGATATATAAACTGATAATTATGATCATCCAACTCTCATTAGCCTTCGATCTGCGAATTTACAAAAAGTATCCTACTTCTGATATTATATCTCTGTACACGTTTTCTAACTTCCTTGAATTATTCTATTCCAGGAGTTTTGTGCAGTGAAAAAAAAATATTTCCAGAAATGGACAAGATAATTTGATAAAAATTTAATCATCAACTAATGAAAACAATGAGACGCAGTGTTTCTACTGTTTCGTATAGAATGTAAAATAATGATACCTAGAAAATTTAAGAAATTTCTATAAATTTGAGTTTGTAAATCGATTTAAATAATTCAAATGAATAGCGTGAAATTGAATTAAACAAAGAGGAAGAGGAAAAAGGTATGGCAATGACTAGACACAAGTTTTTTTTTTTTTAGTTTTCAGTTTTTTTCAAACATTTATTCAGTGAATGTAGAGTTAGACATTAGGCGAGTCAGATACATTAGCACTGAGGCTTCCTTCTGAAAGAGCATCCTTCGGTGAGGCGAGCTTTACCTCCGGTTGACGTGCACAGGATTGTTCGGCATCCGTCACATTCAACTGCTCGCTGGGCATGTGAGAAGATAGTTTTTATCGCATAACAACCAGGGCATTTGACATCCATGAAATAACTGTTGGGCTTCTGCACCAATCTCTTCAGCTTATGGCGTCTTTTCTCCTCAGCTGGGCTGGGATGCAGGAAATCGCGAGCTAAGGGCATTCTAGAAAGAAATAACTTTTTTTAACACTCTCACCTCGACCAGACTTGTTAAATTAACTACTAATTTTTTTTCCTTTTTTTCATTTGGGAAAAAAGCAAAGTGTTCATTGAAAGGCATAAATTTTGTGTACAAAGGTGATTATTATTATTAAGGAATTTCAATTCAAATCTATAGACGTGTAATAATACGCCGTTTTTTCTTGTTTTTTTTTTCCTCCTTCATATTATCGTTCGATTTAGGCCTGAAGTAAACGCGGACTATGTATGTTGGTTAATGTGGAAGGTCGTAGTTTTTGATATTTCGATAGTGGAATAATAGAGGTTACAATTTAGGCGTGATTCTACCATGCTTACAGATTATTGTGCAACTTGACGGAAGACGAAGCGGAAATACGCTGCTTGTTGCGGCAAATGAAAAGTGTGATCGTTTGCTAGTTGACCAAGAATTCGACGTCTAATGTTGTATTGATTCCAATTATGTGAATTTTATTGTATTCGGGTGTAATATGATGGGTAAAGTGGAATTCTCGAGAGGGAGACGACGTTTGACCGCGTCGAGATGCAACCCGGTGGCTGTTACAAGATTTACAGATCGAATTGTCCGGAAAATTAATGATGGTTATTTACAGGAATATGGAATAGAGATATTTAAACATTTACTTACGTGATTTATTCAGTATTTCACCTTAAATTCGACAATTAAAACTCCAGCCACGTGTTTGTAGCGCGAACGCAGAACTGGAAAGGACTGAATATAGTAGCGGTTTTATTTGTCTCGCGAGTTTGAGCCAACTGTGGAGAAATAAATCCCCATCATTATAGGAAGAAAAACATCAATAAACAGGAGATTCCCGATGTATTCAAGCGATAGATTAAAAAACGTTCGATTTTTGTTCAAATCTACAAAAAGCAATCCGAAAAGCCTCGAATTATCCCAAAATTGAAACAACGCGTTAAATATTTTTTGATTCAAATAATTTTCGTCCTTATGACGAACATATAGGTATGTCATACCGTTAATTTCTAGTTACATTCCACCAAAGTTTTTCTACTTAAACAAAAATAAGTTTTTATTTACATATTTCACTACTTAATTCATATATATATTGCATGTCTAAAAATCATATAATCCAATGTGGTATAATGCTTATGAGATATATTGGAATTTCCCGTAAACCATTATAAACTTTTCCTTGCGGACAACTTGTTGACCTATTTATTACCTACCTACCCAAGAATATATACCTAGCTTTGTAAATGAAAGATAATTTTGCAACGGATTGTACTCGAATGACGTCATTCAAAATCAGCCGCCGCAGGGGAGGGGGCGTCGTGCCAGCAGGCAGCAGCACTAGCAAGTAGAAGTGAAGGAAGGTAGTGTGCGTGTGGCTGTTGGCAAAGAGATAGCGAACCTAGCGAAGGAAGGGTGGACTTTTCCCGTCAAACCTAATTTATCCCCGGTCCATGTGCTTTGCTGACTGAAAATGCTCATCAAGGAATTGTGAGTTTTAATAGTAAACTAAATTTCGAACACATCGTGTACGCGGAATGGCCGATTTTCGCTAAACTTAAGCAAAAAGCTGGAGAGGGTGGTTACTAATCTTTAACGAAAGGGAGGAGGGGGGGGTGGTGGCCTCATCCCTGCAATATTCTAAGGGGGTATTGGCGCAAGAAGGGGCAAGCGCAACAAAAAAGAAAAGAAAAAAAAAACGAATTATACAATGAACATAAAAATCTATTATACTCAATGCGAAATAGTTACGATTACTTTTCTTCAATCCTTTATGCTAATTGAGTGACTATTTTTGATTAGTCATATGTATTGTCATTGCATTATGAGTTAGGTATTCTTTTACACACACAGTACAAACTTACGGGAAATATATTATTTCAAGGCCATTTATACTGAAAACTTAAAGTGTCAAACTTTGACAGTATGCTACATATAGATTGTTTTCTGTTACAGTCGTGTCACTTTGCCCCTCACCGTCGAAGAGGTATGTTAATAATAATAATGAGTCATAAATAAAGTTCGATTTTATGAGACTTTTTTCTATTTCATATTCTTCATTCAATTTAAATAGGATTTTCTGCTGAAAGAAATAGTCTTAATTTAACGTTGCATAATATCCCTTCAATATACATACCTACAGCTCAGTTAAATATTGTTTACCTATTATTTCCGCATTCTTAATTATGCAGTAAAATGTGATGTTACCACTTATCAGATAATTAAATAACAACTGATAAAACTCCGCAATTATTATAGAACTGGTTTTATACATAATTGCGTGACATGCCGAACTGTGAGATGTCGAATCATCCTATATTTACAACAATTATATCATGTCTTGATCCATTAGTCGACAATTTATCGATCATGAAAAGAAATTCGCTGTTACAGCATCTAGTCTTCCAAGTGATATGAAAAAGTTTATCGCCTTAATAAATATAAAAAGAATTTTATGTTGAAAGAAATTAATCATTTTTCATCTTCGATAGCTCAATAACTGATAATGTCCACAGTACCAGGTGGCACAATTGTTCTCTGTCGCCGAGGCGAGTAAAAACAATACAGGAGGTGGAGAAGGCATTGAAGTTTTGAAAAATGAACCATTCACTGACTACCCTTTACTGGGAGGAAAGTACTCGTCAGGACAATACACTTATAAAATTTACCATTTAGCCAGCAAAGTTCCTGCGTTTATACGCCTCTTGCTGCCAAAAAATTCTTTGGAAATACACGAGGAAGCATGGAATGCTTATCCTTACTGCAAAACTGTTATAACTGTAATTATTAATCACTTACTTCACTCTCAACGAATAATGGAATTTTCCATCATTTTATATACGTTATTTATTGGCCTTGTGTCTATTTAGAGTAACTGTTTTCAATGCCTTCCAGAACCCAGGATACATGAAGGACAATTTTATCATTATGATCGAATCTTTCCACATTGGAGACGTAGGAAATCAGAACAATGTAAGTCGCTATTATTCGCATTATATTTATCTGATACTTTTAGGAATTCTTTATTGCTTGAACTTTTTCTCTCACAAATTTCAATAAATGGAACTAAAAGTAGAAAGATGTTGATGTATTAACGTATCGTGTGTGACATTTGATTACAGTTGTGCTTATGCATCTTAAACTTGTTTATGTTCATGCGTATGTAGGCTGCTTTAATATCTTGACTAGGAGTCATAGTCTGACCTTATCTAATCGTTGGATAATCTTATCCCATTCAATATCTAAAGGTATGAAATTTGATTTCAGGTGCATGAATTGCCGGCTGACAAATTGAAAATCAGAGAAATTGTTCATATAGACATAGCTAACGATCCAATTGCTAGCGCTGATTATAAGCCGGACGAAGATCCGACCACTTTTCATTCCCAAAAGACAGGCCGAGGGCCGCTGGTCGGAAAGGAATGGAAAAACAATGTCCAGCCTGTTATGACTTGTTACAAATTGGTAACTTGCGAGTTTAAGTGGTTCGGTCTGCAGACCAGAGTTGAAAACTTTATTCAGAAGGCGGAACGGCGTTTATTCACCAATTTCCATAGGCAGGTATTCTGCTGGATGGATCGTTGGTCGGGACTAACAATGGCAGACATCAGGGCTATCGAGGATAACACTAAGGAAGAACTGGATAGAGTAAGACTCATTTTTGTATTATATTTTCTCATCATTCAATTTTTCCACTCGAGGTGCTCTGGAAATTTTCACTCTGTTGTTTTATCTATGCTGATAACAATTTTGTCTCATAATAAACTAAGATTAGTACAAAGTCTGTGGTAGAATATGACTAAGCTAATTTATTACAGCTACTTGAGTTGTTGTTATAATAAAAATATCGATGACAGTAAAGAATCAGCGTAGCAGATGGACTATACGATGAATTGAGTCGAAGAATGGTTTAATTCATGTATTCTCTTTTACTTTTCTTTATAGCAACGACACCAAGGCGAAGTACGAGGTATGCGGGCTGAAGATTGAGACTTTGGTGCTCATTTATGGATAAGATTAAACAATTTCATTAAACACAGAGATAGGTATATACAGCCATACTTGGGTCCGTGGTATCGGAAGAGTTTTCAGATATTTTCTGTCTAGAATACAGCAACGCATGTATTATTATTATTACCACCACCACTTTAATTTATTTATATTTACAAATGTTTTAGATAGATATACCTACTGTCAAAGATTACTATTATTAATAATATAAAAATATTAAATCTGGGGGGGAAGGGGGGCCCTATTAAACAAATAATTGTTTCAGATGAGGTTTAATGGAAACCGATATAGACAATTGAATAATAATAATAATAATAATAGTAATAATAATAATAAATAGCATAGTAGCTGGATAATATTAAAGTTATAAACGTTCGTTAACAAGCAATTAACAAATGCTTGCTGCGGAAGGCTTGTGCGAGTATGGGGTGCTCAAGAGTCGTAGCACTGCATGAAAATCGTAGTCAAATATTTTCAAAAATAAAAAAAAATAAAAATACAAAACCTGCCGATTAGAGAACTGTCAGCCTAGTCAATTGATATTAATATAAAACAAGTGTTCAAGATAAATTAATCTTATAAGGGAAAAAATTGAAAAAAAAAACATTACAAAGACAATGTTTCTGCATTGAATGGTCGTATAACGATTTGGGAGCATGGCTCAATAAATGAACACCATTCTAGCAGCTTTATTTTTTAAATACTTTATCTGATTTTTTGTCACTGTTTAATTATTTTGAGCAGATTAAAGTTGGACACAAAAAGACATTTTATTTTTTAGAGACTTTGTAATTTTGTGCACTTATAAAATTTCATCTAAATATCTAGTTTGTCAAGTTCAGCGGATCAGTTATTCTTTAACTTATAGACACATATTTTTAATGTGAGATATTCTAGTTGAATAGTAAATTGAAGAGTGAGACAAGTATTTCGTTGAATGAACTTCCCCATTGTATTTAAAATATGATATTTAAAATACGACAAACTGTCCAGAATTAAAATGACACATGTCATTTCGATAGAGTGAAATATTAAAATATATATATACACATATATATAGATATATATATAATTTCTTATGCTTCCCAATGATATTTCGTGTGGTAACTAAATTAACTTTAGTTTCTATCCGAAAGAGATGAGTTTTTTTTTTATCAAGTCATCATATTATTTTCTTCTGCTTTGTATGCAACACTTTTTTTTCTCTCTCTCCCTCTCTAGAGTCTTGAGCATAATTAACAATGCTAATGATAAACTGGAAGCGAATATTTTTTGCATTTTACTAGGCTAATTAGTTGAATATATTCACCGGCGTATTTTTGGCATTTGACTACGATCTCAATACCACATTACCATTACAAGTTGTTTCTTGAAGATATAAATATGAATTATTCTATGTAAACTTGAATGAATTGAGGTACATATACATATATGTGTGAATATATATATACACACATATAGGTATATTTATAAATATAAATAAATAATTTTAGCTGTTTGTCGATAAATGATGTGGAAAGGTAATTAGGGGATTCGAATTTGAGCGGCAGTGGACGAATGAAGGAAGGGTGTATTGTACATAAAAGAAAATACAGTGAAATTCAAAATAGAATAATGAATAGTGATTTGCGTACGTTTAATATTGTTCGACAAAAATTTTTTTTTATGCATTAAAATTATAATGCGTAGGTCAATATTCAAAAACGTTGTTTAAACCGCTGGTAGATTCAATCTGTTGACTTTGGATATAAATACTTTTTCCTAACTTAAAATAAATTAAATATAAAAGATTCTAGTTCAAAAAATAATTATGCTAATTAAATCTATAAAGTGAAAAATGAATGATAATTATTGTCGATACTTGAAGCTGGTCAATTATTCTCGCTTTAATTATTCATCGATTGATTCCGCATTATCAAGACAATTTAATTGTTATTTATTAATTTGAAATTTTTTTAATCAATATAAAATCCTGATGAATATGTTGAGATGAATTTTTTTTTTATACTTGATGCCTGTTCGTATCATACCAATTATTTTTTTACTTATGTAATTTATTGTTACTTTCATTGAAGAGATGTGATGCTTCAGAAAGAAGCTGGTTCTCGGCTTCAGTATGAAAAAAAAGTTAAGGCTTGTTTTGATTGTCAAAGGTCCGAGATTGAGGTAAATAAGAAAAGAAAATAATGCCCGGTGTGTTATATATGCGTAGTTGTACTCCGAAATTGATCAACAAGCAAGAATCTATCCCCTAATAATGTTTAAGAATAAGACTGCTGGCTAGTTGCAAAATAATACATGATATATTAATAACTGTAAAGCTCGGAGCCAGATTATTGTTGTAGATTATTTTTTCCTAATTTGAATTTCACTGTGTATATAGTTACATATTACTTTTGTCCTAATTCTACCTAATTGTTAGTTAGGAGCTAGTTGTTAACCCTAAACAAATGGGAAGGATATCCTGTAGCGCTGCCAAAGGCAAAGTGAGAACCCATATGTGTTGGACAAGTCACGAGGTCAATACGCTAATAAAAATAGAACTACTACAATGTATGAAATTTATTGATCCTTTACGTATACAGAAATGTAGTATCCACATAGATATGTGTAACAATTACATGTGAAAAACTAGTTCTACATAATCTTAAATGTTCTGAATTCTTCAAAAGTATTTGAGCATAGTTTTCGATTTTTGAGTACAAAAATAATCTCAATTCTAGATTCTCCTCTTTAAATAATCATTCATGATTTTTCTTAAATTCTGATCTTCAACAGACATCCAAAACATTATTCATAAATTCCGTATAAATTTGATTATCTAAAAAACTGACAGTTTGGTCAAAGCATCGAAGACACCCATCAAAAATTATGTAACTCAATATTTCTGGTTCCTTATATACTAAAACACCTATCGCTTTCGGTTTAATAGAGAACACCATTTATTATTTTGATTACTTAAAGTCCTAAGCAGCTGCTGTTATTTGTTGACACTGAACAAGTAAAGTGAAGTCCAGTTTTCAACAACTAACTTCGTATTCGAATATAAATTGAATAGTCTGTAAAATGAAAATATTAATAAACGCACAAGTATAGATAGAGCGTATTACCTTGCTGTTTCGTTACTAGAACGTCTCTATGTATTTAAATCATTAAGACAAAAGTAAATCTGTAATTATTGCCATAATGAATCAGTCATGTGAATCAAATATATGTATATTTGATCCAGGTGTGGTGTATTGCTTTTCCAAACTTACCACGTTATTTATTCTGTAATTCGAAAGTCCTTCACATTATAAACCGTACGTACTTTTTATTTATCTATTTTATCTTTCAAACTGGCTAACCAGCATTGACATATTTTCCTAAATTTTGTAGATCTCGTGAGATAGATTGTATTAGTATTGTGTTATGAACAGTAACAAATACTTTTACTGCCCCAGGCAATAAAGGATTGTTCTTTTATTCTTTTTTTCTTTTTTTTCTCAGTTGAAGGACTCTCGGGATTTTGCTTGTATATTAATACTAATTCAGGCCATACTCTTTAACAATATTTCCTGCTATCACCAGTCTCTGTATCTCAGAAGTTCCTTCGTAAATTTCGGTAATACGAGCGTCTCTGTAATGACGTTCGGCCGGCATATCTGCAACATATCCCATTCCTCCTAAAATCTGAATACTTTGATGAGCACAGAAAGTTGCAGCTTCTGATGCAGCCAGTTTTGCCATTGCTGCTTCCTGTGAAAGAAATTAATCGATTCTAATATTAGTTCAGAAGTTATCTGTAATCTTAACAATATAATGATTCCCTTAAGCCAATGATCAATTTGTCAAATATTGTAAATATTTTCTAAAATTTTAATATGTCTAACAACAAGTTGAAAGTTCGGTAATAATGTCTAAATGTTTTCCTCAAGATTAGGCAAGAGTGATACACCTTTGTATATGGCTTTCCATTATCCTTGAGAAAAGCTGCTCTCCACGTGAGAAGTCGTGCACTTTCAAGTCTCAGTGACATGTCTGCAATTTTTTGTTGAATTGCTTGTAATTTCAGTATAGAATTTCCAAATGCAATCCGTTTTGATGCATATTCAACTGCACAGTCAAGGGATGCTTGGGCAATACCTAAAGCCTGACTAGCGATTCCAATTCGTCCAGCATCTACAATAATGAAAGAAAAAAGATCCTAGATGCATAATTATCCCAGAATTTTGAAGAACCTGTAAGTTTCTTTTAATTATGAAATTCCTGTGTATATCAAGAGATGTTTTAAGATTTATACTCTGAATATTTTTTAAGGATCCATTCGAACCTCTTACCCAGCGTCATCATAGCAATCTTGAAGCCCATCCCCGGATCGCCTAATAAATTCTCTTTGGGTACAATGCAGTCTTCAAAAATCAGGGAACATGTACTACTACCACGAATTCCAAGCTTATCTTCTTTCTTTCCAAGGGTTAGACCGTCTACCGGCTTTGATGCAATCAAGGCGCTTATTCCTTTGTGTTTTTTCGACTTATCTGTTGTAGCGAACAACACTACAGCTTCTGACTCAAAACCATTGGTAATCCAACACTTGGTACCATTTATACGGTAAGTATCCCCTTCTAATTTTGCCATTGTTGAAGCGGCTCCGGCGTCTGAGCCATTTCCAGGTTCGCTCAAAGCAAAGCAACCAATTTTTTTGCCGTCTGTAAATCCTGTGATAAATTTCTCCTTTTGTTCTTTGCTGCCGAATTTTTCTATCGGACCCAAATACAAAGAATTATTTACGCTCATGATAACTCCGGCGCTTGCACAACCCCTAGATATCTCTTCCATCGCTATCGCATACGCTAGATAATCTAGACCTGTTCCTCCTAGACTTTCTGGTACAGTTATTCCCATCAGTCCTAATTCTCCCATTTTTTGAATTTTTTCTGCAGGATAGAGATGCTCTTTATCCACCTTTGAGGCAATCGGCTTCAGCTCTGCTTCGGCAAAGTCTCTGAAATAATATAAAGTCAAGAAAGGATGCGATGGATCTAATCTAATTTGTTGTTTGAATGAAAAATTCGGTAGCAAAGTGTGAGTTTTATTTTCTTGAACTGTTGAAGAGGGATAAAAGTCGTTTAGAATTTAGATATTCATTTTATTTTTACTTTTTATTTACTACCTGCATGTTTTATAGAGCATTTGATGAGTTTCAGACAACGATGTGAGAGAAGCAATACTCCGGGCATTCTTGTGAACTCTACAAGTCCGATAGAAAAGATCTGCAATTGTGGTATGTTATTATTAGATCTTATCGGAAAACAAAAAACTAAAATTAATAATTCGTACGTAATAAGTAAGTGTATACTTATGATTTTTGTCGATTGCATATTTGAGATATGTGTGCGGTGTGACCTTTCGAATACATGCAATTGTCATCAATTATCTTCTAAACTACTTGTCGAAAGCACTTCGAAAGTCCAACTCTCAAACAAAGTCCATCTCTTAATAGCCCATGTAATGATAAAATTCTGCCTTCTGTAGGTAACACATACAAACGATTCATTCGTTAGAATATTTTGTAGGATGACGCCACTGAATGATCCGAAACGTTGCGCTGTCTAGGTGGTAAATCTACGAACTACTTTAGCCGCAATTAAAAGGCGGGCCGCTTCCGTACGTTTGAATTTCTCAGGTTTTACTACACACGTTTCGGATTCACGATTTTTTTTTAGAATAGAAGGATATAATAGTTACACGAATTCTATATGCCGCTGTTTAATACGTAAAGACTTATCGTGTATGGGTGAATTTATTTTTGATAGATAGGAATAGAATCAACAGTATAATATTAGCATCGTTCTTTTTGCTCTTCTGTGGATCCATATTAATATTGACAGAGACTGATGCGGTCCTTTTTTTTCATTACGTAGACTCCCATGCGGCGCCAAGCACTTATGCTCTCTAACAATAAGGTATACATACATTAGTCGGGGTGTGTAAAATAATACATATATAATGTATACATGATATTATCTTCAGGCGGTGCGCATCTTCCCACGCAATTAACATACTCGAGGTATTAAACCCTTTGTTATTTTAGTTTGATTGTGAATCCGACTAAAGTGACGATTTTTCATTTTATTTTATTTCACGTGGGGGTAGTTCGGTGGTAGTTAAATAAAATTAACATAAGTTAAATTGATCGTCGTGACCAGAACGTAACTTGTAAGCTATATCCTTTGGATTTTAGCTAGGGATCTTTTCTGGGTTTACGGTTTTGTTTTACGAGCAAAAGAACCTCCTTCAACTCCTCCCCTTATAGCAGAAGTTTCACGAGCCTCACGATTTAAAGAACCCCTATTGAACCCACGTTGAAACCACGTTCAACCTTGCTTGAATCCCCGCCATAAAACTGAAACTTTCTACATTTTAATTACATCTCACCGTCAGTCTTGGCGACTTGGGGAAATGCATCTATCGTGCTTTGTGTGCTTCTCTCGGAGTCTGGAGGTATACAATACACGTATATACTTATATACGTAGCTTTTATGTATATCTATCATCGCGTGTGTATAGTTATATCTGCATGCATATATACCAAGCCCATTGTGCAAGTATATCGTGCAGTATGTGTATACAGCATGCCGTATATAGGTAGATATAGAAATAATACGTTGGGAAAAGTTCAAAAGTAGGCAACTAAATAATACGCGGCTATTTGTATGATAACTGGGAGAGAAAAGTTTGTATCATTTCGTAGTATTGCAAAGATGTGAATGCGAATGCATCAAGGATGCAAATCGCACGCGAAGCATGGGGAAATATTTCGTAAAATTAAAAGAATCCCTAGACCAGAGGCCAGCCATTTGTAACTCGTGGATGTCTGCTACTTTAAACTTTTCATCTTCCAAAATAAAACGGAGAACGAATACATCTTATGAAAAATAAATAAATGGCTATTCCTACTGAAGAACGAAATAGAATATGTAATAGAAGAATTTCATTCAGAGAGAAATTAAATATTGTTAGGGTAAGAACGCGAGTAGTAATAAAAATAATTATGTTTGTATCGGAAAATATAAAAAAAGTCTTTTATTGTGGGAATAGAATGGGGTGCGGATCCTCCGCGAAATAGCTTCCTATTGATAATAAATGCGCGGTTAAAAAAAGTCTTGTATACCTACCTACCATGCACGCTCTCCTTGCTCACAGCCCCGCGGGTTTAATATTAATTTATGATATTGGAAATCACTGGAGCCGAGCCAATATTCATCACGACATTATTAGACAAATTATTGCGAACTTAATATCATTCTTATATTTCTTATGTATAAATTGACCCGCCATATCTTATTTCAAATGAGATGTTCTCGGTCGTTATTTGGTAAAACAATGTGCCTCACAGACTCCGTAAAAGACCATGGGAATTCGCATGCACTTAATTGCAACAACAATTCGCTTCTACTGAGGGTTTTTTCTCCACAAAGGATTGTACAGAGGAGAGGGTGCAGACGTTCGATTCTTTACGATATCTAACGAGCGTGAGATCAATCGAACAGAAAATAGAAAAATATCGGATCTTCAGAGCAGAAATTTATTGCGTCTTTGGGTTTCCCGTTTAGAAAATGCATTTAAACATAGAATGCATTATGCATCAGGAGTTGAGCTTTCTTTTATCAGATGTTTATTGCTGGGAATCTAAAAATGAACTGGTATAAGTGATTCGGTTCCCGATGCTTTGTCGCCGGCACGAAAAACACCTGGGAATCGTGGAACGTTTATTTAGGCTATACCCAACCCAGATCGGAGAATTCAACTCCAGGTTCTTCCAACGGTTGAGAAATATCGCGTTTATACTTTACACATACCCCGTACCCGTGCTATCTTCGTAACCTATGATACATGCGATATTGCACCGCGGCTGGTTCCCGGCAGAGTTATTACTTGATAACGGGCTACCATGAAACACATATCTATCCGCATTCGCTCTGTTCTCAGACATTAGAAACCCACCGCAACTTCTCCTATCTCTTTCATTCTCGTGTCTTATTTTTCGCTCTACACCGAACTCAGATAACACCGGTTACCTACCTACTCCTCGTTTGTAATAAACCACCCACTTCAACTCATCGTGGTCGTCGGTCAGTTGCATTTCATTTCCTATCAAAGTTTTCAATCAGATATCTCACCGTGTCCAAAGTTAATGGCTGGCCGCGGTTCTCTCCAATGTCTAAACCATCATCCGAAATGGTTCAAGCTACAGTAGAGCATCCTCGTCTATGCTTCTATCTTCCTATATAACATATAGGTAATATACATAAATAAACGGGGTGTTCATTTTGGGTAGAGAAAAATTAATTTAGATTAAAAAAATTGTCAAAGAAACAAGTATATAGGGCTAGGCTTTTTACGCCTTTCAAATTTCTTCAATTTGGAAATCAAGGATGGGGGGGCTAGTGGTTTGAGGCTTCATCGTGGCATAGTTTGATATCTGTTGGATCGATTACACGTGTTACTTCGTCGTACAATTATTAAGCCGAGTGATAAACTGTAATGTCTACTTTCTCGACACACGATTCTTAACGATTTTCAAAAAATGGTTCTGCTAACATCGGACTTTCCCGATTTTTATCTCGACTATCTGATAGAATCGTTGGGGATTGCTGCATTGACGCGAATTTTCTTCACGATGAACACCCTGTATAATAACGTATACTCGGAATGGTAGATCCGGTCTTCTGTCCAGCAATGACGAAGGAAGACGTTGCGGTACTGGCTAGGTATAGCTGTATACCCTCCTAGTCCCTAACTCCCTAGACTAGTGTCCGGTGATGTCTGGAACGGCGTTATCTGGTTCCCGAGGAGTTGTGGCGTACGTTTGATACGAGCTGAGTTAGTATTAGATCTGCAACGATCCTTCCACTGCAGACACATTTGCCCGAGCGAGTATATAACTTCTTTTTACCTTTTTAACGTCAACGTTGCAGATCCGTATCAAAGTATTTAAAGCTTATAAAGGGAATAGTTAAGGAGGTCTTTAGACCACCGACCACGTCCTAAAGCCCTTTTATCTCTTTAGGGAATTTCAAACAACGTCTCGGGCTGTACACCGCCACGGATGTGGACATGGGTATATATAGATATACAGTCGATTCTCTTTCAGGTACATAATGCAGCACATGATTTCAAGCTCGGTAGACCCACAAGGGAATGGAAGAAGCGAATACATGTATTTATAACGTTTAAGTTAACGCTAGACGGTGCGGTGCATCGATCGGCTGAAAATCAGAAACTAAGAGAATAAACTTTCTTCCAAATTACCTCTATATCATCCTGCTCTCCGATATACCAGCTGTTTCGTTCAGCTAATAAATTTACCCAGTGACTGTTTTACCATGCAGAGGCGTATATAGGTACATGCATACATAAATATAGACATTAATATACATATATATATCTGCACGAACGTGTACGGAGGGTGTTCAGAGTGGACGTCACTAATAAATTTTCGCGGTCTTCTCTTTTCACGTTTATCTATAACTCTTTCGTGGGTTCCAAGTTAAATTGACGCTTGGATATCCGCGGTACGAATTTATGGATTTTTGATTCACCAAATACCTTTCACGCGTATACAATCTATGTACGTATTTGTAACCAGAAGTCTGACAGATCGGAGGGTGCCTCTACTTTGTGCAGAGTGGCTTGTGATAAAGCTCGCAGGGATGTAATATATGTATAGTGTTTCGAGTACCTACCGCATCGCCGTGATTACACCCAGCTGAGTTTTGCAGCTTGCTCGAAAATTGTACGCAAATAGGATTCGCCAAATTGAATTGTTTCCGTATTCATTTTATTTGTTATTTTATTTATTTCTCGTTTTTTGCCGACGCGTTCTTCGATTGTTTCTCTTTCTACGAGGGGGATTTCGTGTGGATACCACACGAGGACTAGAGCACCAATATCATCTGTGTGGGTTTTAATTTGTCCCGTTTATCGTTACCTCGATAGTTAGAACAGCGTGGGGGTACATTTGCGAAGTAGGAAGATGAAATTGCTTCTGTTAACGTTTGCGTGGAAACTACGATGAAAATGAAATTGGCGCTTACTAAGCTCGGGCAAGCAATAAGTTCGGCACACACACACATTTACGTTATCATTTATTCGCGTAAACGCACTCCATACTGTATACATCTATCCCTAACTTATCAAGACTTATACATATCTCTCTCTCTCTCTCTCTCTCTCTCTCTCTGTATAGGTATATAATATTTATATACATAGATAACCGTATAACATAAAGTATCAATTTCTTAAATTTCACGAGACAAGTTTAGTGTGAAAGCTTCCAGAGAGATGAACAAGCTCAAGCTGTAGTAAGTGCACGTGTGTATATCGTGTGAAATAAATCATTTTTAAAGAAATGCCAAGGGTTTGGGTGTTTTCATCCAAGAAATTGAAGCGAAACGAAGAACAAGTGAAAAGTGAGCCATTTACATTCAGATTCATGGAGGACGCGTTGCTTGCAGGTCGTACCATAGCCGCGTCATTTTTCTATGTACAAATGTGCGCCGGGGCAAGAAGAGGAAATTCGAAACAAGGAACAGGGATACTCATAGTCGACAAGGACCAAGCCGTTGTTGGTCGGTGGGTATCGGCCCTTTATATAAGCGAGAGGGCTTAGAAAGGCTCTACGAGCTTATATTTACACACATGTATTATATATCTATAGGTATACATATGTATCTATGCGGGTGTGTATCTAGAATAGGGCAGCTTAACGCATGGACCAGTCGACTAGGACCAGAAGCACGTAGCGGGGTCTCCGAGGATCGTTGGGTCCGAGACCGGGAGATAAGTTATTATTATTATCGTCGAAAACGGAAGAGTTCGTTACTAGCCATTTTCCGGTTATTTATGGCGCAGCAACGCCGAGCCAATACCTTAGAGTCGTTTATTCGTTTATTTACTATTTCTTGAGAGACCCTATTGTTATCTGTTGCCACCTCTCGAAAACAAATCCATAAATTTCAGAAACGTAGAGTTTGCTCCGGGTCTGCATTCGCTACCGAAGACGATGGAAATCTCCGGCTTTTCGACCAGGTTCTTTTATGCAGAGGCTCATCGTCTCCGTCTATGTAGTATATACATACGTATACTTGCACATGTATAGGTATATTTACCACGTAAATGCATACAAATACCTGCAGCACGTTACGTGCAAATACCTTAATTTTGCAAACTTGGCTCGAAACTAATATTTTTCATTGTACTTGCTACCGTGATATGTTACTTTCAGTTATCGCGCAAGGATTCTATTCCTTATTCAGGACAAACTTTATGCTTTTGATATTCCGCGTTCTAACCAAGTACGAGAGAGATATTGCATCGCATAAATGATTGCGTTACTTCAGTTTCAAGCAATGATACGTTATGCACTTGTTTCATTCGTATATAGGTATAGGTACTGCCCCGTTTTTCAAATAATACGTTCGTCGGCGCCGAGGGTGAACAACGAGGCATATATCTTCAGTCACACTTTACCTCGGTCCGCCTCATACCAGTACCGATGCAATTTACGAGATACGATATCTGCCAGGTACGAAATGACTCGAATTTTCTATTATACCTACCCGGAAAACGAAACGTCTTTTACTACTACGCAATTATCCAATTTTCTCCTCGCTTCTGCTTCACCCGATGGCAATTTACGCTCTTCCAATAGGTGGCTTGTGGCTATAATGGAAGAGGAAAAGGGCTAATTTTCCTACCTGCAAGCATCTTTCCTATTCCTCTTTATCAAGCGTCTTATTCCCCTGAATTCTATCAGAGGCGATTACTCAAGCACTGTAGCAGTTAGACATTTCGATTCGATTTTTTGGTGTTGTTTGAAATTCGATTCAATTTTATAGAAAAATGAACCAGATAAGTAACACCCATTCGAAGCCTCAGCTGTACTCCAATATATTCGAAGATTTTTGGAAAAATGTGCACGTTTTTGTTGAGTTAACGTTAGATACCTACCTCGCGTGAAGTTCATTCCATATTTTATGCTCTTCGTGTTCAGGTTTCGCTAGAGGGAATTTTCGCAGTGATATTTTCGAGCCAGAGCAATTAAGAAGGTCTAAACACCTGAATAAGGTGGCTATAAAAAGCGAAGTAGTCATAACTCAGAAGGTGGTCGTATTTCATACGACGGGGAAGGTTACGGAGCGTTTTTCAAAGGCTCTGGTACCACTTCCGGTCTCGCGACGTGTCGCGGCTGTCGACAGAGGGGAGGTGTTATGCGGATCTGTTAGTCCCAGAAGATCTACGATCTCAAATCTGTTCCTGACACGCCCACGCGTCCACGAACCTCCGGTTCTCTTATACACTCGCCATCTCGAACGCCTATATCTCCGCTAGATATCTTCCGCAATATTTCATTCCGTACGTATATCTTAAAGAAATCAGTTTCGAACCTCATACAGAAACCTCAGAATTATTCAACCATCCACTTTTGAATGGTCGCATTCTGAAGTCACTCGATTATTCCAAATTTCTTAGGAACAAACCCGAGTCCCTAAAACTATACATTATACTTATACATATACGTATACGTATAAGCCGTCAATTATCGGGCTTCTAACTGGAGGGACTTTGGAGTAAGTGACTAAGTATAGTTTGAGAGACGAACGAGATTAAGTCAGTTTCACGCTGAATTCGGCAGTCTGTAGCGGCATACTTTACGGTAGGTTGGATCGCTTATAGGTTGGCGAGACGCGGCGGCGGTGCTCAAGACTTAATTAACTATTATTGTAGTACTGGTTGCCGTCGGTGGTGATGGGCGTTGTTTCGTGCAGTGACTTAGAAGTTAGCGCTTGGAGGATTCACTGTGGTTGTAAGATAAGCCGCAAATGGCAAATGACGTTGCGCTGCGCGTTCGACATAATCGCGATTCGGTCGAACCCCTCGCCTCGGTAACAAAATCGGCAATAATTTTCAGCCTGACGATTTTTCCTACCATTTCAAGGCAGTTTATCTTAGAATTTTAATCGGAGATGGTCTCGTTTCTTAACCATCGTCGATCTGCCATACCAGGAAAAAGAAAAAGCGATAAAAGCACCGCGAGGACGGGTACCGAATGTGCGGTGTAAAAAGTCGATTGGAACAGTGTTTTCTAGCCTTCCCCACAGCGGAATAGGTGCAGAGTGGCAAAAGGTGAAAACCTAGGGGGAGGATCCGCGGCGTTCCGCGTTGAATTAACTCGTTCCGTCTAGCGGGGCGTTTCCGGTCGTTCATTTATAATCGGAAAGCATTTGTCGACGAGTAGCACTGAGAGTTAGAGAAAGAAAGAGAGAGAGAGAACGAGAGAAGAGCAGATAGCAGGTATGTGTAAAAGATCTGTGAAAACGGGATCTGCTTACACACACCATACCTATCCGCGTCTTCTGCACTCTATACTGCAGACTCCAGAACTGCACGAGCCGAAGATAAACCGGAACGGTTTTGAACTCGGAAGAAATCAGGCGCAAGAGATGGGTGGGGATGCAGAGCCAACCCTTTATGCGTTATAAAGTCTGGCACGTACTCTACATTCCTCCGTAGAACTTGGTTGTCCCGTTGCGCAGTGTATCACTGGCGTATGTCCAAGACAAGGCAGAAAACTGTCTCGTATACCTAGTCTTTGTCTCTTTGCCAGGAGGACGCCCGCGCCGCGATGCTGAGCCCGCTGCTGCCGTACCGATGTGCATCGTGTGAAATCTAAATGTTTAGATATCTTCAGCTCGTACCGCTCCATATGGCGTCATCGGCTTTCCTCACGAATACTTACCTGCCTCCGCACCACAAATACTATTGTATATCATACATGCACGGATAATAGCTATATAGTATAGTTTTGGTGTCGTAGAATCACGCGTTTGCCCTCGCAATAATATTGTGATTGTAGATTTTGCGTATAGGTATATATACGCGACACATAACGTTTTGTACAACCCATCGCGAACCTCTCGTGGCATACTGCGTCCGTAGACCTAAATATGTAGACTGTATAGTCATATATATATATAAATATACGTGTGTTTGTGTGCGAATGTATGAATGTGGGGAGAGATACATGGAGAAGCATAACCTGACTACGTGGGCATAACCCATCCCAGGGGAATCCCCCATTTGTCCAACGTCGTCACTCGCGCGCTATCTCTTTCGCCTCATTGTATTCCTATAGCCCGGCGCCACCGCGGGGTGACGTAGGAAGAGGACGATAGTTACATCAACCGGAAATAGATGCGCCTGGCTTTAGGAAAAAGGTGGTCGTGGGGTGATGGGGTGATGGGGTGATGGGGTGATGGGGTGATGGGGTGGTGGGGTGGTGATGGGGATACCCGAGCCACGGGGGATCCCCGCACGTACTCAAAACCGTACACGATATTCGAGGCACGTACATATACATGCACAGGTTTACCCACTTGAACCGGAAACAGCAATGCAACTTACAGCTGACGCCAGTCATTACATTTTACTACCCCTCAGCGAGAGGACGTCCAATATATGAAGCCACACCGGGATACCTATAACCTTAGACATTATCTGGAATAACATAGTATAGACACCGCGCCGCGCCGAACCGCGATACTCCACGCCATGACACGACACGATACGAATCAGTGGCGTAGTCAGTATTTCTATGAAGGGTAGGGAGATGTGGGCTGAAATGGTACCCCGTCTTTCACTTTTTGGTAAATAGGAAGAACATTCTTTGTTTTTCGACGTTTTGAGCCGATGAATACGACAGAGAGTAAGAAAATCCCATATAAATACGGCAGCTCTTAGTAACTTCATAAGACTATTAATAGTGATGGAATGAGACGTATACCACAATCGAGGAAAGAAGGAGTTTCATCTCTAAAGTAAGATCTATCCCCCAAAAAGCACCTCCGGTGCAAAAACCTTACGCCGCAGGTACTTTACTAGTTGTGTTCTACTACTTTCTATTAGCTTTTTCATCAACAGTGCGCAATCTCTTATCGCTATGTGTTATATATGTATTAGGGTGGTACCGCTTCAGGAAAGAGAATTCGTGCCCAGTTTTTAGAGAGTTTTATTAAATGATGGTGATATTATAACATATTTCTTTCTCTTGCGTTTGAATGCCCTTCCATCAGAGATTAGAGTCTACCCAACTTCGCCCAGCAAGGATCCTGTTCCAATGACAATATGCTGTTTATACGATTTATACGATTCAGTCCTTGTAAGATTAGTTGTATTAGCCAGTGTATCACTGTTATAGGAATGTGGCTTAGAGCATGATAATTCATAAGTCAGGAAGCAAATAAAGTGACACGATTAATCGCAAATTATGTAACATATTCATTTTTGAGAAACAATTGTAAACTGAATGCAATTTCGACAGTTAGTATAATATTGTATCGATTCTGCTTCAATAAATGTATCCATCAACAATTAATTGCTTCGTTATTTACGGCCTTTGCCATTCTGCGAACTCTCTATCTTAACAGTGCATGCTTAATATATGCTTATACACATATCCTTTTTCCCGCCAAAATTTCAGCATTCCCCCTTGGATCAGACGCTCTCCTGATACCAGGAGCAACTTCCAACTCAACATTTTTCTCACTCCAAAAAAGCTGGTATAAATCAATAGATAGAGACGTACATGAAGACACGTATGCACGTTTAAATCTGTACACATACCCTTTCCCAGCACACCTCCTCGGGACAGATGTTCTCCTGATACCAGGAGCATTTTTCTTAGGACTTAGAATTCCTCCAACTCCAGAAATCGCTAACAAATTAAATATCTCAAGACGTGCATGAAGCTACGTAGGGATGCCTATATCAATACACATATTCTTTCTCAGCACACCTCCTCAGGTCAGATGATCTCCTGATACCAGGTGATTTTCAGAGTTAGAAAAATTTTAATTCGAAAATTGCTCTTGTATGTATATGCATACGTATGTTTGCTTGCATGTCTCTGTACATTTATGTAGAATAGCGTTATTCGGAGTTAGAATAATTTTAGGTTGAAAAATGCTCTTGGTATCAGGAGAACATCTGAGCCGAGGAGGTATGCTGAAATTTTTGGCGGGAAAAAGGACTGTTATATACATAAAGGCATGTACACGTGGCTTCATGCACGACTATGGATTTATTTATATTAGCGTTATTCGGAGTGAAAAAAAAGGAGCGAGAAGTGTTCTGAAATTTTTTGGAATGAAGGTCGCAAGGTCGGAAAGGTAAAAATTAAACAAGCAATTCGTCATTGATATATATCTGTGAATTTATTGCTAGTATGTATAATATTATTCATTGTCAAAGATATGTACGATTGATAATTGTTTCTTAAGAATGAACATGTGCTAGATCTCCAGTCTCGAAAAGAGCATCTTTGTTGGAAGGAGGTGTTTGTACTCCGATGAAGATTTATTCACCTGTAACAGAAAGACGAGTGTTATAATATCGCTATAATTTCGTAGATTGCTAAAAAAAACTAGACAACAAACATTTTTTTCCATCATCAAGTACGTTGTCTAGTTTACTATGGTTCATCGATGTCCCAAATTTATAGATACATACGCGCCGTTCCGAAGAACGCACTGAATTATTAGAAAAAGCATAATATAGGAGGATTTGCTGTTCATCGAGTATGATGATATGAAAAAGATGAGACGCATCCAACGATATATCCAGTATATATTATGTACCAGTCATAGAATATAGACCCTATATATTCGGCGTATACAGGTGCATACAGGTACATAAGGATTTGCCTTGATTGCCACTTGCTCTGATTTACAAATGTGTGGATACTTGTCCTGTCAGCAATATAGTCGGTGTTATGGCGAAGAGCCCTCATTCAGCGATTGCAGTCCTTCATGTAGAAAACATTCTTTTAAATGTACTTGGTGCAGGACTCTATCGAGTCTCTTAGGAAAAGACTCTTTGGTGGTGTTATTTCGTTCAAAAGCAATTTCGGAAACAGAAGAGATATCAGTAATTGATTTCGAAATAACACACCTTTTATTCAAGATGAACCTTGATGTTTGAACCGTGTAGACAAGCCCTCTGTCAAAGTGATTCACTTTTCATTCAATCTGCAGATTCTTTGTTGCTGAATTCCTCGCTTTATCCATCAGCTCCCTCACCCGCTCGAACAATATACGTATTTCGGTGTTAGTTAGGAGTTGAGAACAGGTTCACAGGCAGTGGAGTAGCGTGGGAAGGGCAAAGGGCACCTCGCTAGGAGCAGTAAATTTCGAAAAAGATTATTAAATGAAAAGTTGACTAGATAGGTATGTATAATAGGATGGATACAGACTGACTGTCATATGAGAAAACCGTCACATTTCATTTTTCGTTTTAATCTGACTAATAAATGATTCCGCCATTGTAATCATCAGTGAATACTTTTCTAATTTTGACATTTGATGCTAAAAATGTTTTTCTTCGATAAAGCAAGTATTTATTATCATTACAGCATTCAGTAGTTTGAATAATATCTTTTTTTAAATTTTCAATTAACGATAAATTTTCCTAATCACAGTTGAGTTCTCCCTTCTGGTAGTCTGTCTTCGAGGCTCGTTTTCAGGCCCTTAGAATGCCCGTGCAGAAATTTTTGACTGGATTCTTTTAGGCAAATTTGGCATCTGCTCCGGGCAGCAGAAGCCTATACTACGCCACTGTTCACAAGTTTGTTTCCCGCGCAAGTTCGCGTTAGATTGCGTAGAAGGGTGTATCGTGGCGAGAATATCCGGTTCTATAATATTATTGGTCGGAGGGGTGGCAAGCTGCATTTAGCTAAAATGCCTAAGGGTGTCTTCGCCGAAGACTTGCTCATCCTTAGGGACTGGAGTTGATGAGCTGACAGGACGTTAATTAATCTTAATTGAAGGTTAACGAGTGTAATGTAAAGAGATCATAGCCCTCCTTCCGGTATCGTCACATGCGCAATTTCCCACATAGAATTTTGCGATGTAAGTGGCGAATCGTCGCGGCACCGAGACGCTGTTTGCAGAATTAGAATCCGAAGATACTTTCGCGAGTTGTCTTTACTGTTTTTTCTTCTTATCAAAATCCCAAGATTATAGATACTGCGTGTGCATTGCATGAAACTGCTCTCTAGGTATACGGGGTGTTTTTCGAGCTCATGCAATGCAGTCAAATCAAGGACGGTGTTCTACCTTTCTCGCTCACTGCAGCTATTTCCTGCCATTTTCCTTGCCGAGCTCACTGGATTGCAATGTGAATCCACGACTTCAAAATCTCACTGGGTAGCTCCGAGACTCGAGTCGTTGGCGAATCTCTTGGTGCCTTGCAAACTCTACTATATATACGTATAAGTATCCGTGTGTATATATCTAGGTAGAATACCTACACTATGTTCCATGCTTATGGGTAGATGAGCAGAGGATGGACTACGCGGAAGCATTCAGAAGGCCCGGAACTTGGGGTTTGAGAACTAGGAAGTCCTTGAAGTTGCCCACGGAATAATGGCATGGGGTAACGGTTACGGTTATACTCGACATCGGTCACCTTTCCGCACCATCCTCCTTTGTGCTTCCGTATATGTGTACAATACACGGATATAAGTGGTGGTAGAAGGTACATGCCTTCATTAATAGGCGAGGGATACAGACCTCAGCCTCACATCGCTATATCTTACTCTTACCCTCCAGACAACCAACTTTGATTGTTTCCGGTTACGGACTCTGCCGCTCTTTTGTCACGCACAATCCATAGGTAAGATAGATAAGATTGAAAAGTTCATTCCCTAGCCGAAGATAGAGAATCAGGGTAACGTATAATTCGAATAGTTCGTTTTTCATTTCTGTTAAGTTTGTGACTGATAGATAAGTAATATTATGGAGTAGAAATGTTATGGATACATCGTTTTTTCCAAATTCTCAAGCATTATCCGTTCTTTAAATACATATGAGATCTTGAAGAGGGTGGTCGCGTGTCTGACTATGCAGACACGCAACACTTTGTTAGATTCACTACTTTGCTCGACTTACTGCCCCGGTATGTACGTGACCCAAGACCTTTAACCTCAAGACGTGCATTGAGGCCTTAGGTATACATCGGCGTTCTCCATAATCTCGATGAAGAAGAAACGGGTGAAACGAGGCGAAGCAAGACGGCACAAGGTGAGGTGAGGCGTTTGCGGTAAGGTTTTTACACCGTGACAGCGGACAGACAGATAACGGTTTTACGGTGTTGCGTTGGATCACATAGAGCGAAGAGATCGAGAGGGAGAGAAAGAGAAAGAGAGAGAGAGAGGGGGGGAAAAGAGAGCTACGTGTTACGGTGGAGGGGAATAAAAATAATCTAAATAGAATCTGCGTTTGCGACCGCGTGCCCTCGTCCCCCCATTTATTTTCCCCTGTACGATTTCGTAAACATATATATATATATATATATATATATATGTATATATGGGTATATATATACGTACAAACGGGGATTAAAGTGTTTATACGGGTATCGGATATCTGGCAAAGATTTATCTATCGCTACTGCACGTCCGACTCGCTAGCCATGCTTTTATACCTTGTGTACCTGTCTCATAATATGACCTAACATAAATATACTTTATCCATAATCCATACAGACAAACACACACTGCACACACACTGACATATATCTGTATAATATACCTTCATCAAATATGCACGGGGTCACAGACTTGGTACGACCGTCTGTTAGAACAAAGTGATAGTTACTATACAGAGGTATAATATGACTGTTATGACTATCATGAGTTAAGCAGGGATACTGCACCGTTGTATACCGCAACGTTGCTACTGGTGCATGTACCTTTAATGTTTTCATAATAAATGCACTCTAACGGAGCTACCAGAGGGTGTATTTGATGGGAGGAAATATACGAGAGGTCTTTCGCCCGGTGGTTTCAGACGAGTAGTTGGCCCCCACGGCTATAAAAGTGACGAGACTAGAAAAATATCTACTCTTCGGTATGGCAACGGGCGACATAAGGTTGCACTTTTACCATCTATAGGTATACGCGTACCGTTAATATAAATATTATTCAGTAGTTTGTCAAATAGTATACGGCGATAAGGTCTGTACACCTATGTATATCATAAATAATAACTATATATGCGTATTATACCTTTACGTGTATGAGCGATTTTTAAACCTGCAAAGATTGCCTCGAGACACGTTGTTGCACCGCGACAGATTGGGCAAAGTGAATATTGTATTCGTCCCCCTGTGAAATAGGGAGAGGGATACAACGCTTTAGCCGATATGAAACTGGGAGGCGGCGCCGTGGCAGCGTCTTGCTTCCGTTGCCCACTAAAACTTGATAAGCCCTACCGTAACTCCTTGTAGAGTTTCACCGAGGAAAAGGTTCGGTAGGTAGCGACGTTTACCTAGGTATAGCTGTTCGTTGTCAAAGCCGTTTAAGCTTTGCACTAACCGCGGGAGCCTTCAACCGATAATTACGAACGGCTAATAAAGCTAAATATTGAAGCCATTGTGCGTTTGTCAGTTTTGGGCAAACGCAACGTACGGCTTTCACGGAACTATTTTACTAATTGTTTCAACGTCGCGACGCTTTACCCTCAACCACCCGTGTGCAGATTGAACACCAAAAACCCTTTGCTATACGGAATCTGTCGATAGTTGGGGAAGGCTCTATAGCATCGAACCATGCGAGAGAAACTGTCAGTAGAAATGTCGATAGTTATTGTCCAGAGTTTTGACAGAACTTTGCGCTCGCTTGACCGTGCAGTAACGATGAAATGGAAGAATCTGTCGCTGTTCCGAATGGTTGATTATAGTTCGAAGAACTATTATTATGGTTCTAGAATCTTTTATCCGAAGAATATTTGATAAGGGAGTAAAAATAGAGCATCCTAAAAAAGAAATCTGAAGCCTCACGAATTCACTTGTTATTTAATTTCGAAACTTTTGAATAGATACACTTTCTAGAAGTTTGAATCTTAGATTAAAAACAACAGATTTCAGGGCTCGAGGGGTTCGAACAAAAGAAAAACTAAATTTTCTTGAAAGACCCTGACATGTATACATAGCTATATTAATAATCTCGATCGTAAAATTCACGCAACGTTTACCCGGGCGTAAGTTTGCAGCACGTAGATACGAGGTGGCCAAACTTTACTTAAAATTCGTATGGGACGGTTAAAGGCGCGATAAGGAAGGCGTGTAATAAGGTGATTTTATTTCTCGTAAAAAAATCGAATCAATTTTACGATCTTTCCTTCCACACGCAGCGTGTCACGTATTTTCAGGTATGTAGGTATGCACGATGACACGAAATAGTAATACAAGTCAGCTCGGTGCTTATTGTTAGAGAGATGCTCGAATTCCAGGGACAATCCATTACGGACCGCAATTTTAATTTTCGTTATTTATGTAATATTTTCTTTTTTCCTCTTCAACTGCGACATCAACGCTCTGTGCGTAAACCACCGTGTTCCTTTTATACTCAACGTGATATTTTTTCAGCTGTTACTTCTACATGGAATCTCACACCTATATAACGCCATTTTGGTCCAGACTCGTTGGGCACTCGGCGTTTCTTTTCTGGCTTTCAGTTTCTCCTGCGCTTTACTCGACAGTGTGTGTGTCTAGACAGCTGTGATTATGCCCTAATCACCGCACCTTGTTCGCGACTCACCGACTTGCTGGCTTGCTCTTTCCCTCCCAATTTTTTTCTTCTTCCTCGTTCACTTTCTCTCTTCCTTCTTCATCTGCTTCTTTATTTCTTCTCTTCTCCTTTTTTCTCTCCCGCGAGTTTCATTCTTCCTCTTATTCCATTCTCCTCACAAATACCGCGAACCTGGGCCGGGGGCCCATCCACATCTTGAAGAACCTTCCCTTGACGCGAAAGCTCCTTTGCTCTACGAGTCGAGTGCGTAGCGGTGGAAAAGCTGAACCAAAAGCGTAATGCTCGTCTGTATTTGAGAATGCCTAGTACATCTACGCAGCTACGGAGCCGAAACTCTTTGTTCTTTGCTTTCGACCCGTTCGTTCGTTCCTTCGTTCGCCTGCTTGCTCGCCTTTCTCGCTTTCCAAGAGGTATCACCGCTTCGAGGGTCGCGGCCTACGAGTTGCTCGCCGAGCTTGACTTGTGGCTCCAGGATCGACGCCGTCCAATTAAATTCAATCGTAAAGAATGGAATCCGGAACTCAAGGTCTCGGACCCCCGTCAAACAGTCGATAAAATATTCAGATTTTGGTTCTCATCGCGGTGACTTTCACCTTGTAACATGTAATTAATTGAACGCTCATCAGTCGCAAATAAATGAATAAATAAATGCATAAATGGCAAACTTGTGTCACGTGGGTATATAAGTAGGTATACCGTTGCGAATAACGCGAGAACTAATTCAACAGAAGTAAAAACTAGACGGGCGACGGTAGTTGGCCAATGAGAAATTCGTGTTTGATGTGTCTGTCGGTAAGTATCGCGCTGCACTCGCGGGGGCAGAGTGTGTCTGTTGTCTAGAAAAGCGTTAATTTTAATTAAAACCAGCGTTATCAAGGGAAGCGCAGCGTCCTAATAGGTACTCCAGCGTTGTATTTATACAAACGTAGTTACCGGAAGAGCCCCGGGTCATGTCGACGTAACCTTAGCTAGGAACGATTGCGAGTGTAAGCGAGCTGGCAATGTCATGTAAAACTAAAAAGTATTAGTCAGATCTCTGTCCATTAAACTTCGACACGATCGCAGGGGAAATACGGTTGTAATCTAACTTGGCAAATGTAATCCAGCTCCAACGGTGCGACATTTGCGTCTACGGGCTATCGAGATACGCGATTGCGCCAGTTGCGTTTAATTGCGCTTAAAACTGTGCTACGAACATTTTGAAATCGCTACGTTGAACCGACCGCGCGGTCCGCGCTGCTATATTGCAACCTATAATTTTACCTATTTACAGCTCTTTCGAGTCGAAGATACGGTCTATAAGAAACTTTCGTTAATTTACCCTAACATTTTTTAACCACCGCCTTACGATCGGATAAAGAATTTCTTACTGAGCGTGAAATTACAACCCTACGTCAGAATTTCTACCCTTAGGCTCTTCGCCGTCAGTTGTATATACTCGACGTTAAACTTACCGCTCGCGCCGGTTGGTATAATAGTTGCGTTGGAATTAATGAAAGAGTAGCTTCACTTTCTTATTTAATCTACACTATTCCGCGGGACTATTGCGCTGTTTTATGACCTCTTATTAATTTTAAATGTCGAGTTTCTGCGAGGCCCCGCGCGTTTCGTCAAAGACCCATGCCAGAACTCTGTATTTTAGTAGCGTGAGTCAGTGAGACGTCCGCCGCCCGTTACGCCGCGGCTAGTAGTAACAGGCGGCGTGGGTCCGACGCCAATCTCACCTAGTAGAGGAATTCGACCCTTAGCCGTCCTCCGTGGACGAAACAGACCGAGTAATTAGATCGTGGAATCGTCGAGGTTCCCGCGACATCCTCGCTGCTATTAATTACGACAAAGCTCTGTATTTTTACGCGCCCGTGGAAGTCCGCTACGCTGGCCCGTCCCGGTAATTCCAAGGACTCACCCTACGCCTTTGCTATCTCTAGTTATAATTAAAAGCTCCAACGTTCGAGTATCTAGCCCACGTTTCAAATACCAGAAACTTTGAGCACTCGCTACACTTGAAAAATATAAGAGCAATACTTTACCTCTTCAATTATACGCAAAGAGAGATGTAGATATATGCCTATAGCTACGTATAGGTATGGATAGATTTATCACCCAAGGGACGAGTCCCCTATTGAATTGAATGCTGATAATGATGTTTGCAAATTGTTAGACTTGAATATTTTATTTTATGACGATATTTCGTTGATATAAAATTTATTTGATATATTTTTATCTTATTTACATAATGCATCGTAACGGTATAGTTCCGTATATACTACGCCGCACCGTCGACAAGATGAATTTCTTTAACCAGACTGGAGAGGAAGCACGAGAGCCAGACAGGTTATCGAGGATCGTTATCGCGGTAAAGCGTCACGTAAACGAAGAGAGTAGGTAGCTAGGTATTCATGGATAGGAGCCGTCAAGTTTTCAAATAATGAAGTATCAGCCTTGAATAGCGCAAACAAAGCTTCGGAGTTGGCCATAAAACGTGTCTGTGAAGCAGCGATGTTCCACGGAGCAGTAATATCCCCTTGGTTGGCGAGAATCTCTTGAAATTTGAATAATTATTAAATGAAATATATTTATAATATAGTTGTAGGTAATTATTAACTGGAAGAGTGAATATCGACGTGACATTCTTCGTCTGAAAAAATTGCTACATGTAATGAAATGAAAATGAATTTACTCCGTTGAAATAAGAAGCTTTGTCTTCATTGTCTTAACCATTGATCATTGCTTACGTCAACATGATGCCATATAGCACAGAGTTTAGCAGCAATATCGTACTAAACTAGCAAAGCATGATAGGAGTAAATGTGGCGAAACAGTAGTCAATCGTGTCACGGGTCAGTCGCAAAAAGCGCTCTTTACACTCGGACAATAAACTGTAGGTATACATAGGGGCTAACCTTACTCAATTGACTACTTTTTCGCCACATTTACTCGTGATAATGTGTGCCGTTATCGCTTGCCAACAATGTACAGGTTTCAGTACTTCCGTGTAAGTATGTGTGTAACCTACGTATAGTATGCCAACTCGAAAACACTGAAAGTACCTAGTAGCCGGGGTACGTATACCTAACAATAAGTATTAACGCGGCAGTAGTAGGTATGTCCTGTGTGCGGTCAGACAAAAAATAGGCAGGCATTACGAGACTCGTAAAGTTGTTCTGCGCATATACAAATGTATACGTACTACCTACTCCATGTATGTACATATATGCATATATAGATATATATGTGTAAATTGTATTTGTGTATATGTATGTGTCAGTTCATAGCGCTACTGTAATGGTTAAATTTGCTTTCCTGCGGGAGGCAGGAAAGCCAAGTAGGAGAAAAGTGTTTCCCTGTTTACGAGGTATAAAAAATTGAAAGCTGCGAGTGGATCTTAAGGCTGTGATGTTAGTCTCTTTTTGACTTGAGTATCCGAGTATGAAAGTACTCGGAAGTATCTACTTCGTCACGTGACGTCGGTCGCTATATTGACCTCCCCTGCAGCCCTTCATTCTATCCTGAGCTTTTACCTTCAGTTAGCTTTTCCGGCTCTATAAATAATAAACGGAAAATAAACCCCAGCTATACTTCTCGCGTGTCTGATTTCTTTTATCGCTTTTCCATAGGGCAAACAGCCAGCCATATATCGTATACCAGCTGTAATATGTATGTATGGGGACAGGAAGGGGTTGAAAGGGGTTCGAAGGACGAAATCGCAACAATATTTACTAATATCAATTTTATACTTCATCGTTTCTTTTCATATTTTATAAAATATTTCCTTTCCAAGTTTAATTTCAAGCTGACATCGATTAAAGGACATCTTATCGGATTTGATTAATTATTGACATTTTTCAGGCATCCCGATCCTACTACGGTATCTTTTATGCACATACCTATAATATGCCCAGGCACTTACAGAATCAATTTTTGACGCTGCGATAAAGTCTGTAACTGCATAGTACATACCTAGGTATGAGAATGCGAAGCTCAAAGTGCCAACGCAGTTGTAGAAACCAATAAAACGCGACAGCACTATTTTGGTGAAGCCGTATAAAGCAGAATACAGCCTTTAACAGAATTTTACTTACTATATACCCTCTGCAAAGTATATAAAGGGAAATTTATTTCTATTTTTATTTTCTGGCTGACCATAAGTTCGATATTACTAGGTACTGCTGTTTTGTTGTACCAACTCGAGTTCAAGTCATCTCTTAAATACTCCACGTACCAACTTTACTGTACACCGCAGTAGGTATGTTAGCTGTATGTATAACTGAAATTCATCTATGATTTGCATCAATATTTTCCGCCCAATAAACCCGGCGATTTGAAGTCAAAGGAGAATCGCGACGAACGAATGAAGTTTGACCTGAATTTAGCCTGCGGGGTCTTATAGTGTATTTGGCTAAACCCCCCGAACACATATTTCCTAAGGATTTTTTGATCTTTCCATGGATCTTATGTTAGACTTTGTGTCGCCCATCACGTGATACGTGAGTGAACGAATGTGGAAAAAGTAGCAAAGCTATGGTTCGCTTCACTCGCTACTCTTTGCCCGCGACGACAGCGACTGAAATAACATCGAGAGATACACGCGGTTCTTTGGCAATGTGATTTATCATAACCCATCGAGCTACGAACTGTCACAGTTATCTACGTTTGACGTAAATTCTTCTATCTCCCTCTAATGCACTAGCATGTTCCCTCTTTATCTCACTTTTTTTCCCCTCTCTCAGCTCTTTCTCTCCGACAGCTTATACCAGCATCGCGCACAAGTTTTCCCTACGAATATAACGATCGCGTTAACAAAACACAATAGCGCGGAGCGCTAACGGCATAGCTCTTGTTACTACTACCCTTATCAGGCGATATTACGGGAAATTAATTTCAAAGTGTTCTTATGCCGTTTCTCGGTGAGTCGTTACAACTTTATGTCGTTTAACGGTACGATTCACCTTACAAAGGGGCCAACTCACCGCTGCTCAAAGATTTCTCAACTCTATTCCACCCCAATCCCTATATAGCTACTATTCTCCGTTAGACGGCAAAACCGAGGGGCAAAGACCAGCTAGTTTATTAGTTCGTCGGTTCCACGTGACATTCAGTGCAGATCTCCTATATATACATGTATCGCGTTCATGCTTCAGGTCGAAATGTGAAACGGTCGAGATGATAGCGCAGTACCTACCGACTGCCGACGTTGCTTCCAAAGGCTTTGAAGTCGAGTGCAGCGATATCCGAAACGCACCGAAGCGTGGTGCTTTCGGACGTCTAACTATATGTATATATGTATGTATGTACAGACCTACGTGTATATACATATATATACATAATATGAATCTGTATGTACAGGTTGATTCATCGTATCAAGCGTCGAGATATTAAAATCTGTTGTTTTCTATTTTATACGAAAATCACATGAGGTATACAAAGAAAAAACATTCGTGGAATAGATTTTTCAAGCTGCATATTATTCCCCTGAGCTATGATTGATCGTGGACCCGCGAGCTTTTATTTTTCAAACTTTATTTTTAACACCGAAAATGTAAAGTAGATTGAGCCGAATCCACCGTTATATGATAAAGTATCCGTCCGATCAGCTAACCATGAGTTATTCCCTTATACCGAAGTAGGTGCAAGAAAGCGGACGCTACTCACTGGGTGCTAAGAAGCTCATTCGTCCACGCGGGCTTTTCCGCTCACCGAACATTTCGCTTCGAAACTCGATAGCTCATAGTTCGATGTTCGAACAACACTTCAATTCGGTATCGTTGAATATTCAGCAGTATGTACCTATACATACTTCAGAAGTTTTGTGATGATAATTTGGTATCAAATAGTACAGAAAAAAAATTAGTTTTTTATTTTTATCCTTTGTTGGAAAAATTCCCTGCTACTGTTTTCCGTACGTCTGCGCCTGAGTATCGTAGGTACAAGTTGGTATCGTATGAAACATTTCCCTACACATTTTCTACGATATTAAAGAAAATATTCTGACTTGTCTGTAGCTATGAAACACGTTCTACAGCCTGCTTCATAAGTTCTCCTTATAAGTATACGTATGCCAATTAGCACCTCTCTCTAGGTTCTCATCGTTACACTTCTGGGTTAGTTTGCTCAGGCCCCAGGGCCTCCACGGATCCTCCCTTGGGCCTGACTAGCGGGTTATACCCGTGTCAGAGGATTATAACCGTCTCAAACTAGCTACAGAAATATGTATAAGCGTACAGCAAGGAGTCTCTCTACTTCGCGATTCAGAACAAACAAATCTACTTTGAGTCAAAAATTACGGTCTTGGTGTTGAAATACACGGAATATAAGCTCAAAAAAATTTTACTTTTCATTTTTGATGGCGATGGCAGACACCTGTGACTTTCTTTTAAGGCTCATTATAGGATCCATTGCTCGGAAAAATTCTGAAAGATTTTAATCGACTTGGGTAATGATTTTTGAATCTCTCTGTACATGTAGCTGGGGAAATCTCTCTCATTCAGCGACGCGCGTTCGCCTCAGCGAAGGTCTGTTTGTCCGGAGGGACTTCCCCCTTGGGTTATTGCCATATTGCGCGGTGAGGCAACGTCAACCTGGTAGGTGAGTAAAGCTTGCTACTAGCTACTAGCTACCAGATACTAGATACTAGCTACTAGGTACATTCGAGTCTGCCTCGCCTGGTCGACGTTTGATAATAAAATAGGAGCTATACACCCCTGGACGGTTCGTGGTCAGCCCATCTTCGTCCACGGAGTGATGACGAGGTCTGCGATTATTGGCCGCAAACACGGAGGTGGGAGCTAACAATAAGTTTATTTATGTAGGAGGTAGTTGGTTGCAGGTCGTATCTGTTACTTGGTGTTTTTAACACCTTGTCCGTGTAGCACGAAGCCAGACACGACCCCGGAGGGTAATTTTACAATAATATTATACACGATCAGTAGCGTGCAATGAAATCTGATAAATACCCAGAAATTGAATAAACAGTGCTTATTGATTTCCCGCATTTAATTAAATTCAATTTACGTCAAGTACAGAGGCTTAAGATTTACGGATTATGAGCTGAAGACAGCTCGGGACAAGCTACTTCTCGATATTCAGATTGACGAACGTTTTCCCCTGGTTGTTTTCATTCCCTCTTTCTGACCTACACCCCGAAGAATATTGTTCGAAAACGTGAAACTGATTTGACCGTAGTAGTAGGTATACAAAGAATGAAGGTTCATCCCGCGAACAGCAATCTCCAGTTGTTTAACGAGTAGCGATCCGGAATTCGGAGACGGCCGGGTGCTCGCGGGTGAACTCATCCCTCGCTCTCGTTCTCGCCCAAGCCCAAGCCCTTCAGCGAACCCCTCGCGAAACCCTCGACGATCGAGCCAGCTGCCCTTCAGTAAACAGCTCGCTTCATTTCGCCGAACGTGCGTGTCTCGTCGCCTTGAACACGAGACTAGGCAAGGTGTAGCTACTGTCTAAACGGGTTAACGCAGAATATAGATTTAGCTTTACGAGAGGCTGCTCGCACCAATTTTACATTAGAAAAATGACATATTATGAATACTGTAGAATGTAAGGAACCACAAACCGGCGGCTAGGCGAGGTTGAGAGACGTCGATAAATATGTTGATATTAATCGTCGCATTTGCAGGTATACAGCTATAGGAGAATATATAACGTGGTAATTAATCAACTGACGTGCTAGGCAGACCGCGAACCTATTTTAATATATTGTATCCGAGCCTTAACTCTTTCGTTTATCTTCAAAGCTACTCTACTCGGTGTGTAATAATTAACGTTTTTATACCACCGCGGTCTGGCTGGTGGTAGTACGCAGGCAACAACGTGGGTATAATGTCGTTCGTTTAACCGTCGCTAAGCTATTTTACAACCGTTATTCCCATAAAACGAACAGAAAATTCTCGCTTCGATATCAATCTCGGCATTTTTATATATATATGTATATATATATATATATATTTTTTTTTTCTTTTTTATTGTAATAATAATATTCCAGAGTAGGTACAACGTGCCACCTCGCTTCTAATCTTTCGCGCGTGCTTTCGTATTTCACAGTTATTTTATATACTCACCGAGCGAGAGGTGAGAAATTATTTCGAAATATTATTCGTATACTAGTACGGCTTGGATCATTTCATTGATCAATTATTCTAGATCAAAAGCCATTCGATTAATAACAATTTTCAGTATTTTCACCTTCAATTCTTCTCACCGAAATGTATTTCGATGATGATTAGCAAGAAATTGGATGAATAGGTCTACTTGTGTGTGTAATCAAACAGTTGATTAGGACGACAGAGTATATAGGAGAACAACAGGATTTGATCAACAATTATCGTCTTATACCAAGGGTAATTCCTCTGTTCTGTTCACTGATCCGAACAACACTAATATTCCTGTTGTTTTCGGGCTGCTTACCCATGGGATCCTACTACTACTCCTGTCAGCATCGTTGTCAGGTGTCTGTTTGCACAGCAACGTAATTTGACTCGCATAACATCCCCTCAGTTTTCTAATCAAGTATTTCAACAAACAGGAATATTTCAGTGAATAAATTTCAACTTCTCTCAAATAATTCTGGATACCGTTTGTTAGCAAAAATTCAACAGACTTTAGTTAGTGTTTATATGTATGTAATATGTAATTCACCAAAACGTATATATTCCAATATCTTTTCATTCGTTTTGCAATCCGTTCACTATCTCGAGAGTTATATTGTATAACGCATGAATGGTCAGGCGATCTATGAACCATATAAACTTTAACTACAGGTGCATTATCTACTGTATGATATATATTTTTCTGACAATCAACGAAGGACACATCGCGCTATGAACGTTATTGTATATCGAGCGTGTCTCCGCATGGCGGATGGAGGTAGTGCAGCATCAGCGTTCCGGCTATCTCTAGGTTTATGCAGTTTTATGGATGTCTGGTCTGCTAGCAGGAGACGAGCTTGCAAGCAGGCCTGCCACGATCCTTGATGTTTGCACGTTTCTCGTCTCGGAGGTTGACAAACAAGTGCGAAATTTATACATGTATGTACACAGGGTTGTGTCTATTTTATTTTTTCCTTCTCATACTGATTCGACATACTTCCGGACCACCTCCGTTCAATATTCACTCGAAAATTTTATCTCACGGTACCAGAGTAGCGCGGAAAAATTAAAACTTTATTCCAAAAGACAAAGAGAATTTCTTCTACATTTAGTTGGAAGATTTTGTATCCGATGAACATTTCCACGTGCATGCTTCAAAAGGCGTTTATATCAAATCATAAGCTTCGCCCGAAGTTTCCTTACCGATCCAGATATACGTGTAGTACCTAGGCTGTTAGGACTTGTTGAAACTTCGGAGTTAGAATTCGGTGATCGTTTAATCCGCGTGAGTGCAAATCGAGCAAATGAACTATGGTCCCGAGGAGCTGCAGGGAGTCCTTGATCTGTGATCTGCGCTTCACTAGTGTCAGAAACACGCGTTTACTTGAACTTTACCTTGATTAAATTGCATCTATGCCATGCCTTTGCGAAGATGATGAGTCGACGTTATCTGTACCCAGAGCTCTGGGGGTCAGTTAGCTGATGGAAGCTAACTTATTTGACGTTATCATACGAATGATATAATATTTAATTACCTACCCTGCACTGCTTCAGTTTCTTGTTCCGTTATACTCATTTACCTGGAATTTCAGCCTTCGTGACAAAATTTTTCTTTCAGCTTTTGAAAGTCTCGTCATAGAGCTACCGCTAGATAAATTACTCTCCGCAAGGTAGTTTCGTGTCTGTTTTCTTCGGTCTTCTTCTTCTTCTTTTTCTTCTTCTTCTTATTTCGACTCCTAACCAAATATAATTTTCTCGTCAATGGAACGACAAACGCTGTATTATCCACGCGGCTTACAAAGCGGACATGAATTACACCCGTTGTCATTTTTCCACGTCACGTAAGAACGAGCGGCCGTGTATAGGCAATATATGACAAAAGTTTATAGCTAAGAATTTTAACGAGTTGAGAATTATAAGCGAAATAGGAAACAACGCGGATGCAATTTACAGCTGAAGAAGAAATTGTCAGTTTCTCGTGGTATCTTGCTTCCTCCCTCTCTCAATTTCTCTGTCAATATCGCAGTCTAGGCAACGATGTAAAAATGCTATTTCACCAAGTGAGTCTCGGAGAGAGATACGTACGTGGCCTGCTTTGACGTCGTACTTTGCCAATTTTTGACATTTATATACATTCATTCCTATGTATATATACAAAACACGTTCGCCAACGTCAGTCTTGGCGATGTCTTAGGATTTGAATATCGCAGCTTCGGTGCAGCGGAAAACCCCGGCGCCAGACAGAGACTCGTAATCGCGATCCTAGTAAAACCAACGTTTGACGTCATCACGTCTAAGAAGGCTTTGCGCCCGTATCAAAAACGTCAAATGTCGTTGAACGGGGATTTTCTAAGATGGATCAACTGCTCCAACGCGAACTTAATATAACTATAGTGAACGGCTACCTTGGGCGAAGAGGTTTTCTCAGAAAAGTTAAGATTAATAAAACTAGAACAATGAATATCACTTTTAACCCGGCAAACTAGACAGTGAGGTATCACTTGCGGTTCTAATTAATACTTTTACCAATAATGGCCAGTAGTTATTACTTACCCCCGATTATATCCGCTCCGTCATAATTAATTATGACGTAACTAATTCGGGGCGAGACTCGAAGGTGTGAAATGGTGAAAATTCACACTGATTGAGACCTAGGAGTTGAGGAGTCCGGGGCTGTCATCGTGAGATTTCAAATTGAAATTGATGCAGTAGATAATTATGAAAAATTATTATTTTACCCACTGCCACATGTTTCGAATTTACTTCAAGCTCTACGAACTCCGAAGTGTCAAACTATTCTATAATTCATCGAAGAAGATTCGCGTCGTAGAAGCCAGAGAGTTTTCAGTCTAGCGATGAAGAAATGAAATTTTAAGACGAAATGTGTAGCCTTAGAACAACTGGTCCGCTTGAATCGAGGCAAAGAGATGAATGATGTATAAAATCGACTGCTATGATGCTGTACAAACATCTTTTATCTCTGAAACGTTGTATCATATAAGAATAAGATAGTATAATGCCTAGAATCGAAATTTGAAATCGGAGAAGCGAATCGCTTCGGAAAACAAAAAATGTTTGCTTTGTATATCCTCGTGGATATTTATCTCCTGGTCATATCCGCCGGAAATTTGAGACTAGTCGTACGTCTGTCGTCAACAACGGAAATTGAATGAGAAATGAAATCTAAAAAATGTGTGTGAGAATATACATATACATATTACCAACTGTACTTGGCTGAACAACTCGGCAGGAAGTCTAACTACAAAATTAAAAAGTTTCGCCAACTTACGTGCATCCCGATTACCCAACATTAATAGAATCATTAAATTTCCCTCGGTACCGTCCAATCAGTGGTTAAGTAAGGGGTATCATCAAGCTGTATACATTCAGCGTCTAATAATTTGCTGCTTGTAGTTGGTTATACAGAATAACCTAATCTATTCCTAGTATGGTAGCTACACGGATAGTGAAGAGCGGTGGTTAGTCTTGGGGTTGAAAAGGGGATAGAGAGAGAGAGAATGAGAGAGGGGGAGATACACTTTATACACAGCTATATAATGGCAACGGCGTCAGCATTAGGTAGGAACTGATAAGGGTTGCAAACGAGCCCCTCCTCTCCACGTCACCCTCCGACGTTCGTCTCTTGCCTACTCTGGCTCCTTCAGCATTCTATTAGATATACATATACTTCAGGTTTACTGGGTACAGTGAACTATACATTATATGCACACATGGGTGTATTGTATGTACATATAATATATCTATACTTGGTGAATTTACCGTGGGATAGGAGCGGGGCGGGGCGGGGCGGAATTAATGTAGTTGGAATCACTGAACGGAACTGAAGTTGAGCTGTAATGAATATTTGCATATAGGTACGTACATACAAGTGGAGAAATTGATAAATTTTAATATCGCAATTGCAATTTCATTCGCGTTGAAGTAGAGTCCTCCGTGAATGTATTTGCGCGTTATATAGGTACGCCAACCTGTAAATTAAATCGGTGAAAAAATCGGTTAATGGTCAGGCTATAGTAGCGTTCGCGTGTTTCTATGAGAACTGAATAAAACGCCAAGAAGCTTATAGTAAGTACTTGGGTTGGTACAGTAGAAAACGAATTGCAAGCTTCTCCATGAAAATAGAATAAAAATAAAAAAATCACCTTTATAATTACACGAGCTGCGAGTGACAATTTTCTCTTTAAATAGCTTTACAATTCCACAAAAATAAAATCAGTATAATCTTTTAGAAACTTTGCAATTTGTTCTGCAAACACATTACTCTACGCCCATCTAATGAAATTCACGAATTGCAGAGACTTCTTAAATTCTGTACAACATTATTAAATAGCCATTCGATCTACACCCATTACATTCATAAAAACTGTAATAATCAATGAAAGAGATGATTGTCGTCAGCGTTATCTTTGAGAATCTTTATCACGTGGTTCAATTAATATCCTCAGTTCCATTTAACTTAGGTATAAGAATAACTTGGTAGCAGTATTCCTAGTACGATGGAAGAAGAGTCATCTAAAATGAATAAACGTTGTAGAAATCTGTTTTTATTTGCTCTAACCCTTGGCTACACCGCAATTTGTCTACTTCTCAGACACTACCGGGGTCATATTTATTTCAACCCGCGACTTGGCTGTACTTTGAACTGTATAATTCATTATGCACCAATACTTTCTCTGTATACGTGGCAAGATGCGACCGGATACTTTCATTGCAGGGGTTGTTTTATGCCGTGCTTCAACGTCGCACCTAACTTTTATAGTATAGCCGCTAATCGCGATGAATTTCTAACGCTTTGTTCCAATCTAATATTCCGGCGCCGAGCTTAACGCCCGTTGTTATCGTGATTATAAATAATTCAATCGGTTCTAAGATGCGAGTTTATAATAACGATAAGCTGCCGGACGGCCAGGAAAATAAAAAAAATACCCTGTTGAGCGCGATTCCCATTTATTCCGGCTAGGGCTCCTTGTTCCTCTCGAAATCCCCATGAATGATATAAAGGCTGCATGTATAGGACTGATTCCCGACAGCGCGAGAGGTGAAAAATGAAAAGGGCGATTAAACGGTTGGTTCATTTCATGGAATAAACAGCATTAGTTTGCTAAATACCGAGGCTTTACAGAGGCTTCGTCCTCCCAGGTCAAAGCTGCTTGTACTCAGCCCAGTACGTACTCGACCATCCTTGGAACACCTTCTATTCCATTTAAGCGAGACTTGCCTCTGCTCCTGCCTTCGGAAACCTCCTTTGATTCCTCTGTACTCGCGAATCTTCCAAAGTCCTGGTGCAACACGGATCGAAACTTGCGGGAAGAGGGTTTACGATATAGGTTGGTCAACTTTACGGGTATCAGGGTGTGGGTGGTCGTCGTAGTCGTGGGTAAGGGATGCTTTTACGAGGTCCACGAGTGCCTCGCGCACCTGCCGACACTGCAGCTATATAAATATTCCTCAAGTGTTGGTATACACGGTACGTATGTACGTACCTCGGTAGATTATATATATGTACATAGTTATGTACATAACACACGCAGACACAAGCTTATACGTACCAAGATGCGCGCTCGCCTCCGCAACCAGTGCCAACTGAAGCAAATTGGACGGAATGGTTTCTTTCCGATGTCATGAACCGACTTGTGCATGCAAACGATTTCTAGAAAAAAATCTCTATTCATTCTTCAGAAAATAAACTATAGTCAAAATTTTGGTTTATAAACTAATGGTGTATTCTTCTGTCGGCATATGTTTCTTCTTGTCAGAGTTCAACGTGATCTCACTTCTCAAGAAGAATTTTCGATCATATTCTTACGATTTGGAATAATGCTTCATCCAGCCCAACCGGTGAAATATAGATATCTCAATTCTCACAGGACTTCACTTGTTCTGATCATTATTTCCTGTATTTCTCTCCGTTTTTTTATTTTCACGTCTTTATTTCCGGATGCTAGGTATACGAATTGTCCTTGCTTGGAAGGACTCTGCTCTGAATGCATCTCTTACCTATCCATCTATTCATCTATTTCAGCGTATTGATTGTCTCGACTGTTTTATTCATTTTCATGAAGTACCCAGTCCTGAATTAAGTTCTATTCAAAGTCGAATCGAACATAACAATTTTCAAAATTCATCATTGCATTCGTAGGTGAAGTAATTTCACGGTGAATATATTTGAAACGTATTAATTTATCGGAACAAACAGAGTTAACAGAGGTTTTACATTTGATTCCTGTCAGAATATGATACTTTCTACATTGTTCATCCAATTAAGTACAAACTTCTACCATAGACTTATTTTTCGCCAAAACGTTACGGGGAATTTTACTTTACAGTCAAGGTTTTAGATTGCCGATGCCTGATCTCGAGCCTGACAAATCTCTTCGTGGGAGTTCAAAAAAGGGTGAAAATATATATACCTAGTTAATTAATGCCAAAGATTATTAAATGGCGGCGACACAATATATAGTATAGCTTAAATCGTGATGATAGACCGTCTGGGGACGAGTTCGTAACTTTCGCGTCTGACCTGTAACTGATCTTCTTCACTGGCGGGATGGTTTCGGCTGTACCTAGCTAGAATCCCGTAATGCGGTACGACTTGGCAGAAGATATGGTTGTTGTGTCGCCGAGGTTGTAGAGGTATAGGTATATAAGATCCATGAAGTATAAGTGCATAAGAGAATTTGTTTTGAGGGGGAATATAGAATCTCGAAACGCGTGAGTATAACGTTTTTATCTTTGAGTTTCAATTGCTGCGGAATACCACTTCCGCGAAAAGTTTTAACTCGGTACTGAGATCGTATACATATACCGCTCGGAAGATAATATTATTTTACGTTCTTTAGTAGCTGCAAAGTGAAAATAACCGTAATGTACTTACGCGAGTGGATTTTGGCAGTAAGCCGGCGATATGGGGAGCTTGCAGCGTTTCATGCACCGTCGATAAAGATATGGGCACCATTTAAATTCTAAATAAAGAGACTTCGCTTTCTGGATTCCACTGGATTTATTTTCAGAAAAATAACTTCTCCAGTCAATCGTAAATGTTCTTCCCTAACTCGTAGATCTTGAAACAGGAAAGGAAAAAAAAAAGAAGATGAAGAAGAAAAAAATGATTAACCAACAAAAACACAAACTATATGCGTAAGGACATAATCTAATAACCCAACGTCAGTTCAGATTAATTCGTGCAAAGCATTCGCCTTTTTCCAAAAGTCTAGACGACTAAAGAACAGAAGGCAGAGTACAGAAATGCCGATCGGTTATACCTATATAACGTCGCATAAATGATCATTAGCATATTTGGAGGGAGGGAATAGCCTAGCCTCTGTCGTTTGGCATTAGATATTGGTAAATTATTTTTCGAGAATGGTGGTACGTGACACGGTATAGTTTCTGCTCGTTCCACCTATACATATAGGTTCGTCTGAATATATAATATTTATGAAAGTCGTCCTGACGGGGTTTAGAGTCTTTAGACGAACGAGTTTAACGCATCGGAAGAGGCAATTTAATCAGAAAGTTTAGCTGTTAGCCGTAGTACTAAAGCAGTCAGTCTGTGCTAGTCACTCGACTGTCTGCCAGTTCGTTCGTTCGTTTGTCGATCCGTTCGTTCGTCCGTCCTTCTGCAGTCCGTGTCACTAGCTCGTAGCCCGCGGGAATAAACAGACGACGGAATGGCCGCAGTGAACGCCACGCTGCTAAATTCATAGCCTTCGAAGCTCCGTGTCTCTCTGTTTTACGGCCTGAGGGTGTAATTGTTCAATTAGAATGTGCGCTATTTATGCCCTGCCGTTAAATTAATGCATATACCCATCGCCTCGGCAGAAGTCGTATTCCCAACGATAGTATATGCAACTACCTACATAAGGCAGGTACAGTCCTGGGGAGATGTTTAGTAAACCCATTTCGCCCGCAAATTCACACGCGACTGCCACGGACTCGAACTCCCTTCGTTATACGCACATAACTAAATATATTTATTTTACACCCAAAAATATGGGTGCAGTGTGTGACATCGATTCCTACGAAGATATAGATGTGCGTAAATTAGCGGATTTTTGTCTGACCATTACGAGTAAAGCTTGCTATGAGAGGAAAAGAAGAAGAAAAACTGAAAAAAAAATGATATTGAAAAAAGAAGAAAAAAAAAAAAAAAACGCTGCCATATCCCCGTCCCGTATATTACCTCGTTTAGTCTTTCTTGCACAAGATAGATGACCTCGTGTGCAAGGGTGAAAAGAGAGACGGCTCTGGGGAAAAAGAGGGGTTGAAGCTTAACGCGTAACACCCGGCAATAACCCAGTAATAACCAGACTACCCGGAACACGGGGGATATTCGACGAGCTAGAGAAAGGGACAGTAGACGGGACAAGATGTATCGACTTGCCGGGATGTTATGGGGTAAAGATTACAGGGTATATGTATACATGGATCTAAGGACTGTGTCATATTTTAATTGACCCTCGCCGATTCAATGCCGGAATAATTATGACGATTGCCAGCAAATAATATTCTGGGAATCTGTGTCATTCCGTTATGATATAAGGAATAAAAATTGGTCGAATAGATTGATCTTTCCAGATTGATTGATGATGCATTAAATTCTGTTACATAATACGTATAGTTGAAATTCAGTTGAACTGCACATACGTGTAGTTAAGAGAGTAACCAGCCGCGCGCGTTTGTGAAAGAGGAAACGATCGTCGCCCAGACAGTAGTACGTCGATGGAAGTCGATAATTTTATCGAACTGAAGAAAAATCGTCGCACGTCGGAGATTTAGAGGAAACTAGCACTTTGCACCCCCGATTTCCAGCATCTTTGCCATGTCACAAATCACCTCCGAGTCCTCTTATACTCTACCTTTCGAGAAGACGATGGCATATACGTGCAGTTATATGTATACGACGTGTGTATGTATAGGTATGTATTATACATATACCTATAACCAATATATCGCGCGTCGAGCGTTCGTAATAGCGGCTTGGAACTAGCGCCTAACTTTACTTCATCCCTTCTGCCACGCACCCCCTTTCATACCCTTCTGCGGCGAGAACTTGCTCAACGAGGCACGTAACAATCCAATCAATGAGTCGACATTAATTGTATCGAATAGCGTGCAGCCGACACTGACACCGCAGCCTTCTCGCGCTGTCTAGCCGGCAGGTATACAAGCTGTCAATCCCACGGGCCTGTCTAAATTCCCATAGCTTTACGTAATAATATTACAGGGTAAAGTCGTGCAAAATGGACCAGTTCAGAAAGTTGGATCGCTAAATTTCTCAAAACATTGTCGATGAGGAATTCTGAAGTTGCAGTAACTATCTATATTCAGTATAGGACTTAAAAAATTCGGTCCAGTTTGGAAATTTCAAACCAAAGTATACAGTATTTCGTGAATTTCATAAGTTTTGAATACAGAAATAACGGCCGAATCCATCTTAGTCCATCGTGGGACCTCAAAGACGTGGTCCATGTTAACGGATCTTCTTTTTACTGCGTGAAAGGTAGTCGAAAGTTGGACCACCCCATCATTACTTGAAATATAATTTTTTTGCTGAAAAGAGACGTCGGAATGAAAAAATTCCATAGGCTGATTTTATATTCTAGAGATTGGAAAGACTCGAAAAAATCCTGTTTAAATTCGTGGTCCATCTTCGTACACTTCACCCTGTAATGCTTGTGATCAAGAGACTCGAGCGAGTCTCTATACCCACATAAGAGCTCTACGGCCTATACGTTGCTTATATTAGGTATCCTTATTTTATTCCGGCTCGGGTTGTACGCGAGATTCAAATATTTATCTTGGAATATGGGTTCGAACAGCTTTCATGTAAACCCAATTTCTATGCAATCGGTACACGGAGAGCTGAGATATAATATTCTGAATTATAGAAATGCTCATTGTCAGTTTGAACAAGAATTTTTGACGTCATCTCCGTGTTCTCTGCGATGCAATTGTGCGAGTATCTAAATGACATAGAGAGCAATCAGATTATAGCGATATAATAACACTCGTCTTTCTGTTACAGGTGAATAAATTTTCATCGGAGTACAAACACCTCCTTCTAACAAAGATGCTCTTTTCGAGACTGGAGATCTAGCACATGTTTATTCTGTAGGAACACTTATAAATCGTACATATCTTTGATAATGAATAATATTATACATACTAGCAATAAATTCACAGATATAACAATGACGAACTGCTTGTGCAATTTTTACCTTATTTCCGACCTTGCCGTGCCGAAACAATATAATAGTTGACAAAGGGATAATTTTGTCAAAATTTCAGCTTTCCAAGATATTACAATTCCATGCAGATTATCCCTTTGTCGATAACAACACGTGAAATTATGGGGTTACGTAGGAGATCATCAATGTAATTGGAGCAGCGGTCGGTCCCTCTGATCGTATTGTTCCCAAGATACGGTGAGGTGAAATGATTTGAATTGGTGCAGAACTGATGATGAATTCGAATCATTATAATAATAACGATGGCGATGATGATGAAATGCATTCATATACCTTTTACTAAAGAAATATATTTCTTTACATCAAATTCTAGGCAATACGCCACCACCGTCTCAGGGATAATGAATTTTGCAGGAAGTGGCGATTGGAAATGGAGGCTTTGGCTGGTCGGGTGAAAACGGACTGCCGTAAGTGCGGGAGAATTGGTATTGGTTTTGGGAAGGCTACAGACTCTACCGGATATTGTAGGCGTGATTGCCTATCAACGACTACACGCCTGATATACGTTCGCAGGTGCCTAACTCTGCGACACCATATGTGTACGTGTATAGGTATATAAATGTACGTAATGCATCTACAGAGTGTGCAAGCGTACCTCTGCAGTGCGGGTATATCTATGTATATGAATACGTGTTATACCTGTACTCGTGTACCTGTAGCGTAGCGAGGTATTACGGTAGAGAAAAATCCACCTTTTGCGAGAAATAACTTCAAGGTGGAGTTCGACAGGGTGGAGTTGAGATTCGGCAGACCAAATAATCGTGACGTTGAAGAAGATCCTTCGCATTTTTGAAAAGCTGAACGAAATTGCTCGCTAGGATGTGGCTCTTGAAAGAAAAAGCTAACTTTTTATTCCTTCACTTTCAAACGAGCATCCTGCCTCGTGAAATTCCACGGCTTTAACGTTGGACTTACATTTCCCACCGCGGAGTTACAAATTGAAACGGTAGCGATTTACAACGACGTTGAACGCCCGCGGAACCCGTTCGAGCAAATATTTTTAAGTGATTATAAAAGGAAAAGATAAATGGAAGAAGAAAAAAGAATCAGAAGACAGCTGCAGGTAAAAAATTTCGCTCACCTTAGTCGTCACATTTCATCCACCTATTCATCTTCTTCAATCTCCATAGAGGACCAGATTATAGGATACACGGACAGGCGTTCGGGGAATCCGGCTATGGGACGCAAAAACTTTCTTGGCGATGTCTGAATAGACAACCAGATGTAATTTTCATGAATATCCCGTCCCCGGCCCGCGAACATTTCCAAGGAATTTAAATAGGCTACCTGATATTCAAGAGACCCCTTGCCTTCGCCAAAAATACCAAGTAATTCCAAGATTCGGATAATTTCTGGTCATTATTCACTCGCAAGAATAACCGCGAAATCATCACTGATAATTTTTTTGAAAGTGCAATTAGATTCTTTGGCGGTAAGCTGGTGTGAAAAACCGCAAAAGCAATTGGTAAGCAGGCACGCTACTCTAACCACCGTATTTGCGGGCAGGGATTCACCTTAAGCCGCAAGACGTGAGGCGTGGATTGGAACGCGAACATAGTCTGTTCATATTCGGCAGCACGGTTCTCTTCGTGTATTCTATACGTGTTTGTCTCCATATACCTATTATAAAACTATAATTAATTATGAATGAAGAAAGGACTACTTAAACGCGTTATCATACAATTAACGACAAGCTGTTGTATTATTATTATACAGCAAGTGGTTGGTGCAGATTGGTCCATGTACAATCTGCGTACAGAGTTCGTAAGCAATCTGGATTCCAAATACATACTCGAAAAAGTTAAAGTCTTCTTATGCAGTAAAGTTCAGCTTCGAGGGAATCGATCAAATCGAGTCAAGTGTCGTTGACACAGGCTACGCGCAACGTTCGCCGCTACCCTCCACGTACGTACGTAACGTACGTATGCATATGTACGCATCCGAGGCATCAGGTGTCTTCACCCCGTGGAAACGTAAATAACTTTCCCCTTGCACCCTCTGCTTCCCCTCGACGTGCCATCCAACACGTTCCATAGAAAACGCAGCCCGAATGCCTCGACAATAACGATCATAAATTTTCCGGGTTTCTTCAATTCCCTTTGCTATTGCACACGCCTCGCCTACAATTACGCAACTCGTCCTTTGATCATGCCTGTCATTCTTGCCATTATATTATTCTTGTTCGTATCACTTTTGTTATCATTATTATTACTTTTATTATTATTATTATTATTATGGCTACTATCATCGTGAGCATATGGATTTCATGGTCTGGCGCGGAACAGCGCAGAGAAATAAGACATATATTAGATACGTATGTAGGTTCATGTGAGAAGATGAGTTGCAGTTTATGATTCCGGATGGATTTACAACGGGTTCTGCCAAGGGGTTGAATTCTCTTACGGTCGGAGTTAGATCTTCACGAAACGTGCTGTAGCAAATGTCTCTTAAAACATCCCCGGCCATTATAGCTCTGGTTATAGTTTCTCTAAACTGGTTATTCCGAATTTATATATACATCATACGGGGTTATAGCTGGTTTTGCGACTCGAAAAGCAAATTACTGTCCCACCTTATCCAAAGCATCAGTCTGCAGTGTATGTACGAACGCTTCAGAATTAGAATCATTCCACCAAAGAAGCCGGAAAGTTGAACGACAGAAGTCAGAACGTTTGGCTAGGCTGGAATTAGGAACGAATAAAGTGAATGCAGTTCATGATTTCCAACTTTAGAAATTACGGGGTAGCAAATTCAGTTAAAGGCAATCAGTCTGGTCTGAAAGAGAATTGTTTTAGCTACAGCTTATCACTTCCCTGTACGTATCTACGTGTGAATGGGTGCCTTAATAATTCATAGTTTACGTAGCCAACATCGTTAATCATGACCGGTTACCTTCGTATTACTACGCGATCAATTAAATTCTATTGAGATTTTATCCGATTCCCTTAAACCAGAACGAAGCTTCTTCACGCTCATTAATTTCCCCTGAAAATACGAGTGAAATCTACTCTTCTATATCCGATCGAAGAATCGATAGGCGTCTGTAAAATGAAATTCTACCAGAATTCAATTACATTTGATTTCTTTCAGAGTTGTGGATCTACTAGCTTCGTATTTACACGTGGCTAAGGGGCACTCAAGTAATGAAATACGAGAGATCCGTAATTACACTACCAAGGTTGTAATTCAAGCGCAGATTTATGGGTGTCTATGAAAGATGTGATTAGTCCAATTTAATCCAGCCTTAATTTTCCTCATTCCTATAGTTGAGACTTAGCGAAAAAAAGTGAAACTCAATTAACGGAATTGAGGAAAAGTAGGTATGTGACGTTGAGTGCAGAGGTATTGCCGTATAGTTCTCTTTACCAAAATATGCGATATTATGTGTTGTTTCATCGCCCGGCATGTGTCGCAGGAAAACGCCAGATGTTTAGCAATAGTCGTCGCTTTACGTGCGAGTCGCAAATTCAGTTTGCCATTAAATTCGGTACGTAGGTGGGTATACTTGATGTTACGACCGTTTCGAACAGCTTCCGGGATACGGGTGACTATATTCGTATACGTATCGTCATCTGGCAGAATTGCGAAACCAATATTAGGCATTACCTACCTTATACCGACCCACGAGTATACTGAGCGAGATTCGTACGACGGAACTGAAATACTTGTCTAGGCGATTTATTTGCGAACGGATGGATATACAGTATAATTTACAACCATCGTATATTCAATAAGCTAGCGACTGCGGCAGTATAACGAAAGAAATTCGGTTGTAGGAAACGCGTTGAGCTTTGCACGGATGGGTAACAAATCACGCGATGGAAACACGGGGCTCTGGGCCAAGGGTTGTTTTCCCCTAAAACAAGTAGAGTCTTGGACCGTATGGCTCGAGATGTCGCCACGGGTTACGTCACATCCACCTCGTATACCTTGCCAACCCGAAACACAAAGAAAAATGCTCATACTGGGGTGCAGCATTTTCGCGATTCGATTCAAGCTCCTCGATTTATTCAACAGATGTGTCTGCGCCGTACCATTTTTGCTGACAAATAAGAGACGCATGTACTTGCCTCTGGCTATCGTATACGTCTGCATCTACCCCATATGTATAATTATACGAGCTATGAACAAGTCGAAGCTTTAAATTGAAACGGCGATGAGAAACACTTCTAAATTCAATGATTTTTCTCGTCAAATGAATAAAACAAATTTAGCAAGTTTATAGCGTCAGATATTTCGTCCAAGAAGTATAAGCAGGAAGTTATTTCATTTTGCATTTGCGTTAGCATGACTGTTGAATAAAGAAAGGAATAACGCGTTTAACAAACATCCAACGATATATTCGAAGCATGGATCGTTAGCGAGTTGTAGCGTGCAAATTAGTGTGAAAACACGCGTTCTCATATCCCTATTCAACCTATATAGACTAACACAGCTATTACCGCACGCAAATATCTACATATACGTGCATTACACCTATCGCAGTACGCGCGGTTAATGGCTGCGTGTCATCGTAACCCGGGCGCGGAAACACAGGCGGTATAAGTGGGTGAGAGAATGACAGAGTAAGCAACGAGTCAGTGAGTGGAGTACTATAATACTTACAGCTTGGGCCTGGGTGGGTCAATGCTCTGGCTTCGTGTACTTCGTCTTGCCTTCTGCTCGATATTGTATATACATACATAGGTACAACATACTATGACGTGAATTTTACTCCTCTCAAACATACATGGAAGCATATATATTTCATACAGATGCATGTAGGTATATATACGTGGAGATCGTGATTATCTCGATTCCATCTCTTTTGCGTATTACGGGTAAGGGTAATGGAATCTCATGCCTGTTACCCGCCGATACGTGGATAGATATAATAAAAGACGAGCGCGTGTAGATAATACTGGCTAAGTAGGTAAGTAAGTAAGTAGAAGCTGGACGGGCTGTATGCGAGACCGGTGACTGATCGAGGGTGCAATTTGTTAGAGATTGTAGAATTTTCCGAGAATTCTTATTCGGCTTTTGATTTCCGCTAGTATCAGGTATCAGCTATGGTTATACGTCGGGGGAACGATCTTGGCCTCGAAGTATAGCAGGGTATGTTTTACCAACGTTCGGTGGAATGGTAACGATAAACTATGCACATTCAAAGTAACGACTGTATATATGTATGTGCAGTACCTGAATTTGAAATTCATGAGATTTTTTACGGATTCTCAAGAAATTTCACGCCAAATTTGAGACTCTTACGGAAATGCAACCGGATCATATCCATACGAGACACGGCTTAGCTGGTGACTCCTCGAGATTTTTCGAGTAGATAACTCAAATAACGTAAAAGGCTTCCGTCTCGAGAACTGTATCAATTGTTCCCTACGTATATCCGTCTACTTCGGTCTGGCTCTTATTTTCTTTCTCCTCAATTCCTCCGCTCCTCGCCTTATTCGTTTTGATTGCTTCGCGGAAGACTCGATGTGGGGGCTCGATGTACACTGTATAACGGGTTTGTTTCAACGTTTTCTCTAGTGGAATTCTTCTACTGCATCCGACTAACTAACTTTAGAACTGGTAACAGTGACGCCTTGGGACACGTCAACGACAGACCTAAGGGTCGCCCCAAGCTCGATCAAGATACATCACGTCTACTTCGATGGTATTATTAAATTTGGCCTCGACCGCCGAGCACCTGGGCAATCCTCGTCTTTCCTCAAGTCCTTCGGAGATTATGAGCGGCGGGCAGGACTGAGTGGCTGAGACCTCAACAGCGGTGGCAAAAAAAAAAAGAAAAAAGAAAGTGAGAAAAAAATAGAGAAACAATAAGATCGATATCGGCTGTCCGCGTGACTTGAACAGTATCGAATTGTACAAAGTGCTTCGGTACAAATAACAAAAGGAAGGTAAAATTACGGACAAGGAGACAGGGAGGTAGAGAGAAATGAAAGGAAAGGGAGGAGAAAGGAATGGAAGGAAAAGGCTACGAACTATTAAGTACAGAGACGAAGTAATCTCTCGTCTCTCCTGGAATCTGCTTTGTTCGAAATCCCCCTTACAAATAGACACGCCAACGCGCTCGTTCCGCCCTGCCGGACATTGTCAAGACGCGTCGCGACGCCGAGATTCGAAGTACGCGCCCAATTACGTTATGATAAAGAAAAGACGAGTAGCTAGTTACGTACCTCTTCCTTACGTACCGCTACTACAGGAGAGTCTAGTTGTCTGGAAAATAGCAGTTTCTTTCCTTGAAATGATAGCGAAATACTAGATATATATATCGCCTATGCATACTCACCAGGTCACAATTTACACAGGCATGGATATTGCATACGTGGTTATAAAAATTCAAGTAAACGTACAGGCATCTATGTATGTATACTTGAATGATACCAGGAAATGGTTCTTTGGGCCATCGTGGACGGACACTTTGGGTATATAGTCAGAAGACGTCAGTTTGTAAGCATTACCACAAGCAAGGGATGGACATCTCTGCAGGTCCTCTCTGGACATTTTACCCGTCCTGTCTTACTGTAGGAAATGGTAGTAATGTCCGAAAGAGTCCGAAGCTTCGCTGTCGGATTATTGCATCTCGAGGATGGGATGTCGCAGCGCAATTCATTTCAAGTAAAATATTTAATATAGAGTTATTGCAGCTGCTATATTTGTGTGGGATCTTCGGTAGTGTGTTTTAAAATCCGTAGTAGGTAACTTTCTTTCACTCGTGTCTCTGGAGTTTTCCAAAAATTGCAATAAAATCCTATAAAAAAAAATTGAATTCCTATAAAAAGGTGAATTTGGAATCTACGTGTAAGTAAAGTAAAAATAAAGGATCATAACAACAAAACGAAAACGATTTCCGCTTGATCTTTCTCATGTTTTGATTGCCGGAAAGACATTCGGCGAACCGTACAGGTCTATTTTTTGTCCCTGCTCGAACGAGCTTCGTATCTTCGGTTGACAAGCTTGAAACTTGTATTCAATTACGAGATATCTCGTGTATTGATAGAATATGTCCCGCAGAGAGCTGCACAAGTGGATCGGATCATCTCTCTCTCGCTGCACCGTCACAGGTTTTTGCATCCGACCAAATGGCAAGTGCATACATATACCGATTGGCAATTGGCAAACACTCGTTCCCTAGGTGCCCGAAGTGGAGGCGAAATGGCAGGATGATGGCAATAACACTCGATCAAAGTCACTAACAATTGAGTTATAAATTAAAGGTTGTCTGCTTTTTCTAGACTGCACCGGCTGCCCTCTCTCTACATGTATACCTATATAGGTACACATATTATACACACGTATATACTGTACATTCGTATGAATACTATATTATTACACGTATGTACTAACTTACCGCGGTGCGATCCTCGACTGTTTTTACAATCCCGTAGCTGGAATGGTTTCGTACCGCATATAAACGACGCGACGCACATCTATACACATCCAGGACTATGCACTTGAGTGTCAGGGTGGTGAGCAGGGTCAATATTACTCCAGACACGAAAGAAAGAAAAAAAATTATTCAAACGTTTTTGCGCCAGAGTGCACCTGATTTTCAAACATGTGGGGTGGTCCCGAGTTACGCACTCGCACGTTCCCGCAGCTTGTGCGTCTACGTGTCGTATTAAACATGTATACCTGCATGATTACTGTGTGGGTGCCCATTTGTCACTGTTTTATTTTCCTTGTTTCGTTAAGAAACTGGTATAGGTACAGTGGATACGTATATGAAGATGACGTTACGCTCGAGCAGTCTCATATCTTGGAGAGACAAGAACTGTGGACGCTGACGGAAGCCAATGAATCGGGTAGAGCGAAATATAGTAGAGTTCCCTTTCAAGCTTTTACGACGTTGTTTGTTTCGTTGCTCGAAACGGTTATCATTCTCTTATTTAGATATAAACCCGTCACTCCGGTCGGTGATAAATTCTAACCACTGCAGACTCTCTAAATTTGGCAAGCGATAGTCTCCAACTTACAGTTCAATCCTTCTTACCCTTCGACATACAGAAGTGGAGATTCGTTGACTACACCGAAGAAGGATAGAGAAATAAAAAATCTAGCTACGGTTTCTGAATTACTTCGCAATACCAAAGAGACATTAAATATATGTATATGCATTACGGTGATGATATTGTATACATATATCTTATACAATACAGAGACTCATCGATATCGGATTCGATCAGTATGTAACGTTTATTTTTTATGTAAGTATTACAACAGAAGTGATGGCATCCATGTTAATTGTTATATGTACATTCACTGGCGGACTGAATTAATTGGCGACAGGATCGGTACACAGGATAATGTAATATATAATTATACAGGGTTCGAGGGGGTGGTTCAAGGGAGTAATGTGTTTAGTTCGGTCAAAATTTAATTCAGGGAAGTTCGATTAGTTTCGGTCAGCGGTTATATAGACAAGGTTATGAGGTTTAATAGTTGCGTCGTTACATCGGGTTCAATATCATTTTAAACTATTGCCTTACCTATTGCTATTATACTGACTCGTCGCTCAAAATCAATCGTGAGGGTTACACAGTAATGTTATTCATTTATATGTAAATAGTAGTTAGTATAGTAGTGTTGTAGTAGTAATAATAGTTATTAGTAATAGTAGTAAAATAGTACGGTGTGTCTGCGGCTTGCACAATATATCCAGTGATGCACTTATATCGTTAATAAGTATCTATTGTAAGTATAATAAGAATGCAGGTATGTATATTCCGTGTACAGTGGTCCATTTTTTTCTTCTTTTTTTTTTTTAAGTTTAATTTTCTTTTTTTCGTCTTTATTTCTTCTTCAGTTTTGATTTAGACAGATATAAGAGGCGCGTGCTGAATTTTTTTTTCAGGTGTCAACGAAAAAGAAAAGTGACAATGTAAACCGCTGCAGACTCAAGCTCGATACAAAAGTGTCTATATCATTATTTTACTCAATTTTGGACGGGATAGACGCGTGATTAGACCGCGTAATCACGCTCTATCGACATTACTATAATGATATATTAATAATCTCACTTTGTACATAAGAGACGCCCGATTGGCGATAATGATTATATAAATCGAGTAGAATTTTATCAAGAATCGAAAGAATTTCTATCATGTTTCAAATATTCTTCCTTGTTTCCTCTGTTATAATTTTCAGACAAAAAAAAGGGGGGACACTTCTTTCGTAATCGTTAATTAATATCTATACACGACGGAAATGAGGAAAGTTGCGTTCGATCAAAATCTGCAGCGTTCATTGGTTTGCTCGTTTTTCTTTCTTTCTTTCTTTATTTATTTTTTTTATTTTTGCGGGTTGGCGGGGGACTTCTTCCTGCGTAGGATAGTAGCGAATTTTCTGACTATTCGTATATTTAGAAGAGGGGTCAACACATATTATCACCCGTAACAAAGACAACAGATAGATAGATAGATAAATAGATATAGAGGGTAGCAAACATTGGTACAGCTAGCTTCAAAATGTACAATTTACGTATAAAGTTGCTTTTGAAATTTGGAAAAAATTCACTTTAATATTCGCGCCGCTACCTGCACGTTAACATCATTCCACACTGAATTTCGTTGTCATTTTATAAATATCTTTGTTTATTATCCTTTCGCTTCTGCCTTTTTCGACTCTATCGTACTTTGCTGCCAACTGTACTCATCTCGGCCAACAAATAAATATACAGTAGAGTTTCGTGGATTACTGTTTCAGTTATATAATTATACCAAACAATTGGTATAAAATATTTCATTCGACTACAAGTACAATTAAATAGACTTGATGGAAAATTACAATGTTATTATACACAAGAAATTCCATGTTCTTTGTTTCTTTCTTTGTAAACGACATTAAATTAAGTTATAATTTACAGATATTCACAAGGGAGAAAGTTTGAGAGAGACAGACAACGGACAGAACGATCGTGGATGAAAGTATGTAGGTGTGGTGTCAGGGTTAAGGGATAGGGACCGAATGAAGATGTTGTGTGTGATTCTTTTTTACCTTGTTTTTTTTTTTTTCCTCACTTTTTCTTTCCATTACATTTTTTTCCAATTTCCTTTTTCTTTTCTTGCGTTTTCACTTCTGAACTCGTCGGTGCGTCGAGTGCGCTTCACCAAATTAAGATACAAGTCGCGATACAACGAAACCTTTCGGTCCTTTCGATTTAAAAAGTGGCTGCAAATTATAGTGGTAATTATTATTATTATCATCATCATCATCATCATCATCGTCGTCGTCGTCGTTGTCGTCGTCGTTATCATCATCTGTATTATTCTTCTTATTATTAATATTATTATTATTTATTCTCATTATTCATCATTAATCAATGTTATGTATCATTATCATTATTATTATTATTATTATTATTATTATTATTTATCATTATCATTATTATTTATTATTATTATTATTATTAATAATATTATTATTAGTTATTTCATGCTGCTGCGCTATGTACCGGTGTGAAGTGAGGTGTATACGTCAATGAATCGAAGGAACAGGATCAATACAAGAAGATGGTTGCCTCACGGGTACTTTAACAATTATTTATTTTATTTTTTCACTTCTTTAAATAAAACACTGGCATTGAAAAATCGAACAATATGACCAGCTATGTTATACGACAAGATGAAAACTGTATGAATAAATATATAAGAGAGTTTTTTTGTTTGTATCCTGTGATTTTTCCATTGTAATATATATCATATATTATTCGTATATATAAATTATCCAATTTCTTTTTCTGTTTTTGTTCTTCAATTTTACGTTCGTATTTGCCAACGTCTCTATGCTTCGTTTGCTTCGTTCGTCGATAATAAATATTCCATAGAATCAAAATAATGAAAAGAAATATATTATTTATTAATTATTTATACCGTGTGATTGTTATAAAGTCTTAGAAAAAGACTTGGAAATTTCCGCGGCGTTTGCGGGGCTGTTGGTTTTTCGGATACGACTTTTACACGACTAATTGTATAATTAACAATATATATTCAATTGTAAGTAAATAGGTAAAGATATTTACATAATAATTATGTATATCTCAGGGGAATCTCGAGGGAATTAGCTATCTAATTTACTAATCATGATGATTGGGGGACGGGCGGCAGACCAGGGGATGAAAGGGGAGGCAAAGGAGATCCCTGACTTTTCCTTAATTCTCACCTTAATTATTATTACACCGCTTATATGTATTATCTATAATCGGTACGACGAATTATCACCTTACTTAATAGCTATACGGAATTTTTTATCGTTAAGTTAGTAAGTAGTAGTTTTAGTAGTAGTAGTAGTAGTAGTAGTAGTAGTTAGTAGTAGTTAGTAGAAGTAGTAGAAGTAGTGGTAGTAGTAGCCACGTACAGCTATGCGTCGTATGTACGTCAGTCTATAATATAAACGGGTCGTTATTTCATCAACTGTCTGCAATTGTGTTGAAAGTTATATCTTTGGAAAATCCTTAAGGGAGAACCGATCGGGTCGCAGTTAATGAAACTGGCCGAGCAGCCAGCCAGCCAGCCGTTCGGCTAGGTATTCAGAATATTAATTAGAAAAATCTAAAAATTATTAGCCTTATCACAGTGGGTGATGAGACTGGTGTGCCCTAGAGTCCATGTCTAGTCACAGTCAGTAAAGACTCGATATTATAAGGAATAGTAATTTTTTTTTTTTTAATTATTATTTTTTCATTCTTTATTATCGTACGGTTGAAAAAATTGTAAATCCATATCTACGGTACAAAACATATTATTTTTTCATTTTTACTAAATACTTATCTTTTTTTTTTTCTTTTTTTTTATCTCATTCCTTTCTTTTTTTTTTATAATAGTTCAAATTCGCATCAATGTTTAATAACACTACAGTCTATATCGTAACACCACGGGTAGGATAGGAATATGCATTTTATATACATTTTGAAATAGGATAAATCTCGCGATAAATAAACCGAAACCAAAAAAAAACAAAACAAAAAACAAAATAGGAAATAAAAATTGAAGGAAACGTAAAAGAAAAAAGAATACGGCGATTGGTCGACATGAATTTCCACTTTTCGCTACTGAAAATAATCACATACTGCCTAGACACACGCGAGCATAGTTATACAATTATATAGTACAAGTATATCTATATACTCAAGCTTGCCGAAGAACGCGGTCTATAACTCTTGATAAAATTATCCAACTAATTTGAATGCAGTTTGTAGCCGAAGGCATGTTTCAAGTATCTCGCTCGAGATAATAATATCTAAAAGTGCAGTGCAGCACATGACTATTGGTAATTTCCTCTTTCTCAAATGCCTGCTGGTGATAATTCAATTATTTACTTAATTGATGAATTATTCATATTATAGAGAAAAACCCAAAGATAATTAACTTGGAAACGCTCTAGCTCCTTTCGATAAGTTTACTATGCCGCGTGTACTGCTGCAGGTACTATACGTATAGAATTGACACTTACCTAATCGTAAGAAGAAAATTGGTTATCCTATCTCACCGCTACACACCAAAAAGCATTGCTATAAAACCGAGTGGTCACTATTTGGCTTTTAATATAACTTACTATAGGTATTCTTGTTACAAGACTAAAGACTCCTCTCTTTCTAGCTGTAAGATTCATTCAATTTCACACCTGTATGCTACGTACACCTGTATGACACGTAATAGACAGTAATACTAGGCCTTGCCGGGGAGATGATTTGTAATTCATGGCGATCGGTATTATGGCGATGATAATATATGACGAGGAAAGTTAAAACCAAAGAAAAAAAAGAGGCCGAAATTTGATGGTAAATATTATCGGCAAGTGAAGGGCATCTGATTTTGTAATTTATTATAGCCGATTGATATACCTATATAAGCGTACGCGAATTAATCGCGATTCTGTGTACATAAGAACAAACTTCGGCCCTTTGGATGAAACTAATTCAAGTTAAGTTAGGCTGTGTTTACTTGAATTTCATTGAGTCTGGTTTGATTAAATGAATAGGTATAGTTACTGCAGGTGTCTTGGGAGTTTCCGAATCCCAATACTTTCGCGTGTTTTGTGCGTTTGATTTATGAATTGAATAGTGACCATCATCCGCAGTCGTTTCTGGTGTAGGTAATTTGTTTTTTCTTCTAATTCGGACGATGAAAAGAGAATCGAGAGAGAGAAGAAAAAAAAAAGGCAAAAAAGAAAAGACAAAGGAATATTAATCGATTTGACACTACATAATAGCTTATAAGTTCTCGTTAATTCTATAGTCCTACCGTTATAATATTGACATCAAAAGCGTAGTGAAGTTTCGTTCGATTGCGATTGATTTTACGGAATCTCGTTTGACGACAATACGTATATAGTTAACGACGTTATTTATACATGTAATAAAATATATGTAAATGTACGAGCACACATATCCACGGCCGCGGTACGTGGTCGGAATATGTATGAGCGAACATAAAACCTTATACATTCAAATTTTCGTTTAAATACTTTCCTTTATACGATTCGCCCCTTTTACACGATGACGACGACGACAACGACTTGTATTGCGCGTACCTCTAAAGATATTACTTATCCTTATATACTCCTACTGTATCTTAATAGATATTACGTGCACACTCGCCTTTACAAAATATCCTTTTAACATATACATGCAATGTATATACGTACAGTAGACAGTTTTAGTTAATAGTAACAATATTAATAGTAGTCAATATTAATAAGATAATAGCTCCGTTTACACGTATGCAGTTGTTCGATTATTGGAGAACGGCGGAAAGAAGGAAGGGGGGAAAGGGGGGACGGGGGAGATGAGGTGTGACTTTTATCTTTATCGCAAATGAAGCATATAGATCGTTTTCAATACGTTTGATATACCTTACCGCCAGGGTCGGCACGCCCGGGCTCTCAGAGCCAACCTGGCTCTAACGATAAGTGGAAATTACTACGACCGTAAAGCCGCTCGGCCTACCTGAAAACGGTCACTTGTCTTTACCGGAAAGTTTGATGGTAGAGGCAGGGTGCATTTAGGGGAAATACAAGGAACTGAGGAGTGTGCATTTGAGACGGCAACAACAGCGATCGACGTTTCATACCTGTATATCCCAACCTATGCCTGCCAAAAACCAAGAAATGGCGTTAAAAGGGTTGAGTAGATTTACAGTGTTGGCTCCTTGGCCTAATGAGTCCACCGACCCTGGCTGAATCATCATTATACATATACAAAGAAGAAACAAGGAGCAAAAATCCTGCTGCATGTATGGACAGTAGCTAATAAATAATATAGACATCAAAGCGTCTATTTATCGCAAAGGAAACTCTCATATTTCAATGGTACGAAGAATTTCTGTATAGGTTCAATGTTTCATGTTTCATGTTTCATGTTTTGTGCAACTAATCCTGGATCGGTTGGGGTTGATTGGAGTTTACTGTCTGACTGTCAATTGTAGGTAGTACTACATCATATTCTAATTTTGGAGAATCTCTGTGAAAATACGAGTGGCCGTTCATTTTATTTTATTTTATTTTATTTCCTTTCTTTCTTTTGTTCTAGTCATTTTCTATGTTTGCATAGTGGTATGGGCAAAAGCTCTGCCGCGATGTATATACCCATTTATGTTTGCTTATGTATTCAGCACTTTGTGTGTCACGAGTATCTGAATATTTGTTTGTACAGTGTTGATAATTGAAGAAGGAAAAGTAGTGGATAAATAGCGATGGTATATATATATATATGTGTATACATATTTCGTCGCGAATTTTCTCTTAGTTTGATTGAAAAATGATAGTACAATTAATAAATCGCCTATAATCGCGGCATATATTTCTGGAACGACCATTCGCCTTCATCAGAATGAATTTCGATTGGTTTTACGATGCAATAAACATATTATTATTATTATTATTATTATTTTTTTTTAAATTAAATCAATTTCGTTTATAGTTTTTTTGTTTTGTTTTGTTTCTAGGTTCTCTGCTTTCAAGTGTAGAATTTAAGATTTTCATATAATACTCTCTCTCGCTCTCTCTCTCTCCCTCTCTCTGTACGATGCTTATAATATAGAAACCGACGGTATTTATTAAAAGTTTCTTACATACTTTAATGTTTCATTGTTTATTAGATCGTAACTTCGTAGTTTTTAAATTTCATTTTTTTTTTTTCTTTTGTTTCTAACGAAGATACGTAAATATAGCAATCGTACGATTAATATGATTCATATATTTCAATTATACATAATAATAATTATATATATGTATATTGTGTGTGTATATATATATATATATATATTATATACATATAATAATTCAATTTGTTTTCGTCCATGTATGTATATATATCTATAATATTTATCTTTATAGTTCATTATTTCATAATATATATATATATATATATATATATACGCTATTCACTTAATTCATATTATTCGTTTAATTATTATTGAATTTAAAAAATCTTCGCCGTTCATATAGTATATATATATATTATTATATCGACGATACTCACAACGACTCACGACGACTTATACTCACACACTTCGCTATTATATCTTTCCATCCGCAATTCTATACGCTACTTCCGTTCCAGGTAAAAAATTACAAAAGAAAAGTCTGTCTTTTCCCACCTAAAAAGTTCCTTTTTATTCAGTTTTTTTTTTTTTAATTCTTATTATTATTATTATTATTATTATATATATTTGGGAGCAGGGGGGGGAGGGGATGTTTTTTTTTTCAAATTGATTTTTTTTGTTTAATTAATTTTTTTTCTTGGCTTTTTGAGATTTAATCCGTTCAGTCATTCTCTCTTTCTGTCCTCCTTTCGTTCCTTCAATTATTCGCTCATTCACTTTCTTTCTCCCATTGTCTGCTTCTTCGACTTTCGACTTTCTATACGTTTCCTCTGTATCTTTTCTTTTCTTTTTTTCTGCCTTCTCATCCTGTCTTATAGTCTCCCGGCGTTTTAAGCCGCGTGTCCACCTTGGATCGGCTCCTGACAATGAGTTCAATTACCCATTTAGCGATACTCTAACACCGTTGACCACGGGTAGATCGATCCTGGGGAGGGTAGGGGCCAAAACATGGATCCTTGGAACCTTGGAACCTCGAAACCTCGAAGCCTTAGAGTCGCAGGATCAAAGCTCAGGGGCCGCAGAGAATCTGACGGCTGTTGGCTGGCGTGGACGGAGGTGACCTACTGGTCCCCCTTCTTGCCTCCCCTGGCCAGGTTCACCAGCAAAATACTGACAGCTCGCTGCCATGTTCGCCGCTGTGTCTCCAGGCCGTAACCGCCCTCGCCTTCAACTGAAACCCAAATCAACCCAAATCTATGTTATACTTGCTCACTGTCAGCTCTTCACTTAAACACAATAATTACTAATCAGGGGATTGCAGATCCCTCATTCGTTTCATAGTTAGAATCATTACGCTATACATATATACGCATGAGGGAGACTGAGGGATGCAATCATGCGTTGATTCGTCTTTTCATTTACGAAACACGAAGTTCTATATGGATATACACACACACATATATATATATATTCAATGTGTAACAATCCTGCTCATTGTTTGAAAAGCAGATCGACACTATAGGTCATTCAGATGTAAGGTAGAAAGCACATAGGTATAAGAAGTAAGGTGTTACGACGAGAGGTATGGGCGTAGGCCATTATACGAAGGGATGTGGACTTTGGAGGGATAGAGGACAAGGAGAGGGCGAGTGAGTGAATAAGGTAGAAAAACGTAAGACGAGCCACTGCTTGCTGCTGAAAGCTGCTGCGGTAGTACAAAGCCGCGGGAAACACGATCCTGCTAAAAGCCCAGCGCGTCGTTCAACCCCACGTGCGCTTTACTCGGCCCCGTTAGCATATTGGGGCTAGGAATAGGTATACACGTAACTCGCACAGAACTGTACATAAACCGCATTTAGAAGAAATCTATATGTACTAAACTGTATAGAATTACGAGAAAATAAACAAATATTTGAATTTCCAGATTGAATCGTTCATCTTCTACTCTCTTTGCTCTAAAAACCCCTAAACCTACCCCTATCCTATAGTCTTGCAGTGTTCAGAGTCGCAATACTCAGGGCATGATTGTTTGATCATAAATTTATGAGAGCTACCTAAGTATCCTCAATTCGATCGGTCAAGATATCGCGTGTCTAATGGCGTTTAAATTATAAACAAAATTATACGATCTCATGTCACCGGAATCCAATTTTTGGTTTTTAAAAACTCAGGCAATTAGAGATGAAGAAAATGCGATTTTATGGACTCGAGTACACAGGTAGTTGTATATATTATATAGGTATAGACTGTAGAGGGTAGAATCTCCAAGATAATCGTAGCAATTAGGTAATAATATGAATAATGAATCTGAACGCCCTCGGGTACTTGGTATGGAAGTTTTGCGAAATTTCTCTGTACAGTGATCAGGTAGGTTTGAGCTGAGAGAGTGTGTATAGCCTTAGACAACGACTGACTTCGGTACAACGCCTTGGGGCAGTCGGCAAGTTGGCTTGGCCAACAATAATAGGAAAACTTAAAATTAATGTAATTGCGAGTTAATTGGATTTGTTCGTTAAACAAACCATTCTGACGTGACTAAGTCACGGTATAGATTGTGGTTTGGTTCTGAAATTTTCCTGTAAAGTTAAAGGCAAGGAAATTTCTCCCAAGACGTATTATCTCAAGTATTCGTTCATTGATTTGATTAATTAACGTAATACACCTCACAATAGAACTGTTATAAGGTTCATTTAGATTCTCTTTATTCGCATTTTATTCAACTTTAGTTCGCGAATTGATTAAACCCGTTTTTATATCGCCCGCGGACGAGCCAGACCGATAATTGGCGATTGAGTCTTATGACTCGAGTATTTCCCTGTTCATTAGCGTTTAATTAATACACCGCTCCACCCCTTTCTATAGTAGCTCTGTTACTCGCTAGTTCGCTTTGATATGAATATTTGTCGTCTTGTTAGCGACTGCTAACCACCAACACGGCAATTTCTATCAAGCCTGCACACGCAGTGTGCGTATACATACTCGACGCATAAAACTACAAATGCAATTATACGAGCGATCGGAATCGGAGCTCCAGCTGGAGCTCTCGAAGCGACAACATATTATGTCTCGAAGACTTTCCCAGTAGATTTTTTATTATTTTTTGGCGTACTGTTTAAGAACAGTTTCATTCGTTCATACATGATAATCGATTGAGTAATTTAATTTAATTCAATTAAACAAATTTCAATTGCAATTGAATTCTTTCTCTTCGTAATATTTTTGCTTCACGTTTGAATCAAAAGAGGAAACAAATAGACAAAAATTCCCCTAGTAAGTTGGCGCTTTGCTGCAACCCAACTCAAAGGCTACCCCCTAGTTGCAGAACTGCATGATATATGGGTATGTAACGTATGTACATACCGCATGTAGGTAAAGTATACATCGTGTGAGTTGTCTCTTTGTGGAAAAAAAAGAGAATGAAAGAAGTAAAAAAAAGAAAAGAAAAGAAAGAAAACAGAGAAAAAACTCTATACGTCAAACTCTCTAAAATCGCATACAGAGTTTGCACATGCCATACCATACCAATTGACGTTGATCAGTGTCCTCTTCGTTCGACGCATACTCGACGTTTGCTGGATATTTGACAAACGCAACGGGCAGACCCAAAGCTCATGGGTAAATTCAATGGTAACAAGCAACGATCGCTAACCTTTGACGTTTATATTAAAAAAAAATAATACAACGCTGACTAAAAAAAGAAGAATTAATATAGAAAATTCCTTCGGAGACTCGATCGAGTCTAATACTTGCAAATTTAGATTGCAAAATTATCGTTCTTGTCTTCTTGTCTCTGTATAGGTATAACTATACCGCCTATACCTTATTATCCATACGATTTCGTCGACGAATCTTTGCCACGGAATTCATATGCGCCTATTACCTACCTACCTAAATTATTATTTATGAATTTACGATAAGCTTGAGTTTCAGAATTATTCAATTTCATTCTACAATTTTATACATGCGAAGATAAGCCGAGCGTGGCTTGAGGTTATTCAACAAATTTAATCCCGGAGTAGTATAAAGGTCGAAAAATTGGCCCCTGCACGCTTGCTCTTACTGAAATGAAAACGGTGCGTCGTCTGTTGTTTTGAAAACATGCCGGAATGTCATTCCTGTAAAAGCACGGCCTGCAGACTGGATGATGCAACTGTTTGCTTGCAAAGCCCAAGCTATTCAACCTTTTGGGATGCTCGTTAGCGAGCTTGAAAAGAGACAGAAGAGGGATGAGAGAGAGAAAGAGGGACGAGAAAAAGAGGAAAAATGGTAAAAGAGGAAAAGGGGAAAAGCGTCTGCGATCGTACGCACCGCACCGCGCCGTATCTCAATCCGACGCAATTCAGTCGAAGTTAACCCAGCTGAAATAAGGCTGAGTCCAAAGGTAATAACCCCGGCCTCGTAGGCGGCCACCATTTCTCTAAGGAAACCTTTCGTCCGACAAAGCTGAGGAGGTGACGTTTACTTTTTAACTGGAAGAAAAAAAAGATCCAAGAGAATTTTTTGATTCCCGGTGGATTTTTCTTCCCGAGACTTTTTACCAGACTGTTTTTGCGGCCATCGGTGCTACTGAGGAAAAGTATGCCGAGTATATGAAAGCGAGGAAGTGTAAGGGAGAGAAATGAAGGATGGATGGAAGGAAGGAAGGAGAGCAGGAAGGACCGCAGCGTCCTAATTAAGTCAGCAAACACGACTAGGTTGAGCGCTCCGTGAAGAGTGGAGTGCAGAAACACGCGGCAAAGGAAATGCGGCAAGGGATTTAATCGTCTTTGGAAAATGTAACTTCATGCTGCACGAAGTAGCTTCTCTGACGTGTTTTATTATAGTCAAGTGAAAGTTACTCGGGTGTAAGAAACGAAGGAACGAAATCTGATGAAACAGATAACAGATTCCATATTCTGATTAGAAATTCGGCAAATTTTTCAGCCACAGAAAGTCGCCAAAGATCGCGAGTCAAAGTACCTACCGTGCGGATATACCTATTCTGCAGTTCTTGCTTTTGGTGTTAAAAGTGCTCGCGGGAACTTGAGGCACCCTCTTCTGATTGGTCAAGTGTACGGCGTAAAGTCTACACTCTATACAATCAGGGGGCTTTTCCTACACCCGCACTTTTAGCCCTAAAAGCAAGAAGCCAACCCAGTCGTGTATGGGGGACACGTACATGGAACCCACATACACGCGTCCACCATTCGTATCTACAGTACACGCATACAGGTGTATTATACAATGTAAAGTCGACGATGGCACCGTGGGATAGGGGGGGGGGGGGGGGGGGGAAGGATTGGTATAAACGACAAAGGAAACTGTGAAAGACACTCTTAGGAGGCAGAAAAGAAGGGCGAAGGAAAAGTTGGAGAATCGACGTACGTCGCCGAGCCGACGATTTGATTCTTGACTCATGAAAGCGCAACGAGGGGCTCGGCAGGGGTTCCGGGCTTTCCAGGGTTTCGTCGGAAAGCTCGTCTTGGCATCCTTGGGGTAGCGGAGAACTTTACGGTCGTCCGTTCCACTAAAGTATTAATTCGATCAAAGTTGACGCCAAGGCGCCTGGCGGCGGCGGTCGTCGCGGTGGTGACGGTGACGGTGGTGTCAGCGGTGGCAGTAGCGGTAGCGGTGGCGTCTTGGCAACTCCGGTTATACCCATCGGCCCAAGAGTAAATCGGATTATGGTAAAATATGCGTGGCATCCGAACCCGCACAATTAAGTATAGGTACTATAGGTACTGCAGGAGGTGACGCCTATCTTGTACCAACGATGTTTGTAGCTGGAGTGGGGACTGGGGGAGTCGAGAAAAACCGCGGAACTGACATCTCTGCACATTCAGACTGATCTCAATATTTTCCGTTTATTTATGATTTTCTCTCCATTCTTGTAAGAGATAAGACTTTTTTCAAACTATGATATAAGGCGAGAAAACATTCGCTATATTCTTTCTATGCTGTGTCCGGAATTGAAACGGGTCTGGGTCGTCGTCTGTTCGATTTCACATAAAATGTTCCATAATATGACAGGAGTACAAGGGGAGGTAGAATATTGAGGGAAAAAAAAGCCAGGACAGCGATGGACTAGGGATGAGAAAAGAAGGAAGAAAGAATAGTGGGGAAAGGGGAAGGACGGGTGGAAGCCTCCTTCGGCTTCAAAGCCCCGGTGTGCACAAGGAGCGTTTGACAGGTGGGTGGCAGTGTACATATGTACATTATACAGAGACTCGGAAGAGCTCGAGGTGTGTATGGTCTTTGATAAAACTCGGGGTTGGCAGACGTGCGCTAATTCAATTATCCTTGTCCTTGCAGTACGTAGGTATCCATACCCATACTCATACTCATAGACCATACGGGTAGGCGGCAGGTGACCCTCTACCTCGTATTATAAGGGGTCAGCAACCGATGTTCAGCCATGACCAGACGAAGGAACAATCCGAATGAAGAGCCCTCGATAACTATGCAGGACGAAGACTCGACTGACAGGAAACTGGGAGCTTATCCAGGACCACGACCCGGAAAAAACCGTCTCAAAGTTGTTTACGACTTGGTTTCGAAAACGATGGTAATACCCTCTCGTCTGCTGCAGTAGGGGGTGAATTTATGTTATCAGGTTGATATGGCAGTGATCATTCCCGCTGTAAATTCACCCTATTTTCGTATAATTTTCATCTGAGTTCTATTCATACAGAGAAATATAATGCGCCTACTCAGGCCATATACCTAGCCATGATTTAAGAGCAACGAATCTCTTCTGTGGGACCGTAGAGCGAGAGAGAGAATCGTGTGCAGACTGATGTATTGATTTACGTCGGTACATTGTGTGTTGGGTATATGTTACACGCATATGCCTGGAGAATGGAGGTGTACAATTTGTGTATAAGGCCGAAGGCGACAAAATTCGTGGATATACGGGCTAATCTTAGCGCTATAGCACCTACATACAACGGAGGGTCGGGTGTAAGCTGGTTGTTGAGAGGGTAAAAGGTGATGAGACCGTAACGAGCTGTAATCACTGTTCTAGCGACGGGACTGTTCGACCGGCAAACACGCTTTTCTCACTCGTGTAGGTGAGGATATTAAACCAGACGATAGAATCCGCGTGCGTAAGTATAACGCGTTATTGATTTTCCGTAGAGGCGTTGACACGGGTTCGCGGTTGCAGCCGAAATCTCGTTAAGAAATGATCAAATCGTCTCCATCAACTCGAGGTGGATTAATACGCGAGCGTATCGCGGAAATGAATATAGAAGTGGATAAATGACGAGGTGAAGGTGTGCATGAGTGGATAGACTACAAATTGAGAGTCAGAAACGAGATTCATCGTTATAGACAGAAATAAATATGGAAATTGAAGACAAAGAAAGAGAGAATGTGGTTTAGACGAAGGTTCAAATTTGTACTTTTATCTCGATATGTATGTGCGTGAACTGGTTTAATAATTCACTCCGATGGAATTATTGCGGGAGGCTTGTTTTTTCCGGCTTCCTTTTATCCATCCAGGCCTAGATTATACCTGGTTGGTTAACCGAAGTGTCTGGACCAATCCGAAAATAATTATCGACTTTTCCTTTATTCGAGTCCCTTCGCCAGCTCATCCCTTAAAGCCAAGGGTCGAGACCCACGCCGAACCCAACCCAAACCTAAACCTAAACCTTGCTGAGCCCAACCTCTCCCGCCTCGCAATCCCAACCTCTGTCTTCTCTTCTATTGGAAAACTGATCCTTCCTGCCTGCCTCTCTCTTTCCATCGTCTTCTTCTTCTCTCGTTTTCTCTCTCTAGGATTTTCCTGCTTCTCCGGGTTCCCGATATCGATATTTCTTCTCGTCTGTGCAGACTCCGGCCGGCAAAGTGTCTCGACAAAAAGTCATCGGCTCGCGGCAGTTTTAATTAACGCACGCTGTAAATTATATACAGGATGCTCAAAGATAATTGCGCGGGGCACCCGATTAACGCCTGTAATTTTCTCTAGATACGGTGAAATAATAATGGTGATAAAAATTTTCTGGCTTTATCGAACTGTGACGAAAAAGATACGTACAAATATTTCGTCGTTCGTATATAATAATTATCATCATCGTTATCATTTTCAATTTGACTTCCCTGCCTATTTTTATTCTTCAACTGTAATAATATAAGAGTCGGAAGAAAACTCACGACTAACTAAACTAAATCCACCGGTCTACCGCAATGCATCATTTTAATGTCCTAATCGTGAGTTATGGAGGTCCGCAGTACGAAAACGAGTTTGCGGTCGTGGTTCGAACAACTGTTTCTCCTTACGGAGTTAGATTGAAAAAAAAAAGTAATAGGAATCTGGATCAGCGCGCGAAGTCGTATTTCCGGGTATAAATGAAGAATCCAGTGTTTTTTTCTTTCTCTCATTTTTTGTTGAAAAGGAGAAAACTTGGGAAAACCGTTACGAGTCATTTGTCAACATTTGAAACATCTTATATAGGAATGAAGATTCCGGGAATATCAATAATCGTGGAAGTAGGAACAAGCCCCTGTGTACGCTTGAGAGTTGAAAAATGAGTAAATAAGAAGACAGATCCTAGAATCTAGAGTAGGTATTATATAATCAGCCGGGTCCTCGCAAGGATCGAGTCAGTCGTTTCGAGTATGAGACGAGAATCGTAGTTCCATTACTTGCGCGGAACTGCGGGCTGAGAGACATCGTAACAAGGTAAAACGATCAAACTTCTTAAGAGGTTAAAAGCCCGCGCTCGTTACAAACAGTATAATATTACCTGTACTGTAGAAAATGATATTTCACTCTCGCATATCTTCCACGGTATAGATATATCCATGTAGGTATATGTACGTACGTACATACATATCTTTCTGCCTTATGAATGATGCGGACCATTTCTTCAGCTATATATGTTTATGTATAAAGGAGGAACGGCGAACGTAGCTCGTTCCGTACTATAAGGTGAAAATAAGCTAGGGGTGTGGAATAGGGGGACCGGGCTAGGAGGTGGGATGAAGAGAGGGGTTAATAAAGAGTAAGTAATTGATGAAACGAAGCGGAGGCTAATTAATTAGGAGCCAGGCTGGGCGACTGGTTCCCTACCGTAACGTTAACAACACTAGAATACTTGGCGTCAACTTAGCTTCACTTTGATGAAATTCATTATGCAGAAATACCGTCAAAAGTTTGTTAGCTTAGTCGGCTAATATCGGGCGGAAACACTTTGTACAGACGGGCCCTTTTCCCGTCTATATATATATATAATACAGATATATATATGTACTATACTAAATATATATCGACGGTATGTAATAACTACGTAGAAATAGGTATACATATATCGAGACACATATGCTAAAGATAGATAGGTAGACGTACATAGGTATAATATGATCAAAGAAGCGTAAACACGGAAATCAATTAGAATCATAAATTAGTTTCCACTGTTTCGCGTATAGCCCCGGATACACCGGATCGCATGATTGCAAATTAAAAAAATTAGGAGATAAAAGAAGTAAAGGAGGAAGGACGGACAAGGGAGAGGGGAGAGGGGAGAAGGGAGAAGGGAGAAGATTTACAAACGTTTTACGCGGAAGCGTTCAAAGCGAAGGGCATTAATTTTATACACGAATTCGTTCCCCCTACTCAAGCCTCTCGGAGGATAACGCGATTACAATTGCAAAACGAGTCGGGGTAAATTGCTTACGATCAAATATCTTTGATTACAAAATTTCCCTCTCTTGCAATTTCGCTATAACTCATCACGGGCTCGCGTATTATATCCAGTTGATCCGTAGGTATTATATATGTATATATACATATACTATCCGTGATATAAGCAAAATGCATAAATGCAACTATCCGTATCCTATACATGTAGAGATGAAAGGTATGAGAACGGGAAAGGCAGACGAAAGATCCGACGGCGAATAGACGGAATGAGTAGAAAATCTGCGATATCAAACTCGTGTTGAGGGAGAAGTCATTGCTGACGTCACAAGTGCTATTCTCATGCAAGTTGCAAGTAAAGGGCAAGTTGGAGGAGGAAGATACAGAGTTTGGTGCAGAGCAGACAAGCAGACAGACAAACGATCCTGGGAAAACCAGTCGCATAAATACCTGCAACGTCGCCGTTACATAATGCACGGGACGTAGGTAGGTAGGTAGGTAGGTACCTAACAGTGCAGCGGTATATAAGGCAGTTATCTACGAACGAATCGCTTTTCAGAAAGCGTATAAAGAGTGTTAACAAGGCCGTTTGAATTCCTGGCGCGAATTCCAAAGAGTCCTGGGGAATTGAAAGGTGTAATCGCACGTAGATACCTATATCAATGCATATACTGTAACGTTTCGGGATATGCCGGAATTAAAAAATGTAGGAATATCCCGCGTTATTGTGAGTTCTTTGCTCAAAAGATAGAATAAGTGTAATTTTGAGTTTATTTGGGCACTTCACGTTACTAGGAGGTGGGGAAAAGTTGGTTTTGCCACAAAAAGCCACCTGACCTAGGTTTTTTGTTTTTTCCTGGCTAATCTCGGACTCGGACAATTTCTTGCCAAAGCCGTCAGTCTTCGGACTCAATCGATCGCTCGATAAAGCTTCCGACTCCAGCAGACTCGATTAATTTCTTAATAAAGCTGCCTCCCTAGAGCAGAACCGGTGGTTTTACGCACAAGCCTGCTTCCTAGTTCTATCCTGATTTCTTTACTAATTCCTACGCTCAGATCCGGGGTTTGCACCCAAGACTGTACACCAGACTCGGAAGATTGCTCTTCGAAGCTGTTCCCTATGGTGAACCTATCTCGGCTGTTGTAGCGTTTTTATTATTGTGAAATGAGTGGCGGAAATCTCGGACCAAGAACTAAGCATTTGCTTCTGTCATAATATAATGTTTAATGAAATTAAATGTTCATTGTGCGATTGATTTCTACAAATAAAAATAACAAAAAGAATTAAACAGGTTTTTCCTTATCATTTAATCTTAACCTAAGGCTCGTTTGTTCTGATTTTGTTTGAATAATTTGTATCTCGAGATTCGAATATCAAGCTTGCTTTAAGTCAAGACTTCTATAGATTTGATTTGCTATCCTCGGAATTCGCGCAGCGATAGACTTTTACATTTATATTTCCTTTTCTAATTATATTTCAAATTTCTAAACTGACTTTCCGCTGACTACGAGCGCTTTGCTTCGTGTCGCTAAATTTTAACTATGCTCTGTGAGTCGACTACGAGCGCTTTGCCACGTATCGCTAAATTTTCTATGATTGGTTATGAGACGTCTACGAGCGCTTTGCTTCGTATCGCTAAATTTTCTATCTATCTTTATGAGTCGTCTACGAGCGCTTTGCTTCGTATCGCTGGTGAGGCATTGCCGCTCCAGCTTTTATACAAACTTTCGGACGTTGGTGACGTCACCGACGTTTACCGCGCTGGTGGGGATCTAACCGTCTCCCGTTCAATGTTCGTCTATCCTTTTCTGTCACACAGGCTAGCCGAACCGTTACAATACCTATAGAGTGAAGTCGACAAAGATGGACCATTTATAGAAGTAGGACTAGGCAATTTTTAAAATCTTACAAATGTGAAAAATTTCCAAATCTTTTCTTAATTGCATAAGAGTTACTCGAAAGTTGGACCATTTCATCATTACTGTAGGCTGATTTTCCTCTTTTTGATTTTCTTGTCTTGTGAAAGGGGGCGTCAGGATTGAGACATTGCATAGGCTGATTTTATATCCCGAAATTAGGAAAGACCATAAAATTTGTAATCAATTTTCGCACACTCTACCGTATACAGTACGAGGATTGCAGCGAGACATACAATAAATACTAGAGATATACCTATAGGTGTAGGAAAATACTCACGAATCTATATACATGCACTGATTATTGGCTGGGAGAGAGCGGCGTGGTACAGGTCTTAAATTTCCCGCGCATCGTTAGTTAAAAGGATGAGGTGCAGGGTGCCGTTGATTTTTGGCTTTTTCGTATCCTGTGAAGAGGAAGAGTGGGAGAAACTCCGGGGAAAACGGAGATGACGTAGGTGCGGAACATTTTTCCGTTGACCGGAAGTACAGAGATATCGTTCTAGCGCGGCGGATGTAAGCACTGATTTACGAACCGAGCACACACTCCCTTTTCTTCTGGAGCTTTATACCTGGTGCAAATTCGTCTCAAAGAAGAAGAGTATGAAAGAGGAAGAAGAAGAAGAAGAAGAAGATGAAGATGAAGATGAAGGGGGGAAGAGCTTCGTCTCGTAGCAAAATTCAGTCTTAATCCGGCGCTCGGCGGCGGTTAATATGTACATGAATAAGGAGCTGCAGCAGGTTTAACGTCCACGATTAGACGTTGAGTAAGAACACGGCTTAATAAATTATTAAGTAAGATGGGATAAACTTCCGGCTCGTGCAGACTGCTGCAGGTAGGATAAGTGTAGCATAAACTAGAGTTTCCTGCTCATGCGCGAAGTTTTAGGGTGTAGAAAATAGGGTGGAATAGTACAAAATAAGTCAGAAAGTTTTAGGGCGTACTTCCTAGAGGCATGTACCTATATATACATATATAAGGTCAATGTGTATTTATTTAACGCTGGAGTAAACCCTCAGGCTGCATGTTATTCTTGGAAAAAACTAAAATGTCTTTCCGTTTATGATGTGCCCAGAAAAAAGAGAAAAAAAGACAGAAAGCAAGAAAAAAAAAAATTTCACTGCATTAGAGTTAAACAGTGCAAAGGCAGTTCGAAATTTCCGCATCGTAGCTGTTCTCTAATTTCTTATATTATACACTTTCTCGGATGAAATTGTCCGTGTTTTTCAATTAATTTAACACGGAACCTTCGAGCGTCGCGTTGCCTCCACGAGTAGGAGCGATGTATACAATATACGATACAATAGCTGAATACAACAACGTTGAAATTTCACCCTGAAATTTAACGCTCGACAATTTCGGAAATTTAAAAAAAAATTTCAATTCTCCGTAATATTTCGCAGAAGGTAAAAAGCGCCGAGTAAAGAAAAGCTGAAGATCTTTTTCCCCTCCTTAAGCTTAACAGACGCATTAGACTTTCTTGGGTCAGTGCACTTTCCACGTTAACTCATTCCTTAATTTGAACCTAGGTGGTACGACGCGACTATACGATGACAAATGCAAGAATTTAATTTCTCGTTAAAAAAAACAGAAAAAAAAAAAGAAAAAAAAAAAATAGAAAATAGAATAAAAAAGAAATAAAAGATCGGTGGGCCAGGCAGGAGGACGAACGACCCTGTTGTCGCGAGATAAATTACCCTAGGAGTTCTGTAGATGTAGATATGAATTTATATATTATACCTACATAGACACACATATATATATATAGGTATGTATAAATTTATATCTAGGAACGTAAGAATGCCGTAACGTTGGAAGAAGGATTTTACGTCTCGTTAAGTAATTAGAGAAATTAAGATTAACGAATTTCACCCGTTTCGTGTAGCGGATGAAGAAGCTACCGCACCGCATGTACCAGTTTAGAACGTTCATATCCGTCAAGCGATATAAGGGAGACAGAATTTTTCTAATTTATATTCCTCAAGAAATATTTTCTTCCGATTTTTTTTTTTTTTGCAAAAAAATGCAATATATGAGTATGAGGTATCAATCCAGATAGGGAAGGCCGGGGCGAAGCGGGTACATCAGCTAATAATTTATGGACAAAAAAAAAAAAAAACACTTATATTCTTCAAAAATCATTTTACTTAAATTTTTTTTCGAGATTTTAAGGCTGAGGTGTCAACTTTGCCACGGTCTTTCCTATATACCTACCTATATACTCACGACGTCATCTAAGGTCCTAAAACCGTGTACTAGATTCCTAAATCAACCCACCCACATATAGCTGTACGGCAGTAGTGTTTGCTCTCGAAAATATACGACGTTGGTGGATATACAAACAAATTCGTTGAATCGAAGTTCAAAAGCGCGGTTACGAAACCCATTAAATTAACTGCGCTCAATTGAGGCTTGCGCCACGCAAACCTTGCGATGTATTTCTATTTACCCGAAAGTTCTGTACATACATGTTGGTACAGATGTTTATGTATTTGCCCCGATGTATGATCGTATACAGTAAGCACGGTGTCATATACCTAGGTTTAAAATTTAATATAATACATAACTATTTAGATAAATACATTAATATATGAATAAATATTTCCGACAAATCTATATAGATATTGTCATTATTTACTTTTTCAGATAATAATATTCAGATTAAATTTTTTATATCATGATATCTGAATTGCGATTGCGATTCCGGAATAATGCGAGGATTTTTAATCTAATGAATTAAACTGTAGTCGATTTTTCTTCCATAATATAATTTTCTATAATTTTCTCATTTCTATTACGTATATAGGTGAATATCAGCTGGTAAAACTTCGTTATGATATATAATAATTAATAAGAAATACTAGATATAGGAACCAATTACGCCGATCAATGGACGCCTGTGTTATAGAGAGAATAAACGAAAATATAGGTATACCTATATGCGTATTATAGTAAAATGAAAATGGTTTCAGAGTGAGAAAAAAGGAGGGAAAGAAAAAAGGATGGAAGAAATCACTGCGACGATATAGCTGCGGTGACAGGCGACAGCTGAATGGGTTTATAAATTGGTGCGACTATAGATTTCGCGTTTGACGTAGTAGAAAAAAAAAAGAAGAAAAAAAAAAAAAAACAGAACATCGAATGATGGTAAAAGTATTGTTGACTATAACACCCAACGGGTTATTCTACTCCCTACAGGAGGGTCGCGTCGCGTCAAGCGTTGTGTGTTTAACAATAAGTCAACAATTTATATCAAAGCGCCAAGAACCGTTTGAAATGACTTTGTCATCGGTTGTAATAACGCTAACGCTTGTGGTGTCAAGAATAACGGAGAAAGAGAGGGAGAAAGGGAGAGAGTCAGCTTATTTTCATCGTCTTTACTTTCGCAGTTTGGGATAGTATAGGTAGTATGGATACCTTATACCTACTCACCTACCTACTACTCGGCGCTAATTAGACGAACGAAAACTTTTGTCGTTTTGTTTTACTGCCATTCCGCGCTACTTATACTCAGCAAGGATGAAGTGCAAACGGTAGCCGAATAAGGCTGACTGAAGCAAAGTAACGAGGCTAGTTATAGCGCTGAGATAAGTCGCTTATCGTTAGCTTTATTGCGTGGGCTTCCTAGTCTACAGCTTCAGTTTCTTATATTCATTGCCAGTGTTCAGCTAACCGTATATATACCTATATGTATATACATCTAGGGTGTATTTGAATTGGTAGAAACATTCGGCAGATGAATTGAAACAAAAAGAAAAAAAAAACGGGGAAAAAGTACAACTGTTATACAAAAACTGTATATCGTTCATCATCTACAGTTCTTATATAAATACAACGAAGCATATAGTTTTTACCTCGTTTAAACGAACTGTATGTGTATGTATGTACATAAATATGACTATGTGTGTTATTTGAAAAATTTTCACAATCAAGAGTATAAATAAAGTTTTGTGAAGAAAAAGGATCGTTCATTTGCTAAATCAGAGAATAAGTAGAAGAGAGATAAATGAATTGCGTTTATTCTTCACCCATACAACACCCTTTTGTAAAAAACCATTACAATCATATATATATATATACTTTTTTGAATAATATTATAACTTTCTCATGTATATATAACAACTGATCAAGAGTTATGATACTTCTTTAATCCGATTCCGTTATCTTATTGCGAGTGTAAGTTTTGCCTTGGTAGAAATAATCTTGTGATACTCAATTATCGTCAATTTCATACCACATTATGTGGAGGAAAAGTTTCAGCGAATTTATAATGAACTGATTAAAAAAAAAAAAAAAAAACTTGCCTGAGTTAAAATTCCGTATGATATTCGGAGACTACGTGTTTCGCAAAGTGTTGTAAATTTGACGACATTACCGGACTCCTAGTTATATCGTAGCGGAGACCATATGGCCTATATGTTACCCTATCCGTTCTTGAGAGAGAAAATATAACCACAAGCCTGTTCCGGACATTTAACGTCAGACATACATGAATGATAAAACGCGTTTATATTTATGATTTTCAAAGGAATAGAGACTCGAGAGAGACATACCCCCAGCACTCGTTTTGTATAAACACTAACGAATTACCTAACCCACGTTACTTGTCTCACGTACACGTGAATTTGGATAAATGTATGCGTCTCTCGTGGTTAGAAGTATCCCCGCATCCATGCGGATACACGTATGCCCTTCATCAATGTACAATGTAGAAAAAAAGATCCGAACCTTTGACGCGCTGTAGCTATCTACCATTGCTGCAGGATCATGCGAAGAACAATCAATAAAAGTGAATATGTAGCTCGTGCAATCGCCCGCGAGTATACAGGAGAGAAATAAGAGGAAAAAAGAAGGCGGACCGGACGAGTTGGAACGGCGGACTGGTGGATAGCCGCAGGAGAATTGAAGGGAATAAAGGAGAGTCTGGAGAGAAATGGTGAACCGGGAAAATAATAATGACTCGTTATCTTGGACCAGCCATATATAGGATCGAGGTACCAACGCGGACGCCCGCCTATGTGTAGAGACGAGACCATACTATGTATATGCAATGCTATGCCGTCTCTTTTAACGACAACCTGCCCTCTCGCGTAACATATCTAAGCTTTATGCCTCACCTGTTTATATGTATACTGTAGTACAGGTATGATATGTATATGTATACGCATAGCGTAGATAGATACCTATCGTGTGTCAGAGAGGTAAACCTCGTACATCATATTACAGCGCTTTTGAGCCGGTGACACAAACATACTTCTCGGTCTCGAGAGTGTTTCTGGTCGTGTGGGAAGGACCTAGGCCATCAGATTATTAATTTTCAGCTCGGAGAGTAGACCAAGAAGATATCTCTTCCCCGTGTTTAACTTAAATTTGAAAATCTGTATACGTCACGATGTATAGGTACTTTAAATGAATCAATATTGTCAATATGACGAAATGTGACGTTAACAACGTTTTAGTTCCAGCTTTGAATTGAGACTACCTGCTTCCGAATTCCATGATTAAACTAATGTGAAAATAATGAATTGCGATACCCTCCCGAGTTTTAGTCCATTCTTCATTCCATGAAAGAAAAAAAAAAAACACATTTCCCAAGAAGATTCTCAGAGGGAGAAAATTCTCACCGTGTATATATCTTCTATGAGGCTCGAGAATATCATCATTGAGGCCTCTAGTTTTAGATGAGTCTACAGACCATGCCTATACCTACTTACTTATCCTCTAGCCCTCATCCCTCATCCCTCATCCCTCATCCCTCATCCCTCATCCTTCATCCTCCATCCCCCGAACACAAAACACACAAACCTAAACCTAAACACATTGGAACATTCCCTCACACAGAGTAAGTATTAAGTTGAAAAGTTTTCGGATGATTCCATCCCTGGCAACTCCCCCGGTTCAGTTAGCCTCGTTTCGGTATACGTACATGACGTGACCTTGACTAAAGTTGCGACAACTTTTCAGTAAGAATATATATAGATACATGCATATCTGTATATCTATACGTGCTTTCGATTGTTGAATCGACCATTGCGGCTTATCATACGCTATATCACGTAACAGGGTTGAAATCGCTGCACTATTACCTACATGGTGTACGTAGCTGGCGTTATGGTATAGAGTCGAATCCTCGTATATTCTGAAAATGGTTAGAACGCGCGTAAAAATATCTCTAAATATAGACATATTATACCGTAGACTGAGACATGTCCGTGTATTCGTGTAGCATCAGGAACGACGACTAGCGTGAGGGAAAAAAAAAAGAAAAAAAAAAAAGAAAAAAACCCTACGAGGTAATATTTTTTACGACCAATCAGAAAAGTTCGCTAAAGCTGCCCGACCAGCGTTTCGCGTGCCAGAGCTTTTACGAGCGGAATTATCACGAAAACAAAGCATAAATAATCTCGTGACACTCCTATACCTATATAAACATACGTACCTATACGTGTATATATATATATGGGATAGGTATTTGTCGTCACACGTATCTGCGATAAATAAATCAGTAAATTCATACACGTTACGTATGTAGGAAGTTTTCCCAATTTCTGAATCGAGTAATTCTACACATTTTCGGAAAAGTCTTATCTCAGTGCGAGAGAAAAAAGTGTATAAAAGTATAAAAGTAATAAGGGTATATGGCGGAGGACGTTTAGACTAGTCGTATATGTGGCCGGACAGCCATAGGTGGTCCCACTTATGCCTGGTGGGTAGATTTATCGATGCAATCGTAGATTTACGGCGTCTTTATGGAGGCACGGATCGTAAAGCCAGGCTCTGTTCCCCGCTAGTCGTTCTCCGGTTCTCCGGTTCTCCGGTTCCCCGTTCGTCGCTTTCTGATCTATTCAAACGGAAGCCCTTGGGAAACGCGTATCGACGTTAGGAGGCCATCTTGCATCGGATCGTTTGTCTTCGTTCACGTATGTATGTATACCTATACCAGCTATATCTAAGGCCTGGGCAAGGCGAGTGAATCTAGGGAAAATAAATTGAATTTTCCTTAGGAAACCTGAAGTATTCTTGAAGGGAAACGGAAGAAGAAGGGAGGCCGAGAGAAAGAGAGAGAAAGGAAGAAAAAAAAAAGACGAACAAAATTGAGTAGAAAATAATAACGGGATTTCGCAAAATTCAAAATCTTTACACCCCTACTATCGTTTTCTCACACGTAACTGTATATATAGGACAGATCGGAGCAAAGTGAGGGGACCTCAGCTGAAAATTGATAAAAAAAAAAAATAAGAATAAAAAAAAAAAAAACACAATTTCTTCAAAAATCTTTTCGCTTCGAGAATTGACGTGCAGAGTTTTGGAAAGGATGAGAATAATTGAAAAATTCTATCGTCCGAGGTAGTTGGAATATTGCTCTGAACTTGTATTGGCTTTGGTTTAACGGCTTGAATTCGCAAACGGCATATCGCATACCTGTTATATAGGTATGTACATTTGCGTATAATAAGAGAGCGAGGAGTGAAATGGGTGAAAAAGTGAAACGATTTTACGGGCAATTAGATCTGTGCCGTATAACCAACCGAGTTCCTATACCACGCAGCACAACGCGCCGCTTCACCCTCCCGCGTCGTATTTAGCGTTAATTAATGACCTGGCAAAGTTTCATAAGGTGCGTAAAGCGTAGCACGCAGAAAACGGCACTTGATCGACCCCAGCTATCCCCGGGCACGAAGCGAAACTCTAACCTGCGGGTAACTTGTAATCTACGATTCAAACATTCAAGTCTCTTTGTGATTTTTAAAACAGTAGCCTTCAAGCCTGATCCGTCGAGGAAGCTTCATAATGCATAATTATACACGTCTAGATATAAACCTGACGTTATACGTATGCGACGATGTATATATAATTATCATCCCATTTGATTTTCTTTACGAATTTTTATAACATTTTCCAAAAAACAAAAAATAACAACGACAGTAGTTTGACAAAGAGTTTTTGGCGTATCTTTATCATATCATTACCATGAATATCATTATTATATAAGATGGAATTGAAAATTTCAAACATTACTTCGTACCAAACGCTCCATTCAAGTTGAAGGGAACTACACGGAATTTCGGAAACTAAACACTGTACAGATAAAAATTAGCGAAGTTTATTAGGGCCTTAATGAATGCGAGCTTTATGAAGTAACTATTAATCGAATCGATAAACTAAACGAAGTAGAATTCGAATACCTATACACGCGTGAACGCGTATACCTATATACCTATGAACGAACGACATCTGAAACTACGAATACCGTGTAATATAGATGTACACATACATGGACATATATATATTCGTCGTGACCAAATTCGGTGAAATTGTAATCGACAAGCTGAGAACAGTGGGGGCTGAAGGGTGGGGTCTCGACCATATAAGTATATACGACACAACACGTGCGTCTGAATGGTATAACCGATATAGTACTGTAGTAGAATCCTCGTGCCTCCTCACCCCTCCTCTTTCTCTTTCTCTTCCTCTCCCTCTCCCTCGGACGCCGCGGAGCGGCTTTACTATATAGCCCCATAGTTGGCACTTTCCACCGTTACGAGTTACGTTCAGGATCCAGTAGTAGTAGTAGTGGTAGTGGTAGTCGTAGTAGTAATACCAGTGCTAGTACTAGTACGGTAATATCCACAGAAGATAGTAGTAGTGTTAGTCTGTAACCCCACTACCCTCCCCTCTTTCCGCAATACGGTATAACCTCAGTCGCGTCACGCTGTCTCTCTTCGAATCCACCCCCCCCCCCCCCCCTCTGCCCTCTTATCCCACAGTCTCTCCCTCCCCTCTCATCGTCAAAGAACGAGAGAGAGACAGAGAGAGGGACAAAGAGAGAGAGAGAGAGAGAGAGAGAGAGAGAGAGAGAGAGAGAGAGAGAGAGAGAGTATAGTGGATAGAGCATGACCTATAGTACAGGAAGCGTAGTTTACATAATCCAAGATGGCCGCCACCGGGTAGGCGGTACCAAGCTTTTCCGTCGTCAAAGTGGGGAGAAGATCAGGCGCAGAGCTTTTGTAGGGGAAATTGTCCGAGAGGGAGAAACCATTCAGTGGGGGAGCGACCGACGCGCGACATAGGGCAGGGGGACGCGAGGGGGACAAGGGTTAGGAGAACGGCGGAGAGGGGAGGGTTGAGGGGGATACTACGGATACTACAGATACTACGAGAGCGTACTATGAGTTGTACGCGAGCACCAACACGAGGCTGGCACCATAACGTCACACCGTAGGAGTTGGAGGTGGCGGCGCTGTATAGCGTTGCTTCTGGAGAGCAAGAGAATAAGGCTTGTGGATTGTGGGGGGGGGGGGGGGGGGGGGGGGTAGAAGAAAGAGAGGAGGTAGGTGGATCGAGAGAGAGAGAAGGAGAGATAGGGAAAAGGAAGGACGTGAAGAGAGGCAAAGTTTTCGCGTGCGTGAGGAGGGATCGCGGGACTTGGCGGCGCTCGACGTTCGACTAATGTACCCATTTGTGCTTCCGACTGTCGAGTGCCGAGTGCCGATTAGTCGACTTTCCGGAAGAAAGCTTTTGCCCAAGTTGGAATCCCTGAAACCAGCCCAACTCCTACTCCGCCTATTTCTACTTCTACTTCGCCCCCTCGCTAATTCCCGTTCTTATTCTTGTTCCAACATTTGGTAACTTTGGGTATCTCAGGGATGTATAAGGTATGTCATAGGAAAGTGTCTTGTACAGGTGTTGGAGAACTTCAACTATACATATTTGATATTCAATTAGTACAGCGAGGTTCCTGCGCAGTGAACGATGAATTTATTACGATTCAACGGATTCCTAAGGGAATAGTTATACCCATGCGCCTTACTGCCAACTATTATACTCGGGACTCGGTAATTCGCACGAGGAATTTGTCGCTTCGGCCTGGCCTGGCCTGTCCTTTCCTTTTGACGTTTGTTCCCTCAATACCTCGGGGAAGAGAGACTATGGAAGCTCGAGCCCTTCAAATGTCGGGTTTATATCATAGATTTGCCCGGTTATAACTATACACATATACGTAGTACACTGGTAATCCGTAAGTACACATATCTGTGTGAACATATCGAAGAGGGAAAGGCGAAAAGTGGTTTAATCGCGAAGCTCAGTCGCTCTCTCTCTCTCTCTCTGTTTTCTCCCCTTCCGACCACCACCGTCGACGCGAAAGCTAAGCCGTTTGAAAGGCGTTAAGCGAAAACCTCGTCTTAATCACGAGCGAAGAACGCCCGGCGGAGGAGGGTTCGAGACAAAGAAGAAATCCGGGCAGTGCTGCTTGCGTACAAGAAGAAACGTGGGCTGAGCGCTTAAGCATCGCGAAACGATTCTTTGACGCTCTGCACCAAAAACGATACCCCCTCGTCCGCGTTCGCAGCTCTTATTCGAGGGAAAGATTTCGGTTGTAGATTGAGCTGCTTTTTCTCTTCCTTTTTTTTTTTTACCTCAAAGTCAGATACCGCCTACTACGTAAGTATATCGATACACGTTATTAAAGGGGGCACAAGCGTTTGAAGATTTTGGCAACGTCCCACGAGGTACTTCTACAAATTTGTGCTATTTTAATCCACACGGTTAATAAATGAAATTTGGTCGAAAATTGATACGAAGAAGATATTCCTGAAATTGTAACTAATATCCATTTGTTTTTCTCATTTATGGATTCATCTCGAATTCAGCGGTAATCGTATTTCATCGAATAGATATAATATGTATTAATATACCTACGGAATGTTCGGCAAATTTTTCCGCCCAAGAAATAAAGTCACGCATTTATGGGAATTATTCCCGAAAGTATATAACTATATCTATGTTAAACATGAAGCCCCACGTAGTTTATAAGAACAAACTTTTAGGTTTGTCTGAACAGTTTATAATAGAAAAACTTAGCGTAGTAGTCTCTTCCTTAAATATTGTACATAAAGAATTGTACTGCACAGGACAGAGTATGAGACTCTATTAAACTTTCAATGACTTATAACCCAACAGCAGAATGATGTGCATTAGTACGGTGCACCTTTTTCATAATGAATCAGATCCTCGCTGAACCTTATCTCTGAAACCTGACTTGTCTTGCAAATATTTCATTCATGTTTGAAAAGTTTCGAAATTTATATAAATTTTAAAAACACGATCAGTTTTCATTCTTTTCTCCTTTTTCTTTCCTCTTCATATAAATATTAGATTTAGATTTTCTATCTGATCTTCAAATACTGTGGTTGAACTGAATAAAACAATTCGCATGTACAAAAGTTTTTCCTATATACCTATATCCCAGCAACAAGTATCCAAGCATAAAGAAATTCGATGAAAACTTGAACTTCGTTAAATTTAATTTCGTTTAATTTAATCGAAAAACATAATGACCTCGTGATGGGTTAAGATATAGAGAACTACATGAACTCTACGTGAGTGAACTTCTGTAGATATGAATGTACCTAATAACTGCACGGCGAAGAATTCGCTGCAAATAATTTCGCTAGAATCCCCCTGCACGGTGTTGGTTAATATTACGGCATATTACGAGCCATCGTACTAGACGAGAATATCATGAGCACTAGGTAGAAGCAGAACTGGAGGAGCCAGACTGTGCATAGAGCTCATAATATTATAGAGTTCGTGCGCTACGGTAGTCCGTGCGTAATTAAACATATAATAACAGTATAATACGACGTCCCACGCTATACTCTATTATTATATGTGCATTTGGCTGAATTTAAATACCCTTTAACTGCAGAAATAAGATTAAAAAGAAAAAGAAAATATAAAAAATAATTTAAAAAAAAAAAAAAAAAGACAAAACAGAAAGCACCCTGCAGAGTTTGTAAAAAAAAATCTTCTTGCTTCTCCACTTTATACTCCCGCACTGCGCTCCTCGAGCAATAAGATTTATTAGTTTACCACCATCAGCATAGTGAATTTAGTAGGGCTATCAGGAGTGTTCCAAACGTTTGTGAAACTGCTCCCAAGTTGGCTGTATATATATCGGCGTAGATGCATACCTAGTTCCAACGGACTCTGCCTATACCTATGCATCGAGAATGCAGTGTGCACGGTTCCTCTATAACCACTCTAACCTCTAGCCTCATCGACTCATGTACTCCTGTGGCATCTGCTTCAGGTGATTCATCGATGCAATTTCGCGCTTTGTGTACTTACTTACACCCAGACACTGCGCGTGTCACGTTACTGTTCGTCAAATTTATGCCAGTCAAAACGCACGCCAATTAATACCTCGAATCGTTTATAGACACCGTAAAATGAATTCGAGAACAATCGCTTGGGGTATCAAGATTTTTGACTAAATATAACACGATTCGGAAATTAAGTATGTAACGGGACCAAGCAGTTTGGAATTTCATTAAGGTACAGCTAGACAACTGTTGGACCGATTTCAGCGGATTTATTACTGTAATCGCGTTTCGAGATGAGCACGATTTTAGCCGAGTTATAATCTGCGCTCACTTTATTTCGGAAATGGTTGTTAATTGTTTGAAGAAATAGTTGGAAACGCAATGATTGTTTGACGGATGGAAATGATGAAAATCTCCGATGCAGAGAAGATAGGATATGACTTTGTTTCAGATTATTAATTTAGAAGCTGCGTAGTCGATAAATTAACGATATTTATACGTGCAAGTATAGCTGAAGAGAAGCCCCTACTTTCCGCAGGAGTTTCAAAACTTAACGAGACTTACAAGTTTCGAAAGTAGTCCAATTTCAGCAATTTGCGTTACCAAAATGCCTCAAGCAATTTGTTACGATCGAACGATAGGTGGATGAAGTGTATTTCCGGGGGAAGAGAAAAAAAAATTTCATATAATTATTTAAAAAAGGTCAATTAATCATATTATTACAGAGCATACCAGAGCGAGGAAGAAATATCTGAGTTTGATCCTGTAAAATTTCATTTAGTAAGGGTATTATTTAGTTACAGTTATAATTGGTAATATCCTCCTAATGATATCGGGATCAAAGGTTGATTTCAAGTGCGTGAAGAACGGTGCAGTGGGCGCGTGACATTCGACTTCGAAACGACGAGGGTATAGAAGAAAAAAAAAGGAGAGAGAGAGAGAAAGAAACGTTGGGAATTAGGTAAGGGTTTAATCTGTTCGTTTTATCGTCGGAGCTGATAAAAAAAAAAAAAAAAGATAAAAGGAAAGAGAAAACGAGGCAAGGTGTTTCTGGCTTGTGTAATCTTGTACGGGCGGACTCCCGCTTTCCCGGAGATGCTATTGGCGTGAGATGATAGATACGGAAGCGTAGAAGCTCTGGCAGCAGGCAGGTAGACATAGGTACTTTCTCGCCTAGCCGTGTGTCTGCAACTAGCGATATTATACGCGAGCCGAAGTGCAAGACGTCTAATACAGGAAGTTGCATCAGCGTTAACGACTCTAATTCTTATTATCAGAATTTTTAGTGTGAATTTTTTCCCTCCGAATTAGTCGAGGCTCGAGTGGTACCTAAGCTATGATGAAAGATGAGTCTGTTCAATTTTTTTTCTTCTTTTTATCGTAGGGAGGAGATCATCGTGGGTTTTGAAATAAAAGAAGCCGCGCTTGTACTGCGAGGGTATGTTATAGAGCGAAGTATAACCAGACATGAAGGTATTGTCCAAGGGGGGAGCGTGTCTTATCGTTCTCCTAGCTTTCCGGGATCGCGTTGCTGGCCTAAACCAAAACGTAGCGCGTGCCTTAGTGCAATTCGCGATGTTGGAGGCGGCGAGAGGCGTTGAACTCGCAGATGGTAAATAGGAGACAAGAGGGCAAGCACCGGCTATTTTAATATTAGTTGTGCAACGTACCTACGAAGGTTGCCACGTTGCCGCGCTTAAACCGGGCCAGAGATCGTAAGAATGTAAATTACAGAGCGCGCTTTTATAGCATCAGGCAAGTAGAAATAAGAGAGAAATAGAAGAATGATACGGAGCGAGGGAGGCGGAGGAGAGCGTAATTTAGTAGAAATACCTGACACCGTGAATCGCGTAAAGAGCGTAGTCGAAAATGCTTGGAATATAATGAAAATAAAATTAGTTACAGAAAAATGAGCCAATGATGAGATCAAATAATAAAATGCCTGTAGGAATAAGCCGAGAGTAATCATATAAGAGTGAAATTTTCTCATTTTAATTAAAATAATGAGGAAATACTTTGACGTATATACTACCTAATTCTCGTCAAAGGCGATGATCGCGATTGAGGCGGAAATATTCTACGACGTATAAGTACCGGAGTGGCTGATTTTCCACGGTAAAATTACAGCATCCTTTCAATCAAAGTTTGAGAGGAATCTTTGGCGTTATAAACAGCTGCTTCGTTACCCGGCACACGGCGGAGATGAGCGATATTATTTTTATCTTTTCGTTAAGAATTTAATTTATCCAACGGTAATTAAGTGTCCAATAAATAATGCGAGGCTTAAGAAGTGTACGTGTGGAGTCCGATGGGTGCAAACGCGAACAGAGTTATGGATATGTAATGTCGAGAGATTGAAATCCAAAAATCAATATGAAATTCACATATTTTTATATAAAAGAAAAAGTGAAAATTACATTTTTTCCAAAGTTTTTATTTCACGATTTATAGACGCAAATTGTGTTATTTTCCTGGTAATAAAAAAAGGGAGAATCAGTACGTCGAATTCTTTCAATAAGACGTACTTTTATTACAGTCAATTTCAAAGCCGGTCTTACATTTCCCCAATTTCAAATTTAGTCTAGTACTTGTCCTGCCAGACTCTAGGTATTCAAGAATTTTTTTTTTTAATTTACTCGTTTTTTAGGCAATTAAAATTTCCCAGATTTCTCTAATTTCCTGCGTACTCGGGTAGCACCCTGATCGAATATATCTATTTACACATGCTCTAAGATAGATACAGTCACGCGATAGAGGGTGAAATTTTCCGTACGCGTAAATCGAAGCTCTGGATTGAGATTCCCTGAAAGTCTCGTGTGAATCCATAGGTTTAATGTCTATAACGCATATAGGTATAATACTTGTATATATCTACATATCTACCCTAGCTCGAATTTCTCGAAGAAGAAGTTCAGCCCAAGAGCTATATAATATCGACTGATAGCAGCACCGAGTGGTTCAGTTGGCCGTGGGTGTGTTAGGGGCGAAGGTATGAAGGGGAGTAGTAGGTACCGGGAGGACTTGAAGGAAATTGGCTTGCAAAACTGGAAAATTCAATTTCGGCGTCAAATTTAATTTTTATACTTCACCGTAGAATACGTCGACGCCGGGGCAGAGCGAGAGAGATAGAGGGAGAGAAAGAGAGAGAGAGGTGAGTGAGGAGGATGGGGAAAAAGGAAGAGGAAGAGGAACAGGAACAGGAACAGGAAGAGGAAGAGGAAGAGGAAAAGGAAGAAGGCTCCTTCTGCGGGATCCGTTAGACGTAGGTAAGTATATAACGGCGAGAAGGATGCATGGATGCATGTATATGTATGTATGTACCTGCCTAGAGTGATATTGCCAAAACGTTAAACCGATTTCCGCGTCACGGTTGACGTCAGCGCAATCTCTCGAAGTTTGAACGGTTTCAAAATGGTTACCGAGCGCGCAAAGCCACGCGGCGAAAAGAAAAGAGAAGAGAAGAGAAGAGAAGAGAAGAGAAGAGCAAGAAATTTTTTTCGAGAAAATGGAAAACTTCGTTGGGCGGTCGTATAGGTATATGAAACCGCGCGAGCCACAATATAGCCACTTATAGATAGGTATATATATACAGAGTGAATCGGAGCCGATTCTCAAGTTTCCAATTCTTTCATTCGGTCGAACAATTGATATACCCCGAACCCCCGCGGCCCTCCCCTTGCCGCGATACTTGCTCCGATACATGGCGGGAATATACGATTCAAACGTGCTCGTAAAAAATCAATTTTCACAGATCGCATTACTGATTCATGAAATGGCTTCGAGGACCCGCCTTCGTTGCTGCAGGTTCTGCACTCATGCGTTTTACTACTGCTACCTGTAACTCCCCATCGGACCTGGACAAGAACTTCGCATCGTCAGGTAGGGAGGTACACGCAAATCAGAAAGAATTTCGTACAGTATCAGACGTCGAATAACGATTTTTAACAATCGGGGCAGTTGAAATAATCAGCAATAATATTACAAATGAAAAAAAAAAACGCCTAAAAAATTTCTTTTCGATTTGCAATTATCAAATTTAGAAGAAAAAAAAAAAAAAATACAATCTCCGTATCAAATTTTACTCAGTTTAAACTTGTGAAACAAATATTTGTCAAAAAAATGTAGAACTTACTGATATGAGAATTATTTGTGTTGACAAAAATTTCACTATATGGCACCCAATCGACTAACAGCTCCTCGCAACTTGGTATATTAGGTATGGATACATGTAGATACATATATAACCATCGGGAGAACTGGTTGATAATTAATCTAGATGACACCCTTCCTTATTTATGAGCTCATTCTGGCAGATAGGTTTGCGCAAGGGTGGCAGGAAAACGCCTTGTAACAATTCAGTGACTTGGACTTTAGAGAAGACATATATTTTGGGATAAGGTGAATGAGGGAGATATGGGATCGGAGGTGGTTAGACAGTTATCGCTGCAGGATGTTTTCGTAGGAAACCGTGGCAACGCATACGATCAGAGAAAGCTCGTCAAAAGATCGTTTTCTTCTTAGTTTTCATTTTACTTTTCAACCTGTTTAGAACTTCTTTGGAAAACTTTTACTCCGACTCATGCCAAAAACGAACGAACGAGCGAACGAAGGAAGGAAGGGGGGGAAAAAAAGAAATAGCAAAGTAAAGAAAATAGATGAAAAGAAAAACAGTGAACTGGCCAAAGTTTTCTTTGTCAGCTTGCTTTCGCCCCTTCCCACTTGGTCAAACAACATATGAGAATTCGCTACATTTTGAATAGATCGTTTCCTGCTTCCGAAATAACGGCTGCTCTGCGATATCAATAAAATCGAATTTACAAATTATACGACAAATTTTATTGCACCTGTCGTAAAACCGACAAAAAAAGAGGAAGAAGTAAATTAAAGAAAATCGTATACTATACGTTATCCTACGATTAAGAAAACGAAAGGAAACGAAAGGAAGACGAAATAGACTAATACAACTGTAATTACGTCAATATCTGATATTTCTGATATTTTGCAAAATTTCCTGATATCCTCTCACCTATCCCCGAATATTATAACGGAAGCTATGCCGAGCTGCGGTAAACTTTCGTACAGCACTGACAACTGCCGCCAGCAGCTGGTACTGCGAGGATAACATAGGATAGGATAGGATAGGGTAGGGTAGTACCTAGTCGGCTAGACCCGAGTCTTGCACCGTCGGTTTAGTGTCTATGCATAGCGTAGAAGTAGGCAGACGGTTTGGCTCGGCTTTGCTCAGCGCGGTTGTACCCTTTCCCTTATACGCTTCCCTTTTCTCTTTCTCCTGCCACCCACATTTCCCTATGCTACTAGTACTAGTACTAGTACTACTAGTACGCTACGCTGAGTCTACGGCACCCTACGTGTGGTTACTGCTAATGGCGGATCTGAAATACCTAACCCAGTAGCGCGAGCTTTCAGGGGAAACGTTTTGCCCCCACAACTCCTGGGTTGGTGGTGTCGGGTAGCTTATACCTACCCTGAAACGAGTGACACGAGAATTTCCTAGCGCGACGGGCCATCAGGCAAAACAGTCTGCTGCTACAACGCCTTGCATACGGAGTAGCGGAATAGTAGGTATTAGGTTTGTCGGTAGTAATAGCATCGCTGATACACCTATATCTATACCCTGCGCGAATATTGCTCAGGTTGGTATACTATGCAGTTAGATCGTATAGCTCTAATTATTCGGGTTACAGTCGAGCAATCATACGTGCCGCTAATTTCACGTTTTCGGAATTTCGTAGTCGAGTTCAGTCACGGCGACATGAACATCCGTCATTTTTAACTTCCAGTTTATAAAATGAAAAAAGTTATTGCAATCACTCCGAAAATGAAATGTTGAGCTTTCACCGAATTCCTAAGTTTTCAGAACCAGAGGATTTTTCCTCCGACGATATATCGCGACTTGGATCTGATCGGACTTTCGATTCGATGGATCTAGTAGTTGTTAACTTATTCAAAGAACAAAATTTGGGGTAAAAAAATTCTATACATGGCATCTCGAGAACTGATCAACGGGTTTCAAAGGTTTCTAGAATACTATTTTCGGAGCTTGAAAAATCCGAACGGGAAGTTCCAAGGAGTTCATCCAACTCACTTCTCTTTCTAAAAGACAATTGTAAGTTATGTTCTATTTAGCAAGAAAAACGAAAATAAAAAACGAAGAATGCATGAGATCCCTGTACATGCTCACGTGTTCAGCTGTAGTATCAACAACTATGAAAAACAATGCAATCTCGTGATCCAGATCTAGATTTGTTAGATTTGTAGATCGCTGTAACTGCAGTGGGTATACCCACTGGTTCAGGTACGTGAGGTACGTCTTCGTTGAAAGCCTTCCTCGTCCATAAATTCAGCCTGAATCTTGAGACAATACAATACCTACCCACCCACCTACCTACCTACCTACCCACCAGCATGCCTCGGCGTTATGCAAAGCTCAAATTTATACCTGCGACCTACCCTGCAGCTACATTGCTATAGCTACTCGTGCATGTACGTTATAACATACCTTCGCATACATAATAATGATTATATGATTATAAATGTAAGAACCACGTTCGTACGTATTATTATAGTTGTCAGTTTTTACGAACGTTAAATGTGTTTCGTTTTAATTAGCTAAAGAATAAGTAGCATACACCTCTATACATATGTGTGTGTGTATGTATTTATACAGGGTGAAGCAGCACTGTTGATTATCTTATCGGTCTACTGACGTCACGAAGCCTTATCAATCTCGGCGCAATCCCCGTAGGCTAGATGCCGCACCCTGACGTCCACACAGTACACAATTACAGTATATAGTTATACATCTATACCAAAGTATACACGTACCTACCTAATAAGCGAACGTATCAAACCGGGGTAGGTACATAACCGCGGACCGTACGTTGTCATTGTTAGCTCAAACTCTGTACATACACATGGTATACATATATGTTGCACATGTGTATTCCATGTATGTACAACGATAAATTATACATACGCGATACGCGAATTGTAAAGAATAGAGAAAAGAAAAAGTGTCAGGTAAACGATGACAACTTTTTTTCTACTCGCATATGAATGGTCAGCGTTTTCTGACCTCAAAACTGATATATGATATACATATATATAACGGTTGTTGGAAGTGGCTAACGCCAAAGCGCAATTACATTTTATGACGAAGTAGTCACGACCCTAAAAATGAGGGTTGGGTAGGTGCAGTAATAACATGTTATTGGTTATACGCTTGCGATTAGAGGTGATCGTCGTCTAAGGTCTACTGGAAAGTTCCGTTGCCAACACCTCGGGGTTTATATTACTAGCGGAGCTATATTTTACATCGTAAAGTAATAATAATAGATCATTGAGAGGGTTGTAGTGCTTGTATGTGCAGCGTGATAACAACGTGGGTGTAGTACTGTGAATAATAACGCGAAAGTGTAAGGAAAGAAAGAGAAAAAGGTTCGTGGAGTTGGCCTAGCTATTTCTAAATCGACTTTCAGCCTTTGCCTTCGTCGAGCTTGTGACAAAAATCCTTTAATTTTTGGTCAAAGAATGTTTAGGTCTATGTGCCACGTGCCACGCCCAATGAAACAAGAAAAGAATAAAACGTAAAGCACACAACGACGACGAAGAATGCTAAAAATAATCTACCTACCCTATGTCTACGCGTCGTGGGGTAAGTGATCAAAGTTTGACCCGAAAATAAGGTAGAGAATCCGTATATCCTTGAATGAAAGATAAAATGAAAAAGGAAGTAGGTATGTTATTTCGGCGAAAGTTTCCAACAAAATGGCGTTTGGCATACGACGATGAGAAATGGAACCCTCGAGGGTTGGGGGGGGGTTGGGGGGGTTGAAGCTGAGAAGCTGGTTGGTTCTCATATATAAGAAAACGATCTCAATGTTTACACTGATTTCGTCTGTAGAGTTTAAAATAAACATCTGCTAATTGGCAATTACGGATCAGAGCCAAGTTTATAATAGGCGCTTGCACTTAGCAGATATTCATTATTCGAAAGCAAGCCTCTTGACTACCTTCTCTCGCTCTCGAGTAGGGCGGATTACTTAACGTCGGTAGGGTAGGTTCGCTGGTTGGTTCGTTGGTTGGTAGGCAGATACGGGGTGGCACCGGGTATAAGGTGGATATACACAACCTACCTGTCACTCCACGTCACGGTACCCAGGTTCTCTCGAGAGTTAAGCTCTGGCACATCTGACTGACGACGAGTGTGCAAAGAGAAAGAGAGAGAGAAAGAGGGATGAAGGCGAGGATAAGGGGGCGGCTAAAGAGGAGTAGGAAGGAAAGTTGGTTATGTAGAAAACCTGGCGCGTCGCCCGCGACGAGCGAAAATGTAAGTTGAAACAGCCTTAAAGCTTCGAAAAGCTCGAAAGGCTCGAATCCCCGCGGCTGTGGCTAATTGGCGCGTTGTCGGAGAGTATTATTGAGTTCTATACTTCCACTTCCACTTCCACTTCCACTTCTACTTCCATTTCCACTTCGACTTCCACTCCGATGCTGGTTACAGCGGAGGGTCTGCCCGCCGTTCGTACCAAGGGTTTTACTACGCAGGGGTTCGCCAAAGGTTTAGCTCGGCAAGGGTGCTATGCTATGCCAGACCATGCCATGTTACGCTACGCAACGCCACGCATCGCGTATCACATCGGATCGCATCGCGGCTTAGCTTTTCGCAAAAGTGTCGGAGCTTGATACGTCATACCTACATAGTTCTATTCATACATATATATAAATAACATATGATATATTTATATATGTATTCGCGAAAGTGTTAATACCTTATAAGCGCATAGTAGGTATACGTATCTACGTACCTACATATACCTACGAAAGCATCGTGTAATGGAGACGGATGAAGAAGCTGAGCTTTTAAAGGGTCTCATTAAACGCTAATTAGAAGTAGCTAATTAGTCACCAGCCAACTCTGGCTGGTATATCACATGGAGCTCGAGGGTCGGTTTTCGAGAATGGATTTCGGGGCTCGTCTTAATTCCCTCAGTTTGACAGACGGACGAATGAATGATGGATGATAGATAGATGAATGGACTTCGAACCGTAATATGCTGAAGCTATACGAATAGCTTCGAGCCGTTTTCAAATTCTTCTAATCTCTGGAGAGCTATAGTGAGGCGAAATTTGGATGGAAGAAGAAATGCGAAAAAAATATATACTTAGCCTGGCTTTATTTTTTTCTAATTAAAGAAAAACGATGAATGATGTTTGATCTTAGACTTTCCCTTGTTTATATATATCCAACGAAAAAAGATAAGCTTGTAGAATCGAGATAGAATAGAAAAAGAAAGGAGATATGGGTATATGGTTATGTGGAAGGAGGCAAAAATCCCGTGAGCGTCTCTTCTAATTCCATCGTATATATTTGACATACGCGCGTCGAAACGGGTCGTCATGGAAACGGGGATCTCCTGAACTTGGATCGTTATTCAATGTAACAAGCCCCTGGACGTACGAAACGACCCTTTTTTTTACCCGTGGGCGATTCACTCTTCCGTCTTTCATTCAACCTTTGAAACTTATCTCTCGCAACATCAACGGTGTATGAAAGAAAATAGGAGGATAAAAAAAAAGAAAAAAAAAAAAAAAAGAGAGAGAAGAAAATGATTACTACCAGACAAACGAGCGTATATACGTATACCCTAAACTTTTCCTATTTTCCTATTAACTTTACTATATATTATACAAAGATTTCGGACAATTTTCTCAACAATAAAAGCTACGGAACAGAGAAAAGTTCATTCATTTTCAAAAGGTATAGAAATTTATTGACAAGATAGCGTGCAGGTATCGGTTGAACCAGGACCCCATTCGGCACGGACAAATCAATTACTAAACTAACAATTTCTAATTTCACTTTTTGCGGGCTTGTTATAACTTTGGCATGATAAATAACCCTCGCCAATTAGTAACCATAACTACACACTACAAAAAGGTGTCTGTATATACGTATGTATAAAATTGTAGATACACAACCATGCTCGACGCAAAACGAAGCTGCAAAATTTAAGGTACCTATACGTATATACGAGAGAGAGAGGGAGAGAGAGTGATTGGGGGAGTTGGAGGAATTGGTTTTCTCTCTCTCTCTCCTTCTCTCTCTGTCGAGTCATAAATCACTCGGCACGTTATAGAGGCAATGTACTGATTAGCGACGTAACAATCCTCGTCGTGCACCACCCACGCGCAGGACCTCCATACTCAGGTATATTCCTGTACATAGTATAGGTACCTGGCGCGTATCAGGCTCGAGTTATCGCAGAGAGCGTCGTTTTTGCCTTTGACTACCGTCCGAGAGCTAGAGTGTGGAGGTATCTGCCTAGGTACCCAATTTCACGCGCAGTCAAGTGGAATATAATCAGGTTTGGCTAATCGCGTAATTCCATCGCCAAGTTCTGCTCGCGCGGGGATTCGCGACTCGACCAAACATTACATTAGAACATCAAGCCATGATGGTACTCGGCATTCAAACGAACCCGACGACGTTCAATATTCAAATTTCATATATCACATACAAGAACAATAATAATAATAATAATAATAATAATAATAATAAACTCAAGCTTTTAGCGCAAATTCACTTTTCCTCATCTCTCAAGTCCCTAATTCCTCAAATATCATCGAAAAAAAAAAGGAGAAAAATAAAAGCTCTAGATCAAAAAAATTCAGAGACTATAGCGTCAAGCCGTAAGCAAGAGAGAAACAGAGAAATATAGAAATTAAAGATTCGAAACGAAAATGAAAAACAAGGTGAAAAAAAGTCGAGGGTTTCAAGTGCTTCGCATATATACTATACATGTGTATGCGTGCATAGATCTATATTATATATATGTATGAGCTGTGTGTGTGTGTGTCGTTTGTATGTCGGGCAGGATGATCCGCACAAGCGTAGGTATAGGGGATTTAAGCTTAAGGTTAATTTATTCATTGGATGCACCCGTGGTTCACTCGTGGCTAGAACCATAGCTCGGTTCCTACCCGGAATACACCCACCACCACCCATCCGCGTTATACCCGGTACCAAGTCTAGCCGCCGTCTGGTAAAACTATACGATCCAATCCCTGCTATAGGTAGAGAGGTAGAGAGGTAGAGAGGTAGGAAAGTAGGAAGGGAGAGGCACCTATCTATGTACAGAGATAGACGTTATAGAAAGCGCATACAGTCCCCGTCGTCCCAAGGGATTACGGAGCTTACCGCTCGCTGTCCGTTACTATACACACGTATTATATATATATACATACCTATATCTACATATAATATACACATACACATACACACATGCATATATATTTATATATACCTACATATAGATAAATATGCGTTACCAATACGCGAATCTACGCGACACTTACGCTACTCTATGTATATCGTACGTATATATGGAAGGTTATATACATATACGTATATGGGCAGGATTTTCGTGCATTAGTAAAGACAAGTAGGTACATCCCTGTATGCATGTGTAGGGTTAAATGTATGTATATCATATATGTAGTCCTGTGGCCACAGGAGACATTGGGAGAAACATATACGCGAGAGACGAATGCCCCAGGGTATTTCCTGAGGTAAATCCGCGGGAATATCGAGTCCCGATTAAAGATCTTGGATATTTTAATCCGTGATGAAAGACGGCGAGAAATGCGCTATTCCGCTTTTCATCTTTATCGAAACTTTAAATCTAGGTTTTGGTTCATCGATATTTTAATTCTGTTTGGTTTGGTTTCTCGGTCATCTATGGGTCTTCGGAGTTCTCGATTAGCTACAGTTTCGAGGTAATCGAATACATAACGGCTTCGGTTACATTTTAATTCTAAATCAGGGTTTCAATTTCAGAGGAATTTCGCCTTCTCTGCAATTTTCAGTCACGGTGCTTCGCTCTTATCGATTAAGTTAGAATTTTAGGAAATTTCAAAATTTAAATTACGGTTTAGGTTCCAATTTTACGATAAAAATTTTCATTTCTGTCCATTGCTTTCCCGCAATATTCAATATATACCTTTTCTCAAATCGACGATATCAATCGATCGAATACATAGCATAAATAAATGATCATCATTTACGTCCATTAAATTCCCAATTCTAAATTTCTTAGAATAAAAATCAAGCCACTATAAATAACCAAAATGGTGAAAATGACAGAAAAAAAAGAAACGAATACAGAGAGTAAAGAAGTGTAAAAGGAAAAGAGTCTGACTCACCTGCTGCATCTTTTCGAAATCGAGACAAGGCCGTGGGAGACGGTGAGGCGGCCGATGACGTTTTCTAGGACTACAGGCGCTCAGGGCGTCTAAATCTGTATCGACATGATCAACCAAGGGATGAGGCCTCGGCCGTGATCTGGGACGAGGTGGCCTAGGATCTCTGACAGAAGCGTGAAACAGTTTCGGCGGTGGGGACAAGGATCGACCGGGTTTATGCGCGTCGACCGGAGGCGACGTGCGGAACTGCACCGGCTGCGACATCGAATTACCCAGGAGACCCTGCACCTGCGGGCAAAATGCCTACGGTAAGAACTAGTACACGCCGACTTCTCCTCGTCCTTCTCGTCCTCGTCCTTCTCATCCTCCTCCTCCTCCCCCTTCTTACACCAGTGTAAGTATAGGGGTACCGTAACTTTCAATTAAAATGCACTTTGCACGGAAGCTTCCGGGAGTTTGCATGAATCTACGTATACCTAAGGTAGTACACCTAAGTATGACTCCTGTAGACGAGTCATTTCGACAAAATGGCCTGACCCATATAGGTATAGGTATAGGTATAGATATATGCTAGTCGTTATGCCCGCACATACTTTGAGCTAGAATATATATATACGAGGAATCGAAGTTTGCTTCTCGTTCCGAGACTTTATGCATTCGCTAATCGTTTTGTAACGACGATATAAGATGTTTTTCTTCAACTTACAATCAGTCGCCTCACGCGGAAAACCGTTCGCGAATTCTAGCTTTGCAGTGAATTGGCCAAGAATCATTATTTGAAAATTCGAGAAGAGGATCTTTTGGCCTTCTTTTTTCCTCCAATAATTATTCACGCGCACCGATAATTCGCGTACAGGTATAATAATAAAACATATGTTTAAGCTTCCAGTTAAACCATCTCGAAATAGTTTTTCAGAGATGCAATTATTTTCGGATCATAATCATCGGCAGGTATAAAACTTTTGTCAATTTTCATCATTCGTGGAAAAAGAAAAATTATAATTATACTTAAATTTCTCTTGATAATAATCTGCTTCGTCGTAAAAAATAAATCGTCAAGATATATATATATCGTATATATTATATATATAAAAACTATATAGGTTGTACTAAATTACACATTAAGGAACTGATCCAATTAACTTCAAACAATCAATAGTATATATATATGAAGAACTAATCCGAATTGGTTTTAACCACGAAGAATGAAGGAGCTGATTATTAGCACGCGAAATTCTTCACGACTGATTACTTGTATTTCGAGTCATAGTTAAAAATTATTAAAGATTTTGCGGACTGCCTCTCACATAGGTCGAGTCTATCGGAGAAAAGCAGTTGTCGTAAATCACAGGTCGGATTATTCATTCGAGACTTGTCAAATTTGTTAGGAATATATTAATGATGTAATTTCGGGTAAAACCAGAGTACGATGATAATTATCTGTTGAAATTTCGGAATGTTAGATAATTGGATGGGCATGTCAAAGGACATGGAATGTAATTATCTATCATAGATGGATGTTGGCGATGAACGTTTGTGAAACGTTTACACGTTAGTTTCCCCGGTCATCGCCGCAATATTCCCCGGCTATCAAGTTTGATAATTATTGAAAATTTATGGCAGTTCAAATTTGAGAGAAAAAAAAAAGGTTTCTCATTAGCAATGCTATATATACGACCATTCAACAAAGAGAGAGAAGGAGAGAGTGAGACGGAAAAATACTGTCAGACTTCAACCTCAACCGCAACGCGTTAACGTGTTCCCATCTGGTGCATAATTGACGTGGCGTACGATCCCTCTTTGCCTCGTGGTTAAATCTGTTGAACTAATGTCACCGTGGCCTACGTGTTTTATAATCAAAGTTTATAATGAAAAGAAATTTCGTCAATAAATTATAGCAGCAAAAATGTATAATTGACTAGTTTTCAACGAAAATCAGAAACAATCTTGATTATTCTAATTTTGAAAAAAACTCGCACAGACATCGTTGTCGAATATATTCACTGGCTATTCTTAACCTCGAAAGAGAAAAAATCTACCTATATGTCGACCAAATTTGAAATCAAACGTTAATCTCAAGGGTCAAATGAAATGTTGTCAAAAATGTAAATCAATAAGAGGAAAAAGCAACAGAAGTAAAGTGATATAAAATAGATATTCACCTCTTCGTCGCTCGATCCAGACCCCGCTGGTTCTCTTCCTGCTCTGCTAGCCGGTGCTGAACAGGTAGCACCACCGAGGTTCGTAGAAGTCTGAGAATGATGTAGTTGGAGTTGAGTTTGCGAAGGACTCCTGGCGTGATTGGATCCAGAACTGACCTGTGACCATTTTCTTTTTTCCGGGGCAGTAGCCGGCCTGCAAGACTGAGTGGCCGTCGTCCTGGGGCTGTTGATTACCTCGAGTTCTTCCTCAGAGCTATGCTGGTCATTGTAGTTCAGCAGTAAGAGGAGATCGGCTCTCCTCGACTGACAATTACCGGTACTACTCGAGGCTTGATTACTCTGACCAGGTTGTGGCTGAGTCTGAGCTTGCACGGAAACGACACCTCCGATTCCCGGTTCGGCGTTAACTCGGTCGTCGGTCTCTTCCCGAGGTACAAATGCGAGATGAGAAGGTAGGCTTGGGGCACCGAGATCGGTGTCGGAAGGTACCGCGCTGTCCGGAGGTCCAGGACTTCCCATGCTCTCCATGACTGAAATAGAAAAATGAAGAAAAACCGTCAAGAATAGAGGTTGACGTTTTTTTTTTTTTTTTTGGAATTATCTTTAAATTTCGTTTCGCTGTTATACTGCAGCAGGGATATATACTCGGCGATTTGTTTTCCGCCTTCTTTTCTATGGAGTATAAAGAGCTAGATGAGAGAAGAGAAGAGAAGCATCGCGTGTGTAGGTATAAGGATAGAATAGAATAGATCGAGGAGCCGAATCGAGAGCTTGGCAAAAGCTATTGGCTCGCTAAAGCGATAATCAATGGAGGCAATTCACCGTGGCTAGCGAAGAGAGAAGAGAGAAGAGAGAAGAGGGAAGAGGAGCGAGGTTCTCTCGTTCTCACGTACGACTGGTACTGGTACTGCTACTGCAGAACCAAGTCAACTCCCTTTTGTCGTATGGAATTCCCAGAATGCACTTCCCTACTCCTTCCCTCTACAAAGGCAGGGGCTGCTGCTGCAATGCTTTCACAGTTTTACCCGGGCCAATATATCGAGCCAAGAAAATCGACTCGTTACCGACTACAGTTTTCTTAGCTGCTTTTAACCCTGACTATAACAGTAAGCCACCTTTCAACCGTAATACATACAGATATATATAAGTATATATAAGTATATATATATATATATATCCGCTGCGGAATTGGTCAATTTATATATTTTTTCTTTGAAAAATGATTTCGAATTCAAAAGAAAAATAGACCAAATATTAGAAACTTTCATCAATGATTAGAAATCAATAAAAAAAATATTGGAAATTTAACTCATCTTCAATTAATTTCGTTTGTTTTTTCCTTTTTTCTTTTTTTTTTTTTTTTTTTTGACGTAACTTAGTAGGAATTCGACTGCCATTTCGAGTTTTCACATTTAAAACTATGAGAAATATATCATCTCTGATGTCAGAAGGTTTACGCACGAAAGTTAATGTGAAGGATATGAATTTTGGTAGAGCCTATAGAAATCCGGCATTAATAAATCGGGATAAATGGGAGTTCGAGAAGTTTATTATCTAAATCATCACCGAGTGCACGGTTTTCGGTTCGAATTTGAGCCACATAAAACCAACGGCTCGTCCAAAAAATTAATCCATAGATACCGAGCAAAACACACGCACACGAACGAAAATGAATGTATAAAAAGTGATCGTCAAAATTTGTTTTAAAGTCGAGTTCGGAACTTTTTTTGTTTTCACCGTGCAGTTTTTTTTTTTTTGGCAATCTGAAAGAAATGATTCGCTCCGTTTCTTTTTCCATCAAGATGAATAATAAAAAAAAAAAAAAAAACGAGAATAAACTAGTAAACAGCTAAGCTTAAAAGTTTCCTTCGTTGTAAGACGTATAACTATCCGGAGAAACGTGAAGAGTAGACGTCTTTAGCTTAACTATAATTCTGTACATCGGTAACCGAGAGGCAGCAGCTAGTGCTTTATCGTAATGACTGCGTTTACATCGCCGGCTTACTATCGGAGTAGTTACCTCCGTCGGCGTTGTTACCAAGGCACGCTGTAAATGGGCCTTATTACCGGAGCAGAGGTAGTACATAACAGCAGCAGAACCAGGAGGTTCAGGAAGCCGTGGAGTGCAGGGGAAAGAGGGGGGGAAAGAAAATGTGAAAAAAAATGAAGGGAGAAATAAAAATGAAGGAAAAAAGTTGTAAAAGAAGTAAAAGGCGTCTTCCTCCAGCCGGTTTTGCCGAGGAGAAGTTGAGGAGGCCGCGAGTGAGTAGAGGCTACAGTACCTACGTTCTTCTTGCGCTCCAAGCGCAGAAAACGATTCTAGTAAGTAATTCCGGTAGTTAGTAAAACTGCATACCAGGATTAAAACGGTGGTTGACAATCTTGTACTATACCTGCCGCTCTTCTTTACGTATACCTGAAGAACTTATAGTCGCATAGTTGTCAGGTATATACAGCCAAACTTTTATAACTTCGGAGTAATTATGCTGCGAGTAAATAACACCGTCTTTTAGCTACTTGGTTTTTATTAGAAAAAAAGAAACAAGAAGGGAGAGAAACTGATACACAGTAGGTACCGTATACCTACTTCACACCTACAACGTTTAGTGTAAGATGTGAAACTCTTCGATTGCAATTGGCGAGAAAAATTCTACTTCCAGAAATTCGCTTTTCTATATTGTTTTTACGAATATTGGTTCATCAAATCTGGATCCATAAAATAAATCGACCGAGGTAAAAAATGTTTAAATTAACCGACTGTAGACGATTATGTTATGAGCATGACTGGCGAAATCGTCCCTAAACACTTCCTGAAGTAGCGATTACGAACGAATGAACTATCAATTAAACATACATGACAAGTACTTAGAAAAGTTTCGATTGGTTCGACTAGACCTTAGGCGTTTCCATCCGATCAAAATTATTACAACTTATAATTAGTAACAGCGATTAATCGAAGCTTGCATACCTACGGATCAAAAGTTTATTTAGTTATAATTAGTCAATTGCGCACCGATCATGCGATTCACTGTTTCGTTGGTGCAGAGAGTTTATTCGCAGAACCTCTTTTACACTGGGATACGTTTCAGTTAATTAATATTTAGTATGCAGGCATAAGTGTTAATTGCATGAAACTCTACACGTGTGTTAGCGTAGGTATCTGTGCAGCGTATGAAGATGATTAACTACTATAATACTAATGATGGAGTATTCTACAATAGCTGCTTTGACGTACCCTGGCACGGATCTATAGATACACGGTAAATTCTTAAAAACGCGAGTTAAAGTCGACGATATATAAACGGTTTGGAGTTGGCTCGGGTCTGATTGACCAAAAGTATAAACGCTAGAGTCACGTTTTAATATATAAGACCGTATCATAAATTGGGGATTCGATATCGAGGAAGAGGTTTTCTTTGTGAATTAACTCGCCACGTATTCACGTAGTTCATTTAATTCTTCAACACGCATAGCCTAGTCATTTTTAGCCCCGGCGAGAACCGAGGTAGTGTATAGATATGTACGTAAAGTCAATAAGAAGTCAGAAATCATTCATTAATCTTCTTCCCCAATTCAACAAAACCTATTTAAGGTTGAAAGGGGCTTCATAAAACCAAATTGAAGACCAGGGTGAGTGGAAGATTGATTTTTTTCGATAGGTATAATATGTACCTATACATGTATTTGTATGTAGCTAATGTGGCTTCGTATGAGACGACTGACGTATCTATAGAAAACGAATTTTGCCCTTGACAAGTAGAACTGAATTGTTCAAGTGACGACTGTTCTTTGTGTAGAAAATTTTTGTGGAAAAATTCCATTCCTATATACCTACAGGTAAAAGATTTGAGATGCTTTCAAATTTCATATTTATTCGTCAGATGTGTCGCGTTAGTGAAAATTGAAGTAATGAAATTTGAGTGGAGAAATACGAGTACCCATCTATGCCGCGAGCACTTTGAGAGAAATTGAAAAATAATACTAATACAGAATATGACGCAGAAGCTTAAAATTAAAGATCGTCCGTCGAAGACACGTGTAAAAAGTGTAAAATAAGGAAACAAGATTTCATCACGACTAAAATAATAACAATATTCATCTTGGAAATAACAAAATTCTACGCTTATCCCGCTCAGGCGGGGCTCCATCATTCACAGAGAAACGACTGGAAGTTTCAAAGATAAGTATTTCTGTTTTTTTTTTGTTGTACACGAATTTTGATCGTTTTATATTAAACTTAGGATTACCAAAAGTAGAAGAAATTCTGTGACCAATTTGGTCGAGCTTCGCGTTTAGAATCTCGGTTCAACAGCTCGTAAAGAAAGAAATAGTCGAATGTTCTACAGCTATAGGGTCTATAAATTATTTTCCGTGGACTATACCTATATAAAAGAACATTTATCTGAGGTTATAGTTTGCTTTACGTGCCAAAATAGGAACGAGGCCAGAGATCCCCGGGACATCACACGACAATAAAATAGTCACTGATTGACTAGATTTCCTTTCCCTACGGAAAGAGAGAAAATACGAAGGAATACGAAAAAAAAAAAAAAAAAAAAGAAATACGAGAAAAGAACCCAGATTTTTATATCACATTTGGTATCGAACATTGTTCCACGTAACAGACTGCTCGTAACAAAAAAAAAAGACGAGAAATCAAGCCGGAGAATAAATTCAGCGCGTCGTATAACTCGAGCTAATCTACTAATTGTAAGTAATGACAAGTTGGAAATCCTAGAAATTGACTGAACGATAAACGAACGAAAGAAAAGCTCAGGAAACGTTGTCTTCTTGTTGTCAGCTAAGCAATGAAGGAATAAAAATTTCCAAAATTTCTAAATTTATACAGACTTTTGTAAACTTTATATAAATATATTCTCCTTGTATTTTTTATCACTCGACGTAGAGAACTCTGTTGAAAAACCCTTTTTCTTATAGGTGAATAGTTTCTAGTTCGTTCATCTTTAACTAGTATCAAAACCTCTTCGAATCCCTTGAATGACCTTCGTCGTTCGTCGAGGGTAACGAAAGGCCGAGAAGGAAAACGTGAAACTTTGTCACCCGGAAAAGAGCCCTATAGTATATCCAAGATGGCTGCCGCACCGTCGTCTGAGAGCCATTCTATTATTCAAGACGAAGTTGAAGCAACTCCACGTTGCACAACGGGGGGGTAAAACTGGCAACGGTATATACGCGTATACCTACATGTATAAACCCTATACCTATATAAAACCGTACGTACGTACATGAGATATAAGTCAACGTCATAGACTACGCGAGATGCGCCAAAAAGGTGGTGCTTGAGTAAAAAAAGAAGAAAAGAAGAAAAAAAAAAAGGTCGACTTTCACGATGATGAATAAATTGCCGATGTGTTTTATGACCGTATGTTTAATTATAACACGCGGATAAAAGTTTTTTTTCGTTTTTCTCCTCTCTTTCTTTTTACTTTTTTTTTTGTAAAAATAGAAGAGAAATAAAGAAGAAAAGAATAAGAGGGGAAAGGAGAATACGAAATACCACAGACTCGAATAGCCTGCAAGACCAGGCAGGAATACGAAGGTGGAAAAAGGATGATGAAAAGAAGGGTAGACGACGAAAACTCATCGTCGCATTGAAGCAGTGAGACTCGTAGTGCAATCGGGTTGAGAGCCGGTCGACGACGGCTTAACTAATCAATGTGAAAGCACCCTTAAGAAGAGGCCAGCAGCGCGGGTGTTCGCCGTCACATTTAGAGGAAATAGCTGATCCTAGCATTTTAGAGCTGGGTCAGTCGTCATTCGCACGAACGACTTGTTTCTTACCTTATATAGGTATATATCTACCCTTTTCCTTCCATCAGCAGATGTCAGAAACATATATGATGAGAAGAGTCGTGTGGTCGGAAAGAATACGCGGATACATAATAGAAATCTGTTTGAAAATTGTAAAAACAAATTTTTACGATATTCAATGTATAGAATTGAGACAATCGTTAAGAGTTACAACCCCGATTGGCACGGTCTAGTTCCTTCCTTCCTTCCGAGTTGCGAGGGAGTTAAGTAAACCGCAAGATTTCGGTCTGTTTTTCTTGAGATGAGACAAATGCGAGAATTGGATCCGGACCGAGTAACATGTACCGAAGGAATGGAGTGGAGGACCACGAAGTGGAGAATATAGATATATCATATATATAGATATATAGCGCGGATATATACCTATATGTATACATATATATTACACGCGAGCTTCTCTTTCCAATCGCGCTTCGACCCGTCGCCGACGTAGAAAGCGTCGAGGACAAATATTTGCAGACACGACGTCGACGTGACACACGCTAACCCCCTTTTCCTCTCTTCAATACCATCGTGTACCTATATATACCGTATATATACGTATACGTATATGTACATAGTTTGACCCAAGTCTGAGGGTCCAGAGTCCAGAATCTCGAGTTTGTGTCACTTTCGAAATCTATCTAGAACCGCGTACTATAGGTATAGAGAATGGAAATACGTATATGATAAAAGGTATAGGGAACGTGAACAGCAGAGGCTGGGGTGGCTAGCGTCACGGATGTCTATTCAACGTGTTACGGAGTGTATAACACCCGGGAGAACTTTGCCGAGCAGTAGTTGAACCCTTTTTCTCTCCTCGCAGGGTATTCCTTTGTTCATAGTGACGAGGGACCTGAAGGCTCGAGGTAAAGGAAGGAAGGGAATAGGTGGGAAGAGGAGTCGGGAATACGACGAAGGAAGGATGGTTACAGGGTAACGATGATTGTCACCGAGAACTAAGATACGTCAGAGTTCTACGCTCTACTGAAATTTCAAGATAATCTTGCAACCGCTGTATTATGCAATTAGCATATTAGCTCCGTGAGCGTTAGTAGCTACTACCCGGAGTATAAGGCAGACAGGGTTGGCTGTCGGTCCCCAGGTGACGTGGTAGCGAATTCGCCCTCACCCGAAGTAAGTAGAGGAGTAGAGGAGTGGAGGAGTAGACGACAACGTAACGTAACGGTACGGTACGGTTGGGACCGTGAGGCAAGTCAGAAATGGCAAGAGATGAGAGAAGTCAGTAGCCAGTACCAAGTACCGAGTAGCAAAGCAAGGCAAGGCAGAGCAAAGCAAGGCAAGGCAAGCCGCGCCGTGGTAACTCGAGAGAAACTAATGTGACAGGTGATTTGATTTAACCAGAGCAATGCCGCTAGTTTCTACGTCCCGTTTATTATGCAGCTGTTTGTCTGACATTTCAAACCTGTACCAGTCTGGGGAGAGTTTAACACCAAGGCGAAACGAATCATGCAATTACTTCACACCCCGTCTCTTTAAATCCGTGGAGTTGAAAGTCCCTTGAACGGCAAAAGTTCCGAATTTCAATACTAGTGACTCGCGGTTTTTAGAAAAAGTATTTCCTCGAAAGTCTACACACACGATTTAAAAAAACTTTAAAACAAGGAACACCGAAATACCGAAACTTGAAATTTACGCATGTATTAATTCAGGGCTAGATATTGATCTTATCGAAAGTAATAAGTGGTCAAAAATTAATCGTCTTCAAATATACTTTTTGAGAAAAGAAAAAGTGTCTAAATTTTATCAATTAATTATGAGATAGAATTTATCGATTCAATTGGATGAGAAATGGGCTTCCATAAACAGAGCCTCGGATTAGAATGAAACCTTTTTTCTCATCTTCACATCTCGAGAAATGAACCGAAATTTTCGTATCTAAATTTTCGCTTTATCTCTCATCTCGCAACACCTGCACCACTGCAAGGTGTGACATAACATGATATGAAATACACTAATGTCTGGCCATCTGTGTTCCTCTTCAATTCAGAGCCAAGGGATTAACATTGACATTGGTCGTGCCAGCGATATAAATTGCGTCGCTGAAATCGTTGGCGAAGTCTCAACAGTTTGGCACTCGATTGTACTCTTCGTTGAAGATAGAAAAAAAAAGAAGAAAAAAAAAAAAAAGAAACACAGAAAGCTCGTATTAATCAAATTCTCAAATATGTATATAGTGAACCGCAGTTTACATATGAAGCGAGTCGTGGATAAGCCGCGGGGTCTACACACGTTGAAAATGTACGGGGAAGACTGGTTTCTATCATTACGAGATAATACGTCGCGTATGTGCGCATCCGCATCCGCGGGTTATTATACGTGTGCACAAAACTACCTGCAGAATATATATATTGTATGTAGGTATGTTTAATACGGATCTATACATGTACTGGACATACGTGTAGAAAGTCCGGCAGTGGCAGAGGGAACAATGGTCAATGTTTGTTCGGTTCGTCCCTTCAATTTCCGGCGTGCCTTCACTCGTGCTTGAGGGGGGGCGTCACCCGCCCAAAACCATCCTGACGTGAATTACTACGTAAATACGACGTTGATGACGCCACTCCTCGTCGGACGTCGAATAAGTTGAAAATTCATGAATCCTACATGAGAATTAATGCTTAAATAAAATTTGCCAACTTTTATTTCGAATAATATACCATTTTTACCTACATTACCAGAAAATAAAAAATAAAAAATAAAAAATAAAAAATACAGAAGAACAAAATGAAAGTAAAATTAGAATTTAGTCGCGATTGTTGGCTATACTATAATGAGGAAAAAGAGAGGAACTTTTCATCGGGCAAATCGCTAAAGAACTACACCTAAATCATACACGTGTGTAGCTACCTATATGAGAGAAAGGGAGAGAGCGAGAGAGAGGAGGAAATAAAATGAGCTGGAGGTAAAAGGTCGCATACGCTTTCATTAATATAAATTGAACTGCCACTCAAACCCGCGTTTCCCCCTTACGCAGCAGCAGAGAACCACGGGTAGGCCTTTTCCCATACATATACCCGATGTGTGTTAACAATTGCTACTATACCCTAAGCTAACAAATATTTGCTCATTTTTCTTGACGACTATAGAAACCTTCTAACAATAAGTCGAGAACTTGTCACGCTAATGCGAGTATCGTATTATAATAACGCGTACCTACCTCGAGGGAAAAGAAATATATATACCTATGTGTACATAAGAAAATATGAAATAACAATAATGACGAAAGAAAACAACTGTGTAGTATACCTAGAAATAAATTGGCCACTGCGAAGGGATATGCGGTGGTAGATGCCGAATTAATGAATGAATATAGTGTGACGTAAAATTTTGACTGAAAGTTAATCAGGAATTTTTCTACTTCTCATGAAGGTCGAGGAAATAAAAATATATATTTAGGTATATATATATACATGATACGTGGGCTTCGCGAGTAACGTCATATTATATGTAGTCACTTGTCGGGATGCTGGAGGATCGAATCGACGAGAAACCAGTTTGCATGTGTGCGAAGAATTACTGCGAGCAAAGAGAGACGCTTTGTGCTCGATCTGACAGTAGAACACAATACCTACGCGAAATACTTCGAGCAATTCCATCAGCATCGAAGCTTCGTACATGCATTCACTGGATACGTACATACCTAGATGCTGCGGAGCAGGTGCCCTGAATTTTGAGATTTTCTTTTTCTCATCGTATTTTGATAGTGTGAATTTTAGAAACCTTGTACTCTTGCTTTTCTTACGTACAATATTCTATTCATTGATTGTTCACTTTTGTCCTTGCAAAGGTAAAAATCAGGGAGAAAGATGTATGCGAGTAAAACAGAAAGTGAAAATGAACAAGCGATACAAAAATCGAAAAAATTAGAAAAATAAAATAAACGTAAAACGTGGAGAGAAGAAAGAAAAAAAAGGATTGAAGTAAAAAGTTTACGTGACAACGAAAAATGTCTACGAGCACCAAAAACTCCGTCTTCACTTCGGCTACGAGACGCGCCGCGACGCTTGAACGACTTTCAAGCTCACGTACGCACATAAAAGTGCGTGATGCTGACGCGATTTCCGTCACACTCCTACTCCTCCTCCTCCTCCTCCTCCTCTTCCTACTTCTACTACTACTACGACTACTCCGCCTTCTCATCCTCCTCAGCGTCTCCCTACTACGCGACTACTGCGGCGACGTAAACCCATTCCAGATTCTTGTCTATACTTACTCAACTATACTTCAATGAAATGGGTAATGGCAGTGAAGGGAACTAAAGGGGTGCGAATAGAGGGCAAGAAAATTACGTCGATATTTGTTGCAGCTCTTATAATACGATCGGGTTTTATTTTTTGGCCCCTTTCTTTTCTCTTTTTAGTTTCATATTTTTTGAATATCTTTAATGAAAAGACGTACGTTGGGATGCGCTCACACAGATGGTAGATTTATTTGAAAATCATCATCAGTTTGTTTGAAAGATTTGCAATAAGATTATATTACTGCAGATTTGAAAAATAGAAAACGAAATTATTTGAATTAACTCGTTTGAATCTTGTTCAATTGAGTTATATGTAGCTCTATTATATTCCTTGTTTGTTAAACCCCCTTTGGTAATAAAATGCCACGGATATACTCGTAAGGAAAAATCTCTTCTTATTATTCTTCGTCTATTTCTATACGGGAGAATCCGTCTCGTACCTACTATATGAATGAATATCCCACTTTCTTTTCTCTCCACTCGAGAGATCCTGCAGTCTGGAATGGTATGACTGACGAATATCGAGCCACGAACTAAATACATAAAATAAATATGAAATTTGGATAAACAACGTGGGGAATGAATGCTGGCTGATTGTATAAACGAATAGAATAAAACGAGATCCGTGACTGCTGTATATGTCTGTATAAGAGAAATAGCTCGACGCACAGAGAGAAAGAGAATAATAATAACATAATTTGAAAAAATTTTGCTCCAGGCGAATGAAATTTCTGTTTACGAATTGTGAGATGAGATTTTCTTTGAGGTTGGTATTACAGCTCCGAGTTGAAATGAAGCGAAACAAGATTCACATCAGTTATTTCTGATGTCAGTCTTGTTCTACCAGAAGCTGAAATTTTCAGTCCTTCAATTTTTGTATCGTGATAAAAGTAACGTAAATGAACATATATCATGTATGTAATACAAAATAATATGGTAAACCGAGAGAAAGGATTTTCTCCTGGGGAACAAACGATTTTCGCATTTTACTGAGAAAAATCCGGCGATCTAATACGAGGGAAACCAATTTCTTCGATTCACCAGAATAGTATTTTATGCAAGAAAATAGTGTCCGGAAATATAATCGATAGCACAAAGTTAAAAGTAGTTGATTTTAACCAAACAGGTATAATACTTGACGCAACTGGCTCAAAAAATCGTTTTTCTACAGAATGAACGAACTTTCTCTGAATCTATATTACGCACAGGGCAGTGTGACTTCTACTTATTATATTATATACCTAGATGTAATATTCCGAACAAGTATAACAACTAAATTTGAACCCTAGCCAGTTGCAAGAGAGGTATGACGGTGTGCGTCGTTGTACACCCTTGCCTAGTACATATACGTATACCTACGGTATACTATATTACGAACGGGCACACGGACGAGATGATAACGCGGTTTTCGTCACACCCTTCGGCATCCCCAACACGCGCCTGCGGTGACGTAAGCCCATTCGAGTTTCCCGTGTATATGTATATATCTATATATATATATCTATATATCTATATACGTACTTATTCAGACTCTACGGTAGGTAGATAGATATAGGTATATACACTGTATAGGGAATCATGACCAACCAATATTGAACCCGACTCTAACGGCCTCTTATCTTAAGCCCAGAGAGATCGTGCGTTCAAACCTTATTTTATTTTATTTCCATTCTTTTCCTTTTTTTTTTTTTTTTTTCACTTCTCACATATCGGAGCTTTTTTCGAGCAGTCATAGGAATATCTGTATAAACAGTTCGTACGTGACCGGACTTTATTTGAATATCGAAGCGATCGATGTAGGTAGTACCCATAATAAACGAAAAAGCAGTTTGATTCGATGATATAACGAAAAAAACGATCAACATTCGGTATACAAATAACGTACTTTAATTGATCGACAAAAAAACGCCACGCTCAAGTGTCAAAAAAGTCGGTATAATATATATCGACAAATTTTTGCGAAACTTTTTTTTTTCATAAGAGAAGTTTCAACTTTCTAATAATCTGTTCGCAAATATATTTAGAAAGGAAGAAGAAGAGTGAAGTGAAAAAACGAAAGATGCGTTTTGAGTTTCACGATAATATCTATGTACCTGTACGTAACATCTTATTAAAAATAGGAATTTGCTGCGATCGCGTGACGTTGTGGTTAAATGAAGGAACAGTGACTTGCGAAAGGAACAACCATACCGGGTTTCCTCGCTGCATGCATGCAGAGGATCTCATTCGTCTTTTTACCGATTTTTTTTTTCTCTTTTCTTTCTTTCTTTTTTTTTTTACTCATATGACGTCCCTCGCTTTTCTGCGATATCGTTTTCATCCATGAAGATATCATCTTTTCGGCCGAGTTTATCCCCCACAGTTTGATTATCATACAGATTGATATCAAAAGATTAGATTCTCGTATACTAAACCACGTAACGTGACGGTAGTTTATGCGTCAGCAACGTTACGACGAGAAGAAACGTTGCATAGAGAAGAAATGAATCTATTTATTATCACGTTATACACAGCATCGACCTTCGATAATGAAAAAAATATAAGAAAAACTTTAAATTTCACGCCATATAAAGCTGTTAAAAAAATAAAAGAAAAAAAAAAAAATGAATCCAATCGCAAAAACTATCGGACAAAGATTGATTGAATCGATAAAAATTCTAGTTGCTACGATTCGCAATATGCAGATTCCTTAACCAGATTATCTTTGGCGTTAAAAAATGTGAAACTAATAATAATAATAATAATAATGATAATATGACAATATTTGAATATATATTAAAGTTTCGAATAGCCAATTTCAATCGCAGATGTCGAAGAGACAATCCATCCGCATGCGGAGAAAATGTAGTAAAGGGAAAAGAAAAAGCTGTATCGGAAATAGAATATTTCTTCTTTCTTCCTGATCGCTACTACTCGTTTATGCCCTAACGTAGCTGTCATTTTCAGAGTCAATCTTTAAACTTTTCACCTCGGATATAGATACTAGTAGGTATATATCACAATTCACCACTCCCAGTGTATTTCTCTGCGTAGGTAGATGGGTAGAGGTGGAGGTAGGAAAGTACCTAGAGAAACATTGTTTGTTTGTCGTTCATAGTTTTGCCTTTGCGTAACTAATATAGATATTACGCTATAGCACAGCAATTAGCTTCTAAATTTAGCGACGAGTATTAAGTAGAGTAATATCAAGCCATGCCCATCCGTTTAGCTCGGTGACGGCGCGATTTCGTTTGTTAAATAGAATGACAAAATTAGGGTTGTATTTAGGGTGAATAATAATGACGCGTATATAGTAGGAAATGATATTCTATGAATGTAAAGATTTGTATTCGGGAGGCGTCATACACAATCCAACGAAAGCAGAGCTTGAAAAGGAAATAAATCAATGGCGCGGAGGTAAAAAGAAGAAAAGAAAGAAGAGGAGAGGAGAGGAGAAAAACAAAAGGGAAAGGGAAAGGAAAAGGAAAAGGAAAAAGAAAAGGTCAACTAACACTGTGCAATATTTCGTTCCGCTATAAGTCCCTGCCGGAAGGCAGAGAAAGCCAAGAAATAAGGCCTTATCAGAAGGTAGAACGGGAAAATTGCAGCGCATAAAAAGTCTCATAAGAGAGCGATAGCGTGGACGCGTCAAACTCGGAAAACTCCTAGGTATGGCTCTGATGCGGAACTCGTGGTAATTTGCCCTACCTATGTTACTACGACAATAAGTCACCAACGAACACACGTGCAATCGAATCTATATGATGTATACTAAACTAGGTATTATAGAGGGTGATACATTTTAGCACGACGATTTTAGGGGTACGTTATATTACACGTCATACGGAAAAGATTGCATCAAGATTTAAGGATGGCGCATTTACCTGCACAGGGTTAAGTTGGAAAGAAACGTTCGAAGAAACTTTCGTTTATTTATTCGTTACTTCATATGCATTTGTCATTAAATTGTTTCTTCGGTAGAAAATATTTCGATTGTGTAAAGTTGTTGTTAATTTTTTTTTTTTTTTTCTTTTCTTTTAACGAAATAATAAAAGAGAGAAAGAAATTTTCTAAATGGGGTTGATATTGTATAGATAAAAATAAGCTCAAACCATATATATATATGTATAGTAATTTAATCGACGGAATGAATATATTACTGCACAGAGTGTCACTAAAGACACAATTTTTATTCGTAGTAGGTATAGAAGAGAATCGATGTATTTCCGTTGAAAAATGGAAAACGATATTTTTGAATAATTGATAATACATTCCGTACAACGGAATGCTCTTTCAATCAAATCGTATGGAATATTTCTATCCGTAGAGCATTCTCTAATGTCAGTAAATTTTCTCCGAAACTAAAATTTATAAGCATATATATTTATTAATATAATGGAGTATATTATGTAGGTATGGTTTCTTTGTTAATATATCGACTCAAAGAACAGTTCTTTTTACATCACCTCCGTTTTTTTTTTTTTTTTTCTTATTTCAATTTTTTTCTTTTTTACCCGAACAAAAAGAGCAGGTACCGATGTATTTATCTATCCCGTTTCTTAAATCAATACGGTATTTTTAGTGCAGAGGTATTTCTCGTTACGTAATGCATATAATATAGGTACTAGTTACTAGGCGAGTGCGCAAGTAGGCGTCAAGTAATATATTAATTTTTTACCCCCCTGCTGCAGTAGAGTACAAGTCACAATTAGCGTTATTTCGATAAAAAGAAGAAAGCAAAAGAAAAAGAGAACGTTGATTTCAACGTAGAATTATAATGATAACAAAATTGTATAAATTTATACAATTTATTAAGTTCATTCGTATAGTTTACTCATTAGTTGGTAAAATTGAAGTGAAAAACTGTGAATAAGTTTGGTAAGATTTGAGTAGAGACCGTTCTATCCGGGGTTGGAAATTTCCGTGAAATCCCGCCTCTCTGAAATGCCGATAATGAAACAACGACTTAATTAGAACGTGCCGAGCGTAAGTGTCTGTTCTGTAGGTATCTACCGGCGTACAGCAGTACAGACAGCCATTATAATATCGTAGTCTTTATCCATGGTATTAAGAATCCAGAACAGGAGATTGTGACGCAAAGAGGAATGCTATATACATCCAATCTGCCACTAAATCCCCCTGTAGCGTTTAAAACAGCGGCTCTATTATATACTAACGATAAAATTTAATGGACACGATATTTCATACATTATTTAATATTTACCCTATAGGATCTATACAGGATCCCGTGTCTGTAATTAAGTTTTTTTTCTTTTTCTTTTTAAACCGTATATATCGAACGATCGCTTTTGTTTTTTAGATACCGATCTATTTCTTTCGCGAGAGAAAAGTCGTCTCTTCTCTCTTCGAATTTTACGATTATGAGTGTTTTTCTTCGTCGAATAGTTTGCTCGTAAGTTTATGTATAATCTTTGGATATAATTAGAACTGAAATTCAACGAACACATGATTTTCAACAACAACAAAAAATTTTTAAAAAATAATAGAATCTCATTTGAATTATATCTACACCGTTCAAAAATCACTATTTATAATAGTAAAATGGGAGAAAGGAAGAAAATTGACGTTTTGAAAAATCAGTGACGTCGACGTTACGCCTCGAATTGTTCAATTGTTATATAGATACTGTATAGGTACCTATATAGATACGTAACCGTTGTATACCCGAAATGTACGTGCGTCATAGCACAGGTACCCTGACAGGGTCACCTCTGACGTAGATAATAGCACACCCCTGCTGATATACGTAGAAATATGCTCCGAACTTTCACGTGTATGTAAAACGTGTATCTGAATTTAGTTGTCCATAGATATATGTGTGTGTATGTCTAAGTACTAATACCTAGGTAGGTAAAGTCCCTCCGCGACATGCCTATCCTAGGAGAACGAACAACGCCTCGACAGGTCGACGGCTTGGAGGCTCGGAGGCTCGGAGGCTCGGAGAGTCGGAGGCTCGACGACTGGCCAGGCCCACGTTACGTGACTCGGGGCCTTCAATTTCACTGTCATCTTGACGTATCGATCCGAACGAACCAAGCCGCCCCTTATACACGCTACTCGGTGTACGGGAAAGAAACTCTCGACGAGAAGAGAGAAGAGAGACGAGAGAAGAAGAGTAGATACCCAACGCCTAGCCCTCAACTCTCGAAAGTCTAGAGGAGCAGCCAGCGGAAGAAGCTAGAAGATGAGCGGCCTCATTGCTTGCTTCTTCATGGCTGTATCCTCGTCTGTTTCTCGATGCAGTATCGTCTCTTGCTCTCTTTTTCTCTGACGCAACGCGAGTTGGTGGATCAAAGTGGAATTCGATTCGATCGGCTTTACCGTTCTCCTATTGATATCTATGTGTCTGTATGTACGTGTTACATACATGCCTATGTATGTATCTCATACAGGGGCGAGGAAATGACGAAGGAAATTTCCCGACTTGTCTTATAGCCTGTGCAAAGCCCAACTTCGCGTAACGTAGGCCTAACTTAAACCAACAATAAGCTAAGCTAGCCTAATCTGCAGGGAGAGGCGAAGCCTACCGTAGTCATAGTCGTACGTATACGTATGTAAACACACATACGTCTCTCTCGCGTCTGACAACCGACGACTTCTACCTAGGCCGCATTTAATAGTATAAAAAGCACCCTTTTTGCTTTATTATTTCTATTTTTTTTATTTTTTTTATTATACATACACGCGCGGATTACAAATGAATGTGACTATAGCTTACAGCCGCAGCCTGACTCGTGCAGGTATAGCAAAAGGCTAGGATACATATGTGATATTTTATTTTTTATTATTTTTTTTTTTATTACGAGAAAATAGATAATTCAGGTTTTTTTTTTGTGTTGTATTAGGGGTAGTTGTGTTCAGGGGTATTTTTTTTTTTTGGCAATGATATGAAATGCGTCGATATCATAATCGATTCACAAAGTTGGAAATAAAATTTAGAATTGTAACTTACGGTGTTAGGAATTTTCGTAGCTGGTTTTCCGTCATTTTCCTGACCTAAATTTGAGCTGAAAATAATTTTAGTATACGATCGCGATCCGGCTTTGTGAGCTTTACTCTAGGATAGAGTGATTCTTTAGCACTGTCTGGAAACATAAAAATTCGTAAATTTTTATTTTCTTTCTTTCTTCTAATCTCTTCATCTTCCCTTATGATATTTTTGCGGAACTACTAAAATTTCATCTTTATCATCGTACTATTATTATTATTATTAATTTGTTTTTCTTCTTCTTCAACTCAACTGATACGTATACGTTCGGATGGAAATACGTTTAACACAAAAAAAAAATGCATAGGTATCGATTGGGCTAACGGTTAGTTAATTAGTTACGAGATTCAGATTATAGACAAATGTCAATTTCAGGAAATGATTTATTGAAGAGTCAAGTATCTCCTTGCGGACTGAAAGTGCGAAAGTTACAAAAAATCATAAGAAAAAAAAAAAAAGTAATTACAAGTAAAATGAAAGAATAGAATCTCAAATTTTTTGTATTATATTTATATTGAGTATAAGGAATCACAATTATTTGGTCAATCAATCTCGACAATGTGGATACGACAACGACAATCGCCGGTAAGTTAGAAAAATACAGGGAAATTTCCAAACCTAATGCACAGCAACAATTAGAGCAACAACAAGAACAAAAACAACAACACCACCGTGAACTCGAAGTGAGTTTAAAAAAAAAGAAAGTTGTTTCAGGTTTGATTATCTCGTGATTACGGGGGGTTTGCTTTAAATTTGCATAAATTTAGCCATCGCGGTTTCGTACCCGACGAAGGAGAGGCGGGGGTGGGTGGTTGGCGGAAGACACAGAGGCAGAGCAGAGACTTTGTCCTCTGGTTTGCAACGGAACGTATCAAATGCGAATTAGAGCGTCGTCGTACCGCGAATAGAACGCATACAGACGTATACGCTGGGGGGAAAGGGGGAAAAAGAGATATACAACTATAACCTGTACATGTATACAGAAATTGCTTGGTATATTTTGCGACCCAGGGGAAACCATCGGCAGACAATAAACTGTACGTACCTACCAACATCTACATATAAACGTGTACAGTATATAGATATATAGATATACATATATATATATATATATATACATAGAGACGTATAAATATATATACATGTATATGTGTAACTACCTACGTAAAAGCAGCCGGAAAGGTTCGGTTTCTTTTAATCTTAGAAATTCGTGCAAGAATAAATTGCAATTCGAAGAAGCTTTTTTTTTTTCACTCTACTCTGCGGGCTCTGACACGAAGCAGCAGTCGCTACCCGGCGCGACGCGACGTTACAGGAACGCGCGGATACGGAACCTCAGGGCTCTGCTTCGTGACCCAGCCATCAGCTGATCGATACACGTCACCCTCGAGCTACTACCCTTGCTAAAAACAGCAGACTACGACCGACCCGCAAGCCTGCAGAGCTATACGAACGACGAATGGTGCGGCTCCTCTCTCGGTTTTAGTAAAGATAATTTTTTTTTTTTATTTTATTTTTTATTTTACACGTTACACGCGATTAGTAGTAGACTTTTTTATTTTATTCGATTTTGTTTTTCGCTCGTTTATTTTTTTTTATTTTTTTTTTATAGTCTTTGTTTATTTGTACATAAAATGTATATATACACGCATGGGAAATTATACGTATAACGACGTGCGTTGTGAATAAAAAGTATGAACAAAAAAAGAAGAAGAAGAGAAATTAAAAACCGTATATGGACATAATTACACGAGAAAAAATGACGTAATTAACAAAAAACCCAATTAACTTGTATGTATGTGCTTATGCGTACCATTCGAGCAATGCCTACAACTTTTACATGTAACGGGGTTTTTTTTTTTTTTCTTCTTTTTTTGTTGTTTGTTTCTGTAACCGCAAATGAGATGTTTTAATTAGACACTACGAAAATAAAGTTTTTCTTTTCTTCTTTACTAACGAAAGTTACACCAATTATTAACCTCAATTTTAATCCCTTTATTACAGTCCGCAACGTTAGGTAAATTTTTCTAAATGTTAACTTAATCATATATTTAAACGTTAAGAAAGGAAAAAAAAAGAGAGAACCCTATAATATAGTTCTGCAAATATTTAACACTCAACTATAATTACATACTTTTATTCCATGCAGCTCTCGTCTAAGCAACCATTTCCTTTTCAGTTTTATTCAAATTTTAAATATACCGAAGCGCGGGTAAACGAAAAGCAACAAACCAAAAAAAAAAGGAATTAAAAAAAAACGGAGAAACAGCTTGCCTAATTGCTATATGTAACTATGAACCGCGATAATTATTTCTGTCGCAATTTACTCGCTGTAAAATATTTCCAAACGGAAGTCATCAAGCATTATCTATGATTCTGGGGCCAAACCATGACTCTAGTATAGCTATGCGATACTTTGACGCAGTATATATAAAAAAAAAAAAAAAAAAATATTGAATTATTCAAAGAAGCGGATTATTAATTGAAAGGCTGCACCGCCTTACAGGTTTGGTGACGTGGCTCGCTCCCCTGCATCCCGGTAATACCACCCCATCCCTACCCCGGACCCGTTGCGTTGTTCTCGGTAAGTCCTTTTATTCAGGGTTCCCGTTTCCCTTGACTTTCTGGCAGTAGCGGCGCGAGTTCCTCGGCCGTGCCGACTTTTTGTCGTCTTAGACGGAAAACCTGTAGTAGTATAGGCCATTTACCACCACCCTCATCTCTCACTCTTTTTACCTCCCCTTTTTGCTGCCCTCGTTTTTTCCTTTTTTTTTCTCTCTCTCTCTTCATTTCTCTCTTCTTTCTTCCTTCCTTCGGTCTTTATTTCTTTTCTTTTTTTTTTCTTTTCCCTTACACGACTGAGGCGCTTCTTTGTCAGCTTTTCACTTCACTTTCACCAAAACTCCCGACACCATTCTTCCATCCATCCATCTATCTATCCGTTCATCCATTCGTCGTCTTTCCTTCACTCCCTTCTATATTTTATCCTTTCTTACAGGATTCTTTTCCTCTCGTAGGTATATAGATGTATATATCGCCTATAATCTATATATAGCACGGGCCATTCATTCACTTGTTATATCTATCGATTCGTACTCTATTTATATTCTCCCTTTGGATTCTCACACCGCTATACCTTCACGCGGAAATAATCATCGCCGCAAGTCTTTAGACGCTGCAGTACCTACCTATTGCACGTGCAGTGTATTAAACGTGTATAAATCCACGTGAATTATTTATCGAATGACGGGGGGGGGGGGGGGGGGGGGGGTTGTATAAGTATATATTTTATCAACGGAGTTTGATAACTGTAAGATAAAATCGTACGCAGTAAAAGGAAAAAAATTCTTTTCATTAATTTTAGTAACAAAATTTTACTCTTCTATATATTCACGTCATATCAATGAATGCAATATTTTTTCAAATTTCTTTTCTTTATTTTAAATATAAGGAACGTGATTTTTGAAAATATCTCTTCACGATCTTATGGAATAAATTTTTTTTTTCCAATCTATCGAATCGCTTATTAAAACTAGATATTTTTTTTTTTTTATGATTCTGGAGTCTAAGCATCCCGGGATCATTGTATCACATACACAATATATACTCGAACGTGATTTTATTACTGGCCACTACTTCGTTCAGATAGTATAACCGAACTATAGAAAATACGGGCAAAATCCTCCAGTACTCAGCAGCATTATTTGTGACGTTAATTAAAACGTTTCAAGATTACCTTTAAAATTAACAATCACAAAGAGAAATCCCTACGAATGTATATACATATATATATCTGCCATCTGCTTCAATTCTTTCGTTCTTTTTTTCATTCTTTGTTTTCGTATTTTTTTTATTTTTATTTTTAATTGCTGCTTTCTTTGAGAGGATCTTTTTCGAAGTATAGGTAAAAGAGAAGCGGCTAAGCTTGTATATCGTATGTATATAAGTATATACATATATACGAAATTCATTTTTGTTTCGGAAAATCTCAGCTCGAGTAACAGGAGATGAGTAGGAGACAGACAAGATGGTTGTTTGAGGCATGAGAGCTGAGACGGGTAGATAAGTATAGGGTATAAGAATATATATACTGTTTCCCAGTTTCACGCGACATTATATATTGAAAGTTCTCGGTTGACGACTACGACGACGACGACGGTGTTTCAACAAGATATATAATTACTCCTCTTCTCCAAGAATTCATCCTATAGCTAACCTTCCTTATACTTTACTCAATATACCAGAGAGACACTCGCATTTCTCTATCATAACATAATATCAATTTCGTTCGCGTATATACGTATCTCGTCAATATATCGTATCATTTAATCAAAGAATATTATCGAAAAAGAGAAGCTAAAACCTGAAAATTTAACCTATTTAATTTAATATTATTAAACAAATGAAAAAAAAAAAAAAAAGTGAAACTGAGAAAAATATATCGAATAGGAATTTAGAAAAAAATTAAAATAATAAAATAAAATGACCCAAAACTGAAGAATACGTACAGACAACGCGCAGACGTTGCTATAGTTCTATATACAGATATATAGATATATATATAGGTATACTATACTATAACCACGTTGGCCAAGCTCGGCTCAGCATGCATTGCGCGGCCCAGGGCCGAGAGCGAGGCTACGCGAGCAAGGTTAAGGCCGCGGCGGTATAGAAAGACGGATAGAGTGACGCCAGCCAAGAAGCTAACTCACCTTACGTAACCACCTCCTCCCACGCCATATGTTTCGGAGTCTAGTGCCGGTTAGCGGTGGTAGTGGTAGTAGTAGTACTACTCTAGTAATAGTAGTAGTAGTGGTAGTACTAGCAGTAGCTAGCGAGAATATAAGGTGGGGTATTTCCTTTCTTAACGGAAATACCGGTACCTAACGAAGAATTAAAAAAAACTTGAGGCGGTATTCCGAGAAAAAAGGAAGGAAAGAAACAACAAAAAAACAAAAAAAAATGTAAATGAGGTTTTTTTTTTTTTTAAATACCGCGTGGAATTAAAGCATCTTAAATACTAAAAGGATACGAGAGGATAGGAGTAATTTGTCGTAAGATTATATAGCGAAGAACTGTAAGTTGGCCGTCTACATATATGCCTGCACTTACGTCATACTTGAAACCGAATACTATCCGTATGTACATATAACTAAGATGTTTCAAATGTTTTTATTAATTTTAAGGCACAATTACGAACGGGTTGGGAAAATAAAAGTCACGAGATTATAGGCGCTCATAGATTCAATAAGTAACGAGGACTGTACAAACTCTTTTCGAAAAGACTATAATTACATCTGATATTCATTCGTCGATATCCCTTATCCAATAAATAATTGTATCCTTTGACGCAGTTCATTAGAATATCGTTATTTTTCGATTGAAAAGTTCTAATTTGACGCAACGACTATATATGTCACACGGATACTTGTTAAAGATGATTGCAGTTTTTCGGACATTCGTATCATACTTCTCGTTAAATATAATTTTCCTATATATATATATATACACATATAATAGGAACGAGATTATTTCTCTTATATTTTGAACATTTATCTTTGAAAGGCAGTTATCAAATGTTACGTAAAATTTCGTGTGGAAGTGATAAAGTAGGTATACTACGGTCGAGTGACAGACAGAGTCTTATTATACGAAAACTTTCGTTTAATTTTGTTTAATTTTATTTTATTTTCTCCCACCTTATTGTTTCGTTTTATTAGATTTAATTTCTTTCAACGAGATATAATAACTCGAGGATAAGTATAATTGGGATAGTACTTGATTAGATATCTTTAAATTTCACCCACGTTCTAAAACAAATTAACAAGGCATGAAATACTGACAAGTTCAAGTGCTCAATCCGTCTCATAATATTCACAAGATATATTTCCGTGCAACAAGATAATTCTCCTTGTAGTTGCACTTCGATCTTCCTCTGCTCGATCTACATAAACGATAAATTCTCTGACTCGGATGATAAACAGCGAGAAAAATGACAAGAAACACGAGAAATAATGTTAATATTTTTTTGTTTTGCTACCTTGCATTGATTCTAGAATATAATTTAATCCAAGCGCGAGAGAGAGAGAAGCCCTGGGCATGCTGCACAATCATACCAGACCACAGTTTATTATTATATCATTAAGTTTTTCAACACTATACATTATACATAGTTCGTAATTACACGCCTCTGGTGAAACGACATGTGTTCACGTTTGACGCCATCAGTTGCCAAGAAACTATGACGAGTTGTTCAAGTGCCCGTCACGTATAGTATGGTATAGGTACACGTAGAATAGTTGGGAATTTCAACAGCATGTAGAATTCTGTGTATTTTTATTTTACGGCATTTAATCGCTAGATTAACACCCGCAGTCATATATGATTGACGTAATATGTTACGATATACTATAATATGTATAAAATATGTATTTGGAATAGAAATGTGCAAAAACTTATGCATGTGTTTGAATATAGGTTGGTAAAGAAAAAAAAAAAAGAGAAATAATAATAATATCTAATAATTTGTTATACTTGTTTTGTCGTGGTATTACTTTTTCAAACGAATATAGGCATTTAAGCGAGGCTAATTACTTTCAACTTTCTCAAATATGCTCGACTCGATTAATTAATACGCGAGAAAAACTGAAAGTAATTTGTACCTAATTTGAAAAAAAAAAAAGAAAAAGAAAAAAGTTTCATCATTATATTACAGCCGAACCTTCTTTAATTATCGGTGTTATCGGATGTTAGAAAAGCCTGCTATAAAGGTTGCCACGGTATACCTATACCTATCTATAAAGTAGGTAGAGAGTATATAGTAGTCTGTTTTTTCATCGGATATGAAAAAATTTCTCTTCAATTTTATTTCCCAAAGCTAACAAGCCGCATGAGTGAAACGTGATCGATGATAAAAACTTTTCCAATTTTCTGTTACCGTTACTTTACTTTTTCCCCATGTATCTAAACTCTACAGATTTCGTCTTCGTGGCCCTCAATCGCTCTCTCTATACCTACAAAGAAAAAAAAAAAAAAAAAAAAAATACCCGAATAAACTCTTCGATTTTCTACCCAATATCAACAAATTCTACATTTTTTTCCTTTCCTTTTTTTTTCTCATTCGATAAGTTTATTAAAAAAATACCCAGAGTTGGGAATTTCTTCGGATTGGAAATTCCCACATTGGATATGGTACGGAGTTTGGTGGTATACTCTAAACTCTATCAGATCATACAAGATAAGGAGTTTCTACCCACGTGCGTGCGATATACTTATGTAGGACAGTTAGCCGGTTGGTCGGTTGGTCGCCTGTTTTACACCCGCGTACGTCGCGGTCGTTCATAATAATTCATGCATCACTTATTGTCAGGATGGATTCTGATTTCCCCCGAGATACGAATCCTATTCCATATTCCGTATATCCTGCACGCACGTAGTATTATATGCAGTATATGTAATCCATGTATCTATTTCGGTACGCCTAACCCAGCTGGTTTTATTTTATAGTAAGTATATGTACCGTATAACTTATCATTTCGTTCCAATTATCGGTTCTTTGATCTTTTTTTTGTTTTTTTTTTTGTTCAAACTAAAAAAGAAACAAAGAAAAAACCATAAAGGTAAGATATAATTTGGATAAATTGATAAACATAGGTGAAAAATAATTGTTCATTTACGCGAATATTATATCCTAAAACATGAAGGTTTTAACAATTCTGTTACAGAACCAGTGTATAAACGCGGATATCGTTACGAAACTGTGTGTTTATTGTGCATATACATAGCTTTTATAGCACATAACTACGCAGAGACATGTATACAGGAAAAGGAAAGTTGTCGGTTGTCGCTAATGAAATGCACCAACGGGGTACCCGGTCAGCGAAGGTGCATGAGCAGGTGTTGCACGGCTTCGCGAACACCCTACGTCTGCAATACTCACCGAGTACCATTTATAATTCAACGACGAGTTATTTGAGCTCTGCAAAAATCCAACTCGAGCATTCTATATTCATAAGAATTTATTTTTAACTGCATGGAGTAGTTTACGATTATTATTATTATTAGTTTTTTTTTCAATAAGCATTAAAATTAGGCGAATCTGAATACGTGATATTTATATGGGTTGAATAAAGTGACGAAATAAAATGGAGAATCGCTGCTTTGTTCTGCAAGAGTATAATTATAACCTACCTCTTATAATCTATATCGAACCGCCTACTTGTCTTGTATAGAAATTTAGGCGAAGTGGGAGACGCGGGCGCGTGAGTTCGTTGTAACAAGATTACAAGAAATACTTGAACCATTATGAGCTTTGATATTATACCTATATGTATACACATTTGGCGTGAGGTGCTCACGTTGCAGAATAAATGACAAAGTCACGTTTACACAAAAAAAAAAAAAGAAAAAAGAAAAAAAAGTATAATACATAAATTTATTCAATTATATTTCAATTCTTCGAGATTAATTGAATGAAGAGAAAATATAAGTTTATACTCTATTCATTCATCCGCGTGTACGTGGTGCGTCTGCAGGGTGACGTATATCATCATGCTACATGCAACTATCAAACTGATAGTAACTAATCAGCAAAGCAAAACGAATGCTTGAATATATCTATATAGTAAAAGATCTCGCGGTCGTGAAACTTTTCTTAATTATACAATAATAGAGGATACGGTATAAATATCATTTCATTTTACAACTTTAATCTTATTATTGTTATTAGCTTATTATTATTATTATTATTATTATTATTATTATTATTATTATTATTTAAAACTTTCGCACTAGGAAATAATATGATCCTTTACTTCAAAACTGTAGGCATAAGTATAGAGCAGGTAGTATAATTGACCTACGTCAAAGATAGTATGAAAATTTGAACATGGTTTCAAATTTTTAATATTTATATCTCGTAGTTGTTTTTAGAGTGGAAAGATGAAATAGAAGATTTTTTTTTCCTCTTCCTGTTCATAACTATCTTAAATCTTATTTCCGCTAAAATTTGATACATGTACAGGTACAAGAGATATACATATAAATGACTAGTGGTAAAATGGAGACCTTCGTTGACAAGGACACGCGAATCTCCGCGACGCAATTAAACGGGATTCATTCTCATATCATATTATACTGGCTTCCTTAAAAACTACAAAAAAAAAAAGTAAAGAGCACGAGGTAATAATGACGAAATGAAATTTCTGTATCTATGTAATATATATTATATATACTACGTATAGATTCGCGGAAGATAAAAAATCTAAGAGATCGCACGTTCAGACGCATTTTACTGAATAATGTCTTATTGTCATTGGCCTTCGTAATACTGTCGGGTGCACGTATACAGATATCTAATTGTAAGTTTCGGTTTCGGTTTCGGTTTCGGACAATAAAACGTCGCTGTAACTCTGATACAAGAACAAAGCATTTCCTTAACGAAGTTCGTAACATTTGCCCAAATCAGTTTACATGTAGTAGCTGCAGCTCTGCATAACATATTACTGTTTCGATATCGCTTTTTCCACAATGAAATTACGTGATTCAAACTGACAATCAACTCATGCGATAACGATGACATAATTCAACGATGCGATTCATTAATACAAGTCAATTTTAGATCAAATAATAAATTCACCAATATATCTATACATATATACCTTCACACGCGAATGATTCACAGCTAGCTGATTCGTTTGTTCTTGATTTTATAAATATGGATTTCGAACCACTCTATATAAACATTTTATACCTACATTTATAAACTCGTGGTTTTTCGTAAAATTCGAAAATCATACCGCGGCAAGAATATTTTCACGAATCCAATTTGCCGCCAGGGAAATTTCAAAAAATATAATATAATATTTTGAAGAACGAATTTTCCTTTGGGGAATTTTTTATATAGGTATATATATATATATATTTTTTTTTCCACATTTTTTGTTCATTCAAATCAAAACGATTCCCCGAAGGGAAAATTATTTTTTCAAAATATTCTTCCTGCGGCTTGATTTTCCGATTATATGGAAAACCCCGCGTTACTTATATGTATATATATATAAGTCAATATGTATAAGTAAAATGAAAATTTATTCACTAATATATTATTATAATGTTATATAAGAGGATTGGTGGTCCCTAGCTAGGGTAGGTAGGTATAGTGGGAAAGTGATGTTACACCTATAATATGACCCTAGGCGTTTTGAAAGGGGTTTAAACCAAGCTGCTGGCTTATCCGTAACAATAACAGCCAGAATACCGTATATATACATAACAGTGGTAATTTAGCGTATAATGACAATAATTATAAATGACAACAGTAATGATAGTATTAGACAATTACGAGGATGACGATTATAACGATAACATATGCAGCTAACGCGCAGACAGAGAAACGCCGAGTTTCGAAGTCAATTGCAACAATAACTGATACTTATGCTTCAACTGACGCTTGCGGCCGGAAGTTTAGCTATGTATTTATTCCTTATTATTATTGTTATGCGGTTACTTATCCGATACGGTGGCTTTGATATCTATATAACATATATATATATATATATATATATTATAACTATATAAACTACATATGGGAAAGAGTTGAATGATACCAAATGATAGATTGTTCACGCCGGGTCATAAAATGGGACGATAATAATACATAAATGTGAAATGTTAAATGGCAATAAGAAATACCTGCAGCAGTAATATATTTCTACGTTCGTGTTTCTGATTATCTGTCGACAGATTTATACTCTTGTATAGAATCATCGACGTGGGTAAACTACAGGTATTAATAACGCGAGGCAAGACATTGTCTATGGGTAAGTATAGATATGCAGTTTTTAAACTTGAGGTATTATGGAATTCTTTGCCTATATAGAATTACATGAAATTATTGACTTCTCGGTGAGAAGGTTGCAGACCAGTGAACGCATCTGTATTCGCATTCGTATTCGTATTTCGCACTGTCTCTGTTCGGGACTGATACGAATATCTAATAGATTTTTGTTTTCGATTCAATAATTATATAGACAGTATGTTATGTCAATCGTTGAAAAATTCACTGATCTGCGTTTCGGATTATGTCGTAGGTTCAAATTAAATATAATTACGAATGATAAGTCGAGTATGATGCAATTAAATTCAACAAATACTAATGCATAAACGAATGATAATTTTAGTCCTTAAAATCGAGTAATTGAATGAGTCATAAATATATCTACCTGATATGATTTTTAGAGAATGAAAAGTCTGGTTTTAAAAATCGTCATTTTCAAAGGTGACATTCCTAATGATATACGCGAGCAGTTTCTAGGAAGTTAGGATTACGTAATTTAATTAATATGTGTGAATAATGTTATTCACGCGTATAGCTCGAAACTGCGTAAAATATTAGAATAAAAAGTTAGATTGGCAAATTTTTACTACTTATAGATATATATTATAATGAAGCATAAAATGTGGCTGTATATTAGCTATGTATATTGTCCAGGTCAGGAATGAAAATCTTTTTCGGGAACAATTCGATAAGCTGCCGTAATTAGAAGTCTATTTCGAATAAATATAGAGAAAAAAAAAAAGAAAAAATTGGAATCAATTGGTGAGAAGAATTTAAATAAATATAATTCGAAATACAGTAAAAGTAAGTAAGTCTGAATACCGGCTTACACAATATCTTAAAACGAATTCATCTCGTACATTTACAGGTATGTGTATATATATATACATGTATACGTATATATTTTATACGTACATATGTATACATAGAGAGTAGAGTAAAGTCTCGCGTGGTAATTTATTCACGAGTTTTGCGCGCGGTTCATTTTCAAGTTGAACGAACAAGAGGAAACTTTGAAGAAAGGTGAAACCTGTGCCTCGTGTTCTGCGGTTCGCAACCCTTACGCAACGTGACGTACATTATCATGGTTATAAAATTGAAGTAGATAGATAGGTATAGGTATATATAAGACAGCGTATAACTTTACCCTAACAAATTAATACACTTAACAATTATGTATTTCGTGTCTCTTTTATTTTAACTAAAATAAAAACCATATCCCGGTATTTTGCAAATTTTTCTTATATCAAGTGAAAAGTCATCTTTGATATCATTCTGATTCTACTACCAACAGTCTATAATAACAAATCGACGGTTGTATCGTGATAGAGAAAGAACTATACCGCGATCGCTGTATAGGTAACATAACCGGTTAGTAACCTGCTGCTGCAGCAACAGAACCGCGTAATATTCACATAAGAGTAAAAGCGAGGCGAGGTACTATGCTATCTACGTACATACTCACACTAGCTCTCCATTAGTGTATAAGAACGTGACGGTGACTCACTAGCGTGCGAAACAACGAGGTCTCTCGGAGAGTTTGCCGGGTTCCGCACACACAACCGCAATAGTTCTCACCCGCTCGCTCAACTCAACTCGACTCGACTCGACTATACTCGTATTTGCAGGAAAAGAGGAAGGGCGCGAACGTTGCATCGCCACATGGTGAAAGAACGCACCGCCATGTTCCGGCGCGTCTCCGTTCTCCAACCATTGTCTATAGAGTTACGTACGTATGTATGTATGTATGTATGTACGTACTCCATGCATACGTAGGTTATGTACTAGCTTTGGTCTTTGCATAGAGTAAAATGTGTGCCTAACGTGTTCGTATGCGTGTATTTACGTATGTGTAAATGGACGTGAACGTAGCTGTACCTACATACACGGTATATAACATACGTTGCGTGCCGGTTCCTCGGGCAGCGCATTACTAGAGCTCTGGGCTGTCTCTCCGAGCGTCATTTAGTGTTTTACTGTTTTAGTATATTAAATATTATACCAAGGTAGCGTACGGTACGCCCGACTCCGTCGTCTCCCATCCACGCGCGCGCCTGATCCTGACGTAGCAAAAATAGACGTAAAAAGAATAACAAACTCTCTGTTTTAATATGTACCTGTACCCACCTACACCTATACCTACCTTTAGTTTAGACTGTTTTAAATTAAAGGGATGGAATAATATTTTTACGACTAGCATGCCTTGCGATAATTAATTATTCGCTAACATGGGCGTTGCCTTTACAACCATTCTTCTCAACGCTATTTTAAAAATGAATCAGCAAAGTGGTTCCGCAATAATTCGAATGACTATTAAACCAGTAGAGGTATAATTATCATTTCTTCGTCCAAGTATCAGATCAACTCTAACAACATTATTTCCTGTATTTAGTATACATTTTTCCTTCTTTTTTTTTTCCTTTTTTACTTTAATTATAAAAACAAACTATGTCAATATTTTGGACACTTCTGTCCTCCGCGGTCTTAAATGTGTAATATATAGTATATAGAATTCTAAGTTCATCATTGCAGATGCCAATGGGAGTTAGAAAATGTCAGAAAAACGTACTCTCCTATTTTCCCCCGAAACCGAAGTTAGTTACAAGCTCTTCTATAATTACCTTGACAAACGACAGGAGGAGGATCTAGGTGTGGATTTACAATTCGAGAAAGTCTTAGAGCTACTCTTGAGCCTGGGATTTATCCAGTGCGCTATCAACTCGCGCAGATATCTCCGAAAGTCTGAACTTCAATGTACGTACATACATACCTACAATGAATATCTATACGCTACGCTATATTGCGGCAAATGTTTCTTAGCGATAGAAGTTAGACGAGAGTAAAGCATCTATACCTATACTATATACACGGAATTAAGTAAGATTAATTATTTTCCTAAATATAACTTGACAATATCGTATTCGACAAATATACACCTGAATGAAACGATGTTTTAAACAATAATATATCCCAGGTAATGGTTTACTTGGTACCCACATATAGATCGAACATCTATTGTATTATATTCGATTGATTGTGTAACGAGAATGTTCTATAATCACATGAATATATATACGACGACGTATACAATATAATATGAAGAGGTGAAATGGGATATAGTTCTCTCAGCAACAGTATAGTGGAGTAGAATTAAGGTAACAGGGGTCTTGTTTGCTACCAATTAATAGAAGTCTTCAGCTATAGAACCGAAATTAGTAAAGCAGCCGAGTAACCACAGAGAGTATCTCAAATAATCACGAGACAAACCGTACATACCGATATATACATAGTTTTCTACGTATACAATATACACATTGCTTTGGTAATACACACGTATATATATACAATACAGTGCAGTGAATACAATACAATACAATACGATGCATTCGGTCTTCGACACTGACTCACGGGCACTGCACAGAGTATATATATATGAATATATATGTGTGTATGTATACGTTCATTCTCGGCACTCGCGAATCGGGTTAACTTTTCGTATTTAAATTTCAGATCTTCGCTGCCTTAGGGAATATGCATATATATTATACATATATATGTACGCAGAATATGACGGGAATAGTATCCACGAAATATGATAATATATCTCAGCGAATACCTCAAATCTCGTACATATATATACGTAAATCAGATATACATTATACCTATATGTATCTATATATCTACCTCGAACCTATATGCACCGAAGAGCCTATCTATATAGAGTAGGAAAGCTGCCACATGAAACGTGGCAAAGACGAAATCATGCGAGAGTATGTATAATCTGCATTATACCCTTAGAGGAGTAGATATACGCACGTATATATAGTTGTAGATATATTAAATATATACCCGCGTATGTGTGTATATATGGAGATTCAAGTGTATACCTAATATACGTATATGTGTATGTACACGTATGCGTGTATAATATGTAATGCAGGGTGGGTAATATTCAGATTTCCGCATAACACAGCCGCCGAGTGCGGCGCGGCGCGGTTTATGGATTTTCATCCTTTCAGTTTTTAACCCGTTGCACGGGTGCAGAGAGCAACGGAGCAGAGCTAGTATATGAAGAGCTGAGAAAAAAAGAAGGCGTCGCGTGTCTCGTCTGCGAGTTAAATTTACGCGATGCGAGCTGCTGTTCCATACGATGGAAGACTCCAGTTATACTACGAAGATATTAATGAATAAATTAAAAGATGAAAAAATAAATTAATCAATTAATTAATTAATAAACAAAACAAAACTGTTTCTTTATTTTCTATACCTATATACCTATCATTGCATAGTCCCCTGCGTAAGATAGATATGAGGATATATTCTATAACCCCACGAAGCTGAATGTGTATATATGTGTATGTATATATATAGAAGATAATCGAGAAATGTTGAATTTTATGGTATTAATTATAACTAGCGAAGGCAATTAAACGTGGAGGTTTTCATTATAGGTGGGGTGTGGTTTTATCGACGATTAAATAACACTCATCAAATAAGCGCGGGTTATTTTTCTTTGTTTTTTTTTTTTTTTTGCCAACTCGTTGAGAGTAAAAGTGAGAAAGAGTTGATTTATATTACACATTAAATCACGAAATTTCTTTTGTCTTTTAAATTCTGATTATTATTCTTTACATAACAGCAGCAAATGCCTATATAGACAGCTTATCGTTATAATATGTATGAGAATTGAAATTATGCGTGAAAATGAATGCATAAGAGAGAGAATCTGGGCAAAATAGAGATAGTACCTGTATATACGTAATATGTATAAAAAAAAAGGAATAGAAAAAGAAAAAGAAACGATAAAACGGTGACTTTTATATTCCTACATATTGTGTAGAAATTGGGTACATGTAGTACATAAATAATAACAATAATTTCTCATCAACACGCGTTCACGGTTATTATATACATATATAAGTATTTCATTCGCTGGATACCAATCTCACGATTTCCAGCTCGCGTTTAATATCTACGACGGGTGGTGGTGCGCTGCGCGGCCGTACATATAATCCAAAACCGCGAAACGAGCGCGGCGAGTTTCTTAGAAAGTCAGGAAAATGACGGAAATTTACTACGAATCAATATTTCGAGGGGCTGAAGGAGGAGAAAAAAAAAAGAAAGAACGAAAGGAAAGAACAAAAAGAAAAAGAAAAAAGTCGGAACGGTGCGGTGCGGCGCATTGTAAGCCGGTACGGTTCTCTCGTTGAAACACACTCCTTTGTCGAGCGTTCCTCTTCTTACTAATTTGCATAGCTGGGTGTTTCCCGGCTGTTTGACATCGCCGACGATCTCGAACGGGGTGCAGGGGGGACCAGAGGGAGGCTGTTACTTGACGCTTGAAAGATTTCATTCGAAAGAATTCAAAGATTTTCAGCTTTCAACGGTATATTCGACGCAATTCGAACTTCTTTTTTTTTTCATATTACAAAAAATACAAATTAAAACTAAATAATAAGATGGGTATATCATATATTCTTATTGTCAGCTATACACGTGAAATTTTTACCCACGCATACCCTATTCCCATATATATATATATAATAGGATAAGTCAGTTAAATAGACATTTATGTTAATATTACTTTAGAATCGGAAGAAAGTTACCGGATTAGATTATTTTTTATCAAATGTAAGATAAATAAATAAATATATATAGCTGGTAAGTATCATTAAAGATAATCTTTATATACTTATGCAAGCCGATAATAATGTGAGGTGAATAAATATTTGTTATAGTAATTTGAGATATTAGAAGACAACAAAAAAAAGGACAGCCCCTTCAAAAAAAAAATCCGATCTTGGATCATTGATTTTTAAAACCAACCAAATATCCAGGCGAAAAACTTTTCTTCAAAACTTTGGCAATATCCCTTTTCTAAGTTTTTTTTTTTTTTTTTTTTTCCCCACGAGTTAACGTGTAGCAAATAATACAATTCAGCAATTTGGATAATTGAGAGAACCTTACGCATACGTACATTTTTCTTTTCTTTTCTTTTCAATTATTTTTCGGTACTTCTAAAACTCTAATTTCGATATTTGAAACTGAATAAAATTTTGGAATAAATTTCAAGTTCAAAATATAATATGATTGATTGCCAGTCGAGACACTGACCTTGCGCAATTTCTTTCCCTCTATATATCTCGCGTATAGAGTAAAAGCGTGAAGCACCTTCGTACACGTATAGAAGTTAGAAGCAACGCAAGCAATATACGACCCTCATTGTTAAATTCCTCCTTCGGGTCCCCACGCGTGTCCCTTGCAATCGACCACTTCGACATAGCCGGGAACAACAAACTCTCATCCTCGTCCTCATCCACTTCCCAATTCTTTATTCGCCCCTCTCTCGCTCACTCATTCTCTCTCTTATTCTTTCTCTCAATCTTCTTTATTTTCCCATCTTCTCAGCGGGCATCTCAGCTTTCTCTGGCTCTTTCAACTCGCTACGTGGTATACAAGGGACGATACGCCGAGGCCGAGGCCGACGAGACGACTACAACTAAGAGTAAACTTTTTGCCTCACGTTTCACTCCGATATTTGTTCGAGTTATTTGCGATAACACAAAGCCACTTAACTACCAGCCCCCCCGCAGTCTTAAAACACGAGACACAAAACAAGCCAGGGAATAGATCTATATAATACGTTTTCTTATTCTATTTCTCTATCTATTTATTATATGCTATCTTTCTCTTATTCCTTTTATCTCGCAAGCCGAGACAATTATATTTGTCGCAATCTCTTATTCTCACAATTCCGCAGCTTGCAGCAAATAAAGTTCTTATATTATATTCAACATTCCTTTAATAGTGTGTCAATTTCATTATCAATATATTAGGAGTTCAAACTCTAGGAATAAAATAAAGAATCTAAAGCATATAATATCGAGAATTTGAAGAGACACAGATATGTATACGCATATATCTACGAAGAATGAAAAATATGGAGCGAGAGAACTCGCGCGGTAAAGTTGCGCGTGTAAAGTATGCAACCGCCCTTGACCCTGGGTGCGGCAAAATTGCCGTGTCTTGCCCCTTTTCTTCTCCCCGTATATCCAACCTACGTCAGGATATATTCCATCTGTCTGTTGGTTAGTCGGTCTCGTTCGTTTTTCGATTATTAAAGCGTCCCGCGTCCGGGTCCGCGTTGCACTGCACTGCGGCAACCTTATAGAATCACCGAATCGGTCCTATGCGTATTATTACAGCCACGTTCCGATCTAATAAATTCAAAGAATCAAATCTTCATACAGCTAACGATTCAAGAAAACCAAAAGCGTATAAAAAATCAAGAAAAAGAGAAAGTTCAAAAAAAAAAAAAATCGAACGAAGGAAGCGAAATGATATAGATATAATAATCGACGAATTCGAAAAGAAAGCCAACGCGAGTTTACATCATGTATATACTATGACATCATGTAGGTGTTGGTAGTGTATTGTAATAACGCTGTGCAACGTTGTGTAAGTCTAATCGTGAAATAACAAAAAAAAAAAGACAAAACTTTTCTGGTATCAAGTCACATCAATCTTTTCAACGCTGTGAGTCGGTCCTCCCCCTCAGGCGAACGAAAAATATTCTACGTAGCTCCCAGTCTCAACGGAGATTATACTTGGAACTATCGTTGCCAAGACTTACCTATACATATATCGATATAGAGGAATGCGAGGAATCTTTATTTTATGAAGAACTTTTTTTTCTTTTTCAATTTGTATACGTCACATACAATATCATCGTGGATTGTCGAAAGAAAGAAGACATGAGATTCGATTTAATGTAACGAAAAAGAACAGGAAAAAGAACCCGCAGTTCACACCCATATAAGATCGTGAAAATAATATTGATCAAAATTCTTTCATTATGATCAGACATTTTTTTTTTCCTTCGAGATCTTCACTTTAAATAATTTACTAACTTTAATATTCCCACGTAATATCCTATATGTATAGGTAGAGTAATTTATCATTATAATCGCAGTTGTTTACCGGGGGAGGAACTGTAATAATTGAAGTGGTATAAAGTTACGAAAACACGATCATTTTCATGGGAAGTAAGGAAATTTTGAAATTTCTGCTGCCGGTACACACCTACGCAATGACATGAGTCGACGTCTATATCAGAAGCGTTTGAAATTCTAATACCTATGAAAAGATGCCCGGAAATATAATTGACTTTGATTTACGTATTGAATGAAGAATACAGCATGAGTTTCGTGAACTAAAAATTGTCGCATTTGGTAGATAAGTAACAGTCGGTAACTAGTCTTCGTCGGAACCTAATAATGTCATTTCCGATATTCCTCTAAATTCCGCTAAAAGATCGTGAAAACTTTTTACTGAATATTCTCTTTAAAAATTATTGATAAATTTTTCGAATTTAAATCCAGGATGTGGTATATATATACCTATATATTATATAAGGATATTGATATTTGTTATTTATATGCATAGATACTAGTACATACGCCGAGATATACGCTTACAACAGCATGAATCACACGACATTGTAAATTTATAGTTCTCTTTGGCTCGTTGCAGAATACATACATATATACTTATATACCGCAAGCTGCAGTGGAATTACGGCAACGAATAATAAATGAAGAAATCCAACGATCGTATCAACGTACATTACGTGGGTATGGTATGTATATATAGTTACGTTACAGTTCGCGACACGTATAACGAGACAGGGTTAACATGAATACGCCTGTATATGGAGTACACGGTGCACCGCACGTGTGCGTTAATTTTCGCACGTAAAATTTTTTGGTAAAGATCGTGAGTTCAATATACCTACTCCGGAATTCATATTTAGCTGCGTGTATCATATTATACAAGAAATACGATGCGAGTACGTTGAACGGACTTATGTATACTATATGTAGATTGTCAGTGGTTTGTCGACTATGATAACATTGCTCTGGGACCTTTCTATTTTTTGCAGCTAACATTTTATCATTTAAAATGATACAGATAAGATTACTTGCAGGTTGACTCGTGCAGTCGTTTTTATCTCTTTATATATATATACATATATATATATATATATATGGTATATTGTACGTTATATATGGCAAAATTTAACAATATAAAACCGGTTGGAATGACACGCGAATTAAAAGAAAAATTCATTTATAGTATATGAATACATGTAACATAGTTTTGTCGAAAACTTGGTTCAGATTCGAAATATAAAACGGAAAATAAATTGATAAAAAAAAAAAAAAGAAATGCAAGACAAGTTATATTAACATAATTGTTAAAGTGAATCGCTAAAGACCGCTGCGTGTGGCAAAACTTTATTATGGGTTACCGTCGTCGTTGACTACTTAAGCTCGCTGACGCAGGGTTCACGAGTTCTATAGTTTAATAAAGAAAAGTGAGAAAAAGTCAAAGCCTAGATTCTTTATACTGATATATCGACTGTATGGAACTCGTCCGGTAAAAAAAGACGAGCTGTTGAAACACGTACGTCATAGATAATAATTTTTCAAATTCTTCGAAGCAATTTATATGGTACATAATAATATACAATATCATTTCATTATTTCAGCTTTATAAACCAGCTGCAGTAGACCGAAAGAAAAAGAAGCGAATTAATACCGCAAGCAATCGCCGGTATAAGATTATTACGAAACTCGATGCCTTACAATGCTGTTAACAATTCTAATCCGAACGAAAAGCCAATCTATTTATTATCATCGTATATAACATGAGGTAGTCGCAATCGCATTAACAACAATCTTCTCATTATTGTTAGTAATTAATAACTGTAAATAAAGGATTAGATATAGTATCATATTATTTTATATAAGAAGAGACTTACAGCTGGGAGGTTCCTCGCCTCCAGCCTGGAGCTCATCGTCCGACTCTGTTCCTGAATCGTGGTCATCGTCGGTCTGGGGAGAAAAAATCAATAATAATAATAATAATAATTAATAACAATGATAAGATTAAATTGTTATCCATTTTGAAACTTGTTACATATAAATTATGAATGAATTGAATTTTCTATGAGGTAGTATAGGTGCGAGAGAATTTTTAATCAGAGGATCTGTTTGTGGGAAGAAAATTTCTGTAACTATAACACGTGATACGACAGGAATGAGTTAGTGAGTGAATATTTACCGAATGCCTAGAATAATTCTTGACAATCAATTTTACGATATACTTATGCATATTTATACGCAAGGCTACTCTGTATAGAAGAAAGAAGAAAAAGAAAGTTGAAGCAACAAATTTTCCTTATCCATATCTATCAATCCATCGCGTAAAAGTAATCAATAATTGTAACCCTGGCAGAATTCAACTGTATATGAGATTGTCACGTATATGTGTATATTATACATGTAGGTATTTAATATCTGTACCTGCACCGGGGCTTCATATCGGACAAATGATTCTACCTATAGTTAATAGGTATATAAAGATAGATTATAATCATTGAATTTTTACATATAAAATAATGATTCGCGATAAGGGTTCAATTCAATTTCTTCTGAGCATATAATATAACGTATATTAGGATATAAATCGAACTCTATATACACTCCTATATATCATATATTATATATGTAATATATACGTATATACACTTGCATGTACAAAGAGTAACCACCACCCACAGCGTAAAGTTACTATAATACGGCGGCCATTTTGGCACGAGTCACCGGTAGTGACCTTCGCAAGGCAAAGGTTACCACAGTCTCGAGTTCTCTATCGCGCACGCGCGTCTACTATGTACTACAATGCGTATACGTGTGTTCCATTACATTACATAGATGATATACATATATCTACATACATTTAGATAGGTGAATTAAATCCGTACATATTTTACATATATATAATAATATATATATCATACCATATTATATTTGATTTTATAAATTCATTATTATTATTAGTATAATTTGTATATACCAATAATGTATGGCAAATAGGATTAATATCTTCATTAATCTAACAGAACCCATTTTAGTTAAGTTTATAGTACCCACCTTCTCCTGGTTCGGGTCCTCGTTGAGCGAGTGAGTTCGTAGCTTGTGCGTTAAAAACTTCAGCATAGTTCACTAATTTTAATTTTAAACACTTTCAGCCACCACAATTTTCAATAATTAATTTGAGGGGGGGGGGGGGGGGGGGGGTACACGACACTCTTCGTAATGTCTTGTGCTGTTATACAGGGGCAAGGGGGAGGGGTGTGGGGTGTGTGTTGAAGATGACGATGATTTATACGAACGTTATTGTATAATTATGACGGCACTTTTTTTTTTTCTTTATTACCGATAAAAAAAAAAAGAAGAATGTTGTTATTATTTATTATATTAACCCCCGTTTATATATGATATCGACTTTTATTTTGTATTTTGTTTTTATGTTTTCAGTTATTTATTTTCTCTACAGTATTTGTATTAATGAAGAGTAATAATTATTTTTTTAATTTTAATTTTTATGTTTTTATTTGTTTTTTTTTTTTTCCTAAACTTTATGTGAAAATAATAATTGTTAAGTATGGCGGATTGTATATATAGTCAGCACCAGCAGCTATACTGTCGATTTGATTTAAGTGTTATGCCGTGTTGCAGGCCGTCGTCGTTCCGTCAAGCCGATAAAAAGCAGCGACTTAGCTCGGGATAGAACGCTATAACAACAGCCATTGTGTTTAGAGTGGAACGAAGATGACAGATATTAGGATCTGGCACGCTAACTACTTACACGAGTAGCAGTGCGCCTAACTTTGGGAATAAATTAGTCAAGGATAATGCACACGGTATATTTTAGACACCAACCTAATTTAGAGATAAGAATCTGATGGATCGTTGCCTATATAATACAACGGCTGTGGTAGATGGCGGCCTTTCGTTTCCTTTCCTTTCCTTTCCTTTCCGTTATGTTCTGTTCTGTTCTTTAAGTTACTTTTTCTTTCAAGTGTTAATCTGCTATAGATCCAGTTATGACCGAGAAAAAAATATTTTTTACACACATTTTAAGGAATATAATATTGAACGGTACGCGTACCCGAGTTCGAAACTTCTTTTTCACTATCAGAGCGTGAGACCAAATCGCTTTCAAGATATCAAAGTTTTATATTGCAGTTGTTTTACAGCTCTCTTATGTTATGGCATTATTTCTTTTAAGCGTTTAAAACGGTATTGCATATACAAATGTTTTAGATACTATATTGATAGATTAGATTAGATGACTCGCAACAACCGTTCGTGCTGTTTAACAGTGGAAATATTTTTTTAATTTGTTTTTTGTTCTCTTGGTTAGCTACAGATTCATGTTTCAAGGTTTTTGTTTTCGCCTTGCCTTGTCTGTTTTGTTTTTTTAATTTTCTTTTTCAGCCGTCTTTAATCCGGCATTATTTTCACACTAAATTCCGGAAGAAATCCCGGGCAATATTTGCCTCCCATTACGAACGGGCGTCGTCAAACGACTCCGTACCCGACCTCCTACTCTCAAAGCGAGTATAATCCGACCTTGGATTTAGGCTATAGTTTATGCCATTTCGGAGCTACCGTTGCAAACAGTAGTAGCATAAAAATCACAATACATATACGGTTATCTAGAGGAAATTAAAAACAAATTAAACACGACTGGTTACTAAACGCAACGTATCCCGTGATCTACGTTAGGAACCCCCAGTCTTATGAAATGCCCGAGAATTGATTTAATTTAATTTCGTTTATTTTAATTATTTTTTTCTCTTTTCGTGAACCAAATATTTCGGAACAGAAAAGTTCGGAGAATAAATCAAGGATGGGACGAATATTCGGCCTGTTTTGTCCGTCGACCGGCCTATCGTCTATCTCCTTCCTCCGTCCTCCTCCTCTTCCTCTTTCCCTTCACCGAAGACTCTCCCTCCTCTTCGTCACCCTCTTCGACGCTTTTGACGGCAATATTAAAACTCTGGTTTCCAGCCGGCGTCGTATATAACCGACCACCGCACAAAACCCCTCCCCCCCCGCCCCCAGCCCCGTCAAGCTATCTTCCTTTAAACGCACGTAAATTATTCGTTCGGACAGGTAGATTTCGAAAATTAGAGGCCAGCCGCTAGCCAGCCACCAACTAGCCACATCAGCAATTGCAATCGGGTCCGGGGGGCATGCTTATATGCATACCATAATTGTCACCGCACGCGCCCACCCTCCCGTCCTTCCATCCACCCTTACGTCTATCCGTTGTCTCATCGCCCGCTTTTCCCGACCGATCTTGCCACCGCCACTGCCTCTACGCGACTGAACCTCTGCGCCAGTGAAGTGAACCGGGTCGCGGTTCGTTCCTACCCCCACTACCCGACCCGTACTTCTACCATCGACGATGCAATACTCCCTCTCCGCGAGCCCTACGCTCGAGGAACCTCGCGAAAGTTCGTCCCTTCTCGTGGCATCAACACGAGCTAACGTACTACGCTATTCATAGATATGTAGTTGAGCTTTTGCGGCTGAAGCGATGTGGAAGCATAGGGTACTGTTAGAAATTTAATGAAAAAGAATAAGCATTAAGCGGAGGTTTAGTAGATCGGTTCTACGATGCCGACTCGAGAAGGAATCTGATAAAGACTTTTCTTCAGATCGATTAAGTCAGAGATCGAAATATAATGCAAGTGATTTTCACTTCTGGTTTATAGCTTTCAAGATTAACATGATACTTTCTAGATTACATATGCATGAGCAGTCGAACCCCTTTTGGATTTATTTCATTCAAATTCTTAGATAGATATTGAATTGCGAAATTGAGACTAATTCATTGGCAAATATTGCCCGCAATCAATTCCATTTAGCTGGCCAATACGGTTACCTGTATCGCGTAGACGTAACCCGTCGTTGTAGGTTGCCTATAAGTACATTAAAGGGAACGTAAAACCAAGACACGTATCCCATTCACAAAGAGGAGTCCCGAGGGGTTGCGTCGTAGTGATAAGACGGGACGTAGGGGATGCCGCCAGCGTTTCCTACCCCAAAAGTAGGAGGTCGACGTTCCAACCCCTTTTACGGAGGATCGGTAATTTTCGGGTTACTACGGCTTACTTCGAACGGGTTCGGCAATACTCGGCTCGCTTCGGTACGACTGAACCATAACTAACCTTGTGACTTGTGGAGGCGCGAGTATACTAGTTCATTTTGCTCAATGGACTGACTCAACGTGTTCACCTAGCTTATGGCTGACCATTATATCAGCGAGAATAAGTCATCGTTCTTTTATTTCTCCTCATCGCCATGCCGAAATTCCTTAATAATGATAGAAAGCTCGTCGTTCATTTTTACCGAGCCTTTTTTTTTTACTTTTTCCTTATTTATTTACATTCTTCTTTTTAAATGTATCGAGCGACGCTACCGGCGGAATAGGCCCATGTGAGGGCAGGGGGGGAGGCAGCAGTAGTAATTAATTGATTTATTGACTTTCAAAGTCTCTATTAAACTCTGTAAATAATCTGTCAATCGAGGAGAGAGATTCTTTTCGGTAACTTGCCGCTGGTTAGACAGATACATACATAGGTATACGCGCGCAACTCGACCGAAAATGGTCTCGCCCACACAAAACGGACCACTCACTTGACACACTTCATAGTATTAAGAATAAAACTCGTGTAGATACGGGGGCGACATTTCCCAGAGACGGTATCACGTCCCCGAAAATCACGACCAGTTTCTATAACACGTTCTTTAGTCGCGGCATCGCGTGGACCGCGTCGTTACGAGACACTCGCGCAGTGACGCGGTCTCGACCACAAATATACGACTCGTGCATGGCTGCCATTCCCACACCGGCTTACACTACTCGACCCGTGTTAGCGCCCGTTTCGACGTGCTCGAACGCATGCGTGCCGACGACGACTAACACGAATCCACTCGATGCTTGTAACGACATACCACCACCTGCCGACTCGCAACGAGCCTACGAATATTTTCATTGGCGCAATGCGAGTCGCTCGCTTGCAGGCGCACCGTGACGCAAGAATGCAGCGTCGTGTGTATTTAGAAACGTGGCAGTTTTTTTTACGCATCTCGGTTTAACCGAGCTGCGAGATAGAAACGAAAGATCGATTTAGCTGAAGTCTTACTATTAGGAAAGAAAAAATGATTTTATATTTAGTCTATTTCATCGTTATTCTTCTTTCGATCTTTAGGATTATGTATGTATCTCGTACTGCACTCTGCAGCAATTTTCTTATTTTTCTGCAATGAAATTTCGGCAGATAACTAGCTAGACTCACACCGGGAGATTTTAGTAACGAGAGTAGTAACGGCAAATCAATATTCAGACGGTATCGGAAGCGGTGCGGTGCCGCACCGATCACGTTTCGAATAATAATGTTAGGTCGGTGTTGGGTATACTAGGGGAGTGAGTATAGTGATTAGATAAGATTTTATAAGAACCGTGGTCACGCCGATAGGCGAACCGGAAGGTCCGAGTTATAAATTAGGCGCTAAAGTTAAGAGGGTGTAAATATTACATTTGGTGTTTCGTATGAGATACGGAAGAATAGATAGGCAGAGATTATGCTTGAGAAATTGTTATGCCTCTTTTATTATCAGGTGGGATACGCTGCGCTATGTGTATAATATAAAACTACGTCGAAATAATAATTCACCTATGAATTTAAATTCATTTTCAACGAAGAGAACTTCTTTACTATACATCGTATTTATTTATTTCTCCCTAGCGGAACACGGAAAATTAACGCCGCTTCACTTTACACAGCTTGCATATCGTGCCTCGAGGGGATAAAATTTATAATTAAAACATGCAAGTTTCACGAAAAAAAAAAATATCCATTTTTAAGTCTATATTATTATGAAGGATCCGATACCAAAATTGGTATTTATCAATAGTTTCTATGCGTATGATGATGTAGATAACATATGTGGGCAGATAATTTATAAAATATGCACATACCATGTATTGAACGTTGGAGCAAACCTGCATGTCTATTATATACTAATTTACCATCGATCTACCTATTCGCGTTAGCATAAATAATATTACGCACCATTCGGTCTGCGGGTTAGACCGAATATTGCAAAATCGAATTTATTTATCTTTCTGATCTTACGCTGAACTACTTTACGTACGAGTCACGAATTAGGGGTCAAACTGAATTCCAGTTAACTTTAAATACGTGACTTGAATTATTTATGAAAGTTATGAAAAAGGAAATGTTGACTTGGAAAATCCACGGTAGTAGATATAAAAGTTCGAGAAAACTGTTAAATTCCTGCAAAGTCGCTTTATGAATGAGACGGAATATACCGTAACAAATATGATAAAAATGATAATTATTTAATTATGAAACGAATTATTGAATGAATTAAACAGAATTGAAATATATGTATAGTAGCAACAAAAGAGAAGATGAGAAAACGAGAAAAATAAAAGGAAAATTATGACGAGCGGCAGATATTTCTGACACGCCTTGTATTGGTTTCGATATATTAAATATATTTTTGTATTTATTTTTGTCACTTTTATCGTCTGTCAGTCAAATATATTTCATCTATTTCGCACGCGTTTCTATATAAGTATTATATACAGTGACATAGAAAAATAGTCAGATGTCCGTCACGACTTCACTCGACCCTATCAATTATGACGGAAAAATAAATCCTGACAAGATAAAAAAGAAAAGAGAAAAAAAAGAGATAAATGCATGCCCAGATACGCTCTGAAGGGATCAATTATTTATCCACATGAATTATGATCCATATAGACGAATGGTGTTACAGTAATAATATGTAACGTGAGTAAAGGTTTTGTTAAAACTATTCGAAGTTATTATGTATCTCTGGATACTTTTATACGCGTCATACATACAATTTCCGCAAATATTACTCTAATCATTAGATAATATGATCAATTTGATAAATATAACAGGTAATATGAGCAAATGCGGTAAAACAAGAGAAAAAGTATTTGTCGTTGGCGGACAGCTGATGAATGATAAAATGTATTAAAATCACATTAGTCTTGTACGCTATACATACGGGTTATAGTCAGCATAATCTTTGGCCGATAATCTACTATTGACTCACCAATCTACGAACACGCTAGGAAAAGGGTAGGTACTAGGGAAATAGACGTTTCTATAGATAAGTTGGTTTCGGGTAAGTATATTACGCAACTGTATACATTCGATCAAAATGTCAAATTGCGATCCGAAGTAGTTGGGTATAGGTAGTAGTGCAAATGGAATTGAATCGTTTAGTGGTGCATTAATATCCATACGGAGTAAAGAATAGATGAAAAATATCAGATTGTTACAATTTCGTTTCGATTTGTGTCCTAAAAAAATCGGAGGCGATTTGCTTCAGCGAAAGCAATCTATTAGGAAAGAAAAATAAAAAATTTCATCCCATTCAAGAGACCGTGACGATCGATCTTAAATTCTGAAAGTCCCAATTCAATAGACGACAAAAAACGACGCAACGAATGTTCCTTCATAATTCATATATACCATGTTACCCGCACATATTTCTTAATACCAATTCGAAATTCGTATAAGCAGCTGCAGGATAGTTATTTTCTCCGAAGAGAAATAAAGTTTAGTTTTATTTATACTTCTTCAGCGTGATCGTAACAACAATAATGATAAATAATAACGTCGTTTCGAATGCAACCTAGTCGGAAAATTTATTGCCGATAACTTCGGAATGCTGTAGTCTTATTAATCGCATGCTGTATTCATTTCCAATATTATATTCGCAGTCTGATTAATAATTGTTACAATAAAGATGATAATCCGTTGAAAGTAGTGATTGATAACTTGTAAGGTTGCGCAATAGTCTTTTGCTCTTGACAATGGTGAATGGGATGTCCTCACCCAATTGGCTATAAATCTTGTTTAAGCCCTCGCAACCGAAGATTGGCCTCGGGGCAAGGATTCTAACCAATAGTCAATAGTCAATATTCAGTAGTCAATAGCGAACACGGACCCACATGTTGTATGTATGTCGTGTGTGGCCATTCCGCACCGCAACCCAAATGACATAGATGTATGCCTATAGTATGTATAATAGGAGGGAAAAGATACCTACCTTATCGACCCCTTCCATCTCCCGCTAAATCACACTTGACATTTTACTCGAGGTCCTTTTCAAAGAGGACGAATTCACAGATTGATCTTATCGATTCTATCCTGAATTCCCGTCTGATTGCTCTGCATCTGTTAGAGCCAAACCAATGCCGCGCAATCTTCAACTTTTCTAATAAAAACAAAAAAATAATAAAGAATGAGAAGAGAAAAAAAAAAAAAAAGAAACGAATCAACTTTACCCGAAATTTACTACGATCCATTATCATTTATCTGCACCCTACAATGTAGAGGATGAAAACTATTCATCGGCTTCTTTAGAGGAATCTCGTCCTGATTGGCATTTCTCTTTTCTTTTTTTTTTTTCCTACTACTTTGGGGTTGAAATATATTTTGATCAAGACTCGAGTCACGGAATAGTTTCTTTTTCTATTTCCATGGCTTCTAGAATATACCTGAAAACTTATCAGGAATTATAAAACAACAATGGAAATATTTAGATTATTTATAGATTCAAGTGTCAGATGGAATGTATATTTACAAAGGATACATAGTATAAGTACGTGAGTGCTTATTAAATAATAGAATGAAAAAATTACACGATAGAGAAAAAAGAGATTTGATCTGATGAAAAAGAAGGAAAAAGATAAAAAAAAAAGATAAAAAAACGATAAAAAAAGGTATATCGGTTGGTGAAAAAATGTGTAAATGAAAATTGAACCGAAGCAATAATGATTCCTACACAACTACAACTAGATCTCGCGAGATCCAGATCTATTTTAATGATATTGAAGATTACGTAAAAATCTACCTAATCGCAAATAAATTATTCATCTCTCTTTTATAACAATAATAATCTACTTGCCAAAGAAGTTTTGTTAAGATAGTATTCATGAATTGATCTACTTACAATCATTCCAAAGATTTTGTTCCTATGTATGCACCTACGTATACGAAACATATATTACAGCTTGTATAAAATGTAGTTGAAATTCTGTCGAAGTTTTCCTGGTAAAATCATCTTTACAATGGCAATCGACCTTTCGTTTAGAAATAATTGAAAATACCGATCTGAGCCATTTCTCCAAACATTATGTCAACGAGATATTTTACTCATACTCTTGAATATTACACTTATTTAGTTACTCCCCTGTTCCATATAAAGCTCTTCAATGTATCGTCTTGCTTCTTAATCTTAGGTAGAGTTTACGGTCCTGATGATTCTTCAATTACAGTCACGTCCGCTGATCAGTCTTGACAAGACACCGATTTACGATATTTCCAGACACCTACCTAACTGTGTCCGTTTTTTTCTAATATTAGTTAAATATTATGTGAATCGAATAAATTACAACTTAGTTTCGTGCTTAACTTTAGCTCTGAGAAGTTGATTTTGCCTAGGAGCACCGTAAGTGCTGCTTAAATAACAATTAGAAGTATTTAGAGTCGCCGTTGGAACTGGAGTCGGAGGTTCCACGATGTTATTTCTATCCGATCGATAACGACGTTGACGATTATTGTTATGAGCTTGATTATTGTTCCCATTAATTCGCAGCTCAGAATCTGTTTCCTCTTCGTTATCAGCGCTATCCACATCCCCTGAAATTACAATAAAAAAATTATCGCAATTACCTTAAAAATTATAGCCGGATAAACTGTTTACACTAAAGGAGATGACAAATGTAACACTTATTCACCATCGTCCGAACTGTTCGTTGAGGGAAGATAAAAACGGGAAGGAGGCGATCGGTTGCTTCCCCTCAGCTCTCTTTCGCCTCGTTCCTTGGCCACACCGGCTACGTTATTATATTTAAATTCCCTAGGAAGTGTGTAACTTCTTGGTAGTGACACTTGGCTACCCTCCATGTCACTCTCGCCTTCAACTTCGACTACGCCTTCGCCATCTTCTTTAGAAGTTTCTTCTTCTTCGTTCTGATTAGAACACAATCTATGGAATGGATTATGAACAACGCATTATGTTATTGATGGAAGTAATTAAATTTGAGAAAATTTCCCCATCTATATTCATCGTCCATGAAGAAACTCGAGGTGTTTCAGCTTAATTCTTCGCGAAAGAAAACGGAAGTCAAGCATTACAGAGTAAGGAAAATTCGATATTGTAAATAGCGAAGAGTATCAGCACCTGGGGAAACTGAAAAGTCAATTTATAAACGAATTCTAAGTTACGTTGAGCCTATAACGCAGACTTATTCCATTTTCTAACTGCAATTCTTCTCTCTGACAATCAAACAAATATCACAACAATGAATTAGATCATATTCCAAGAGTTTACCTAAGACTAAGATGCCCAGGCGGTGTCCAATGCGGATAATGATGAGGCAGGCATCGAGGAGCGAGTAAAATCTCCGGAGTGTCTGCTCTCTCTCTTTGGGGAACTTTCCAAGGATTCGAAGGATGGTATATAGATGAAGAAGGTGGCGGCGGTGAAAGGCAATGCATTTTAACCGGTGGCCAAGATGATAGTGTAATCCCTTCGTTTATATCAGGGGGAGATTGTGGCGAGGGTGATCTGGGGGATGAGTGCAGCTTAGCGTTTGGTGGCGGTTGCTGATTAGCTGCTAAAGGAGAGGATGAAGATGCAGAGGCTGAAGCTGATGGCGGTGGGACGAGCTTTCCGGACCTAATCTCTTCTTGAATTTCTCGCAATTCACGCAGCTGCTGTTGTTTCTTTTCCTGCAATTTCTCACGGATCAGATTCACGCTCAACGAACTTCCCAAACTGACGCCGGTATCCGCGTCGAGTTTCTCACTGATCGACACGTCCTAAACAAATAAAAAAAATTAATAATTTGCAACAACATGTAAGAAATAGTTGAATATCATTAATAATCGGAGAATCGAGTCTAGAGATACACAAGAAATTAATGATACCTGATGATTGTGACTCGGCGTTGTTGCCATGGACAACGGTCTCCTCCAAAAAGGAATTAACTGACGAGGTCCATCGCTGCCGTTCAGTCTAGGACGAGCTTCGCCAATAGTATTTGGCATCAAAGCCGATGGTTGTGGGGGAGGAGGAGGTGGAGGTACAAAAGTAGTTGGTTTTTTTTTCTTTCGATTTGGATTAGCCACTGTTGGATTAGCAAAACGGCAATTAAATACTCCTGGTATTCCACCGTTCCCCAATTTCATTCTTCTCATTCCTATTTCAACCCCATTCTTCTTCTCTTCGATATAATTTATCTGCTTTGCTTCACTGGGATCCTGTGGAAATTATGTGAATAATAATAATGATAATTACTTTATTGTAATTGATTAGGAATCGTGGATTATGGGTATGACGGAACAGAAACCTGTTTGCAGAGAGTAGCCACACCGTTTGCATTCATTCGTCCGCCAGCCTCGTACCTGAGTCTTCGAACGTGAAAAAATCTGTGAATCAATGTGAAATTATGTTTTAATGAGGATTGGTAAATGTAAGCATATATTGTTGCGATATAGATTCAAGACATCCAAATATCGATTGTTTGGGATAGTGTGAACTCACCTGTAGTAAAGGGCCATAAAAAAGAGACCACCAAAAAATAAAGCTAGGAGAATTAGGGCAAGGGTAATTGGATGGGGATGAAGAGTGCTTCGATGGACGCCAGCTGCCCACACTCCTACCAGTAAACTGTTCTCCAGAAACATGACTGTGTAAAATATCACCTGAATAAAGAAAAATATAGTTAGCCATTTAGGAAAGATCTATCTTGAAACAGCTACATATTTTTCATCTCACTCTGGTTGTATAAATCTTAGCGAAACTTGGACAAACTTGAACATTGATGTGGAAATTTTACAGAGATAAAAGGTAAGTAATAATAAATATATGATAATATCAAACAAAACTCACCATTTTTTGCCTATGATTTGTTTCGTGTAGATTAACGTATGCAAACACGTATACAAATGCCAGTAGAGTAGCGAGAAAAGCCTTTCGTCGAAGAGGCAAACGCTCCCCCCCATGGAACAGGCCATCTGGGGTGAGCAGCAGCCAGGTAAGCATTGAGAGCCAATGAAGAGCAAGAACAACCAAGAGCCACTGCCCTCCATAGAGTGAAGCATATGCAACAAGTGCTCCAACTCGGGCGCTCACAGTCCCGAGTCTCCAAGCTAATTGCGCTAGAACTCCTAGCCATGTGAGCACAAGTCTTTCTAGATTGCGCAGCCGTGCTGCACCCTTGCTGAAACTAGCAACTGCCCAGCAAACACTCCATAACGACATTCCTGCCGAAACAGCAGTCAGCTCTGCCAACTTTCCTCCGCTTTCTCCTACTTCGCCTTCCTTCGTCTCATTCTCTCTGGTAATACCGGTCGATAGTAGATACAATTGAAGAAGCAACATCGGTGCTGCCTCGCAAAAGGCATGGATTAGTCGCAGTACACAGAGCTCCCTTACCTGGTTGAAAAATACTAGTTAATACTTTTCATTCCAGATTATATATCAGAAACTTAGAGTTGACAAACTGAGGCTTTATATATTTATCTTATAATTCAATAATGAAAATCAGTTCAGTTTTGTGTTCACTCAATTCCTCTCTTATGATGGAAAATGGAGTGAAATCTTTTGATATCAACTTGTATTAATTTTCTGCTACTTTTTTATCATTCCTGACCACTTTACAACAGAGCTAAGTAATTAATAGGTTTTCAAGCACACCTCGTGCTTCACATATGCTAAATCGACGGGAATAAACAGCTTGAAGTAGCGCCAGAGGACCCCGACTTGCATGGAATGCAAGACCAATACACATCCCACTATCCAGCCACCTTTTTTCTCAATACTGCCACCATCAACATTTGCTGTACTAGCAGTTGATAATCGACCTCTTGCACCCCAGAGGTACCATCGCACACTTATGACCTATGAGATGGTAAATTTCTGATCAGTATAACACAAAATGTAGAGGAACAAATGAGGAGGTTTATTATCTACTTGTTCAGATATTATGAGGGGCAGTTATATTGAGTTCTGATGGGAAGAGGAAAAAGTTGGTAAGAAATGAGCTGGAATATTCAATAACAGTTGGATATTTGTACAAACCTGCGACACGACGAGGGAGGTAACGACGAAAGTAAGACTAAGTGGAAAAAAACAGGACGGTGCAGCAGGGTGGTGGGCCAAGGCGTAGCCCATTGCCAAATCGAACACCACGTCACAGAAGTAAGAGGCCAATGAGATTATGTTAAATAGCACGTCGCATAGTGGCAGAAACTCGTGCTGATGGTGTTGCTGCTGCTGGGCCATAATCGGCCTTCCCTGCCCATTTGTAACCCTCGATACTATCTCACGATTTAGTTTCCAGACTCTTTGTGATAAGACAAAGAAGTAGGTGTACAGATCGTGGTGAAAAAAAAAACGTTTTTCATAAATTATGGAACTTATTTGTGAATTTAATCTTACAGAGTTGAACTTATCAAGAATATTAGCCTGACACAAAGTTAGCTCTTTTTAATCATTGACAGAAATTCGTGATTGGCAGCAAGATAGGAACGTTTGATTTATCAATGACTTAAGAATCGTTTAACTCACTAAATATAAACCTTTATTAGAAATTGGAGTAAGTTTGATCGACTAAAAACTTAATTATGTAAGAATGACAAACTATGTGAAGTATACATTAATAGTAAATTTCGAAATTCTGTGTGATTAAAATTCTAAGTAGATCCATTGGGAAGAGATTGTTCGAATTTTCGATTGTCGTGTTTCTTTGAGACATGTATCAAAGTTTGATAATATGCGTGATTGAAAATTGAGAATAATAATATTTGTGATTCTTCTGTTATGAAAAACATCGTGGCATTGTTGAAACTTGTTTGGCACTTTTTTTTCTCCTTTTGTTTGTTTTTTATAACTTAGACGGATAGATGGGTTGATTTGATTTACTTACCATGCTTTTTATGTATCATTTGCAAATGAGATGAAAAATAACATTTTTAAAGTGGATGCTGATTAGGCTGCGGTCCAGCTTTGGAATGCGTGGAATTTCTCTTTCTATCTTCGTCTCAACTTTCAGTTATCTCTTTGCTCACATCTGCTTTCTAAATGAACTTTATTTCCACGTGTTCGTTTTTACATTTTTTTAATTCTTAATACACTTTGATTATTTGTTGAGATATTTATAGATCCACGATACATACAAGATCACAATCGAATCTGATCGAAATCTAAAAAGAAATTACTTGCTTGGATCTATCTACCTGTTGGCTATTGCTGTTGATTCACAAATCAAAAGTAACAACAGGCTCTACTGTAGCGCTGGCTACGAGGAATGTGCAGACTTTTCTTTCTAAACACCCGACGAATTATCGATAAAGAAGAATACGAAATATGCACTGAGTTAAGATACTCCAAAGTACGAAACAATCGGTAACACGATAAGTTACCTATCGATAAAAAGGGTCTTTTTAAAGCAATTAATTAATGGGTAATTTAGAACTTTCAATAACGAATTCGAATGATGAATAATGAATCATTCTTATTACAGTGACAATTATGTACAACGCGTGAAGGAGTCAAGGATAAAATGTAAAATAGAACTTAGAATAATCTCGAGGCGAGGATAGAATTTAAAATAGATTTTGGAATGTCTTCTGATGATCGAAACAATAATTGAAACTTTTGAATAAGTTTTAGAAATAAGATTTATTTCAGAAATTTCCTTGCGAATATGTATACCCATGTTTCGCTTTTAATTGTACAAACACTTGTTTCCGATTCTACTCCGAATCCATTTGAATTTTAATAAATTATTTTACTTTCACAATAACTATGTTTTTCCTTCATTTGAAAATGCAAAACCTGTCACTCGGTGCAAATCAAAGTTATTTTGTTTTGCTTTTCATGAAACGCTCATAAATCAGGACATCCGATCAATCACGTAGTTCATAGACAGTTCCTTGATTATTTCACCTTAGTCTGCTGGGCAAAGCCCATGCAATCCAGCTCTGTGTGTTAGGAAGCTGCCTGGTTTGATTCCAGTCAAGAAAAAAAACAGTACAGAACAAAATATTCAGTAGTTTAGAGTATTCTTCATAGAACACCCAGACTGGTATATCCAAACGATTCACTGGTCTCATTCGGTAAACCTACCACAAACATATTTTTATTTATCCATTGTTCGACTGATGAGTAAGCTATTGAGCAAGTTAACTATTGTCTTTGCTTTATTTAAATTTACCGTGAACGATCCAGCCAAAATTGACCACAGGCTGCCACGTCATCAGGTCACTATAATTTAAATTACAGCCGTGATGGTAATGTTTAAAAGATGCGTAATAAGAGGCGCCGTTTTTGTTTAGAAAGTCCCATGTAATTACTGTACTCCATCCTTCATGTTCATCCGTCTCAGCAGGAGGTGGTGTCTGAACAGATTTGTTTCATACTTTCAATACAATTACAGAAAATCAATACTTCAGATTAGTAATGAAAAAAAGGCATAATATACTTACAGCACTTAGTAAAAGACCTGTCTGGCTTGGGTTTGGCCGGCGACAGCTCACCTGTGGTGGTTGTCCATTACCAATCTGGGAAGATTGAAAAATAACACATGACAGTGACAGTGTTTTTGATATACAAAGATGTTGGAAAAGACACAGCAAAAGAATGACTAATTAACATGACTGTATTATTTGTAAGTGTGAAATAAGTAAATGAATATAATGGTAAATTACGTTTTTCACCCAGCAATCCTGTGATACTGGTATATTACCAGATGTCAAATAATCTATAGTCTTCTCAGTTATTTTCGAGAGTTCCAACAGCTGGCATCGTACTTGCAAACATGTCAATGGTATCTTGAGCTCTACTTTCAGCTGGTTGGAACTGAAAAAAACATTTCACACTTCTTTCTGTTGTCTTAAAGAATTTTAATCAAATATAAGGACTGAAATAGAAAAGAGTACTAATGGAGCTCGTGGAGGCAGAGTACTAACTAGCCAACTCTCAAAGAAGTTCATTCAAATAAGGAGAACGCAGCTTGAAAATGAATCGGGTGATACGTAGGGGGAAAAACCCGCTGGAGAATTTTTTCTCATGCAAGTACCAAGTACTGCGGAATGATACATAGCAAGATGAGCAAACACCACAATGAGCTGGGCAAAGGGTGATCACAATAGTTATTAAAACCTCAGAATTTTAGCTCTGATGTTACTTGTGGTGTTTTATGCTAAGTTTCTTAAAATCATTGAGCCGACAATGTTTCCATTGCAACCTTTGGAACAAACTTGACTCGAATTAAAAAGAAATAAGATTATACATTGCATGGATCAATTAAGACTTACAACTCATGATTCTCAGGCTTGATTTCGAACTTTTCACATTTCAAACTTGTGTCATAGTAATGATAGCTTGTATTGTAAAAGACAGGATCCCATAGCCACCTCTTGCCTTCTGCATTTGTCATCTCAACATAGTAACAGCCAGTAAATATATTGCCAAAGAATATCGATTCGCTTTCATCCTCACCCTGAGACAGAAACAGATCAATTTACAGAATAGAAGAATAACAAAACTAGGAGAGATGGATTGATATCCATGAGAATCATTTACTCTTCCATTGAATGTTTGAACATCTATTACTACTTCGTACCTTAATTACTTTACGAGCCTTATGAAACTTTCGAAGATCATGATAACTGGTCTTAGCACTCGGACAGGAATTTTCATCTTTTATGAACGGGTTGGCAAGTAGAGTGAGAGTAAAATTCTCTCGTCTGTTTTCTATCTGTGCTTCCAAAGCTGGAATCAAATGCAGATTAATGAATCTGATGTATGATCAGATGATGAAATGGAATTACAAATTCGTTGGTTTTTCATAGTTAAATTTCCAACTCAGGATGAATTAATCTTACCTGCTGGAACCTCTGGCACTGCACCTAGTCTGAGATAACCAGGAGGCTCAGAGTCGTAAGGTTCCCAATTGGGAAGGTCCTGAAACATGTATTCAAAGTATTTAGGAATCACATATATATCTGTGCGGATTTGGAGAAGTACATAATTATGTTAGTAATATAAAAGACCATTTATTTTTAAGTTGAATTGAATGTAGTACTCAGGTTTAAGCAAGGCAATTCGGCAGAACAGACATGAGTGAAAAAATTAAACGTGAAAATAAGAAATCTATACTATTGCTGGTGAATAAGACCTTGACCGAATAACTAATGATCAAATAAATAATATCAACAAATGTATATTATTGTAGTGATACGTACATAATTGGGATCACAATCTTTGGCAGCCACACAAGCAATATAATAAATGTAGATAAAAATATGAATACGTTTTGAACTCCACATATTATGTAAAATTAATTAATCGTTTCGCAATATAGGCATATGTATAGGTATATAATAACTGTATAACTGTGAGTGTTATGACATCAGACCGAAGAGGCAAACTGCTGTACAGGAAAGTGTTTGACTTATGATCAGTTACCAAAGGCTTGATAGACTGATATATATACTAACAGCAGTGCTCAGCTCCCACTCACAAATTATGTTACATGCTATTCCCCGAAAGCAGAGTTCAAAACATATTGCAAATCAATAATTGATCCAAAACAGTACAGTGTGCGTCGTTATTTTATCAATTTATATGGATCAGTCATGGGTCATTCCATATCACCATCTACAATCATGATGCATTTTCAGAATCCGAATTATCTCAATCATTTCTACAGACCTATACTCTGATGACATCTTAGATGGTTGCGAAATATTATTATAATTTGAGGCTGCTCGCAATTACCAATAAAAACTTTGAACATCCATATATCTTTGAATAAACTTCTAACAATTCAATAATTGGCAGATATCTGCCATGTTATGAGGATGAGTATGTGAAAGAAATTGAGTGAAAGCGGAGCTGGAGTTGTGTGATGATTACAGAGCTTGACATCAAATCATCTCTACTATATAAGACTTGTTTTATAATTTGAAATATTTTAAATCTATTTGACACCTCGACTGATCAATAAGTTCAAACCTGATCATCCAATACCACGTATTGGCATGTATATCATTGTTTGCCCATTGCAGATTATGGTAACATAAAAATCCCAAACCTAGAAAATCGCAATTTCTCCAGTTCTAGATTATTACTCAGGAATAGTTACGTGAACTGCAGTTAACAATTCATGACCACATCCTACGATGATAAATTATATATTCGTACTTAGTGGACATTACACTTCCGTATAAGGAAAGTTTCCAATAATGAATAATCAAGTTAATAGATATCGGTTCATTGGAATTGAGGAAAAAGTCTCCAATAATAAACGAATATCAGCAATGACGCAGTAAATAGCGTAAATATTTTGCAAAGTGTGATACCCAGGCGGTACTTGATACCATGGCATCGTACCCTGGAATATATAACACGCTAGGCCTAGTGATAGTTACGTAATCCAGGACGCTGCCTGTGGTGACGCATTGCTAGAGCTGACAATGTACTTCGGGATATGAGGGTGTACGTCACTTCTAGTCTGGTTGAGTGGCAGACCACTTCTTTGGTTACAGATTATAAATTTTTGCACTCCTCATACATCAAAGCACATACACATACAAATACCGCACTGATATTGTTTCATTAGAATTCACTGGTTTTGGTAAACAGACGAATTGTGACATGTGTCGGCTGAAAAATAATAAACAAGTCGAACTATATTGACCTTTTGACAGTTTTAGTCGTTATTGCTATTGAATTGAAAATCAAACATCGAAGATTCTCAACCAAACTGAGTTTCTCGGAGTCGGTATATCAGGCAAGTCTTGAAATTTTTAAAAACCGTTCAGGCACTAAATCTATTCTGTCTTCTACAATTCTAAGAGAGAAAAATACAGGCATAACTTTTTCATTGTTTTCTTGCAAAATATTATCCTTTTTTTCAATTGTAAATCACAAGTACAATTACATGCCTATATAACAAATTATACAACTTAAACTATTTTCAATCATTATAAATAAAACATATATGTATTGTGCATAGTTGACAGGGTTTCAGTGTAAACTAGACTCTATGCATGTATCAAATATGATAGTAAAAAACTTTGTATGGATTAAAATCGAAATCTGGAATGCCTTGGAGCAGAATTATATCTAGCTTACGTAGATATATCTTAATTAGTTTGAAACTTTTAGCTTATTATTGCACTCAACAAGATTTCCGGGTCCACTGGTACATATGTATTACAAGATGATTTCATTCTTGAAACTTCTCGTGAGATCTTTATGCGGCAACACGATTGAGTTCAGCAATATTTTCTCTGCTGACAATGATACGCAAGTACCTAAAAAGATATAAAGAAATTGAGCCAACTATAACCCGGATAAATTACTCATTTAGTTTTTATGGCTACGAAAAGATAATTTCAAATCTCATTACGTTTCAATTTATGTTTATCATAATTTCATTCAATCATGGATTAAAATCGTATAGGAATTTGAATTAAACATAGCTATGTGAAGAAACTCTTCCACAGAAACTGATAAGTCATTTTACATAATATAACTTATTTATCTGACCTACAACCCGGACAATAAATATTGTTGATTGAACGTATTAAGATTGATAAAAAATTTAATATTCTCTCATTTTTACCAAGTATAGTTATAGATGGATTGAGCTTTCCATTCGTGTTGAACAATGGGGGATTCTCCATCTTAGCAAAAGGTTTGTCAGGATTAGGGTCGCAAGGAGTCCCTTCCACTCTAGCCCATTCTCCTACCCTGCTGCCTCGACCCACTATACTATGCAACACAATCGAGTGGGCTTGAATTTGTGCTTCGGACAAGACAATTGACTCTCGAATCCTTACTCCTGGACCAACGATGGCGTTCGTTCCGATGCTGACGTTTGGACCCAACTGTATCAGTCCCCATAACATGATTGTTGATCAGAAATAATATCAGTATAAAAAAGTCTCGATGCAAGACTGAATAGTATATCTCACCACCGCTGTGGGATGAACAGTTGCCGATGCAGCAATGTAAACATCCCCGATAATGTGACACTTGCCATGCACAGCGGCACTGAGTCTAGCAGGTTGACTTTGGCGATAGAGAGCCAGGTAATGTCTGTTTGCATATATCGCCGATCCAGCACTTTTCAATTGGGACCACCAATTATTTACTGGTAGAGCAAACAGCCGGTCGCTTCCCGCAAGTCTCATCAGTACATCTTGTTCCAAAGACATATAAGCAGGGTCTTTACCATTCCCATTCAATTGTCTATAATTTCAGAAGAAAATCCATAAGTTTAAATCATCGAAGAATTATTTTCGATAACTTGGTTATAGCAGATAATAAAATCAGATCTATTTGTCCATGGGACGAGAATATTTCTGTGCTAAAAATCAGCTGAAGGTATAAAAATTGACCCAAATGACTAAACTAACGCACAAAAGATTCTCCTGTTTCTGATTAGTATTGAACGTCTCAGCCATGGTTTGAAATATGTCCGGTGAAGCAATGTAGACTCCACAGTTTATCAGAGTCGATACAAAGGTGGACGGTTTTTCCACATAATGGTGAACTTCGCCTCCTTTTTTCAAAACCATGCATCCGTAGTTCAAAGACTGTTGCCGAGTAGCTTCTGTGGCCATAACGGTCACCAAGGATTGTTTAGTTTTGTGGAAACCGACCATTTCTTGAAGCGGGAAGTCAGCACACACATCTCCGTTCATAATGAAGAAAGATTCGGGACTACCGGAACGAATTTGATCACGAAAATGATACATTCCTCCGGCTGTACCCAGAGCTGTGAACTCCTGCAGGTACCGGATGCTTAGCCCATATATTTGCGTCATTTCTTGTACAAATTGGTGCAGGTCAGAGGCCGGATATGATCCTATGATCAGAATTTCAACGAGCTTAGAAACCCTGGCACATGCTTCGATGTGATGTTGGATCATCGGTAATCCAGCGACAGGGAATAAAGGTTTTGGTATATCTAAAGAGAGTGGCCTGAACCTGGTCCCTGTAATCGAAAGAAAAAATCGTGAGTCGTTATTGTCAGGTTAAAAATTAATGTAACAATGACAATTATACTGTCGTTGAAAATATTATCGGAATAATAACAAACCTTTTAAAGGGCCGCCAATTAAGATGACTGCCTTCAACATTTTTCACGTTGTTTGTTAGGGTTTCTTAAAACTATGAGTCCTCTACACATGAGCTACTCTAAGTCATTTATCTCGGAACCGCCAGGTTACGTGTACTTTGACACGTACAACATGTACTCCAACTGTGTAATCATCGATGACACGTAGAACAGTCGACTAATTTATAGGTTATTATTTATTCTGTATTCAATCATGTGAAAAGCAAAAGAAGATGCGCACTGTTGCCGACCGTTGCGATTGGCTAGAGATATTATTGGTTTCCAGAGCATTGGTTGGCGGACCCAGAATCTCCCTCCAGGAACTTTATTATGCCCGCGATTTTTGTATTATTCAGCATTATTTCTGTGTTTGTTTAATCTTTTCATTTCTAGCAAAAGACGAGCAAACACGTGTCGGTTTTCTTCATTTCAAAGTGGAATGGACTTCATGATACCGACGCGTGTCGGGATCCCCCGTCTTTATTTTTATCACATATGTTTGTGTCTACAGACTGTTTGGAATGAATATTTATAATTTATCAGAATGTGAGTGGGGCGGGTTATTGAGGAATAATATAACAATTAACTTTCTGGACGATAGGTATTTGTTTTATTAAAACAGAAAGTCTTGTTAGCATACGTATGTATGTAGTACAGTTATTCGAGCATATACCAATTCCTATCCCTTAATTTATTTTTAATAGATAAAAAAAATATTCTCCTATTTCCTATACTATTCAATGATCACTCAACATTACAAAAATATTATTTAAGGATTCTTATATTATTCAAATATTTAGCAGCCATTTTAGGACCGTTGATATCTAATCCTCAGAAACCTAATTCATCTTTGTCAAAATTTTAGACATTCTATACCCAGTTCCTATGTGCCTTTTCAAGTACAAACACTGTGTAAATCATTTTTACAGCTATTGTTTAGCGATATGTAAAATTAGAAATCTCACACGGTCTTCATATAAATAAATAAAATCATATTCACATGTAAGGAAAGTGAATACTTATAGCAGCACATCATCAGTATGTATGCAATACACGGTAGCATTGTATTCGTAAATATTCGTTAGCATCATCTATGGAAACATAAATAATATGGACCGCAAATCCATAATGTTCAATTAGAATAGTTTTGAATTATAAATCTTCCTCGTGTCATTCAGATTGCATTGTTGCGTTTCTCCTGGAAAAATAAGAGATGAACAAAACTGTTATAATTATCGCATTGCATAATTGTATCATTTCTATTCTTGAAGCTTTATTTAAAACAACACTAGTTAGAATAAGGTTTAATATTCTGAATGCCCAGCATCATCGAATACGGTGAAAATTAGAATAATCAAAAGTAACTTACAAATGCTCGCACAGAAAAGCGAGATGACCAGGATAATAATAACGTGTATGTGGTGAAACTCCTAGAAGTGGATCTGGCTCCAGTTCGTCATTAACTTCGAATCCCTTCACACTGTCGACATTCATTTATAGATTGAGAAATACATATTTGTAATCGATACCATTTATATGGATTTCGTTATTACTTCAATAATATAATTGTGAATAAATAATATAAATATAATTTCTTACGAATACTGACCGCACAACGAAAAGGTAGCGATATTGAGTATTAGCATTCTTAAACAAGATTTTAGCCAGAGCAACGGCATATGGTATGGCATCATCACGAGTGTCACGCATTAAGACGTTGTCCTGTTGGTCATTGAAATGCGAACGAAATTTTGGCGTGTCAACCCAAACGATCTTAGTCCCATCTCTTAGCAGTTTATCAACCCACTGTTCCGGACCAAGGCTTGCAATCGATTCCCATACATTTTGTGTATACAAGTCATCAACCTAGAATCAGATGTTACCATGTATTTCAGTGAAGATTGTGTCCATTCATATTTTCCAAATTTCGATAGTATGTGAAAAACCAATACTTAGATTCATTTATTAAATATATTTTATATGTAAAGAGATAACGCTATGACTTAAAAGCACAAGTTTTATCGAGGCAGAAAGATAACTTACGTGACAATGACAATTCTGCTCTAGAACGGATCGGAATCTGTTCATTTCTTCCATAAGCTCAGGGGAATCTCTCGCGTACATAAGCAATATGTTATTAGATTCTTGTCCATTACGCATTACACATTCTGGCAATCCATCATAAGTGCTCCCAATTCGTAGCAGATTTTTACCGAAGGTTATGAAATATTTATACTTCCGAAATATCAATATTGCTACTACAATGCCACCCAGTAAAATGCATAGAGTACAAATAATGACCACCTTCTGGATCTCTAGCTTTTCTCCTAGTGATGATGGCACATCCAACTCGTTTCTATCACCTGTGGTTGAAATGGTTAATTTTATTAATACAGGGCTGTAGAATATGCGATGTGTCGCAATTACCTATGCGATACTTATCCTTTTTGGATGAATTAAATTTAATGTATGCAAATAATTTCATAAATAAGTATGAAAAGATAATATTGACATCACATCAGCTAAGATTTTTGGTATAACGTCACCCAATGAAATACATAGAATCGGAAAACATATATTAGTTGGTAGTTTTTTTGAATTCAATTTACCAAGTTCGATAAAAATTTCTTTGTGGGAAGGTATAGTCCATGTGGTTACGTTAGGCCGGCCGTAACGCTCTTCGCAGCTGCTGAGATACGGTCTAACCCAAAGGTAATACACGCCACCACCACGTTGCAACTCCTTCCACGATACACTTGCTGTCCATTCTTTCTCCTTCTCGTTCTCATTCTCCTCGTGAACTGTTACCTGCACAGATTCGTTTCATTTGTATAAATGCAGTTAGAAAGAGCTATTCATGTTCAGAGTACTTAGAGAAATGTAATACTTACTTCAAGTCCAAGTTTTGTAACCAATTCTGACACTTTAGAGTCGTAGACCTGCACTCCTGTATCATTCTGGAAACATTAAAACATAACTTTGAGTTTTGTATTATTATACCATATATAATATACTAATGTTTATAATAATGAGTAAAAGTGATGGTAATAATTGCCTTTGTAAACCAGCGTTCCTGCGACGGTTGTATATTCGAATTTTTTATTTCTTCCTTAGCGTCTTTGACGCTTTTATCAAGTTGAAATAGCTGTACACATACTAGAATACATCTCAATGGAATTCTGAGCAGAAAATTGAGCTCCATGGTCCTGAAAACAATATTTCAGTTCATGTTTCTATTCACCATTTCGCTAACGTTTTTACATTAGCAAAAATCATAGTAACACGAACTTAATAACTTTTAACAAGTGTTTAGTAAAAGCACCATGCACCTCTGCGAGGAATTATTTTCCCCCATCTACAACCATCATGATCAAGATTAAATTATGTATGAACATAAAAATGAAGAAAACAATTTTGAACATTCAATCTCTGAATTTCATATTTGGGAACCAAGTATTAAGTGATATATATGTAAAACACAAGGCGGTTTAAAAAGAATTCATGTCAATGTAAGCGACACATTTACACACAAAACAAAGCTTACATAATGTTCAAAGTGATGGATAACATCCCTGGCATATGTTTCTCAGAATATTATCATTCCAGTTATCAGCGGCTCATTATGCCAGGCTTCTTAGAATTGTAATGAGAAGAGTAGTTTCAAATTAATTAATATGTAACATTCCAAGCATATTTGATTTTAATTGATTAATCAAAACAATGAGCAACATATAGTCAACGTTGTATTTATCATGGATAAATGAAGGCTTACTTATCCAAGGTTGCAGGCTTGAATACATAATCTTCTAACTTCAATGTTGTATAGTAGGAGGGAAGGCTTGTCTCGTGAAATACGGGTTCTGGCCATACCCAATTATTACCTTCTGCATTCGTTCCCATAAAATAGTAACAGCCAGTAGATATCTGCCGAATCCATATCGGACGATTTTCATTCCCATCCTGAAGTATAAAACAAAACAATTAGAAGAACTAACAGAGATTATTTAACGTCTACATACAATAGATTATGTGGATTCCCATTTGAATCTGGTTGCACTTTTCAAGGTACGAATAAAACCAATTAAATGATTCGAGGTCGATTACCTCATATACAGTACACGTCTCTTCGTATTGTTGAATATCCTCAGTTCCGTTGAGCTTTTTAGGGCAATCTGACTTATTTTTTATAGACGGTATGGAAAATACTGTTAAAGTGAAATCTGCATGCCTCTCCGCTATCAACACCTTCATTGCTTGAATGAAAAAAATACAAAATTCATTGCATTATCAAGTGATAGAGAAGCTGATTTCTGTTCAATACATAATTACCTCTCGAGTAATATAAATATCATTATAATTTTACATTTCAGAGTAATACTTAGAAATAAAGCTGTATGAGAATTTCACCTGGTGTAGATGTAAGCTTTGCAGAGATGTTGCCTTCTGGCTTGAGATCATCTACCGATTTGTTGAAGTCAAATTTCTGAAGTAAATATATTGATTATCTATATGAATGTTTTTCGGCAGAATTTTACCCCTTCGATTAATAAATTTTAACCAAATATGTTAGTATTCTGAAAAGCGATCCAATTCAATGGAAATCAAATGTTATCGCTCTTTGTGCAGGCCGTGATAGATATGCACAAGTTTATCGTTAAACAAGATATTTAATTCGGTATATGTATAGCGGAGGTGAAATGATAAATGACAAAATAATAACGGATATGGTTATAACGAGGGTGATATGATCTTCAGCTAATATCTAATTATTGGGTAAATAAATACGTAATTCTTCATACATACATAATTGAAATCACACGTATATCCTTCCAATAGAGACACACAGCCGATATACCAAATGCAGAAGAGGATCATCCAATCTTTTGTAGACCACATTTTACACATTGATAATATTAAACTTTGCACAATGCAGGAAAAAAACGTCTTGCTTCTTTGAAGACAACAAGTGATATGTACGTGCAAAATTTGTCGTCCACCAAGTAGTTTTGTCACATGATGAAACTGGCTTTGCCAGCTAGCTGTAGCGTTCTGAAAAATTAAATTATACAGCCTTAAATATGTTTTGTATGCTCACTGCGTATAAATATATGTTGATGACGTTAAGTATAATGTTAAAAAAAATTTATGTTATGTTATGGAATGATAAGTATACTGCGATGCCGAGCCGAATAATATACTTCGGGTACATTGTAGCGGTTATCAAGAATGACCCCGGAAAAAAACCAGAATTATAATTGATATCAAGAATCGTTATGCATCGTACCTTTTTTTGTTTGGATTAATAATAATATACGCGATATGTTCAAATTTCACAACTTTTATCAACACGTGTCTATGGCGTGCGTTAAAATACTGTAGATAGCCTGCAAGGAGGCCCCTTCAAATTGCATTGCGTGATAATATACTGGCTTGCGATATTGTATGTACATGGATTTTGTTTTCGACATTTGCTAAAGGATATTGGTAATCAGAGCCGAAATGGAATGCGGATCAAAATTTAAGTGCCTCTACGTGCCTTGACTAGAAAAATAATAAATGCGTACGAAGAAACAGACACGTACGCATGCAGTCATTGAAATATAACTATGAGAAAAATACGTCACGGGGTAGTTTAGATTTCTCCGAATCTCCCGATATATGTATGTATATACATTTTTCAGATGTAGAGACCGGATTATAGATCTCACAGTACTCTGAATAGTCAGAGATCAGGTAACGCAACTCAGCCGAAATAGATTTTTTTTCAAATGTAAAAACCGCGTCGGATGCGAATACGCGATTTATAACATTCATTCGAAAGGCGGCTCGAATCTGGCTAAAAATACCAATATGTAATAAGATAAATCACACACTTGAAAGGCTTTCAGATCATGTGTGCTTATTGTTTCTGCATATCAAAATAAAAACTGATTGAACTTAAACTTAATATATGTACCTATGTAAAAACCGAAATTAATACGAATTAAAAAGAATTGGCGCGAAATTCTGTCTAATTCTATTATGCCTTTGTTTCATCAATTTGTTTCAATGTGTTTAGGTTTTTGGGTAGACTATCAAACCCCATTAAGTCGAAGAAAAGTTGAAAAATACTTGGTTTGTTGGAGCTAGCTACACTTTTTACACTTTTACTAGATTTTACACTTTTCACTAGAAATTTACACCTCCTATTGGGCGAGTGTAAAAAGTGTAAGAAAAGTGTAGAAAGTGTAGCTAGCTCGAACAAGCCAAATGTTATCTGCGAACATAAAGTTATAGTATACTGCCCTCTTTTAGCCCGACCTTGAATTCATTGATTGAGATCGACCACGACTATGATCGACGCGCAAGCGTAAACTTGTAAAGTCGATTCTGAATTGGCTGTATGAAATTTCACGCCGCCGATATTTTCGTATTTTTTTGTTAAATCCTTTATTATGCGTCTGCGATTAAAGCGGTGATAATTATATAAAAATTAAACTAATTATAAGTAACCTGCGCAGGTATAGTATATTATTTAAATAATCTCTAAACCTCTCGCGGACTTACCCTTCTAGGTTATATTGACAAATTCTAGGTTATGACACTCCGCCGATACTGAGACACAATTAAACTCTGCGTATACTTTCACATTTCAGTTTTAGTCACAACTATTCCTCAATCTAAACATCAAAGATGTTTAATCAAACGGGAGGTCTAGGTGGAGGTGGCACAACCGTAAATCCAATGAAAGATTTCGAAGTCGTTTCACCACCCGACGACTCGGTTTCTAGTTTAGCATTTAGTCCCGCCACAATACCTCAGAATTTTTTGGTCGCTGGATCCTGGGACTGCAACGTGAGATGCTGGGAAGTAGAACAGACTGGTAAAACAGTTCCTAAATCTATGCAAACTATGGGAGGACCAGTACTCGACGTTTGCTGGAGTGACGTAAGTCCTTCAATGCCAATGCTCTGTAATTTTACACCCTTTAAATCGTTTTAGGATAGTTTTTCTCAATGAATAATATCTGCTTTCTTTAGGACGGCACTAAAGTATTTATGGCCTCTTGCGACAAAATGGCAAAGTGCTGGGACTTGGGATCTAACCAATGTATACAAGTAGCAGCCCACGATGCTCCGATTAAAACTTGCCACTGGATCAAAGGCTCAAATTATAGCTGTCTTATGACCGGTTCTTGGGATAAAACACTGAAAGTATGTTAACCGCTAGATGGTTTAAACCAGACTTTATACCCCGCGAATAATTCATTGAGTATTGAACTCCTAATCTTCTTACTTGTTTTTAAAACAGTTTTGGGATACTCGCAGTCCTAAACCAATGATGACCATCAATCTACCCGAGAGATGTTATTGCGCCGATGTGGTGTGTATCAGTATTATTCAAGGCTTTAAAAATTGACTACAGTTGCCAGAATATTTATTCGTCCCTTCATTTTATTGTTCAAACCAGAATCCTTTTTCTAAACTACTCTATACAATGTATTTGGCAAGCTTCACCCGGTATTACTTTAGTTTTAAACAGCTCATCGATATTATGCTGAGATTCTGATCTTGAAAATAACGATGTATATATTCAGGACTACCCAATGGCTGTAGTCGGGACGGCAGGACGAGGCCTGATTGTTTACCAGCTGGAAGGAACTCCTCAAGAATACAAACGGATTGATTCACCATTGAAATACCAACATCGTTGCCTGGCCATATTCAGGGACAAAAAGAAAGCTCCCACAGGATATGCGCTTGGCAGTGTGGAGGGCCGAGTTGCAATCCAATATGTAAATCCTGGAAATCCGAAAGATAATTTCACCTTCAAATGCCATAGATCTAACGGGGCTCCGAGCGGATTTCAAGATATCTATGCGGTGTGTGAAAATGACGATGAAGTGTTCATTCTATCTTGTGTATGATTCTTCAAATAACATTCTTATAGGTCAACGATATAGCATTCCATCCAGTTCATGGAACTTTAGCGACTGTAGGTAGCGACGGGACTTTCAGTTTTTGGGACAAAGATGCTAGGACTAAATTGAAGCCTTCGGAACCGATGGAGCAGGCGATTACTCGTTGTTGTTTCAACCATAATGGTCAAATCTTTGCCTATGCTGTTTCTTATGATTGGGCTAAGGTGAGATTGGAATATTCTTAACTGTCTGATATTTTTCCTACACTCATACCAGAGCATTTCACTCCGCATCTAATTATTTTTCTAACTTTGACTCGCTCTATTTTTCAGGGGCATGAGTTCTACAATCCAATGAAGAAAAATCACATCTTTCTTAGACCCTGTTACGACGAGCTCAAACCAAGGACCTCTTCTTGATTGAGATAATTTAATAGTCATTCAATTGCTGTCTACAATTTTCGGTACATTCTCATCACTTCAGAGTACTATTATTCCATACGTTTATTGTAATAAATATATCAATAAGTTTTATATCACATTCGTAGCTCGATTTTATCAATCATTTCAATACGCCCCTTATGATTTAAAATAGTATTATGTATCATGTTTGTAAAAAAAATTTTCACAAGAATTAAAATCTGCCATGAAAAAAATCACAAATCCATTATCAATATGCATAATATATGTATGTATGGATAATATAATACATGTCTCTTTATATTTATAGAATAATTATTTATAATTTTCAGCGCGCAAAGGTTCGGAATAAATTTAAACTCTTCTACGGCCCATAGAATTAGCCGATCCGTATCCGAAATAATGTGAATACTTTCTTGCTGAGTTATTATTGCTTTATCTAGATTTTTTTTGATACATTGATATATTGATGTATTATTAAATTCCAAAATAGATTCATAGAAAAATTTTATCAGTAATTAGTTAATAGATCTGGAAATACAATTGTTTTATTCTAAATCGTGAGATAAGCTTGATAAGCTTTATTCACGTATCAAAATGTTGAACATCTAAACGCATGAATAATCGTATTGATGAATCGAACCCGACCACTAAACTAAGGTTCAGCAAAATATGTTCGATGTTGCGTTAGAATGTTAGATTTAAGCCTGCGATTTTTGATGCGTCCAAATATTCTGAGAGAGCGAAATATCAGAGTAAGAAGTCAATTCAAATGATGAAAATCACTACTGAAATCAAGAATCCACCTACCTTGATACTAATGAATGCTAATATGATTACGTGAGATGAATTACATTTTCTATTATGATATGAAAAATGGTAACAGATTTCTTCCATTGTTAATACAAAACTGATACTACAAAAATAAAAACAGAGTATGAAACAGTATTGCCATTTTGACAACGTATTACGACTATTCACTACGTGAAAAAGAACGGGGACTTATCGAGTATAAAGATTTATTTTTAATCTAACAATATTAGATTTGAATTAGAATTATAGTGAGAATAATTCATAATATGGTTAGATGTCGGGTGAAACAATGACCACTTCGATTTGTATTATAAACGAATAATTCAAGAAACTAGTAACCAGCTGACTCGAGCAGTTTATTGTTTTGACGCGCAGAGACATGGCGGCAGCTATATTTATCACGCATTTTCTGCTTTTGTTGACGTTCAAATTATGTCCAGGTATGCACAATAACTAATGCATGTGGGATTATTTCTCGTTAGAATTAAAACCGGAAACAATTCTCGCGATAAATCATCAGGTGATTGGTGGAACGAAAATATCCTTTATCGGACCCGTGAACTACGTCCAAATGACTTTAAATTGCTTCATTTAGATTTACAGAAGTCATAAGTCATTTGATTAACGAAGAAATACCAATATTCCGTCACCAATGCCAACGGTCGTCTCAATTTCAATTAGCGACGATCAATTCCCTGGGCATAAACTCACCCCGCACAATGTTACGAATATACTATATACTAGGTACACATCTCTGTTTTCAACATGTCAAATGATCTGACGTAGAATTTTCATTCGCCAGGAGAAAGTCAAAATATCGGCTTGAAGGAGGATGATAGTTCCATGGAGAGTAAAGATCTGGAACTGAACGATCGTGACACAGGTGTTTTCAATAATCAAAAGCGTTACAAGTGCTGGACTTGTGAGTCTCCGAATTGCGATACTCCACAAACCTGCAATAATGCAATCACCGTACGTTGAAATTCTCCCAAAATCCTATTACCACTCAACATTTCTCTATCTCATTACATCATATTTCGTATACAAGCTATTCTTTTCAAACTAAGAAAATATCCGACTAAATCTCTTCATAAATAGTAGAAAAAACACTTACAATTATATGAGCATCTCTCCCACATTCTCAGATGTTTCAATTATCAATACGTTATTCTGTGAATATAATTCTGCCTAAACAGTGCTGGAAGTCTAGAGTACAGGAGGGAGATGGGACGGAAAGATTGAGCCGAGGATGTACTTCAGAGGTAGACCAGATGCCACTGATATGTCACAAACAGCAAACAATTGGAAATGGCAGTACGAAGAAAAGACAGACAAGTAGTTCGACCAGCGGTGGACAATACAGTGTTGAATGCTGCCAGCATGATTTTTGTAATAACGGATCATTTCCCGAGCTGGCCTCGTATTATCCTCACGAGCAATCCAACGGTGAATAAAATTAGACGAATGGTCTAAAGTTTGGAGCATATTTAATCCTTGAAAAATAATACCAAAAGATAATTCGACTGATTTTGTAACTTTAGTTCTAACAACCGTTTATATTCATAGGACAGGAAGACTATGCGGTAAAATTTACCCTCTCTATATTGGGCCCGATGGTAGGACTTGGAGTGGTGGGTAGCGGAGTGCTGGCATGCATACTCATCCGTAGGACTCGGCGAAAACGACCTCTAACACTCAGACGTAACAAACTCCTTGTTGAATCCGAACTGGAGCCTTCGTCTCTTCATTTTTCCTCGTCTTCTCCATCCACAACTTCTACCTATCATACACACGAACTAAGAGCAACTGCTGCTGGTGATAGCACGCTAAAAGTCAGTGTTTATCACTGCTAAGCGCTCGTTGTTATAAGAAATCTATTCCAGGATGATAATTTTCATTCAATTTCTCTTTGAACAGGAATACCTGGACGGTCGAAGTCTCACTAGCGGTTCGGGATCGGGACTGCCATTACTGGTACAACGTACACTAGCCAAACAAGTCGCATTAGTTGAATGCTTAGGAAGTGGAAGCGGAGGAGGCGGTGGTTTCGGAGGAGAAGTATGGCGGGGTGTTTGGCACGGAGAATGTGTAGCTGTGAAGATATATTTTTCAAGAGACGAAGCTGCTTGGGCACGTGAGACAGAGGTGTACTCCAGGCTCCTACCGTCTCGGCATGACAACATTCTTGGATATGTTGGCAGCGATATGACAAGCAGAGGAAGTTGCACTCAATTATGGCTGGTTACACATTACCATCCGCTCGGCTCTCTATACAATCATTTGAACCGCTCACCCCACCCGCTAACACACCATCAAACTTTGAACATTTGCCTGAGTGTGGCTAATGGGCTACTTTATTTACATACTGAAATAAACGGGACTAGAGGGAAGCCTGCAATGTCGCATCGGGATTTGAAATCTAAAAATATCCTCGTCAAGGCGAATGGTGCCTGCGCAATATCAGACTTTGCTCTGGCTGTTACTCAAGAACGAATAACCACTGATCGAGTTGATCTTCGTCAAGGTACCAAGCGGTACATGAGTCCAGAAGTCCTCGACCAAACGTATGCATAATACTGTGATTTGTCTTGAAAAAATGTGGCGATATTTAGTCACAGTGTACAAATTATTGTCCAACTCGAAGAATTGATGCATTTTATGCTATTACTCAATTTTAGTTTCCTTTGACTGCGATAAATTCATTCTATGATCAAGAAAACCGAATAATCTTATCAATTATTACAGAATAAACGTCGAATGCTTGGAGAGTTTCCGTCGTGCAGATATGTACAGTTTAGCGCTTGTCATGTGGGAGGTGTGTCGGAGATGCGTCAGCAATGGTGTGGCTTTGGATTATGCCGCGCCGTATTCGGAATGGCTTTCGAGTAGCAGCCAAGAACCGTCTATTGAAGAGATGCGAAAATTGGTTTTGCTCGATCAGCGAAGACCGCCTCTTCCAAACCGATGGCATTCGGATCCTGTAAGCTTAATTTTTGGTGGTACTTGCTGAGGACGAAAAAGGACAGGTTTCTTATTTTCATTTCGTATTTCCAGACTCTTTCAGCTATGGGCAAATTGATTCGCGAATGTTGGCATGGAAAACCTGCTGCAAGACTCCCAGTACTCAGAGTAAAGAAGACACTGGTAAAACTAGCATCAAGCGACCCACGTGTTCATTTGCCACTCGACTGACTGTTAAATCTATTTACCTGTTTTCAGACACGTATTTATTATTACTATAATTCCATCGAATCATTGTATTCATTGCATACTTCTTCATCGAATCTGAAATTTTGCATCGCTACCTCTGCGAGGTCTGAGAGTAAAGAAAATATCGTCTGTCGACATATCAGGACGATACTGTTAGACTTCTAGTATCATCTCATCTCATACAATTTTAATTTCGACTTCATTTCACGTTCACACATCACTTAAATGCTGCGGAAAATCTATAAAGGCAGTGAATCATAAATAGTATCGATTAGTGTCCTCAGTTTTAATGATGTACTAACGTACAAATAATACCTAAAGTCAGATACACACCGCAACAACATTACAAATCAATTCTGTAATTATTCATATTATCAAAGCAGTCACACTTTTCTTAAAACTACTAATACCGTGTGGATGAAACAAATTGTATATAAGTTATCCAATATTTTAGGCTTTCACAGCCTTCGTTACGTTCAGTATCAAAGTAACAATTACAAAAACCTCTGAACTTCATAATGACTTAAAGTAGTAGTGCTTCGATGCCTATTATTGCACAAGAATTGAAGTCTGAATGACCCAGATGTATGATCACACTCACAGTATATGGGCAAGTAGACTCATGATCAATTCGTCAATCTGCGACCAGTTCAACGAATTATATTAATGGGAATCTTAGCTCAAGCATACCAGTATCATTGTTTGTTTACAGATTTAGATGAAAGATGATGCTTTGAGCAATAGTGGCTTTTTTTGAGAACTTTTCAACTACCACTCTATACATGGGTAATATATGCCTCGAAATTATTCAATAACTGCTCTGTGAGGTTGCCACTGCTTGTACCTGACTTAAGTGTATCAATATCGACGCATTTTGTAAGTACTTTATTTTTGTTCCTTTTTTTTTATGTACAAATTGACTTGATGTAATCAACGAACACGCAGCTCCTTGCATCTTTAGCTGTATTCTCTATGTTACCTTGTGGTTGTTTTTCATTCTTATCGTAACGACAACACGTGTATATAATCTCCTATTGTTGCGCGAATCACTTATTTTAGTTTGCAATATCATTGGAAACGTCGATAAAAAATAATCTATCGAGAATAATTGTTGTAAATAGTATCTTTGTATTAATATTAACTTTTATTATAATTACTATTATTATAAATACAATGTATGAAATTTAAATAAAATACAAGTATGTATGTATAAATCGTGGAATTTTTATAATCTATAAACCACAAACAGTTCGTTAGCATTTACGACTTTTTTGTTCGTTATATAACTTCAGTCACGCTGGTCTTGTTTCGGAATTATTTACCGTGATAACGTCAATCATTTTTCAAGAAGGGATGCTTGCCCAACTCGAATATCTTAGGTAGAAGTTTAGTCAAATTGCTCAAGCTTTAAGACTCTCTTAAAACTAAATACGAGGGTAAATCGCATTTTCTGTTTCTGTACTTCATTCTCAGATGTCCGAAAGGAAATAAGTTCAATAAATTCGATATTTCAGTGACAATGCTGAAGTCTGGATAATTCGAATAGTGAAATTTTTCAGATCCTAATACTCAACACTGAGCAAATTGTTATAGACTACAAAATTATACCCGAGTCAGTTGGAATCTGTATCTTCCTCTTGAGAGGGTAGAGTCAAGACCTTTTTCAAAAATTCTCGGCTTTCGCTGCGCACACACATTTTGAGAAAATGATCCAGCAACCCTAAACTAGTTTTCCAACTATAAAACAACACTATGACTAGATATTTCCATATTATGGGCTCAGTTTCTATTCTGCCTTCCAATAGCAACGGTAAAAGCTCGGCTATATGTGGCCAGTCGTGCCGCATGATGCATTTTCTCATTTCAAAAGCTATCAGAGAACGTGAGAACCCTGACGACGTCACTTTCTTTCTTCTACGATTACGAATATTGTGCACTTTACTGCTGCAACAATGAAAGGTACTTCTATCATCTATTTTCAGAGAGATTCTTCTGTATTTCTTAGCAGCTGGACTTGCTTGCCTCGATCGGAGTAGATCCAGGGCTTTGTTCTGAAAAATATTATTTCGTTTAACGAATTATTCTAAAGAATGGTGAATTCTTAATGACGTATGAGAAATCAACCTGGGAAAATTCATGACCGGATTTATACTAACCACGTTCTCAGTTCTGGCTGAATAATTCCGTTCTGCCATCGTAGCGTGTTTGATCCTCAGGACTTCTTCTTTCATATAGTTCTGTAAGAAATTTTGGAAAAAAATTAAAACATACACGAAAATAAAGACATGAAGTGAAAAGTTAGTGACTTCATACATATTGATGACATGCCATCAACCACGTGGGTTTAAATGTGATTAATGTGGACAGTAAACGGATGTTCACCGCTACATAATTGTCATAAGTATATACCTAAAAGGAAATAATATTATTCATCCTTGGTGAAACAATACTCTTGATTTATATATCAAGGTTTTAATTTAACGTATCATTTGATCTATTAACAAAGATTGTAGGATGATTCTAGAATCTAGAACATTTGTCTCCAAAGATATAACTATTCTATCAATTCGTTGTATGTATGTACCCATAAAGAATATGCGCGTTTATTCTATTTTCAACTGATTAAATCATTCGTCTAAGCTTGCTTATCATTCGATTGGGGCAGGATGTGGTCGGATTACATAACTGCGCAGTGATAGAAAGACGTATAATGTAGATGCAAATTCGCGGGCAATTAACAAACCTAAACACGGATACATACGATAATGATCCGAAACGTGCCATGTGGCGTGTAACGGCACTGGAGCGCAGTTCACTATCATCGCTAAAAAAGGAACCTAATAAAATCGTTGTTGGTAACGACGTTTAACCATTATGCCACAAAAAAATTGTGTTAAAATAATTATACCAAATTTCATATCTGAAAACCGGATAATAATTATCTATCACGGAAGTAGAAAGATAATCATGAGTGTATAAGGCACGACATCGACGATGCCGAACGCTTTATCAGTGGTTAGGTCAAATCTAAACTCTAATCAAATTGAACTCAGGAATGTTCATTTTTTTTACGAAAACAATGCGTTTCTGATAATTAGATACTCCCAGAAGGCGATTTTGTCTTTTTGGTAGCGTTCTGCGGGGCAATTTCAAATGTAAAAAGTTACAAAAATTAGCTGCGTTCAACGCATAGAGCGATTATACTCGCTTCACCGCAGGGTGAACGGAGGTAGATTCGAGGTAAAGGGTGAAAAAATGAAAATGCACGAATCCATTCTGTTGCCGCCCGTTCGAAATGCAATCGCTTATTATGCGTTGAACTCTACTAATATTTCTTGACTCGCACGACGACATTATTGTTGTGTAATTCTGATAAATAAAAGAAATTCCCACCGGTGACCGGACAGCGTTCGTCGGGGTAGCAAATGTGCGGTTAACTTGGTTTCTCGCTCTCAATGGTTGTGTGAATTCCACCAGAGAGGAAGAATACAACCTCAGATATGTCTATGCGGGATGGAAACTGATGTAATACGTTTTAGATACTGCAATACTTACACACATACATTTTACCACTGCGGTTGCGTTATATAGTGACGCTAATTCACCTCTCTAGACATCGTGCCATGAGGTTTCATGAATACATACATACATATTATGTTTCCATGATAGAAAATATGTACTGGTACATTTGTCACTGTCAGCTGGGCTCTGATGGCGGAGGGGAGCCTAATGCTATATATATAATACTCGACTTGAATTTTGTCGTGATTGTAGCCGTGCGCGAATGATCCCGTATTGAAAAAAAAAATAGTTATTTGTAATTTTGTTTTTTCTCGGAGTTGTAATATTTTTAAACTCCTGCGAATTCAGGTTTTTTTGTTTGTATTTGATGTCGTGTCGCAGTGTTGTAAAATATGACGCTTATTATTTTGCACATAGGAATCTCAAATTTCGAAAGTTCCTCTCTAATACAGAGGTCGCATTGCGTCTGAATGAGATTACTACGTTTTAATTTTGAACTCTGATAAACTAATGGCATACCTCATCTGAGGTTAAAACCTGTTTGATCGTTGTCGTTCCTATTGGGAATCACGTGACGGCCATGAAGCTATTTCTCGATTGAATTTGGGAAAAAAAAATGAACAACTTTGTGATAATCACCTGAAGCCATGGCTCTCACACTAATCGCTTAAAATTAAAATGTGGTGCTTCAAGAGTATCAATATTATTACATGTGTTTGTTGCTTTGCCTATGTTGGTACAGAAGAGATTTGTGAACAACCATATGTACGTATCGCCGCAATTACATATTATTTACTTACTAAAACGGGAGGTTTCGCGGAAATATAGGATCCCTACGCGAATAAAATCAAACTATCATCTGTAGTCCTGAATTGTTTTATATCCCTATGAGGCTTTTTTACAAATACACTATGCAGTATTTATCTGACAGATGATAGTTTTATTACATTTTCAATAATCACTGACATACTTACCTCGAAGCATCTATTTTTAAAACAAAAATATAAAGCCTACAGAATTTTTCAAACTTTCCTCTGTTTTGCTTCTTTTCGATCTACGAACTGATATCATTCATTATCTGCATACCAGCTACAGAATTATATAGTACACAAAAACAAAGTGAAAGAAAGCATTTCTTTTCCAAATAAATCACGCTTTGTCTTAAACATTGTCTCTTTAATCAGTTATAATCACTAGCTGATTTTTGAAGACGTACGAAATCAGGGAGTTGTTTAATATGTGGTGTAATCTGAAATCTTTGCCGATTGGATTGGCTCAGGACGCTTTTGTCCAACAGAGAGGCACTTATATCGCTTTCAAGTAAAGCGTGACGCTTTGAATCTCACTCCCATATCCTATATGGGTGTAAAAACACGATATACTTAATGAAACAAATAGTCTTTTGTAATATGATATATCCATGGCTTCAAATCTTATAAATATTCATAGATACTTTGGACGTGTGTTTTAGGAACTACCTAAGTGGGAACCTGCCGAGTCTGAGGTTCCTGGTGATCTCGGCTTAGCCTTAGTGAAAGAAGCTCCAGAAGGTAAGATTCCATAAATCATATCTCTGAATTATTAGCTATGAAAAAACACACACATGATATTCATGACCGCATGCATTTTATCTACACCCAATTATCATTCAAATGTTATATCTCACTGTCTTATCATGTATCAGCTGATATATTCTATCTATTTATGATTCTAGCATTGGAGGCACAGATAACAACAATACGAGATAATTTTACTCTCAATCTACTTGCCAATCCGTTCATAAAAGATGGAAATGACTGTCCAGCTGCTAACAGCAGTTATCTCAATCTCCGAAAGTTTCATATAGCTCATAAAATAATTAAGGTAATTATTTTCTTATCACTTGACGTTATAAGATTAAAAGTCCCACTATGGAAGCTGAAACAAGAGTTATGGACAAAATATTCTAGATTTGAAAGACGTTCAATGTTTTTGTCATAGACATGAAATAATCTCTCCCATAGTTTTCTTAGATCGATCTATAAATCTTCAGCTCTATTTTATAAATTGGTCTGTTCCTATACCAGGGCAAAGATGAAAATAAATCGAAATACTTTTCCAAAGTATTCACTGGCTGTTACTATGCTGAGATGACAAATGCAGAAGGCAAGAAGTGGCTATGGGATCCTGTCTTTTACAATACAAGCTATCATTACTATGACACGATGTTGAAATGTAAAAGATTCGAGGTGAAACCTGAAAGCTACGAGCTGTAAGCCTCAATTCATCTATTAAACGTTGAAGTAATAAGCCGGATTTCAGAAAGATGTGTAAAATGTTATTCGCAGGTCCAGGCAGCTGACATATCTTATTGGAATACCATTAACTTGTTTGCGAGTACGATGCCAGCTGTTTGAACTAGACGAAGAAACCAGTAATACTAAAAATGATTTGGAGATTGGGAAGACACCAGCCACACAGGATTGCTTTATAACAAATGTAATAGTTATACCTTCACTGCCATGCTCACTTCAATGATTTCGTAATTATTTTCTGAATTTAACATTCATTTAACATTTCCAGCGAGGCATTGGAAATGTGCCGCTTGTAAGATGTGCAAGAACGGATACACGCCCCAAACTTTATGCTGTGAGTGTCACATGGTGTTTTTTTTTTTTTGTTTTTAACGAGGTCAAAATTTTGGTATGCCGACCCTGAATGTCGTACATGACAATTTTACACAAGTGGATTATAAAGAATATATTAATGTATGCAGGAATCTGCCGAGGAGAAGGGTGAAGGATGGGAGACATTAATCACATGGAAGAACTTGAAAGAAGGTGGCGCCTCTTATTTCACTTTGTTTGAACAGTATAATCACTCCTGCAATATGGATTATGGCGATATGATGACGTGGGAGCCTGTTATCCAGATCGGTTCACTTGTTCACGGTAAGTTCAAAACAGTAAGATCACCATCGAGATAATCGATGAAAATAACATTTTGATATTAGGTTGCAGGAACGAGGTAGATAGACTGATTGGACCTGGCCCACCCGACTTCTTCCACAGCCAAACATTCACGATTGTTCTTTACATTTTACTGGGATTCTCCGTGATAGCAATATTGATCTACTGGATATCCAAATATGCCAGAATATTAATTGGAAAAAAGCGTGCTGCGAATAATTCGTTTGTACTAGAGCAAGAAATAGCACAATTGAATCCTCAGGACAAACCTAATCAAATTGTGTTAATTTATGCAAGAGATTCGCCCCCGTTTATGAGATCAATGGACTCACTCAGAATTCATTTACAGCAGACCAGCCATTTTCCAGTAAGTTCTTACATTCAGGTACAGAGCGATTCGCAATACTCTATTCAATGCCATTGTTACAATTTCATTGTAGGTTCATGACGTTTATTCAAACAATGAATGGAATATGATAACAAAACTTGGTGCAACGGGGTGGGTTGAAGATTTATTCAGAGATGGTAGTAAATTCGTTTGGGTCGATACACCACAGTTCCGTTCTGTTTTGAATGGGTGTAAATCGGACAAAGATTATGACAAGCAACAGATTTGGGACGACTTTCGTGATGAGGCAATACCGTACGCAGTTGCTTTAGCCAAAACCTTATTCCCAAATGCTACTACTCAATATCGCCGCCACTTTGTTGTCCGGTTAGTATTCGTAACAAATATATTTCACCATAATAAGATTCGAAATCGATATTAATACTATGAATTTAGAATCTGCATTCTCTAATCTTTGAATTACTCTCTAAAGGCTGCAGGGATTCGAAGTCAAGGAGGAGGACGGAGACCCACTTCTAGTGGTCTCACCACACACGCGTTACTCTATACCTGAACATCTTTCTCTTTTGTGTGAACATTTGTGAGTTTATCACGTTTTTTTATTCATTTCTTCCATCATAGACTACATAGACTAAGAATGTGCCAAGTTCCTGAATATGAACATTATTTTTCTGTTGCTCAAAAATCAAGCAGTAAATATGTTCTTCATTGTTTTTGTAGGGCCGGATAAGGTACTTGGAAACTGTAAGTAGTGTGAAGCTCTGCCCCAATCAAGCTTGGTGAGATCTTACAACCGACTAATCATAGCCTGATCTTCAAAGCCTGGAATGATCAAGATTCTGCCTAATAGCTGTGTTTGGAGTCATTCGAAGTGCTCGATATGTTTCTTTCCGAAAATGAAAAAGATTTTACAGTATGGATATAGTTGACTGAAGTCAATTATTCATTTAACTAGCTCAAGTTAAATTGTTAGGTATCCCTTATCTGTCGAATTTGATATTGTACCAACTCATCTGTGATTATTCTTTCAATATTTTTCAATTTCTGTTATAGGCTCATATGCCTACTTATACATTTTTACCATGTTTTTTTTTTTTGCATAGGTATATAAATCTTCGTAGTTTTTATTTTATTTTTCCACTTTCCAACACGTATTTCCGGCTAGGATTTACTATAAACATTGTTATGATATGTGTAATATATGTAATTGTATAGAATTTACGCGAAATTATATACTAAAGCTCATATATCTCTGTTAATATAATTGATTTGACGTGTACCGACGTTGATTAAAGTTATGCAAAACGCAATCTCTTTATCTAACAACAAACTGATTGAATATATGTTTCGCTTTATGTAATTGTTGAAAATAAAAATTTATGTTTTGTAAAGTTGGAATCTATATTCATTTCTAGATATAACTCCAATCAATTTAGTATTTTTGCAAACAAAAATTAAAACTTTTTAAACTAGTATCAATTTTTACATGTATGTATGATAGATCAGAGAAAAAATTGGAACATCAGTTATAAGTTATGGACTGAATTGGTATCCCACATATTTGGAGATATGCAGATTAATTTTTTTCCCCCATTCATTTGGAATTCTTTATGTTTCCTGTGCAAAATTCATACAGCCATTGCTACTACATTTGCCTACAGAATTGTATACCACGCTGTATATTAATGATTTGTTTACAGTAGAAGATATTATTCTCATTGAAATAGTTCTTGACTCTTAATTGAGACCTATTGCAATTGATATTTGTACAGATTAATTGTGGAGGTTCACTCCCGAAATCTGAAAACATGAATAAATAAGAATCAATCTCCATTGATAAGCTTGCATCGTATGCGCTATCTACGCGTCGTGCCTGTCCGTGCCTAATTGCAACAGGCTTGCGGCAGGAAATCGCACAATCTACAGATTCAGCACCAGCGTCGATAACTTAGCACGCTTCTGATTGTCAAGTGACATCTAGTCGAATTGGCAATTAATATCCCGGCTCACCAGTTTTCGAAAAATAAAAAGAAACTAAGTCCGTGGAAGAAACAATTAATTCACAATTAATGAAAATTCTACGGTCATCAGTAATTAGTCATAGCGGTCACAGTTCATTTTTTTATACGCAAAATTGTATGATTATTGAATGTTGCACGACGCTACAAATGAGTATCCCCCTCCTTCCTTTCTATGGGGCATCGCTAATCTTTGGGAACACGACGTTCTGTATACGGAGTTATCTATGGACGCACCGGCCAATGACCATCTCCTCGCTGTTCTCTGCCGCGTAGTTTTTACCCGCGCAAACATCGTGCGGCAAGTAAAAAGTCGTGTTAATCACGATTGTTTAGCTGTTTCGACGTGTAATTTGGTGAGACAATACTTTCTTTCATTATCCAAAATCCCCGCGACTAAATACCCGAGTTAACACCTCAAAATATCGAGAAACTTGCGCGTGAACTTCATACGCTTTATTAATTGTCTGTAAACATCCATTAGGACTTAGATTATTTACCTTGTCAGAAGTTACGCTATTCTGTTGGAAGGTTGCAATACCGAGAATGACTACATCGGTTTTACATTGCTTTTCCTCAAATTTATACTTCACTAGACCAAACGTCCGTCAAACCGCGACTTATCTACCCATTCACTCTCAATAATTAATCTCGTATGTACCACATGTATTCGCATGCCCATACCCCTCTGTATACATACATGCGTGTGTATATGTGAGCAAAAGTATATATATAGGTATAGATATACTGCGGCAAAAAGTGTGTAAACTCTGCTTTTCTCATTTCAATTAAATTTCAAATACTACAATAATTTTTGGGAGCGATTATCTCCTCGGTATTTCATGGCTATTCTCACATTACAGTATGAATTGCACGAAAATGGTGGATTCTGACCAAAGTGATAACGGCGAAAGTCACACAACGGCCAAAAGGTCGCGCGAAGATCATTCCGAAGATGAGAAAATTGAACACCCGAGCAAACGACCACGCAGCAAATCACCAGACCCTCTACTAAATGTCGAAGGTAAAAAAGATACAATTGTGCAGGTCACAAACGGCAGTAATTTACCTTCAGAAGAGAAAAAAGACAGCGACATTAAGGTCAAAGATGAACATAAAAATGGTGAAGCTATGGATACGGACGATGATACGGAGATAAGTAACAAAGAAGATCAACCGGCAGAAGTTATAACTGAGGTAATTATTTGCACCAATTATTTTTAACGAAATTCCATGATCGAAAAGTTCTGAATAGAGTTAAACGACTTGTTAATTAAACCAATTTTCCATCTATTCCATATTTAATATTCAGTAGATTGATTTCATGTGAATTTTCGATTCAAAACTACTTATGCAAAACTTATCTTAAAGTCAAGGTATAGATACCGCTGCTTATGTTCGCTCTGGTTAAGGAAAGTTCTTGATAATTTGTATTAAATATTATTGTGGTTTTGATTAGCCAGTTGAGTCGGTTGAAAAAACGAAAAAAGATGATGAGAAAGAAACTGATGAAAGTAAAGATACAAGTAAAGAGATTGAAACAGAAGAAGACGAGGCTTCGGAGGAAAAGAGTAAAGATTCTGAAGTGGTGGACGGATTGGAACTTACGGTCGAATGTGCGAGTGATAAGGAAGGATCAAGTTCAGAAAGCGATAAAGAAAAGGATCCTCAACCGAGGCCTAAGACAATAATCGTCAAAGCAAAACCAAACGATTCTGAGCTAGAAGTCGGCTCATCGGAGGCTGAGAAATCAGATACTGATAAAAAAGTGGTGGCCAATGATGCGAAGAATAAGAAACGGACAGGCAAGAGAAAATCTGTTGGCGAAGCGAGCAGCTCCAGATCTGAAGAAAGTCTAGAGAGCAATTCAGACGGGGAAGATTACAGTCCGCGTATAAAAAAAAAGTTGAAGAAGACAGTCACTCCTAAGAAGGCAGCTCCCCAGAAATCAAAGGCCAAGAAGGGAAGAGAAAGCAAAAAAAAACCTGTCACAGATTCTGAGGATGAGAAATCTGAAAGCGAAGATGAAGAGATGAATCTTGCTGATAGAGCGAAGAAAAAAAGTGGCAAAAATACCAACAAGTCACAGGAGAAGAATAACAGTGATTCAGAAAGCGGCGATGAAGCGGATAGCCCAGATGAGAGCGACGATGAAAATCAGAAAAATGGAAAACGGAAGAAGAGGAATGTGGTGAGCACTTTTTCTACGTTGATTTGATTCGTGATCGTTTTTCTTCTATGTTTTAATGATTTTCGATTGATTAGTTGATCAATAACTGACTCATGGTCAATGTCATGCTGTTTTTATGAATAATCTGTTTCAAAAATTGATTGATGAATTATTATAGGATCCGGAGGACGACAAGACGATAAAAATGTTGAAGAAGTATATCACAACGGCTGGAATTCATGTGACATATGAAGATGTATGGTCAGGTTGCAAAACGAACACTCAGCGGGCTAATCGTTTGCGAAAATTGTTAGAAGAAAAGGGATTAAAAGGAAGGCTGACTTTGGAAAAGTGTAAAAAATTCAAAGCTACAAAGATGGAAATCGCCGAATTGGATACAAGCAATATTATATCTGAAGGTGAGAAGCAGAGCCTTCATTTCTTGGTTTTTTTTATCCTTGATAGTTATAAGATCAAATTCCACGTTTTTTCAAAATTCTTGAATCTAAATAAAATTCGTTAAAATGGTGAGTTTTTAAAAATATAATGTTTCATCTTCAGGTCGTATTACTCGAGCTAGAAGATCAGAGGCAAATAAAGCAGCCTTGGGTACGCCTACTAAACACCGAGAAGCTCGGAACCTTTTCAAGCGTATTCAGCCCGTCTGTGACAGTGATACAGAATAGAGTATTTTAAAAACTGTTATATATTTTTTGTTTAAAGAAAAAAAAAATCTTATTTGATTGGCTGCTTTCATTACATGTTATCATTTGCATTTACATTAGGGTTCAGAATAGTGTTTTACATTGATAACGTGAGGCTAAAATTTTTAATCAATATTTGTTACATATAGAGTATTTTTTGACTGTTTTAAATGTCGAGTTTAATTCTGTACTAATCTGAGGTCTATTGTAAAGTGCCTATCAATTTACAGCCTTATGTTGAATTTAATGTCGTAATTGACCTGAGTAAAAATATATGCAATTTTAGATATTCTCTACTTACATACCCCTTTGACTATCATTTAAAAGGTATTAAATAAGGTAATCTTAAGAAAATCGTGAAATTATATTTGTATCGAAATATTAATAATTACAACAATACGCGTGTCAGCGTAAAGTAACTTTATCTTCACTTTATCAGTTATCAAAAAATAAAATTGTTTTAAACTAATTTGTAAGCTTGGCACTTGGCGTTTCATTTCTATCGTTGAATTACTATTCTTTTCTGTTTTTTTTTTCAACTTTACTAGTCTAAGAATAGCAATGAAATATTTCATTAAATATGTTCAAAATTATATCTTAGTCATAAAATTCTTAATCTAGTAACTCAATTAATCATCGGAGTAAATATCAATTGTTATTGCTTATTGAAGTCACGGAAACTAAACATTTTTTGGCAACGAACTAGTACGCAATTTAAGCCCTTGCTATAAAGACATGGAGTAGAATTGAGCACGGAGGATGATGCATTTTTATAATTTATGCAGTAAATCTCATTATATCACTCTTTGAATATTTCAACTTCATCAGGCATGGTGAAAATAATGAAAATACACAGCCATCACCTCCGACTTGCCATATATAAAAGTTAATCAGTCTTAATAGCAATTGAAGCTTATCAAACAGTGGTAAAAGCATAAAATTTATGCGGCAACAAGGAACAATATCTTTTCTCAAGTATTCGAATCAATTATTCTACTAGTTATAGAAATACTTTCGTTTATATTTCAAGGCTTGTTATTTAAGAACTCCGAAATGCACTCCTTGCTGCAAAACGGTCTGTCTTCTTTAATAGCCATTTTACCGCTCAACAAACTCTTTTTGCAAGTAAAACAGCAGAAACATTGATCGTTCGCGTGAAAGTCTAAATTCTTTACTGCCACTCCTTGTTGATCTGCAGCGATCAATTTCTCGCATGTTTTACAAGTCTTAGCATAAGTCTTCTGGTAACAAGGCAGGCAAAGAGGACGGTCATTTTCCGAAATATACTGTTGTCCAGCTAATGGTACGTCGCAATCCCAACAGCAGAAATGCTTTATATGGTAGTTATGACCCTCGGCGACTGTGTACTCACGGACGAATATCAACTGTAAAAAGAGGATAGGTATGCATGTTGAAAGTTATATGAGCCTAAAAATGAAGATCAATAAGTCACAAGTCGATATTAGAATCAAACTGGCCAAAAGACTGAAAAAACTAAGATTTCAGCATGAATCCAGAATGTACAAGCATCATATTTTGATTTAACAAGTTGATATTATTTACCTCGTCACATGCAAAACATCTCGGAATGTTCAATAGCGTAGCGAGATCTCTTCCACAGTAAAGTTTACCCTTGTGATAGAAGTACACCAGATCAACGAGAAGCTCGTTACACGTAGAGCAGATGAAGCAGCCAGGATGCCAGATAGCATCCTTCGCTCTCTCAGCAGTTACAACTACATCTCCTGAATGAATCTCTTCTTTACATTGACTACATTTGTGTAGTTGAATTGGTTCGACGGAGAGTTCTTCCAAGGCACCCCTCAATTGATCGACGCTGGCAGGATTTTGCCTCAAGCCTGGGGAATCAATGATACCCTCAGGGAACGATGGGTTTCCTGAAGACTGTGAATGGATAACACGTGAATTGATTTGTTGATGGCTCAATTCTGCTCGGAGTTGTTCAGTTGGTGGCAAGTGCAGAGGATTCAGTGTCGGCGATTGGTTTCTTAAATTCCATTCGTTATTGTCTGAGGAATTTTGATGCATTGGAAAAATCGCATCCGCTGGATCTCCCAGCGTAGGATAATTGGCCATTTTTCTGCCTTCCTGCATGTTTCTATCTTCCAAGGTGCGCAAAGCTTGACCTAGCTCTTCCAAATCCGATAATAGACGATTATGTGCGTCTAATGATTGCTGTTGTTGGTCAGAAATACCTGACGATGAGTTATTGGACAACGGCATATTATCCAAGTGTTGATGTTGCAGAGGTTGATGCTGGAAATAGTTTGCTTGCTTCGATCTATCGCCTTCCAATTCTATGGGCAAGGCAGAGTCTTGGGCCATCGAAATAGTTCCTTGTCGGCTTTGATGTGGCATAGTTGAATATTCCGCACTATTTAGTAATGGATTTGCTTTATGCAATCCCGCTGGCTGAGCAGAGCCATCATTTCGAGATAAAATTACCCCAGGATGTTTACCATGACTAGATGGCTCCAAGGGATTCGCATACTCGGCTTCAATTCTGTTCAATTTTTGATTATCTGCTAAATTACCTGATGGATTTCGCATTGCCGCGATGATGGCTACTCTATTGGCCTCTTTATCTAGCGATGAATCTTGAGCCAGTGAATTTTTATTTTTATTACCAATGTCTTGCCCGAATTGTGGATCGATTGTTTCTATTCGTTGAGATTTAAACGTGTGTTGAGAAGGCGAGTCATCTTTGCTATACTTTGCCCTAAGTTGTTGTTGAATAAACTTCAATTTGTTTCTATCCAACGTGCTGCCGATGATTTCATTGGCATGTACAGCGCTGGGCGGTAGTAATGCTTCGGACAACATTTGCTCAGCTAATTGTGCATTTGCTAAATACATGGCATCCGAATGTGAGATATTTTGCGGTACTTGACTTAGACTGTCCCGGAGTTCGTTGGCACTGAATGCATTCTTTCCCATTCCTCTTGAATCTTCAGTTCCCAACTGATTTCCCTTATCTCCCAAGTATCTGTTCTGTCCAGAATAATCGGGATTCAATATCCCTGGATCCGCGCTTTGTATATTGCTCTCCAACGCATGGGATAACGGAATACTAGCGCCATGATATTGCCCTGTTTGGATTGGGGAACCATGGCTAACGCTCTGTGAAGCTTGAACGTTTTCTAAATTAGCAATATGTTGATTCGGCATATGAGAACTTTTGTCCGAGTTAATATCACCGTCAATATTAGGGCCGACAATAGGCGTAACACTTTTCGGAGCAGCGTTAGACGGAAATTGTTCCCCAATCTGTGAACATTCTGTGTTATAATTCACTTTGCCAAAGTCAGGCATATACTGAGTATTTTCGGAATTTTGTAAAAAGGAAGCAATGTTCTGTTGGGTATCTGTAAGACGAGCAGTATTGGCAAACTGCTGAGCAGGGTGTCTGCTACTATTCACCGATTCTGAATTCACAATTTGCCCAGTAGCTGAGACGTGATCTAACGCAGGGTGATATTGTCCTAAAGGAACACCCGTGCTCGAAGCATTTTCCGCGATTTGGGCCTGTATGGCTTCTATGTTAGCTGCCAACCAAGTCTGTTGTTTTTGTGTTCCTTGAACAGAAGATAAGCCAGAAGCTTTCGGAATGAAGCTACTTGGAGTACGAAGATTAGTTGCTTCACCAGTAGGTGTATACGCTTGGGGTTTACGCTGTGGACTCATTGGCTGCATGTCTGCTGCATTTGCTGGTGTCATTAAGGATCTGCTGAAGGGTCGTGCTCCCATGATCTATTAAAACATAAGTAAATTTAATGCAAATATAAAGCCGTAACCAATACGGATAGATGAAGTCTTTGATTACCAGATCCGAGGAATTATCATAGTAATAAAATACCTTGGACACTCTGCCCTGGCCCACATATTTCTTCAAATTTTCCAAGTATTTTTCGAACTGTTTTTGTTCCTCTTCGCTCAGCTTATCGCAGGCTTTGTGATCCATATCATGAAGTGGCAATTGTTTCTGAAGTTGTTGTTTACGTAAAGCCGCCCCAACCGATCCCTGAATTGGCAATTTGTTCTCTGGCAATGCTTTCATGTAGTCAGCAGCTACTTCTGTCGATACATCCGGCGGTATCCAGTCAAATGCATTCTCCTTCTCCGACTGTTTCTTGATGGCCACAGGTAGAACTAGGGTTCCAAAATCAAAGTACAGTAAACTACATTTCATCGAATTTAAATTTCACTTAAAGAAACAAGGCAGTTTGATGAGAAGGTAACTTGTAGTACAGATCAATTATGAAACGAACGATTATATTTTATTGACTGACATAAGAGTTGTATCGGTTTAATTTCATACAACGTAGAATAATTTACATCAACATGTTCTAGAAAATAAGTTTTACTCACAAGTAGCTTTCCTTCTCGGTTTTCCGGAAGGTCCAAGCAGTAAATCAAATTGTGGGAATTCATCATCAACAACATCATGTTCGTCTCGACCACATTTACAATTCTTACAAATCTTACGCCAAAAGTGTAGATCCAAGCCAGGACAAACCTCTTTACAGCTCAAGCATGGTGATCCTGCGCCAGCTTCGTGCGCTAAACGTGGCTGATGAATTAAATAAATTATAGTAAATGATCGCTTGACGATCATAAAATATGAAATGTAACTATGGCATGGTATTATTATAAGCGGATTATTTTCAAAAGCATGCCCTGAGTCTCTTCAACACTTTCGTATTGTGATTCTCAGAAAGTGTGTGTTTGAATATATTTTCAAAATTGATCATCAGATAAGAATGAGCAAGAATTTTACAGGCAAACATCGCAAGGCTTGTTTCAGACCGGAGTATTTCAGTCACACCCAACTGAGTGTTATAGAACTCAAATTGTCAAGATATTGTTTGTTCAAAGAAAAAGAATTACATTACTATTATTCTAACTTACTTTTCTCTTCCTGTTTTCCAATTCAATCATCCATTCCGGTCGATTATCCTCAACTTCGGTCATGTTTTTTCTTATTTTCAAACAGTGGCAATGATCACACCTCGGAGTGATTTCTTATCACCAAACTCAGAGCTTATCTACCACAGCCGATGACAGAGTTACAAACATAAAATAATGCCATTCTATTAGCATTCCAACTCCCAAGAATCATGAGCTCAGCTGTGTTGGCTTTGCCTTGTGTGACTCATCAGCATTTACCACTTACTCACCACTTGCTCACCCATCCTATAAACTCATAAAATCTACTGGCTGTGTGTTAGTGATCGTTTTCTGGTGGGGATTCAACTCTTGTTGGTGGGGAGAGACCACCCCATTCAAGGGCCCTGTGGGCCCATGTCTCATGCACGTGACTGCTTATTACCCACTTGACGAGCACAGAGTACCCCATTGTTTTCTTCAGCTAATATATCAAGTTTTGTATGTATACTACAGAAGTTTGTTCGAGCAATATTGAGTCAATGAATCATCATCTACTTTCTTTGACTTACTGTCAATTTATTGTATATATATATATGTATATTTAGAATAAAACTAATCCATCGGTTTAAATTTTAATACTCCAATTATCCCACACTTTATTTACAGTACTTAAAACAGTAGAGATATTTTCAATAACAATTGAATCTCAATTCTTCACCGGACTTCAATTTTGTTGATATTAATCAAGGATGATAATTCGCTAGATGTTCTCATTCCTAAATCATTCATTTTCAATAATAGTTCGCAGTATAGTTATTGAGATATTTTTAATTAATTCCAAATGCTGTGTCGAATTCTTCTTGGGATATCTGAAAGATGAAATATTTTCTTTGCGGATTATTTCACGCTATAATCTACATGTTTTTGCAGTAAATAATTTAGCTGAATTGATATTATTGAGAAAACAGAAGCCATATGATTCTATAGTAAACTCTGTAAACTAAAACTACCTTTTTCTTTTTCAATTTTTTCATCAATGCTATGTCTTTAGCCAGTTCGTCTATATCTTCTTGGGATAATTTTTTCCGTTTTTTCTTGACTGGTCCGGTCAGCGCTTTCTTTTCTTTCCGTTTATCGCGTCTATCCTTTTTATCTATTTTCTTTTTCTTGGCTTCTGACCATGGCTCGGTTTGTTTAGCGTTGCGTTTATGTTTTCCTGGCCAAACTCCTGTCTTACGAAATTCCTTCAAATTTTCTAATCTTTTTGTTTCGCGTTGTTTATCCTTGTAAGCAATCGAATTCAAGTCTATCTCTGGGTCTTTAAACGACGATGTATCATGTTTCTTAATTTCTGGCATTCGTGGCATTTTCAATAAACCAAATCCCATCGCAAGTTTTCCCAAATCAAGATCTTTCAATCTCAGTATAAGGCTGCATTCGTGTTTCTGATAGGATTGAATATATGATACAAATGCTCTGTTTGCTTTATCAAATATTAGTCTATCACTTTGCTGTACAGTTCTCATCGCTTTCAAACACTTCTCCACACTCTTAGGAGGCTTCAATTCAATTTTATCCAATTCCACCTTTTGATTTATCTTGATAAAATCTATGTACGCATCCTCTGACTCTAACAAAAATAACAGTGCGTTTCCTTCGTTACCAATTCTAGCCGTACGACCGCATCTGTAATATTTAATATACCGTTAATCTTATTCTGTCAAACTTTCGATGTTTATCTTGAAGAATTGAAATGATTGATTTAATGAATCTTCATTTAATACCTGTGCACAAAGCTGCTAGCATTTGATGGAGGATCGTATTGTAGAACCCAATCAACCTCCGGTATATCCACACCGCGAGCCATTACATCAGTACATAACAATAAAGCACTATCAGAGCTACGAAATTGTTCGAAGATTTTATACCGTTTATCTTTCATTTTTCCATGGAGAGAAAATATGTTTGCGGATTGAAAGAGCCTGGAAGCAAAATATTGATTATAAATTCATTATCATTTGTGACATACAGTTAGAGATGAGTTCAGGTTTTAGATATACGTAAAACAATGAATTTGGTAGCAGAGTGTATGATCTCACATCTTAAGAACGTGACTGAAGTAATCGACACAGGCGCATGTAGAAAAGAAGATCATGTACTTGAGATCAGTGCCTTTATCTTTGATGAAATTATACATGGTGGCGAGTTTATTCTCGGCGCTAACAATCGTGCAACTGTTACTCAGTGTCAAAGGGGTAGAAAAGCTTGCCCTTTCTTTAACGGCAACTAAAACTGGATTCCGTAAGCCAGCTCTTATGAGCTGCTGTAATTCCTTTGTTTGAGTCGCTGAGAACAATCCGGTTCTTCTTAGTCGGGGAAGAAAGCTTAAGATTGTATTTATAGTTGTAGTGAAACCTAGATCTAGCAGCCTGTCAGCTTCGTCCAGCACGAGTAATTCCTAAAAGTTAAATTCCAGTAAAAATACAATGAATTCCATGTCTTTTCTTTAACAATGTAGCCCGAAGATTGAAGTAATAATTCTTCTCCATATTCATCAACCTTGTTCTACATACCAAAGCTTTAACGCTCGATGCTAAATTAACATCTTTGCAATTTGATAAAAGATCTTCAAGCCTTCCGGGTGTAGCGACAATAATGTTAGCCCCGTCTTTAAGTTTCATCACATCTTCATCGACGGTTGTGCCACCGACAAGTAATATTTGTTTTAGATTTGGGATATGGATTAAAAAATTGGCCAATACTTCATTTATCTGCGTTGCCAATTCTCTCGTAGGTGATATAACGATGCTGCCTATTTCTAGCTTCTTCCAACCATCTTCACGTTTCTGAATTTCGTGCAGAAAGTCTCAATATCGAAAATTACCTTGTACGAATTATTGTATTCTGAGGAATCAAATTCTTACCTGCAACATCTCCAGCATTGGAATCAAGAATGCTAAAGTTTTACCACTACCGGTTACGGCTTCGGCTGCAACATCTTTTCCCTTTAACAACAATGGTATGCAAGCAGCCTGAAAAGAAAACACAGGTGGAAAACGTTGATATAGATATGACTTATTTTTTTGATTCCAAGTATTTGCAAAACTGACATTCGGAGTAGATTGTTTCTCAGAGGCAAATTTTGATTAGATTCTCATATCTTACCTGGATTGGTGTCATAGACAAGAAGTTCTGTTCCTTTAGTGTTTTTCTAACAGGTTCGCTCAAAGGAATTTCCAAGTCTTCCCATTTTTGAGTCTTCATTTTCGGAGGGTTAAATAATCGACATACATTACCCACGTGGAATTAGTTAGGTTGTGGGTTTAACCGAATGAGGTTATGTTCGTTGTTTACAGCTTTGGTTAGGATGCGATCGGGAAAAAAGAACAATATGATGCAGGGATTCCAATTGATTACAAATTATCAGTAATCAGTTCGTTACAATATTGTCGACATGATAGTAACAACAATTAGAAATAATCGAATTTTTTTGTTTCGCATGAAACTTCTATGCAGATATTATATCAATTTTAATGAAATTTTATTCCCACTTCTTTGAAAGAACAAATATTCTGCATGAGTTTCAAAACCGATCAAGCATCTTAAATATTTAAGACGATGGGATCCGGGTATAAGGTGAATGAATGACTAATCAACTAGAAGTTAACGAAATAAGAACACCACTTATAAGGCACAGGCAGTTTTTAATTTATTGATTTTATTATGATTTTTTTTTCTCTATTTCTTCGATATAAAATTTTTTTTTTTTATCTAATGATGCCACGCAGTGAACCATTTTTTTATTTTTTTTTTTATTTATTTATTTTTTTTATTTTTTTCTTCTTCCTTTATTATTTTTTTTATTTTTATTTTATAAACAATGATTATTCCTCTGTCTGTTTGTCTCTGTATCATATTATGTACACGACTAGGTGTATAGTTGTTCTGTTTCTTTGATATCTCTGTTATCACTAGCACAAGTGATTTCATCTTTCATTCGTCAATATTAAACGAAATTTCTGTTTACTCAATATGAAAACTACATTTCTTAACGGACGTATACATACATTACATACATTTTCATTCATACACAATTGAACATATTTTCATATCGTCCTATTTATCACAATAAGTATAGAAAATGCCGTATGTTTCACAGTACATACTGCAGAGATTCAGGAGGAGTTATATCATCTTTGCCGTCAACATTTTCTATACCTAAGGTTTTCTTTTATATGTATAATGTATTGTTTTTAAATAAACGTGTGTATATATAGAAGAGATTTTTTATCGATATATTAAAAATGTAAAATTGTGTTGAAGAATGACATTGTATAAATCGAACGGTTTACCACTTGTGCCAGAGAAATTTGAAGTATGATCTTAAGAATTTCTGTTTTTCTTTCTCTCTCTCTCTCTCTTGCTCTCTTTTTCTTAATATCACTTGAAGAATTATAATTATTATATCTCAAGCATGGGCCCCAGAAATAATATCTGGATATCCCGCCGTTTCGAAGTCTTTTCATAAAAAGTATTTAATAACAAAAATTAGCATTAACAAACTAAAGAGTTTGAGAAACTCTTAGCTTAGCCGCCTGACATTCGCCGACGTGCACAGCTGTCTAATATTATTAGAATATAGTAGATTCAATTTAGGTTTTAGGCTCCTCTTCAAGATTTATTAATATTCAGGCTCTTATTTTTTTTCTCTCACTTTATTATTTCACTCAAAGTTGCGGTCTTCGTCAGCCTAATCGCGAGCAGAAAAATATATCTCATCATTTTGTAAAATTTAGACTTTTATTCATCCATCTTTCCAGAAGATATTTCAAGTTAAAAGGCCGCCCCTCTTCTAACAAGTTGTTCAGAAATAATAATAATATTTTCATCATTCAAATGAATTCATATCAGGTTTTTCAAAGTTACAACTTCTGTCGGCACATATAATTTTCAGTTCTATATTGGACTTAATCGAGTAAAAAAAAGTTATATTTTGTATTTTTTTTTTTTATTATTCATATTATAATTAACGAAACTTTTGAAGAATTGTTTATATATTTTTTTTTTGTTTTGATTGTTTCAAATGAATATCATTGTTCGGCTCATTGACCAGCCTCCTAGAATGATATGCGGTGCAACATAAGGTCATTGGCGAGGCTAAAATTTCTCTAAATTTTTGCCACTCCTAATGTTCTTACATTGTCTATTTTTTTTCATTTTTTGACAACAGTTACATTAATTAATTACTTCCATAGTAACGTACGTCGGCTCTGTCTTTCGGTGCATAAAACATCTTAAAAAAAAAAAAAAAAAATGAAACTCTATTTACGATATAATGACTAATTTATTACCATAGAGTATCTAACGATTTGCATGATACGCGTATGACAATGTTATGTAGAGGGACGCGTTACGGGCCTTTCATAGAAATGTTCTTATTTCATATAGCCACCTTCATAACAGCGATTATTCATCCTCATTTAAATACAACAGGTCAAGTTTGCTGTTGCTATTGCCACAGAGTAGTGAGAGCAACGGAGAAAAATTAGTGTAGACTTAGTTTACGTTATTAGAGTTTGATTGTACGTCGAAAGATACAATCTTTAAAGACTTTACTAACAGGTTTCAGACTGTTCTTCAATTGACCAAAGTCTAAAAGAGTTTACATTTCACTTCACATTACTAATAATCAGTTTATCCTTAGTCATGGCGTGTGACAAACTCATATTCGTAAGTATGTAAGCAGTTATAAACAACCTTCTGATGATTAATGTAAACCTAACAGTTTTTACTATTTTTGAATTGAAATAATATTATGAAGCAAAAAAAAAGAAATAAGGAAAGACAGAAACAAATGATAATAATATAACAGTTAACACAAATGGCACGGACAGATCAAGACCCCGTGGCTTTGATAAGTCGATTTCTTGTTTCGTAGGCGATAATACAGCGCTATTATGAAGTTAACTCTTTAAATTTAAAACACTCAACATTTTCTCCTAGAATAACGATTCTCTCTTTATGTACTTGCGAAGCTACTGATTGTGTGGCAAAATAACAGGTATAGTAGTCTGAGTACCGGGTGGTGGTTGAGGAGGCAAATATTGCATGTGTTGTGGTGGTATCATGTGAGGTGGAATCAAAGGACACATAATAGGGTAGCTTGGCGCATGTCCTTGTGGCGGAGGTTGAGAATAGGCAGGCTGTGGTGTTCCGGGGGGATTATAAGCTCCTGGAGTATGTGGAGGATTAGGATTAGCAGGTGACGGTGTTTGGCTAGGTTGTTGTTGTGTTACATGTGGATGATGTGGATGTCCCATGTATTGTATTCCTTGTGGCTGCGGACCAGGAGACTCGTGGTGATGATGATACGGAGAACTCATGTGTGGGGGTGGAGGAGGAGCTTGAACCATTCGCACCATTTGTTGATAGGCAGGTTGACCAGGGTACGGAACTTGAAACGGAGGATGTAGAGGAGCTGGTGCCAATAATGGCTGTCCAGTCGCAGCTGCAACCTGCATCTGAGAGGCAATATCTGGACCACGGTGCTGCATCATTGGAACTGAAACATTTCGATTAGCGAGTTGAAATTGTTGATTAGAATTTGGTTTCGTTCAAAAGTTTAATTTATCATCAATGTGTATGATAAAAAACAGTGAAACTTGTACAGGTACATGTGATTGAAATATAGATACGAATTATCGAAACTAATAAGAGCACACTCTTGGATTTCAATTCTAAAAACCGGTTGCCGAATTCTTCCTATGTTCTTTTCTTTACTTATATTTTTTTTATTTAGGATATGATGTTTCGGTTTAATCCTTAGATATTTACTCACTGGGTGGATAAAGTTAAAAAGTGAAAAAAAGAAGTTAAATTAGGATTAGTGATATTTGCATGGCCAATGAATGAAATAAAACCCAGATGTACGGATGATGTAATGCACCCGTAGCATATATCTTGATAAAAACTATAATATATGTTAACTTCTGTATTCATAATATGACGTTCAACGTTCAGTTTCTGAATGATTACATATTTAATACGCGAATGTTGCATTCGATCTAACTTTCAACTATGACCTTGGTAATTCCAGTATATCAAATGACTAACAATGCAAGAATGTGGTATAAGTTTCGTCGACACGTTTGGTACCTAGGTATTGACCCTTCCGGAACCTAGCTGCAGACTGAGCTTGTGGTTGTGTGAATGCAGTGGGAGGTTGGCTAGTCATCACGTATGCCGTAGCAGGCATAACGACTGCTGTTTGCATAGTAGCACCTGTATACTGAGGTGTTTGCGGAGTATGTGGCCTGCTAGGTGTAGGAGTACTAGGCGAGCGCTGAAAAAACAACGAAGAATTCATATTACATCACATTATCAAAGTCTAAAGCAGTCAAGATTCCAATGAAATGCATATACATGCAATTAACTCACAGGTGTAAATGGTTTGGCATTGGGATTAAATTCTTTAGCGTTCGGATTCAAAGTAGATTTCTTAAACGCTGTTGTGATTTTTTCTACCGCAGGTTCCGGTTGCTGCATGGGAGGTGTAGTCTGTTGTTGAATCTGTTGTTGTTGTTGCGGAGGGCTAGTTGTACGGACAGGTTGTGGCCCTGGAGGTGGTTTACTAGTAACGATTGGTTCTTCCGTTGGTTGTTGATGTTGTGGTCGTGGTAATGAATGTTGCTGTTGTTGTTGCTGCTGTTGCTGTTGGGGTTGTGGTTGATGTTGTTGGTGCGGAGACTGAGAGTGAGATTGCTGATGAGTTTGCTGATGATGTTGTTGCTGGGCTGGTTGTTGTTGTATTGATTCCTGCTGATGTTTTCTAGACAGAGGCGGGGGCTCTTGGACAGGTGGTTCAGCGAGTTTAAATTCCGTCGCAAATTGCCTTAGTTCCGAGTGTTGCTCTTCTCTCCCCCGAGGAGTTGGTACCTTAATAAAACAAAGAGCCATTCAATGAATAAATCCTTGAATTCAATGATTGATATTATCCATAGAATATTTATATCATACTTTTCTGTGTTCTGATTTAGGGGGTGGTATTTCGCATCGTTGACCATCGACCGAGTTCTGCTGCTGTAGCGGTGAATGTTGTGGCTGCTGTTGTTGTTGATGTGGCAGTGAGATATTAGGTTGTGGAAAAGGTGCTGGCGGAGCTTTATCAGCCTGATAGACCTGCTGCCTCCCAGGTCTGTCGCGTTTTTCTGTATTTATTTTATTTTGCGAGGGTTGTTGCTGTTGTGATTGTTGTTGGGAAAAAGCCACTTGTTGGGTAATAGCTGGTACAACCTGTGGCTGAGGTTGGGCCTGTGGCATTACTGAAATGTGAAAAAATATAGTCACAATAATATATTTTTCCCAAAATTATTCTTACAAAGAATAAAAAAAAATAAAAGATACACCCGGCGTTTACCTTGAACACCAGCGACCGGCTGCAGAGGTTGTGTTGTGGGAGATGGAACAAACGGCGGCGGAGTATTATAAGTAACAACAACTGCACTTGGTGGTAGTCCCATGTTTATAGGAACCGGATGTGGAATTTGAGTATGGGGTGTTTGAATTCCCACTGGAATGTTTGTCGGTTGAGCAACGTTTACGCCAACCGCTGTCGGCGGTGGATGTGTATATACATTTTTGCTAGTTGCAGCTCCTGGAGAAGGAGGCGGCGGTGTAGAACGCATTAGTTTTCCTGCACTGCCATTTTTCCTTTTTGGTGGTGGCACATACTTTCCCTCGTTAGGCCTTACCTGAAAAATAGAATTAATTACAATTTCATCACTGCCAATGTTGTATGATAATTATGTGGCCAAGAATACCAAAACGATATACAAAACTAAGATCTGCTCAGCAAGATTGTCTTTTTTTGTATCTAAAAGACAGACAATATTTAAAAACAGATGGAGACGCAGGGATATAAAATTAGTTGAATAAAAACCAGTTAACAGTAATTTAATCTCACCACAGATGCGAATCTTTCCTCTTCGTCTCCATTTTCTAGATCTAATCTCGCTTTGTGATTGGGCTGAGCCTCGATTTCGTTTGCAATTTCTGCTGCCTTTTGTTCTTGGTCTTTGAATTCTTTGGTATCTTTGCGTTGCAGCTGTAGAGTGTAGCCGGCCAGGGAAGGTTCGAATGTCGATTGAACTCCATAGATTAGTTCATTTTTACGAAACATATCATTTGCGTCCCATCCGTTCTATAAAGAGTTAATAAACAGTTTGCTACAATGAAGTGATGTTCGATTACCAGAAGAGTATGAAAGCATGAAAATGACAATATCCTCACCTCTGCTCTATCTAATTCTAAATCGTCTCCGTTCATGGCAGACGGGGCCTCCCAAGGTTCCAATTCCTTTTCCCCAGTCATCCCGTTGAATTTGCTAATGGCAGTATCTGTTTGGAAAGTGTCCCTAATTGCATAATCCAAGTCCACGTCCTTGGCAGACATAGTGATAATATCTTGAGGTTTAAAAATCAATTTCTCTACTACACTGTCGACGATTATCTTTCCCCCGATGTCAATGCGATGTGCCATTTCTAATACGACATCAAACTGGCTTGAAAATGTACGGAATATACCCTCGTACACAGAGCCATTCTGAGTTTGAACCTGGGCATGAAATGTTCAACGTCTTCAATATCAGAATGCAGAAGATGTCTTATATAATGTGTTTTCTGAATCCCGGGTTAAACGAGCACATAACATTATCGAATAACTATCTAAACCACAACATGAAACATTTGATAAGTTATTCTGGGTATTAACAACGGAGAGAGACCGGAAGTGGAATGACTCAATGACTAAGTAAAGATAATCGTTAAAAAAAACATGATGAAAATTATATTCTTTTTTGTCAAGAATTTTTAACAGTTTTCTTATCAAACAAAGGAAGAAGATAAATGTATATCGCGGTATATTCTCACCTGTACAACGTTGCCGACATGGCTGGTTATGGCATGCATAAAATGGGCATTATTGTATACTCCTTCAGCAGCGATGGATCTTTCCGATGGGCCCCGAGCCCGCGGGGACCTAAGAGAGGAAATTAGAATGAAAATTATGTCCAATTCTTAGATGAAGTAAATTCATAATTTGATGGTATGTAGCTCGAGGTGACTTGCAGGTAAACAAAAACCTGGTACGATGTTATTATTATAAAATGAATAAGAATGCATAATTCATTTGTATATAAAATTTTGAAACTAGGTACGCTACGAGGTCAAAGGACTTTACCTAGTTTGGTTAGAGCGATTCTTTCTCTTGTTATTCATCCTGCTAGCCGACGATGGTTCTTCGTCAGTAGGTTGGTTCCTGCCGCCTGTGTGCTGGGCGCCTTCTCGTTTTCTTGTGGGGACCGGAATTTTGGCTAATTTATAGTATACAACTATACGTCGAAATATATAGCAGAAAGTATTGTCGAGGGGCGGGGGGAGGGGCGGGAGGGAAGGTAGGGGGGGTAGGGTGGGAGAGGAGAAAGGATAGGAAAAATAAGAGTTTGTAAAATTGAACCCCGCGCGTCTTTGCCAAAAGTTGTTTAAGGGTCGGAGGTTGACAACAGGCTGTTGCGTCGATGATATTTCTTAATGAAAACTCTTTCTTCTAGGTTATATTTAAATAGTTTTAATTCTTTTAGCTAGTTGTGATAAACCGGCGCGTATTTAATAGTCTAATTTGTATATTGATTATACGATGAGAAATACCGCGGTATGTATGTACGAAGGTGTTAAAGAATAAATCTAGGCGATAGAGAAATTGAGGATACCACGGTAACGACAAGCCGTGACGTAACTTCGATCTTCCTTAAAGCAGCCTGCACATTTGTAATTTAAGCAGATAGGCGATTATCTGCTCACGAGTATACCCTTGATACACGATTTCAACAATTATAACGCTATTTTTAATTAATTATATGGTAAACGGTAAAACTTAGCGCAAGTCGCCCGATCGCCCGATCCCGGTGACTGGTTCGACTCAGTCGCCGTCTGACGGAATTAAATGGAAAACCAAGCACGTCAACCCCGCAACTAACGTTCATACGTGGGATAAAGAGGAATTTTATCAATCCTACGCCAATGTTATATTGATCGAAACGCGGGAGAAATCAATATCAAGTTAAAACTTGGACGAAACTGGCGCATGGCACATGACCCTAAACTCTGAAATCTCAACTCCCTTGTCCTCTACTCAGTTCAATACCTCCGAGAAAAATCCTTCCTGAAAGGATATTCTAATACTATTCTCGTAAACTGTCTATCGTTTGTTGGATATAATAAATCAGGACAATCATGTCTGGTAGTAAGTGCGTCAAACCACCAAGGAAAGCTTACACAAAAGAACCGCATGAAATGAGTCATGCCGAAAAGCTTAGGCTCATCGATGACGATTTGAATTCATTTTATAAGTAAGCCTTTTATCCAATACAATAATTTTCCTTGTAATATAATATAAGTCTGAGAACTGATTCACGGACGTTTAAACACCGCGCAAACAATGATGTATCGCCCTCAAGTTTCTTTCAAAAAATTCATTTATATATAGAACTATGAATAAATTACATTCCTCAACAATGAAAGACGTAAGTATTAACTGGCGAATATTCTATCTCAAATTTTGTCTTTCGATTTCTCAAACTTTTAATCATCAATTGAAAATTCATACCTCCAGTAGAGAAGCGCCGGAAAAAGAAAAATTCACATAGCCTGAAGTGCCTCTCTAATAAAAATGATCAGAATTTCGTAAAATTCCTGAAGTTTCCCTTGATTTGAAATAATGGTATAAAAATTTTCTCTCATACCTAATTTTTGCTCAATCTTTGTTTTGTTTTTCTTACCGCTAAGGTATTGTCAGCAAGCTGGCTTCACCGAAGAAGAGATGGACATAATTTGCCAGCCGTTAGTAGCAGCCATGCGTCGGTCATGGTTGCAGCTTGCTTTCCGAGCTGCATTGGTTCTGATTGTAGTTGGAACTATAGCATGTCTTGCAGCCCAGCTGGATTTTGTTGGAACTCATTTTTCGGCTATAGGTCGTTTGTTACTGATCAAGATATTGCCGATTTGGAACTGGCAGCCTCTATATTACGAGAATTGCATGATCAACAACCCGTTTTACAACGACTATACCATCACTGAAGAGGATTGTGTGGTAAAAAGAATGGCTGATGAAAAGAGGCGAATTTTCATGCTGAAGGAAGTCTGAAAAGTTTTCAAATTCAATTTCAATAAAAAATTTCTCTTCCGTTACAGACCTGCGAGGCTTTAGAAACCATCGATCGATTGTCTGATGTTAGATATCGACAACTTGTTGATAATTATCTGAGCCGAGATGCTCCTGCGATTATAACAGATGCTATGGATTCCTGGCCGGTTATGAACACAGATTATTTCTGGTTCGATAACATTACTCACGTAAGTTGTTGGGACTGATCACCATAGTAATTTCAGATTTGCCGAAAAAATGAACATTTTTTTATTGCAGCTGAGAATATTCGCGCACAATATCGTTGAAAGATTATTCGTTTTACATTTTTACGGTTTATAATTATTCGACTAGGTCAGGAGGATAAATATACTGTAAAAATGATTTTTTATGACCAAAGATTGAGTTAAATTGATCGACGTCTTAGAATTCATTTCTTTTATCTTGCAGAGTCTGATAATAGATATTGGCCCATAGTATAGTTTGCAAGGTAAAGATTGGTTGGTAAATTTAATCTCTGAACAAGTTCGTGTGTTTTCTTTGAATTTTCGTAAAACAGGCTAGACTGGTGTACGCCCCGATTATACATCGAACTCCTAAATTGTAAGCAAATGGCTTTGTATTACAGCTTTATTTGGAAAATGAACGTCTAATGGAAACAGTCCCCTGCGCATTGACCTCAAATCTTCGTACAGGTTCCTCTGACCTAGCAGCTTTTCTACGCAGAGTACACTCGCCAGAAGTAGCCAAGTGGTTTGTCCATTGGCAAAATTGCGACATTAACGCTGTCAAAGTACTTCGTAAATATTATCAACGACCATATTTTCTATCGAGTACAGTATCTCCGGCACATTTCAACTGGGTCCTTATGTCCTCCGACTATAATAGTCCTAGTTATAAAAAGGTTGAGTTGGATTCTGGCTTGATCGCTCTCGCTCAATTGAGAGGGGCTACGCAGCTAAGATTAACCCCAATCAATCCATGCAACAGTTCGTGCCCGGAATTAGTTGCTGATCTTCATCAGGGTGAGATGTGTGAGTATTTGTTCTTTATGCAAGTCTGTGTATAAATTTCAAATGAAAATACAGAGTGTATCGAAGTAGTTTGTGAAAGATATAAATCAGATCTAGCTATCCATAAAACGAATTCTTTATGAATAAATATTTCATTCTTGGATTGATTTGTCATTCTGATATAAATAAATAGTTTTGTGCAAAATTTATAAGATTTAAATTGAAATTTTTTTAGTAATCGTTGTTTGAATTATGAATTTCAGTGGTGTTTACCAATGTTATGTGGACGTTAGAATATGCCCCGATGCGAGGGCTGGACAACATAGCAATTCTTACAGAAACTGTGTGGGAAGATGACATGTAAAATAATTCTGCGATATTAGAAATTGACAAATTATTCAAATGAGTAATGATATACCGTATGATATGTAATACCGTATTAGTATGAAAACAATTTAGTTATTTATTTATTAACTGAATTATCTGTATCACGTAAAAATAAAAAATCTTGATCCCATCAAGAATTAAACGTTGACTCTTGTGATTTCCGAAATTCAATCTACTTATTATTAATAATGCTAGTATGGTTGAATGAATTAGTATAATCAAAACAAATTGAGAAGTAATAAATTACTTACATATCAAAGTAAAAGTAAATATTTAAATAATATAATAATAAGATGAGTACGAATGGGGTGGAAAATCTGAAGCAATGTTTATAATTTACAACACCTATGTAGGTCTAGGATGAACTCAGGATAAACTTTACAACATATAGTAACTTATTTTATTATTGTTTGATCGTATTTTCAGTTTTTCTTTGTAACTCAACTCTCGCTTAATATACATTCTAGATCAATCATAGCAAAGATTGCAAATGAACAGAAATCTTATTGTATTGTCCTTTGCCATTGTTTTTTTTTTTTTCGTTTTTTTTTCTTCAATTCAAACGAAAGTATATATATATAGAGATATATATATATATAATTCAGATTGTGCTATTAGAAGTAATTCTTGTTTATGAATTTACAATGAAATAGGACGACGCTAATAATTTGACGAATAAAATTCTAGAGGACTAAAAGGGATACATGTTTGATATAGTGCAGCTAATCAATTTTGAATATATATAGGGGTAATTTTCGACTTGTTTGATTATAAATAATTTTATACTATTATTTGAACAAAGCTCAGATTAAGAAAGTGGAATATAATATGATTGATTAATTGCACTTTATCGAGTTACTTTTGTCCTGTAACATATTACAATATTTTTTCATTCTCAACAATTTTATATCTTTTATATGAATAAAAAATTCAATATTAATATATGATGCGAATATCATTGGAAACTTCGATAAAATTTATGTTTCTCAAAACTGATACTGCAAACATAAGCATGATATATGTATAAGGTGTCACGTCGTAAGTAACAACAAACAAGTTTCTTTTATTAAGTTATTGTTTATCATAACATTATATTTTTGTGATTTTTGTTTCACTTTTCATTTGGCTAACAAGGATTCAATTATTATTATTTTTTTTTTTTTGATCCATAGAAAACTAAGCGCAAGGTCAAATATCAAACATAGCTGGCGTTGGCATGCTCGTTAAAATCAAATAGTCCTACAGCTTTTTTTTTTTCTTTTTTTTTTCCTATAGTTTTTAGTGTTAATACTAGAGAATGTTAACTAATATTACGTATTCGAATCCTAAAGAGAATCTAAAGTTCGTAGGTTGTAGTTTTAGAAGAAACCTATGATATGAATCGTACTTCTCTTAACAAATGAACGTAAAAATTATCATTGGACGTTGCATTCAATTCTGACACACAATTTTTTTCTATCATTAAATTAAGCACCTATTTCTTTCAATTAGAATGTTTCAAGAGTCAGCAAATAATAGTCTAGATCTCTTCTCACCATTGTCATTAAATACTTTACAATGCACGAGCCAATGAATATCGATACTAAGTTCAGTGAGAATCAGAAATCTGGATCGTTGAAATTGGAATATAGATAAATTATTGGCTGTATAAGAGTGTCTGATTTCAAAAGAACTCGAATTTCAAAAAACTTAAATTTCATCAGCGCGATATTTTGATTGAACGCATAAGATCAGTTTCGCCTGAAAATAGTGGTTCTATCGAATTTTGAATGGATGTACAAATTGATTGGACAGGTATACAGTGGTATATTTACCCGATTATCTGATTCGACTAAATTTAGCATTTGTATAATACTTTTTCTGAAGGAATTATCGACCTATTGTGAGATCAGTACTATCCCCATGAATACTAATTTGATAATGCACCGCTCTTTATGAACTTGGTACTCTGGTCCTTGCTCGAATAAGACCAGCTAATAATATAAACAAAGAGATATTCCACCTATGTATTCACACTAAAAACACGTTTTTCCATGTCAAAGTTCGGATCAGACCACCGGGGAAGATGTGGTCTCAATCTTTAATTAGAGTAGTGGCAAACTGAAATCCTTGGGGGGATATCAAACCTTTGCGTTGCTTTATCTGACTGTAACTGATTTTTATAGAGAAGAAATGTTTTATTATTGAGGATATAATTAATCCTTTATGAAATCTAGCTGATATCACAGTGCAGAGCAAAGATAGGTTTTTATATATCAAGGCAAAAAAAAAAAATATCTTCATACTTTGTCACTACTCTATTTTTGACGAGATAAATTCTTCCGAGCACATCGCGCCACGTGCATATAGCGGTCAATCCATGGATCTAGAACCGTCAATAATTGATAGTATAATAATCGTTTTAGATATAATTAATAATAACATTATAATATTACATTACAAGTTAACTTCATTCTCGTCTCCTTTATAATTCTTTCACTTTTTTTTTCATATTTTTTTTTGCATTTTTTTTTTTGTTTCTTTTTGGCAAAAAAAATAAATAAAAATCGGATACTTTGTACAAAATACACACAAGTAGCGATGTAACAACAATTTGCGATAGTTAAATATAATATATGTATATTATTATGTATATATGCACGTGTAATCGTTTCCATTATTTTATTTTCTTATTTTTTTTTCTTATAACATTATTATTTTACTGATCAGTATAATAATAACATTATTTACTTCTCATTAATTATAATATAATTGGTATGCATTTTTTTTTCAATTTTTATTATTTTTATTTTTATCTTTACTGTTTTTTTTTTTTTTTGGTATTGATCATTAATTGATTTAATTTAATAGCTGGCGAATTGTGGATGGATATATAAATGTCTCCTATCCACAGAACTGCTGAATGCGACAGCAAGCTAATTCTGTTACCAGTGGTAGTACATAAAAAGGTTTCTAGTCAGAAAATTTAGCATCTTAATAAATAAATCAACTGAAATTATCCATAAAATATCAAAACTTATATTACACTTGCATATAAGCGTAGATAGTAGCTCAGATATTTTATAGCTAATAAGATTTAATTAGAATTATAAAGGAATACTCTTAATGCCCGACAATAAGATGTCACTTTTGAAGTACAATCTATGAACTTGTACAGGAATTGCATATCGACAAGAAATTACTTATTTTCTCTTTTTTTTTCTGTATTTTTTTTCTGATTTCTATCAGTATTCAGAATCTCTAAAATTTATTTAACAAGATTCAAGATTTTCGAAGAGCTAGGGACCATTTTCCTGCAGTCGCACTGTATTTATTATTTATAATTACTTAATAAATTAATTATTAATTTCATTATTTATAGATATGATTATTGTTTGTGTCAGAGTGAGGCATCTCAAGGCACGCCCACCCCCGCGCGACTTCGGACAATGCATTAGTCCATCTTTCTACACCTATCCTATCCCAAACGACTTAAGCGCCGGCCCATTTGCCAATTCCATTTTCATTCAATTTCATTTTATTTATCACTTTAATTTATCGCTCTGCGAACAATGCTAAAAAAATTCTAAGCCCCTGCTCCTTCTAGTCCATCACGATGAGAAAAAAAAAATATAACTCGAGGCTACCTTAAATTGTATAGAAGCATTTATAACTTCAAACGACTGATTATGAATAACATAAATGATGAGAGTGAATTAAATTAGTTCACTAAATTAGACGTATTGAATTGCGTTACTCTCGTGTCCTTTTGCAAGGTTTATTCGATTGAAATTGATGAATTTGTCATGGAATCATAGTCGAAGTTGTTTACTGGAAAATGCGAGTGCAGTGGTAAAATTTCGATGATACATAATATATTATACAGAGAACGAGGAAATCAGTGGAACAGTTTAACGTTTTCACTCAAACATGGTGATAATTATTTGCTACCTCAACACAACAAGCCACGCATTCCGAAAGACTATATTAAACGTGCGCACTGTTCACATTGAAATTAAAACTACCTCAAAACTACCTACCATCTCACTGATAAATAGGAACTTACCAAATCATCACTAATGAACTTCCCGAATTATTTGGACCTCGAGTTTAAAGGTTGTGCATTTTCGTTTTATCTTTCTTTTCTTCTTTGTCAAGATAAATGAAAAAGAAATATGATATACTAATTTAAAGAATGTACATGTTCGTGATAATTCTGAATGCCTAATTTTGCAATGCCAACCAGTGCTGTTCGAGTATGCATGTATATGTAGATTGATTATTGACTGGTGAAAGAGATATTATATTATAATGAAAGATGAAAGAGTTTTTATATCGCAGAAACGTAACGGAACTCAGAAGAAGTGGGTAGTTTTTGAGGGCGATAACTGCTTTTATTTAATAACTACTTCTTCAAGGACCAATCAATCAATTTCATCAAAGATCCTAATGCTATATTACAATTTCTTTGAGTGAGAGGACATAGTGGTCCGAGCCAGGTGACACAGCCAGCGTCGTAATGTAAATATGAAACTAAATAAAGCTAATAAAAACTTCTAGTTCACTTCCCCAGCCCAAATTTCATGAAGATAAGTTCCTTGCCTTTCGACAGAATATCTCCACCAGCACTAGCCCCTGCCATTTCAGTGAATTTCTGCATCAGGTTTGGTCCAGCAGCTGGGGCTGGTTGTTGAGCTTGAGCATCAGCCTGGGTCTTACTTTGGGCGGTAGGTATAACTGTTGGTATACCTCGCATGGGTTTGCTAGCGCCTTGAGGTCCCGAGAGCGACGAGCTCTGATTCTGTTGTGAATACTGTTGGTTCGGTTGGCCGTATCCCTGATTTTGTTGATATCCTTGATTTGGTTGTGGAAACTGTTGGTTCTGCGGATTGAAGTTTTGGTTCTGTTGACTATACCCTTGATTTGGCTGTTGATAGCCTTGACTTTGTTGATTGTAGCCTTGATTTTGTTGATTTTGTTGAGAATACTGTTGGCTGGGTCCTTGTTGCTGCTGCTGTTGCTGCTGCTGCTGTTGTTGTTGGTGTTGTTGTTGCTGCGTTGGGTATTCAGTTTGCTGTAAATGCGGTGGCGGACCTTGGAGAACCCCCGCCGTATTACTACCAGCGCCCCGATTGACCACGCCTCTCCCCCTCCCCTGAAAAGAAATTTTTGAAAAATATTTTAGTATCTTCAAATACGGAATACATTCTTTCATTGCTTGAAATACATTGCGATTTGTTATTGCGCAGTTTAATCTATTCAAACTAAACTTGGACACGCTACTTGCATACAAAATATTAGCTACAACGTAACGAATCAATAATTTTCTTTGCACAGTATATATACAAGGGGATATTTTCTACCATCGTATCATTGTTAATACGGCCGTATAATCTTAGATTGTAGAGAATGAATAATATACATAGAATAATTGAACCATTTATTATATTCTTTCATGAGGTATAGTTATAATTTGGCGCACCATCTTTGAATGATCTAATTAGCTGCATTGTTAGTTTCATTGTTTCATAAGAACTAGTAGCGTGCTTAGACAGAGAGACAAACAGCCCAGTAGCAGGTTTGCAGCAATTCACATTAGTTATTTGCAGATACTCGATAATTATCTCATAACTGAAAATAAGAGAAGCTATATGAAAGACACAGATTGCTAAATGTCTTATACTATCTCATCCTATTCATTGTTCGTTTCTCTTTCAATGGATTCATCTAAAGATGCGAACAGTCAAGATATTAAGCTTCAACCATATCTTAGCTAACGTTCTACTGTACCACACAGAAGCACACTCCAAAAACAAATTTCACAAGGCTGCAGAGCTGTGTGACCAACATCGGATGCAACATGCCTAGACAGTCAAGAGTGTACGTAACAGTTGATACATGTCATGAATTATTTTATTCTGTATCAAGGTGTTAGAAATTTTTTTAAATAATCGAATATATACTCGATATTTGTAATTTTCAATTCGTTCATTCTTGACTCGAGAATTTGATGCTTTAGCACAACTCCGTACGACTTCCATCGGAATTTTTAATCCATCTACAAATACTGTTTCGAATTATACGATGACTAAAGACTGGCACCTAATGATTGAAAAAATGCCAATGGCGTGTCGATTCAGAGATATATTATCCCCTCTTTATTTCCTACTGAACACAGCAAGGCTTTATAAATTGAAATGATAGTTTGACGCCATCCATAGTAACAAGGAATCAAGCTTCTTTGAGAGAATGTAATCGGGTAGGAAACGCTGCATTATTACCACAAAGTAAATACAAGCTCATGTAATTTGCATATTATGCTTATGATTTGGTCCCACACCATGACAATAATTTGTCATTCGCTTAGGGGTAGCGTGCACTCACCTGCTGCTGAAGGTGGGGCGGGACGGATCCCTGGCCCACCTGATGGGCATGGGAGCCCATGACACCCCCAGGGGGTGGGTGATTAGGTCCGTGCTGATTAGACGTGGTAACAGTCGTGTAGCTGTGGTTGTTCGCTTGTTGATAGGCTAGATGCGGTGGTGGATTGTTTTGTTGTTGTTGGTTGTTCATTAGTGGTGGTTGTTGTTGTTGTTGTTGTCTAGAGTCTAAGTGACAGACAGGGACAGACACAGGCACAATGCAGGCAGACGCATCTAGCAACAGAGAAGAGAACAGAGTCGTGTTGTCATTTTTGGCGCAAACTTCAAAGTAACTATACCATACCATTCACGATTTTGATATTATTTACAACAACTGAGGATACTTATACTTTTATGAATTGATTATATCGACTGCCTTATTAACATGAACTCTCTCTCAGACATTAACTCAACCATCAGTCTCAATCAAAATATGATTCAAGTCTTCCTAGTGATTATGAATGTGTGATAGTCGAATGGTGAAGTACCTGATCACATTTATACTCCGGAAAACAACCCCCTATCATATTTGATACTTGCATAAGAGTTCGCGGATTATGCGCTTCCTAACAATAATTCGCATGTCTATGACTATATTCCAAAGAACTCCTAATAATCAGATACTTCAGGCAATTTGCGTCTAATTATGTTGGTTCTAATATTTGCTCCGCCATTTGATTTGATAAGCAGATAGGATAATTGCTTGACTTTATTTATTGCTTGTGATAAAATTGCAATCGAATGAAATAGGATATGTAAAAATCTTAACTCTTCCGTGCTACCTAATGACATACCGAAATATCGAAATTGGTAATATACTTGGATACATGATCTTTGACTATATGATTTTATTTCACGAAATGTGTTAAGCAACGCAGCTTTAATGGTACTGAATAGCTAATCCGGATTCTTTCAGAAAAACTATTGTTTAGAAATGACAATTTTCTCATATTTTAATCCATCAATGACTCTATTCGATAAATCGACTTTTAAAAGATGTTTGCTCAGTCAATTGAAAGCAAGTTTTCTTGATTGCACGATATTAGAAGTTCAATTTTATATCTTCATGATTTGAGTTCTGAATTAATACATGATTGAATGCTGTAGATTCCAAAATCTTTGAGTTAAAACTGGTATTTCCATTAGAATTTTACTGCTTTGTTTTTGAATATCAAATTTTCTACATGATTTTATAGTTCTGGATGAATTATAACTTTTCAATCGTTTCTAATGTATACTGGATGTTTAGAGATCAATATGGGTAAATATGTGGGCAAGAGTACACCTCTGCGGTATAAATCGGAAGGGTTTGCTGTCAATTGGATAAAAGTGTGACGTTGCTAATAAAGTTGGATTAGATAATCGTAAAGTATGGGAGTTATGCGAAAAATGGTAATAACTAAATGATATGATGGCACCAGCATGACAACACGACACGAACGACAATCATGTGACACGACGACCACTGACCAGTCCAGGCACACAGACAGATCATGTTAATACGACATGATCGTAATAATCAATCAATAAATAAATAAATATAATACGATGTATCTATATAGATATATATTTATATATATCTGCGAAGTGGAATATATAAATATATATTTGAATATATAGACATAGAGAGTAGGACAGATATAGAGAAGTGATAGAGCTGAATAGAGCCCGGAGAGAAAATACATAGTATATAAGAGAACACATTGAAAGCAGCATAGTGTTTTTGCATTTGTCATGTGTTTGTATATCAGCACGTGTCTAGCAGCATTTAGGAGATTTGATAATCCATATATTATACTGATTCAAGTGTACATTGTGAGTATTTATCATTTACACTGCAAAGTGAGATATTTCATTGGTACATCTCATCTTAATTTAAATAATCTTAATATACTTTAGAGCGTCTTGTAATTAACGTGACACTTTTACTTCGTTTATTATGTAAACGCATCGTAGCTCTCTTTATTATATGACTCACTCTTTATTTTATCCTTTCCTCAGACAAATCATATGTAACACTCAATTATTGTGTTTTTTTTTTTTTTTTAATACAGGCTTAAGTCGATGATTTATGTGTTCATAAGCTGCTCTTTGATATTTTATTTCTTTTATTTTCTCTCGTGGTTGTTCTTGATCATGCTCAGATTATATATTCATAATGAGAGAACATAATTCGTCAGACAAGAATACCATTAAGCATCAATTATTTGAGGCAAAGAAGAGAATGGGACAGAATCTAAATTTCTAATAAAAATCTTCCCTATAATCATTTTCTTAAATACTTCGAGCCCAAAACTTTGACATATTGATGAAAATTCACACGAAATCAAATCTCATCAATTTATTTATAATATTTTTTTTTAACTTTGTGTACATCAAGTGCAATTCGTTACTGCAATTCTTTTGTGTACACGTGTATATATATATATATATATATATATATATATAGTGGACACATACTGAGCACGCAGAGATTGCAGGGCAAGCAGTAGTATAGTTTCTCTACGACATCGGTACATCACCCAACATCAATTAGTATTTAATTAATTAATTATTTAATCTAAAGTGTATTATATTAAAATATTCATAACTGGCCCATGAGTGGAATGAAATATCCAAATTCGCTATATCTACATACTCAATCAATGACTGTAACCCAAGCTCTTTGATTATTTATTCAATTGAAACCAGTTGTAAATATTAATGGCGTGAACTTTATGCTTGCGTTATTTCATAATTAAATAAGTAACACTCAAGTTAATATTAAGTTTGATAATAATTAATATAATGGTACACGCTGACCGTATGTTTTCTCGTGACCCTCCTGCCTGTCGTCTGGCACATCAAGTCTCGTGTCTTGTGTTGCTTGCTGTACCTATTCTCCGTTTACGCTATCTTTCAAATCTCTAGACCGATTTCCTTGATTTTATAAGCCGAATGATTATATCGCGCGCACCATTTTCCTCTCGTTAGTTAAAAAAAGATATTATATAAGAGTTTGAAGAAAAAAATAAATAAAACAAGTGCTGATACTCAGTCAGCCTAAACGGAGATAGTCACACATTATAGCGTCCGGTGTTGAAAATAGAAATGAAGGAAAGTAATCCTCAATCTTACCTTTCGGACGCCGATGGCCAGGCGGAGGAGGTTCCCTAGGGGGAGGCGGAGGGCCTCGTGCGCCTGGGCCTTGACCTGGCCCAGGGTTCCTTCTGCTTCCTGGAGGCTGCTGACCTTGGCCTTGATTTTGCCCTTGGCCAGGAGCTTCGGTAAGAAAATTACTAGGGACTAGTCCCCGCACTCCGTCCAACTCTCCCATGTAGAATCCATCGTCATCCATTTCTCCGTAGACATAGATCTCGTTTCCAGTTTGAAAGCTCAACTCGACTTGCTGGTGATGGAAAAATATTAGTCAACAGATTTCTATGGTGGAAACAAAAAACACCGAATCCAGGATCAATTTCAGTCGATATTTTACCTCCGCGTCAACATTAGGCGAAAGTTCTTGTGGATCATAGTCGTACAGAGCAATCATCTTCTTCACAGGCATACTGGCGTATATATCACCCCATCTATCTCCTTGGCCACTACCTTGACCACCCCGCCGATTAGCAACTCCTTGATTCGGACCTTGATCCTTCAATTCTTCAACCATATTATGAGGCACGAAACCTCTCCGGCCTCTGCACTCACCCCAATAGAATCCATCGCCATCTTTTTCCCCATGTACCTTTAAAAAAACATCCAGAATCGTGGGTTCGGTTAGTTTATCGATGGTCAATGAACAACCCACTACACAGTGAATAAATAAGCAATATAGATGATAGATTTTCAGAGGGTGTAGGATCAATAATCATTAAGTCAAGATGGCGACAATAGGAAAGCAGCACGTTTTATTTGCAATTGTAGCTCCTACTATTTTTGTTAAATTCTGCGTGTTTTAAAGCCCACTATTTATTTTAATTTTAATTTTATATATATTTTATTGTATGTTTGACAACATTACCATTATTTATTTTATAATGAAGCACGACAAGGATTATTTATATTGGACCATGTCGAGAGTACAATTATGAGCCTGAGGAAGTGTGAATAATTACACGAGACGTCGCGAATAATACAAATATTGACTTAATGATTATTGATCCTACACCCTCTGAAAATCTATCATCTATATTTATCACGAGGATCTCGACCTGAACTAAATAAGCAATAATTCATGCGACTAAAACCTTGATAGTGTCACCCTCGTTGAACGGCAACTCTTCCTCGCAAGCATCAGGGTTTGGCGACATTGTAGTAGGATCGTAGTCAAACAGAGCCACAAACCACCTCGTCCGTTTGTTCACTTGTTGAGCTCCACCGGGCGCATGATGGGGCCCACCAGCACCTCCGCCTTGTGCTTGACTTGCTCCACGGCCACCACGATACACCGGACCTCTTCCTCTCTGGTTAGCAACTAAATGGAGAGGGACATGTAATAACGTGTATTTGGTATCGAATGGAATGTGTGAATTATATTGAACTCTTCTAGTCATGAATGAGGATTCGTATGGAGTTTCTGGAAAATAAGAAGTTAGAAATATACCCGATTGATCGTAGTATGGATCCTGAGGCCTAGGGCCTCCGGCCGGTCTACCACCTCTATGAGTAGGTCCAGCTGGCATTCCTGGATTATTGTACCGATGATGGGCATGATGCGAAGGCATGTTTCTCTGTCTTCTGGATGGATCTTCTTCCTCGCTGTAATTGGCTTCACTAGCCGAATCCTTAGTGATTTCTGGAACGCCTGAGAATGAATAATCATGCAAAAATATCCATCAAACTTCAGGGGTATTTAGATTTGAAAGGAATTTAATAATAAGGAAAATTCAACTGCAAAATGAAGGTTTGATCTTAAATACCATTTTTGCCATACATAGTGATACATTATTCGTGTAAAGACCTCAGAGAAACGTGATAGCAAAGGGATTTGAACGATAAAAAGGATTTTACCTATCTGAGGTATGCTTTGGCCCGGATATATTTCTTTATCTGATAGATTTTCATCAGTCTCTATAACAACTTGGCCATGAGCATCAACTCTGGTAGCGTGCCGCCTCATATGCGGAGGCACAGGGGCACTCGGATATCTTTGATTCATATTTCCAACTCTGCGATTAGGATCATCCTGGTTAGATATTTGTTGTTGGTTAATATCGGGCCCGTGAGAACCATGCAGATGTGGACCTCCTCTTAGAACGCTGCATGGAATAGCAGTGGCGCAACTATCACCAGACTGACTTTCCCTACTCTTAGTTCTCACTGTTACATGTTTAGGGTTCAGACCCATCAATTTATGTATGTCAATCAGAGCATGATCTCCAGTCGGGCTGTCAACGTCCGTTACTTTTTTACCATCCGCGTAAACCGCATAACCGGTGACGGCCGAACCGTTTAGGGCAACAGGCTGCCAGGTCACTAGCAAAGTGCCGTCCTGCGGTCCTGCCTCCACCTTTGAGAAAATTACAATTAATATTCACGATTCGAAGAGAACAATTGGGACCCTAGATATCAGAGATTCGAATTTGTTCATTTCTTGGACGATGTTTCATCCGATTGTATTTAAACTAACTATTGAAAACACTGGAATAAGGTTCATTGATGCTCTTCTGTTATTACCTTACCTGTATATCGACCGGAGGATCTGGCAGACCCTTGGGCAAAGTCTTAAAGTGGACGTGACAGGCCAATGCGTTAGCCGATTGGGTGTTTTGGTCTTCGAAGTGAGTAGCCCTCAAGTTTTTGGCTTTAACTGTCACTCTGTATATCGTGGATGGAGCCAGGCCAGTTATTGTATGACGGTATACTCCTGGCTTAACAGTTCTGACTTCGACATTATTCACGCAGACAACATGCTGATGATTGCTGTTACTTGGTAGCCAAGAAATAACTGCACTAGTCGCAGTGACGTTTGATGCCTTGACTGCGGTAGGTCCCATTGTAACATCTTTACCGATTACCATGGTGCATGCAGCGTCGCGTGAAGTCCGTCGAGAGTGCGTTACGGATCGAACACTTATTCTGTGAGGCTGTGTAAATGGAAAATGATTATTTCATTTGTTTAAACAGGATAGAAAGGAGGTGAAACTGGCTTCAAATCTTTCGGAATATTAATATTTACAATAGGAAAGCATTTGCCTTAAGTCCAACTGACGTGTTGGTATAGTAGAAGCTTCTGAATAATGAGAGAAAATGTCTAACTATTCGATTAACAAGTAAGCACATGCGTTATTCCATGTAAGCAAATTCGTCAGAGTTATTTTTAAGAAAATCACTTTTTCCTATCTCCTGTAAAATTCATACATGAATATCTTTTGTTCCATTAGATAATTTCAAAGGTTTTCTGTATTACTATTTATAAACTTGAATGGCTATTTATGTTTTTTATTTTCAGGAAACACTGACCCTTGTGGAATCAACTCCCTCTACCAGGGCTCTGGTTCTCTCTGTTGCTTTGACGGTGACCTTAAGGACCCCATCTACGTAGACATGGTAGGACTCGAGATGATGGGAATTTTCTTGCGGTGCTGTCCAGCCAATCAGCACACTCTTGTTCAGTTGACGTTCAAGGGTGAGATGCTGGGGCGCCGGTACTAGGTCCGAAAACAGGTAGACTTCTTCAGGGGGAAAAACACAAGACAACCCTAGCTGTAGGTACTCTCTCTCTCAGCGAGCCCAACCCCATTAAATATTGTAATTCATACAATCAACAGCCAAACACTGTTCGTTCCATTCAGATAATCAAATATAGCTGTTGTTGCGATGCTGCTTAATAGAGAGTATCGTCAAATAATTTATCGTCGAAGTAACTGTCCAGTCAATATTTCCCATTGTCCTCATTATTGTTGTCTATGCTAAGATACTAGCACTGTCTTAGTTTATCGCTTCACCGCAAGCAGCTAATAATAACAATTTCTTACTTTGCCTATAGCTCGGATTAATTACAGCAACAAATCGTATAGAAAACTAAGAATTACCGTTTTCAATAATAATACAGCCTACAAATATTTGGATTGTGTGTTTGAGTGAAAATAATCGTATATTATACAATGATGTTTATCTGAATTGAATAAACAGAGAAATGAATGGTTTTTGAAGAAATTAAAAAAACAGTTTAGCGTGCAACATGCACACTCTAGTTTACTTCACTATTTATATTGTTGTTATATTATTGATTTCACAGTTGAACGACTTTGACTACAAACAAACTTGTATACTAGGACAGATTGACTAAATTTTTATTTCTTTACCAACAGATGAATCCAAGTTCTTATTTATTCCATCATTGCCATTTGATTGATAAATGCTGATAGATTGAAGAACGTAAATAGAAAATAATGTGTGTTGTAATTGATTGCAGTATGAAATTTCGACATTTCTAATGTGTTTTAATAAAGTGAAAAAATGTATAGTTTGAATCCATTGGAAAAATTGTTGCATTTTAAACTTCTAATCTAAGATACAGCAGTTCTAGTGATATTATATTACCATTTAACAAGTAAACACATAATTCAAAGTACATGCAAACTATGAATACTGACCTGGTGGTTCTTGTTCATCCTCGTCAGCAAGATTGTCCAACTCTGCATAGGCGGATAATTCTGCTTGTCGATTCCGATTCCCCTCTTCCAGCGCTGCTAACTCCAGGTCAATGTCCTGCAGGTAACACTGTGATCCCATTCATTATTATACATTCAAATATCAGCATGAATATAAAGACAAGATATTAGAATAATAGAATGTAAACAGTTACTATTTATATACAAGTCTATCACCAACTCTACGATTACTCGATACTACCAAATAGTTTTTCAATCGAAAAAGTATAAATGCATGCAGTAATTACGCAATACCGTTTTCTGCTGAATCTGTACTAAATCAAAATATGAATATAATTAACTAGTTTTTCTCGTCAATTGCTCAATAACAGTCTGGAATGATAAGGCAACTGGTTGTTAGTAAATTAATGGCGGATAAGGAAGATACATTATAAACATTGTACTGACTTGTGGTATATTAGTGGAAGCAGCGTCGTCGACATCTCTGAGTCCGAGAACAGCCTGATGAAATTCTAAGAGATCATCTCCTACCAATTTTTGAACAAAATTAGCCGGTACAAGTCCCCGACGTCCATCTAGCGTTTCTGCGTCCAGAAAACCATCGTCATCCGGTTGTCCCCATACCAGAAGGTAGTCCCCGCCTTGTACAGGCAATTCAGCCTCGGGATTTTCGTTGGGTGAATGTTGAAAGGGCTCGTAACTAAACCGTGCGATGTAAACGTAGCATCTTCCCTTCCCAGGAATGTCTAGCATGTCTACTTGGCCTTCCGAGACCATGTTCTCATTAGTCAGACGATCTAGAGGATTGGATAAAATGCCTGTTGGAATTTTTGGCATCTGTCTAGGTCCTAGAAAGTGGTGGCCAGTCGAGCCAGTCGCAGTCGGTGAACTGGCTCGCAAGCTTTGTTGAATTTGATGTATTATAGCTTGCTGTTGCAGTTGGCTAGCTTGCGACTGTGCAGATAGCTGTTGCATTGCTTGTAGAGGATCTCCTATTGCTTGTAATAAACCGCCGGAAGTAGGCCCTGAATAAGAAAGAAATCTGAGTAAAGTAAGTGATAATTCTTGAGGGCAGTTTTTAACAGAGGAGATAAAACCCCTCACCCGTATTCGAAGTTCCATACGCGTTTGTTCCGACGGTTGAGAAGTTTGAACCAGCAGTCGAGAAGGTGCTTTGCCCGGTTGAAAAGGGAAGCATATTCTGCGAAGAACTAGTCAGACCACTTAATGTCGAATGATAGCCGGGTGTTGTCGTTGAATATTGTGGAAGAGAGGAGAGTGTTGTTTGTGGAATACTCGTATGTGGTCCAGAATAATTATGGTGGCTCAGCTGTGTCCCGTAACTTGTTGAAACGGAGTTGTAAGTTCCATTAGGATGAGAAGCCATGGACAAAGATGGATACGTTGTAGATTGCTGGATAAAAAATGAAACATTGCTATCAGAAGATGTAAAATATCCATAAAATACACATTGCCAACTCGATCTATAGACTTTTTGCATATTCTTAGTTAAAAGTTGTCACAGTCTCCCGTCGGATGAAACATTGATAGAATTTTATTACCTGTTGGCTTCCGTTGAGCTGATAGCCCTGATTAGTCTGACTCGGCTGTGTGTAATGAGGCATGACGTTCTGACCCCCGGTAACGGAAGTCAAGTAAGAAGTGGATACAGGATGTTGTTGTTGCTGCATGGGCTGCTGGTAGGTTTGCGTATGTGGATAACTCTCCTGATACTGATTGCTGGAGAAGTGCGTATGGGTTTGTTGCTGTTTTTGTTGAGACGGCAGAGTTCCTTGTGAGTGTGAGCTCGATAGTTCATGCTGCTGCTGTTGCTGTTGTTGATACTGTTGTAGTTTTTGCTGAAACGCAGGCTGTGATTGGCTCGTTGAAAGAGATGGTGCAGGAGGAATTGGCTCGCTGTAGTGGTAAGGTGGACCGTTTGGTGTTAAGGGTGGACAGCCAGGCATCATTGGTGTTAATGGCATTGGAGAGCCAACATACTATTGATTACAGATTACATCCGAATTACTTGATTTACTCTAAATGATTTCTTTCCAAATAAAAAGCAGCTCTCAAAATTTTCTTCAAATATTTTACCAATGGAAGATTCACGTATGTACGAGAGAAAAAGAAGAAGAAAAAAAAAGAAAACACCATGAATGAAATGAACGAATGAATTAAGAAGCAAGATAACTATGTAGGTATGGAATATTCCTAACTATACACATGAAATCAATTTCAGATCGATATAATTAGCGCGACAACTTACATGTGTTGCTTGTGACGGTAGACCAAGGTTCAGTGCGTGTGGATGTGGAGGGTGTTGATGTTGGCCCAAATTAGGAAGATTTTCTGAACTGGAACGTAATATATTCTGGGAACCAGATGGCTGTTGAGTTGTGACGCTACTCCTCGAATGATCCAACTCGTGCAGAATCCTACCGGCACTGGTTTTACTTAAGCTGAGTTTGTGTAATCCAGAGTACAAGAGAGAAAGAATTAGATGCAATGAACTTTGATGATTCAATAAGCTACCGGACAGAACAGGGTTGGGAACAATGATTGCTGATGATTAATAACGTTCGTTTCTTCCTTCAAATTATAGAATAATTATTAGCATACGACCTAAATATGAGTGAATCAGATTTGTATGACTTTGCATAGTTTCGTCGAATGTAGCTATTTTCATATCCTTTCAATGCCTTTGAATTCCCTGTTTAGAATACAAATTGCGAGTTTGCATGCATGAGATTTGAGTAAACTTTCGGAAAATGATAAGACACGGTAATGTCTTGAGAATAAAAAAGAACTAATGTTGAAAATAACTCGACTTGAGTCATCCCAACCCTGGGAAAAATCATATAACGTAGTTTCTATAGCCACGAGTCTTGCGAATCGATGAGTTGAACAGATAATGGAAATACAGCCTTACAAGTCTTACCTGTTATCCTGTTCGATTTTGGCAATGATTCGATCGATTTCTGAGCCGACAGGAGGCCACGTAGATAACGGAAGTGTAGAAGAAGTGACATTGCCAGCAACTGGGCCTCTGCTACGTGCCCGTCTCAAACTGGTCAATTCTAAGGACAATTCTTCATGTCTGACCATTTGGAGTTCCGTTTTCTTCTCCAATTCTCTGATCTTAGATTGGAGTGCTTCAACCGACTCTGGACCAGGATATCGGCCAGCTAACTTGTCCCGTAACTGAGCCTGTGTGTCCGCATGTTGCCTCTCCAATTCTGCTCTGCGGGCCTCTGCCTCCCGCATTTGCTATTTTTAAATAATGGAACCATAACATTAAGCCATCACAAAAAATTGGACTCGATGCACGTGTCATGACTGACGTAAGAATTTTTCCTACAATTAGTGCGATTTCATTAAGAATAAAATATAGGTTATATTTGGAAATTATTCATTCCATGTATATTCTGTAATAATGTTCGGGGGAGAATGACAGAAGTTTGGTCTCTGCCGTCCGTTATAGCGAGCAGGATAATCTGACGATAGTGATATATTTGTAGGAAATCGGATTTAGAGATTTCGCCCATGGATTATAGGTAGGGCAGTGTTAGGTTAGGTGAGGGTAAAGTCTTTCCGTAAACCGGTGAAATTAATAGCCGATCTTAGTTTGAGAAAATCAGTTTAAGTTTCTGCTTTGACAGAGAAATCTTCATCATGTCATTGTGTTATGTATTATGGATCGAAACGAATATGGTATGAGTGTGTAATTAATGTATGTGGGGTAATAAATTATCCTATTATACCTACAATTTAGTGTGATAATAATGATCAGCCATGATAGTAGGACAAGTGATTTTCTTTCATAACATAGAAAGGTTGCAATTTTTCTGCCAAGTTAACAGAGCGATTTGGTACTGCTGTGAAATGCGAGTAGATATGTATATACATACATACATACACACACGGGCTCGTGACTCATTTTATACGTATAGCATCATAAACTACACCTGTCTTGCATAATATTTACGTAAAGTTATTACTGGGACGAGCGGAAATGTAATACATATACATTTAAACTTAGTTAAACGGCGTACGGTATAATGCGTATTGAATAATCTTTCGACATGCAGGTGTATGACATGATTCAGGATCTAAATATCCAACCCCTGTATTTACTTCGAAAGGAACTCTGTCGATAAGAAACGTGAAATATTTTCACGCCTCAGACTATGCAACCGAATCTACAGGAATGCATCGCCGAATTTCACACAGGGGCGACCCTTTGAGTCTATAACTACACGTTATGCGATATCTATACGAGGCGTCTTCTGGCCTCCACTTACCTCGAGGATAGTTTCAAGGACGGGGTCTTGCATGATGGTGGTTCTGGTGTTGGTCCCCTGCAGTTGTGGCGGTTGGGGCCCCGTCGATGCCCCTCCACCTCCAACACCGCAGCACTGTAACATATCCACGTATTTTATAACTACTCGAACTTTAGTCGAAATATGCACATGGGTATACCGAAAGAATTTATTCAGAAAAACAAGATTTTTATCATGCTTGAAAAAGATCGAGAAGGGAATAGGAGGGGGGAAAGGGTGATGGAAAGATTAAGATCAAGAGAAGGGCCCGGGATGTTGATTAAAAAAAAAGGTTGGTCCCTTATCGCCCCGAGGAGCTAGTATCTTGTGAGAGAAATATTTCTTCTACAAATAAGAAATCGTACGAAATGGAAAAAATCGAAACAACCCCAAAAACAGTCGAGGCAAGGATTTAATTAATTAAGGGGGTGAACCCAAGTCTCGACTGTCTTATGGACCTAGCGTAGAGTCTTAATGACCAAGTCGTCCCACCGTTTGCTGGAACCCGCCACCGTCACTGACGGAGCGCCGCGGCGGAGGGCGTCGGAGGACGACGGAGACTGACGAAGAAAACCACCCCCACTCGTCTACAGTACCGTAACTAGAGCGACTGGCACCACCTTTATCTCAACCTCCGCGCCCAGATAAATATATCTAACGAGTTCTCGGAGATGATTGAGGAGAAGAATGATGAAATAATTGTAAAATAAATGAAAAATCTATTTATGACCAGTAACAGCTATATCCTGTATGTACTAAAATTATTACTGAACCCTCGAGAACAGATATCAACTTTTATCTCTTGCGTTATGGTCGTTAACTCCTCTAATGATTTGGTAATAAAAAAAAAAAATTGAATCGCATTTATTACCTGATCACTGATCGTAAATGTAAATTGCGTCTTCATGTCTTGTCCAAGACCCGAAATTATCACTGATATATTTCTGCTCCAAGCAATAGTAAATTCAGGTGCTATTTTCACGTATTAAACGTCCGTGGGTATATGAGAATATACGTCGATACTGGTTATCACGCGTTTCATACGATTCCGTACAGCGGGATCAATCCCGCACCTGGTACCGCTTGGGGTACGAGCTTGATATTGCCACAGGGGAGCCCAAGCTCGTCCTGAAATACTGACAGAGACCAAAAGAATCGGTTACACTTTGAGCCAGGAGATAGCCGCGGGGTATAAACGATCAGATATGATCGTATACCACGGAACAGTACCCAGAATTGATACGACACTGGTTATTGATCACCAACCGCGTACCGGGCGCGCACAAACCACTGAACCACTACAACCACAGCCGCACTACCATCACGAGCATCCACCACCGTCACCGTAAACCATGTAGCCATAGCCTGATGATATCTCTAGCGTCTTCTCGTGCATGATCGGATCATATATCTTCCATAAATTGTTGGGTCACGTATGTGATAAAACGATTGCAGGGAACTGTGATGGGGGTTAGTGATGAATGGCGATAATAGAGGGATGAAGAAAAGGCTACAAGGCTACAGTACAGAATGAATAAGAAGAAGTAGAGTATAAGAAGAAGAAGAAGAAGAAGAAGAAGAAGAGAAGAAGAAGAAGAAGAAGAAGAAGAAGAATAAGAATAAGAATAAGAAAAAATTTCAAAACGAAAAAAAAAAAAAAAAATAAGATTTAAGGTTGAAACTTACGATGACCGAATTGAAGGGATTTTGGCAGGCCAGGGCTGCTGCTGCAGGTGGAGTTCGTCGAGGAGTGAGTTTCACTGGATTATCATCCCGAACCCGCGAAGATCTGCTCGTTGGCAGCAGGCAGGGCTGCTGCGAGAGGCACAAGGGGGAAAAAGGCGAACGAAGTGGGGGTTGGGCTGGGGGCCGGGGGTGGGGGGAGTGGCAACGGATATGGGTCACTCGCGGATCGATGACGCGGAGGCTCCGCTCCTCTACTGAAAGAGAGCTACACGGGGGGGTGTAGTAGCTGCTTTCACACAAAAGACCAATCAATATAGCCGACAATTTCTCCAACGTATAAAACCCTCCGGACTAAACGGGAAATGATAATTCCAACTATTTATTTTTATTACAAAGCTCCAGGTTCACTTGACGATCCTCGACCAGCGAGGACCCCGATCGCTACCCCAAAAATTATAACGAAATATTTTTTGAAAACCACCCCGCGACTCCTGAAGCCCCGAAATCACGGCCGGCGACGTTCACGCTCGCGCATTATACCCTCCGCGTCGGCGCTGCCAGGCTATCATGTGACGTCACCCGTTCTATTCGAGGAACACCCCGCGCCTAAACCCGGAGTACGCGCTTATCAATGAACGTACGTCGTCGGTACGCGGTTGGTGGTGGGTTCGTCTCGGTGTAGTACCAAACGGAAACGTCCACCACCGGCCTCTTCACTGAACCCCGACACCGAGACGGGGATATCTTCAGTATTTACTCTATGAAATTTCCCAATTTTTACCCTCACAATCTCCAGGGGGATTGCTACCCCTTTCTTCATTCCAGCCGACTCAAGTCCGCTGAATGTAATTGTATCGTATACGAGGTGTAACGGGACTTTCTGGAAGCAGGATGGTCACATGATATCTTATTCTCGTATCTCTATACGTTGATAGATTTCCGGTTTTTCCTATAGGTATATAAGACATTTGAAGAACACTATTCTGCTCTAGAAACTGAGAATATCTGTGTCTCCGCAGAGACATGGATAAGCGCTTTGAGATTACCCTAGGCTCCAGGAACTGCCAGGAATTTCGTAAATTATTAATTCGAAAATGTCTCAGGTAGGTCAGTCTAGTCTAGCCGTTTCGGGTCACGAACTACACGTGCCTGGTGTAAAATTATATCCTTCAACGTGGAATTTTTTTCATACCAGATGAAGGGCGCAGATATACAAGTATCTTGAATGAAAACGATTACGGTCTAATTGCCGAGGATAGATTGTCTAAACTTTAAGGAATCTTGAATATTACGATGTGAGGCGAATCGCTGCCATGCTGAAGAGTAGAATAACCTGTTCACACGTAATTGGAAAAGCAATTTTGAAATTTCAAGTCATCCATATATCCTGTAGTATATAGGAAAGTACAACAAGGTTCGCAGACGGTTCCACCGCATACATTATATAGTTGAAATACATAGGTCATTAAGAGCCTCCGCGAAATCAAGCCGTTGAGTTATTGTGGGTGTAAGTGCAGAAGAGCCACATCGATACACGTGAGAAGTTCCACGTTGAAACATTATGGAATAATAATAATTAGGCATAGGTAATGGAGGAGAACTGACGTATGGAATTAAATGAAAGGTAACAATGCCTAATTAAATAAAGAAGTGAAGCTGGCACCCTGCACATTGAATAAGGCGCTGGCTTACGATAATACGATACCAGTACGTCCAAACCGCACGTCCTAGTGGTCAGTCTGTCGTAACTGTTCGAGCGTAATCACGGGCCGTCTTTATCGCACTGCAGTTTCCTCGCTGTTTTTCACTATTCTGGAGTTAACCACCAAGCAAGAAGTGTTTGTAACAGGATTTAAGCCACGCAAGTGACAGTATAAAGTTGGACGAGAAGTCAGTCCGTAGTTTATATTTTATTCTTGATTTATTTTCGCACGTGAATCATAAGAGCTTAGTGGTTTTTTTTTTATTTTAATTTTTTTAAACCATTTCTTCTTATTTTTTTGTTAACCGTTATTCGCGGAGTGCGGGCTAAATATAACACTTTGCACCTCGACCGGTCGACACAAACTTCTCATTCATCATGATTTTGGGACATACGATCGAAGACTCTCGTGCCAAGTATCCCGAACTCACCGACGAAGTCTTAGAGGATTTACAAAAGTGGACGGAATCCAAAGGGCTCCCGGTTGTTCCTTTAGAACAGTTGGCTCTGTTCACTCACAGCTGCTATTTTGATAGGGAAGCTACCCTTCGTTGCATGAGTTGTTACTACCGGATGAGAGCTACTGTGCCAGAGTTTTTCGCCAACAGAGATCCTAAGTTGGAATATTTGCAACATTCCTTACGAGCATTGTACGTTTTACTTATTTATCATGAAAATTATAGACAACATTTGGCCGAACTATATTACTCGCATGTCACAGGCTACAGTAGTAAGTAGACATTATAATAGGTACCTGTTACGTTCTCCATTTAATCAACACAACAGTGAGGGTTGCCTGCGATTAGATACATCATGGTTGATGCACTCCAATTTATACCACCGCAAATTAATACACCATTAAACTGTATTTTGTTAAGTATTCCATGAGAGGTATAAAGTTCGGTCAGTTTCAAGAATAATTCTCAAGTCTCGTGTATGATATATTTGACGAAATATCTGGTTTCTCCGTAAACCAAGCATCGATATAATCGTACGGTACAATTTACACGCCTGTCAATAACAGGACTCTAATGTTACATCGATACAGTATATATTGCAGTCCAATCAATTTCTCATCCCGTTCACTATATACCTACTCCAGATTCTTATAATACGCCGGTACACTCCAATATACAATTCCATTCATACACCATGAGGTGTTCATTTTGCTCATTTGGCGTTTATACAACCAGACTGCAACAGCATCGGAGAGTAAAAGCGTTAATAATAAAAACTCAGGTGTACCTATTTAAAAATTGTATGACAATCGATCAACCTCTGAATTGACCTATATGGTTATAAAACTTGCAAATCACTTTTCGAGAATAATTCCCTGATGTACGGAATTCATTAGCCGATCGAAGTCAACATATGTTAATTTATTCGGAGCTGAATGTAAGAAATAAATGCAATTTTAATCGCAGTTTCATATTCACCAACGCATCAAACAATCAGGACGTTTCCCAAATCGTTATGATATTCCGTCTTCCATTAGCACTGGGTTTAATTATTGCGTTTGCGTAAAGGCATTAGAGATCTGGTCTGCAGCACTTCATGCTTTACCATATATCAATATACCTATGTACAGGTATAAATGTATAGTGCATACCTTTGCGTCGGTTTTACGCAAGAGCTATTCAGGGCGTCACATTTGTGGATAAAAACATATCGAAAGTAGATTTGAAGGAATTTACGAGACCCGCATCGGATGTATGATTGTGAATATGTTCCAGACAATTCGTGAACCTTCCGGTACCAGATCCAAATGGACATAAAATCATTTTTCATCAGCTAGCGGATTCTCGGCCCAGTCAATACATGTTCAATGATGGTATCAAGCTATTGGCAATGACAGTGGATGCGAGTCTCTACTCCGAAGGCTGTTCTCCAGGATATGTTTTTTTATTTGACATGACTAAAGTAAAATTAGGACACTTGACAAGACTCTCAGTGTCCAGTATACGACATTTTTTCGAATATTTACAAGAGGGTCTTCCGGTTAGACTGAAAGGAATTCATGTCTTGAACGCTGTCTGGTTTATGGATAAAATCCTCTCTCTGATCAGGCCGTTCATGAAGCGCGAATTATTTGATATGGTAAGCAAAATACTCGCTCGTAATCGTATGTCATTTGTCATGTTTGTTTGTTATGCTGGCTATATTAGGCCACCTTGATCGCTGACTATGTTATAATCATTGTATATTTTTTAATGAACCCAAGTAAATACGCAAGTATAAAGTTAGATTTTGATTTTAGTCTTTAAATTGATTGTCCCATCGCAATGAATCCAGGATTCTTTATTTGTATAACTGTCAGCATTTTAAAGAACAAAAAAAAAAAAAAAACTAATAAATGAAAAAACGACCGACAGGCGACAGATCTATATGAACCAGAAAAATGTATACGAGGTATCGTTGAGACGCTTTTACGAGCTCTGTAAAACTTGAGAACTTTTATTCTGTCAAGCTTCATCTTTACACTGGAGATGTTTCTGATGTATACGAATTCATCCCAAGAAAATGTTTGCCCAAAGATTTTGGAGGGGATCTGGACACTGTGGAGAATCTTCACGGTACGTGAAATATGCGAACGCCATCGTGAAGCGATGATATATTTTCGCACGTTACTTCTGCCACCAAGGAGTTACTAGCTTTTTTAAAATACTACTGCGGGGGTGAAACCGTCAGAAATTTTTTTCCGGTTATTCATCACTTCCATACGTATATATCTATGTGTATAATCTGTACATACATATATACGTATACCTATATACCTATGTAATAGCGAAACTGCATTGTGCAGCGCAATTTGACGTCCTGAATTCCTATCTTAAAAGCGCTGAATCTTGAATAGCTATAAGGTCTTTGTAGTTCTTTTTATTTCCTTTCATTTTTCTGCTCCTTTTCATAAAACGAAGGGATCTTTATACTACCTCAGTAATTCAAAAAGTTATACCATTATCCGATGTGGCTGTAATTATATTCGAAAATTAAAAATTTCTTGCCTGGCTCTCTACATCCTCGTGTAAATTCTAACATTATATACACGAGCTATAAATCTGATATGCAATCATTTATCACCTCTATCGACTTTTTGAACAATTTTTTATTACCTACACAAGGTTGTTTTTCAATTCTCTTGATCTTCGTGAGTTTGTGAAATTTTATATCGACAATAAAGACGTTCTGATTATTCCAGAGGCTCATTCTTTGAAACTGGTTGAACTGAGAGATTATTTCCTCGAAGAGGAAAGATTGTTTCGTGGCGGATGCAGCGGCGACGCCAAAAAGTCGTCGAGTAGTACAACTCGTTCTGGTAGTATTCGTTCCTCGTCGAAATCGCAGGGAGGAAATGCGGTTCCTACTCCAGACGACTGACTTATCATTGATTTCGACCCAGAGTTCGTCGTTAAAATATGTGCATACGTTATACTCGCATTATATCACGCACTGCCTGTTATAATTCTGTCACTTAGATACAGACGAATAAAGTATTCATGCATTGGTTTAATATCATGGTTGAACTTTTTCAATTCTAATATATAGGTATACATGCCATAAGTATGTTAATTGTTGAGGTTGAAATTTGTTTTCTAAGCGGACTTATCACGTCCTTGAATATTTATAATTTAATTCCGTTCATTCCAGGAAAAGCGTTTTTAACATTTAGTATCGTGATGCGAGATGCCCAGGCGTTGGTTATTATCATTCGATATTTTTACAGCTGATATCAAGATAAAAGTAATTATTCGAATTCATATTTGCATCGAGTTCGCGTTATACAGAACAGTTTATATCGTTTATGCTGTGTTTCTGCACTATACGCGAAAATCTACGAGGATAATATACAACGTGCAATATGCTAACGGAGTAAATGCATTATTAAAGTTATAGCTTATACATATATGTATACACGTATAGTTATACGCAAAAGAACTCGGTTTTAGTATACAGCCGCGTATAATAATTTACGCTCGTAAAAGCTTGAATAGAACAGTTTTAACCATACAGCGAAATGAAATTGGTATCACGCGTTTCTTCTGACAATTTAATTAACGTTATACCCAACTCGTGTGACAATAATTCTCCGCTTATTACACGTAGCGTAAAGCGGAACGAACAATCCTAATATAGTATTGAAAAAGAATAATATTTTAATATCTTATAGTTTTCTTTAGATAATACTACAAGCTCTTAAAATCCCGATCGTTATGGGCATACACAAAAACGCTCAAGTACTCAAGTAACAGCATCGAGTTCCAAGCCTGGAATAATTTCATATTAGTATATCAATTTGCATTGTTTAGTGTCAATTCGAGAAGTTGCGCATCGTCGATATCCCGCAACTCCACCTGAATCTTCGAGTCGCCCGTGGCCGATTCTGATTCGACATTTCAAGCGCAACTCGCGCCTCGCTTTTCGATCATTCGTCGCTGTCGTTGCGGCGCGGTAGCAGCGTGAACGTACTACGAAAGTGATAGAGCTGCAGCGTAGCAACGGCGCGGTACAACTAGTGCGGTGGGCAAGTGTTAACGTCAAAGTAAACAATCCGCAATATTATCGAGAGTAAAGAATAGAAACCGGTTCACCGGCTGAACCGGCTCAGTACACGCGTACGATCTTAACGATACTCTACGGTTCCAACTAAGATCCGCAAAACGCGGCTAAATCTGCTTGTCAAAATGTTGTTACTCTATTATTTAGCTTTCGTACTAGCTCTCGCGGGGTTGGGTCAATCCGCCGACGAAGATTGCAAGGGATGCGTACCCCTAGATTCTCATTCATTTGACAAGGTGAGTTGATTCAATTCTCCAATCTACTATAATCATTTAAAAAATTGTCAGTATCAATATTACGCGGGTGTTGAATTTTCGAAAATATCATCTCTGAGGTTATTGATCCCCGCCACCTGTTTCATTTACTAAATATCGTTATTATCCCCTTCACTCGAAATTCCTTCGCTTTAGGTAATCTCCAAATTCAAGGCAGCTATCGTTAAATTTGACGTGGCTTTTCCCTATGGTGAAAAACACGAAGAATTTGCTAAAGTCGCCGCAGCGACGAGAGACTCTTTAGATCTTTTGGTCGCCGAAGTTGGAGTCAAAGATTACGGCAAAAAGGAGAACTCCGACTTGGCACAGCGCTACGGTATCACCAAGGATGATTATCCTGCGGTCAGATTATTCCTCCAAGGAAAATCCGAGCCCATTTCTTTCATCCAAAAATCAGATTCAGATTTTACCAGCGAAAATTTAAAGAGATTCATCAGAGCGCGGACGGACGTTTATCTGGGACTGCCCGGGTGCGTCGAACAGCTCGACAGACTCGCAGAGGAGTTTAAAACCGGACAGGACAAGGAGAGACAGGTGAAAATTTATCCAAAGTAGAATTATCCCAGTTTTCTGTTCACCCGAGTGCTGGAAATAAACTTCTTTCCTCTTTTTTTTGTCCCAGGAAATACTGAGCAAAGCTAAAATATTCGAAGAAACATTGCCGGAGGAACACCGGAAGGCTGCTCAGGTCTACGTCAAGACTATGGAGAGAATAATTGAAAGGGGCGATGTGTTTGTCCAGTTGGAACAGTCGAGATTGGAAGGTCTACTGAAGGGAAAAATATCTAAGGATAAGAAGCGGTATATGGAAGAGAGACGCAATATTCTACAGTCTTTTGCACACAGGGATGAACTTTGATTTGGTCAATTGTAAGCTTGAGAGAGTAGCCTGGGCTACTTTAAAAAGGCCTTGTTTCAAATCTGACTTTCAATTATTCTGAACTGTGATAATTCGGACGAAAGTCTTCAGACTAATTGAAGCTTTTTTTTCTCCATAAATAGATTCGGCGCATTTTATTACATACTGTCTTCTATCTATCAGTTTAAATGAATCTTAATTTTTGACAAGTATTTTTCTAGGTAGTTAGTTCTGCCGGACAATTAATTGTACATTTTATTTGTTTTATGTCACAATAAAGACGTGATGCAATTATTAAGATTTTTCTGCACAGATTGAATCAGCACAAGGAATAGAAATGTATGAATCGTTATAAGATCGGTTAAATTTTCAAGAGATTCTCTTACTGCCATGAAGCTGTAAGTTTATCGTATAAAATAATTGATAATTTGTATTTTGTTTTTGTTTTTTTTTTTCGTCGATCATTATTTATCACGAGTTGTATAAAAATAAATGAAGAAAGACGAAAGAAAAAGAAAGAAAAAAAAAAAAACACATATCATGCAATATTACATAGACATAAATATCTATAGTATATATTACACATTATGTATAATAACGTGAAATCGTCATCTCTGTTACAATTTCTTTATTTGATAGATATTAAAATACTTATTAATGAATAAATTGTATTCTTTATTTGATATCAAAAACGAAATGTAATTATAAGACAACTAGGTATGTAGATACTGGTAGATTGTATTATTCATTCGATTGATCAGATAGTAATTAGAATATGCAGCGAATAAAATACAAATAAACAAAAAAAAAAAGAAAAGAAGTCTTTTTTTAAAGAGCACACGTTTTTATTTTAATATAAACACCCAAAGATATGTCGTTTATATTACAATAATAATATTATGATTACAAACTTTATCACTAAATTCTAAACACATTCACGGGTGCGTTGGTATAAACTTTCAATCAACTCAATTCATCAAGATATATTCAAAGGATAAAAAATGCTTCGTATATCAAAGAGTCAATGATTAGTTAAGATTAAGATTTCTTTTTTCCATCCCTCTTCCATTGACATATTATGCGCGTTGTATATACATACAATTGGAAGTTGATTATAACTTGGCCTGACAAGACCTATTTTAAATTTAAAGGAAAAACTACGTCCAAATTGTTAATTACTTCGTTCATTTGATTCTTGCGTCTTATAGGAGTTCCTAAGTGCCACAAAAATATACTTATCGCGTAAGTCGTGACTCTTAGTTCTCATTTTCAGTAAAAAAAAAATAATAATAAAAATAAAAAAAAAAAAGGTAAAAATTACAAACATATATATATAACATCTGTATAAATATCATCTTAATTAATAAATCGAAAATTTGTTCAACCGTTTTATGAAATTGTTAACAATTTTCGTATTTCCAATTTTTATTCTTAATGTTAACATGCATGTTGGAATGTTAGTTCCGTGTTCTAAATTTTGTAAATGAATTTTCGTCCGTTACTTGTCTTGGTCAACGTTTTGAACTGACAATTTCTCGAGCTGTTCTTCTACTTCCTTCGTATCATCTTTATCAGTTTTATTTTCCTTAGATTCTTCTACCAGATCTTCTTTCTCAATTGGCTCAATCTTACCAACTTTCTTTTCCTCTTTCATATCTTTGGATTCCTTAGTCTGATTCTCATTGTCACTACTTTCACAGTAGCTGACATCACTGTAGCTAACGTCGCTCGAACTATCATCTTTTTGGTCATCCGCACTCGTCTTTCCAGCATAAATTTCACACTCTGAACCCACTATCTTCTTTGCCTTTTCAAACGCGTCCTTCCACATAGTTGCATCTTAAAATCAAATGAAGAAAAATTACAAAAATTACAAAAATTACAAGGTAATTAACAAGCAACTGTCAATCAATCACTGTTTAAATTTTGTTCAATTTGCACCAGAATAATAACTATCCTAAATAAATCATTAAGCTCAATCTAGCGCATAAGAAATCTGCAAATTACTTTCAGCATTTGCAAATCGAATGGCGAGTAACTCTGGCTTGAGTTGTTCATCGGCAAAGTCAGCGAGGACACTCCATACCCAGGCTCGGTCGCTGCCGCAATTTGGTTTCAGTTCCATCCACGGAGTGACGAAATGATTTGCGCATATCTTCAGGGTTTTATCTCTGCGCATTACTACTCTTACGGTGCTCTTGGTTTTGTGTCTTAATAACTTAACCTCTCCTGTGCCTCTTTCTTTCCATTTTGAAAGACCGTCACTTGAATCATAGCGATAGAGTTTTGCTCTCCTAAAACAAAGTTGGTATGGAGATAAAAAATTTCATATCTTTAACAGAATTTCCAGTAATTCTCAAATCCTTTCGTCTCTTATTCTCTTGGTTCTCGATCGTTGAGATTGTTCTCCAAGCTTCGTTGCCTCGGGTTATAATGATTTTTAAAATTGAAATGTAAAATGTGGGTTCTCCGAGGATCCGAAAAAAGATTGTAGTCGTTATATCAGGACAATTTAATGATGTGAAGAAAAGAGTGATAGAAAATCCAGAAAAACGACAAAAAGAAAAAAGAAAAGGTGATGAAAACTCACAGCTTTATCAGCTCGATTTCGTCTTCTTCGTTATTTGATACTTCGATAATTGGCAATGAAATAATCGGTTCAAAATGCACGTCATTTTCGACGGTTTCTTCGTCGTTAACGTCTACGACGTGGTCCCCGTTCAACTAGGAGTTAGAAAACAAAGAGAAGGTAAGGTGCTCGAAAAGTGTCAATGACTTACGTGGATAATGTTGTGTCGTAAGTATGAAAAGTCACTTACTACATTTTCAGGCATTTTATTTAGCTTTGAAAATCGTCTTTATACTTCCGAAGAAAATATTATGTGAGAAATACGCGATTGGCGCCAACCGACAACCCTCGAATGGCGAAATTCGTTGCAATATACCTTTTTCAACGCGTCTTTAATGTTTTAACGTTGGTGTTGCGGGGGTGTGTGGTCGTGCGACCCTGAAATTTGATTGGTAGCTAGACAACCCTAAATCGAGCAAAGTACCAATAGCGAACAAGGTCAAAACCGTCGAATTTACACACAACCAAATTTTGACGAGTCTCTTTCCTTATTACTTTCTACGTCGTAAAATATATCCTATTATTTTATTTCTCCAATTTCTTATGGATATTCGGTCATTATACGATTCTTAGTAATACGCCATACGTTTATTCACTTATTTATTTATTGAAAATACTATTTGACGCAGAAATTTAAACTGATTATCGCCTAAAATGCGTCTGCTTGAATGTGACAGTTGCCTATTCCCATACCCCCGTAGCAAAACAGACTATCGAGCGAGTGGGTTATGAATTCGAAACGATCATATCCGAACCCTTTTCGGCTGAACAAATTTGATGACAAATAATTGATGAATTTTCAAGGTACCACGAGGTTTTATTGTTGAAAACTGAAACCAAAGACTTCTCTTGAAATCCGCAGATCACATCTATAGTTCTTTTTATTTGTCCCTATACAAACGGACTCGATGTTAATCATGGCCACCAACAATACGGCGAAAACAAAAATCCCCTGTGATCAAACGGTTTTCATTGAAGTTCTTTTAACCAAAAAATCGTCTTAAATAAAGTTTAAAGCTATATAAAAACTAATTCTGTACTTCATTAAAGAAATACATTGTTCGTAGTGGTCATTTAAGCAAAAGATGTCCGTGACGCGTGTGTTTTATACGTTGGATAGATGCGAACGTGACGCAAGGAATCGCTCTTAGCTTGGTAGTCTTGACTCTTGTCGAAGAGAGCCGCCGTGCCGTCGGAGTGTCGTCGAAGGGAAGGAAGGGGGATTGTGCGCTTGTCCGGGCGGCCATTGCGAGTACCTTGTATAATCCGCGAACGCGAGTGAGTGCCCGGTGAAATCCAGTAAAATCATTGACCATCCTTAACGCAAGGTGCTCCGTGTGAAGCCCGGGACTCGCCCGAAACCCCAGGCCGATGGCTGAGACCGATAAATTGAACATCGACAGCATCATAGCCCGGCTCTTAGAAGGTAAAGGTGATCGATGCCCCGTAGGTCTACGCGTCGCGAAAACCTCCTATTCCACTAAACTTTTAGATCAAATTTTTATCAATTGGATGGTATATTTGGGCCTGTGAAAACCAGAGTCTTTAGACTGTGGGTTTCTCATTGATTACGCAATGTAGCTTGAAATTATGTATATCATATGAAGAGGACAGAATATAGTTTGTTTACATAAAACTGCGTTGACAACCGCCAATAACCCGCTACGTTTTGGGCGAGGTCCCGAAACCCGATTACGTACGATGCTGATTACTTCTAAAAACTGTACTTTCGTATCTCTTTTACGTTATAGTGCGGGGAGCTCGACCTGGAAAAAATGTCCAGTTGACCGAGGGGGAAATTCGAGGCTTGTGCCTCAAATCTCGTGAAATATTTTTATCCCAGCCGATATTACTCGAATTGGAAGCTCCCCTCAAAATTTGTGGTAAGTTTCATACCTATTATAAACTCTATGCAATTGTCCTAGATTTTTTCCCTGTTGTTTATGTTACTACGTAAATTTCTATTTATACACACGCACACACCCATGTACACGTAAATACGCCAGTGCACAACAACTTGTGATGGGTTATAAAATTATATTCTCGTTATCATCTGCATTTTGACATTACTATGACCTAAATTTAATAAGAATTTCAAAGTTCAAAGTTTAGCTTTATTACTGGTCGTCGTTTAAAGACACAGCTCAACGTTGACGAACCATCTCATTTTTACTCTCGACTTTAATCTCATGTGCAGATAAGCTTAAAATATTGCCAAAATTACAGACGCAGTATTTTTTTGATAAATAAAACAAAACTCATTCAAGGCGCAATGATTCTGCATATTAATCTCTTACCCAAAGGGATTTGTACTATAATATTCATAGACTGAATTTCGCACTAACAATATTTTGTGTGTAAATATCATTAAGGAAATAAATATTAGCTCAACGTGAGCAAACTCTGATTATTAATTATTATAAAATAAATAATGCTGTATCTTATCGCTCGGGTTAATCAGACAAATATTGTCAAGGTGGATGGATAAAATTGCGAATGTATAACAGCCTTGAAATAAAGTTCTACTACTGTTGAATATTTTCAGATTTTTCCTCAAATTTTATTATCAATAATCAGTTGAAAAAATATGCTATGAATCTGACCAATTATAATTTGCTTAAATCAAACGGTTTGCTCGTCAATGTCGACATAGGAGAAAGATTTGTCTTTGCAATTTTTTATACATTCATTTCAGGACTGTTCCAATAATTTACGATACGCATTACATTGATCAGATACCAAATGGCCTGTTGGCTTGTCTCTGACAAATATCTTCCCCAACCTAAATTTATACGGTTCATATTTCTTTGTGTAAGATTTATTTTAAGTAAGTGTGCCAGTATATCAATGCTGCATCTATTAACTATTACTCACAGCATTAAGGCATGCCTTCTCCCAGCATCATCAAACACATATATGCATACAGAGACGTCTATCTATCATTAAAACGTTTCATTGGTCAAATATACCTTATACATGGTCCAATTTAATTCAATTATACTTCACATAATGGTCATAGTAAAGGCCAATCATATTTTTTCAGTTTAATTTGCAGTATATTGGTTCAGTTGCAAACTCTGAATATAATGGTAATTGTACAAATGAAATTAGGTACACAATGTGCGATCAATGACCCTAAAACGGGAATACCAAGTATCACTTGAAACGGGAGAGTTTTTGATTATTTATTTTATTATTTAGGGGACATCCATGGGCAGTACTACGACTTGCTTCGGCTCTTTGAATATGGAGGCTTTCCACCAGAAAGCAATTACTTATTCTTGGGCGATTATGTAGACAGGGGGAAACAGTCGTTGGAGACAATCTGTTTGCTGCTTGCGTACAAGATCAAGTACCCAGAGAATTTCTTTTTGCTTAGAGGAAACCACGAATGCGCATCTATCAACAGGATATACGGTTTTTATGATGAGTGTGAGTATTTTTTTTAATTAAATTTTTTCTTTTTCCTATTATAAAAATACCAATCTAATACCATATTCCGCAGAGTCATTATAATACGTGTTCTTTTTTTCTATAAAAGCTAGTGATTCACTCTTGATAAGCAGCATAGCATATAGCTTTAGTATTATTTTGTGACTAACTTATTTCTCTTCATGTCTACGTCATGAGTTATACTTGTATCGATAGATCAATATCTAGAAAAACATATTAAAAAAAAAAGAACACAAGAATACTGTCCATTTTAGTAATCTAATATGACCTGTATTAAAAGATAAAGCATTGCATTTTAAATACAGTTTCCTCTGCTATTTTAGAAACTTGTTTCTTCCTTTGATAATAATTTAATGCCAATTATCGCAATTTTAAAGCAAAATTTAAATTTATAAGTATGGCTCTATCAGTTCTTAAATTCCAGTCAAATTAGAGGAAGAAAATATGAAATTATTCCTTTTACAAATATTTTTTTATTATTATCTCTTAACCAGTAAATCACCAATCGGTTATTTAATTAATCTCTAAAAAAAAAACTCCAATTTCGTTTCGTCCATTTTTATTATTTTGATTGTCTACCATCAGTAGGGTATATCTGTATTTGGATATCCATTCCTCAATACTGATAGAAGATAATGTAATCCAGTTTCTATCTTACAATTAATCAAGGTCAAAGCCACTCAACATTATCCTCTGTATTTTGTAACTTTCCTTAGCTCTCAATGGAAAGAAATTAGTCCTCGAGTTCTTCGTGCAAATAGATATGTAAATGAACGTAGAATATACAGTGCTGTCATTGTTTCAATCTTTCTTGAGTGGTTTGAGTCCAAAGCATAAAACAAACATGAAAATTGCGAATTCTTCTTCTTTAAACTTTCACTAAATTGCCTATTTGGGGATAAAAGTATTTCAGAAAAGTCAACGAACTACATGAAACAGTAGTTTCCATTCCATTCCATTCCATTCCATTCTATTCTATTATTAATCAAGATAATGAATCATTGTCTAAAGCTTGGCTTACTTTGCAGGCAAGCGTCGATATAACATCAAGTTATGGAAAACTTTTACTGATTGTTTCAACTGCTTGCCAGTGGCAGCGATTGTTGATGAGAAAATCTTCTGTTGTCATGGAGGCTTAAGTCCCGATCTCCAAAGCATGGAGCAGATAAGACGCATCATGCGACCCACCGATGTACCTGATCAAGGCTTACTTTGTGATCTGTTATGGTCAGACCCGGACAAAGATACAATGGGTTGGGGTGAAAATGACCGTGGTGTTTCGTTTACTTTTGGTGCAGAAGTCGTTGCCAAATTCTTACATAAACATGATTTTGACCTAATCTGTCGTGCTCATCAGGTAAACAACTCTTTCTGCGTTTAATATTCTCATAGTTTTACCATTCCACAGCATTTTTTATTCACAATTTACAATTTTATTCATTTTTCATTTAGCAGTAATCAAGGAATTAACGTTCTGTGGTCCTTGTATCGACATTTTTACTTCAATAGCCTTTCTTCTTACACAATGGAACTAATTATGCTAAAAAAAATCGCACGAAATATCCGGTTTTTGTTTATTCAAATTACAGTTTATTATTATTTTAATGTTACAAATATTTTGCGAAAATTGCTAATGTATGTAAGATAAATTACAGTTCACATGGTTAAAAATTGTTGATAATATTTGAAAAATCAAACGTGATAACTAGTATATTTTCTATACATTAAGTTCGTACGTTTCTATTCATCATTGAAATGGTAACTATTCTTGAAATCTAGCTCAGAGTTCAATTAGAATTTCTAAAACACTTAAATTTGAAAATTTATTCATTCAGCCTTCATTATTCAACCAATAATTGAGCCAATATTAGTCACTTCACCTGCATACAATCGCATTCAAAAAGCCACGTATTACATGCGATATACTCTCCATATCTTAATGTTATTTACCTTTTTCGAAGTTGTATAAAACTTGTTTAGGATTGAAACCGGTATTAAAACAGCGATTTTTTATGATATTATTTATTTTATTTTACAGGTTGTTGAAGATGGTTACGAATTCTTTGCTAAACGTCAATTGGTTACATTATTTTCTGCGCCAAATTATTGCGGTGAATTTGACAACGCGGGGGCTATGATGTCGGTAGACGAGACTCTGATGTGCAGCTTTCAGATTCTAAAGCCTGCTGACAAACGGAAGTTTACTTATGGTGGTCTGAATGCTGGACGACCCGTAACACCGCCACGAGGTGCCAACAACAAAAACAAAAAGAAGTGAATTCCCTAATGTTCGTTTGAACAATATTTAGGACTTTAAGACCTTCCCCATGCCCCGCCACACCCCCGCCCTTCCTCCCCCAGCCCCTACCCATTAAGACATTAAGTCCTTGTAAGAAAGAATTCTATTATTATGAATACATGAACCTGCGGAGCCATCCACAATCGATAATACAAATGAGGACAACTTGGAATAACGTTGCAAGCCTGGTTTCTTTGCGGTTTTTTTTTCTTTTTTTTTTGTTTCTTTAATTTAAAAACAAGAAGCAGAAGGAAAATAAAATAATAATAGTAGTTGAAATGATTGAAGACGAAAAAAAAAAAAGGAAAAAAAAACGAAAAATAACTAAAAACATATGATATACACATTGCCGCAATTTAAGACGGACAACTTTTTTTTTCCTCCGTCGTGTATTTAGGACTGAGACAAATACATATTATACATATAGGTAGAAATTATTTTTTAATCGAGATTCTTTTCTTCAAACATGTTATTAAAACTGCTGAGTAGGTAAAGAATGGCTAAGACTCGCTACGCTAAGTATATGACGTTTAGACATATGTGTGTCAGAGATGACAATTAGTTGATTATATATTGACTAATGATACGAAAATTTCATCTATTACTACGCTTATTCTTGTTTTTCTATCATATTATTACACATTCTTTTTTTATTTTCATTTTTATTTTTTTTTTTTGATTCAGTGAAGCCTTTTTGGTTGTTGTACTAAAAGTATGTCACAAAATACATTTTAAGTCACTTTAATAGTATCGGACATTTTAGAACATCTCTATCCCTCCCCCCATCACCCTTCCCCCCCTACTCCGTACTTTATAGTAATTAATTTTTTCTTTCTTTTCTCTTGTCCAGTTTATGAAAAAACGAAGTGAAGACTTGACACCTATGCTAGAACCGGAATGTGTGAATTGATTTGCTAGTTTTATTCAGGTGATTTTATCCCATGGGAGGGGGGGGGGGGGGGGGGGCTTAAGGCTTTAATCAATTAAAATGGCGTACTAATGAGTCAGAATTACAGATTGTGCCCAATGAATGGCTGGTAATGAGATTAAATGTATTTTAGACGTTATTTATACACATATTAGACAATTTAATATGAAAGAAAAGAAAGGGGAAACAAAAAAAAAAAAACAAAGAATAGGAACAATAACAAACAAACAAACACCAGTAGTTTTGTACAAATCACGGAACCGATTTCTTACTGTAAAATTTGTTCTTCGAAATAGTATGATTACAATGATAAAAGTTTGGAACTAGATCGAGAATGTTCATTGAATAGGCAGTGAATGATATCACCGGGTCGTAATATATGTAAAAAAAAAAAAAGGAAAATATCTGAAGTAACTAAAAATCAAAATAAAATTGTTGGGTATAAAATGTTTTTCTTCGAATACTATACCCATATACTGAAAGGCAATGGTTATTTAATTAATTAATTAATTTATCGGACTTGCAACGTCTTTTCAAGCTTGTTGTCGATTCTTTGTAGCTAGCAATTTAGGAGGGGATAATAATAATAATAATAATAATAATATTATTAATAATAATAACAATAATAATAATAATAATTAACGCAAACACAATTAAGTACACATACATATATAACTAAAAAAGTAAGCAAGCCAAACGCGCAGTGCAAGATTTTGAGTCGTCTCATTTCATCGTATGTACGAGTTTTTATCATTTTAACATCATCCCCCTCCCGCCCCCCCCATTAATGTCATAATATCGCCATCCACATTGTTTTGTCCCCTTTAGCACCATTACCTTCCTTTTTGTGCACATTACCTACTTTTTTCCTTTTAGAAATTAGGTCTATTCGGATGACACTGTTTGAAATGAGAATTAGCGTTATTACCTAATAATTTATCAATCGAGGATTGGCTTACGCCGCTCCCTTAATTACTGTACATTAATTTTTTTTTATAAATAAAGGTCACCGAAAAAACAACATCTTAAGTTTTTTTTTTTGTCATATTCGTAATTCATAGGTATGTAATCTATCTTCAATCAAATCTTCGCTATTCTGCAATGGAAGTTAGGAACTCAGGTCAAGTACACCTATACGATTCATCGTCAAAATTCAATCCATCGAATGATTGATAAACACTACGCTCAGAAATATTCGTTTCGTTTTATTTCAGAGAATCATTCGATTTGATAAAGCGCGATTTTATCATCTACTAGTGGATCAATTACTTCTATTCATTAGTTTAATTTTTTAATTTTCATCTTATCATGAGTTTTTGGAAACTGTATCATCCGAAGAGGCTTTGAATATCGACTACTTTTAATTAAATTTAATCTCACAACACGTGAGACCCGAGAGATTCGTAACACCGATAAATATCATTGTAATACATACACGCCAATTATTCCTGACTATCAGCACGAACATCATGAATATTAGAGAAAAATGAAAAGTACGAGAAATAATCATCATCCAGTGTTAATGTTTCTTTAAGACGTTTTGTAAATATCTTGATTCATTACAAGTATTACTACTACAGACTAATAAATAAACTCGTAAAAATTCAGTCTGACCCTTTGCAGTCTTTGACCACTTTCAGCCACAGTTTGTCGTCTCTTTCTCATTGTAGGTATTTCCAGACTAAAAGTAGACGACTGCACCGCGTTATGAACACTGCGGATTATGGTAGGTAATTTTTGAAATAATTTTCATTTGATTTTCCAAATTATCTGACCTTGAGATGTTTGCTTCGATAATAAAGCTGGGCTTCAAGATACGATGAAGTGCTGACTTCCTGGATGGAGAAAAAAGATGAATAATTCTTTGAAATAAAATTCTAAATCGACGTTTGAACCAGATATAAAAATTATTGAATTAGAAATGAACAAAAATCAATACAGTGATTGAACCAGTATCCTGAAATAATTCTGCGCGCGGTGGCGCAAAATCGCGTGTAATACGTAACCGCAGTCTTTCGATGGCGACACACTATATGCGTGGTAAAAACATTTCGACACTTGATCTATTTTTTTTTTTTTTTTCATTTTTCTTTTTCCTTCATATCGAGTAAAGCACTCCAGTTTTTTCCTTCTAGATTTCAAACAATCCGTTATATATATACATTGATGGAATGACGGAATTCTTTGCCTGAAAATACGAAGGATATATACAATATTTAAGGCTCTTGAAACAGCCACTTTACATTTTTACGATTTTCTTTTACGGCGGAGGTTCAGATTTATCTTTTTGAGTCAATGTATGGGAATATAATTTATAAGTTGTCGATATAACTTTGCAGGGCTATATTTTAACGATTTTTACCCAAGGAAGTTAACGATTGTATACAAGTGGAATAACTCGCGACGAACTGAAGAGGCAGGATCATCGCTTCGAGACTGCAGGACTCTAGCAGAGATCCTTCAGTTTCCTGATATACAAGCTCGTCCATTTTCCGGAGCTTGTGAAATGTGATTTTTTTTGCAAAACTCTGTGGTTTTGGGGATTCTGCGAAAAATTCATTGAATGGGGACTTTATACAAAATTTTACTGCTTCTTTAACTTCTCGCAAAAGTATATTTTTCGAAGCTATAAATCAACAATTGTTCATATGATTTTGCAGAGTCGAATTTCAACGCGTTTTGACCCACAATTTCATAATTGATACCAAAAACTGCTCACGTTGCGTTTATACACTGGCGAGGCAGCTATAAAGTAAATTCTAGTAGGACCGTCTGGTTCCAATTTACAGAAAAGAAAAGAAAAAAAAAAAGATTCTGCGTCAATAATGATAGTGATAATTCAAAATTATATTATACGTATGGAGAATCGAATAATTGGGAACACAATTGCAGGCTTTTGAAAAGTGGCTAATTTTCACGAATAACGAGCCAATATAGCTACTGTTTGCGTAATATACCATCCAAGATCCAATTATCCGCGAAGCGTTCGTTTGCAAATTCCTTGGCCGTTATTAAAACTGACACATGTTATCTAACGCGTGAGATTACGCGTTGGTGTTCGTTATTTTACGACGGTGACATTTTTCCTCATGCTTCATTATCATTATCCACTTATACACTCTTAAAAACTGATAATCTCGCCGCAATGGTCTGCCACAAATACCCAAGTATATGATTTCTATAATCGTTATTTGTTAGCTATATCATAATTAAGTATAATGCAGAAATCGCAGCATACATATGCACGTAATTCTTACGTCAAACTCGTCCGTTGCATTACATATACATATATCTTCGTACATCGTGTTATAGCTATGGTTTGTATTATACTAATAGCAATACAAAGCACTATACATTATATATACGTTGCAATTGTCTCATAAATAAAATCTTTCGCTTCTCGCCCTATATTGGCGATGGTCTTGTACTCAGGTAGATAATTACTTAGACCGCAAGGTGAAATTCAAGGCTGTATAATTCCACGTCAAGCTCATTGTTCTATTGCAGAATCTGCGATTGAAAATTTATTTCTGATTCCTGGATGATTGGCTGAAATCTATAAGAGAAATCTTCGTAGAAAATTGCACAGAGGAAATCTCTGATAAAATTAGGCATTTGTGGGGAAGTTCTGTACATGATCCATACGTATAAATTGTAGCTGCGAAGTGTTTGAAAACAAATGAATTAACGATCGACGTAGATGCATAACGCAAGCCTCAAACCTTATACCGCGGTACAATTTTGTTTTGAAAAAGCTCACGTACATACTTGCGGAATGCACACGTGCGTGAATGTCAGTGACGCTTACTGCATTCAGGAGACCCGCGTGTATAAATTTAACGGGAAATGAACCGTTGTGCAGCGGGTATATCGCCACAAACTGCATTAGAGCTTAGGGCACGCACTCCTGAGCCTTTAATTAGCGTTGGCTCTTACTTAAGGGGACAGTACAGGGTCAAACTTTTAAAAAATCGTTTTTTCGTTTTCTGCGGATTTTTCTATCTTGAGGAATCTATCTTGATGAGGAATGATTCACCGAAGAAAATCAGATGTCGAGAGATTGAATTGGATCAACGGTGTGCCAAAATCTTACGAAACATGATTTTGAGAATACATTTTTTTTTACATAAAATACATTTTGGTAGTGAAATAAATTGATTTTGGACTATGTTAATTTCTCTAAAGTCACCGTAGGCACTGGCCCCCGCAACGTACTACACATATGCATATATGTGTAAAATACATCCATATACATATATTTTTTATATACCCACGCATAACTTGATGTTCATATATGCACGCAACTCTACGTTTATAATGAAATTATTGTCCTCCTTATACAGTTATACAACATGATTATATATATTGACGCATTACATTACTGCATCACTTTATGCTTACGTCTGCAGAGATTTAAGAATTCGAAACCCTAAGGAATGTCGACCGTTTGAAGAGATCTTCGAACGATATTCATGTTTGATTATAATGTATGATTAGACTATTTTGCGATATTCGCGAGTTGATTGAGATATGTTTGTTCTAGTAAGTATAGAGACGTCCGAATTCTCACGAGTGAGTAAATTATCCAGGATAGACGCATCGAATTCGTTCCATTCCAAGAGATTTGTACAGCTTTGTGTCTCGTCGTCTTAGTATTTCTCTTTAGTTTAGAAATAAATGGGGTTGAATTAGTCAGAGTGGCTTCGAGACCGCTCGGATCGCTTGGACCGCGTGGGCTGCAGGGAGAGGTACAAGAGAAGAAAAATAAAGGAACTATGCCAGCTAGAGGGTCCGAAAGATGCCGACTAATTTGTTGGGCAGGCTATACCACCGACAAACTCCGCCTTCTTGTCTCATCTTGGCTACAAAGCCAAAAGCTAAATAGCTACGACGTACAGCTTCGCATGAACTACTCTATACGTCATGACTCACGGCCCATACTATATACCTACGGTGACATTAAAAAGGTTAAACTTTCCAACGTTTCTCACGTCACTCTCCAATCCCTTCCCTACATAAATCATTAATTAATTAATTATAGTATATATTGAATCTGCACACAGAGTTGACAATTATTGATCAGCGCTTTTGTAGATGTTCTATTAACTCGCTCTTTGACTTTCGGAGCATGTAGGCTGCTTTTTTATTTATCCTATTAGGTCCCGTCGAACGACGGCCATTTTGCGCACCCAGCGATTGGCTTTTCATTTCAGTTTCGAATGTTCGCACTTTTTTGTACGATTTTAGCTTTCCGTAACGAGTAAACCGATTGATCAGACTTCGGCAAAACTGTTTTCGTCGTAGCGCTAACATTTTGAGATCGAGCTTCGCCTGAAATATATCCTGGTGCGATAGTGGGATCTCCCGAAATTCTTGACCTTTGAGAAGGGATTCCCTATAGTACAAGAAAAAAAAAGAGAAGAAAAAATAAAGAAGAAAGAAAGTTTTTAGATGTTTTCTCGACGTTGTTTACGACTCGCGGTCATCTTCTTCGCCAGCCGTCCTTCGGCGAGTCCTCCGCATGCGGACACGGATGGACGCTCTTCAGGCGTTCGTGTGGTGACGCACAAGGCACCCAATGCTTAGTTAACTGACTCCGCCCTCGGGTAAAACGAAGCACCGAAAAGCACGACGGGTTTGAGGCGCTTTTCCAACGGCGCACGACGACCAGGCGTGGGTGGCCAGCTGACGAGAGGAGGAACTTCCTAAACCCCTCCTCGGAGTAAAACTACTCCTCAACGCACACCGCCGTTCTTCTTCACGAGCAAGAAACTCACTCATGAATACTCATTCACGCACTCACTCACTCACTCACTCACTCACTCACTCCCTCACTCACTTATACGCGTTTTAACGCACCTCCATAGGCAACTCTTAGGCACAGCCTGGACCACGCTCTTAGGATCACCAGGAGAATGATGAGCCGTTGATAAGCCCGGTAGTCTGGCACGGTTCTTTGGCCCGTCCGTTTGTCGGTGTGTCCCGTCGGTGGATTGCGTCTATCCCAGTACCCGAGTCTTTAGGTCGAGTTCGAATCTTGTCAGCATCCGATGCCGAAGTGAGAACATCTCCTGTTAGCGGCGTGCCTGACCCCCGATGACGTTAGGGATTGTCAGATCTTTGGTCAAGATCGCGTTTTACGAACGACCCTGGCGGAAGGAGGAAGGAGGCAGGAGGAAGCGCGGGGTAACCGAAGAGCCATTTATATCGGCCGTGAATATTATCAAATGAATTTTCTTCCGCATATTTGTATACGTCTATATGTGTATGTACTTGCTACACGGATCCAACCATCGTCGGCGAAGCGAATCTTCGGATTTCAGTGAACAGAAAAGAAATTGACTTTTCGTTAGTTGCACCGATTTTATTCGAGGTAACAAGTGTCAGAGGATAGTGAATCGCAGCCCTGTAACTGGGACCGGAAGTGCCTGATTTTGGTCATATTTTGGGGAGAGTTTCCGACAATTTTTCCTCGTTTATTCCCACAGATATTCGCAGTGCTGGGTGCCAGTGTAGTTGTATAATTGACGTACTAACTACTGTAGTACGTATATTCTTTAAGTTGAGAGAAAAACGAAAAATTTATCGCGTTATGGTGTTGAAATATTTCCTGCCTAATCTGTGCCTGTAGAAGTGATTTCTTTGTGTGATATATCTCGCCTTGGCAAGATTATTCAGTAAAATTTCATTAGTTCCAAAGATTTTATTCGAAATATCAATTTATGCAATGATTTGTCGAAGTGATGCCGTTCGAAATTAAAATGCTAAATTTTTCGGAGTAAATTGTGAAACGGGTGAGAATCGAGGATAATATTCCGTCGAAGAATGCAACAGCAACATGAACAACAGCACGACGTTGCTGCGGACTGTTGCTATCAGCAGTGGGCGACGCATCACCATCATCATCACCATCATCAGCATCAACATCAACAACAGCATCAACATCAGCATCATCATTCACAGCTACCGCCGGTACCGTCGCCGATGCAGCAAATGGAAGGTCAGTCAAACATGTCGAGCCCTCCGATTCTAGATCAGAATATCTTAGAGAGCGGAAACCGTTTCTAATTCACGATTTTTCGCTTCTTCCATGCCATATATACTTTCGCAATTTCAAGAGCGAAATTCATTACCTTACGTATTGCCTAATTTTTGCCGCGTGATATGAGACGAATTATCGAGCCTTTCGCTAAAGCATAACGTCGTCTTTTACAGAATTATCCTATCACGTTTAAAGATCTTCGACCTGAAACTTCCACGTGCTGACAGAGATTTGTCCTTGTAATAGTTAGTCTAGAAGTCAGAAGAAAGAGGATAACAATAACGTGACATATTGATGATGAAAATAAAACGAAACTTGGCGATCTCAAGCTCAGGCTACACGTCGAATCGCTCTGTTCTCCGGATGCTGAGACCCTTTTTTTTCGTTCTCTTATTTCATTCGGTTTGTACGACGGAGAAGAATTCGTGTCGTTCTTTACTGGCATTCGGCTAGACTTTTGACTTTTCCATTGCATTCTGCCATCGTGTTTGCTCCCCAGAAACGAATTTAGATTCACGCCAGAGGTGGGTACGACCGCCTCTTTGAATCGAGATCACATCCGAAAACGTTTTCATTAAGAGCATATTATCACTCTCGAACAATTGTGCCTCGATTATATTTAATAACTGGACCATGTCTTTCAATTTTTCGAACAGAATTATTATACATATTTTCTTGGTAATGAATTTCCTTCGAGAGATTATCAAAATGGACAAATTATTCGCCGTGCGACGGAGCTTTCTAAACGGTTTGCTGCGATTTTGTTCCAAATCGATTTAGCCGATTGATAAAATTGTCGATAATGATGTTTCGCGTTCTAGCATAGCCTGATCAAAGATACATTGAGTGATACGAATCTATAAACATGATCAGTTTTTAGTCGTACTGCTAATTGTGTGGCGATTTATTCAATCTCCGTTGAAAGACTGAGCGGCTGAAATCCCACTTTCATTAGTAGCCTGCCAAAAAACAGAATCTATCATTAGCGTTGCTTGTATTTACGTTGGAACCCCAGTCTTCTGAAAGAACCTCTTTTTTCTCCTCGTCAAGAAAACGTTAACTTATGACTTTCGGCTCATACATTAAATTCGAAAGCCAGATGACAAGTTAGTACAGGGTGTAAAGATAACTGCATCCCCGTGGCTTATTCCTCTCATTAAGCATATTGTTCCATTATCGAATCTCTGAATGTTTCTCTCGCTGTTGGGTTTCAATCAACGCGCGAACCCTTGGCAATACGTCGATTATTAGACGAGAAGGTTTGAGAGTGGTTTGTGAACTTATAGACGTCGATTACCCCGGTGCATTAAATAGGATAATACCAAGCGTCCAGTTAATTGAAAAGACTGAACCATCTCAATAGGTGCATCTATAGTAACCAACGCGTTGTCCACAGCGTGTCTCCAAACCGCCGGAAGAGTGAAACGCTCTCGAAGTCCCACCTTAGAAACAACTTTGGCCCAGGCATCCTCAGCAATATCGCCATCGTCATCAAGTGAGTCTAGAAATGACAATAACAATAATAACAACGACACTACCACGACGAATTCAGCCGCTGAAGATGCTGCACCGAAAAGACCCCTTCATCCAGCTCTTTCGGCCGTCGGAGTTGCCCTCGAGGCTCGACCCCTGTGGGAAGAATTTCACCAGCTTGGTACCGAGATGATAGTCACCAAGGCTGGCCGCAGGATGTTCCCCACGTTCCAGGTGAGTTTCTGTACATAATTGTAGAAGTCTTCCAGTGGTCAATTTTTCATCAAATCAATGTTAAAGCTTGCAAATCTTTACGGTGATGTTATATTTCATGTTGAATCAAGGGTTAAAATTTCCCTTGCATACATCAGGTACATCTCTTCTTTGAAAGTCGAAGGTATATTTATTTTTTAGGAGGAACTCCGCAATATATTTTTGATTCAATTTAGATTCTTTTTCATTTTTATCGTTACAGTGTAGGATCTTTGGGCTGGACCCAAACACCGACTATCTACTGGTCATGGACTTCGTACCATGTGATGACAAGAGATACAGATACGCTTTTCACAGTAGCGCCTGGGTCGTGGCTGGACGTGCAGACCCAGTTTCACCTCCGAGAATTCATGTGCATCCCGACAGTCCGGCGACCGGTGGTCATTGGATGAAACAGCCCGTTTCTTTCGATAAATTAAAGCTCACAAATAATCAACTCGATGACAACGGGCATGTGAGTATACATTGCTCTCTGATTCTCAAGTCATTTCAAGCCTACGAATAGGTACTGCAATCAACGGTCAAAGGTATTATAGAATCTGCTAATCGTCGTTCGACGATATTTAGGAAGCTGTCTCGCCGGAAAGCTGCGATTTTTTTCACAAGGCAAAATTTGTATATTTTGGGAAAATCATTTTGATTTGTAGACCGAGAAGGAATCATTAGAGATTCAAGTAAATCGTTGAGAATCAATTACGAAAACATTGCGAGTACAGGAAGTCAGTAAAAGGTTGCGTGTTCTAATTGACTCCGAATGCGTGAAAACTTCGGACTAATTTTTGAATCAAAAGTGACGGGAATTTGAAAAGTTTATCGACAAATCGCCACGGCGTTGATATAATTTTTTCGCAAAAGTTCAGCCAAGTTATCTGCGATTATGGATTGCAAAGTACGGTGTCTTTTACTATGCAATTGCAATGTTGAAATTCGACATAATCGACTCTGCGAAAGAGAAATGAGTGAATTCTTCGTACGTGGTGAAAATTTGGGCGTAAAATTCTAGTCCAGATCATACGATTCCATCCGGATATCTCCTGGGCTCGTAACGACTGTCAGCTAATTATAAGAGCGATGCAGTCTCCGAATAGCATCGTGGTACCTCAGAACGTCGCAGTGCATCTAATTCGGTGTGTAAGAGAATACAAAAGGAACTGTTTCGGCGGTTTTAGAAGCGGCTTGAATTTAATTACAAAGTTTGTAAGGGTCGAGTCGCGGGGGAATCCGTGGGTCTATTAAACATTAATATTCACGTAGCCGCGACTCGCGGGCGCGTGGTGATCGTAAAGCACGGAACACGAGGACTTCTGTCAGGGCGCGGTGGCCGGCCGGATAGTTTAGGCGTAACATAAAGAACTGTGAAGGATGCGACACGGGCACGAGAGAGACGATCTCTCGGGTCCAGCCCCACGTGTTTGTCGTTTCGGAAGCGTTCTTCTTAATTGACCTGAGATACGACTGGCACTGCCGCCGTGGCTCTCCAAAAATTCAAAAAGTTAAATCTGAACGCTTGATGGCGCAACGCTTCGCTTAGAATCATCGAAGCCCGAACTTTCGCTCCCTTCAAACTCCCTAATTTATATACCTGTACACTTACGTCTTACCAGATTACCCACTAAATAATCTCGTTAAGTGGATTCGAATAACTCTACAGCTTTCACGAGTTGCTGCAGCTTCTGATGAACGGGCTGCTAGCCCTCACACATATTCTCATTGTAATTGTTAGTTCCCCCAATCAAAAATTATTGTAAATAACTTAATGGTCAAGATATCTTCGAGATTGATTGAAGGATATGCGAATCATTAGATTATGAATTATTGCAGCGGGCTAAGAGTAAACTCATAATGTAGAGGGTAGTGTAGGTAGGTACCTAATCAAACTTCCCAGATAATTATCTCTGCAATAAAATCCAATTATTATGCTCATGGTAGTATAGGCTGTGAGAATTCTTTCACTGCCGATAAATTATGTTAAATAAATAATCATTCTTCATTTAGATTTTGAACAATCGTGGTTTATTTTTCTCTCGATGTATTTTAGTGCAGATGGTTAATTCTGTATAAGCGGGTTGAAGAAGACGAAATCACGTGAAATATGAATGGAATCTGTATCACGTAAGGCTTATTAATCGTCTGATTTATAAAACGTGACCGCGCGAGTACGGGGCATTTGATTCGAGACGACGTAAAGGTTTGGCGTGATTCGGACGCCGCGTATCTCGCGGCTGCAGAGGCCAGCCACGTCTCTTCAAACTAAATGTTTGTATCGTTTGTAAAATAACATAAACAGAGTTTAAGCAGACCTTAAGAGCCTGGGAGACAGGCTCAACGGCGCGTCACATGCCTATAAGCCGTAGGTTCGTTACACGCATAGCCAAGGAATGAAGAATAAGGAATGAGCTGCAGTCAGCAGTTCGGAGTAACGTTTACGATGCAACGAAATTACGAAACTGTATCATACGACAACGGGCTCGTGGTGCTAAACTAAATACAATTAAAACAACGAATTCCCAGCCATATCTAATCCGAGGAAACCCATAGAAATCTACCCTCCGCTTCTAATCGACAAAATATTTTGACGTTATAAATATTCTTTCCCTAGTATAAACGCGGTATAATATATCATTGTTCCGAGTTTGCTTACGCTGTCCTCTGTCAAACAAAGCTTCGTTATAAAGTGGCGAGATCCCAAACACGTGAAGATCTTTTTCCTATCTCTCTCTCTCTCTCTCTCTCTATCTTTCTTTTTTGTATGTTTTTTTCGCCATCCAATATAGGTATAATATTACTGACGATGAGTATCCCGTTTGCACTTATTCTGCCACGTGATTAATTTCGAAAATGATCTGAATGTGCAGCGCGACGTGCTGCTTGATCTTCTTTTTTCTCTCTTTTTCGTCAAATTTTAACTCCAGAATTTCCGAGGCGGCTCCAGAGACCTTTTTTCTACTTCTTTAGACGCACAACTAGCGCAGACATCGGTTAGGGATCGGATAGTTCTGAGAGAAATTTTAACACTAGTCAATTATAATTTCACGCTCACTTCAGATACGCGTTTTTGCTCTGGCTGCACGCGTCTTCGTTTACGATTAGATTTATCGTTCATTTCTCACTTCGCATATTTCCTTAGTTAGCTACTCGTCATTTTTCCAAAGAATTCTTTCCGAATTTTGAGTTTTAATTTTTTTAATTTTTTTTTTCCTTCGCCACGAGCTCATTCAGCTCTTATACTTAGTCCGAGGATAACCGTAGCTTGCTCGCTTGACTAAGCTCAAGCCTAAAATACACATAACCGAAGAAGGAAGCGGCCCGATCCCTAGAGAACGAGGAACAGATTCTAAAAACTGTGTATATGTTCGATGTGAAAAAACAAAAGCGTAGGGGGCGCGATGCGGTGTGTAGTTGAATTCTCTGAGATGCCATCTCTTAATTGGCACTTTGTATTGCCTGGCGTTTCCGGATTACTTGCGCAGGGACTTATACCACGCAGAAGAAGAAGACCGAATTCCAAAACAAAAAAAATAAAAAAACGAAAAAACAGAAGGAGAGAGAAACGCAAAGAGCAACAAAGACAGGGAATACGATTCTCTTCAGGGCCACACGCACTTCGGAAGACGTGCGTCCAGGGGTATCCGCAGCCCTTGCTCGCCCCTATACCTTATGACATACCAACATATACGCTATATGGTATATGGATAATGTATATGGTAAATAGCAGAAACAGAGAAAGAGAGACAGGGTCGTCTTGCCGTTGGGTCGGGTCGGGGGTTACTTTTTACACTAATTAGTCACCGGGCTCTCCGAGCTGTCAAACATTCTACCCGCCCCCCGCCGTGCGTCTTCCGACTTCTTCTTTCGCTTCATGTGTATCTTCCAAAGATTATACCGGGTGTCTTACGTCCCTGTTTACCAATATTCACGTGCGAATGTATCGATAGGTTATAGTATTGAGTTGTTAAATTTCGATCAATTTTCGGTCGTATAATTTTATCGTTTTTTCCTATAAGGGTGGGTTTATTTATTTCAGGTTGTTTGAAATTTATCTGCGGGAAGAGATGATTATGTTTTGTTCTGGTTGGTTGAAGGGGGTTTTTGCTGTGTTTGATTTGTGATTTTTCAGGGTGAGAGTCACCCGGTATAGTCGTTACTCTTACCCTTGGATACACGGTGCTGGTACGCTGCAATGTTTACGCTGTATAAGAGCAGATGAATCTACGCCATCCATGATCCCCATGTGAAAGCGTGGAAAAAAATAAACAACCTAATGATATAGGAGTCGGGGTGAATACCGAGTCTGTACTGTACAAGTACCACGCGCCGAAAGACTGTCTATTTGTTCGCTCTGGAGAAAGTCAAACGCCCGGATTTTTGAGAAACACAATTTCTCAGAAATGACTCAATCAAAAATTACGGCTGCAACGAGTCTAAACTGAAAACCAAATCACGAGTTCATCCGCATAGAATTGAAAATAACAGTTGCGCAGAACTGTTCGAACGTGAACATTCCAATTTCAAATGGGTGAATAATTTTTCTTTATTTTTTCAGATCATCCTCAATTCCATGCATCGATATCAGCCGAGGTGTCACGTCGTGGTGGCTCCGTCGCCTCCAGGATCGGCGCCAGATCCCCGAACGGAAAATTTCAAAACATTTACTTTCCCAGAAACTAGATTCACCGCTGTAACGGCTTACCAAAATCATCGAATAACGCAGCTCAAGATCGCCAGCAACCCTTTCGCCAAGGGTTTCCGGGACTGCGAACCCGAAGAGTGTGACTCCCCGACTTCCGGTACCCAAAGTGTACAAAACCCCGCGAAGAGGCCTGCGACTGGTTCCAGCAACGTTTTACCCAGTTATGCTTCTGTACCTGCGGTTCCAATTGCTTCGAGTATCTCCGCGGGCATTTCCGGCATACCAAATCCTGAACATCAATTTTATGGAGCTAGTGCTAGTCACTGGGGATACCCTGGACACCAAAGTGCACATATGACCTCACCTCATCATTACCCTACCCATCCTCATCACGCACATCCTGGATCGCACGCTTCTTCTTTATACGGACCACGGTAGCCCTAGAAATTTGAGGAGTTGATTAAATTTGAGACTCAGATTTTTCACGATTATATTATATGATCCTTTATCTCAGAGATTCAACTCTTCAGAGATTCTACCAGCTATTCGCGAAAGGAAGAATAATTCGTCGATCAGCGAATTCGTATCGATGCCAAAGTTCAATTACGTATGTATATTTAGAGATATATGTGTGTAGGAGTTGGTTTAGTATTAGGGGTACGTCGAGTATACAGTTATAGTAAATTATTGAAAACGCTTAAAACGTCTAGTGACAACGCCAAAGTTAATTAGTCTAGTTAGGTCGAAGAACGTATTTTAAATTGTACAGAAAAAGTCGTATATTTTCTCTTTTCTTCTTTCTTTCCTTATCCTTTTTTTCTTTATTCTTTTTTTTCTCTTTTTGGTATTTTAGTACTCTTTTCCCTCCGCAGAACCGAACACAACACTTTACGTTCACAAAGTGTGCTTTGTGGGGACAAAATGTCTATGTAAAAAAAATAAATACACGTACGTCGGGAGCTCAAACACCCCGTGACACCCTTGGCGAGGCTCTAAACTCGAGCTTAACCGTTCAGTTAAGAGTTAAGACTATGCATTAAGTGCCTTAATAAATTATATACTCAAGTATTGTATTATTGGAGTTTAGTTTAAACCTTAAGATTACAATCCGACCGAGCTTTGTATTATAATATGAATATATATCAACCAGAATGAAATATACAAACATGCAATGCGATATACCAACTGATTCTGAGTTTTATTTTCATTTTATTTTCCTCTCCTCTCACTGTATCCAGTTTTTCTCTTTTACGAAGTTCTTTTTTTCTTTCTTCTTTTTATAATTTTCAAAAATTCTCTCCCATTTTTCCGGAGGAGAAAAAAAAGGGAAAAAAAGATAATTTCGGATACTTATAATATATATGCATATATGTATGTGTGTAGTATACCTCCACTCGCAACAATTGGAAAGACACACGACACCCTGTCCCAAAAGACAAACTCGTTTTCCAACGGGCCAGAACGTAAACGACGTATGGACGGACGTACGGACGGACAGGACGTGATTGATGCGCGTGTGAGGACCGACGCTGTGTAAACATATTAGCGTCGCGAGGCTACGCCGCCTCCCCCGACGCCGCTTAAGCGCCCTTAATGACTCTAGGAGCTGGGAACTTATTTGTTAAGATGGTTGATACGGGTATGATATAAGTAAGTGTGAAAATTAATTTTCCGATCATTTTTCCGCTTTGGTATCTAATCGTGATTTTTCATTTTTAAATTAACGTTTCACGGCTCGATTCCGAGACGCTTATGCATTACTACGACGACGTGCCGTAGCCATTCGTCACGAGAAAAGATATTTTAATAATTCTATCTATTTCTAAGTAACAAGCATCGTCTTACAGAGAAGCTACAGAGACGCCAAGCGTCCCGGCGGTGCATGACGGCGCCGGTACTAAACCCTACCCGATCCTATTAGATATTCTTTCATCTTTCTACCTCCGCGAACTTTCCTCAAGATCAAACCTGCTGGAATGTACTAGTTCGAAGCAATACTCATAGATATGCAAGGTCTCGATACGTGTGGTCCTCGGTTATCAGATTTCAATCGTTTTTCAACGACTCGACAGATCTGCTTGCGATTATATTCAATTTCGAAATTAATACTCAGCAAAATCCATCGAACATTATTCGCGACTTTTGCAAACAACGATCTCGGTTTTTTCGAGAAAATTTATCTCGAGGTCAGAGAAGCCTGATTTTGGTAAATGACTTGGTGTGGTTTACGGTGACTTAAATTCCGGAAACCCTGCGTCCAGAAGAAGTTCGTTGATCCTTTGTTTCTCTATCTCCTAAAGCAGATTCACCACTGTGCATAGGTTCGCTCGTAAAAGTATAAAGAGAGAAAAGGTATAAGACACGAAACATGAAACGCGAAACACGAAACATAAAAGGTTCCTGTATCACGGGTCATGTGGCACACCGCAGTCTTTTGGTTTTGGTTTCGAGTCCTCTTAGCTAGCTTATGCATTCGCCTTCGGGACCTTCGATCCCTGCAGGCTACTCTCGAGGATTGGGACCAGCGTGACATTCTTCCTCCACCCCACATCTCTCGCTCTTTTAGTCTGTTTTTTTTCACCCCTAGTCATTAAGGCCCACACACGAACCATGCGAAGAAGAAGAGCACGAGCGAGGCGTGCCGCAACGACACTTGAAAATCTCATATCGAGTCTCTCGACTATAGGTTGACACCACTTTTCCAAAATCTGCGACCTACTGATCTAGAACATGTGATAGTTTTAGAAGTTATATATGGTTGTTTATGGGTCGTCGAGACCTCCGGCCTGGAATTTCCTCAATGGTTTTTGGACCTATTTTTTAGTCTGCACATGTGGTTGAAGACGCGATTTGTACACCTTCACAGACAATGGAGAGCAAAGTATGTATTCACGGTAATATCGGTACAGTTGGCTACAAGTATTTTAAAAATTTGGAAAAAAATCAAATAATGAAGTTTTATGCGAACGAAATATTCGCAAGAACCGTGAAGTCGGATCAAGAAATCAATTTTGGTATTCGGAAAGAGGGAATCTACAGAGATATGACGAGATTTCAGTTTTGGTATGAAATTTTTGACCATAAGAATCGGAAAATTCATACAATGAATAATTTGCAAATAGACTCGCCCTGGTATTATAGGTATTTTCTTCATTTTCAGTGAAATTTTATTGTATAAATTGTTTCTTTTTTCTCAAAAAACTATACAGATTATTGGATTCTCATTGAAGTAAAGGTAAAGGTAATAGGTATATGTCACTGGTGTGACAAAAATAGCAGAATTTTATTACAGCCGAAAAAAGGCGAAAGATGTGTGCCATAAAAGTTTGGTGCAGCTAAGCTTTGCTAATCCTTCACGATTCAATTCTGGGGTGAGAATTTCATCAAGACTTTTAGGAATCTCACAGCATCAGCGTGGGCGCATAGCGTGCCGCCATCGCCGTGTCTCACTTTGAAGAAAAGGAAAAATTTGAAAGAGTAGAAGTAATAGAGAGAGAAAGAGAGTGTGAGAGAGAAAGAGAGAGACAGAGAGAAGTAAATAAATAAAATGAAAGAATAAATCAGTGACATATAGCAAAACGGAAAAGGAATAAAGTCGGCGTTTAATAATAAATCTCCCTAATTTTCCGGTGGTAGCTTGTTGGTCTGGGATCAAAGGGCGACAAATGAATCGCTTGAATAAAAATGCGTTACACTCGAGGCTCCCTCGAAAATCCCCCTCTGAAACGCTATACATCTCATCTTCGTATCTCGCGATCATACGGACGCTGTACGAATGTGCCTTGAAAAATCTTTCGGAGAGATCCTCCTCGCTGGTGTAGTAAAGTGAACAACTCGCCCGGACGAACCCGCAGTCCCACGGCCCATGAATCCGTCATCGCCATCCACTACGGGAGTTACCGCGACTTGCTTTTATAGTTTCCATGCCATCTGAGTAAACCTTCCTCCAAGTGTATCTCTGTCTTCATATTACATGTGTGGGTGCGTGGATTTGGCTTCAGGTTTGCGTACGACAGTCTCTCCGCTATTGGTCCATGCATCTAGAAGACTGCAGTGCGCGTATGCCGACTCCAGTCTCCGGAGGCAGAAGTTCATATCCTGCGGCCCGTGAAGAAACGCGGAATATGGTCGCAATGACAGATTTACAGATTACAGCCAGCAGCCAGCTACCGTACTATACGACACTCCAGGGTGCTGCTCTGTGGTACCGGCGTACCGCCTTCAGCCGTTTGCCATACGATTCTTAAAGCGTCGCGGTCTTGCGGTACGCGGTCCGCGGTACGCGCGACGACGGCGTCGCGACGCCCGGCAAACTCCTGGACGGTTGAGTGCGCGTCAAATAGCACCTACGGTGTTTACGCTGGGTGGCGAACATCTCGCCTTCTCTATACTTTATTTTAAAACTTATTTGTGTGCTGCAGAGTACGAGGAGACGGTGTTATCGTCTTCCATCGACTTACCTTCGAGAATCTTAGATACATATTTACGTGAATATTTTTCAGCTCTCGTTCTCCTTCTTTTCTTGATTTTCTTACGCGATACGAAACGGAGGAAACTGAGCGACTGCTTTGCGTGGGCGTCAAACTCATTTTCGAGAAATGCGGATTTCCTATCCTAATGCAAAAACTTAGATAGAATTCAATACTAGTTCAATTAATTATTGTTAAGACGTGACATAATCTTCAGGCATTCTCAAGCCCGCGGTTTATGTTGCATAGGATTTTCGCTTACGTGAGATCGTGGTGGTCTAACACGTTTTGTTAATATATGGGTTAGTGAAAACATTGCGAAATAACACCGAGCGATGAATTACGGGGACAGGAAATCCAATGACAGCGGATGCCACAGCAGCTGTCTTCCCAAAAATGATTGTTCCGATTTTTCTGTCTTCGCCCAAAGGCCGTATAGGCGAGTTAATATCTTACTCACAGTTTTGTCAGGGTTTTGTAAATATTCGTAAGAATCAAATAATAATCGTCGGCGCAGACTCGCTGAACAAGCTTTCTGGAGTTTATAAGCGAAAGATACTTTTATACGGCTTGTCAATTTATCGCTATTTCGTAAATTTCGCAGAAGATGAAGAAAAAATAAAAATAAAAAATAATAATAAGAAGAGAAAGAAAAAGATTCGATGGGAAGAAAAGAGAACCGTAGAGTAAGAAAAAAGTCCACTAACAATGTGTACTGTTGTTATAGTAATAAATCTGGCGAGCCTATATACGTTGCTGTCGCGTATTATACGCGAACTATTTATCAAATTTTTCCGTCTAGATTTATGGTTGAACAATGATAAATTTAAGAACTAATTGGACATATCGATGTATGCGTAGTTATAGCTATAGCTTGTCTTTTATCGAAATAATTAAGAGACGGTAAATTTTGAATAGGAAATGAACATTTTGTGTCAACAAACGCGGAGAGATGGGGTCAGGTAGTAATAATTTATAATTATCGCCAGTTACGACGCCGGTGAATGCAGTATTTTTTTTTTTGTTTGATTACCAGATAAATTCATCTACACATCACCGCGGAGTATAGTAGTGCGGTGAGTTAAAAATTCCTGGATTTAGTTTTATGAAAAGATACGCGTTGCGTCAGATCGCGGATTGGTGAGACGCATAGTTGAGATTCAATTTGGGACGAGATGACAAGTACAAAGTGTAAAATATTTATCAGGTTCTTTATAGAAGCGTATACATAAAATAGTTTAAAGAATCTTCAAAAAAAATTTAGGCAAAAAAGAAATAAAATGAAAAAAACAGTGTAAACTCCGGGATAGACATCACGCCGAGATTAAAGGGTGTTTGTATCAAATGGGAGATCCGAAGCACCTCTCTCGTCTTCTTCAGGGTTTGGTTTTGGCCCGCGAACGAAGCGAGCATCGTGCAGACTGAAGACTGCGTGGTACGGTTCAGTTCAGGAAGGAAGATATCCGTCGACGCGGCTGGCGGTAACGTAGCAACCCTCGGTGGCGAAGACAGACGATGTCCGGGAGCCGAGGAGTCTCTAGGCATAAGTTTACCTTACTTCGGTATAAATAAAGTCAATGATCCTCCAAAGTTACCTAGAGCCAGTTGACAGCGGCTCGCACTGTATACCAGGACGTTTTTCTATCAACATATCATCAAAACTGATCCTCGCTCGACTCCTGGATTCAGAATCTAAACAGCATTTGCATGTCGTTTATATTTCATATAGATGTATCGCTGAAGAAACTCTTTGTGCAATGGGAATGTACAAATTTATTTATGTTTAATTCGGTGCGACAAAATGAATAGCGACGTAAAAACGTCAAAGTATAAATTTCAGGGTGTTTGATGTGGAAGAATTTGTATTTTCCTTTACCATCAACCCTTCAGATCTGTTCATTTTAGTCCAAGACTGAAGGGTTTTGACAAGAATGTCTAAGAGCTGTCGCAATCGAGTTATTATTGTGTCATTAAAGTGACGTGAAACAATGCGCGTTTATTTCAGCCTCACATTACTTCGGGACAAAAAATGGTAAGCATATGTGAAAGAAGGCATCGGCGAGGTTGAGATTTTCTGGTTGAGAATATTTTTTGTTTTCTATTTTTTATTTTTTACTTATTTTTTTTTAATGAAATTTATTTAACAAGTTATCGAGCAAGAATATATAGACTCACTTTAACAGCGCATAACTTCTTTCATAAATTTTGAAGCAACATTAAAAAAAGCATTCCAACTCCAAGCTGTCTGATACCTTCCATCGAATGTCTTTACGATTTTTTCTCATAAAGTTATGTGAAAATATAAAATGATAAACGACTCCAGGGGTATAATTCTTAGATATTTCAACGCGTGAGCAGATTTTTGAAAATAATTCAATCTCAGATCATAACAAATAAGAGAACTACAGGATAAAATGTGAAACAAAGTAATGTGCAATAAAAAAAAAAAAATAATAATAATAAAATAATCGAAAACACCCCAGGTGATTACATCGATCAATAATTATTATTCTATAAGCAGACAACGTCTGTAGATATATGATTACAATTATGATATACCCATTGAGACATTAAACGCGCAAGTGGGGGTCCGCATCCTCGATCATATGAGCGTAAATGGCGGGTATAGGATAAATGAAATGTGAAGTAAATCGGCCGTCAGATTTCCACTGCCGAAAAGCCCGCGGAGTCCGTCGAGTAAATCTGTAAATGTAAAGTTAGTGACTTGGCGTTTGGCCGTTGTCGTCGGCACGGCTTGCCTATCTCGCTGCTGGAATCCCCATATGTCCGTCAGCGGGCCTCGCCAACACCTCGAATCACTTGAGAGTTCGGAGTCTTCCACACTTCGCTGCAGAATTCATACAGGCCCGGTTGTATGTGTGCGTCTTGCCTCTTGCCTCTTGCTTCTTGCTTCTTTGCAGGTTTTCTTCAGTTTTCCTCCTCGGCTTCTCGCGCAGCCGGTCCATCCTCTTGTCCCGCTACCCCAGCTGGACCAAAATATAACCGCGCGTATAGTGGCCAAAGCAGGGGCGTCTAATCGTACGATAGATTCGAAAACAGGCCTCAAAATGATACGAGGGGCAGCTGAACAGGCCCATCTTTCCATTTGTGTCTTTTTTTTAATCGATTTTGAATATGGCCAAATAATTGAATAGTTTTTATTGATTTTTGGAAAAAATGGTAAAGTAGATATACCTTCCGTTGTATTCCGCTGCTACTAATTATTGACGCGATGTGTTAAAAATCAGAGTCTACGGTTCATTGCTTTTCGGGACATAGGTCTACCTATTCAATTAATTTATCTGAGTTACTATAATGCTATAGCGATATTATACTAATGCTATATGATAACACAATACCAGAATATAAGCTAGGAGAAATAATAATATTTAATGTACTGTTTCTAAGCGTTCTAATCTCCGTCAACTTCTGATTTCGGGAAAGAATGATCTGAGTATTTATTTCTGATGATTGAGTAATGAAGGATTAATAATTTTTGCAATTATATGTATGGAAATAGAAGAGGATACTGCGGACTTCTGCGAGGACGCGATAGTTGATAAGTATCATTATTTATAAAAGAGTAACGAGGCAGCGATCGCTGTAATTTTTTGTGTCATAATATCACGACGGTCTAATATACGATCGTGTATTTTTTATGCAAGATAAATATGACCGTATAGAAAGAAAAGTGCGAAAAGTGCGTTCAAAGCAGAATTCATCATATGCACTACATTGCATCGCATCGACGCAATCGAACAATATGCAATAATAAATTCGCCGCAACCGTCCCTTCTGCGAAATATATAATATATCACAGCCAGAAAACGAGCGCAATACTTTTTATCCGAATAAAATAGATATTCGATGCACAAATGATATCATCAAGTTAATTTCCAATTTCCAATTTCCATCCCCCTGAGTAGTCAGGATTATTTAAAGTTTAAAAATCAGCGGGTTGCATTTAAATCTCGAACGATATAAGTTGAGGGTAAAGACGCAGGCGTCACCACCGTCTGGCCAACTGTCATGGCGTAGAACAGCGATTACGCACTTAACCTCACTTTACTTCTGTTTACATAAAGTTCTGTCAATTTCAACTGCATCGTTAACTGATATTAAAAACTGTTGAATAACTTATTAACGAAAGCAATGGGTTCGCCAATGGACACGCCAGGCTCCCAAGCGCTTCAAGCAGCTAGAAACATGAAGGATTTAGCAGTGTTTAAAAAGCCAATTGGAGTAGCGAAACGAAGTAAAGGTTTCAAGGGTAAGATTCTGGACGAAGATACTTACATTGGTAAAATGGCCGAGATTATACAAAGGGATTTTTTCCCCGACTTGGAAAAACTCCACGCACAAAACGATTACTTAGACGCCTTAGAACACAACAACATTAAACGTATGCGGGAATTGTATGAGAAGTACAGCTCGGGTAGGCCGATAATAGAGAGACCGGTAAGCCCCGCAACTTTTGAAACACCGTTGAGGAATGGCGGAGCGGAAGAATCCGTTCAAAGCACGCCAAAATCACCGGAGATAGACGTGACGTCGAACGAGACAGAGACTGATGAGAAAATAGGGCTGGATGCTTACTTGAACACTCATACCAGCGAGGATAACGCCAGTTTTGAAGAGATGATGGTCGAGGCGGAGAAAAAGCATAGGTTAAAATATTCCTGGCTTTACGAGGTCGAGGAAAAGTCCAAGGCTTTAGCTATCGAAAGGAATATGACTGCGATGATTAGCGGCGATGGGTCTTATGATAAACCCAAGGAATTGGATGGCTGGAGTTACACGAATAAGAATTATATTATGTACGTACCTGACGGAGTAGAGTTAACGCCTGAAGAAATGATCAATTTGGCAAAGAGAAAGCAAGAAGTTGTTCACGATAATACAAGGCTGAAAGTAAACCCTTTTAACGAGCAACAGAATAAGGAAACTATAAACGAACTGGCCAAAACACAGTCCAAAGTTAACGATGGGAAGATCGGAGTGGATGGTAAAGAAGTGGTGCGGAATCCTACCCCGAGAATCAACGGATTTAGCTTTGTCGGAACACCTAGTCCCCGACCTGGGGAATGCGAAAGTCCGATAATGACTTGGGGACAGATAGAAGGCACCCCGTTTAGATTGGATGGTGGAGATACTCCGATATTGAGAACTAGCCAAGGCCCTGCTTTCAGGATGGCTGAACCACCTAAAAGAGAAAAAATTGCACTACAATTGGCGGAAAAAGCTGGGGAGAGACACAGAGATAGGAAAAGCAAAGCCTTAGAAGCTGCGAGAAGATCTTTGGCTAGGTAGTTTTATGTTATCAACAATTCTCAGCCACATTCAATTCCATAATATTATTCAAAGGCATTTACCTTCTTGGAATGTATAGGAAACGATATAAGCTCTTTGCATATTGAAAGAATGATAGAATATCCATTATACCTTTCATATAAAATGAAATATCAATTTTTCTTCCATTTATTATATTGAAATACTTGATTATATAATAATTTCATGTGTCTTGATGACTTTGGAGACGTTTTCTTACTCATTTTTAATTTGTTCAACATTTTTGTGTTTAACTAATATATTATTATTGAATTTCAGTCCTTCGCCAAGACCGTTATCAGCTATGGATCGTTTGAGCACGATGTCACCAGCGGCGAGAAGACTAGCTACACAAAAGTTGAGACTTTCCGGAACTCCGAGTCCTAGAAGAGCCCGGCAACTGAGAAGTCCTTCTATCGGTGTGCGGACTCCTCATACACCGAGATTCAACACACCCGGGTCAAAAAGTCAAGAATCTGGACCTGGAAAAAGACCGTCTCCTCAGGGGCCCGTGCTTACAGATAATCTGCTTAATTTACCGACACAGAGACAGAGAGCTGCTGATTTTTTCAATTTGAATAAACCGCAGTAGAGTTTCTGTCTAAACAAACTCTTGATTGAATCTTTGTATAAAAAGTGCTGAGGAGCTCTGTGAAATCTATTTCGAGTTATTTTACACGAAGTTTTTTTATTCTTAATATACTTGCTGAGTTGATATCGTAAGATAATTATCAACAATAATTATAATTATCAACAAGGAATAGTCCGATTATTTCTACTGGTTATTTATCTAATATTAATTTGCTAACCCGATATAAATATGGTAGAGTAGTTTTCCGTTTGTAAAGTATTTTAATAATGTTATATCGGTATTTCATGTTATCTCACGTATACAGTGTGGAGAATTTCGATGGAGGAGCTGTCGATATCGCCTAATTTAAGTTTGTAAATAATAAGCAACTTTGTGTATGTAATAATAATAATTTTTGGTGGTATTTTTATTATGGTGTATCGATTATGAATTTTCGAATTTCGAAAGATTGGTCGGGAAATTCGATTATATTATTAATAATATTTTTCTTAATCCTCGTATGAAAGTATTCATGTAAAAGTAGTGTATATATTTTCGAAAAGCTCTCAGATGTATACATACGGCGAAATAAACGCGCAAAGCTTTACTGAGATAAAGCTTACCACGTAACGTGTCGAAGTGTGAAACAATCTGAGTCGAAGTGATAAATAAACAAAAATTCTTACCGTCTATCGTATTATTTCGTTTATTTCTTTCGTAATTCTGATACCAGTTCATCCTGCAGTCATCGACTCGCATCCTCGTTCGTTATCTTCGTCGTCCACGTATTTGAAATCGTAAAAAAAAAACATAAGTCTTCTGAGTTCAATTTCAATATTTAATATAATCAAATAATTAAATTCTTCCGATTAACTTTCTTCAACGATGAAAGCAGTTATACTTCCAGTCAGTTTACTCCTCGTCGTAGAAGCCTGCGAATTTCCAGAAGAATTCCCATCTAGCTGATGAAAGTCACGAATCAGACGATAACTTATGATAATGTAATGATTTTCCAAACATTCCGCAAAGCTGCAGTATTCGTATGGGCCTCATAAATAGCAATGTGCAATATAAAGAGGCGCGAATTCATTTCGCAAACGTTCTGATGAACGTTAATCTCGTCGTCAACATCCTCGTTGATCCAGAGGTGCGCGTAAGCCCTGAGGATCCTTGCAGAACGTGTCATTGAAAGAACGAATATTTCTCCACGAATTTTCAAAGCGAAAAACTTGAGCTAAAATTTTTATTTTAAATGCACCAGCCTCATTATGATTCGATTCTGTTCATTCATTCATTTATTCACTCCATTCTTAAGATTATTACGTATTTGAAAGTCGAAGCATTATTGATGACGATAGAAAATCGTGTTTGAAATCGATGAGACATGCGGTTAATTGAGCTTTATTATAGTCATTCTACTAGAATTGGGTAATGACGATCAATGGCCTTGACATACTTCCACAACTCATAAGCCACTGTGTCTTTTCGTGTATATTCTCTTTGCGAGCAGCGATACTTCCGGTAGAAAATTCACTGTAGACACTGTTTATTTGAAGTCAATTTTGAATTGGTGTTATATGACGTTGATAAATATTTATTTGTCTTTAATAATAATAAAAAAAAATAAAAATATTTCCCTGAAATCGTCGAGTATTATTAATAACAATTAATTCTGCTATACGCTCCAGTGACGGTATGAATGTTGATTGTTTGTCCTTTCGGACTCGGAACAAAAAACAATTACTCACGATCGCTGGTTTAAAAGTTTACGGAATTGCAACAGAGTTTTAAAAAGCGACTCGCGCTTCGCCGAGGTATAAGTACGACGTCTGACGAATAACCTGGAGGTCGCATAAGTAATTATAAGAGAAAAATAAAACGGACAGTGCAACAAAACTTCCAATGAAGACTTCCCAGATAATATTTCTGGGCCTAGCCCTTTTCCTCGCGGTTCAATCCGCCGCTGGTCATCATACTTCAAATTGCGGACTTGGTCCAGGAAGTGACGCCTGTGGATGTTCCGAAGTTCTTGTAAGAGCTGCCAAGCCTATCCGTCCAGTTAAATTCGCTGACCCTTACGTGATCAAAGAAGCCGCTAAGAGGGTGCACGAACCCGTCAAGCAGGGATGCGGATCTCTAAATCCTACGCGTAAAATCTACGGACCTTCCGTCACCGATTTGCTGAAGCATACCGGCGGTCCGATTGCTCCAAGGTATGAAAATTCTGCAGAGTTTGTGTTCTTTCACGGTGCTAATGAACGACGTAAAAGTTGCATCGATGATTACACTCCCGCATTTAACAATTCCAGATTCCAACCAGTCGGCGATTTGTGTACCACCTGTGCGAAATCTGTCGCCGAAGTCGTTCCCGCTTATCCAGGAAAACCGGTCTGCCGTTCTTGCGCCGAAAAAGCTAAGCAGTTCGACTGTGCCTACGTTGATCCGCATCATTTCAGCGGCCCACGTTCCACCGGATTCACAAGCTTGAGTTCTTCTAACGCTGAATTAAACGCTTTTGAGGATGAATGTAAGGCGACATGATGAATCGACTTAGCAGCAGATAGTAATGCTATGAGTCGAAATAACTCATTACTGACAGATGCATAATATTTGCCCATTCAGGTCTTTCCTTCGATGAACAAGAGAGCATCTACAATGCGCAGCCTGTGCATGCTGCAGCTCCTGCTGACCCGGTGTCTCTGTCCCTGGCCTACGGTTTGGCCCGCCAAACTACCAGAACTATCCCAGAAGGTAGCCTGGCTTTTGGACCAAGATCCACCCCGACTGACGGCAGCGTACGCAAGACTACCCCGAACATCCCTGAGGAGAGGCTTCTCACCGTTGAGAGACCCGTAGTAGAGTTGAGATTGACGCCGAAATCTTCGGCCAGTGCTACTTACAACGAAGTACTCGCTCAGCAAGAAGCACTTGAGCAGCAAAGACTCGAGTTGGAAGCCCAGGCTGAGGAAAACCAGGGACAAGACCCAGCCTTCATCAGCTACAGGTAATTGTCGACAATTGTTGATTATGCACAAGAAGCGATGTGATCTATGGAAAGAGTTGCTTTTGCGCTTTGCTAGCATTTTTTAAATTGTGAATTTGCGACTTTCAGCGATCTTGGATACGCCCCTGTTTCATCGACTGGAAACAACTTCGTCAGTACCATCGTCAGTGCTGATCCAGGTTCGTCAGATCCAGCTGCTGCGGAAGATGTCGCCTGCGGACCCGTTGGCAGACCAATTCCGGGATATGTTAGCGGAAACGTGATCATTCGACGTGAAGAAGCCGGCGAAAGCGATCCTGATTACTACAGCGAAGGCAGTTATGAACAGGGCTATGACCAGGATGAGGATCAATACGGCAGCGGCAGCTCTGAAGAATCAGAACTGTGCGATGGAAGCAGCGGATTCCTTGCCAGACTCAGAGCGTCAGCTCGTGCACAAAACGCACGCGGATACGGACACAAACCCGGCTGCGGTTGCGGCTGCGGTAATTGATTGGAGATGAAGCGATTTTAGGCTTTATCACTTATAATCGATATTGGTCGATTGGGACCAATCCATTGTAGCTAGTCTTTTAACCCTTGTATTATGTGCCCTTCCCCGGATAATAAATGAAAAATATTTCATTATATATGTTCTCCTGTTTCACACTTTCTTATTTACTCCTTTCGTTGCTTTTTTTTTCTTATTTCATTTATATAGACTTAAGATGAACTGCGGAAGAGCCAAGCTCATTTCACTCCATATTAAAATACTATATGAGTTGCACTATGCTACTGGGAGCACGAAAAGAAAATTCACAGAGCAAAGAATTCCTTTGAAATTTGAACTTTTTGCCGTTATTGAAAAATTAAAAAACCTGAGCATTCCCACCGATTATCTAGACGCTGATTGTATTGTGGGAAATCCGGATCTGTAATCTTGTTCAACTTTGAAGTTTCGTATTCTGCATCGGTGGATTAAACATGAGCCATACTTTCATCGGCTTACACTGTGATGAAATTTTTTATTGCCAAGTAATTGAGTTTCTTTGGAATTTTTCCCGGTCGTTTTGTATAAGAATAGTTTGTTAGGTTTACGTAGATTTCTGAGCGTCTTAATGCTCGGGAGATTTTTTGAGCGGGGATCGACGAGTGATTGCCATTATACGAGGGTGTAAAAGTGTTGGAGTTATAGCATCGGTATTTTTGGAACTAAAAAGCTTCTGACTATAATAGGTACATTTACTACTTCCGAGTGTATGACGCGCTGTCGACAGTTCATAATTTTCTTCCCAAGGAAAGCGAAGCCTGGAGAAATCTGGGTGCCCATGTGCGGCTGCCATATGGCTTTGCGTACTGATCGTATGTATCCCAGAGCACAGGAGAACGGTTACGAGCTGATGACAGCCACTCGAAAGCCACTGTACAAAGTCACCCCTGTGAAACATGTCTGTACTACCAAAAGCCATCAAATCACAAGAACACTTCCCCATTCGGTCTCATATACTTATACAAACCCTGAGAAACGACTTCTGCGTCTATCGCGACTGTGACTTGTTACTTCCGGTCAGGATGGAAGAAATAGGAGGCCAAAAAAAGCGTTCCAAATTATTTTAATGTGGTTAATGTTTTGCTGTTCTAAATTAGTAAATTCACACGGTTGATTTCTGATCGTCGTTCATGACCCGGGATCAAGATTTCTATTTTTAAAACAAATGTGCGCCAGTTGCGTAATTATATAAATAAAGGCGAATAACGTATTACGGAAGCGGAAAGAAACGCGGGGTATTTTTGTTCTTGGAAATAAAAAGAGGACAAACAGGAAGTGGCCTTGCGTTTTTACCGTCTATATGTATGACATGGTGGTACTCTGGCCAGTTTAGAATCATTTATTCAAAGATCATGATATCGACAGGGGCTTCGGCCGCTTTGGCCTTCTTGGTCTTGCTGGTCACAGCTGCTAAGGCTCATCCTAATTGCGGCCAGATTAGACCAGACTGTGGCTACGATTTGGGCTCAGATGAACCAAGTGCCATTTCTTCTGGGGCACAAATCGTCACCTATGGAGACCCCTGCTTCTGTAAGGAGTCGCTTCCATACTCCATACAGGTATTAAGAATTATTAATATTTTATTGAATTACTCAAATCAGAATAACGAGTCACGTTCTTTCGCCATTTTACCTGAGAAAGGCACAGAGCTTTAATTGATCATAAATCACAAATGAAACTTTCCTTCATTTCCTTCATTTTAACATAATTTTTACAGTACCTACGTGTAATAATCTTTTCGACTTTCAAATATCAAACTTGGTGGGTGATGATTGTACTTTTGTCGCCTAGGTACCTAAATCAGTGCCAACTCCTCAAGAGGAACGTAAGAGCTATGGATACTCGGTGATAGCACCCACTCACACCCCTGGACGATGTCTTCAGATACCGATTAAGATCGAAACCCCAATCGTTCACAAAACTTCTTGTGATAATTTGTGTGGTAAAACCTACGGTGTGAGTGTCCAGCATCAAGAATACACCCCTGGTCCCAGAAGGCAGAGCTTCGATTTTGCTGTCCAAAAACCAGTCGAGGTGCAAAAGCCAGCGTAAGTACATGTACAAAGATTAAATACCGACTAGGAAGAAGAGAGCGATAAAAAATATCGTTAATACATATGGATTGGTGAATACGTATAGTTATTAATTTTTGTTCCCTATAATGTGTCACCTTCTTGCCTAGAAAGTGTATTTTTTTTTCTACTTCAGGTACAGACCGTCGATGTCAATCTGTATCCAGCACGGTGAAGAACGAGTTCATCCGCGATTTTCACCACTCCCATTCGCCGTTCAAAAGCCGGTGGAAAAAGTACCCCAAACTATTCCAAGACTTACAGGGTTAACATCCACGGTGGATAGAGTTTTGGTACCTGCTTGTGAGATCAATGGCTGTCCCGACTGTAATGATATCGTACATAGAAAAAGCCACCCCAAACCTTGTTACTAAACACATTTACGATTCAAGAATATAGAACTTAGAACGCTACCTGTGGCTTTTAAGTTGAGTGATAGGAACTTCAATTAGTTTAATAGCTGAGTCAAAAAACAAAAAAAATATGAAAATTTTGAAAACAACGTGTTGATGAATAAATTAATTTCGATCCAAGTATAGTCAGACGTTTGTATCTATCCCTTTCTCTCCGTCCTGAAATCCCAAGTACCTCTTTATCGTGTGAAAATTGAAATTTACGGAAAACTTTACTGAAATTATTGTCGTTTAAAAATTAGCTGTTACATTAAGCTGACGTTGCGTATCGTAACACGACGTGGAAATTCATAAGGAATTTTTATGCTGATGCAAAAGCCAGAAAACGGAGCAGCGGTTTCTTATCTCTTGCGATAATTAACAACAAACAATCGTGATGTTGGCGATTACGATCACGACGTGCGTGTTCAATCACTTCTTCCCAATTTCATGAGCAGACTATATGAAGCTTGATTTGAAGGCCGAACCACACTCAGTTCTCGATCTCGTCATGGGGCCGATCAGAGGGACAATAGTTTGTTTTTACATCTCATTCCTGGCCATTTCTTGGCCGGGAGAAAGCCTCGCTGCACCACCCAGCGTTTTACCATTGCTTAAGCAATATTACACCCCCGATATAGTCAGCCAGCAGACTTTGCCCGGGATATCATCAAGCAATTGCAATTCCTACGTAAAATCTTCAACCTCTCAGATTCCCAGCTCCGCAGCTCACAGACAACAGCTGCTGAATCAGGCAACAATTTTATTGAAGCAGTTGTCTTCTTCTACGCCGACTGATACCTCGGTGAGCATTGACACGCCATGCAATCAGGCAGTCGACAATCAGGAGAAGATCCTTCTTCAAAATTTAATCAATCGTCTCGGTGCCTTCAAGAAGAACAGCATCATCGCGGCTAACCCCTCGTCAAGTCTACCAGCCATTTCTGAGGCCACGTACAACTCGATAACCAATCACTATCTTCATATCAGGCTTTTAACTCTCGATTTGTTGACTCCGGAAGATGTGCAGACCGTACAACCAGCGTTGGACTCTCTCTACAAAACATTCGTCAAGATCATCACTGGGCAACTCCTTAACGTTGAGCTGCCCAACTTGTGCAGTGCGACACTCACTCTGAACACTCAATTGAAGGCTACTGATGCACCGCTCGAGCTGCAGGAAGAGGTGACTTATTTCATCAAGACTCTAACCGCGGCTTTGACTGGGCAAAGCCAGGTCACAATTTTGGGACTGTGCGATTGCTTGAACGATTTAGAAACGTCAGTCGTATCGGTGGTTGAAAACGATAAGTCCCAAAAGCTGCAATATCTTCTCTCCCATTTGGTGGAAGCTGTGACTAATGCGGTAGTCTCCGGAGGTGACGTTGGCTGTAATATTATCGATATTGTGCAGCGATACGTCGCTAGTATAAAGCAAGCTGTGCAAGAGGATGCCAATGTGAGAGCTAGGCAAATCTACAGTTCTGTTTTGAACTTTGAAGAGGAATTGTACAAAGTTTTGCTCGCATCTAAGCCCATAGCGATCGAAGCAACGTCTTCGCCTAAGAACACGACCTCGTCAACATTTGAGGCCGAGGAATTTTATCTCAGCGAAATTGAGCGGCTGTCAGAAGCAATTTTCGGCAATCGCAAGTCTCTCGTTAAAGCAGCGGTCCAAATCTTGTTGAATATTAAGCAGTCGGAAGACCCGTCGCCCGGAGATGAACCCGCTTCTTCGGAACCGAGCAAAGCTACACTCGCAGGTTTGAAGAAGATTGCTGACCTCCTGAGATCCGTCTATTTATATCCTCAAACAGATTCAACGCACGTGGTTGAAGCTATCGTTGAAGAGCTGAGCCCTTTGCCACAGACGGAAGTATCGAAGGTTTTGAACGCTTTGGACCCCGACTCGGAGGGCAGCAATGATACTGAAGAGCCGCAGGATGCCACAGCTATACTTGATAACGGAGGATATTTGATTATCAAAGAGAAGCTGGTGGAACACATCGATGCTCATGGAAACGTTGTCGATATCGCAAAAAGCGGAGTGTACAACCTCGTCGATCCGATAACCAATGTCTCATGGTCTGGAAATTATGTGGTCCAGGATGAACTCATTCAGTTGGGTCCTAACGAGAACACATACGTCAAACGCTCTGGAGACTATGACGTTAATGAACCCGAAAATGATTCCGGTACTCCCACTTCACCGAGAGTTAAGCGACAAGCCAATTTCGAAGTAGAGAGGAATACGGTCGCACAAGTTGATGAGAACGGGAACTCTGAAGTGACTGAGAGTGGAACGTATTCTCTGACGGACCCCAACACGGGATCATCTAAGTCCGGGAATTTCGTGGTTGAGAATATCATTTCCAGGTCAAATCCTGATGGCAGTATAGAAACCATCAAGTCTGCGATTGTTGAACCTGGCGCTACGTCACCCAGCGAACAACCATCTCTCGAACCTGGTACTGGATATTTCTTATTTGACGAACATATATTCGAATCGCCCGACAGCGACGGAAACTATGGGAAGGGAGTATATAACATCAAGAATCCCACGACCAATGAATACGTGACTGGAACTTACACAATTCAGAATACGAGTCGTACTAAAAATCCTGATGGATCTGAGGACTTGAAGTCAAGCGGTTTGATTTACGTCGACGGTATTAATCGCGATTCGAGTCCTGACAATTTTGATATTGTTCTATATATCGTGAATGGATCCGAAATTAGGTTCAACGATCACATAGTTTACGTGACGGACGCCAATGGAAACGTCAGGCCTATTATCACCGGGATATTCGGTCAAACGGATCCCACAACAGAGCTAACGAAGGTTGGAAGCTACGTAGTCCAGAGCATCATTACGAGGGAAAATCCGGATGGCTCTACGGATATCACGAAATTTGGTAGATTTTTCGACTTTAATTTCGTCTCTCCGAGCATCGGTTCATCTACAGAATCGGGCAAGTCTTCGGAACCTACTGGATTATCGACGAGTACACCTGGCAAACATTCGCCAATCTCACAAGGTTCATTCGAAGCACTCGTTAACAGACTCAACCCTACAGTGAAGCCTGTTCAGTCTGGATCTGGTTCTTCAACAGACGATGACACCTGTATTACTCTGGAACCAATCTCAGATCCACCATCGACGACCACCCAGAATCCAATATGTTTTGATGCTACATCTATAGTCTCCAACGGCACAACTTTCATCATCGACCAACTCATAACGCCAATACTAGACTCTGAAGGGAATGTTATAGACCAAATTACAATGGGAACATACCATTTCATGGATATTGGAACCAATATTTCCTGGTCCGGAGCCTTCGACGTTGAGGACTCTTTGATCGAAACGATATCTTCAGGCAAGACCAAAGTGACGGCGTCGGGTACTTTCGACGTGACTCGAACCGAAGATGATTGCGATTCTAAGATAATAGCAAAGTTCTCGATTGAAAGTGAGCTGAATGTCTACGTCGACAAGAATGGCGCCGTTAAAGCCAGCGAAGAAGGAACATACTGTTTGACGGATCCCACCACTGGTGCCACGAAGACTGGGACATTCGTTGTTCAAAATACCGTTTCCCGGTCACAACCTGGCGGTGCTATGGAATTCATAAAATCTGGACTGTTGTTCGTCGACGAATCTGATGCTACACCCACATCTCCCGTTAAAGAACCTCTCGTCCCAGGCTACGATGGATACTTTCTATTCGACGATCATATCTTGAGCTCGCCCGACAGTTATGGAAACCAAGGCGATGGCGTGTACAACATCAAGGACCCGAGGACGAATGAGTATTTGACAGGAACCTACGTGATTGAGAAGACGTCTACTACCAACAATCCTGATGGAACTATAGACACGACGATAGAAGGCGTGATTTATGTTGCCGGTTTTGATCCCAATTCTAATTCTGGGAACTCTCTCTCTCCCTGGATAATCAGAAACGGAGTGAGGTTTACGTTCAATGAACACCTGGAATACGTAACCGATACTTATGGCCATTCTAGCTTGATTGGATACGGAAAATCAACTCAAGTCGACCCCGAAACAGGCGTGACACAGATTGTAAATTATTTGATATACAATGTCGTCATAACCAAGGATGGTGATGGCTGTACTAACATCAGGAAATTCGGGGTACTTCCCTGCTATTATGATCCGTATTTGAGTGAAGATTTGACGAGCACCACTCATGCACCGACACATACGACCAGCACCACTCATGCGCCGACATATTCAACGACTACCACCGAAGCACCGACGACTAGTCACCCTCATAAGCCTTATGTATTGAATACACACTATTATGAAGCACTTGTTAATAGTCTGAATCCTATCAAGCCAACGCTGACTAACCCGAATCAGACGCCGAAGACGCAGGACGAAGTCCTTCCAACGTCAGCAGACCCTGTAACTGTTAGCGGAAATCCAATCTTCGACCCCACTGAAATAGTCACCGATGGCGCTTATTTCATAATCGATGGACAGGTTGTTCCACAGCTGGATGCTAAGGGTAATACTGTAGGTCTGCTCAAGACGGGAAGCTACAGTATCAGGGACTCTCGGACTAACAATTTTTGGTCCGGAAGTTTCGAGGTCGAGGACTGTTCGATCAAGTCGAATGCTGATGGCCAGATTGAAGTGACGGGTTCAGGAATATTCAACGTGACTTTGCCTGACAACTGTGCAGCGAATTCCCAGAACCAAGCAATTTTCTCGATCACAGATCTCGTGAGTGTGGTCGTCGACGAAATGGGCACGTCCAGAGCTACCGAGAACGGAACGTATTCTTTGACGAATCCCACCACGGGTGATTATACATATGGAACCTTCGTTGTCGAAAATAGCCTTTCTAAAATGAACCCTGATGGCAGTATTGATCTTGTTAAATCCGGAACTTTGTACCTCGACGAACCCTGTACCACATCTTCCAATGACCAGCCTAGCTCGATATGTTATGGTGGCTACTTCTTGACTGATCAACATCTTCTCGCAGTTCCCGATTGCGATGGAAACTACGGTACCGGAGTGTTGAACATCAAGGACCCAAAAACTAATGAATACACGACAGCAACTTACGTGATTCAGGAAGCATCTACTGTGAACAATACTGACGGAACTACGGACGTTACGACGAAAGGATTGATTTACGTGGACAGTTCTCGATCCAGTTCGCCTTTGATTAGCTCTGAACCTTCATTGGCTATCGTAAATGGGGCAGAGTTCACGTTTATCGATCATCTTTCTTACGTGACCGACGCGTACGGACGCGTTAACACTGTTGGTACTGGAGAATTTACTCAGACAGATCCTAAAACGAACATCAGTAGGTCTGGAAAATATATTATCAAGGATATCATCAACGTCAATAATCCGGACGGTAGTCAGGATGGAATTGAAACTGGAATTTTCTACTACACGACTGACAGCGATAGCAGCACCGATCCATCTACGACGACTCCAAAGCCAGCATCAGGCGAGACTTTGACCGAACTGAACGGGTACTTGAAAGCTTTGTTCAATTCTCTAGACGTTCTGAAGACGCAGAAGGAAAAAGAGAGCAAGGTAACAGCTAAGACTTCAGAGTCAACTTCGGCCAGTGTCTCTGGCTCTGGGATAACACCTGATTACGTAGTGCTGCCGCGATTGAATGTGGTTTCGGCGATTAATGGTCAATGTCTTTCACCCGGAGACATTGTGGTTGTCCAGACTAACAGCGGAATTGCCCTACTGGCTACGATTCGGGACTCTTACAGCCCGGTGATTTTCTACGTAACCAACTTGGCGGATTTGACTGGAAAATTCGCGACTGCGAACAGAGTCTGGACCATACCAGAACACGACTTTTCAAAACAAGATCGTAGCCTTTTCGCTACGGTTTTAAAATCTGATAGTCAACCTTGCCACACGTAGAATTTAACTGAAATTATTTATAAAGCAGATGTAGTTGTATTAAGATTTGAAAAATATCAGCGATACTTTTCCACGTTTAGCTCTATATACTTTTAGTGTAAAAATGGAGGTCTGAAAAATAAAGATGTGTATTGAATTGTACAATATTTTCAAATATTATTCGACTAGAGTTTATATTTTTCACCAAACAGTGATCCTTTCTCCTCGAATCATTCCAATGCGACCTTATTTCATCTAGCAAAAGTTGCGATACGATCATTTTGTTTTTCATTGAACTCTTTGAAACTATTGAACGAGTCGGATTACGAGTCGGCCAAATAATTTTGGTGGCTCAGCATTTTTCAAAAGTCGTCAATCTGCAACATATTCGTATAGTGTGCCCGTATACAAGTATAGATATGCCGAATAATAATTGATGAACTGGGCTTTGGAATGTTCGCGAAGTCGGGAGTGCGTAATTAAATGCAAGTAAAAAATGTGCTGAAGTCGCCTTCTCTTCGGACTGTGAAAACAAATTTTTTCCAAGGTGAGTAGTACCTTGTACGGAGTTCAGCGAGTATAAGTTAATACAGTTGAATTTTATTTTAACGATACCAATCCATCAATCGGATTCGAAAATGAAGGCCTTCTGTCGTTATTGTTTTCTGACGATTGCGCTGACCTGTGTTATTGTTACTGTTTTTGCCGAATCATCATGGAGTTCCGAAGAGTCGATAGAATTGCCTACAAGACGACCTGCAAAATCCACCAACACGGAAAAAAATTATGGGCAACAAAACAGACCGATCTTGGAATTGTTTCTTGGAGTTTTGGACACTCTTCATGGTGGAACAAAAGCCGAGCTGAAGAGAGCAAGGCAAAGGGAGAATGAGCGGCGTGAAAGGTCTTCGACGACCGTAGGGACTACGGCAATTAATTAGGAGAATCGAGAAGGATGTATCATGTCATAAATATATTGCATTTCTTAACGAATGACAGCGTTTTTGGATTACATATTCTTTTATTCTCAGTATTCGATCATTCCCAATTTCCTACTTGAATATGTTTGGTTCAGTATAGTAGAGTTCATGGTGGGGCATCAGGAAAATTTTTCGAGAAAGATATGCGGTTTAATATTCAGATGTGTGAATGTGTTGAGATAAGAATAAACACTTTAGTCTGTTCACGAAAAATGACCATCACTGTCCAATACATGATTCAGATTTGTAGCCTCAGTTTGTCTAGTCTTATTCTAATAGCTGTATGCCTATTTATCTTCACGAGGAGCTGTTATCTGGTCGATGGCATTCAAAACGGTTTCAACAAATTAGTCTTTTTACACACGGTGTACGCAAAGTTCGATTTTGTTTCCGAGCGACCTTAAAATACAAATGTCAAGGCTTTATTTTTGATTGACTCTTCGTTTACATGATAATAAATAGAAATAGAGCGTACGTAAAAAATTTTTTCTTTATAAATCTTTTTTCAATAGCGGTATACCGGTAATAATAGTCTCCATGATTTTTTTCGGGTCTGACGCTCTGTTTCTATTCATTATCATGTGAACTGAGAGTAGATCAAAAATGGAGACTTAATATTTATATTTAACATTCGACAGAAAACAAAAAACATGGGGAAAATACAGTCAGTTTTTTTGGGCCACCCCGATGGGTATTTAATACAACGGCGAAGGAATCGGAAAGTTAAGAAGACAAACATCATTATATAGCTATATCTGTGGATTATCACAAGCTTACATTAAGTCCGAAGATAAGGGGGTTTTTCCGTGTGGTCAACGAATCACGATCCCTACATTTGGGGCATAGGTTGGGTCATATCTTTGGAACCTTTGACCTTTACGTTTTCGAGCTAGCTACCTGCAGGCCTCTGGACTATATATATTCAGTCGATCACTAGTCTCGAAGAAGTACAGTAATCAGTCATCAACTTACAATGGCTCGTGTCTTATTCTTCGTAATCTTGGCCATGTGCCTCGTCTGCATACTTCAGGTAAAGATTTTCTAACAATAAAATATTCATACATTTTTACAAATTATCCGATTCGTACAGCCCTACGTCTCGTTTAAAGGCATAAAATTCAAGACTCAAATTTTTTAAGTCCACTTTCATCAATCGCAGGATTTTCCTGACGGTTTTTTTCCCATTTCCTTACAATGTTTGGCATACTTGTTTCTAAACAATAAGGCCACGCGTAGTAGTCTGCGCGTATAGGGTGAGGCGAGTGAATACGGACTACTAAATTTCAAATATTTTTCGCTACTCCAAAATGGAAAATCTTTCTATGAAATTTCTTCATTTCTTCTTCCTCTATTAGGCAAAGTTTGTATTGTAACTTTCTATAAACATTTTCTCGCTTTATTATGAGATGGCCAATTTTGTGACCTATAGTTGGTCCATATTAGCAGAATCGGGGTGTGAAAATGGACTCGGCGTTGATTACTGAACCTTTCGATAAATCCATACTAGTGCGTGTGGCTGCATTTTATTCCTCATGAAATTTCCGGTTGTCTGACACTATCGAAACTTCTTATTAATTGAGGGGTTGCGCGGAGTAACGGTATAAGTCGAGTTCTACCGTTTTCCCGGAGATTGCATAAAAATGATCAGTGACCATAGATCTATATTATATATTTATTTAATTGAAGTTGATTGAACATTGAAGGGTTGACTAAACAGTTTCTATGGAAGAACGGTATAACCCGAGTTCAGTTTATTTTAGCTTCTTACGCTTTTCTCGTTTATCTCAAAACTATGTTTTTCGAGTTATACCGTTATTCCGCCCATCCCCTCAATCGCTGATGACCTGATGACAAAATCGTTCATTGAAACTTCGTTATAAACAATTTCGCACCCAATTTTCCAGGCCAGCCCTGCAGTGACAGATGAAGATATGTCGCGTAATCTTTGGGACGATATAGTCGATGGTACCAAGAAGGGGATCCAGGATGGCATCGATACTGTCGAAAAGGGAGTGCAGGCTGGCATCGATGCTGCCAAGGACGTAGCGAAAATTATCGTGGTAGATGGGGGAAAAGCTATGCAGGACGCAGGATTGATCCCCAAAACCGGATAAATATATTTCCTATACACGAAAATTATCTTAATATTCTGCCCATGTCGAATGAATATCTAAATTCAGACTAAAGATTGAATCTTTTGGATCTTTCATGTACTATCAAATAAATTGAATGAGATAATTGATGATAAACAATCAGAAAATATCGTTGCCTTTCATTATAATCCAAATATTCCTTAGAATAATTTCTCTACCCGATAAAAATACTACGATAGATTTGTATGTTGAGAATTGAAATACGTATAATAAATTAGAATATATAAGAAATATATATAATATAATAATATAATATATATATAATATATCAGAAATCATCAATCGGAAAAATGAGAATGACTGATGAATGAATGATGGTGTATAATAACCTCGAACTTTGGACTTCCACATATATGTATATGGGAAATTCCACGTGAAGTCGGCCAGCGGCTGACCCTCACCATTTTCTATTCGATTCATATTTTTTTCTTAGATTGACCCCACCCCTCAGAGTATTTCGTTCTGTCGTTATTGTTTTCTGAGGATTGCGCTGACCTGTGTTATCGCTGCTGCTTTTGCCGAATCATCATGGAGTTCCGAAGAGTCGATAGAATTGCCTACAAGACGACCTGCAAAATCCACCAACACGGAAAAAAATTATGGGTAACAAAACAGACCGATCTTGGAATTGTTTCTTGAAGTTTTGGATACTTTTCATGGTGAAACAAACGCCGAGCTAAAGAGAGCAAGGCTAAGGGAGAATGAGCGGCGTGAAAGGTCTTCGACAACCGTAAGAGCTACGGCAATTAATTAGGAGGATTGAGAAGGATGTATGATGTCATAAATATATTGCATTTCTTAACGAATAACAGCGTTTTCGAATTACATATTCTTTCATTCTCAGTATTCAATCATTCTCAATTTCCTACTTGAATATGTTTGGTTCAGTATAGTAGAGTTCATGGTGGGGCATAAGGAAAATTTTTTGAGAAAGATATGCCGTTTAATCTTCAGATGTGTGAATGTGTTGAGATAAGAATAAACACTTTAGTCTGTTCATGAAAAATGACCATCACTGTCCAATTCATGATTTAGATTTGTAGCCTCAGTTTGTCTAGTCTTATTCTAATAGCTGTACGCCTATTTATCTTCACGAGGAGCTGTTATCTGGTCGATGGCATTCAAAACGGTTTCAATAAATTAGTCTTTTTCATGCTGTATATGAGAAGATCGTCATATATTGAACAATAAAATATAATGTGAATCATGCATTGGAGTTATTCCTGAATTTTACCAATATTGAATGAATATGATGTACAGAAAAGATAGGACTTCCTTTAAAAGTGAGATGATATAAGTAACCGAGGTGGATTAATTGATCTTCACAATCTTCAGATATTCTTGCGTATAACAATTCAAATCGTTTTTTTAAATCAATTTGTATTGTCGCCAAATTTACCATGAAAACTTCAATTATTCATATTGTTACAAATATTCCGTTCACTGAATTTTCCTCATGGGACACAATATTAAAGACTATATTCGAACTCAGCGTCAATAAACTTCGAACTTTATCAGTTGTCTTACGATAAAATAATTCTGAGCTCATCACGAGTGCAGTATCAGAACTGTTGTCTCAGAAATACTTAGAGAAGATAGTACAGACGAAGTTATACAAATACTAAGTATAAGCCGAATTTCGATAGCATATGTGCAGTAAACAGCCCCTCCGACATTTCAAAATCTTCAGCCCGTGACTGGACGAGTAATTGAGTAAATAATTCATTGGACCTAAGTAGGAGGATTCAAGTCCTATTGGACTATGACTGATAAGGTAATTGATAGAGTATGGTCTCGGAGTGTAGTTGGCTTTCATTTTAATCCAAATAATAATTCCATGTAATAATTTGCCTAGCTAGCAAACAATTTTCGTACATTTGCACATTGATTGGAAGTAAAATATTTCGCAATGATTGGAATAAAAAGGCAGTAGATTGAGCTTCCATTTCATCACGGTGGAAGCTGAAGCCAGCTAATGATTCTGATTTTGAATCGATTGTATTCCAAATACCAGAAACAATTCTGGCAGAAAATCAGCGATCGGGATATTGAGATCAGCGATATTTATTACTGGTTATCAATTCTAGTAGGTCGTAGCCTTGAACTTGGAGCATTTAGCACGTGCCTTATCTCTACAAATTGCAGGCAACAGTATGGACTCTAGATTTTCTCGATTTCTGCTCGAATAACTATACGATATTTCCTTCTACGATGGCAAATGCTTAATAATTATTCTGAATATCATATGAGAAAATATTTTTAGCAACTAAGGTATACACTGGACTACGAAATCTCGGTTATCGTCAATAAACTTCGAACTTTGCAAACTATAGCGATATAGTTGAAACCGAACTAAGAACGTGTGCCAAGAATGATTTCATCATTGCGTCATTAAAGTTAAAAAATTGAATTAGGTAACTAGACTATAGGTATGTATGAATATTAGAGTGGCCTAAAAAACGGCCTATTTTTCCTTTTCTTAGTAAAAATATGTTAATTTTACATGTTTTAAGAACCCTCTCCGAAAATCAGCACGATTAAAAAAATTTTAGAGCTCGCTCAAAAATTTGAGAAATCTAAAACATAGACAAACATCGATACTTGTTTCTCACTACGGTGTTACTTTCTGTGTTAAGCATTATAGGTCTTCTGAAAATTACAGCTCGATATATGTATCTTTAGAAGTCGTGCGAGAATTTTTGAATTTTCAGAGTGATGACTTTTGGTGTTTCCGAACGATCTCTAAATACAAATATCAAGGCTTTATTTTTGATCGACACTTAGTTTACATGATAATCAGTAGAAATAGAGCGTAAGTAAAAATTTTTTTTTTGTGAATCTTGTTTTCAATTGAGGTATACCAGTAATAATAGTCTCCATGATTTTTTTTTTGGGTCTGACGCTCTGTTTCTATTCATTATCATGTAAACTAAGAGTAGAACAAAAATGGGGACTTAATATTTATATTTAACATTCGCCAGAAAACAGAAAACATCGGAAAAAAGACAGTCAGTTTTTTTGGGCCACCCCGATGGGTATTTAATACAACGGCGAAGGAATCGGAAAGTTAAGAAGGCATATAATATTATATAGCTATATTTGTGGATTATCACAAGCTTACATTAAGTCCAAAGATATGGGGGGTTTTTCTGTAGGGTCAATGAATCACGATCCCTACATTTGGGGCATAGGCTGGGTCATATCTTCGGAACCTTTGACCTTTACGTTTTCGAGCTGGCTACCTGCAGGCTTTTGGACTATAATTATATATTCAGTCGGTCACCAGTCTCGAAGAAGTACAGTAATCAATCAATCAATAACTATGGCTCGTGTCTTATTCTTTGCAATCTTGGCCATGTGCCTCGTCTGCATACTTCAGGTAAAGATTTTCTAACAATAAAATACTCATACTTTTTGAAATTATTCAAAATACTATTTCTTTTTACAAATCATCCGATTCGTACCTACAGCCCTACGTCTCGTTTAAAGGCATAAAATTCGAGACTAAAATTTTTTCCGTCAACTCTTAGTGAGTCCACTTTCATGAATCACAGGATTTTCCTGAAGGTTTTTTTTCCCATTTCCTTACAATGTTCGGCATACTTGTTTGAATGAAATCATTCATTGAAACTTCATTACAAACAATTTCGTACCGTATTTTCCAGGCTAGCCCTACAGAGACAGATGAAGCCATGGGGCGTTTTCTTTTCGACGGTCTGGGCGAAGGTATCAAGAAGGGCATCCAGGCTGGCATCAATTGTGTCGAAGAGGGAGTGCAGGCTGGCATCGATACTGCCAAGGACGTAGCCAAAGGTGTAGGAGATGCGGAAAAAGCTATGGAGATCGCAGGATTGATCCCGAAAACCGGATAAATATATTGCTTATACATGAAAATTATCTTCATATTCTGCCCATGTCAAATGAATATCTAAATGTAGACTAAAGATGAAATCTTTTGGATCTTTCATGTACTATCAAATAAATTGAATGAGATAATTGATGACAAACAATCAGAAAATATCGTTGCTTCTCATTTCAATTCAGATCATCCCTTAGAATAATTTCTCTACGTGATAAAACTACTGCGATAAATTTGGATGTTGAGAATTGCAATACGTATAATACAGCAGTCACAAATCGGGAAAATGATAATGACCATTTGTAACTCTTATGAATAAATTATGGTGTACATCTGGACTTTGACATATATAAACATAAACGTACAGCGAATCTATCAAAACGAGTCCCAGAGAACCGAGCATTGGTCCAGATTGGAAATATTTATGAAGATAACATTTTTTTACTGGAATAACGTACAATAAAGCCTCAGCCAAGCACAAAGCCCTTCACAAATTCGAGTCCATTATCTACAAACTTCTAACTTTACATTTTATAATTATTATGTTATTGTATATAATTATGACTTGTGGTGTTTTCGAGCAACCTTTGAATATGAATATCAAGGCTTTATTTGAAGAGTAGAACACAAAAATAAAGCCTCGACCTCTAGACCGGAAAATCTTACATAAGACGCTTTCCAGTAAGCTATATACAATCATCTCAAAATTGCTGATGTCAATGCTGGTGTGAGCAAAAAGCATACAACAATACAAATGAAGAGATTGAAAAAAAAAAAAGATTTGGAGTACACGATATTGATTGACATGGTTCGATTACTGTTTCCTCGTACTTGTCTAAAAAAGGCCACATCAATGTACTTGGCGATAGGTTTTTGCACCGGAGGTGCTTTTTGGAAGATACATCATTATAAGTATAGCTTTATTTGCGGATTGTCGCAATCTTGTAAGTCTGAAGACTGGGGGTTTTATTCCGTATGATCGACAAATCACGATTCCTACATTTGCGTCATAGTTCGGGCGATATCTCCGGAACCTCTGACCTGTACGTTCTCTAGCTGGTCACTTGCGGGCTCATGAGCTATTCAGTCGATCAACGCTCTCCAAGAAGGACAGTAATCAATCGTCAATTCGCAATGGCTCGTGTCTTATTCTTCGCAATCTTGGCCATGTGCCTCGTCTGCATGCTCCAGGTAAAGATTTTCTATCAATAAAATATCTATCCATAAATTTGGAATTAATCATAATGCTAGTTTTACACAAATTGTGCGACTGGTACAGCCATATGTTTCGTTTAAGGGCATAAAATTCACGACTCAAATTTTTTAAGTCCACTTTCATCAATCATAGGATTTTTCTGAAAATTTTTTCCCCATTTTCTTACAATACTCCGAAATGGAAAATGTTCCTCTATCAGTTAGCGCCGGACCAGTTTCACTCGTTTTACTCTAAGCGTGAATTTTTCCTGCCCTGTTCCCCTATTTCCATAGAATGGTAATCGTACTGTCGCATGTGATATTTAAAATCGAATGATAAAAAAAAAACCTATGTAATTGCATTGTGTAAGATTTAATTTTTTTTCCCCAAAATACATCGGAAGATGAGACACAGATGAAATTAGACGTATATTTTGGCAAGATTATATAGTAGCTATAATGCTTATTGATTGTTGTTGACTTGATGACAAAATGGTTCATTGAAATTTCGTTTCAAAGAATTTCTTACTTTTTTCAGGCTAGCCCCACACCAACAGAGGCGGTTACGGAGCGTAATCTTTTGACCGAAGCGGAAGCTACGTTCCAGGCAGCCATCGATACTGCCAAGCATCAAGCTAACGCTATCGCGACAGATCCCAACGTGCAAAAATTCATCGGAGATACGGCAAGATTGATCCAAGATGCTGCGACAGCCATTAGTACAGAAGCCCAAAAATTGATCCCCAAAACAGCATAAATATACTTAATATTTACAAAAATTATCTTAATATTCTACCCATGTTGAATGAAAATGTGAACGTAGACTCAAGGTGTGGGATCTTTTGGATCTTTCATGTATTATAAAATAAACTGATTGAGATAATTGAAGACAAACGATCAGAAAGTATCGTTGCCTTTCATTGTAATCCAGATATTCCTTAGAATAATTTCTTTACGTGATAAAAATACTGCGATAGATTTGTATGTTGATAATAGAAATACGGTATAATACAGAAATCATCAATCGGGAAAATGAGAATGACTGATGAATGAATGATGGTGTATAATAACCTCGAACTTTGGACTTCCACGTATATACATACATGTACAGCTATGTCTATCAAAATGGTGCCCTGAGAACCGAGCATTGGTCCAGACTGGAAATATTTATAAGAATAACATTTTTCTTACTGGAATAGGAACATATACAGTAAAGCCCCAGCCAAGGACAAAGACTTTTATAAATTCGAGTCCATTGTCTACAGACTTTGAACTTTGGATTTTATACTTATTTTGTTATATAGTATGTAATCATGAACGTTATCCAAGTTAATAAGAGAATTCTATCGTTCGAGTATAATAAATATATGATTAATGCCTGAATAAAATCAAAGTAAATCATAAGTATGGAAATCGGATATTTTTCCATCTTGTAGAAAGAGATTTTGACTAAGCGTTGCAATCGTGAAACTTGAAGCTTCGGAGCTAATTTAGACAGCGTCGGACTGATAAACTCCTGACCTTTAAAATTTATACATTTCTGACTCGCCCGAATAAAACTGATTAGCATGTTTCTTCGTACAGTCCGATCCTCGAATACATAGTTATTTGAAGAAAATAAACTAATTTTTGCTTGTACATAGCTATAGCTGAAATATGATAACTAATAGTGGCGTGTTCTTCATAAATTGAGCAATACCTATCGCAATAATGATTAGGTAGGTTTCATATATAATGTAATAATCAGTTCGCAGAATTATTATTGACTATAGTCACATATATGGCGTTATTTTATTAAAATTATAACAAAATTGCGAGTTTAGCTGCCAGAAAAATCTGGAGATATGATTAACGCGACATCATATCACGTATACATATATAATGGAGTAATCTAATCCCATGAATCAGCGTTAATTAAATCGCTTGCGCTAGCTAGAGTGAAATTGAACTCGAATCGTGGCGAATTATGATAAGTTTGATGCAGCCATGACGTGTATAACTGTATATCTTGTTTTGTGATAAGTCAAAAAAATCCTTCAAACTTATCTAAAGGTCCAAGATCACTCAGTTGTCATTCGTCATACTGTTGATTAATCTACAATCTGCGGGGTGATGAAAAATAAGAAATTGCAGAAAGGAGAGAAACGAGCTGAGTAAACATTAATAGACCAGCTACTGATCATTTCTTACTAAAAATTAGCATCTTTGCTCTTTACGATTAGACTAATGTGTTCGCGGACTATTTTTCTTATCAGTCGTCAATTAGAGACATGGACGGAGAAAGGAACAGCTTCTCATTCCTTGATTACCCCGAAATTACTGTTTGAACAGAAATTTGAAGAAAATTTATATTTTTTTAAATCTTTCAGTTGGAAATTCATATAAAAATTGACACAAATTATCAAACTAGCCAATTTTTATACGGCGTCTCAGATTCTTTATCGGAATCTTGTCCAAGCGTTCGTCTTGGACTCCTGCTGAGAATTCAAATATTGAAATATACCGTGACAAACACTTCTTGTTCACACAATCTAATAGTAATTCTAGGTCATTGAACTTTCCGAAGAAACTCAGACTTTACTTACCCAACCAACCGCATGTTCACTGTCGATATTGCTCATCGAAGATTTCGGTCAGTTAGTTCTTTTGTCAGAGTCTAATTTTCCTTTATTTGCACGATGAATGTTCAAGAATACACTTTGTGCCCGACATTAGATCGATGTACTCATCACGCATTGATAACGTGCTACCTACTGTTTATCGTATACTGCGTGAACTCTGCACGTCTATCGCGTGATATTGTCATATTATTTCGAAGGTGGGCGGTAAGGAAATGGATGAAGGAATCTGGACCCGTACTTTGGAAAATAATGTACGTAGTTGCACGTCGTAGGGATGCACGTGGTCTTTGTATTACAGATAGTGCTCACATTGCCCACGAGGCAAGGCTGTCGATAAGATGGGCTATATAAGAATGCTTTGAGTTCGGAAAAGCATCAGTCTCTTACGATAGTAGTTAACTAAAGCTCGGCTAGAAGAAGACATATCGCTATGAAATCCTTCGGTATTCTTCTGGTATCCCTTCTCGCCCTCGTGGCTTACGGTGAATCGCGAGTCGCTTCGGAGGCACCTGCGAATAGTCCCTCTCTACTTGACCTCCTCAATCAGGCTCAAGCGGACCTTGCTAAACTTGGTAAAGAATTGCATGAAAAGTTGAACTTCCCCGATCAGTCGACGGTTGTCAATACCCTGAAGAACCACAGCGAAATCCTGGTCGATAACGTCAAAAATTATGTGCAAGATATGTCCAAGCAGGTATGTTGTTCAAAGTTTTTCAAATTCCATTTGAGAATGCTTCAAATTACTATCTTCATTTTTATTTTTGAACTTCACGGAGTAATTTCCTCAAACTTTCATCCCTTAAGATTGTATTTCGATTTTTGGATTATCACTGATGTTGGGGGATTGCTAAAACCCAAGCATGCACGCCACCAAGGCGAGAGAAAGATCGGGAATAAATTAATGTCGTAATTACGAAATCGTACATTCATTAAACTTGGGATGATAAGACGGGTGAATTGCGTCTTAAATTTGTCGACGAGACTCTTATACGATTGAAGAATTCATGTTTCACGTCTTAGCGAATACTCATCCTCACTGCATTGCAAAAATGGTCTCAATAGAAACAATAATGGTAGCAATCATCAGAATTGCAGCAATGAAATAACAGAATATAGGTACCGAGAGTTTACTGACCTGAGCAATTGTAGTACATACATACTTACCATCTTGTTACGAACTTTGAAGCGTTCGCAATTGTTCAAGTGTTATCTGTTAACCAATAGAGTGCAAAAGTCAGAGTGACATATCGCTGTAATATGATTTCAGGCCAACTATTGAAATACGTAAATTACGAATCAACATCATTTGATACTGTTTCACGAACGGAGAATATTTTTCAAATTTTTAATCTTGGTTTTCATCTTCAAAATTAAATGCGAACGTGAATAAACTATTTAATACGACGATTTATAATGGGTAACATTATTTCTAGATCCAATCCAAGACTCCCGAGGTCCAGGGGTTATGGTCTAGTTTGCAAAAAACGTTGACCAAAGCTACGGACGACATCGCAGCTCAGATCCCAGTCGCCAAGAACCAGGCTGCTGAACTTGAGGCTAAGTTTATTAAGGGAGTGGACACGATGATCGAACAGTCACGCGTGCTTACACAAACTCTGAACCAAAATTCGGCACAAATTCAAGAAGATATGTCAAAGATAGCTAAAAAGACCGTTGAGATGGCACTTAATGCTGCCCAGCAGCTCAACGCTCAGGTTCAGCAGCACGCAGCTGTGAAGCCAAAAGCCTAAATTGCGATTCGTTAATTTTGTGCTACATACAGTTTCAACTTTTCTCTAATTATATCCACAATTCCACGAATTTGGATGCTTAGAAAAATGACCCTTCGCACGAAGTCAGAGTGGTCATTTTATTTGATTCTGCAGAAAAATTGAACGCTTTGTATTTTCATATCCAATTATCTCACTGTATCAAAAATATCCAATATAACATTCTAAAATGAGTGCTATGAACAATTAAAATACAAGCATTGTATTCTGAAACTTGTTGCTTTTTATTTCACACCTTGTTATTCCACCCTTTACTTTACTGTTTGGGTATCGTTAGGCATCAATTTTCACCCTCTGCGTTATAAATACATAAAATATTGCGATATCTATCAAAAGAAGAACGTTATTCCGAATAACACTTTCCCATTTATTAAAAAAAAAAAAGAAGAATCGTTTTCTAGCAATTGAAAAAACTGATAAGAAACACTTCATTTACTAAGGAAAATTCTGTTTTTCAAAAACATTGCGTCGATCTTCTTGGTCCACCCTTTCTTCTTTCGTGGATCACACAGTTGCAGCATGTACAATAATTCTGGGAGCAAAGCTGCACTCGCAACATGTGCATCCCTTAATTTATTGCTAATCAAAGTCTTCGAAGGAGCTGTCATCGTCGAATACAGGTCTGTCTGATTTCTTGGAAATCTTTAGCCTCTGTGATGAAGGCTTCATGAGTTGCGGCATCCACTGGCAAAGACGGGATGCTGCCTTGATCAAAGCACTGAAGACCAGCGAAGTCAACTTGTCAAAATTAGACCTTTCCGTAGATTTGCTCGAGGAAGAAACACCAGCTTCCTTAGGCGCAGCCATGGTCTATCGAAGATCAACGTGATGAAATAATGACACGTAATTATGTTCTACATTTGTTACGGACTATGTTTAAGGAATATATCGTATGCCTCAAAGATTGATGAATTGATAATAAATTCATATATATTAGCAATGAGATCATTTTGGGTTATTTTATGATTAATGTTAGTGAAGCGGACCAACTAATCGGTACTCGATGAGTTAGAAACGTTGCGATTCTATTCGCATTATTGTAAGAATGATAATATAGGTATCAGGAGACAGTTGAATTTATCGGAAAACCGCAATACAGGAAGCAACATGTTTACTTCAAAAGTTTAGTCAAGATAATGATAATGTTAACAGTAATAATTACATGCATAGTGAAAGTTGGTATTATATTAGTTTTAAATATTTACCATTTTAGATAACGTGCCTAAGATCACAAGGGAAATAACAACATAACTCGGAATTGCACACGTTACGGACCGAGAGGAATACATCGTTATTAAGTATATATTTAATTAGACTGTGCCTGTAGGTAATGACACCGAAAGACGTGCCTTAGCGAGGAAATTTATTTCCTCAATTTTGTTTCATGGCGCAATAATGTTTTCGCGAATCCGTCATGCCTCGTATCAACATTCGATTATATTTTTAATTTAAGGCCAATCCAGGTCACAGTGAACGACAGCATTGTAGGTATCTTGCTGTAAAGTTGATTTTAAATGGCGCGTTTGATCAGTTTCGCAATTGCTTATTGGTGCATTTTTTTGACGGCTGAAGTCGCGGTTACGTCCTCTTTGAATCCTGATATCTTTAGATATTATCCTCTTTCGTATCAGGTCTGAAATATATAATATAAAATGCGCTGCGTAATTTAAATCAAATAAAGAAACTCGAGATCATTTCCGATTATGCTATTCGACAAGCCTTGACGCATCTTTTTTCAAGTCTCAACATATCTGCAGATCTCCTCTGTTCCATCAGCTTGATTAACGTTTTCATAAGTTTTCGTGAAACGCAAAGTTGGCACGATTTCGCATAAGTATGTTCAAAAATTGCAACTTTAATGGACCTTTTTTCCCCATAGGTTATTCGCAATGACGTTATACGGCGGGTATTATCTCGTCCAAGAAGTGTCCGAGACAAGATTAGCAATACGAAAAGATTATTAAAGTTTTACAAGAGCCAGATGGACAGAGGTTGGCCAGTACACTGACTCCAAGGTACATTGAAGTGGTAAATACATACTCGGCTTTTTTTTTTAAGGTCATATTTTTGCAGAGTAGAAAAGTATACCGAGTCGTAGAACTTTGCAAGTTGATTAAATTAGTGCTGAGTAGGAGATTTTTTTAATACCTGTACAGTGGCACAGGAGACTTGCACACTTCTGCGGAGACGTTGGAAGAACGTTACAAGTGTCGGAAACAAAATATTATTGTTAGTTAATTGATCATTATTTGTGTTATTTAATATTCGAAATTCGAAATCAAGCTGCTCAGATTCGAGTATATCGTAAAGCCAGGAAAGAATAGTTTTCATACCGAGGATCAGTGATCGTAACAATTTTTATACGGTGAAAGACTAGCTATAGAAATTTATTTCTAATTCAAGGAGAATGGAATTTTATCGATTTCAGTCACACATGCTTGTCTATTTCGTATTTTTGTTGGTAAGTCAACTTTGCCTTTATGATTTAATCTGATTTGCCAATAATGGAATTGATCAAGGAAATGAGTAGAAAATTAAGTAACAGAATACTGCGAGAAGTATAAGGGAATCCCGTGACAACCAGTCTTTTTACGATTTCGATTAGTTTCGTAGACAAAATGGTGTGAGAAGTTTAAGAGAAATTGACTGTCAATTATATCGGTAAAAATATTGGTGTAGTTGAATCATAATTTATAATAAATCAAACGAAATAATTCGGCATAATCTTCACAGATTGGGACCGTGGCAATCAACGCTAAGGAGTTGACGAAGGAGCACACGGATATTTTGGAAAAACTCGCGTCGTTGGTAGCCGAAAATAAAGGTACTGTCGTACCGAAGCCAAAGCCAACCTTGGCGCCAGTGAAGGAGGAAACGGAATTAGAGAAAGCGGAAAGGGTCAATAGAGGCTTTGAGAAAATGATTCAGATGGTCAACATCCTTGGCCAAGTCGACAACTTCATTTCAGACAGGACGAAGAGCGTGATTCGAAAATTAAACGCTATGTATGACGTTGACGAAAAGGAGAAATCCAGAGGCGCGTGATAGTTTAATTACGAAACCTTATCTTATCTGTAAAAGTTGAAATAAAAAAGAATTTTCATTTATACATTTTTTAAACTAATCTATAATATGTTGAAATTTATTTCGCACAACTTCAATTCTTCAGCATTTTTACAGTAAATACGTTGCTATCTCCTAATAAACTTACGTCATTTTAGATCCGCCATATTTTGCACTCAGATACGAAGTACGATCTTCGCTGTCGTTAATGAGTTACTTCGGTATCTAAGAATTAGAAGAATTATGGAAACTAATTACGTTGGCTCTAGTTAGTTTGGCTAAAAATGTGTCGTTGCACTGGTTCAAAAGTCGAAATATTTACTGTTATATCTAACAACCTTATAAATTTATTTATTACATTTTCAGTATAGTTTTGTACATATAATTAAATATTGAAATGGTTCATTACCTGATATCGTGCAAATCAAAGTTAATTAATCATAAACGTAGTGTAGGAATATATTCATATTTATATTGTACGTAATCATACTTCTATTTAGTAACAAAGTTTACACCATTTAGTGTACAGTATTAATAGTCAATTCAACCCTTGGGTTTGAAATTTCTTAATTGCTAGTGCGAGCAATTAAGTCATTTACAAGATTTTATGGTATTATACTTGATCTGATCCTTAGGCGTAAATCCTGAAGGGATGTAGCCACCTTATGGCTTATAGTAATTATATGATATGATAGTACGGTCATCAAAGCTAAGCTAACCATTTTACTAGACACCGATGGTTTTACTACAAATATTTTCGTGAGCAAACATCTATCATCACAATTGATAATTATTTATCAGTACCTTAACAATTAAATTATAACAGCACTCAGGAAAAGATTGAATAGAAAAATACGCCGATTCGAAGACGATCATCGGCTATAACATTATGTACATTTTACTGATTAGCAAACGGTAAAACTAATCTACTGATGCCTTCAGGTTATTCCTAACTTTTGAGGAAAATTCCGCTGCATGTCGTAATATAGACTTAGATAATAGTTATTTACTAATATTCATTACAAGAAAATGACTAAAAATTATTTCACAATTATTGATATGTAAATAAATTCATATGCCAGGTATTAATTCGCATGTATATTATATCGTTCATAATTATATCATTTATATCTAGATATGTTTAATTATTTATACATGTATAGGTATACCATCTTCTTAGCTAATATTTGCTATCGCAGTTTGTATCACATATTTGTTTTACATTACGTCGAAATGGGGATTAATTATGTTCGGTAAGACTTACGCATTGTCGGTGTGATTTTGTAGCTTGATTATTTGCTTTTTCATTATTTCAAGAATTTTTATATATCAACGTTATAGCCTCCACGTACTATATCTATGTCGTTGTTTAATGATCGGAGAAAACCTCGGAAATAATTAACATATTGAAAATTAAATCTAATCCAGGCTCATAAACGTTGGATATATTTTTCCCGCAAAACACTAGAAATCTATTCTATTGCATTTTTTTTACAATGGAACAAATTGACCGTTCTTATTTTTTGTTTTTTACGTTCCTTCTAGTGTTAATCTTGCGGGTTCACACCTTGCTGCTTACGAATTCATTTATTAATATTTAAAGGCATTAATGGCACGTACTTTTCACTCGGGCGAAACTTGTACTGTGTACAAAGACGGTTCGATTCTGCCTCCGGGTATCCATTGCTGAAAGAAAAACAGAGATCAAGCTTAAATCACTCTAACATCGAATGAATAGACGTCTAGCTCTTCACCACCACCGGTTATCTTCGAATTACTAGCAATTGCATCTAATAAGAAAATAGCAAATGTTTGAACCCAAATATGATTTCTATTTAAAAAATAGTCCACCACCATTGAAGTATCCCTTAATGTATTGTATATTTACGGGAATATCCATTTAGAGTCGTTGCGTAAAGTTGGATAAAACTTTGAAAGATTTCCCAGCGTTGCAAGTCAGATTTTGTTCAGTTCAATAGTTATTCTGTATTCAAGGATTCGGTAGTAAACCTGAATTATTAACGAAAGTATTACCGAAATAACGATAGATTGAATAACTAGACTTTCAAAAACGAGAAAAACTTCAAAAATTTCTCAAAGAAAAATCGAAACTTTCTAAAACCGATCTTGACCGCGTTTAACTTCAGCTTCAGGATTTCCATTCCGCTAAAATTTCGATCTGATTGTAAGCCCAATCTCGGTGGTGTAATGTACACCGATGGACGGGACCATTGGTAACAGCTGAAATAATTCCAATTAAGTACCACCCCATAGTATATAATTATAATGCTAATTATCGATGATTGACAAACTCATTTTGACCTCGGTCAATGTTACGCGATAGATGATCATGGTTGGATCCACTTCAACCCTGACCCTCTTCTGGTACGCAACGTTTGTACATATAATATAAGGACCATATAATATGCCATATTAATGTATGATCCGTATGTATGTAACTCTGCACAATGGTCTATTGTACTACTATATTAAATAGACTAATACATGTCAATTATTTTCGAGATTGATTACGATTGTACTAAATTCCGGATGTTTTCGTGTCCGGATACGTGAAATATTATGGCGTAAGATCACGCATGTCATATTCATTACTATATGGGTTTTAGTTTATAGATTTTGGCTTCCGCTGGAGCAAATCATCTGCACTGTGCCTCGTGGTATTTCAATTTTTCTAGTAGAGTTCCATAACATATCAAGGCTTGCCAAATCTTTATAAGTTCAGTAAAAAAATGAAGGAGAAGAAATAAATTGACATCACTCACCGTTGCCACTGAGAGCAGGGACGTCTTTCCTTGAAACAAGTGACTTGTACAACGTTGAAGAACAACGCCCCGAGAGTATTGGCAACTTCGGTATTGAGACTCTGTAAACATCTGCGGAATTTCGAATCGCAATCACAATGCGATCTGGTGATCGGAGAATGATTGCAAATTCCATCTATACATTGCTGAGGCCCGATTGTAACCGGGCAATTATCGTGCTCCCTGCAGCAGGCATCCTCCGAGCTATGCTGACCAAGATCGTTGTAAGACGAAGCTATGTTTCCCGGGCCGCACCACTTTGTTCCCGGATAAATCAATCCACCCGGTGCTTGATTCTGCGCCAATTATCAAGATTCAGAATTACTATCGTATGGACTATGAAGATCATTTTTTGAACCGATAAAATTTTCCTCATGTTATTTAATTACCTTTCCGCGATTTCGGGATTCCTTACAAGTCTGTTCCAGGTCAGCGACAAGATTTGTAGACATTTGTCGTACCTTTCGCGGATCAGCCCCCAGGACCATTCTTTGAATAACTCCTCTGTCGCTGTAGAGAGCGCAAAAAGGCGCCCCTGCGTTCACCTCCACCATTCTAGACATGGTATTGTCTGCCACAAGGACACTACCCTGTGCCATGTGGTCGCCGATAGCGAGCACAAGGTACAATGGTACGAGCCGGAAAATCATCTACAGAATTTCAAGATATTTAGTATCAAAAATCGAATAGAGAAGAAAATCTTGCGTCTACGTCGAATTTGGTATCATTGCACAATATGTGCTGGAAATGTTATCAGATTTGATGACCAGCGTAGAAGATGAGTTGATGAGATGGAGGTAATCCGTGGGGGAACAGTTTAGTGTGATATATATAGGTATAAGTTCAATTATTATGGGAATAGCATGTATATGTATGGACAATGTGTGCCCTACGATTTCATAATTAATGAGCTATTAACTAATCAAAATTGCAATTTATAAAGGCTGCCTAATTGCACGCTATTTTACTTTAATACCTAATGATCCCTGGTTATATGGTGGATGAATTGAAACAAATAGTTCTAAATTACCGGACATTAAAGATAATCGTTTTAATCAGAAGGAGAGTAAAAACAAAATCATTTCTTCTACTCAGTGAGGTACGAAACTACTAAAAACAGGAAGCGCATATATATATTATCTCTGAAAAGGGTTAATTTGTATTAAATCAAATTTGATTACGTCTATCATTTCTTCTGCTTGAGGTATTTCAAAAGTGAAATACAACGTGGTGACCTTTCGAACCTTCACAAACCACTCACAAGCAAGCATCGAGTAGTAGTAATTAGTCATTGAGCCAAGAAATCTCTTAAACCTCTAAACCTGCATAATTGACTATGAATAAAATTACCACACCATAATACTGCAGGAATTATTTTCGTATGTATAAGTAGGCCTTCGCAATTGTCAACAAAAATTTTGAATAATTAATAAAAAATCTCAAGCACTACCCGAGGTCTCGCGTTTTAAATGCTAATAGAACCCCGATCTTGAGCAAGCGATAACCGTGTACGAGCTCTTCAATAATTTATAATGATCTTCGTTGAAAAATGCAAGGTCAAAGTTTAAATCTGCAAGGCAATGATTCAAAGTACAATCACGAACCAAGACGCAGCTTTCTTCGCTACGCGGACCAATACACTTCATATGATTTAAAAGTCTCCCTATAAACGCCCCTCGCAGTGACCTAACGCAAACTCATCACCGATCATTCCAGAGATCTAGATCATTGGGTCAACGGATAGTCGACATTTATTAACGATAAGAGGACATCGCGTATGATGTATCATAGAGGCATATTTTACGCTCATAAAATTTCGACGAAGGGCTCAGGTCGTATAATCTGGATCTGGGTCAACGAGCCTCATGGTCCAGCAAAATGCGCGTTAGAAATGTAACCACAGGTATGTGAAGACTCCAGGTCTTGTCAGTTATTACCACAAATTTGTATAAATCGTCACAAAAAACCTGATTGACTAAAATATTTTACGCGGATATGTTCATGCGTACTACATATAGGTACGAGAAATTTATTAATATAGTTTTCTACTACAGGGGGATGACACTCATACATATGCACACGTCGATGTGTATTCAAAGTCCATAAATCTTCATACGCTTGTCACGGGCTGATTCATTTAGCGATTGATCTGCACTGCCAAAGGACTTCACGAGTACCGTATGAATAATTGCGACATCATTATAGCTACGGTATTATACAAGGGCAACTTGATCCTGATCGTGGCAGGGTTCGATCAAGTTATTTTCGACTATTAGATGACCGAGTTTCGTACTTCATCGAACTACAGATAGGATAAACCTAGAAAGGACACGCAGCTACATTTTTTCGTCAATTGGCCCTTAGGAACATAAAAATCTGATGCAAATCATCCCAAATTGAACCAATCAGATTGTTTTTTAAGTGCCGAATTTTTCTCCGGTCAATTTGCAGTGCAAACTATATAGGTATACGCTAGGTATCCTGTACAACATTACGTGTGCACTGATTCCTTCCGGAATCCGCTTTCAGGCTGTGACACACGTCGACATTTCAATCACTTAAATGAAATGATAAATGGCCCGTCATCGTCGACTTCCCATGCCTGTATTATAGCCGTCTATCTCATATCGAAGCAAACATGATACAAAAAGGAGCCTTGACTATCAGTGCACGAACACCTTGGACTTTTTCTATCAAACAGCCTTCATTTATAGATCTTCTTGTTCTCCTTCGTTATTATTATTTTTTCTATGCTTTTTTTTCAAATTTTATTTTATCACAGCAAACAGAATATCCTCGACGGTTGTTTTAATTATTTCTACATGACTGTAGCATGCAATTATATACCAATATCTTTAAAAAAAAAGGCAATGGAACGATAAAATTGCGAAAGATTGAAGCGTGCTTAGAACTATACATGTATATACGATGGAAGGGTTGATGTTATACCCGCCAGAGGCTAAGGCGAATATTTTTTTACTTACGTTTTGTTTACTGACTTATGCTTGGGTTCCAACACCAACTGACAGTAGCTGAGAAATGATCAGGTTGTTTTGGCGTTAGATCGTTAATTAACTCGGGTATACCGAGTTACTCGTTAATCGGCACGTGGAAATCCAAAGTTAAACTGCAAACGGACGGAAACTAGTGATGGACACCTCGCGGATACCCGGCCCAGCTGAGTGCTGCAGTGCGCAACACCCGAACAGGTTCTTCGCTATTTATAGAACGGTCGTACTCCTCTGGGGGTTGAAAACGCAGGTGAAACAAACAAAGGATTGTACTAGTGTCGAAAAACGAGGTAGACACGAGTTTGATTCGAAGTATAGAAATTTTACGGATTCATGACTGAATCATGCGACAGAATTATATCTATACAATTATTCCTTATCCTGCATAGACATTATCAAATTCGCGCTTTGGAATAATTTCATGGCTGTTTTATAGACTAGAGTTATTTTCTTCATTCTGTCGATTTTCAATAGTTTGAGTTTGAAAGAGAGAAAATATTATTTGGAACTTAACTGACATCAATACTCTACGAATTATGATTACCTGGGTTTTGTGGTTTAACAGGATAAAACGAAACAACGATCCCGTGGCGTTAAGGGATGGACCTTCGGCCGAGTTTGAGAATATTTTGTATCATTCACAATCGAATTTTTGAAGAAATTTTGATAGTAAATAACAGGATCATGAGATCCAATGATCTTGTTCAAGTTGAATGGTCAACGGTCACCATCAGACTGACTATTTGAATGAAACACGATGGCGCTTTAACTACTAATATGAATAGCTATGTGTATGCGTATCAAAGCGTATGTCCGTGTCCTTATTTCATCTATGTGCAACGTCCGTGTATCCTACCTACGATCATTTCTACGGTATTAAAAAGGGGAGATCCAAAATCACGTGATCGGAGGAGGTATCAATGACGCGCTATCGCACTCTATAACTGCATGGAAGATTACATTTACCTCGACAATTACTGAGTTAATACACCAGGGTCTCGATTCTCCAACTTTTTTACATTTATTTTAATTTTCAAATTTTTTTTTTTTTGTCAACTATATTATAATTCCTGACCTTCTATACACACATATTTACTAATATATGTATAATTAATATCCACGCATACGATGCAGCTGAGAAATAGGTAACGCAGCATTTCACAAGTGTTTATACAAAATGATGCAATCACTCATCGCAGGGTTCATTAAAAATTTACCAAGCAATAGCTGCTGCAGGATGAAAGGAAAAAATATCATATCAAGATCATAGTCTATCGGAAGGTCAAGAGTTTACGACATGTTTGTTTATCCGGAATGAAAAATTTTAAACAAAAATCTATATGATATACGTCGTGATAAAATAATGAAAAAATCATCTATTATTATTTTCTTTCTTCAAGCTATACTATCTCCTATTTTCTATTCCCAGCAATTGAAAGATATAATACCACGCAATTTCATACTTAAAATGATTTTCGACCCAGATCTAATTTCAACCCACAAACCTGACTACTTCATTGATTTACTAGTAGTGTAGGCATTTGTAGAAACGCCTTCGCCGCACGTGAGCCGGCTGTCCTGCGCAAATGTCTGTTACTACTTGCAGACTTACGTTAGCGGCATGTGTGTTCAGTTGCAGGCTACCAGGCGCGCTCTATTCTCGAACAATAAATTAATAAATTGTGACCTAATCATTGTTTGGAGAATATTCCATGAGATGTATCTGTAACGAGCATGTTTCATGGAGAATTCACAAAGAATTTTCTAGAAATCATTTCACGGTATCATACCTAAATTGATATAAATTATTTTTATTGGGTTCATTGCAAAGTTATATCATATAGGTATAGTGGTGGAAAATTTTTAAGGCTGGATTATCGCCTTCCTGATTGTAACGGTCTGGCTCTTGCAGCTCATATATACAGCTTAGATGCTTGGCAATATAATATATGACTTGCTCGATCGAAAATGAATGGTAACATCATAAAGTTGACTGGGGACATTGGTCCTTGGATCAGGTTTGTTCAATTCATATCGTGTCAAAATTTGGATGAAATGAAATCAAAGAATGGAAATGAATTCATTTCTTATAAATACTGAATACCATGCAGTTTTCATGCCTATATGTTTCTTTATAAATGGCTTTGGGCTTTTGATGCAAATGAGAACCTCTTGACAAGACAAGACCAGAAGTTTCCATGCTGCGGAGGAAATGAATGCGTAGTAAATTCTAGATCGTTTGGAAGAAACGCTACCGAACCAATTTTTTTTACTTCTGATGATAATATAAATCTCCTGAAAGTTGGAAAATCTATTACAGGAGTGAGATTGGAAATAAACAGAACACACATCACGTATAGGTATACACTTTAGGAAGTAAAATTTATTTTAAACGATAATTAATAAGTATTAAATAGTTTTTGGTTTTCGCAGACAGATTTCATTTACCGTATCACAGATCTCAGTATCGTAACAAGTCTCTGTGTCATTACAGTAGCAGAAAAGTCGAGTTCCTATACATTAAATAAAAAATAATTAGAAGATAAAACGAATAGCTGTTTACCCACGTATGTAGTAAGTATAGTATGTTCGAACGCCCGGAACTGAGCTTGTGACATCCAAAAGTGTCAACTAAAAATGAAATTTCAAAAAAAAAAAAAACACTCATTTGATTCTCAATTATTCGTAAAATAATGGCATATGGCAGGGAATAAATTTTCTTTAATATCTGGTATATGAATTAAGGCAACCATTCAACGTCGTTGGACATGATTCCCTCGCTTTGAGAAGGTCTGGAATTATCTGTGGATTGGTTTTCGGACCTGATCGGTGCTTTGTCGCTGCTTGAACCGGATATTTTGTGATAAATATTGCTCCCTGTTCTCGCCACCCATTGCACACCATCGCCTATCTTCGCCCCAATCTTTCTCACAACGTTGCCAATATTTTCAGCCGAGAATGTGTGCGGGTCTATGTTTATATCGAAGCTATTGTTGCCGGTTGGACATCCGTTTTGTGTGACGATGCTAAGATCGTAGGGGTTGACTCCGAAGCTGCTAAGAAGATTGCGAATCTCATCGATATCAGATGTGTCCAGGTCACGACGACGCGATAGAATAGTTGCACTCTGGCGATTAGTCGCGGCTATTTTTTGGCAGGAAAATACCGCCGCGTAATTGTCGTAGTCTGTTGAAAATACCACGTGCGTGGCACTGCCTGCTACATCTACGAAAGGAAAAAAAGAAATAACAATCATTAGAGCTGAGTACATGAGAAATACTATCCAGCAATTTTACTTGTACAAGAATTTCATTATCGCTGTTAGCAGGTGTCAATTAAATTATAATACAATATTACGCAGACTCCGAACTTGTGTGAAAATATAATAAATGATTATTTTCATCGTCGACACAGTTCATTCTGAGCTAGTGAGAAATTCCAAAAAACATTACGTCGACAGAGTAAAAAATTACTGTGATAGAACCGCAGGGTTAGCAAACTGATGACCAAAGTTCAATTAGGAAGATAAAGACGCAGACTGTTCAACATTGAGCTGATAATACGTAAATAACAATTTTTGAATGTAGGTATGAGTTACAGCTGCGTTTAATTATTCCATTGATAATTTTTAATGGCAAATATTTCTGAACTCCCGAAATTTCCGGCCTCAAACCGTGATGCCTGAATGGATTCCGATATTGAAAAATGTTAAGGAGATGGAAATTTCACGAGCTTCAACTAGACTGCTCGTTGTCTTGTATAACTACATATGTTGACGTATTTGATAGACACAAGAACTTACTCAGCGGGAATCGCACATCCATACGAGCGGGCGTGCTGGGTTCCGGTACACTCAGCTCCCCGGTGTAATGGTATTCGTGTTTCAACGGCGTCAATCCTATACACACATGTAAACATGAACAAGTTATCCATCCCGTCGAGTCCAATTTACGACCATTTATTCTATTCACGAGCCTTTATTAGGCTTGATAGAGCCCATAGATTCTCTACCGCTGATCTGAGCCGTATAATTCATCGTATAGACGTATTGCGCGCTATACCGATACAGTCACAATTTTCAACGCACAAAATTATACAGATAAAAAAATAATTATTATATTCAAATGAATAATTCATGAGTATTTCTTCATATATAGTGGAGACATCAATAAAATAAAGATATAGTTTATTATTTCAGATTTTTCCTCAAATACTGGAAAGGTCAGATGATGATGTGACGTGGATAAGAATATGATTAGAATGACGTCGATAATTTTTGACATAAAGAGTTAAAATGTGGAATGATATTTTTATCTTTTTTTTTCAAGAATTATTACAGGAGATTAAAACTCACCTAAAATTGGATTAACGGAGTCTTGGGTGATTACGTATTCGCCGGGCTCTTCGCCTCGCGTGTAGTTGTACACGACGCAATTGCTAGCTGTAGAAGTCTTCTGAATCACGTACCACACACCCAAAAACTGAAACCCATACGAATTCGTGATTAGTTAACAATTCCAACTCACTGAAGGCCACATATCATTCAAAAAAAAATTTATAACGATGATATTCAGATTCAGCTTCTGATTTCTACGTAGGTATATCGGATACGGGGAATTTCAGCCCAATTTAATCGACCCACGGCTGATTCTGACCATTTCGGATCTGTTTCATGTTATTCTTCGAACTCCGAAAGATACTCACTTATTTTCCTTAAATTGTTATTTATGATCGTGAATTCATCCAGCTATAGAATTTACACTTCTGTAAGCGTTCGGATTTTAACTTTTTTCCAATATCACTGTAATTCTGCGTTACATAACTAAACCTTATTAATATCCCAGAGTTCTTTTTGGAGTAGGGATACAAATGTATAACAAAACACGAATGAAAATGTGATTGAGATCTGCATCCGAGATAAAACATGAATTAGTTCAGCAGTGGTCAGGGCCAAGTCTTGGTTGAGTTGGCATGGAATTCCCCACATGTAAATAATATATTCTATCTGCATTAGAGCTGTTTCTTTCTTCCTGATCCAAAAATTACGACAAGGTTTTCTGACAAGCGAGAATTACTAATTGTGCTATTGCAGTATAATAGAGACGAATACCTTAACTAGCATTGTATAATCTGTTATGTTTCGAGCTTGATGCAGTATGCAATCTATCAATTGAATCCGACAACACGCGTTCTCAAATTAAGTTACGTATTGTTTCGCCCACGAGTTTAGGTCGAGTTCGAGCTCCGATTATCTAGATCTCACAATATTTCTAATTCCTGATTTCGGTGGTGAGGAATCAACTGTCTAGATTTTTCGCAAATAAAACCAGGCGTGATTAATATTAGTCTAGTTTGTAATAGTCTCCGCCTATAATTCGCATCTATTTGCCGTACAGATTTGCTCCGTATGATATAATCATGTGCCAGATGAAGGACATCGAACAAATAGATGAAATCGGTAAATTTCAAACTTGAGTAAATCTTCTTGTATCAAAAAATCAAAAATCGTTCAATGTTCTCTAAGATCCTGTTCAGTAAATAGTCTCAATATTTTTCTACCCAAATATACAAGTATCGAAATCGGTCAGCCTAGTCCATATGCAGAAACCGGACAGAAATTATTATTATTTCACATTATTGATAATTTTCTGCGTATCCCAAGTAATTCTTACCCGATTCATTTCGAACCCATGCTTCGGTTCTACGACTGGGCAATCACCCCAATGATAGGTATGCGAACTGCTCACACCTACCACGGCGGTAAGAACAGCACAAAATACTGTCACCTTCATCTGAAATTATAATTGAATTATTTAATGAATCTCTTGTATGCAATGAGAACATGACAAGTCTTCGTAGTATGTATGAGGTAATTCAATAAGGGTTTTGATGTGATCCTATAAGATGTCTTTCTCTCCCATTACCTATCCTATGTGCAATTTTTCACGTAAGAATTTTACCACCTTCCATGTATACCTTGCTAATAGCTTTGGCTGACCAGTGCTTTTACCGTAAGTCAATTATGCTATTATACGTCGCAAAGCCCGGTAAGAATAACGGAATCATGAATGAACTAATTGGAATTCCGACATAGTATTCCTTTCTACAACTCAAAAGCAGCCAGTAAGTCGAAAGAAACTGTATGCATTAATGTGAGTCACCTTTTTCTGAGACTCAATCTGTACGTTTGGTAGTTATACCTATACGGAAAGAAGTCGTAAGAATTTATTAGTGCCTTAGAGCAGGTGCTAAATTATCACCGATGAGTCAATGAGAAACTGGATTTATGCTATACATATATATGTTCTGTATCAAGGCCGAAGAGATGTATGTAGATAGACTCCACCAATTATTCCGCGTTTTGCTTTTATCGTTATAACTTACGACACATAGCTTCACTGTTGAAGAATTTATTTTTCCTGTTATTGCAGATAAAATTCTGCCCTTCTGAAACCCCGATTTTATGTATACATACTGACTATGTATACTCCGTATTATCTCGTCTTTATGCCGTATATATTTTGTCCCGATTACGCGGTACGGTTTATGACCTTCCAGTAGAATAACCGCATATATATACTCCAGTAACTTTATTAAACTTTGTTAAAAATCGATGCAAAGCTTATTACATGCATGTTGTTTGTACACAGGTATGCATGCGATAAATGCACTACAAGAGCCGTGAGTAATTATTTTTTAATTAATTTTTGCCGCAATTATAGTCGATCCCATTCGAATTTAAAATTAGAAGTGAATTACGCTTTTAATTGACATAATACGTGGATTATTCTTGGGGGCATATTTTTTAATGTTAACTGAAACCCCACAATGCAATTAGAGCGTAATTTTTAGATATAGCTATAAATATGGAACCAGAATTATTTCTTTACTCCGACGTATGAAACTCAACAAACTTAATCATGAAACTAATTAGTGAAGCAGCGTTCTCAAAGCTGTTTGGGCCAAAGATCAAGTTTAAATAAACATGATAGAGATTAGTGGAAGGCATTTTAAAATAAAAACTATAAATGTTTGAATATTTTCAATATTTTTTCAACGAAAAATCGACAGTATGGGAGTAAGAGTTCAGATCAGTGTCTGAATACTCGTGACAATTGGATCAACAGAAATAAAGGTACTTACCTCAAAATGATTCACTTGTCCGTCTGGTCTGTGAGTAAAATCAAGACTGTAAACAGGGGGTACCAGGAGAGATGGTTTAATAGAAGCTTCCCTCTCCTTGCTCAGCCGTGGTCACGTGTACGCGTGTTCGGATATAAGACTTTCAAAAGATTAAGTCAATGAAAGCTTTCCGGGAATCTCACTAACGTGCTTATGTTATCTGGTTGAAATAGGTGATCATTAGTTTAGTCAAAAACTATTAAGGGATGCATAAAGAACCGCTATCTCTGCCGATGAGATATAGGGCAGTAGGGGAGGACGGGACAAAACAGGACCTCTGACGAAATAAAGAAGTTAGAATGATTCTGAATTATCATTGCGACTGCTAACTAGTTAAAAAATAAATTCGGGCAATCGGTACATGACGAGCATTATCCCATACGTTTTTCTTAAATGTGGTTCGAAATAAACGGGCCTAAGATAAATATAATAACTAAACGCATTAGTTGATAAGAGACAGTTACACTCTTTAAATTATTAGATTTGAAAATATAGATCGGCTTGAAAATTTCCCCGTAAAAATGATCGAGCAGTCTTTTGTACTTTTCTCCTTAAAACGTAATTCTATAAGTTGAATATCTTGGGAATGAACACAACATTATGCGTGAACTTTCATCTCACGATAATCCGCGGTGTGTCATACGCTACACGGACACAAGCCTGTAAGTTTGTAGTATAATTTCATATCCTTCGTGCGGGTGATTCATGCGAGACAATTTCATTCAGAGAAGTGTTCGTGGAAGCTGATTGTCACGTTTCCGAGTGACTTTATCGACAGTAATCACAAGAATATGGCTAGGTCTTGGATATACGTGTGATCCCTCGTCCTGTACGCGTAACACACACTCTAATAGTATTACGACAGATTTTCATACATTTGAAATTTGAATTATCGACGCGCGGGTAACTGCAGCGCATGATTTCAAGCATTCTGAGTATATTGTATGAAATGATGATCTAATAACGCGTTTTCTTGCTACAGATTATATGTATATGAGTTTAATAGTTTATGAATAATAATTGGTAAACAAATTAATTTCATTCGCGTAGATTACTGCTTGTATTTCGCTATGCAAAGTTTAGCGAGAGCAGTGAAAATTGCTTAAGTTCATTTCTTAATTCACATCACTCATTCAAGTCTCTATTTTCAACTCATTATCAAACAAAATCGAAATCGTGGTTCATAAAGCGCAGCGTTCGGGTTTATACAGAAAAAGCGGTGTAAAGAAACAACGTTACTTAGTGTCTTTGAGATTCCGATTAAAAATCTAAAAAGAAAAAGAAAAAAATGAAATAAAGACAAATGAGATCTGGGATGATCAAGGGATCGAATTCCCAAAATAGAATAAAATATTAAACACACATAAGATCTGTTTATATTCATATACTGGGTTAAAAATTTAGGCCAATTTTCTCTGACAAACGAAATAGAGAAGATTATGTTACCTGTTATGCTTCGGGAACCCGATGCAGTATGCAATCCATCAATTTTATTGAATCACACAAAAGGCGTTATTAGACCGAGTGGAACATTTTTTCGTTTGCAAGTTTAGGATGAGACCGGTCTTCGATTATTTGGATTCTACAATATTTCTACATTCTCAATCGAAAAATGATTATTATTCGTCTTTTTTAATATAGTCTTCATATAATTCGCGCCCATTCGCCATAAAAATACTCGTCTGGTATAATTATTAGTATAATGATTCGCTAAAATAATTTGCCGAATTTTCTGCTGTATACAAAAATCGAGAATTTTCTAATGCTTCCTGTAATCTAATCTGTATTTTGAATATTATGTTCGTACGCGTTCTAATAAGACTTTCAATGCACGTCAATGCGAGCTTTCCAAGAATCTGAATAACATGCTTATCGACTGGTCGTGGTCCGAAAACAACGAGAAGATATACAGTATACGACGATACGATGAACTGGGATAAACCCAAAAGTCACTGATCAAGATTTGCCTGAAACTCGTAACTTCCCGTAAATATGATCAAGTTATTTTTCGTACTTTGTATCGAAAAATTTCATTTCTAATTCCAAGCTATAAATATTTCGAAAATTAACTCATATTATTTTGAAATTTTCTCTCACAATAATCTGTGGTATACGATAAACTATAGAGGAAAATATTTCATTCAAAGAATAGCCCGTATGACTTGCTAGTTAAGATTGGTGGTAATTCTTGGGATATTAATGAACTGCTGATACAGGGTTTATAATCATTGTTGATACATGCATATTGCATATTCCGATACTCCTTATATTTTCTAGACGTAGAGAAAGTACAAAAATATTCATATTCCAAACGAATTCTAATAATAATTACAATCACCATCATAGCTTTATCGATTCTTTTCATTTCAGTTTTTCTCTTCTCTCTGTCTCTCTCTGTCTCTCTCCCTTTCTCTCTCTCTATTGATTCTATTCATGTTATCAACTTATTTACAGGTTTGCAGTCTCAGAATGACATCGAAGTTAGTTCCATCCAACAAAAATATCTTACATTCATAAATATCATTAAATGGAACATTGAAATCCTGATACCACAAAGTGCGCTCATTTATCCTGTTCTGTTAAACTCCATTATCTTTTTCTGTTTTTCTGTGTTTTTTTTTTTTTTTCATCCAACTTCGTTTTAATCAATCATAAGAAATAAGTATTTTTAAAATTAGACTAACTTAACTCTGGGCATAAAATATAATACTAAAAACTCAGATCTGTCACTGGTTATAGAACACGTAACGATACAGTATTTTAAAACGTGTAAAAGATGGTTCCTATTGCGATATTGAAGCCGGGGAATATTTGAATTGAACTTGTTATTTTTCTTCCTTTTTCTTTTTCTAGGTACTGACTTCCTTTTCTTCCTTTTTTTTTTTTATTTGCAAAAATAAAGAACAAAAGGCAAGACTGATAATGATAATAATAATAATAAAAATAATAATAATAATAATAATACGAATAATAATAGTAATAATAAGGACGATAAAGGTAATATAAAAGCATTAAAAATATAACTGAAAATTACTTGGAATGGTTGATTGAATGATATTACAGGCGAAATAGCATTCAGTAAGATTAAAAATTTGAATATGTGGTTTAAATAGGAACCATCTAATGACGTGTAGTCTGCTCAAACACCGGCATAATATGACAAAACGTTTTTTAAGAACTTTAAACAAAGTAGGTATATGATTTTTTTAAATGATTTAAATCATTGTTCACTTTGATGGTAATTTAGATTTATCCAAGTCATTAAAATAAGGATGTTGCAGCGCAGCTCGTGCAGATATCCTGTGTATCGGATCGTATACAAGCATTGCTTGCAACAAATCAAGGCCCTCTTTGTCTATCACTTTGACTTGTGAAGCCAGATTGTTTGATGTCCAATTAGGGAACGTAGCTTTGTAGTCAGGAAGCTGCGTCACACCTGGCCAGATTTCTTCAGTCGGGGTTCGCAGCACGCTGGAAAAAACAGTAATTCGTCAATTTCATTATCAGAATTCGGTTCTACTATCTCGTGAAGGAAAAGTTATGGTTACAGCAGGTCAGCGGTTTACCCGCTGGTTGATTCTATAAATAATATTCCATTTTTCAATCAGTTTCATAATCCTCGATAATTAATGCTGAATTTTCAAGATTTGAGAAATATTTAGATCACTTATTATAAGGTCCTAAATATAGGACAAAAAAAAAATAGTGACCAAAATCGGCATACATCCCTAAAACTGATTATTATTTTACCGAAATATCCTAAATAGTTGATCGATCTCGCTGTCTCCTTGAAAAAGAGGCTTCTTCGTAGCCATTTCAGCAAAGATACAGCCGATACTCCATAGATCAATTGGGCAAGAATATCTAGTTGATCCCAATAGCACTTCGGGAGCCCTGTACCAAAGTGTAACAACTTCATGAGTGTACACTCTTACAGGAATACCGAAGGCTCGTCCCAAACCAAAGTCTGCCACCTTGATCACTCCGTTTTTGTCAATTAGAAGATTTTGGGGCTTCAGGTCACGGTGCAATACTCGTCTTTGATGACAGAAAAGTATAGCTCGTGTTATCTGGAAATAATTGAACCTATCACTTATTCGCAGATCGATTAGTACAAAGATTTATGCTTCTTCTGCCTTATTAAAATAAAATTTATAGTCTAAGGGTAATTGAACGTAAATTTATTAAAACGTGAGAACTGTATTCCTTTTTTTTTCTTTTTCAGTTTTTGAAGAGTACTCTTTTCAGTAGGGTAATAATCTCTCGAAGAGAATCTGAACTGAACCTGATACAAGTAGGATTTAACCACTTCAGGTTCCATCAGCTTCCCATTGCCCAAAGTATCCATGTATTTTTTCAGGTCCATTGATAAAAATTCAAATATAAGATATAGTCGTGATTCCTCCATTAAAACATCTTCCAGGCTGACAATATTTGGGTGCTGTAACTCTTTGAGTAGTGATATTTCTCTGATCGCAGTCGAAGGTACCCCTTCGTCGTCACTTTCCAAACGAATCTTTTTCATCGCTACTATCTGCCCGGTCTTCTTATTCTTGCCTTTATAGACAACACCGTAGGTTCCTAGATTTGGACAGAAAGAAAAAAGGAACAAGAAACATGCAAATTCTATTCACCAAATTTAATATCGATATGAAGAAACAATTAATTCTCTCGTCTTCTAAGAAAATAACTATTTCCTCAATATATGTGAAAATAAAACTACCTCTGCTCTTTATCGATATTTGATTACATGTTTACCCTGTTTGTTTGAATTGTATATGAAAATTTGTTGAACAAATTATGCGACAATAAAATGCAGAGATGTTCCTAAATCAGAAGGGAGACGAACAAACCGTTTTATTATGAATTTAATAATGGTTTACAGAGCGTTTCTGATTGTTGGTGATTCATCTATACGTCGATAAAATAATCTTAGAGTAAATATGAATAAAGTTTAGTACAATTTACACGAGGAATATTATGAATGGAATAATATATAATAATTTACAGCAGGTTTTTTGACTCAAGGTATATCCTTTTAATAGCTAAGGTTAATGGCCTGATAGTGTGATATTGCGAATGTTAAAAAAAAAGCGGAGATATCAAAGTAAGAGAGAGTTTGTAAACGCATTAAAACAATGGGACAAGCTTGGTGTTACCTTCGCCTATTTTTTCGATTTTCACGAAATTTTCCATGCTAACTTTTTGATCAATCATTAACACGAGTGATATTATACTTGGGTATTACTATACTAAATAGAATGGTCGCTAATTGTGTGATAATTCGTATATATTTTGTCGATATTCACGCCCGTAAACAAAAAGTAACGTCCGAATTCAAATGCGACCACAGAGACTACGCCATATTGGTAAACACGTGTAAACGATAATCTTTGGTCGAGTTGCAAGGTGTCGAACCGGGTAGAACGGCCAATCAAAATACGTCTCTTATGTCACAGCTGCTCTTTGCGCAAGCGCAGTTACAAAGCGCGGGATATTATTTGAGAAAAAAAGTTAACATTTCCTGGCAGACTCTGCGGTATAGACTACTTACCTCGGTATACTGTGGCCATGTTAAAACCAACAGAAAGCGATGTCATGTATTTTCGTTTCTATATCTATAATAAAATGAATGATCGATTGATGAAGTATATTTTTTAAGTGAAAATATAATTTATTTTACAAAAATTTACCCCCTCGCCCCCAATAGTTTGTAAGAATTAATTATTCTTCTTATAATTTAATAGAATATTGAATATGAACTAACTAAGCAACTTATGATGAATTAGATTTTTAAAAGATAGGAAGGGAGGTAGAAGTATATTAAATTTAACGGGAAACGAAGATACGGCTTCGCAGATTATTCAATAAGGCGTCTAAATTGAGGAGAGTAAACAATGTTGATTACCTGGGTTTGTAATAAATTTATTTTCACGTTAGAAGTACATTATTGTAATAACTATCTCGCGCTGTACCGAATCTCCTTGTTTATTTTATTAGATACTATTCTAACTCCGTATTACAACCGTCCTAATTTTGGTAACAGCACAGGTATGCTTAATAATATAGAGTCGTAAGACTAGATTATAATCTGAAATTACAGATCTTTCAAATTTATTTCTATTTTTCGTTAAGTCTCACGACTAGAAGTGAAGCATACCTATAGATTAATAATGCTCTAAGTAAGTAATTGTGTTAGGTCGCAATTCTTATTTTTACTTACCGTTCGTTTGAAAACTCTTTTAACGATTCGTTAATTACCTACAGTATGAATACTAACGGGTAACCCATGTCCGTAGAAATAAATCGTTAATCTTAAGTAATAGCGAATAATAATTAATGTCAACATGTTTTATCGCGGGAATTGATACCCTCCAGTAGCATAGCCGAAACCAACTCCACGCTGAGTGTGGGTAGTAGCACGTGCGACTTCGTATTGTTGTTCCATGTTGCTGAACATTTCTTCTTGCTTTTTTAATATTTCTGGTTTCGCTCCTGGGGCTGGTGCCGAAATCGGCAAATCGCCTTTTATCCCCATCAATCTTTTGAACTTTGCCGTTACTTTACCGTCTTGATCATGCGTGAACGTTGTACCGACCCACGTATTCGCTGTGCCAGCTGCCGAACTTGTTGGTTTACCTTCCTCTGGTTTTGACTAGTGATTGAAAAATCTTTTTTAATATTCATACGGCGTGATTGGATAATCACGAAAATATAATACAGGAATGGGGGATCGTAAAACGGTCGTTAATTGTATACGTCTTACGATATGATGATTAAGAGAATGATTGGAACTTGAAACTCGGAATTTTAGTGATTCAAGAAATGTAGCTGCCAATATGGATAAAAAATATAATCTAGGGATAGAAATTTTATACAAATATCGCAAAAAACGTGTGATTCTTCCTCAAGTTGAACTATACCAAAAATTGCGATCAAATATAAAAAAAAACTCATCAATTTCAGGAGATGAAATATCTACGTTTATGTTTTCATTAATTCTGAACTGAAATCTTTGATTCAAAGTCTAATTCCAGCCACTTCCCCAATTCTGAGTTTGATTCCAGAATATAGAAGCCGCAAAATCGAATTCCTCACCTTGTTAGCCCACAGAAGCTTCCTCTTCTGTATTTGCTCAGCGTATTTCCCTTGTGTAGCGGTAGCGAGTGGATTGTAAAAGTTTTGTTCCCCCTGCACATTAGCTGCGGTATTATCTCCCTCCGGAGCCTTCAATTCGATTCCTAATTTTTCAAGCTGCGCTAACTTGTTGCGACTCTTTTCTTCGCGGTAACTCATGGTCCTGAATGGTGGCACCCCGTGATCTCTGGATCTTGATCTAGACCGAGATCTTACTCTTTCTTTTTCTTTCTGATGGGACGACCGGTCTTCTCTGTGACGATCCTTGGCTCTATCATCCCTAGGATGACGGCGATCTCGATCTCGATCCCGATCTCTTCGTCTATCTCGGTCTCTTCTGTCATCTCGATGGTGATGATCTTTGTCGGTCTTCTCCCTGTCCTCGCTTCTTTCTTCTTTATTCGATCTTGAAGTAGACCGTTCCTTGCGCCTGTCCTCCTCTCTGGGCCTCCTTTCAGCTTCTCTAGGCTTCTTACCACCATCCTTTCCATCTTTGTGGTCGCTATCCCTCCTCCGATCGTCGTGTGAAGACCTTCGACTTTTATCGTCAGTCCGATATCTGTCGTCAGAATGTCTAGGCCGGTCTTGTCTCTGTTTCTTGTGATCATCCCGCGCATTTGAAGCGTGAGTCTCATGGTTAGATCGCCTGTAAAACCATTACGTTCTGCAGGGATATACCACACAGATTTGTATTATTAAATTGCTCGTTAAAAGGGCTGATTTTTATAAATTCACACTTTTAGGAGGCAAATGTGTATGTATCCAATACTCCAAGGCTTGTGAATTAATTTGAAAAACTCAACTCAACACATTGATTTGGCAAACTTCTTCCCAAACTTTGCTTTATTCGCAAATCTACCCAACAATTTACATGAAAACAATTTCTGGTCATTTTTCCAGACTTTCCAGATTTTACAACCCAATAGAAGATTTTGGATAATACACCTTATTTGGCTGATTAAAAACTTCCGCAAAATTTCTTAAGGGAGAAATTAGGCGGCTTCTGACTTTCAGGAATGTTATATCAAGATTTGGAGGCATGAAGGTGATAGACAATGCAGCGAATGCAGTATTTTTGCTACACTAAGTATCGCAGCTATGATTTTTTCATCCTGATAAAGTTTGTAGAAAATAATTCTAACAGCAGATTAAGCAAACGATAATCGTGAGATGTATTTTTCACACATAAAATAAGTAACAAACCAGCCTACCTCTGGTCTGAGGATGACGAATATGATCTTCCTGCCTCAGTTCTAGAGCCACGTTGAAACTGTCCGATGGCGGGGCTGTTGGCTCGCTCGCTGCCCGACTCGCCGGAGGAGTTGTTGTTGTTGCTTTCCTAAAGAAATAAAATAAGAGAAGTTCTAACGCAATTCTCCAACTGGATATTTAAGTCTGATAACTTATATGAATTCCCATAACCAATTCAGCTAACTTTTGGCTTTAAAATTATTACAGTAACACATAATATGTCTCTCAGTGCTTCTAACCAATCTACCTCAATATCCTTGAACTATACTGGTGTGAGAATAAAGAAATAGTCCTTTTTTTGAATACACATTATCCTCGAGTATGCTAATCTCAAGCCAATAGCATGTAATGAATTTTTATTTCAAGTGTTTACGTGAAGTGTTTAGTCTGATTCAGCGATTCTTTTTAGAAATCATTCGTCGAATGCTCTTATTCAAAAATTTTGATTCTCAAAAATGAAATACTTCAGACATTACGCGTGGGATGGACCACTTTCCAAACTTTATACGGCACGGATTTGAGGAAAAAATTATTCTTTTATTGAGCTGAATTTCAGCTAATTTATTGTAATTTTCTATAATTGAGACAAGTCAACTTTCTGAGATGTGAAGAAACAGAATTTGTTAGTGAATAATTTTTAATCAGATCTGTTCGATAAACCTTGAAAAGTTGTAAAATTGGCATGTAATTTACTGATAAAGGGACCTTCGCGAACTCGTGGGCACCAGCGTTAGTAGCGTTTTAAATGAGTCATTGAAATTTTTGTTTTCTTTGGTATGGTTGTTACCTTCTGCTGGCTTCTTCTACTCACCTTTATCTTCGGATTAGGACTTGGGGGTAGTCTTGAAAGACCCTCACACAGCATAGACCTTGCCGAGGTGCGTAGATATTGTATCATGTATTACCAACAGAGCTACGTGTTAATATTTTCTCACGAAATGGCACCATTCCCATTTATTTATTTACTTATTGAATAAATTAGGTCAATAAAAACGCTAATCCTGATCGATGATGCTGGTCAATAAAAGGTTCCATTAGAAAGAACCAAAACAATTTAGCTGCAATCTCAAATTCCTTCATTTCTAATAAGTTTTCAATAATAATTATATTTACTCAGAGGTTTTAAGATCACATAAAACCGTGTGAAATTAGCGCGTGATTTTCAAGATGTAATAGGGGAAAAAAAAACGTCTCAACCATACGCAGATAACATTGATCTAACTTCTAGGCTGTTTACGAAACCAGTAAAGATTCACGAGGTCAGATTTAGTGACTAAATATAGAATACAAGAGTTTACAGCATCTTGATAATATGCTAAGAGAACTTTTAGGACCAGCATAAGATCTTTTCTACAAATGGTGTCTATGTGGCACCATGGAAATGAATGAACTGTCTATACGACTATGGTAAATCCTATTTATACTTTTTGTTTTGTTTTATGTTTTGTTCTTTTTTTTTTATGCATTTTTGGCTCGTGCACATTTGTACCATACCTCACTCATGTCCATTTGAACAGGATCGTAATTAGCATCGCTGGCTCGCCTCGCCGGTACATTTTCTCTCTCTGGATATGGCATCTTGAAAATGAGATCGTTCATACCATAAATTAGGTCAATTTGAGGAGCCGAATTTTACCCTCAAATTATTTACTCCGTAAAATTTATTTACCCTTATGATTAGATCGAGCGGGAATATCGGGTGGGGCAAAATGCAATGCGATTATTAGGGTTAGAATTTCTGCCCTCAGAACTATTTTCGGATATGGGTAGTATGGGCGTATGAATAAAAAAAGAAACAGCGTGTTGTAAATATTGAACGGAAAGATAACAGGAAGGGAGGGGGGATGTATTGACGTTTCTGAAAACATTCGCATATTATTATGCACTTCAGGGAGAAGAAATAATACCAAGAGTAAAATAGGTTTGGGGTAAAAATTGGGCTTGTCAACTGGCTTGAATAATTTTCTAGGCAGTTAAGGATAGTAATTATAATTATTCGAAATAGTTTTTGAAGGAATTTTTATGTAACGGGATAAAGACACTGTGTGGATTATTGTCAATTGATATGAAACTAGCCTAGAAGCCATTTGTAATGATGCTCTCTGAACATCGAATACCCAGGAAGCGATAGGATAATATAGAATATTTGATGTTAGGATTGTGAAATATGTTTGAGGTGATCTTTGGTTGAAGAAAATTACGCTTTTCATTACAGCTCACCTTCAAATCGTCCGAATCGTTGCTCTCCTCACCGTCGCTCGTGTAACTTGCCAAAGAGTCCATAATGGCGTAGAACGCAAAAAAGTATAACACGCAGTGTACACGCCGTATGTGCGGCTGGACTGCTACGAGTCGCTACTACGCGCGTCTCGCACGCATGCGCAAAATAGAAGAGGGCTAATATAATATATTCAGATACGAAAGGCTCCTTATATTGGAAATACATAATATGCATTGACAAAGTTATTTTCCGTTTGCGTACAACGAACGTAATCTGCGTAATGATGATTATTACAACATATTTTTTGCAATCACTTTAGATATAATTACGATACATACAATGTTGCGACGTATGAGATTTATCAATGTTTCATATACACGTTTATAGATTAGAGTCAGACACTCAGATTAAAACTATTATGCAAAGAACTTGATTGTCAATGAGGTTTTTGAAATATTTCGGATCTTTATATCTGGGTACAATTGGGGAATTCTAATTTCTAAAGCTTTCGGAAAATACCCGCGGCTTGTATAACTATATAATATCCGTTCTTCGCAATCCCCACGTGTTATAGTCGGATGAGACAGTATTCGGTCCCAGCTTCATATAGTTATATAATCTCCAAAGTTCGAAGTTTGCTCATACTTCATAAATAATACCCCCGAATTTAATAGCCCATTCTACCCTACTGGAAACTATAATAAAGAAAATAAGATAGAATCTGGAATAATAATTGAACATTTTTCGTAATATGCTACAACAAATACCGCATGTCTGAGATCTACAGTCTCAAATCCAGATACCAGCGAACTTTGTGCTATAAGGGTCCGAACTACGATGCTCTTTATTCATTCCCTGCTCGCTTCCAGGATGAACAAGTGCAGTTCTCACCTTTTATACCTATGTTATATAGTCGCACAGACTTTCCTTGTAATAATAGATAAATGATATAACGCTGGTTATATTACAGTCATATTTCGACTCTGGCTATTGGCTCTGTTGCAGACAAAAAAATATATCTTTTTAGAAAATTCCTGGCATTCATCAACCCAACTGGAAGAATAAATGGTAGAATACTAATTATCATTGCTAATATTGTACGGATAAGCAATAAAAACGATTGTCTTTTTTTTTTCTTTTATTTCTTTTTTGTTTCGATATAATGATTATTTACTTAGCAAAGAAGAAGGAGAACAACATTATACAGCTGAATAAATTTTACATTTACATTTCAATAAGTTACAGCATAATAGGAAATATATCAATATGTTTGATTGTCTAGATTCAGAAACATGGCTTTCTCTTTCCTTGTTCGACTTTCAAACAACTTTTACGAATACCGAATTGAAATCGAAGTAAATTTACGAAATATATACCTCCGTGGTTGTTAGTAAATACATATGTAAATATACATTGATTAGTAAATTATATGGTAGGTAGGTATATCGTAAATCGTAATCTGATTCTTTTTTCTATCATGCCAAGTGTCACTCTTTTACAGAGTTTTTTTTTTTACCGACTTGAACCTTCCAGTCATTCAATTTACACGTAGGTACAATCACATAATAATGATTGATAATATTTAAAAGCTATTTTTTTTCTGTATTTATTACGATAGAAATTTAGTGTGCATTAAATATATTATATATGAAGTATAAAATATTTTTGTGCATTTTACAAGAATATAACGTGTGGTAGACATCTACAATATGAATAGATATATCGTATATTATTAGTTTCCTTTATCATGTATAGATTCAATATTATCATATTAATTATTCTATAATTATAATTATTATGTGTACCCGTAGCTTTTTGGTAGCGACTGAAAAGGCTGTTTTATATCAAATTTAGCATAATTCAATATTATATTCTGAGCCAGAGAATGCATGACTGAATTTTATACACCCTTTAAATGCACATTTTTTTTTATAAAAAAATATTTTGTCTCCATTCCATATTCAAACCTAATATGTGACTTGAAAAATAGGGTAACATAACTGAAGAACTTCCCTTATTATCAATATATTCCTCATCCATGTAAAAAAAAATTAAAGTTCATCATATCAACGATCACAGCCCTTTCAGACGTAATTCTTTAGTTTTATATTATAAACTAATGTTATATGAACGTAAGTCGAATTTCCGATATGACTTGAAATTTCATACGATTTGCATCTAATCGTATATAAGCTCTAATATATTATGTATATATACATATATTGTGTATTATGTAAGTACTAAAATTTCTAATGTCGTGCGATAATGGTCCCCCAGCCTTAATAAATTTTCAGAATATTCTTTTATTAATTCTTAGATTCATTTTTTTTTTTTTTTTTGATTCTCAATATATACCCTTGTATCTGCACTCACTATTTGTCTTACTATTAACATACGTAATTATTATGAACAGAGTTTGAACACCGATGTTTTATAATTATACCTAGATTCGGTAAGAACAGAGAGAGATAGAGCGATAAAGACAGCGATATACAGATAGAGAATAAATGAGTGAGATACAGCGAGGAAGAAGAAAAAGAGCGAGTTAAAAGACACAGATATATCAGTATATTTTCTATGAATACCTAATAATTGCAGATTATATACGTTTATCGCATTTGTCAAAGGCTTTTTTTTTTATAGTATATTTTGGTACCCATATTGAGCTAAATTGTTTAAATGTTCAACACAAGGCTGACTATACATACAAATATGTATGAATGTATGTAACATGTAAATTAAGTAACTGTAATAACACCTACGATTCGTAGAAAAGATTTAAGTATTTAGGATCGAATGTGCATTAATTTGAATATTAACGTTAGTTTATATCAATATTATCTATATATCTATTGTATGTAGGTACTGCATACAGGTATAGATATATATATTGAAAATAGCGTACGTGGTATTAAAACGTTTTAAATAACACATTAGGTCTACGAATATTTGAATACCATTAAAATTGTAATATTTATATAATTCTGAAATTAATCTTCAATATTATGTGGTAACGACATTAATTTATTATACCTCGTATTTGAAAAATAACTATATCCAATTATTATATTGAAATATGTTTACCATTTTACAATATTATACACTATTATAAACGAACTGTATAATATGATATAATATATTTATATGTATAATAGTTTATACAGAACATTGGACAATGAGATATCACAATTCAAATGCAAATTGCTTTGAAATTAAATAATAAAATCATCAGCGTATACAATATATATAAGTATATAATATAATATCTCAAATTTTCGAACACGAGATTGAAACACTGAAAAATCCTTGCCGTATACCTGTGTGTATAATCAATTAAAATCGCCATTCACGAAATAACCGATTAAAGTGCCAATCGAACAAAGTAATATCAACAGTAATACTTTTACCCCACGTAGTATAATAATGGTTCACTGTTACGTAAGTCGTAACTTATTATTACATCTATAGTAATATCGTTTATTGTTAGGTGTGTATCGGCGTAGTTCCATGAGGCAATCCAATATCTAGTTATTATTGGTAGTCGATGGTTCTTTATATTTCTCGTTACTGGTTTCATCGACGAACAATTATATTCTGACTGAAGAAAAAACTCCGAAAAAAAGAAAAGGAAAAATGGTTTTTGGATCGGTTTCGGTATCGGTACATAGAATTTATAAATCTGAATGAGTATCGACGCAGTCGCAGGTAACGCAATATCTTACAGATACATATCGATGATTTTAGGAATAAATTTCATGTCGTATCGACGATCAAGTGACACGGCAAGAATCGCACAATGTTAAAATCCCAGCGTCCGGTTGATGACCTACATCATGGATCCGTAGACGATGTGTATTTCTCGTGTTATTATAAAGTTATACGCTTGTGCATTAAATAACGTTTCGTCGATTTCCAGGAAAATTTTCTCCTAAAATTTTAGGAATAGTATATACATATATATAAACATACGTCATCTTGCGATACAACTATTAATTTCGTTATATTTTATAATCTTTATAAAGCCATAGCAGTAAGCGCGAAAAACGAGCTTCGTCAAGGCGAATATACTCGTCGACGCATTTATAATATCAAATTATGTAAAACGTTACCCGCACAACCAGGAGATGAGTTTTAACTTCATGTACCTAAACTAAGTGACGATCACTATGTACCTATATAATATACGTTAATAAATTCTTCCCAAAGCTTCGTTTTTTAATTTTTTTTTTTTTATTATTAATTTTCATTGTCATCTTTCTTTCTCACGAATCGATATAATATAATCATGAGACGAGAAAGAGATTTAGAAAAGTTTCTTTCCCTTTTTTACACATACGCATAATTACCTCGCTTCTTTTCGTCAAGATGAAAATAACTTTGCCCCATTTTTTCATTTTCTTTTTTTTTTTTTGTTTTTTTATCCAATATTATATAGAAATTAAGCTTATACAACAAACATGAACCAAATAAAATCGCGAAGCTTTCTCAACTCGTAACGTTTTGGGTTTTGATCGGGAATGTTTTGTCGCAAATCCCATGAACACGAAATTCAAATAACTGGTCTTTCAAAGATATGTCCAAAGTAGTTATGTGTATAGTATAAGAACTTATCTAATAAAAAAATAAATTGAAATTATATTGCAGTTTTTTTGTTGGAAAAAAATGTGTCCAAAAATGGTCTGTGGCTGGTCTTCGTATTATATGATATCAAGTAATATATCAATGCGTATGTAGAATAGAATTTTGCCTTGGATCAGGTCCCCTCATGTACTGATAGATAGGAAATGAACTCTTGAATATCTGAAGACAATCGAGGGACTGTAAATTTTTCATCGGATCGATGTATAAGCTTTGGAAGTCTATAAATGAACTGCAGTTTCTCGAGTCTTCTTAGTACGAAATCGCGGAATTTCATAATACGTGGCTATAGTAATCCTAAAACTTTCCCTAATCTATCAATGTATATAAATGTATATGTACCCAACCCTGGTTCGTCCCAACAATGTAGAAATCCATCGAGATGTACTACCTTAACAGATATGGATCATTGAAGATGAGAAAGGAAGTTTGTCGAGAGAAACTGCAACGTGAATCGCTAGTTAAGAACTAACTTGCAACGAAATACGAAATCCTTCTTCAGTTCAACACTCGAGTTCGACGCATAATTCGCAAGATAACGACGCAAATTCTGAAGATAATTGAATTTGTATAAGCGATCAGTAGATCGTTAAAGCTCACAACGTCCATATGCCCGATTTTTCGTCCCTCACAGTTATACGCAGTATGTTATAGTGCCTGTAATGAATGAAAGGAACGAAATAAAACGGCGATAATAATTTGTCTCGTATAATAACGCCAAATTTTTTTTGTCAAAAAGCATCGAATTAACCGATAAAAAGAAGAATGAAAGAAGAAAAAAAACAGCTGTGATAAGAGGGGAAAGATATGCCGTAACACACGACCACTGTAGTTAGAGCAGATACATATACGTACCTATAATACCTAACCAGAGAATTTCCGTTGACTTATTTCGAAAGATCACTGGGGCGTGGTTCGATTGTTCTCGCTTCGTTAGCTTTTGTTTACAGGACAGTGCTTTCAACGACAGCACTGCGACCAGGATCCCGACCAACAAACACCATGGATCGTAAAGGGTACCCATCCGCAGTTCGAGCTTTTCTGACAATGAGTTTAAACCATAGCTCGATCCGAAAGTTAAATAATTAATCATCGTCCGTGAATTATAAACTATATCTACCATTGTTGTCTTATTTACATATATATGTATGAATATTGTATATATTTATTATTTTTCTCTTAATTATTATCATTATTATTTACGTATATTGAAGCTTGAATATTTAAGGTGACACCGTACGTATTTATATACTCGTGCTTTTTCGTCGAATTGGAAAACCATATGCCACGAGGGGAATATTTCTGAGAACAAATTTTCCTTCGGATAATCGTTATTATTTGTTATTAACGAAGTTTAGATGATTCAAAAATTGTTTAAAAAAAAAAAATCCAAAATTTAAATACAAGTTTTTATTCAATTTTTATCAAATTTCGATTTATCAGAAATTTTCTAATCATTCGCTCTTCGTTTAATTCAAATAAAAACGATTTCACGAATGAAAATTATCACCTCAAAATATCTTACTATATTTTTCAAATTTTCATTCGCCTCGATCAATTCGTTCTTCGCTAAACGTAATGAATTTGCGATTGCTGGAATGAAAACGTAAAAATTCAATCGATGAAAAAGCACGAATATCCCCCCCGAGGTTAAAATTTAATTTCCATTTATATCATATCATATATACATATATATAGTGATAATTAGAAAAAATCGGCGGTGCACGTATATATTATATGGAAGATTATAATTTCGTTGGTTCGTTCAGGTTCAGGTTCAGTATTATTAAATAGTAATAAATATTACACGTATATAATAATATATGTATATATATATATATAAGTATTTATACGGGATTAACACTCCTGCAGTTTAAACCCGCGGCAACTATAACTATAATAATATACACTATATTGTTAAAAGTTTTCAAACAAGTCAACGACCAGACTGCTGCAATAATCTGTACCTACGTATGTACACACCCTGCATAGGTATAGGAATTACGCTCGGTCACGGTGCGAAATTAATTGCTGGTTACTCGACGTGAAAGTTTTTTTATTTTTATCATCTTAATAATCGCAGTTAGATGTGAAATATTTGGACGTTAATTTATAAACTAACGCGATATATATTTTATTCGCAATTGTTGCTGTTGAAGTTTCCAAAAAATTTGGCACCGTAGTTATTCGAAATCGTAACTGAATTCGTCAGGTTTAAAAAATTATTTTTTCTTTCTTCTTTACAACTCGACCAATAATATACTCGGATATTTACTCCCGAGGAATGATCGCTACGTTTTAAAACTGCAGTTGCCCTGTAGGACTGCATACGCGTATCATCGTTTGCACGAATCGCTTTCTTGGGATAAAGCTTCTGTCACCGGTGGCAATGGACTTTCTGCCGATACTTGCCTGAAAGAAATACTCGATTAGTATCAATGATAGACACAGGAATTAAGCACAGGATGTTCGAAGACACTCCTTGCTTAATTTGGCATTTATTTATACACACTTTCCCGCAATCGCTATAAGAAATAATTGAATAATGAATAGGCTTTGTTTCTCAATTCTAACGAATTTGACGAAATAAAACTTACAAAAATCGTTTAAAAAACAATACTTGTTGGCTGAGTTTTAGATTTTCACTTTTTTCGGATTTTAGATCGTGTTTTAAGCTCGGTCTAACTCGATACACGTGGATCGTTTTCTCATTCGTCGAAAATAGATAGGTAATGAGGAATTTAAGGTATTTGGTTATAATATTAGCCCGTGATTTCTACGGACTTAGTACTCCTCTTTTTCAGGCTTTGATATTGAGACGGGTGAATGGGTTGCCGTCTTGCACTCCTCATTAATATCTAATTTAGACGAATAAGAAAATGGTCTGATGAATTAGGCCATGGCTCTGGCTTAAAACAGAATCTTATGCCGGTGGCTCGTCAGAGGCTTGTAAAATTGAGTTTCTACTTAAATGAAGTATAATGCCTCCGAGAAATTTTCCTAACATCAGGGTACACCTCGAAAAAAGCTTACGGTGTTTCCAAGTTTCATTCTCCGTTCTACAGGCATTCATTATCTTTGCTTGAAAATCCGAAGATTATCGAGACAAGTTTTCGCCGTTGGATTTACGACAAGTTTCAAACAAGTTATCGATCTCGTTTCTATCTTGATTAGAAGCAGAGTTATCTGCAGGCGAGGAAGAGAAGAGATTCATTGTATAATTTTTTACAAAAATAGGGAGATTCTAAAACACTGCCAAAGTTTCGCTCCTCGTCAAACAGTTTCGGAAGTTCTGGATTCAGAGTGAATACTATCTACACAGCGCGTTTCAACAAGACTTCAGAGTTCAATAATATAATAGCCGCTGTTCAAATTGGCAAGGGATGACCCAAATATATTTGAAAAGGACGCCGCAAAAACATCTTCTCGGTATATGAAGAGGTGGATTTAATATAGGAATCGATTATAAAGTTTTCCGGGGAAAACCATCTCCCAGAAATCTAATAACTGATAATAATTGCTGCGAAGTAGGTATAAATCCAATCAACAAACTCATACCGACGAGTTAATTAACTGACGGTTATAAAGTACGCGATGTCTTCGCATAAAATCCTATTGAATTTAAACTAAGTATGTACCTAATTTGAAAAACACTGAATCATGTACAAATGTCATTGATATTTGATCGTTAACGCTTCTGCAATAAGTATAAAAAAACCAAAGGAAGGCGCTGCAGTGCTAATTAAAAACACAGATATATGATATCCAATATTGTCTACCGAAATTATTTCCCATGCGTGAATAGGTACAGCTCTATTATATCCCGGCTGATAATTGTTTTGGTAAATATGGAAGTTGCTGACTAATTAGTAATCATATTACGCGACAACTGCATAGCAGCCTTCGCTGATCAAGTCGTATTTTTGAAAATTAAGTTGTTTGAAAGGTTTTTTTTTCATTTCTCTCACCTGTCGTTGGGATGACATTCGAACGTATCAGGTGCCGAGTTGCTTCTACCAGCTTCGTGAAATTTTTCTGTACGACTGGTCGCGGTTGCAGGAGCTCCGGAAATTTCGGTGGTAGTACAGGTAGAGTCTGACCGGGCTGGCATCGCGTCGTTGGAAATTGATTTCGCACTTCTTTTCGGCAGGAACGGATTCTAAACATGCGATAAATTCGAGGAAAGCGTTAATCGGGGGTGAGATGCGATGCAGCCTCGTAATGTTCAGCCTTTTGCCATCATTTCTAGCTAGGTCAAGTACACTCATTACTTATACGTCGAGAGGAAGAAGCGAATCAAACGCTATTGAACAAGACAATACGATTTCCTATCTCTCTCTGTCTCTCTATTAGTAAATCCAATTTAATTCTACGTCGTATATTTATACGGGGGTAGCAGGTCGCGGTCAAAGTAAATCCCCTTCCATCGCGGCCTGCGTGGGCTAGAAGTCAAGCACGCAGGGGAAGCCGTTCGTGACCTTAGCTGTAAACACGGATCAACCGATTAGAACGATTACCCGAAACTACGGGCTTGCCCATATTTCCTCATACCTATTTCTGATCGAAAGTAAATCGCTGTATGAACAAGTTTCAGGTATATCGATATTTATTGTAATAACAGCCAGGCCATAAAGATTCATTAGTTCTAATTGATAAATCATTGCCCATGAAAGAATGTTCGCATCTTCCATCTCCCCCACGTACAGAAAAATTAATGTTCCGCGAACAAACACGGTTTGATTATGCCATTTTTTTTTCATAAATAAAGTTGAAAATCACGAGAATCTTTCACTTTAAATTACGTTAATACGGTATAAATAGGTATATCCTTAACTTTCTTGGGAAAATCTGACCGTGATAACGATAACAAGGTATGATGTTTGTTGAAGAAAGTTTTTTTGTTTCATTTAAATTATCGCTAGAATCACGGACTTATTACTCAGTTGTTTTTTTTTAATTATTTATTCAGAGACCTGGATCAACTAATTATACCGAGGGGTGGAGGCAAAAAGTTCACGAGTTCATTATATCTATACCTAACCAATTATCATTCCTACGTATTTTATTCCCATTCCTATATATCGAGGAGTCGGATTTTAGCTCCGCAATGCGACTCTGGAGGATATCTATTATCAATTCCTCTTTGGCTCTCGATTTACCCAGACTTGGACGGACTGATGAATCAACCGCATTATAAAAATGAAAAAAAGAGTTGAGCTTTCATCGAACTAATAATAGATACGTATGTAAGTTTGACACTCCCTTATTGAAATTGATAAATAAATCTTGTTAAGGCGAAGATTGCGAGTCTAATGACGAAGCTTTTTTTCTACCTTACGGTTCAGAATGTTGGGAAAACTGATATATTTTTTTCTTCTTTTTCAAAGTAGCTCGTTTAAATGCCATCGCACGGAGAGGCGTTGCACGAAATAACTACCAGGCCAGGTCGATATGCTATGCCAGGGTCTTTTTCGTCAGATTAATAATTAATCTCGGGAAATTCGAGGCCTCGTCTCGTCTCTCGAGTTGAAAGAGTATACCTACGTACACCTACGTCTTGTATTTTTAATTTTCGAAGAAATTGAACATCTTCTAACCGTCGGAGCCGGTTTCTTTATCTTATAGTCAGCTGCATCAGTAATCTAGACTTAGGATTCCCTACGAAAATTCATAAACTTATACGTGTCGCTCGCCCTCGACGTACAGAAAAGCTGTGAGACGATAAGCTCGCGGGTCAATAGAGTGATATTCTTTTTGCAAAATAGTATGAAAGCAAACTTGACTATTTTCACGGCTGAAAATTCACCCGGAGTAAAGACGACGGAGATAGTTCACCACAGCATATCGAGTTCAAAGCCCAGAACGCGTTGAGTAAAAAATACCAAGTTGAACCGACGAACTCGAGGATTCCCAATAAAAACTTTCTCGAACTCTGGGAAATAAGAGCTGTACGAAACTTTCTCTAAAGTCTATATACTGCGGAATCGAGACGAGGAATCAGTAAAGTGCTCGCTTCGAGTAGCCGTTTGATTGTTTGTTCGTTTCGTTAAAACTATCTGGATAATTTCATTCCTCGAAAAAAACATTTCTGATCAGACAGACGGGCGCCTTTATTACGAAGAAGCGGTATTCATCGGTAGGAGTAAACAAGAAAATAAAAGTCTACAAATTTTCTTTACGAAAGAAAGTCTCAACTTTTTGCTTACGCTGCATAGCGAATGAATTTTTCTCACGAGTATGAGATACAATCTAAAAAGTTAGTCAACTGTTGAATTTTATTACCTGAAAGCTGTGCTGTTTTAGCATCGTCTTGATCAGAATTAAGGTATCGAGTTTAGGCACCCTGGTGACGACCCTGGCGACTTCTTCGTCAGTGACGGTGACCGGAAGTCTGCAATTGTCAGTTTCACTCGGTAGAATTTCCGTCCCGTCCTTGGTTACCCATGGATGATTTTTTATCCCCGATAACGAGATCCTCGCGGCAGGCTCCTTCTCCAACATCTTTGTTATCAGATCACGCAACGATTCTGAAAGCTCTGGTTTTTCCAGAAATTTTAAAGGCTCCGAACGCACTGCTGCTTGCACACCGATTATACTTCCGGCACCGTCCCAAGGCACTCGTCCAGTTACCAAAGAATACAGCGTTACTCCCATTGACCAGACGTCACATAACTGTTGGCCGAGAAAATAGTAGAGATTATCTATTCCTGTATTTCGGAGGGAATGAGAGCCGGTATTATCCCCCCAGTTCTCAGGGGTTGAATACAATATGCGTCGAAATTTATCCGTAAAATAGAGAAATTAATTCTCTGTGAAAAAAAAAAACTGAGATGAAATTGTAACAGCGAAAAATTCGCAGTTAAAAAAAATTCGCAGTTGATCAATCGCGGCTGGATGCTCGATTGATCGTTATTTCTGATTGAAGTAAAGAGCACGATGCGATTGGTCAACTTGAACTCGTTCTCACTTGAAAGTTATAAATCCCTCAACTTTTTATCCGATAGAAATTTCGTCCTGGTTTTTCGCAAGAAATACCAGGCAATAAAAATGGAATGTGAGAGAAGAAATCGAGGAATTTAAATAGCCACGTCAGTTTTACCGGTGTAATTACTTTGAAACGATAATTAGATTCCGTACGACAGGTGGGTAACACGCGATATTTAATCGCCACGCGTGAATCGCTCGCATCATACGCCTATACACGTATAATATATAGTATAGGCAGTTTCGCGAATAGTTTGATGTGCGGACATAATTCAATAGAGGCACTATAACTACACATTTTTTATTTTCAATTTTCATCCTCTTTTTATTTCTACAACTTTGTCTCGCAGCGACGTATATAACTAACAAACCAATTAGCTAACGAGCAATTACCACGGCTATAACTGGTAGCGTATCAGTTTTAACACTGTATCGGTTTCTGAATTTTCCTCAGGGTCCATATTATACGGTTAAAACTTCCCTTACGATGCTCAATATCGATTGTCTGAAACGCCTCTTAAAAATCTCAACAGATTTATATACTACATCGACAATAAATAAATAAGATTCATCATTGGCTGACGCACGCGCGAGCCTCGATTTCTGACACGCGTTTATAGGTATGAGTAAGGTCGATCGTTTTTATCCGTCGTTTTTTTAATTCTGTTTTTTTCTTTCCTCTGTTTTTGTTTGTACGTCAAGTCCTCTCGGGTTTCAAGGATGTGAGAATTATGCTGCTTCAGGAAAGAGAGAAAAAAAGGAAAAAGGAAACATAGAGAGTTGATTAGTGTATACGAATGAGGAAGAGGCACGCTCACCGTTCCGGAATACTCCGCTCCAGGAATCGTTGTCTCTGGTGCGGCGAACGCTGGGGTTCCCGCAGGCCCGGAGAGCAATTCACCTGCGGCTCTTAATTCCGCGCTGACTCCCAGATCGGCGACCTTGACATGGCCCTCGCTGTCTACCAGCAGGTTACTGGGCTTTATATCCCTGTGTACTATTCTTTGATAATGAACTGAAACAGGGTGAAGAAGGAGAAGAAAAGATAAAAATAAAATAAACAAATAAATTAAATCTTCCAAATTTTCTTCTTACTCGTCGATAACAAAATTAAAGAATATATTAAACGGGCGAAAACTTTGGCGGTAAAAAAGTTTTCAAACTTCGTTAATATCATATAGTATACCTATACGCATGAAGGTCTTATCGGAGTAATTATTCTCTCGAATGTGGGCGTACTTCACTGTTTTATATTCACCATTCTTTTCCATACCCCGTTTCTTCCCGGTATTATTATAGTTAGAACTTATTGACAAGAAAAAAGAAAAGAAAAAGAGAAGTCAAGTAAATTTTACGGCCACTTCAATAACCCGGGGGGGATTTTATGCCGTTCGAAAAGAGATCGTATGCTTTATTTTTCATCGCAGAGGGTAGAATGAGAGACGAAAGAAAGACGAGAGAAGGTAGTTAGGTACATAAAAAAGAGGAAATAAGAAAAGGGTAGTTTTCCACATTTGACTATAGGCATGTTCTCACTCACGGTATTCGACTCCCAAAACAATGTCCCGGAAATGTGCCCTTGCCGTTTCTTCATCGAATGGTTGTTCCGTAGGTAACTGTAAGACTTCACCCTTTTGTACAAGTTCAAAAGCAAGGTAAAGATTGTCTTCGTCAGGATCGTCGAGTACTTCAACTAGCTTGACAACGTTAGGGTGATCCAATTTTTTCAGCAGTGCAATCTCCCTGTAAACTTTAGCCAATGGATTCGCCAGACCCTTTCGCCCCGGTGCCATTCTCCCGAAGATACCAGCCTTTTTCATCAGTTTCTTTTTGCTCAGGATCTTCATCGCGTAATGCGTTTTATCCTCTTCGTTGTAAGCAAGCTTTACGATGCCATACGATCCCTGAAAAATACGGACAAGCCACGTCGTAGAATTTTGATTAAAAACCATAAACGAGGCTTTACAGTTATTCAAACATTCAATTCTTTATTTTTTATTAATCAATCCGGTTTTCGTCCGCTTTTATCTCCCGATCGAATGCTTTATCGAAATGTCCACTCGCATATGGCATCAGGCGTAAAAAAAAATATTTCTAGCCTCCACCTGGTCCACGAATGCAGGTATACGTATACTTAAATACGTGTGTATAGATCCGTGAATAGTATTCTAGTATTTTTAATTAATTCTGAACAGCGTTAAGTACGATTGTATAAGTGCGTCATGTATAGTATATAGTAGAATGTATTTTCTCACACTGTAAATCGTGGGCGATATTCAAACGCGCGTTACGCATTCCTCGTGCTTAATTGCTATGCAACGATTTATCGAACGCGACCATCAAACAAATTAATTAATTTTTTCACACCCATAGAACGACAAAGTTTCCATTGTGATTGGGCAAGGCAATCGCGCCTTTTTATTTCATTAGAATTTTTTTTCTCTTTTTTTAATCACGTTTAAAAATTAGGGTCAAAATTCTACAGCTCTATGTGCAATTATATCGTACAAGTACATATACATAACTGTACGTTCTTTCTAAAACAAAGTTCCAGCAACAGTATATGAAAAATCTTATCATTCAATCGATTTACTCTTCATTATTGTTATATTCCTCTAGTAAGCTATTATGCGTTGTACAGCGCATGATAAAAATTCCACTAAACCTGATGTACGTGTGTGCGAGAGTGAGATTTTTTTGTTCGTCAAGTTCTGTGTCAAATTATTCATTTTGTTCTTGCAATTGAGACGTAGTTATTATTCGTCATTGGAATAATTAACACGATTTCTTTTTTTTTTACGAAGAAATTTCGTGACCATTTTAACCCGAAATGAAATATCAGATCCTGTAGATTAAACAGAGTTCTTGAAACAAAATAATTATTTTTAGATATGTATCGGTTATAATCGCAAGGGTGAATTTCTCGAGTGTGGATTCTAATCGTCGCGAACATAGCGAGACAAACTGTGTGTTAAAAAGAACGTAGTTTATATATTCTCGAGAAAAAAAATCGTTGGATCTAAATTTAAATTAGCGGATAAAAAATTGTAATAGTTAAGAGGAAAAAACAAGACGCAGAGCTGTATTCTCCGCATAGCAATACTGTCGAAGGCTACTCGATCTCTGCGAGTCAACGACTTTCCCGTCGTAGTATGTAACCGCCTTAAAGATTCGCAATTTTTTGCACATCCTTATACCTGGATTACGTATTTTTAGAAAGACAAAACAGGCGGCTCACAATCGGCTGATTCTTGACCCGGTTAATTCTCTGGTCACACGCGAGTCGAAGGCCAAAGATCCAATTTAATTCCACCCCCGCAATTTCGGTCCAATCTCCGAATCGAATGTATTACATTAATTAGCTCGATCCTTTTTCCGATACAGATATTACCACGAATCTATCACATTCAATTTTCCTAATTTTTTCGAACTAAAAATCTAATCTGAGAATTCTGACATGTACATTGCAGGCGTCATTTCAACCAGATAAAACCAGGCTGGTATACATCATCGGTTAATTCTTGACCCGCTTAATACTTTGGTCACACGCAAGGCCCAAGGCTAAAATAACGATTAAATTCCACCCCCGCGTTCTCGCTAAAATGTTGAATAAAACTGAATGCGTATCGCGGTTCTGTTTTTTATGCGCGTGTCACGTTAGGTTAGTAGTTATTATTTTCGAACGGTAATAATTGAAAAACAATTTGTTAATTAAGCTTTAAGCTCGTTTCATGGGAAACCCGTTATAACGTTAATGCGTATTCACTCGATCCACTACGTACAGGTGTACACCAAATATGTTGTAAATATTGAGATAGCTGCGGTAGCCAGTATCAAGTGTTTGACTAAACACATACCCACACCCATACAGCATCACGTAGTTTTATTTAATCATACTTTGTTCTTTCGGAATAATAACTCGCGGTTGAGACCGCCTTTCAAAATGTCGAACAGTTATCATGCCGTATGATGAATAAAATTTACTGAGAAGTCTTCATTCAATTAACAGAATCGAAAGAAAAAATTCAATTAGAAAGAGGCAAGAAGGCGAACCTGAACGCGGGTAGATCATGAAATGAAGATTGACGTACATACATAAAGTATGTATCCATTTGAAAATCGGAGAAATCGAAGCAAAAAATCAGGCTACCACTCACCTGTCCAATATTGTCCAATAGTTTATACTGGTTCAATTGTAGAGCCCCTTGTCTATTGTCAATTGAAACACGTCTGCTTTCTCGGAGTGGGCGTCTTCTGGTCCTCGGGGAACCTTGAGGACTGCCATACGGCGAGTACGGACAATAAGGATAAATTGGTCTCACTCCGATCCCAGAATCTCCCGGGAGACGTTGTGACGATCCCATCTCAGCTGGGGTTGACAATTTCCGTACCGGAAGTAAAGAACCGGCTATTGTTGGAGTCAGGTGTTTCAGACCGGAAGCTTCCGTCGTAGTACCTGCAGGAACGTTCAGCGTCACAGCATCCTCACTCACGAGGCTTGAGTTCTTCTCTTCCTTCGACTTTGACTCTGTCGAAGAAACCGGAAGCTGGTCGTCTTCTTGCCGAGTTATCTGCAGCGATATTCTCCGGTCTGAAAGATTCGGTACTCCGTCTCCTCGGTCTTCGGATTGGGTTGATAAGAGTTGATAAACTTTTACCGATTTCGGTAAAACTTTACTCGGGGGAATCGAATCGGCAGTATTTTCGGAAGGCTGCAGAGTTAGACAGGGAGTCAATGATTGCGTGGTGTTTGGCCCGGTTTTTACTACCCGCTTTTCTCCAGTCAGCGTTTCCGCTTGCTCGGATGTATCTTCGACGGTGACACGAGTGGAAAGGTGAACTCGTTCAGGGGCAATATCGGGGCCACCTTGTATCCCGACGACCTGAGGATTTTCGGGCGATTTTTCGTAAGGCTTTTCTAAAATGCTTTCCAATTCCATGCTGGAAAAATTCGGCGTGCTGTATTGGTGGACGATTCTCTTCCTCTGCAGTACTTTGCCAGGAACTTGATTCACCCCGATTTGTAAAATCTTCCCGGGAGTATTACCAGCGTCAAACGATTCTACCCTCGATAAAATTCGCGATCTATTTACCCCAGTTTTACTAGCCGGGGTTCCAGACTTCGCCAGGACCTCGGCATACGACAAAATTTCACTAGGCAATCCTGCGGTCGGGACTGTCGATTCCCTAGATGAATCCTTCGGCTCAAACGACACCGAAACGTTCGAAGGCTGGTCCTTCGTCCCCGCAGACGAGACTCTGGTAATCAAGTCTTCGTCGTCTTTTGTCTTTCCCTCTTCAAACTGTTCTTCAGATTCGGCATCTCTGACCTCCTGGATATCGGACATATCCAGCCCCGAAGAAGATGCTTTTCTGTTACCTTCTATCGCCGTTGATATTTTCTCTGAAGAGACGGTGTCCCAGACATTTGAATTCTCGTCATTTCTGCTTACCCTACGAGGCAGAAAAGTCTCGGATGTCAATCTCTTAGCCGACGATCTTCGCCTCTCCCGAACAGCCGTTAAATCAACTTCTGAAGTCCTTCGGTCCTCGTCAAATGTCCCCAGGTTGCTCGCGTAGCCGCTACTTTCTCGCCGGGGTGTTAAACTTCTGGGAGAACGTGACCTCAGAGATTCTCTGAGGTCTCTAAGGCCCTCGACTTCCTCGAGGTACAAAGCACTGTCCTTACGTACTTCCCGAATCTCCTGTGACGGTGTTGAACTAATCCGCACGAGATTACCTCGTTCTTCCGGTTCTCTAGACGGTTTTAACGGGCCCTCAGTGTCCGGTTGAAGACGCTTAGGTTCCTTCATCACCGTAACCGAGGGAATCCTTGTTTCCGTTGTAGTTTCGACTCCCTCGGAGCCCGCGGAGTGAGGAGATCCTGAGGATCTGTTGATTCCTGACTGCTGCAACCTCGAGCATTCCTTTACTCTCGACTCTTCGTCTTCACATTTTGGCGATTTTTGAACGGGCGAAGTCTTCGTTGAAAAGACGTCCCCGTGGGTCGATAAACGTAGCTCCAGCATCCCTTCAGTTACTCGCGAATCTGCACACGGTGAGGTCGAGGGTAACCTCTTAGAACCTGCACCAGGCGATTCTTCGTCGACGGCAGAGTATCTGTAACAGGAAAATGTTCGTCGAGATTTAAAACAAAGAAATAAAAATAAAAAATTGAAGGAAAGAGGATTAATTGAAGATTATGGTTTAGCTTCTCTTTCGAGAAACATTAGAAATGGAAACGGTATTGAATCCCGGGGAAAGAAAATTGCGGTAATAAATCTTCCGCTTTATATAGTCATACAGTTGATACGTACGTGGTTTTAATCTCTGCTCAATTTATATCTCGGTTATAAATAATTGTCGTTATACGCTTCGCATTTCCTTTTGCGATATTTTCTCATAGTCTGCAATAGCGATGATATAGGTATACCTGGTCAAGTATTTTTCATTTTCTTTTTCCTCACTACACTATATACGCGTATAAGTAGATGGATTGTATGTGCAGGAATGTGGACGAAGAAATTATTTGCCAATTTCGACGAATCCTTACGATATAGAGAAATGGCAAAAGAGAAAATGTCGACGAAAAAAGAAATAAGATAAAAATAAAAAAAAAAAAACGGCGAGCGACGTGGTTGTTGGAAAATCACCGCCTGTCAACGAGAAGTCACGCAGCATCTATCAATCCCTGGCAGTATTTCAACATCATTTAAGTCGCAAGAATCGAGAATCAAGGTACGAAACTTTAAGATAAAACGTATTCTATATTCTTAGTAAAATGAACATGGAATTAAATGACGGAGGAAAAATTCGAGGATATTCGTTGCTTCGTCTATGCAGCTTAGTTCTATCTTTCAAATCTTTCCGAAAATTTGATATTGAAATGATATATTACGACGGTCGCGGATTTCTGACTGAAATATATGAATTAGCGTAAAAACCCGCGCGTAAGTATCGGTACTCGGTAATCGGGAGTTTTACTAAAACAAGATGAGAATATCATCGAGCTTATACTTGAAATACAAAAATATCCCCGATTAATTCATTAGCAATTCAAACGTGTTCATCATGTCGCGCCGTGGTTAGTTGAGAGATACACGCGGTCTCAGACATACTCGCACGCGTGCGTTATACCTGGGGACAGGTTTTTTACTCCGTTAAACAGGCCTCGTATACCCATATACTCAAACGTATCCATAGACACGTTATATGAAGAGATATACATAACATATATATACCTGTATAATATATGCGTGTAGCAATTCTCTCGACTCTTCTCAGTCCCGCCGAAGCGCACATCTCTGTATAAGAGATCCTATACGCAAAACGTAAGAGAACTCGCGATGTCGATATACATACATGTGTGTATACATATGTACAGGTAAAGCATGTGTGTTTATTTTAATAAGAACATATACGCGCTTGTCGGAAAAAGAATATTGTATACATGCGTATTTACGTGACGTTTCGAACTTTTTTGCGGTTCTTTATAGCAATTAGTGAGACTTTATGACAACACTATACACACATAATATGAATATGTATATATCTACGGGCACATATTGCCCCGACGCAATTATACTCTTTATGCAAAGTGCAGCGGCTTGAGTCTCATACGTGCGGTGAGACACTTCACTCCGTAATATGTCTTTCGGACTGGGAAATTCACCGGAAGTTAATTACTCACATAACCACGTACATCATTTTAAAGAGAGTTCAAAAAGCTCGTAAAGTCATCTGGATTTTCAGTTCAAAAACCCAAATATAGGTATACTTATGCTGAATAGAAAATATAATTTCCGGTTCAATGAAACGACTTCCGGCCTCTAGAAGGATACAGGTATATTTCTTAATCTTGTGTACTTTTTAATATGAAGAAAATTATCGATAAGATTTCATTTTCCATAAGATTATTTTGATTTATTTTATATAAAAAATGATCTATGCAAATTTGTGCGGAGAGTCTAATACCTAAGTCGTCTGCAGTCTCGATTAATATTATGTCTTATCAGATAATATGGCGTCACCGCGTAACTTCGCTGAGCTTAGCGAATCCTGTGGTTTTCCAAGTGCGGGGTGAGAGCGTTTATACGTTTTGCGAGCCCCGTGGGAAATTCTATTTCACACGGTGTCAACTATACATCGTCGATACCCATGGCCTTTCATTAGGGCAAAGTGTCATCAGATACTTACTCGATAGGCGAGAGTGTTCCCCACTTGCAATTCGAAACCTATTGGGTATTGGCTCGGCTATATATCTCTCGAGTTTGCCAGACGCCACTCGCCTATAGATCTAAACGTCCTCCTCCTCTTCTTCGTCATCGATTATAATCCTTTTTCAGACTAACCACTTTGCCACAATAATTACCTCTACTCTGCCTATGCAATTATCAACGTAATTGCCAATCGAGCGACGATCACTTATTATATTTACTTATTATTTACTTATTTCCATATTTCTCCCTCTCTCTCTCCGTTTTTCCTATCTTAATAATTCAGCTAGTATAGATATGAGTTTTTCCATTAGTTATATGAATTTTTCTCTAGTCAGGTATATAATACGTATATATACATATATCCAGAGACTAAGATGCCTCCTTGAATGTATAATGAATGGTATAATCTGTGTTTTAGTTTTTAGTTACCTGCTAAATATATACCTGTCTACAAATAGGCGTATATGGATGCGAAAAAAAAAAAAAAAAAATGATTAGATCATAATACATAAGTCGCAATACAGGTAATACATAAGACTATCTCGAAATGTCTGAGGTGAACTTGAACCGTGAATCGCGATGAACTATCATAGAGTTAATATAGGATATAATATGTAGAGGTATATTTGTTGTTTGCAGAAATCATAACACCTGCATTATTTTAATTATGACGTTCCATCTTTTTTTTTTGTCTCGTCAACTTGTGGGGACACACAAGCACACGCACACATATACTTGTTAGAAAATTTTTCTTCCTTGTAGTAGAAACGTCTGGTAAGCGATTAATCGTTGAAAATTGCATTCGCGGAATGAGAGGAGAAAAAAATTGATTGCCTGCACTGCAGTAGGAAGATTCAATAGGATTACGTCCCGCTGGGGTATAGAATCGATAAATTGAATTATCCACAGCTGTAATAGAAGTAAGGTGTCAATCTCGATATTGCGATCAACGACCTCAACAATAATGCCGTATAAATTTTTTTTTAAAACAGACGAGAAAGAAGCCAAAAATGGAACAAAATTTGATCATTTTCAATTTTGTTCAATTTTTCGTTTCCTCTCTCTTGTTTTTTTTCGGAATTATTATTAAGGCTGTTGATCGCATGATCGAGATTGACACCGTACTCCTCATTTCCAGTCTCCTGTTTCAGGTAAAAACGTTCCTTCGCTTAACCACGAAGATATATATAAGTATATATATTTATGTAATGAAAAAAAAAGTGGTGTAATTCAACCGTCTCATGCATGTATATACTTATTGCAGAAAGCAGCTAGTTCAAACGGAGTTAACAACGCTCTTTGCCCTCGCATTGTGGCTGCACGCGATGGTCGTTATTCGTTATGTACTACATACATCCTCCGTCCATACGATAGCGTATAGCTCTCCACCTTAATACGGAGAAAGTAAACTCTCCTCGTAACGTCAAAGCGTCGTGAACTAACGCAATCAACTAGACATATCAGCTATGTACCACGTTACTAGACTCTGCACGCGTTACATGTATCTATTACATATTACATATATTGCACGTAGATGGATATAGGCACATAAACAGGTTGTATAGCGCGGGAAAAAATTCGAATTACGATTTTATATGATTTCTGTAAGATATGATTAGAATTAAAGTTCAAAACTGACCTGTATACGTAAATAATTTCAATCACCTTGTAGATTCTTTATTTCCTCAGTATTTATACACGAATAATATAAAATTACACTGAACAACTATATATATATTATACAGTTCACTGATAATTTCCTGTAATTCTTCACTTTCGTAGAGTAAAATTTTAAAAAATTAAAAAAAAAAAAGAAACTGAAGTATTTTGAGTTTTAATATTTGAAAATCATGATACCCCATATATATATATATACCCTATGAAATAACGCGGGAAAATAGTTTGATAGGGTATATGGTATCAACGACAACCCTGACCCCTCAACGAAACACGTGCGTCTGACAGACGCGGGCAAAAGCGTCGAACGTTGAACGTCGAACGTGGCCTCCAGCAGCAGGTCTCTTTTAAGCGGGGATCGTATAATACGCGCGGCAACCCGTTTCTACCGCCGACTGCGGCTGCCCCAGGCTGCCCACTGAACTCTCAACTAGAGTCGAACCTCTCCGCGTCTTTCACGATCCCCTCCCCCTCCACCCCCGGCCCCTCGCCGAACCCCTTCCCCCCTCACTTCCTACCTCTTATATATATATACATATATATACCCTCATGGATTAAACATAGACTAGGCAATCATCTAGCGTATAAAGACTCGACTATAGGCGACACTGTGATAACAGATAAAGAGATTCGGTCAAGGCACGAGCTGTATTCACATTTTCTTTTTATTTTTATCTATTTTGTTTTACAGTACTTTCTTACACCTTTTTGTTGACTCATTGTCAACCTCGAGTGTGTTGATTACTTTTTGATGAATTTATATGTAATACAGGTGCTTATAATAATAATGATAATAATAAATACGAAAGTTTTTCTAAATGAGAGTTTTTTTTCATCGTATTTTGTCAGGTTTTTGACTGCATATACATAGACCCACCTTTGGGTATACAACTCTGCGCTTTATGCACACCTGTATGTCTCGCGGTTCGTGGACTCGACGACGCGACGTCGGTCGTTGGGGGAGGCATGGTGCGCCACGGCGCCACTTTGATGTTTTCCGACGAACCGAATTAACCGAGGCCCAACCCTAACTTGGGCATTGAGTAGGGTAGGTAGAGTGATTGGGGCGTTTGGATGGAGAAGAAAAAAGAAAAAAAAGGAAACAAAAAAACCGTATACGTCTTTGACACGTAACTGACTGTGATATGCACTTTAACATGCATGATTGACCAGCAAAGATATTGATGAACACATAGATATATTTTCTGATCAGATATTGTATCGAAATACCGAAGAAAAGGTCGGTAGGTCATCTGTGCCTCAAAAATGACTACAATATCTATAGTTAGTCTGTTTCTATAAAAAAAATAAAAAAAACTTCAGAAATTTACTTCAAGTCTTATAGGAACCCACTTTTAACCCCAAGATTCGAGTGAGTAGCTCCTCGGTTTAGTCTAGGGTCATTCAGAGGAGGCGAGAACCTTCAGGACTCGTTTGAAGTGAATTTTTATGATCATAGAAAATACCTGGAGCGAATAGCTCGAGTTTGGTAGCTTTCCCAGATAGGGAGAAAAAACGCTTGAAAGAATTTATACAGTTATAGATTTCTGGGGTAAATGTATATTCCCCGGATCGCCAGATATGTTCAGTAATGGTGTTAATTATTGTCATTAACGTGCGTATATTATAGTGCTCAAAATATACGATACGGAGAGAACGAAATCTGAGTTTTCGGTAGATACCCGCGTATGCGGTATAAGCGACTTAATAAGCGATGACGAAAGTTTTCGTCGGAATTTGTACAGGTGTAAAGTATGTAAATTTAAACTGTTTTATTCTGTACTCACCTGGGGATATCCCCGATTCTAGGAGGTCGGGTTTTCCGGGGACAAGCCTCTCCCCAAACGTTGCAGGCTGTAACAATTGAGGAAAAGTTGGAGCAGGTTCATTTTAAACACAGTAATCATTACATCGTTTTATAATTTCTATAAATTTATGACCGAGGCTAGCAGTAACCATTGATTAGTATAACCGAGTTACGTAATCGCAGATAAACGTGAGATTTGAATTTGTTTGATACTTCAAATATGTTATGTTTATTTTATTTTTCATCATTTTCGGACTTTGACCATGACTCCGGTTTTTATGAATTCAGCAAACACATATCGTCTTTAAATATGTGTAGTATGTATCGGCTAGTTATTCCGATCGTATTACGCTGCAGCCACGAGTCTATAACCAATTTCGTTATCACCATATGGTGTAGATAGCGAGAGCTTTTAACTCTATATTGTGGCTTGCGATATGACATGCAAATGACCAAAACTCAGGGCCGTGAGCTGGAAGGGGCGCCTCGAGGGCTCCCTCATTGAGTCCAAGGCTCTCCCAACTCGTAAGAAGCGTGATAATTATCTTCCATTATATGACAAGGGCTTCTTTCCACTTTATCAAATACTTTGACGCCAAATTCGTTACGAATTTCATACAAGATTCAGAAAATCGATGCTAACTACACAAATGTGTGAAAAGTTTAGTAAAGAAATTAGGAAAGTAATCTCTCGCACTCTGAAGACCGGTTTGAAATATCTTATTAGATGACCAGAGGCTCGTTTCGCTCGTTTCTAATTGGTTCCGATCGCCAGTATGGCATTCCTTTGTAAATTTTCATTTTATCGACTTATGTAGAAGCCCGTGTAGACCAGACCAGAGGTATTGATTGTATACGTATGTATAACGACGTGTAGAGTCACCCAGACGCCAATTAAGCTGGTGGTGCACATTACGAGTAGCTGTAAAAGCGTGTATGTACCCACGTGTATCTACGCGGTAGGTTTACACGTATAAAAGTGGAATAAGGCTATGGTAGTTTTACTTATAAATTGGTCCATTGATTTCTCGCTCAACTTTACGCGGGCTATTTTTCTGCGATTATAGAACGGCTGCATGGCTTTACGATATCTTGGATTGACCAGAGTCCATAGAACCGTGAAAATCGACTGCAATTACTAATACCCCAATAAATAACGAGGAGTAATCAAACGCACAAGTGGGTATCGAATTGTGAAAGCCTAATTGCGATTTGATTGGCTGATCCAGTTCATTTCATGCCTCATAAGGCCTGATAAATACTCTAATCGACTACCAAAACATATTTTACTTTTACTCCAATCTATTTAACGATCCAAATATGATCAGAGGCCAATTGAAGGCTGTAAAACTTCTCGATGCATCGACATTCCTGTCTTTTAGCTCGCCATCATTCGTCGGAATTCGAAGTCCAGGTCCACGGAAGCCGTATATCACGTTCTTCGTGTATGTATGTATAACGTCTACAGCCATCGAAGTCCTATTGTTTAAATTACCACAACCTTTACACGTGTCATGATAATCTAAATGAGTTAGAGTTTGAGATTATCGCGAAATTTGAAACTCGAGCGATTTATTCGAGGCGAATTTGTATCGAGTTACCTTATGGCTGCAAACAAATGTCTAAACTCTAAGGTAATAGTTGAAAGTCATGTATAAATCAGGGGCAAGTTAATCCATGTAGTTAAATTCGAGACGGTACATCAGCAACGAAGGTAGTCAGTCAATTGTTAAATTGTTAACTACCAACAGGCGAGGATATAGGGCTCGTAACTAATCGCAGCTAAACCTAGAACATCCGTTTCAAAGAGGGTCACATCCCCCTGGGTCTCCCTACGCGCAATCTATCAACGTATGCGTATTCTTACGCACAGCTCTACTGTTAAACATTCAGTCACGGTTGATAAGTGCTAAACGATGTGTATAATGAGACAATTCGGACGGTCCTTCCAGTCCATATTCTACGCTTGGTCAAACGACGTGGAAATTTGAACGATTCGAAGTATACATCTATACGAACATTGAACAGGAATTCGCTCCAAATGCTCGGAATTTTACTTACAATTTCGAAAATTGGACGAAACGAAATCATTGAGAAGAAGGAATGGACCTTTTTCGAAAATACTGGTTTCCAAATAAGCTCCAATGTCTTGGTAACCGTTCCTACGATTCGGATGAAACTTGATTGGTGAGTAGATCTCAAAGCACCAAGATCTCTCGCCAAATACAAATCAAATGTGGGAGAGAAATAGCAGTTTGAAATTTCACTCAGCAACCATATCGGCTCGTTTCACTGTATTAAATTGCGTTTAACCGCGAGCGGTATATTTCATCACACATGTGTTTTTCCCCTGTGATAAACAACTCACTTTATCCAGACACGTTTCGACATATATGGTAGAACGAAGATTTCATACAGACATATTCGGAATTCTTATCTCGCCAGACTTTCCGGCTATTCTTATATTCTCCTTTTTTATCCCTCTCCTATTTCCTGCATGAGGATGAACGTAGACTGGACTGTACTCGCGTGTATTATACACGTATCATCGAGATACGACAAGGAATTTTTTCCTTTTTATTATTTCTACGATCCACGATCTCAGTTTATGGGATATTTTCATCCGTGTACCTACGCCCTACGTAGCTGCAGATTCATGAGAAGAAATCGAAAGCGTGAGGTTCGCATTTTCCTTTTTTCGACAAATATATTCAGATAACGTGACGGTGTATTTTATACATATGTATATCCATATACGACGAAATTTGAATATTTCGATTATTGTGAGAGGAGAACTTCGCCCACGACCTTTCCTATTTTCTATTCTCCTCGTTCCTTGCACCTTTATAACTCCACGGAGCGTCGCCTTCCTCTTATCAACTATCGAAAAATATATTCAACTCACATGCCCGCGGAAACTTCGACCATATAACTAGATCGACAGGAACGAAGATTTACAATACGTTGAATGAGAAACGGAGGAAAGACGTGAGCTTTACGATAGGTACATACATACCACCGACTGTCTACATTCTGAGGAATAATAATCTCCTTATTCTCATTGTCAGATGAAAACAGACTAACTCTACGCGGGGATAATTGATAAGTGTAACAAATGATCGAAAGAAACCACCGAAGAAAATAACATCGTATAGTCTTGCTGGTGTTCGAAGAAAGGGCTACGATCTCAGGTGCCTGGATCCAAATCATTGAGTTGGGAGTTTCTGCGAGGTCGAATCCTGATTTACTTCGTTTGATTATAGCAAGACATTGCCATGTAGTCAACGTGAAGGATGCGTTGAAGAGAAATTAGGAAGCTATACCTATACCTACCTTCCTATATCATTCCGCGAAACGTAAATGCGGTTCGTTTGAATTACACTTTGATACTATATCAACGAGATTCGCTTTGACGAGTGTAAGCTCGCGTTTACAAAACATCTCTAAACCCGACTCAGATACTCAATTTTAGAATACGACTCCTTCCTTTTCCGTAATTCAGCGAGGAACTGCTTTAAGGATGATACAACTGATTAATACCAGCTGCAGTGGCGAAGACGAAGAGAAGTAATCTTTCGAAATTTGACAATAAATTTATGATATAATCTGTTAGAATTACTTGACAATGGGTGACACGCCACTTAATTCCTCGGCCTTCGAATAATGTTGTTAGAAGATTTTCAGCGCTGCTTGCTGCTTATATAGTCTGATACGGTGAATGGTACAGATTCGTCGTTTACGTCAACACGCAGACGACATACTGTGCCGTTTGACATCGACGATAAGTCCAAGTGTCAAATGTCATCGGTCCAGTTTGCTCCGACGTTTTAACCGACACTCACAGACGCGCCTCCACGGCGATCAAATCTCTCATCTCTGCCTCTATAGCATGGGAATATATTGCGTATACATGAGCATATACGGGGTGATCCGAAGCGAAACGAGAAGTGAAATTCGACGTATTACAAGGAGCATTGGAGCTGATGAAAAAATGCACTTTTGTAATCAGCAAATAGACTCACAAGACAAAATTATTCGGGATTTCAAATACCCTCAAAAACTGGGATGAAATTTATTCTGGGAGACCACTTCGCAGCTTCCGCTTCTCACTGTGATTTCTTAGTATTCAGGACGGTGGATCACTTGGTAGAAAGTTCACGAAGAAAACCTTTGAATCAATAGATATGGCGTGAGGGAGAGAGGGGAAAGAAAGAAATGATGTAACCTGAAGAAGAGTCTATATAGGTATGTAAGTGATCGCAAGAGATTCTTAATTGGTATCCGGGGTTCAATAATTGAGGCCAATGGCGTTGTTTATTCAGTGACAGGGAAAATCTGAATAATGAAGGAATCTAGACGAGAATAGACTACGTGTCATCGTCACTCGCTTGATCTAGCTGATTCGTCTATTTTGAAATCTGCAGGCCGAATTGAAGATCGAAAAATTGTTAACTTGGGTATGTATCGAATTTACGTCTGTTTCCATACTGTTCGTATCTGGCATCACATATGGGTACATATTGCTCCATGTCAAAGCGTACGTGAGTATTGGCACGGATGTGGCTGAGATATACGAAATATATGTTTGCGTTTCTTTATTTCATACGTCCCATTTGCCCAGTGGTCAGTCAGGCAGTCAATCACTCAACCGTTTGTCCATGGCCTTCGTCATGCCGTAGGGCATATATCGATGTGGTATTTTGGTCCTCTGACCAAAGAAATGCCTCGATATTTAACGTCTACGTCATTATGCGTGTACCTAAGGCCTGAGTCCCAAGTCGTATATTATTTCGTATAGGTGCGATTTTCTGTTCAACCTTTACAAGGCTGTGGAAGATTAATTTAATCAAAATGCACGAGGCGAGTGATATTGGTCAATGGTAATTGCTGGACCTCAATTTTATTAACGACAGCTATACCCATCGCGTGATTCCAATATGGTAGGACCGAGGCTTGAGTGATCAATTAAACCCGCGTTACTAATGAAGATGAAAGAGCAGAGGACTTGCACGCCTTATTTGAACTGAATTCATTTTCTCTAATTAACTTCCGTACGGGTAATTGTAGACAAGAAAACTTCGGCTAAAGACCAGACTGTCTATTTACAATGCCGATTTATACCCACGCATTACTTCCAGATGTGACAATATAAGATCCTCAGATGTTTAATTAATTCGCTCTGCTTTCTAGGGTTGCAATTAACCGTGTTAGTAGTGATCAATGTTAATCGGAGTTTACGAGTTGCTATTTTTATTCTCATATAGAAAATCGAGTAAAGGAAGTAGAGTTTTTTTTTTTTTTTAATTAAAATCCATTCTTCTTAGCAGTACATATAATTTTAGCACAAAATTAGCAGACGAATTGGATGGTTTCCAATATTAACCCAGGAAATTTTGCTTGCCAAAAAATTTATCCCACGTGATTCAGATCGAGAAATGATTCATACTATTATTATGAAAACGATTTCCGGGTAGACAGTTCGAAGACTACACGACAGTACTAATTCATCAAAAAATCTCGAATGGAAATTATAAAATATGAAGTTAAGGGAGTCAGAAAGTGTGATACAGTTCGTAAACTTCACTTTCTATTCGACGCATTTTCATTTCGATACTCTTTTCCGTTTGAACTATATACAGAATTTTATCGCTTGTTGAAAGTATAGAATCAAATGTCACTTGAGAGTTTTAATTCTACAGTTCCGGACGGGCACAAAGTAGATAAAAAAGTTCCGATTTATAAATTAAAAAAAAAAAAGCGTCGTATGCTAATTTAAAACTGGTCAAGCAATAACAATCCTGAATTATTCGTCTAGCAGCTATGTTTAGATGTGTATTTGAAGCAGAAGAAAACAGACATAAAACTGAAATTATCCAGAGCGAAATAGAGTTTTGTTTGAATAATTTTGAAGAAACAGGAAATATGCTTGACGATCGTTTAAATACGAATTTTTATTCTTTCATTCACAGAAGCAAACTACTCTTTATATCTATCCTGTATCACTTTGAGGTAAGTAATGCAATATATTGTGTAACTCGTGCATTTAGCGGGTGGCAAATGACTCCGAGGTAATTTTCTTAAAGGTGACACAAGACCCGACAATGTAACCGATGCCCCCAGGGTGTAATCCACCTGCTGAGACAGGTAGACAGTTCTCTGCGACCCGCGTTGGATATAGAAAGTAAAGTTTACCTTTAGTCCATCTTAATTTCGTAAGACACTGCGGGAGACTATCATACTCGCAGCTATAAAGTTGAGACATTTAAAACTATTCAAACGTATGACCAGGGTCACCGTTTAGGTATAATATAAAATAACATAATACATGAACCACCTATACGATTCCAGTTCTCGATTAGTCTGAGGAAGCCAAAAATCAACTGTCCAGCATGCAGAGCAGAATTATTTGAAAAATTCCTCACAGAATCCGGGCTGTAAATAAACGTTTGATAATTATAGTCAGAACGGTGTTATACACGTCTTGAGCTGAGCTCTTATAATTTTAGATGTGAAAATAAATCGCGGTTAGTTTAATATCAAGCTATGTACGAAATGGTGAGAAATAGATCAGTGGATAATTATGCATTGATGTGTAATATTTTCAAATTGTATATGTATATTTATAAAGCAGATACATACACATCTATGTGTTCAGCTTTACGACTATGTAATTACAAATCTAATGTGATGTATTACTAACTATATAAGGAATACCTGTACGAATCCAAAATACCCAGTTTCCAATTTGCTGGCGAATCACAATATTCTTTTCATTTTGCATATTTATTAAAAATGCTAATAAAAGCTTGCTTAGGAGCGAAAAGTATACTTTTCATTTTAGAATCCTCTCCATTGTATCATCCACGCATATGCATCCACAGATTAGGATATAGATTGGCTAAGTTCAGGGGTGGATTGTGCCCTATAATAGTAAAAAGCGCCCGAAATATTGTTGATGATCTTTAGTTGACATTTGGCGTGAAGAGACAGTCACACGTCAAACGACGTGACTTAGTACTGACTTAATACTGAACCATATTTTTTCTCTATTAATACATAAAGCGATATAAATTTCGCAGTGGAGTCCACTCGTGGGAATATCCGACTTTTAATCAGTAGAAGGAAGAGTTATCTGTTTACAGCTTGGGGCTCGGGATTCATTACTTGGTGTGTCTAATTAGGAATATTGATAATGTATTTTGATGAGTAAACATGTTTTTCGTTTTTTCCTGCGGCAATACCGATAACCTTTTCGTTTACAGCAATACACGCAGAAAAATGTGGCCTCTCGTATTGTCGTTATCAATTGCTTCGACGATTCTTCTGAATAAAGTTGCATTCATTTATTCGACATAGCTTCACAGCGTTTCAGAATAAATCAACTAAATATTCCATTCATTATTCGACTGAAATTATTTAACTTTTCAATATGTTTTCCTATTTACAACAATATTTAATATCAATGCAGTAAAAATACGTTCCAATACCTATACTAGTCAGAAGTATACTGATTCTTGAATGAGATCGAAATATGAATGAAAGTTGAAAAAATGAAAATTAATGAATTCCTTCGCTTATTTCATTGGCTTCCTATTTCCCCTATATGCAAAATAATATAGCTGTACAAGAGTTTCAGAATGAATAATCGCAGTGTTTAATTACATAGATGAGCGAGCGCCACAGGTGTTATATGAAAACATCAATGGGTGCTGGAAGCCCTTAACCTTTAACCTTTTACTTTGAAAAGAGGAAAGAGAAGAAATCAAATCATACGCTATTGCTAGAGGGGAATCGTACAGAAGTTGGATATACTCGTCGAATATTCAAGACAAAGTTTGAACAGAAGAGAAAATGAGACAAAACAAAAAGAATGAAGATATTCATTGAAAAAAAGACGGCTATGAAAAATTGAGCTAAAATAGACAGATTTTTCTCTGCTATGAATTTAAAAGAGATTTTCATATCAATGCTTACATAAATGCAGTCAACATGTTTTTCCAAACGGCTAACTGGAAGTCGGAACTGATAACCTTTCGATGTATGATGCATGTTACACGCACGCAATATCGCGGTAGAAGTTAGAATTGGCCTGGCTTGTCTGTGATAAATTATTAGCAACTTTAAAGGTGAATTACTTCGTTTAAAATGGGATAAAATTGTCGACTCAAACGTCGTTGACATTTGAATATTTCTTTATTCAATTTTAGCTCAGAACTTTGCCCCAGATCGGCTATGAGATTATAATGTCGTCTTGAATAATAAACTCTTGGGTAATTCCGTAAAGTTGAAGGCTGCAAGATCTGTTTGGACCATCTAAATTCTAGACCTAGAAACTGAATTAGTTAACTTTAAAGAGTTTTCCTTGTTTATAAACTATAAACCAACGTTTCTCGTCCAGTTATTGCTTTAAACACTTGAGTCAACGAATCATTCCATTTTTTTTTCTCTATATAATACTTTCGCAGTATATAATCGACGAACAACGAGTTATATACGATATACGGAAGACTAAAACAGGTTGTTTCTTATTGTCAATTCATTAATCAGACATAACAACCGAATAGTAATTGTTTGCTTAATTCACAGCTGGCGAGGTAATTACTGGTTCAATATCAAGGAAAGGGATCGAGTGTGATATAGAGCCTAAAAGACGTAGTATGTACTACTACATACGTACCTACAGGCAGAGAGCTTTCAGTACGAAACCTTCTGATCTCGGGCTTACAATTAGTGACAAAACTATATAGTCCCAAGGCACATACGTAAACACGTATCAATGTAAGTAAACGGGATTTCCAGAACACGAAACATTGAGGGAGTTGAGAAAACATAATTACATACCTGCAATATCCAAGGAGTTAATAAAAAAAAAATTCGTTTCAATTATACCCGAAAGTAGGACGAGGGTCAAATATTTTTTTTGGTTATTTTTCGACCCCCGTTAATTATTCGACCGATCGTAGAAACTTTCGTATGAGTATATCACGTTGGTACATTAAATTATACTTCTTTTTATTGGATCATTTTTCACCAAAAACTTTAGCCGTTCTCGTAGAAAGAAAAATAACAGGTTGAAAAAAACTTATACCTACTACCTATAAACTATAAACTTTATAATTACCACTTATAGAATTTTCGAGAATAACTAACCCGGAAATTCTACCTAAGTTAGTTTTTCTGACTTATATTAGTATTGATCAGTATCGTGGTTTCGGTACGTAAAACAAGAACAATGACTCGATTTATTTCTATTTCGGCATCTTTTGAGAAATATTTTTGTTACAACAAATTATTATTGAGTAACATATAACGCATAATTACCTTCAACAGGCGTCATATCGTCTCCAAGTTTCATTGGGCCTGCATTTAGGTCGCCTGATCCTTAAGACTCGTCATCCGTCTGACTAGATTGGGTTTCTTCTACTCGCGAGGAGCGAGAGAGCTTTTGTGTATCAGTGGTGCGTATCAACTATCAGTCAGACGAGTAGAGTAAACCGGTGACCGGTAGAACACTCGTTTCATTGTATTTGTAGGAAAGGAGAATCTCCATCGTCCGGGTCTCGTTGCATCCAGTTTTTCGTGTATTTATATGCATATTCAATGCGACGACAGGTAACAATTAACACGCGGATAAATGGTTTTAGAATTTTGTTTCAAACCGACATTGACACTCTCTGACTAATTCGTCAGAGAGTCAAAGCTCGTATGGACGTATTATCGAAAGCTCTTTTTCGTTTATTGTCCGCAGTTATAGTTCTAAGTTTGAAAAGATGTGAACTTTTTTTTAAAACTTGAGCGCTATCGTTTATCGAATTTAGAATTCTGTACAGCTCGTTGACGTTCAAATGCTACTTTTCTTTTCACAAGGCGTAAGAATTTAAGTAAGGTATTCACCTTTTTCCCTAGTACTTCTACCCCCTTTTAACGATCACTCTTGTAAGCCTGAGTCTTAAGATGTATCACTTTGAATACGATTTTCGTACTTTATGACCTGAAAATATTAAGATTCGAAAAAATTGACTCGAGAATAATGAGTTTCTGAAAATTAGGAACATCTCATCGTCGGTTTAGTTAATAACCGGTTAAATCCCGCGAACTTGAGAAATGTGAAGATTTATGAACTTCTCCAGTGAATTCGACGGAAACTTTAGGAGCCAGATTTCCAGATATTATTTATAGACCTTTGCCACAGTTCGTTATTGCATGTAAAAAGAAAAAAGCAAAAACACACGGTAAATAAACCGCGAAAAGTATAGTATAGACGTTCAGGCGACAAGAAGCTCAGCATTGTATTGTACATTGACGAAGGTATAATAAAATATTTAACACTGGTACTGGCATCGACATCGTAGCGTGGGTGCTTTATCGACTTACTGTCATAACGGATAAACGCTTGAGGATCCACTACGTCTATCCCATAATTGTTTACCCCCTTCAGCGATGTGGATAACGAAGCACCTTCCAAGTGAAGTAATAAAAATATAATAAATAAATTCAATTGGTGTAAATAACCAATGTTTATTCTCGTTTGAATGAATTCCGACAAGCCTAATGCAGATGTATTATATAGGTATATATATAGGTATAACTGATCGTCACTGGAAATGGAATTCAAAATCTAGGCTTTATTTGACGGCATATTATTTTCTTTTTTTTCGTTCTTTCGAAGTTCAAAAAAGACATAATATATTCCAGAATTTTATCACTAAATTCAAAGGTGAATAACCGTTGTTAAGATTTTTTATAAACGAGAGGTATAGCGCTAGCGGCCTCTCTTAAGCGTTTTAAGCGTCTATTTAACGGCAACTCAATTCCCACAATCAATATATTAATGAGATTCTCCTCATTGAAGAAGAGAACGGATTATTTATAAAAAATTAGCGCTTTCATCGCTTGATTATTTCTCTCTTCCCGACATTCGTTGTTTTTTTTTTTTTTTCTTTTTTCGGTAAAAAAAAAAAAAAATGGGGAAAATCAATTCTTTGATCGATCGTCGATTCCCTTCCAAAGAATCGTAAACTCTGTCCAAACAACAACACCTTGTGATAGCCAAAGGCGTTCAGTAAAGGTTATTAAGCACCCGATATCAAAGCGACGCACGCGTGAGCCTAGAGGAAATAGGAACCCTAAAATTTTGAAGATTATATCTACCCCGTGGCGTGGAAGTGACGAAATTTACGATCAGTTTTCCCTTGGATTTCGCAACAAATATATGTTTAAGAAGTTATACCTACTTCCGTATCAAGCCCAGACGCCGTGGATAAAATTAGAGATAAATAAACGGTGCAAAAATCTACAAAGGATGCACGGATATGACGTAAGGAAAAATAAAAAGGCATTTTCGCAATACGGAAGGACTCGAGGCCTACGTTTCACTCGGTCGTGTTATTCCTTCTTAAATCGATAGAGCGAAGCGCGTCGCAGGACGGAGAAAAGCGCCAGTGGTAGAGGCAAATGGGGGTGAAAGGCGGAGGGGTAGATCTAAAGCGCGAGAGTAAGCCTACCAACGCATATAGTAAATTCCATGGTAGATTTGGAGAGAGCTTTCGTTTTTCGAAAATTTTACCGTGCATGAAATGAAAAGAAATAATAAAAGAGTCTTGTCATCAAATTTTTAAACGATTCTTTGCGACCCCTTCTTCGTTTTCGAATATATATTATTTGTAGCTATATTGCAACGACGTGGTGAACTTGACTGGCTATAATCTTACCGAAAGAATGAAAAAGAAAAAATGGAGGAATTTAGTAAACTTCTCCACGTGTATTGAATCGTGTTGGGAGATTGAAGGCACTCTGGTCCTATGATGTGCGTGAGTCAAGTATAAGAGACGAAGGACGAGAGACAGGAGACTCGAAAAGCGCTTCGTTGATACCACGAAAGGCACGAGTGTAGCCAGCTCGATTTTACAAAGTCGTAAGTTTCATTCGAGAGTTTTTTCTCTTCAGATCGAAAAAACGATTGGAAGGGGCTTATGTATCACATACCCGTATAGACCAGCTCAAAGGGACCCTTCTTTCTCATCTTTTTTTTTAAAAAGCTGGTTTGTCTCAACGGAATTTTTTAATAACTCTACAGTCTTGTTACAAGAGTTCACTATATCTATTATACCCTTTACAAATATCAATCTCAAAGACTTCCTAGCACATTCCAATAATACACATTTTCCACGTATAATTTTAGCAATCCGTATTCTAAAATGTTTCCTTGAATTATAAAAATTGAACGAAATTTTTGTCGTATCCAATTTAACGTTATATAATAGCGAAATATGGTGGATAATGAATAGTTTTACGATATTTAAACTTATTACGACAATCTGCACTTTTACTTAAACTTTGTTTAATTCCGAAATCCAAGGTCTCAGAGATCGTAATTTTGACCCAATTTAAAGCTGAAAATATTACGACAGACTTCTGTGATAGCACGTTGGATAATTAAAAAATTTCTTCAGACGTGAAATAATTCTTGAAAACCACCCCTTTTCAAAGAAACATCTACATCCTACGAGGTGGATGCGCACAAAGATTTTGAAAACTTTTCATAAGTACAAATGAGAAATACGAGTTTTTTTCTTTTTGATTTTCAGAGTATAAAACTGTGTTTTTCAAATTCTTTCATCTATCATATATTTATATATAATATTATCGAATGCGTATGCATAGTATAGGTAAGTGCTTGTAATTAGTCAATGCTGTAATTGAAATCCCTGCAGTGAAGGTCAGATAGAAATATCTCCGCGATTGGTTTAATACTTTTATAAGTTTTCTTACCGTTATGTATGCAACAAGAAAAAGGATTTGTTGAACAAAATCAATATCGTTTTACGCGGCAAAAACGACGATCGTGAGTCACGAATCTAACTTTGTTTAAAGTAGAAAAACCTACACGATCTGGAATTTTGATTTGATTAGAAACTTTCTGTCGATTCGCAACGAATCCTTTTCCTCGGTTTGCCACTCAGAGGTATACAACGTTATTGTTGTTCATTCATTCGGCATAACAACTTTCGCGATAGGATCAGCATACGAATGCCAATTGTATGTAATTATGATCAGATTTGCAGATTGAAAAAAAATTAAACTACTGATCATTTTCTGAGCGAACAACGCGGTGCGTGACGTAGCCACGGCAGTGTATCGTTCGTGAATATGGATAATGAAAAAGTACGGCATAAACAGCTTCTGACGTACTCGTCTGATGACCATCTGAATAGTTTTGTACTTAGTCTGCATTGCTTTGTACAGAAACCGTTTCTTTCTAGGTCAGATAAACGATATCCTGTGTTGATGTCTGCATCGAAAGACCTGCACAACATCGGCGAACACAACCCATTTATCGTCGATAACGATCCTTCTCTACGTATTGATCACACCTGCAGTACATCCTGCACCGTCCTCGCGAAGATGTACCACGATGTCTGTACGGTATCCATCTTCGGCTCTTAGTATTTCTAGTCAAAAGTCGCGATGGTATCTCGCGGAGGTTTTGAATTGAAATTGCGAGTGCGGGTATCGTTGGCGTGGAAAACCTCTTGTAAAGATTACACTATAGTGAATGAAATCAATTCGTAATAACTTGTGACTAGCGTCAGTCGGAGGAAGTAGACTGGAAGTGAAGCGACAAACTTGACCTCGGGTTTGATAGATGACCGCGAAGTTTCCTTCTCGAACTTTGCTTCGCTCCAAATGATGTCATTTGGAAGGCACTATTATACATGTCTTAGGGCTTTGTCGGAAAAATCTTCTGAATGCTTCTGGCTCTCGAGCAGTAAACTTTTCAAGAGTTCTAAAAGGTCTCGAAAATCATATACAGCCGAACTTTACCATTTCCACAATACGAACAAGTCTGGTCCATATCCTTCCGTCAAGGGTCACATAATGATCAGCGTATTTTATGGCAAAATAGCACAAGATAATGCCGATTTAAAATCCACGTACATACATTCGGCCTCGTTGACACATTTCTGCCTTGAGCAGTGCGAAGAGACTGTTCTTCTGAGCGATTTTCCTGCTCCAAATTCAATTGAGCAGCTCTGTTACTCAAAGTACGTGCCGTCTGTCCATAAACAGGCCTTTCTCTTTGAGAGCTTGATTAAGAAGCTCTGTTACCCGTTTTACGTGCCATCTCGTCGCCCTAGCTCTGCTTCCATTAGACCAAGAATGGTGCGCGTCTTTTTCGTAGCCATAGGACTATTCCATTTGCCATAGGCTGTAAAGTGCCGTAGAACATCGAAGAATTATAAAGAGTTCCAAATATTAAGATGATGGGGAAAAATTATCGTTTTTCTTGTGTGAAAATTTTTACTAAAAATATACTTCCTGCGCATGGGTGCACTGCAGCACTACGAGTGGCTGTTTCTGACACTCCATCGCGCATGATATATACCGCGAATCAAGAGCGGATTTCCATAATCTGCAGTCAACTGAGGGGGACATCGCGATCTCTGTTCCGCTTACTCAGTTGCTGATTGCTCAATCATTGAAATTTAAATTAAGTCTACTCGTATCATTCTTCGTAATTTACGTCTGCTTGGTGTCTTGTATATACCTGCGAATCATTGTTAAAGGTAAGCTTCCGACCTCACACGGATACTCGTTTCATATTAACAAACAATAGAATGAAAATGAAACAATATTTGATAGAAGAATTTACTGATGAAGAAATTTATAAAACCAATAAATATTATATAGATTGGAAAATGTTGTTCGTCAGAAAATATTATACTATATAATCACGAATAAATTTCCTGAATTTATCTTCTTCAATCTTGAAACTGTCATAACTATATATTCGGTAATCATATTGTATTCGTTCATGACAATCTACAGATGCATTTCATATATATGAATCACTCTCTGCTTTGTTTTGAAAAATTTATGGATAAATTTGATTAATTTCATGATAAATTAATTATAATTATATAGTTTATCAGACCTCGTAATGTCATACCCACAAGTCCTGATTAAACAACGTTATCTCATCGTGACTAGAAAAACGCTATCTCACTGTGGCTGGGAAAATCCCTATCTCGCTGTGGTTGATAGAAAAATGCTATCCTCACGTTGCTGTATAGAATATTAACTAAGAATATAGTTCAATAACATAAAGATTTTTGGAATATAATTTTTTTTCCAATTCGTTCTTCCGAAAACAATTCTTATACATACATGTAGGGAATGGCCTTATGACTATCAATTGCTCGGTCAATTTTATTCCATTTTCTCTCGTAAAATTTGTTAACGTCCATTGGAATCATCTGAGTTTGTTTAAAGATGAATCAAACGCAGCCAAGCCATACTGCAGGTTCCTTGTAATTTTTTAATCCTTGTTATTACGCATATACTAGCACGTTTGAAGAGTTCTATATAAAACTCGTTGTACTTTTCAGATTCACTGACATCTGAAACGATGGCGAAGACATCACTACAACTACTCTTAGTAGTTGCACTCATCACTTGTTGGCCTAGTGCCGATGCTGAGCTCCGCAATGACATCAGGCTATGCAAGAACAAAAATCTGGGTGGGGATTGTATCGTCCACTCACTCAAAGCCGAAGAATGCACCACAGTGGACAAAAACGACTGGGCTAGTTCAGCATCTCTTCATGAAAATTGTTTCAGGCTGTTTGAGGAAGACAAATGCCAAGGTAGATCTAGAGCGATTTTCGCTGACACCCCAGGCTTGAACGATTTCGCGACACTCGGCATGGATAAGAAGGTTTCTTCGGTGAGTGCCTGCTCCAAAAACGATCACTGCCCTGCAACACGTTCCAAGAGATCGAGCAATAATCACAACTGTCACTTCTTCAACGACGTCGTCACCATCGGATTCGTTGCATGGTTACCCAGGGATACGAGCAACTTAGGGACATCACCCGTTCGGTACTATCAGATCGGGCCTTTCGGTAGAACGGAAGTCATGGAAGCAGATATAGAAATACGTCACTTGAACACTGGTACAGTAACGAAAAATTCATCAGTGGTTTACGCTCGTGGCTTAGGGCGGTCAACAGATCAGGCTGGCCACATACTTGCCAAACGACTGGGAGGTTCAGGAACCGACGAGAGGAACCTCTTTCCACAGTTTCCACATTTCAACATGGGAGCGTGGTCCCATTCAGTTGAAGCCTGGGTGGCTCAGCTGGTTAACGATCACGGCCGGGTACGTTATACCGTGAACCTGATTTACGAAACTAATTCGGATACGAGACCCACCCAGCTAGTCTATCGGATTGAATGGAAGGAGAACCAGAAAACGCATATTTTTGTCGGGGATCTTGGGAACCCTTAACAGAAATAACTACTACGTTTGCCTTTCCGAAATGAAAAGATATCCATTTGCAGGCTCGAGGTTTGAATTTGGAAGACTTTGTACTTGGGGAAAACTGGCGCAATAAAAATTTTCTTTTACGTACTATACTACATTACTCAACATTCACAAGATAAACTTGCTCAATATATTCTTCTCTCTAACTATTTAGATATTGTATTAACAAAAAAATGGTTGACAATTAATAAATAAATAACAGCAAAAGTCAGAAAATATTATTGGCTCCTGAAAAAGTCTCTAAAGTTTACCTAATCACGGTCCATCACTTCGAAATAGTCATTTTCATAACATTTTGGAAAATTTCGATGGTAAATTATTTCGTGTAAAGTGGAATAAAGTAGTAGACCCAATCATCGTTGAAGTTTAACGATTTATTCATTTAATGTTGACACATGATTCTGCTCCAAATCGTCTATCAGATTATAAATATGTCTTCTTTAATAAAAATCTGTTGGATAATGCCGGAATTGGATTGAAGACTGCAAAAATCTGTTCGGACCATCTCGAAACTGAATTCATTGACATTGAAGTTTTTTTCTCAGTCATTATGAATTAATGTTCGGATCCCACATTATCACTTGTTGATTGCAATTTCTTCGAATATGCGATAGTAACGGAAAATGTAATCACTAGAATCTGGGAATGGAACGGATCCCAATTTCATAGTTACTGCATGTACTGCTTTCTTTCCCGTATTATTAAGGATTCTCTCATCCGTTCCCCAGATAACAACGTTTATAATTATGAATACATCGGTCAGATAATTAATTATCAGTAATTTTATTCTTATTGACACCGAGATCGACACTCTGACCCTCGACTATTAAGTTTATCAATTTTATGCTGAGCAATCTGGGAATTCCAGCAGATTTTTCCTTATATTCTTTAATTAACACGCGTTGACGCCAGAGCGCGATTTCAGGGCTAACCCTTCCAAAATTGTCTTATCATAAGTATTTACGATACGACAAAAGTACAAAGATAAAATAAATTACCATATTATATTACTCTGCGAGTTGCTATGGCAAATTGTGAATGCTATCCCCCCAGCCCCTGTCGCAATACTCCAATTGCTTACTCCATAGCTGAAAAAAAAATCACAAGTTGCAGGTGTTGAAATTATGTACTCCCAAAGCACACACGAAGGTATGTATAAATATAAGTAAACGCGGTACAATTAAAATGGGAAATAATGAGAAAGTGAAAGAAATATAAGTACCATTGCCTGCAATACGAACCAAATAATAGTTTTATGAATGAAAATTCAAAATATGAGATGGAGCAAACGAAGTCGAAACACCTTGTTTCTTTTCTGCTATGTTGTAATTACTCTGAACTTATAGAAAGTTTACAACTTGACTTCATTTGTGATATATATCCCCCAAAAATCGCGGGAATTAACCAAACCGCTCGAAAGATTCTGCCTAGATAAGAATTCGGCGAACTGCAGCACTACTAGTGGCTGTTTCTGATATTCCACCGTGCATGATATATACCGCGAATTCAGAGCGGATCTCTTTAATTCGCAGTCAAGCAAAGAGAAGATCACGGTCTCCTTCCCTCGTACTCATTTGCTGATTGCTCAATCATTAGAATTGAAATTAAATCTACTCGTATCACTCTTCGTAATTTACGTCTGCTTGGTGTCTTGTGTACCTGTGAATCATTGTTAAAGGTAAGCTTTCGACCTCACACGTATTCCCGTTTCATTATAACAAATAATAACTCATTACTCATTAGCTTATCCCCTGGTCTTGATGTTTCGTTCTTATTCTTTCTTTATATCTCTGAATCTTTTTATTACTTATATCTGAGATGACCCTACATTTTGTCCTGGTCCTTTTCAAAAATATGCATTAACAGGCAGATTTGTGTACAAGACTGTTCGATTAGTGATCAATCGAACAAAAGGTCCTACAATTTGTGTGAACGATTAGAGAATAGTTTCCAAATTCCAATAAAATTCGCTGGAAGATAGATTAGTCCCGAGGGCAAAGCTCAGAAGAATATTTGATAGTAGAATTTATTTATGAAGAAATTTATAAAACCAACAGATATTATTACACAGATTAAAAATGTTGTTGGTCAGAAAATATTATAATAGGAGCATGAATAACTTTTCTAGATTTATCTTCTTTAGTTTTGAAGCTCTAAAAACTATCGCGGAATCACATTGCATTCGTTCATCGACGATCTATTTATATGTATTTGATATATGAATCACTAATCTCTGCTTTGTTTTGAAAAATTTATGAATGAATTCAATTAATTAAATGGTGAATTAATTATAATTAAATAAATTCATCAGGGACTAGGAAGACAATCTATCGTAACGTTACCGCTTAAAATATTAACTTAGAATAGAATTCAACAACATAAAAATTTGTGAAACATGATTTTTTTCCAATTCATTCTTCCGAGAACAATACTTATAGCTTTGGACAAGTTCTTCTTTCGTAAGTAGATATAGGAACTGATTACATATCTGTATAGGGAATGGTCTGATGACTATCAATTGCTCGGTCAATTTTATTCCATTTTCTCTCGTAAAATTTGTTAACGTCCATTAGAATCATCTGAGTTTGTTCAAAGATGAATCAAACGCAGCCAAGCCATACTGCAGGTTCCTTGTAATTTCTTAATCCGTGTTATTACGCATATATTAGTACGTTTGAAGAGTTCTATATAAGACTTGTTGTACTTTTCAGATTCACTGGCATCTGAAAAGATGGCAAAGACATCACTACAACTACTATTAATAGTTGCACTCATCACTTGTTGGCCTAGTGCGGATTCAACCGCATGCTATTATAAAGGCTCGTCATTCTGTGGACATGAATTGAGATGCGGAGGTGATAAATTCGTGAGGTTCGAATTGACACGAAACTGCACTGAGGCTCCAGATAAATATTGCTGCCCTGCTGGACCCCACAAAGACATCGTGCTATGCGAGGACAAATACGTGCGTGGAGACTGCATCGTCCACTCACTCAAAGCCGAAGAATGCATCACAATGGATAAAAACGACTGGGCTAGTTCAGCATCTGTATACGGAAATTGTTTCAGGCTGTTTGAGCACGACAAATGCCAAGGTCGTTCCAAAGCGATTTTCGCTGGCACCCCGGGCTTGAACAATTTCGCCAAATTTGGCATGGATAAGAAGGTTTCTTCGGTGAGTGTCTGCTCCGAAAACGATCAATGCCTTGCAACACGTTCCGGGATATCGAGCAACAATCACAGCTGTGACTTCTTCAACGACGTCGTCAACATTGGGTTCCTTGCATGGTTACCCAGGGACATGAGCAACTTAGGGACATCACCCGTTCGGTACTATCAGATCGGGTATTCCGGTAGAACAGAAGTCATGGAAGCAGAAATAGAACCACGTCACTTGGAGACTGGTACACCAACGACGACTTTATCAGCGGTTTACGCTCGTGGCTTAGGGCGATCAAACGATCAGGCTGGCTATATACTTCCCAGACGACTGGGAGGTTCAGGAACCGACGAGAGGAACCTCTTTCCACAGTTTCCACGTTTCAACATGTCACTATGGTCTTATGAGGTTCGAGACAGGGTGGTTCAGCTGGTTAACGCTCACGGCTGGGTACGCTTTACCGTGAATTTGGTTTACGAAACTGATACCGATAGGAGACCCACCCAGCTTGTCTATCGGATTGAATGGAAGGAGAACGGTCAAACACATGTTTTTGTTGGGGATGTTGAGAATCCTACATGGGAATAACTACTGTTTGCCTTTCCTAAATGAAAAGATATCAATTTTCGGATCTGAGGTTTGAATTTGGAGGAGTTCGTATTCGGGCTAAGTCAATGAAAATTTTTTTTTACGTACTACATTAATTGAAATTTACAAAGTATACTTGTTCAATATATTCTTCTCTCCTACTCTCCCGAAATTGTATTAACAAAATATGACTACCAATTAATAAATAAATAACAGCAAAAAAGTCAGAAAATATTATTCGCTCCTGAAAAAGTCTCTAAAGTGTATACCTAATCACGGTCCATCACTTCGAAATAGTCATTTTCATAACATTTTGAAAAACTTCAACAGTGAATTATTTCGTGTGAAGTAGGATAAAGTAGTAGACTCAATCGTCGTTGACATTTAAATATTTATTCATCTAATGTTAAAACAGAATTTTGCCCCAGATCGTCGTATCAGATTATAAATGTCACTTGTTGATTGCAATTTCTTCGAATATCCGATAGTAGTTATTATTCGTTCGTCAAAAGTCTTGGAATATTTGTATTTGTGATGCCCAAGGAAGCAACAAAATTGCAAACGATTGAGTCTGTTGGTCATTTTTGAATAACAATTTGGTAATATCCAAACGATGAGAGCCGAGTTATTCGCGGTAGATTAACACAGGTTGTTGCTCGATTTGAATTCATTAGTTCGGGTATAATCACCGAATAATAATAATTGTTTCATCGATTCACAGCTGACAAAATAATTACTACTTCGCTATCAAGGATAACGAACGCGTATTCTATAGAGCCTAGAAGAAGTGATCTGTATAGCGTGTGTGCATACCTATACGGGCAGAAAGCTGGCGGCATAAGGAAACCTTGTGATCTCGGGCTTATAATTAGTGACAAAACTATGTACTCCCAAAGTACGCACGTAGATATGTACCTATACATGTAAGTAAAAGAGGTATACTTGGAATCGAAAAAAGTACATAGTGTACATATCGAAAAGTGTACATATACGTACACTTGAAATTGACGAGAATAGGCAAACCGCAGAAATTTGATTCAAGTTAGTTTCGATAACTTACGTCAATGATATTTATCATTCTTGTAGTTTCGGTTGAAATGTCAACAAGGAAGTGAGATAATTGATTTATGTTTCTGATTCTTAGAAACAATATGTATTTTTTCTACAAAAAATTATCAATCAGTAACATATATAACGGATAATTACCTTCGACAGCCGTCATATTATCTCCAAGTTTCATTGCGCCTGCATCTAGGTCGCCCGGGACCCTTGAGACTCGTCGTCTGTCTGACTAGATCGGGTTTCTTCTACTCGCGAGGAGCGAGAGAGCTTTTGTGTATCAGTGGTGCGTATCAACTGTCAGTCAGACGAGTAGAGTAAGCCGGTAGCAGGTCGGACGCTCGTCGTTCGTTGTATTTATGAGAAAGGAAAATCTCTTTCAGCCCGGCCTCGTTTATCCGGTTTTTCTCGTGTTTATATATATGTATTCAATTATGTAACGCGGGGATAAATAGACTTGAACAATTTTTTCAAACTTATTCTAACACTTTCTGTCTAATTCCAACTATTAGTCAAAGCTCTTGTTCGTTTAATCGTTTATCGTCCACAGCTCGAAATTCTTCTAAGTATAAAAATTTTAAAGGTTCTTTTTTATACTTGAGCACTACCGTTATCAAATTTAGAATTCTGTATGGCTCGTTGACGTTCAATGACCACTCTTTACTTCTTACGAGGCGTAAGAATTTAAGTAAGGTATTCACTTGTTGTTTTTCTTTTTTCTTTCCGCTTTCTCTTCCTTTATTTTTGCTCCCTCTCAACGAACACCCTTGTCAGCTTAAGTCTCAAGATATATCACTTTAAATACAATTTTCGTATTTCATGAACTGAAAATATTAAGATTCGAATAAATAAACTAGAGAAAAATCAATTTTCTGAAAGTCAACAAGATATCATCGTGAGTTTAGTTAATAACCGGTTAAAACCCGCAAGCTTAAGAAGTATGAAAATTTATAAACTCCTTCCAGTGATTTCGACGGGAAACTTTACAAGCCAGATTTACAGATATTTGTTAAACTTTGCCATGCTTGGTTATTGGGTAGAAAACAAAAAGAAAATAATAAAATAATAATAAAGAGGTTAAATAAATCGTGAAAAGTAGCAGACGTCCGGGTGGCAAGAAACTCAGCTAGTATATTGTACATCGGCGTATAGGTATAATAAAATATTTAACAATGGTATTGGCATCGACATCGTAGCGTGAGTACTTTATCGACTTTCTGTCACAACGGATAAACGCTTGAGGATCTACTCCGCCTATCGCATAATTGTTAACCCCCTCCAGCAATGTGGGTAACGAAGCACCTTCCCCACGTATGAAGTAACAAAAATAAAAGAAATCAATTCAATTAAATTCAATTCAATTCGTCAAAACAAAGAGTGTTTATTCTCGCTTGAAAAACATTCCCACAAGTTTCAGGCGAATATAAAATTGATCGTGGCTGTATTTAATCAAAATCATTGCGTATCGTGGACTCTCGTTTTTTCTTCAATTAAATTCAGCTATACAAAGTACCGCGTTATCTACCGTTTGCTGATCGTCGAGTCTCCGTTTATTTTTTCTATATCAGCCAATTTCCAAACGAGTATAATCCACCTTATAAAATTTAAATCGAAAGACAAAATAATATCCAGGCCTGATTTTACAGCTTATTATTCTTCTATTTATCACTATACCAAGTTTTCACAAGGTTCAAGAAGATACGAGGTACTATTATGCGTATTTCAGGATCTTGTCACTCCATTATCACGCGCCTGGCTTCTTCAGTCCTGAACTCAAAGGGGAATAACTATTGTTGGGATATTTTTAGGTCTAAGAGGTCGTGAGTTAGGCCTCGAGGTTCAACACATACAAAGCTTTTCCGAGATTCAATTTAATGAATGCTTGGCTCAATGAGAGGCGCTGGGAAATGCAATTCGATGATTTTTGACCTCGCGTTTTCTGTTTCTGCCGAAAAAGTTTATTTCTGTCATTCTTCAAACATTTATATTTAACGGCACCTTAAATTCCCAGAATAATAATATCGTTCGGACTCCACTTTGCCAACAAAAAAGTCGATTATGCAGGAAAAAAGCGCGTTGGTGGCCAGATTCTATCTCTCTTTCGAAAACAAAAAAGAAAAAAAAAAAAAAATTCTTTGATCGAGCGTCAATTCCCTTCAAAAGAATCGCAAACTCTGTCCAAACAAGAGAACCTCGTGATAACCAAAAGCGTTGAATAAAGGTCATTGAGCATCCGATATCAAGGCGACGCACGCGTGAGCCAAGAGGAGGAAATAGGAAGCCTGAAATTTTGAAGATTATATCTATCCCGTGGCGTGGAAGTGATGAAATTTACGACCAGTTTTTCCCCCTAATTTCGCAAAAAATATATAAGAAGTTATAATCCGGTATCGAGCCCAAACGCCGTAGATAAAGTTAGGGGTACATAAACGATGCAAAAATCTACAAGGGATGCGCGGATATGACGCAAGGAAGAATGAAATGGCATTTTTGCAATACGAAGAGACTCGAGGCCTACGTCTCGCTCGGTCGTGTTATTCCTTCCTAAATCGATAGAGCGAAGCGCGTGGCGGGACGGAGGAAAGCGCCAGGGGTGGCGACAAGCGGGGGTGAACGTAGGGTAGATCTAAAGCACGAGAGTAAACGTACCAACTCGTATAGTAAATTCCATGGTAGATTTAGGGGAAGCTTTTTTTTTTATTCCGGAGATTTTGAAGTGAAGAAAATGAAAGAATAGCAAAAGTGAAAAAAACGATTCTTTGCGGCTCCTTTTTCTTTTTCAAAAATACATCATTCCTTGCTATGTTGCAGTGACGTGGTAGAATCTGCCGGTGATCATTTTTGCAAACGTGTATAAAAAAAAGGATTTCATTTAATTTCTAGCTTAACTTATAACTCAACGTTTCAACGATAAGTATACATATAAAGGAATTAACTGTGCGAATTTGTCTGCATGCAAATTGCGTGGGAGATTGAAGGCATGCTGGCTTACTACGTATACGCAAGTTACGAGTGAAGGGGCAGGAGGGAAGACACGGGATTCGAAAAGCCTTTCGTTGATACTACGAAAAGCTGCACGCGTTTAGTCAGCTCGCTTTCACAAACTCGTAAGTTTCATTCAAGACTTTTTTCTCTTTGGATCGAAGAAACGATTGGAGCGGGTCGGTATACTCCCGTGTACACTTCAAAGAGAATCTTCTTCTTCTTTCTCTCCTTTACTTGAAGGGCTGATTTGTCTCAACGGAATTTTTTAATAAGTCTGCAGTCTTGTTAGCCAGCAGTCCACTCGTATTTTATTGTAGGCAGGTATAGGTATAGGTGAATTTCAAAGCTCGCCTCTCATTGTTAATTATACAGCTTTTCATGTAATTTAACTTCCAGAATATTTGTTTCACAACAACAGTTGTACTCGACTTTTTTTTCTTCTTTTAACATGCCTAACTTAACATTTTTCATGAAAAACCACATCACCCCATAATCTCAAGATGAAAATATGCGTGAAATACCCATTCGAAATGCTACAACCACTTGTAATCTGAATGCGTTTATAATTATTCACGAGATACGAATTTCGCAGATCTTCACCAGCGAATAATACTCGAAAATACGGCCTCATAGTTTTGTTTCTTTTTTTCTTTTTGTAAGGGGACTACGTTATTAAAAAATTCCTTGATACGTAAAACCAGTTCTTGAAAAGCACCGATTTTCACCCAAAAATCGAAGAGGTGGATTTCAAGTTTGTTTTTAAACTGCGTGGGTATGAATGAGAAATACGAGGTTTTTCCTTTCAATCTTTCACTAAACAATCTAAAAACTTATCCGACATCCTAAGGTTTTGAAAATAAACTGACGATGTTAACATTCCTACGTGAAGCTGTGAAGGATATATATCTTCAAGGTGCCTCTACCTCCACACGAATATCGCATATAACTCTCGGATGCGCATAATTGCACTTGTATAATTATTCAAAGTTTAGCACCGTTGTATTAAAATCCCTGCAGTATAAAGGTCAGGTAGATACCTTCGCGATTAGCTTAACACTTACAACTTTCCTTGCCATTATAATACGTGTGTCGATCCGAGGTAACTGCAGGTATACGACGTCATTGTATGCTGATACGTACGATCAATAGAAATAGAAAAACCATCACAGCTATGCCCACTTATTGTTAGTCGTGATTATAATCATCGGCGAACCTACCAGTGCCATTGGTAATTAACGATTCGAGTTAACTGACAAATCTAGAAGAAAAGAACAGAAACTGTGATATACCTACCTACAATTTCTAATATCAGATAAGGTGCAAGTATAAGCGTATATTTTCAAGTGAAAATATCAACCGCGAGCGTCTCCGAGCCTTCTAAAGTTTTCTAAGGCGTGAAAATATAACCTGGGATATTATAATATGTCTGGTATGTCGAGGTACCCGCGATTTGAAGTGATCAAAGGTATTCTTCTTCGTTCTCCCCCTTTTTTTTAAATTTTTTTATCAGTTTATCAACGAGGTGAGAGAAAATTTGGCTAGAGTTATTCGATATTTGAAAGTACGTGTATACGTATTTACTACTAATACGTAATTTTTATTCTTTCTTTTTCTTTAACCCGAGGAAATAGGCAAGCTTGACCGTTAGTTACCGATCGTTAAAATTAATCAACTTCGCGGTGACACGCAGTGTATTCACATCGTGACCAGGTAAAACCGTGGAACTATTCTAGTATACGAAGAAGAAAAAAGTTGATGAAAAAAAATAAGAAATAATAACTATATGACCCTGAGGAAATAACGGCTATAATTACATATTTGTTATAGATCGGGCTAGACTTGGCTATTGAAGAAAAAAGAACTACGTAGTCGTTCGACCCAGACGCGTTAAGGATTCGAGGCACTGACGCAAGGAGGAAATCGAATAGAGTTCAATTATCAATGAACCACGCGTCACTCGGTCAAATGCCTAGATGCCGAGACCGAGAAGGCTCGTCCCTGACGTAGCTCGTATCTACGTACGAATATTTATTACATACTATGCGTATATTAAAAACGATATTTCGTACAGTGCCTCACGTAGCAGACGTGACTTGAGGTGATATAGTACTCGCGCTGTTTTCAAAATGTGGGGAAAATCATCCCACAATTATTTTCCTTCGTGGGATCTATCTGATTTGTATCATACATCAAAAAATTTGGAGAAAAATGAAAATTTGAAAGAATAGAAGAAAACATTTTTTATCCGCTCTTCGTTAATACGAATCGACTCGAGTCTCTTCTCTCTTTTCTATTCATGCAAAAGACCCTCGTGCGAAAGGCGCAATATTACAATATCGTAAAAAGCGCATAAAGCAGTTTATACGGGGTTAGACTCAATTCGGTCATCCTTCGATTGAGATTGTCGATTTCTCACCGCCGTTTGGCTTATAGATACGATATTATAGCTCTCTAACCACCGCGCGAGGTTACGCTACAATCGTTTCGATCCGCGACGTATGATGTGTGTTATAAACCTACAAGGTATAGCTAGACAACACGACCGCATAAGTCGAGAATGGAATGGTCTGAGCAAATATCAATGCCAAGTTTAATTCCGTTATGAAAAAAAAAGAACGATTTTTATACAGGTATACATATTATATTTTGCAGACGCGCGTGTGTATACAAGCTAATACATCGATAAAAAATCAGTGGAATTTGTTAAAAAGCTAATAAGACAGTATATATATCGATGGACTAATACCAAACGGGCATAAGTGGCAAAAAATGAGTAAAAATGGTTTTTTTAGTTGCAAAATTTTTTTCATGCAATATAAAAGCTTGTGGGCATATCCGGAAAGGGAAATTTTTCCGGCGCTTACGCCCGTGTGGTATTAGTCCATCGATGTGGATCTGGTATACCTTACACGACTTTTCATGTCTTACTTATATCGTCTCGACGCTAAAGGACGGAAATATATCAAACCATGACAAGATATTTCTAAATATATACCGAGCTGGGAATCGATCTTGTTTTAACAACGTTATACCCTCGTTGTTAAGTGCTCGATACGTATATATATATACATATATATGCTTTCTATAACGCCGTGACACCAGATAGGTAGTCGAATAAATTATGAGTATCTTATAGATGTATACTCGCGTAGGATCGGAATGATGTGATGAGCTATGAGAGCTCCGGAAATACAAAACGAGATTGGGAATATCCTAAGCATTGTGATATACGTTATGTTTCCGTCTATTGTCTCGGAATATAAAATTTGAATTATACGTTTCGCGTATGTATGTACTTATATCTACATAATGTACTATATAATAAAATTGTAGTTCTAAATGTATAAGAAATTGGCGTGTAATTGGCTTGTATATTATGTACTATGTGCAGAGGGCTAACATTCTAAGCACTGTTTGAATTTGTGAGATTAATAATCACGCGTCTCGTATGTAATCGAGAAATTATTCAGCTACTATACTCTACACCCCCGAAATAATTGATTAATGTGTTAAACATAGGAGACTAGGTCACGCTATCAAGCGACTCTATGCACACAGAGATGTGCCTGTGCCCACATCTACCCACACGCGGTATAGATTCAATCCCGTATTCCTATCCCAACAATTTTAATTAAACTGATTTTCAATCAAATTTCAAACGGCAATGACTGGCGACAGATTCGACAAGCTTTGTTCTCGTCGCCTGACCCATTCCCAGTTCATTCCCTTCACGAGAGGAACAAATAGACCAGCTTATATCCCTTACGCGGCTATACAGGCGCCTACATTCAATGATAAATTACTTCTCGGGTATCGATTAGATTAGATGATAAAATCTGAAAATCTATGGCCTTCGGTTTCTCTTTATTTCTCATTACTTTTCTTTGATTTTCAATTCTTTCGGTTCGGGAACCGACGTCCCGGAACGTACGCTTTAACAGGCTAGAGCCCCTAAGGCGATAGTTCTTTTGTGCTCGAAGTAAATCGGAGCACCTAGAACACTATTAGGTATACAGTATATTATCGTATATATCAACCCATGACACACCACGTACGATAAACACTCGCTGAACTATCGGTGCATGTTTTTTTCGATAAATATTATTTTTCATTTTATTTCTCACAGGCTTAATATACAAAATAATTCTATCTCTACTATTATTTTTTTTACAGGGAATCTGACAAATGAACAAAATCGCTGCATGTTGCGCCCGGTCGACGCGCCTTAAGGCGACGCTTTGCGTTGCGGGCGTCTCGGCGCTCGGCCCGGTGCCGACTGCTTCGACGTCCTGCCACGGCCAACTCGTCCGCGTTGCGCTAACGCGCATACGCCGTCTATATATCTCTTTCTGTATATATATACTATACATCTATATATCTCGTTTTTATTACACGTATATATCTACACACGAACATGTGTCTTATGTACGGATATATTCATGTATCTACCTATGTGCCGGATATCTCGATGCCATGTACTACATATTATACTATAAGCGTATTAATCTATACGCTCTCGCACGTGTCCCACTTCGTCCCTTGGCTCCGATATACACATACCTGTACAAATGCCTGTATACATATAATACCAAATCTGGAATAATCGAGGGTTCTGTATATTCGAATAAATTCGAGTAAACATCGGCTCTTGTAACTCTTGCTTCTCTGAAATAATTGGTTTCTCATTTATGATTATAATCGAAGTACTCGTCGATTTCATTTTCCATTTTATTTCATGAAAATCGCCTGTTTGGCCCGATCAGTTAATATTTGGAGTTATATACTGCGGAAGGGCGTTTCCTGATCAAACTACGAACCTTTCAGAATCACAATCAACCCTCTAGGTTGAAAGGTAGCGAAGTTGTTCAGCGCAAAAATTCGAAGTGTGAAAGACACGTACGTCAGCTCGAGAAAATAGAAATGACGGGTTTATAGATCCTCGTCCTGTGTGTTCCGAATTGAATACGAAAATAATTCACCTCCAAGTATGTTGTGTACAGAAATCAAGTGTAGGGGAGTTTTCAGTAAGTGTCATAAAATATCATCCCCAAGAAAAAACTTGAAAAATTCTATCATATCTTACACATGTAACTTTTTTATTCCACATACGTTCTGAATAAAGATCGAAGAATCGATGTTAAAATATTCAATCTAGTCGTTAAAAAGAAGCTAGTGTGTTTCCGTCTGAATTTTTCACCGCACAGGAATATCGTTTTTTGTTGAAAAAAAAAAAAAAAAAAGTTTCCCTTCCGAAGAACGTAATTTTCTAAAGTGTTGTAAAATCGTATGTATATCTATTCACTAGCTACCTACCAACGCATAAATATTCTTATTATTTATATTTTGTATATTTTTCCAACGATTTTTTTTTTTACACTGCGTTATTTTTTTTTTTGTTTTTTTTTTTAAATTTATTTCTCATATTTTAAGACCTCGCGAGACATAAGAGTGGGCAGCTCATGTAGGTATATAAGCGATACGGTTCACGCGGAGTGGCCCAGCAGCTTAGGATTTGCGACCGGATGACGTGGGGTTGAAACAGTAAATAGATATGGGTAAATGTCAGGGCAGAGAGTAAAAGTTCAAACTTCTGGATCTGGAGGATGGAGATCAACGTGTGGGTAGTTTCAGAAATTCGCAGATCCTATACGTGTGTAGTTGTATCCATTATCGTTGGTATTCCGATTTTTTTTTCCTTTTTATATTCGAAGCTGCAGTCTTTCCCATACCTATAGGCGAGAAAACTTTTGACCAATGTACTACAGATATTTAGGTAGCTAGATAAGTTGCGTATTAATTGCTTCGGGCGGTTTTTAGACAGCGAAATCAGTTGTGGTTATATATAAAGAATTTTTTTTTTTCATCATTATTATCTCGTCTACAGTGGTTAGAGCAATTATTGTTCTGAGATATTCAGTAGTTCATTAATCACAATCTCTTCAGCAGCGGAGCAGCTCACGTTTTTGAGACTTCTTACCAGTAGCTTAAACACTCTTGATACACCGTTTCATTGTTCGTTCACTCATAGGCTCACAGCACGAGATGCTTTACAACTTGTTTAGAATGGAAAATATGTAGGACTTATAAATCCGAGAATTTAGGTATTTAATATTCTTCCGTTTTTCGGTACAAGAAATAAAGACTCCGAATTCTCTCGTTTTATCGTATTTGAAACAGAAGAAACTCTTAGCTCGCGGACTTATATTTATGCATAAGAAAATCGCAATAAACTTCAAAGTAGCTTATTTTATCTAGTGAAAATTAAAGTACCTATAGCTGTAAATCTGCAGCGGAGGTAGGATCTATACTAATACTGAAAAATGTTTGCGGTTAGATGAAAATTACCCTATACATACATGAATGTTAACACCGCCTACGTCAAACAGGTGGATATAGGTATATATGACTCCGTGACACTCGCGTAATTAAATTCCCGGACGGAAAGTTTTTTTATTTTACATTTTTCATTTTTCATGTTTTACCCCCATTTTTTTCTTCCCCCTCTTTTTGTTTTCATTTCATACCCTGCTCTTTCAACGCCCACGGAAATGGTTATTTTCTGGAATGGACGCCTGGAATCCTACAGGGAGGGAAGCTTTTCGATTGACATCCGAGCCGGGGTCAAGTTATATTCCGTTGGGACCGACGTCGTCCAACGTGAACCGATTATTGTTATAGCTGAGAATATGAAATATTGATAATGTACCTAATGTCCTAAATTACAGCTGGAAATAACTCACGGTATACCCCTTATGTAGGTTGAAACTGCCACTTATTGTCACTCAGGAAAAAATGCCATGCTTCAACCTTTGAACTTTTCGTTCTAAAGGCTGGTGATTTATTCATTCGTGTAACTTTCGTCGGATGGAATTATTCACCGTTATATGTATATACCAAAGTTCAAGTAAACTGAAACAAGGTTTAAAGAATTTATTAATTGTTTCGCCAATGTAAGTTTCTCACATTCCGTTTATCAATTTTCAAAATACTATTCATTATTATTAAACATTCGTTAATTTAATATAAATCCGTAACTATTTATTTCAACTGAATTTAAACCCAGGAATAATTAGATACATCTTTCGTGCCAACCAAAGTCACTGCATTATCCATTCTCGTTTGTGAATTGAGATTTTGACGAGAAATCACGTCTGTGTTCGCCTTAGCTAAGTATAAATAGAAGAGATTCGTTGAATCCTGCAGCCGCATTAATTTACGAAAACAGGTCACCAATTCACTCGAAAGGTGTCAAGGGCCAACTTAAGTCGAGGATCAACGGTTTCTTTTACCTTATTTTCACTGCTTCGCCTCGCTTCGAGAGAATAGAATATGGAGAATTTTCAGGAGGTTGGCGAGGGCGGTGGACGATTGTCTATGGAAATTTTATGCATTTCCAATATCCTCCAGGAATTTTATTACCCGTGGTATTTAACAGCGATCTATTTATTACAGGTAATATTTCATACTCAGGTATTTATCGCAGGCTTCGGGGGGAAGTCTAGGTGATTTTAAAATCGGCTTGAAAACCCGCGTCTATATCCAAATCCAGCTTTACTCCACGGTGATATATACATCTGGATAAATCGATTTCATTCTGTCGTATGTAATTATTTCGAGCTGACAAGGCGATAAAAAGAAAAAAAACAACTTGATCTGAAGTACCATTTTCGCCCCAGGGAACCTAAGAAGTTGATGTTTCATTAGTTATTAGTAAATTGAAAGATTGAACCCCCGACCCCAGGATTTTGTGCGAAGGCTTTGCAAAATCAAAGTATTTCAAAAATTGGGTGGGTTAACAGTTTTTTAGACTTGGATTTCTAAGAGCTTTGGTCGAGTGAGCGATTTTTTTCGAGAGAACGTTTTTGGAAGGGAAGAAGTGCTCTGGTGAAAATTTCAAGAGAACCTCCTGAGAAATCTTTTACTCCAAACTATAACAGGCGACAGACAGGTTATCGAAAAAATGAAAAATGACACTGGGATCTTTCTATATATTATCGGAAATAGCGAAAAACTCCTAAACTAACAAGATGGCGTTTTTGGAAGGTAAGAGGTGTCCAGTGAATATTTCAAACGAGCCCCCTAGGGAACCTTAAACCCGTACCTACGGGAGGGCACAAAGAGAGAAACCGATGAGATGAAAAATGCACGGGGCACAGAGAAGTGTTATGTATTCTATACTGATGAAATATCAACTTTTGAGGCTCCCTGGCGAGGAAATAGTGCTTTAAATCGACACACGAAGAACATTTATCCGCAAATTCAGAAAACTCCACTGGGACCAATTTCCAATAAGTTATCTGTGCGAGATCCGTGAAAAATTGTTCTAGTAATTCTTCACTCGGTTCTTATACTGCCTATCGATAATAAGCTTTATCAAATAGTCAATAATATTGTTGCCTCGAATCGTGACCATCCATTAGATAATTGGCTCGTGACGAATCACTAATCTTCGTGGCGAGTACGGAAGGAAACAATTCAATCTGCTGCCGTAAAGTAAATGAAAGAGAGATCCAATATCGAATGCTATTTCAGTTTTCCTTGATAAAAGTAGCGATAGATGATCAGCTATATCCAATAGCGATATTTTCGATGACGCGATAGCTCACAATCAATCGGGGGCGAAGAAGAAACACACCGGAGAGATTATTCAACAAGTTTTCTCATCAGCTCACAATGAGTCATAAAAGGACGAACGAAGATGTGAAACTGGCCGAGTAAATAGGGGCTCTAAAAATCCTGAAGCTTTTATAAACGAGGTACGAATCAGCCAACGTTCGCCTTCGATTTTACTCTCAGGAGTTTCTTCGTATTCTCTATTACAGTCAGGCACTAGCCAACTTTGGACTCCAGTTTCCTTATACACTGCACTTGTTCCAAAACTATTTGCACTCTAAAAGTTTTATCCATTGAAAGTTCTGGGCTAATGACTATACCCTTGGCCAATCCGATTCTCACGGTAATATTCAGACTAGAATATATCTAGATTGAAGAGCCTTCTATAACTCCGTGAAAATCCTTCCAAGAAGATTTATTCTCGCACATTCTCGGTTTCTTTCAATTATGTTCACTCGTGGACCTATCGAATTTGGATTCAAAAATATTCATCTCTCTATACGATATTTATAAAAGAAATTATCAGGCATTGTCGCAGGTTCACTTGCGAGTTACAAGAAATTTACATGAAAAAAGAGACTATAAAGAAAATCTGTGTAATACCCTCTGTATCTGGGAACAGGTAATGGAAAATTATTATATTGTTATAAGAAAATATACGTGAAGCCTAATTTCGGCTCTGATGATTGTCGTATCTGATTTACTTGTTATTTTAATTGCTAATATTTTGTTATACATATTTTCGAGAAATCTCTGCCCAGTATCTTCGCATTCATAAATAATAATAGATAACTCTTCATCGCCTACTTTGAGCCCGTAATTATAATCAATTTGGGATCGACTCATGTATAAAACATGTCGTCAGCTTACTTTAAAAAATTCTTAAGCCTCGTTTGAGCCGTTTTAAAAAGTGTTTTGAACGCCGCTTGAATCGACGTAGACTTCAATGAGAAATACAAAGTTTATACAGGCTGTTAAATAACTCTTCCTCGTCTTCCGTTTATCAATAATTCAAAGATGATTGACTGACGATTGATTTAGCAGATTTTTGGAGGGCGTTAAAAATCATTCCGACCAATTTGCTCGGGCAAAATCAATTGACACGAGAATATGTGATATTTAAAATACTAAAATATGATAAGCCTTAAAAATACCAATTATTTTCGGTAGGGAGTCGGATAATCGGTGAAAAGACTGCCAGTTGAAATCAGTGCACCTGGTCCTCCGAGGATTCCCCCTTTATTAGCGAACCACCCATTTCCGCCAAAAAATCCAGCAGGATCCAATCTGTTAGTGTAAAATCCAGAGTCGTTTAATCCCGCGATATTGACTAATCCACTATTCCCAAGCTGTTTATTTCCTCCGTCCTGTCGATTGGGAAAAAGCGAGCCGAAGTGGTTCAAGGTATTCTTGAGTTGTCCTATTCTGTCCTCAATGAATGTTTGCGGTGAAAATTGTACTTTTTGCGTAAACGGTGTTAAAAACCAGGCAAATCCTTGTTGTCGAGTCGAGGCATTATCCGCAGTGGCATTTTGCGGGTCTGCTAATTTTTCACTCCCAATTTCATCCCCCGTTATCTTTTCTGACGCAGTCGTTGACGTCACTGCAGCGGTCCTTTTCGTACTCGACGTCGTTTGCTCGTTCGAAGATCTCGATAAGGGACTGGGAACCTCCCCGATTCTAGTTACATCGATCTCGTCCCCTACGCTTTTGTAATTCCCTCGCGTCCCAGTGTGTATTTCATTCACTTCTTCGTTCAGGGAAAGATCGTCTATTGGTTTAGAACTAACGCCCACTCCCTGGGAACAAAAGTAAAGAGTAATTATAAAACCAGATCTAATTACACGGATTCAAATACGTTGACAAAAATAAGGTCAAAAATATTCCGCGAAATTCTAAACAGAATTATATTAATATCGAAATCTCATCACTCGGGCTCACCAAGATAAGTAGTAGCAACAACGACAGGTCAGACGACATATCGGAATTCTTAAACCACGTAAATCTCAGCAATTAACAACTTTTCGGAAAATTTCTTTGACAGCACTGACACAGGATGTATCCGCGTTAATTCTAACCCGAAACCAGTCGAACCTGTCTACTTTATAGGGTCTTATCGGCACTGTGTAATATAGGGGTGCCCCCATGTATCCAAAGCCTGAAGATAAGTTTAACGGGATCAATTTTTCACCATTTCAATTGCTGTCTGCGGCAGCTGTTGCGTTAATAGATATTTCAATAGGTGTTAAGCAACGTAGTTCTTCCTAACTTGATTACAGGTAGTTAAACTCACCTCCTCCAATTAGTGTAAGAGAAATTTTAATTAGGTCATTAATTTGGTACGTGACTATTTTTCTCTCCGAGTATTATATTGTTCTTGCTTTTATCCAGGCGACAATATTTCAGCGTTTTAAGTAATTCATACAAAGATAATTGGTAATTAACGTTGATCTAACGAGAAACCATTTAAAAATCTCCCTCTGCGTCTTGTATGAAACAATTTTCTCAATTTCCATCAACGGAAGAAAAAATATTTGGAAATGAAGATTTGAACGTGACGCTCTGTGCATATAGACATTCTAGGCACGTTTGAACTTAAAGAGCTTTCATGACAGCGTTTGAAAACACACCATAAATCAAAATTTTTTGTTTTCTGAAGGGTTCTGTTAATCTACTAGCTTGAAAGCTGTTTAAATTGTGTAAGGAGGCGAGGATCCCGTAAGCGTGTCTAATGTAAGAAACACAAGCTCTGCAGTGTCTGCGATATTTCTGTCGTCGACTCTTCGCCATCTCCCATTTCTTGTCCCGGGCTCTAATAAATGTAAATTAATACAGGAATTTAAAAACGTAAAATACAACGAGAAACCGGTCAACCTGTTTTAAGCACTTCACGTATTATGTTCATACGTCCATACCGACTCTCCTTGAAATCGCCGGACTTGTCTCGAGGCTATTTCCCCGCATCTGAAGTACATTTTATTCAAAATGATAAGAAAATTTGTTAAATCTCCGATCCCATTTCTCTAGAGCAGAAAAAAAAAAAAAAACCTAATGAATCTAAGAGAGAAACAGAAATTTTCCTATACGAATAAATATTGAGCTATCCTTTTGTTATTACTCCTATAAATTTTCTTGATTTCGATTTGTGACGACTTAATCTTCCACACGAACTTCTTCGCGAATATATTATTATCTGTACCTACATATGTGTACCTATATCCTTGCTGGCATCGGTGATATATCGACTAGCGTGTTGAAGACGCATATAAATCGGTTGGCACGATAAAACGCGTGACTTACTTACCAGTAGAACCCGAAGGCAAAGGTGATGCGCTCGATCGAAATGCGCGTATCTCAATTAAGACTGCGACATATGTGTGAGTGCCGTATGTCGTATGTGTGGGTGGGATAGGAGGTTCTGAAACCGTTACAGAAGTCTTTTCAGAAAGACCAGTCTCGAGTTACCTACCTACCTGTCGCCAAGCACAGCTTAACTATAGCAACATAAAGTTAATACAACGCGGATTTTTCGCTGCGGAACTAAACTACGGTCGGCGGACGTTGCGGATATCAAAAGTGGACGTACAACATTGTAAATGATGAGACTGTGCTACCTCTCCTTTATCGCTCTATGCGTTCACGGGGTAAGTGACATTTTTTCGCGGATGATGATGTCATGTTTGCATAATTTTTGTCGCTATGTTAACAAACCCGGATGTGAATCGCACGCGGGATTGAATTTATTCGAAAATAACATTCGGGTTTTTCCTTCCTTAGATTCGTATAGAATACGGTTGCAAAACGATATCTGTTAATGACTATTTGACGATTTTTTCTGAACTGATTTATCAAACACGAAACGGTCTTTCAATATAGATTCCGAACGGCAATATATATCCAGATCGGCTTTCTGGATCCAGTAATGTTCCATATCCATAGAATCGAACGGCCTGGTCACCGCGTTTTACGTTTGATTGATGTCACCGTCATTTTAACCGTTAAAGTTGACCGCGGATAAATTATTCAAAAATGTTCCATGGCTCGAGCTCGCGCAGCCCGCGGGGACTTTGTTATCCGTTATTACACGTATAATTATACCTACGCTGGTATATCATCATACATATGTATAATGTACGTATATGTCAGCTACATGCGTGGATATATGTTAAAGAAATTTATATTCCTAATTTCCCTCGGGAAGTCTTCAACCCATATACGTATGAAGAAACTTACTTGACATTTTGCTCATGCAAGATGTACCCGCAAAGTTAGCCCCGAAACATATCCACCACCCTTTTCTACGTGCAGATATAATTACTTAAGACAAGTTTACAACCATCTAGGTATATAGATATACGATATGTTAGGGATTGAATATCAAAGCATGACGCATGACGTGCAATCTATGTAACGGCCGAAACTCTGTAGACTACAGGTCAATTTAAAGTTCGTATATAGTATATCGATCAAGATTATCTCATGAGATAATTACGTCGTTATAAATGATCTCTTCGGAATAAATTTATCACATACCATTTGTATCACATGTCCTACAGGCTGCCGCTGCGATCATAAGGAAACCACCGGCGTTCGCTACGCCCATTTATTCTGATTCCTACCTGCCAGCTTCGATGCAAGTAAGTATATGGACATGTATTAATCGATTCTTCGATCTGTCTAACTCAAAGGAAACTTAGCCGACAAACTACGAAAGAACGCTGCGATGAAAAATGGTCTTTTTAATAGCTTAGGGAATTTTTGAAGTCATTTTGTAAGCGTTGATGTGACAATAATACGTCGCTTGATACGAAAATTAATTACGGTTGATATCGGACAGGTGATATTCCACATAGTTGATCAACTGAAGAGAATCCAAGCCGAAGATGCTGAGCAAAATCAGTTAATGACTCCGGCTACAAGTCCGCATCCGCCAGGACAGAAGCAACCGTTACCAACGTCACCTACGATTGGCAAAGTTGATGAAATTCAAACTATGACCGTGTCTGATGAGGAGAAGTATTACATTCCACCTGAAAGGTATCAAGAGGAGGCATTGATTATCGCGAAACCGGGGGTGAATTACGAGAAAATTGATGCTAGCGGAGTAACTCCAGAAGTAAATCACGAGGAATCGGAAGTCGTGTACGGCGAACCGGAAACAAACTACGAACTCCAAGAATCCAATCACGAAGTACCGGAAGAAACTCATGTAAAGTTTCAGCCACAATTCGGTATGCTGTCAGAAGCAGATAAAATTGCGGAAGATGTTAAGGGAGAAAAGTCGAAAGATGAGACGGGTACGAACAACGAATTTAAAACAAGTACTGAACTTGTACAAGGCGACGCCGCTGCCTCGACTGTCGACAGTGTTGTGAAGGAAATTTACAGTATAATCAAGGCTACGTCCGTAGATGATGAAAACTTGTCCTCATCTCACGAGGGCGAAGGTGAAAAATTGCCCGAAAAATCTTCTAACGTTGAATTCGGCATGGAGGGGAAAAATTCGCCGGTAAATATAGCGGCTGAAAATTTTTCTGACGATAAGGAGAGGTCGGATGAATTTAAGGACGACAAAAGGTGAGTAAGGCTGGATAACTATACTTTGATGTTTCATTTCATAGAATTAACATTTGAAAACGCCTCGGGATACACTATATGGAGAGGTGAATAATATCACTGAGCCAGTATTCTCCTCGGGTATCACACAATGCCCTGTGGTTCAAATTATACTCACATCTATGCATACTTCTCCGGATCACGCAGTGCAAACCAGGCACGTCAGTTATAATTAATTTTCAAATTATTTAGCAGCGTGAGTTGCTTAACGGTATATCAACCATCGCCTGGGGGTACAACCGAGATTACTTACTCCTTCGCTATCAATTACCTTAGTTTGTTTTGAATCGTAAAAATATCACGGGATTTTCACTCCTACTCGTTATCGAATATCCACAACCAATTATACCGTAATACCATAGACTCTTATTAAACGATTACAACTTCGCTCATTCCTCGTAACGATTTCGATTGCTCTACCGTCAAAAGTGACCCACTTCTTAGCCGACGATATAACTGCAGTTATTATCTCCAAATACTGTGAGAAAAATTTCTATTTAACGCTCCCTTAATTATACTCCACGTCAATCTGAGTTAAAACTTCAATTCCTTACGGGGTATGGGAAAGGAAAGACGTCACCTTCTTCTCGGTACAACGATAATTAGACAAACATATTTTTGACGTGGTTTATCGTTGATTAATTATTTCAGATTCACACTTCTCGGTGAGAGAGTCGACCAAGTTCCTAGGCCTAGCTTGGTGGCATTCCTGAGAGCTTCTAACGCCACTTCTGATCCAGTATTGCGCCAATTGAGCGAACTTTATGATGCATTAAGCAGAGACGCGAGGAGACAGGGCTTTTCGAAATACGCTGGATACTCGGAAAAAGTCCTTGAGTTCTTGGGGGAATCTGCAAACGGCGGAGCAGGGCTTCAGCTCAAAGAATTACTCGAAAAATGTGTGGAAAGTAACGAACTCTCGAGATACGATGCGATGGAAAAGACCAAGGAGACCATCAGCCGATTACACGATGATGGTAGCGAGCTAAGCACGGTCCTTAGGCATCTCGTACCTATGCGTTTCCTGGCTTGAGTCGTATTTCGCCGATTGGCAATGTACACAGCAATAAATTGTGATTCTTTACTCAAATTCTTCGTCCTCATAGTTCGTGCTTTTGTAATAATTTACTGAGTACGATAGAAGACTTTATTTTTATTTTTCGTAATCGTACCACTATACGATTTGTCCTTGTAGTGAATCCATGACGTCAATCGTACAACATTTTTTGTAATAAATATTATCTTCACTCATTTCCAGGTTCAATAAATTACATTACCGATAGAATTGTCTCTCGATTATTTATTTGACACTTGTGCTAGTCGTAGAGTATGGAATTCGCGTACATATTTAGATGAGTTGATCATCTCCAATCTTGGGTGTTAGAATTTTAGCTAGCTGCAATAATAAAATCTGATATTTAGAATCTTAGAAAATTATCAACACTGATCTGTAGTTTGGCAAACTTTCTAGTAAAATAGATCAGAAATTCTCACTTCAAGACCCATTCGTGTGAAAATGTTGAACCCATATTGTCACCTGCAAGATAATACTCAACCGTTGAAAAATTCTGATCATTCAATGATATAAATTAGAGCTAAGTATTATCCTCATTGATACGTTAATCGTTTGTTTACTAAATAAAAAAAACCCAGTCAGATATTAATTATTATGGAACAAAAAAAAAAACAGATCAAGTTTTAGATTGCAGTTGTTGCCAAGGTGAAACCTACTGCCTATGGCTCTGTGATATTATTTCGATCATAAGGAAATCGTTCAATTACTACAGAGACACTTGCATGGGAGTTTCCAACTAAACTAAAGCTTCCCACTCCAATCGACACTCTACAAATATATTTGATATTTCATTTAGCTTTAGGTAAAAGCTTTGGTAAAATCAAAGGGCACATCTACCAATAGCGATACACTGAAGTCCCTTGACTAATCATGAAATGCATTAATGTGGGTATCGAAATTCTATTGGGAATACCATGTGAGCACACTAGAAAATTGGAACAAAAATTGTTAGAATAATTTTATTTTTTTGTTAGGCTTATAATCAAAGCGAAAAGAAAATAATTGATTCTAATGTGGAAGGGATTATTTTTTCGTTTTCTATTTTATAAACTGTTCTAGTATATACTGCGTTGTGGAGAGTATTTCATTTTCCAACCAGGATCAACACTCCCTTTGCAAAAACTCGATACTGCGAGCTGAATTATTCTTTGTATAGCAGATGCCAATCAAAACTTTTTTCCATTATCGATTCTGTAATTAAACTGAGGCTTGAAGTTTGTTCCTCGAATGTTCACTGACGCGGAGTACTGACCGTGAATATTAACAAGTTAATTATGATAATAAATTAGTTTCAATACCAACATGTCACGAGCCATGAAAACCATTAAACTCATCGCGACATCCTGTCTTCCTATTCCTATATGTCCTGCTTTTATAGCATCTAGAATTCTCTGGAAGCTCTTAGACCGCAGTAAAAAATATTCTATTGTTTTTACGGCGGCTATAATCCTTTCTGAATCATATTTTCGTAAATTCTGTGCAGTTATTCCTGCGAAAACTGCATTACTCACTCTGGGGTTTAACTTCGATTCGTGTCACTGCAACGTGCGACGAATTCTCTATACAAATAAACAGGTAGGTAGACATTCGTTTTTATTAAAATTTTGAATCCAAGTAAATTTATGATTCCACTAGACAAAAAAAAATGTAACATGGTGATTTTTTCAATAATCAACCGATAAAACAATCGACTAACGGTTTCTAAAGTAGTTTTCGGAAAAAAATGAACTGATCTAGATATATGAGTCAAACAGGCGATGGTATGGTGAATGAATTTCTCCAATTCTTTATTTCATCAAGTTTTTCAAGGGTCCCTGACCCAATATAATACCAAAATAATAATAATTACTATTATTTATAGTCTGAGTAATGTGTATGTCGGTTAGGGACGGGATCGCGTGCAAAATACGTGTCCGGTGTTCAAATGTATTAAGTAATTCTGAATCAATGATTTTGTCTAAGGCCAGGGGCGTAGAGAACGACGACACAATGCACCATAGATTATATTGTTTTAAGTTTTTCATTTTTTCACACCTACACCATTGCATTGCGCAGCGGTATAAATTCGATTACAAATCCTTGAGGCCCCCATTACAGTGGGAAGCACCCAATTGAAATCATATTTCATTTTGCTCTGATTTAAACGAAAATTTATCGACTTTAGTGCGGGTGCAGACGTTACTCCGTTTCTAACGAAAATCAAAATGATGAAAATATTACTTGGATACTGTGTTCTCTGCGTGAGTGTGAAATCGTTATTCTCCGTATAATTAGTATCGATTCAAAATCAATCATCAATCATCCACGCAAGAAGCTTGTTAAAATGAAATACAATCGAAATGCTCCTTGCCTTGCAGTTTTTTAATTCAAACTTTACCTCGCTCATTTGTAGATGTAATTTGAAAATATTTACTCAGCTTTTTCAAATTTAACTTCAAATCCCTTTCAATTAATAATCTCCAAATATTTTACTATAGAAAGCGATATCAGGTGGGTTTCAGTGCCGCTAAGCTCGTTATTATGTTTGGGCTGATGTACTTACACTTTTTATTTACCAATGATTGAATAATGCCTAATTTACAAGTCGACCCATAGAACTGCATTCCGCAATGACTTACCTATTGACTCGTTTGCAATATGTTTTGCATGACAATGATTAATGGATATAGTCTTCAGAGATTTATCCGATGTTTATACTACTATAGTAAAAGACGTCTCGACGATGTACCAATCTACGCAAATCATTTACGTATTCAGAATAATTACATACAGTGTTGAACGACGTAATGAATAAAGGCTGTAACTACCTCAGGAAATGTAAATCGTGCATCGACGAGATTGTTCCGTAAATACGGTTCAGATCGGGATTGCTAAGTTGCAAATTTCTTAATGGTCCTTAATGCTGTGCATCAGCGTTTCATTAGAATCCGCATTTACATTCATCATTTGCAAATCATGTTCTCGGTAGCGCGATATAAGTGAAGAATTGAACTTATCATTCATTTTATGTCTATACGGGTTTATAAAAAGAACTTATTCAAACTAAAGTTTACACTTTTAGACTTTTTTGATAAACCATTCTTTCATTTTTCTGTCTGAACGAAACTTTCCCCATTTTTTTCAATGAATCTCTTCATCCTTTTCAATATTGCGTGTGTGTGCCCTTATCTGAAACATCTAAAAATCAATTAAGAATGAAAGAAATTAGGAGATAAAAAAGAAAGGTAATTTTATTCTAGATTTTTCTGGTAAAAGTGCAGAGCAATCCCCAGATCACGAAGTTATTCCCAGTCAAAGAATTGGCAGAATTTCACGAGAGGACAAACGAGATAAAGCCGCTGGATAAGTTCCTTGGAAAATTGCGAGCGACGTATAATTTCGTGTTCAACAAAGCCGAAGACACTAGTAACGTAGAAAAAATATTGTCAAATGACGCTCCGAACCCGGAAATAGAAGCGCTGAAATTGATCTGGGCAAATGTCGTAAGGCCTGTACCCACCGCCCCAAAGGAGACCAAGGAGTCCGTAAATGAAGGTCGGTCGTTCGAAACAGGAAATGAAAAACAAAATGCAATTTCATCAAATAACGAAAATACATCTGTGTCAGATGAAAACGTATCGGGAATAGCAATAAAAGAATCAAAAGACGATTGGCTCGATGGAATAGAGGCGCCCAAGCCTTTAGGCGGCCTCGAACTCCAAGATGATTCGGACGATGATAGTGTTGTCGAGGCTACAACCCCCTCTACTCTTCAATTGCCGATGGCTCTTGGCCGACAATTGTTAGAATGGCTTGGCGCCCTGTTAGGCTTGACTTACGGAGCTTATACCCGAGTGGCTCAATCTATTAAGACTTAAGCCTGAAAAAGGTCTCGAAAATCGTATAAAAGAGGCAGATAAAATTGTAATTAAATTTCCTCTCTCAAATAGAACAGCCAGCCATTAGATAAGAATGAACAGTGAAGAAGAAGAAAAACATTTTAATCAATGAAATAACGTCGCAAATGTAATGTTTTTGTTTTTCTTTCATTTCTGCTGTAGAATACACATAGAGATTAGATGACGATGAGAATAGATTTTGTAATGATAAATAAAGTAGGATAAGGTTCATTTTTTTTCTTTTCTATATTATAATTCATCAAACACCATTCACTAGGTTTCTTTTATTCCAAAATATCTCGATCAGAAAAATACATGTGTGTGTAATTTTTTGGCAATCAGTATTATATTATACATAACAAGTTATTTTTTATAATTTCTTACTTTGTTTTTTTTTTTTTTCGTTTTTTTGTTTTTTGCGTAGTAAATTTATTGTACGATAAATACATATGATAAACTGTCTAAATGATTATTTAAAAATTACGTAATAGTCTAGTCAATCTCAAAAAAGGTAATAAAAACGAATCACAAGATTCATATTGGATAGAAAAAAAAAAGTGAAAAAAAAAAATCAATTAAAAAATTCTAAAAAAAAGAAAGAAAATTAAAAAAATACAGTCAAATACTAACATAAACATGTAAGATCTTTGGCTCTATTATTATGCAGTATGAGATGTGTATATTGTCATAAAATTATCAGACAAAAAGAAAAACCCTTAGATTTAGATAAATTATTATCATTATTATTATTAGCATTAATATTATTATTATTATTATTATTACTATTATTATTACTATTACTACAATTATTATTGTTTATTCATCGGTGGGAAGCGGTTGCTCGATAAACTTTCAATAAATCAAGCATCGTATTATCATGTTTGTACAATCTATTTAAGAGAATATAAGTTTATGGATGATTGCGGTGTTAAATTTCATAAATATATATTTAAATCACACCTGCGTTTATAGGTACTCAGATATTTGTTAACTTTATGACAATATATTGAAAGATAATGAAAATATATTATCAATTAAATTACATAGTTAAGTTGTTTATCGTTGATTAATTATCAGCTGATTTCGTTAATAATATGTATTGAGAACATAAGGAAAAAAGAAAATAGCAAAAAAATAAAATAAAATAATAATATGTAATAATAATAATTGATTCTTAAAATGCCTATAAATAGAAGCAGATCAAAAAGTTCTTTACTGGCTCAATAATCGATTTACAATTATTCAATTATTGTGATTGTAGACTAGATACTCCCAAATTATCTCCGTTAAAGCTAGTCTAACAACTATTATAAGTCAATGTCTTCTGATCTACGGGCATTGGGCAGTCCATAGTTTTCTTAAATTCATGATTTCATCTCATCTCCTCCTCTCTCATCCTATCTCATCTCATCTCATATCATTTTCTTTAATTTTACACATCTATGATAAGATTTATCTCACGTCATTTACAAAGTAATCATCATTTGAGGGAGATGTGATAGAGATATGCGGTAGAAACGATTGAATACGATCTAGCTCGTCAACGATTCACGTTCATTTCTAACTCGTAATTATCATTAAAATAATACCTAATAAAATCAATTTATCTTCATAGAAACGTAAACCAGATCCGTATATAAACTATTTATTTTTACCTGCGTACCTCCATCAATTTAATTAACATCCCCCTCCCCTTCCCCATCCCCCAAGATAACCGAACATGAGCAATAGGATTATTGCTATAATATTATTGCTGTTAAAAGTTCAATATTACAATTAATTATAGTTAATTTCTTTTGTATCCGTTCATCATTTGTTCATTATCTTTCTCTTTTTGTTTTTTTTACTTTTATTATTATTATTTTCTTATTACTTTACCTAAAACTATGATGGCATTAAATATCTCGTATTCTGTGGCAAGATTTCGTTCATGTTTACAGCTAGTTGCTGTATTAAAGCTCCTTCTTTCAACGCTTGTTCTTTAAAAGCAGAGAACGTTTGTATCAGGTTTGGATCCTTCTGAAGGTTTTGTATATGTTGTACAAAATTGTTGTCTTGTTTTATAAAATTAGAATTGTCTTTTTGCAAAAACTGAGTGTCCTGCTTAGGCGTTATATTGACTATCTTATCGAGCATCTCTTTAGAGTCGACAAATACAGATTCTTTCTTAGACTTAGTTCTCTTAATACCCGAATGAGTCTGGGTATGTTTGTTCAAGTGATCTTTCCGCGAAAATGCTTTTTGGCACACGTTACACGTGAAGTTTTTATCACCTGAATGAATAACGTAGTGTCTTGTACGGTGTTCGTTTCTCTTAAATGCTTTCAAACACACAGGACACTTGAACGGTCTCTCGTCCGAGTGGCCTCTCATATGTTGATCCAAATGCTCCTTCCTCTTAAGCATCGCCCCGCATTCTTTGCATTGATATTTTCTTTCCTGTAACCAAAAATTCCCACATTATTCAAACTTTATCAATGGATAAACTGGATAATCTTGAGAAAAAGAAACATCTCTACACGTACTTGTATATGGTTTTGGATATGTTGTTCGATATCTCCTTTATCAGGAAAGGCGAGACTGCACTCTGGACAACAATAAAGCGTCGAACCGTCAAGAGCGACTGTGATTTTTATCTCTCCAGTCTTTGCTCGAAATTTCATTTTCTTTTCAGTTTTAGGCGAATCAGTTTGCACCTGTTGTTCAACTTTAATAGACTGGAGATTGCTGTCGTTATCCTGGCTCTCGATATGGACGTTTAAATCGTGCGGATTGATAGTAATCATAGTCATGTTTTCAGCGCTAATAAAGGGATTACCGTTACTCTGTAAATGACCATTTCTCAGAACTGGTACGCTAGGAATGTTCAATATATTTTGTGACTGTTCTAAACTCTTTTGTACATCAGATTTATCCTTCTTCTGTATATGAGACTGTTCGGACTGCAATTTGATCAACTGTTGGAGAGTCAATGGCAGTGTAGTAGCCTGTAATTTCTGGAAGTATTCGGCCATCGCTAAACTTTGATGTTGAAGTTGTATCTGCGACTCCTAGTAATGAAATGTCGAGGACAAAAAGCATGTTATAAAATACCGAGAAGAAAGAAAAAGCTCTATGAATAAGAGAAAAACAACTGTTTCAAGATCTTTTCTCACCATACTAGGATTGTCTGCCTCCGCAACCTCCGTTTCTTGCTTTACGGCGATAGACTCTGTTTCCGAAGTGGCGGGAAAATACATATTCGGTATTATCCTCACCGGCAATGTGTTAGGCTGGACGCTGAGTATAGTTGCAGTATTTTGTGTATAATTTGGAATGTTTAACGCCTGCATACCTTGTTTTTCGCAGAGCTGCATTAAGGTGTTAGGATCTGGCCACGCCAGTATAGTTCCAGGATATTTTCCCGCCTGATTTATCTGGATAAAAATTCAGAGGAAAATTTCATGAATAAGAATTCTCTTGAGCAAAAAAAAACATACACATGTCCGTTCTCAACGTTCTATACGTTTATAATACGCATAAATTGTATCTTTTTTCAAAAATCAATAAAAACTGTTCAATTCGGCGCTAAAACTAGAGAAAAACAAAAATTGAAAGATAGAGATTTTCGGTCTAGTAAATTATTGTTAAACGAGCGAATATTCATAACCTAAAAATGTGATTTATTTACGTTATAATGAACAGTGTGATCGTTAACCTGGCCAGCAAGTAGTTGTTGTTTCCCCGAATTCGGTCCAGAAGCAGTGGTGTAAACGGCGGTCTGATTTCCTTGTAGTTGAACGATGTCAGATGTTGTGTAGTTGTTAGCGTTATTAGATACGACGTTTGATCTTGAGGTTATTTCAGAAAATTGTGGGAGAGATCCCTGAGTGTTATTATCATCGTTGAAATTCATCGTGTTTTTTTTTTTGTTTTTTAATTTTATTTTTTGTTTTTATAAAAGAGGAAAAGAAAGAAAGAAACAAACGAAGTAGAAGTAGAAAAGAATCCTTAAAATAATTTGTAATTATAGGGTGTACAGTAGTATTTAGGTGTTGAGGAACGCTATACGGTTTATAACCTAAAAGGCAAAACTGTTGTGACTAAAAACGCTGCTATTCAAAATCACAGCACTTTAACAAACTGTTATTTAATATTCTCACATTTTTGTCTATCAGACTTTGATGCCTTAAGCTTTTTAATACCTTTGGCTGGCTTATTTCTACACGGGATTAATTAAATTAAATTATCTTTTATTCGAGGCATAGTTATAAAAGGTACGCGCTTGTGTTCACCACACTCTCGTCACTCATGACTCTTTTCACTCACAGCTACACTACGCTGGTGCTGTTGTCGGCCGTAACAACGCGTCTGTGCAAACATGGCCGCGGTCAAAATATCATTCAATTTTCACACATGTGTTTCACGCGGTCAATCGACTGTCCGTATTTATAATATTAGTGAAATGAATGGTTTTAATAGAAAGTTAAAAAAAGAAGCATGATAATATCATTTTTAAATATGGTTACGTATGATAACAGCCTGATATTGCTCCACTCATGAAGAAAATAATAGCAGAATAGTGAATGAGTGAATAAAAACAATGTCAAGTTCTTTTGTTTACAACAGAACGCGCGTCAAATCTGAGTCTATATTTTGTGAAAATATGAAAATTTGAAGGACCTTAATAAACTGAATAAAACTAAACAAGTCCATGGCATCTTCGTTCGGTATAAAAATCGAAAATCTCCGTAAAAGAAGTCGAGTTTTATTGACCTGCCTTGAAGAAAACGCGAAAGTTGTTCGTAAGGAGGTTAAGAAACTTAAGAAACTGAGTGTAAATGATTTGTAAGTTCCTGTGTTGAAAAAATAAAAAAACAGAATGATATTAAAGTGGTAAATTAATATTCTCCTTAGATCGTTGGAAAGTTATTATAAAAAGCGTAAATTTATTTACGGAAGAAATTCTGACATCTGGAAAATACGCAACGACTCTAGTGGTGTTGGCGCTGCGTTGTGCTCCGACTACTTCCGGCTTTCACCGAAATACGAATCGAAATCAGACCCTAACATGAACGGGAATAGAAGACTACTTATAAAATCGGATAAAAAATACTCTAAGCCGTCGCCACAACGTCGGGGAATAAAAGAATGTTATTGCTACACTTCCTTGCCTGATACACGAAAGAATAACCAGAGATCTACCAGAACTAAACACAAACATCTCGGCCGAAATTTTCGGCAAATTGATCCCGACCATTGCGGAGATAACGGAACAGCTTTTTCCGGTCAAGATTCGGCGCGAATATCGAATACTGAAGATTTGTTATTTGAAAGGCGAGAAGATGTGAGGAATAACCGGGGATCTGCAGATTACTCGCCACCGTTGAGTAGCGCGACTTTGATAAGGGCTCAAAAAATTGATTACACTCCCAGGTCAAAATTTTTGAGAAAAGTTCAGAGCAAAGTTAATAGTCTGAGGAGTAGTTCACCCGAAAGTCCGAATCGATTGACCACGAGATCCTCGAGTCGAAATATCGCGGCGGGAATTGATCCGTTTGAAAACAATTTGGAAATAAAAAACGCGGGGGAATTTTCGCGGAAACAAAACTGCCGATGCATAGATAGCGAAGAAATAAATAATTCGCGTAAAGTACCGAAGAGGACTTTGCTTCCTAAGAAAACAATTGTTTCTAAAAAAACTGGAAATGATCATGAAAGATCTACCCATGCCTCGAGAAATGCCGTGAGATCACCGCCGCCTGGGAAACGGGTGGTCAGGGTCGCGGCTAAAGACGATTACAACGAATCGAAAGAAGGAATGAGAGATGAAAATGTCGGTCAATCTTTGCCGAGAGATTATGAAAGGATTTATCCTTGCTCGGATTTTTGTAGAGTAGAAAAAAAATTCGCGGAAGAAATATCGGCCGACGATAAGTTCGACTTTGATGTAAATAACGTGAGAAAATTTCGGGATAAAAATTACTTTGATACTCACGCTTCGAATCCGTCTTTACTCGGTTCTCGGTCGTCCGGTTCTATGCAGCAATATTTTTTGAATGAAAGATTGTTCCCAGAACCAATTGGGAAAATTCATCGGGATGATATCCTCGTCAGTATACCTCCCTGCGCGACTAGACAAAAAAAAACTATACACTATTTTCCCAGAAACGTAGTCAAGCAGGAGAAAAATATTCCCAATATTAATTATACGAAAAAACGCCGGTGCCCTAGCTGCCCTTTAATTGGTCATGCCGTCGATCTTGGAGTCCTTAAAGTCTCTCATCCAACTAACAGCCTGGCTTTACGATATCAAAAGGGAATTCCCGGAATTTCGGCTCTTTATTGATATCCTTTTTACTATTTTTTAGTCTTTTATTTTTACTTTTACGAAAATTAAATTCATCCTCGATTTTTGAAATGAACTTTGGAAAGAAATATGATAAAGGATTAGATAGATCGTCCTACACAAAATATCGGTTCGATTGATTGATGATTCCGAGTCATAAAATTATGCGTGTATTTTGAAGATATTATAAAGCGGGCTGGTTTGGAACATTGATAGAACCGCTGGTAAGATCGTGTGGCCAAATTGACGATGTTTGTAACGATGCTTGTAAATTATAATGCGTATTAATTTAGTCTGTGTTATCTAATACATGTTGTTATAATTCATGTTTTCATAGAATATTATAGGTATCTGATGATACCTGTAGAACTATTTACAAAAAAAAGATGAATACATTTCTTTAGAATTTCCAATGCATATATAATTAATCGTAGGATATACAATTAATCGTAGCATATATGATTAACCACGTCGTAGAGAATAATTTACCAAGCAATTTCTTTGCAAGTATAACAAGTATAACAAGTATTTCAAGTATGACAAGTGTAATTAAATGATAGTATACTATAGTAGGTAATGAAAACTGATGTATTTGTTTGAAAATTCTCAGTATTTTTCAGTATTTATCATTCGATTATTATATGCTCAGTATTGAGTCCATTTTATTTATACGTACCATAAGATGTAGTACCGCATTGTATTCCGTACATTAATAAAATCATTAAATAAAATTATCCAATAAGTTATACAAAAATTTATATCTAGGCGATTTCTCAATTTAATTATCCGAATTATTATTATTTTGTCCTCTATCATACTTCCGAAAATTCATACACGATTGCCTTGATTTTGAAAAAATGTATACATATAGTATTAAAAATAAATATAAAATGTTTTTCATAAGTTCCTGTGCTGTTGTTTTTTCCTTTGAGACCTGTGGATCGAAGTCCCTCTCATGATCTATACGAGTTGTGATCGATCGATTCATTTCAGGTCTTGTTTCTAAATTTTCTACATTGACCAGTTGCGTATATATATTTTCTAAAGACGGCAATGAACGAAGAAAAATCGAGCCATCCAAATTTCCTCGTGATTCAGACTCGACCTTGTTTTCTGTGGGCGTATAAAATTGAGAGGGCCGTTGCCTTTTCACAAGAAACTCTGCACCGCACGTACCCGCTGGGGAAGTGATAAAGATATAACATGAAACGCTTGAAAAGTTCACTATTTCGAGATGCAAAGCACGTATGACTTGAGGATAATACATACATTTTAGGACGTATGAAAATCGCGATTTTATTAATCCGGATTACAAGATGAATGCATTACCTTAGTTGCGCGCGAGTTATTTAGGGTCTGAACAAGTGATCCAATCTTATAATTACTGTTCATTTAGAATCTGGTAGAACGAACGCACAAATCAGTCCTTTCAGTGACCAAAATCAAGAGCATGGAGATATTGGTAATTTTTCACAAACCCTAACAGAAAAGTGAAACTGAGTGGAATGAACAAAAAAGAAATACCCTCCAGCGGACAGACTTAGTATGCAGAACCAATACCGAGGTGGTCCATCGTCGTTGATATAGACATGGCTCAAGTACCTCGTATATGCGTCTAGACGTGAAAAGAAGGGAAAAAACTTCTGGAATAATGACTAGGTGATGGGAAGAAGAATTTATGGTTATATCAATGACCCGTTCGAGGTTTTCAAGGGAACGAATGCAGTTTTTAGAATTTTATTTCTTTTACTTCTTTTATCCGGCGAAAAATACGTCAGCGAAAAATGGCGTTCCTGAGTCATCTCAGGCGAGCTAACTATTGCATCACAAAAGTCATTAAAGCTGTCAATTCCATCCTCAGTCGTTATTCATACGTTATTCATGCATATGTTAGAATCCATTGCCTTGACGGCTTGACCTAGCATATCGCAATTTTATTTCTGCAGTGAGATTTAGTAGAAATAGAAGAATTTAATCAGGAATATATTCAAATTAATGATACTTCACGGAATCCACCATTTGATTGGGAATGAATCGAATTTCCAAACGAAAACTGAGACAATAATCGTTGACATAAAATCGATGCTGTATAGCCGCCCAAACCGGAATTTTCTTCTAAACTCTGATCACAGAACGCGCAATACTCTTACTGTGTGTAATTAGAATTTTTGTCAATCATTTCGTCAATATTAGGATATATGTTCATTAAAATTGTTTCGAATTTATTTTGAGTGAAATTTCACTTTATTGGGCGAAAGTGGAGCGATTTTCACTGAAATAATTGTCTAGTGTGAATCTGTAAGTTTTATGAAAAAAATGATGGTGAGACGTTTAACTTATTAATTCTGAAATATTCTCGCATCGCGTCAACAACTTATCATTGTACATAAAACGCATATCATGGCATATAAAACCCATGTGAGATGGAAGTGGTGGGGTAGATTGACCTTAGGCATAAAATGTGTTTATATAGGCTTGCAATGCACTAAGTTCTTGTAGTTCCCTTCGAGTAATTCAAAGACGAACTGTCCCTGGATATTACATTACATGTATCTATAGTACCATTGGAAAATATCTTTAAGTTACATTCAGAAGTGTCATAAGATTTGTGACCGAATATGAAGACATCCTTCGCGATAATTTTGGCGATCTTCGCATTGTCGAATTCACTTGAGCTTCGTAAGTACATAAATTGTTCAGACAAAAATCATTGCTCCGTTTTTGTGAGTTGCTATTTCGTGCGATATCAAACAGATTACATTTATACGTCTATTTAAAAATATTTTAGAGTTTCGTATTTGATTGAACGTTCACACCAAAAATATCAAGTCATGACAATATATGGATTAGATATAATTTGAAAATTCGTTAAGATTTCTTTGCCATTTTCTAACAGCCCAAACCTTGAAACCATGCCGACTAAGTGATCCAAAATACAGCGAGTGTCTTAACAATGTCGTTATTGCGTTTACTACATCGCTTGCACAAGGTGAGAATCAAAATCCAGCATTAATTCTTAAGTTACCATAAACACCGACTGACAATCAATTTATTGTCATGGTGTTCTTACTTTATAATCAATGAAGTGCCTGCCGAAGTGCGAAGTATTTGGAACAACGCTCTAGAGAAAAATAATTAATCCATTCTCTCATCTGAAACCAGAGCTACATCATTCCGTCGATTCAAATGTTCTTCGAAATTCGAGCAAGGGTCATAAAAAAATTTGGGAGGGAGTTTATTTTTTTCTTGTTGTTCGAATCTTCGTCTGGAATCAGGATAAGATCGGAATATGGACCAGTTTTATTCTTTTATAGTATATTGATTGAAATTACCTGTACTACCGCGAGATACTTTCTTCGCAATTAAATTTCTCTGCAGGACACTTCGATGTATATATTCCTTTCATATCTAGCGAATTCTATCGTGTAAGGACTCCGCGCTCTGTTATTCTCATGATTGATAATTACAGATTAATTCTCATCCCTTTTTTAAACCTTGTTCTTCTTCGATACAATCATGACTACAATTTATAGGTGATAAAAGTTTAAACGTACCGAGCATCGACCCATTGGCAATAGACAAAATCAAATTCGGCGCAAGTAGGGGCAGTGCAGCCTCGTTATCGCAAGAATATAGGAACATATTGTTCTACGGGCTCTCGAAAGACTTGCAGATATCCAATGCCAGGTATAGATATAATTCATACCTGAATAAAATAATGGTATATTCCTCGATAACTATATTTTTCTATCGCCTGTTACAGATTTGATTTGGATAAGCTATCCTTCTACTCAGAAGCTAGGAATCCACAACTCGAGTTCGTTGCAGATTACTCGTTGGATGGACAAATCCTGATTCTTCCTGTTCACGGAAAAGGCCACTCGAATATAACATTGAGTAAGAGCGACGTATTATCAATAACATTGATTGAATTATATAAAACTCGAGACCATCGTCATTTTCGGAGCATATCCGCTGTGAACCTGAGATAGTACATTTCTGGGACTACGTACTGCTATATACTATAAATATAAACATTTTATACGCATACTGATAAATTATTCTGATTTTATTTTCAGTAAATCAACTTGCTACGAGCTCAATAAAATTCGAAAAGTTCGTTCAGGATGGCGAGACTTATTTAAGAGTTACGAAGTATGATATCAAATTTTATCCAGAAAAAGTTCTACTGCATTTCGATAATCTATTTGACGGCAATGCGGCTCTTGGTAATTATCAGAATAACAACATTCATTTAATTAGGAGATATTCAAGTAATATAAAGTAATATTATATTATATGTATACTCGATAATCTTTTCACAAATCAAATACACTGGCAATACATCTTTATACACATGTAAATCAATTTTTCTGTAGTTAGAAAAGCTGGTCAATTTAATCGATAGATATTTTCATTTATGTCGTTTTTACTCTTTACAGCACAGCCCGTCAACGATATTCTAAATGAAAACGCCAAACTAATCTTCGATGAAGTCAAAGGCTCCTTCGAAGAAGCCTTTGGCCAAATCTTCGTAGAGCTTGCCAACAAAATTCTAACACGCTTTCCGATGAAGATCTTGTTTCCGGAATAATGAAGTCTTCGTCCAGTATAGTAACGACAGTTTTTTGTTTCTTCAAAATAAAAAAATTAAAAAGATGATGTGATGAATTGAAAATAAATACGAATAAACTTATTGAACTATAACATTACAGAATGTGTCCTCCTTATTGAATATTGCAAGAGACTCGGTAGAGTCTCGTGCCAAGTACAGTAATAACAATTTTTTGCAACACCTGCGTCATAAGTCCTGACCATGGACTTAGTCCTGACAAATGCTCGCGGTCAAAGGGGCGAACTAAGCGTATGCAACCCGCATGCCACTCATGGAACCGATTGCCTAAAATCAGGCGCACAAAAATTTCTGGCAGTTGAGACACATGGAAAGTGCATTAGGCACATACCTATGCATGCCTATATCTATATTAGACTGGGCCAAAAAAATTGACTATTTTTCTTTTTGAATGGTAACTCGAGAATATCATTCAGCATGACAAAAAAACAATTTCGTGAAAGTTTGAGCCCTTAATATTAATTTTAAGAGGTCTCTCATCGCTATTTTTGATTTTTATTCATAATTTGATGTTTTACGTTAGAACTGTCAAAACATTGAAGTGAAAGAATTTATTTTCTCTTATTTCTATATAAAATCAAATTCCCTACAAAGAGGGTCTGATTATAGATTTTCGTCAGACAAGCCGTTTCCGAGTAATTAAGCTTAATGAATTAATATGTTTTTTCGATTTGACTTTTTTAATTTGGAATTTTGTAACTAACGAATCAATGAATATCTACAAAAGATCACGACGGATTCTTAAAGGAAATTTAATGTTCTACAAAAAAGATCTCTTAACATTTTCGCCTAAATTCAATTCTTCAAAAGTTATTCTCAATCAAAATCGAAGAAAAAATTGAAATTTCAAGTTCATAACTTTTGAAAGATTGAATTTAGGCAAAAATGTCAAGAGATCTTTTTTGTAGAAAATTAACTTTTCTTTAAGAATCCGTCGTGATCTTTTGTAGATATTCATTGATTCGTTAGTTACAAAATTCCAAATTAAAAAAGTCAGATCGAAAAAACATATTAATTCATTAAGCTTAATTACTCGGAAACGGCTTGTCTGACGAAAATCTATAATCAGACCTTTTTTGTAGAGAATTTGATTTTATATAGAAATAAGCGAAAATAAATTCTTTCACTTCAATGTTTTGACAGTTCTAACGTAAAACATCAAATTATGAATAAAAATCAAAAATAGCGACGAGAGACCTCTTAAAATTAATATTAAGGGCTCAAACTTTCACGAAATTGTTTTTTTGTCATGCTGAATGATATTCTTGAGGTACCATTCAAAAAAAAGAATAGTCAATTTTTTTGGCCCAGTCTAATCTATATACCCAAATTTTCAGCACATCTCCTCGGGTCAGATGTTCTCCTGATACCAGGAGTAGAAATTTTTCGAATTAAAATCTTTGTTGCTCTGAAGATTTCCAATATTTCCAATATTAATTATACGAAAAAACGCCGGTGCCCTAGCTGCCCTTTAATTGGTCATGCCGTCGATCTTGGAGCCCTTAAAGTCTCTCATCCAACTAACAGCCTGGCTTTACGATATCAAAAGGGAATTCCCTGAATTCCTCCTCTTTATTGACTGACGGATATCCTTTTTACTATTTTTTAGTCTTTTACTTTTACTTTCACGAAAATTGAATTGATCCTCGATTTTTGAAATGAACTTTGGAAAGAAATATGACAAAGGATTAGATAGATCGTCGTATATAAAACTTCGGTTCGATTGATTGATGATTCCGAGTCATAGAATTATGCGTGTATTTTGAAGATATTATAAAGCAGGCTGGTTTAGAACATTGATAGAACCGCTGATAAGATCGTGTGGCCAAATTGACGATGTTTATAACGATGCTTGTAAATTATGATACGTATTAATTTAGTCTGTGTTATCTAATACATGTTTTTATAATTCATGTTTTCATAGAATATTATAGGTATCCGATGCTACCTGTAGAACTATTTACAAAAAAAGATGAATACATTTCTTTAGAATTTCCAATGCATATATAATGAATCGTAGGATATACAATTAATCGTAGCATATATAATTAACCGCGTCGTAGAGAATAATTTACCGAGCAATTTCTTTGCAAGTATAACAAGTATGACAAGTATTTCAAGTATGACAAGTATAATTAGATGATAGTATACTATAGTAGGTAATGAAAACTGATGTATTTGTTTGAAAATTCTCAGTATTTTTCAGTATTTATCAATCGATTATTATATGCTCAGTATTGAGTCCATTTTATTTATACGTACCATAAGATGTAGTACCGCATTGTATTCTGTACATTAATAAAATCATTAAATAAAATTATCCAATAAGTTATACAGAAATTTATACCAAGGCGATTTCTCAATTTAATCATCCGAATTATTATTATTTTATCCTCTATCATACTTCCGAAAATTGATACACGATTGCCTTGATTTTGAAAAAATGTATGCATATAGTATTAAAAATAAATATAAAATGTTTTTCATAAGTTCCTGTGCTGTTGTGTTTTCCTTTGAGACCTGTAGATCGAAGTCCCTCTCATGATCTATACGAGTTGTGATCGATCGATTTATTTCAGGTCTTGTTTCTAAATTTTCTACATTGACCAGTTGCGTATATATATTTTCTAAAGACGGCAATGAACGAAGAAAAATCGAGCTATCCAAATTTCCTCGTGATTCAGACTCGACCTTGTTTTCTGTGGGCGTATAAAATTGAGAGGGCCGTTGCCTTTTCACAAGAAACTCTGCACCGCACGTACCCGCTGGGGAAGTGATAAAGGTATAGCATGAAACGCTTGAAAAGTTCACTATTTCGAGATGCAAAGCACGTATGACTTGAGGTTAATACATACATTTTAGGACGTATGAAAATCGCAATTTTATTAATCCGGATTACAAGATGAATGCGTTACCTTAGTTGCGCGCGAGTTATTTAGGGTCCGAACAAATGATCCAATCTTATAATTATGTACTGTTCATTTAGAATCTAATAGAACGAACGCACAAATCAGTCTTTTCAGTGAACAAAATCAAGAGCATGGAGATATTGGTAATTTTTCACAAACCCTAACAGAAAAGTGAAACTGAGTGGAATGAACAAAAAAGAAATACCCTCCAGCGGACAGACTTAGTATGCAGAACCAACACCGCGGTGGTCCATCGTCGTTGATATCGACATGGCTCAAGTACCTCGTATATCGACGGTACTTTGGTAAAACCTCGTATCTCAAAAATCACTACTTGACAGAAACAACAAAAAACTCTATATTAATAATAAGAAAATATTTTTTATACCTATTAAAAAATAAACTGTTTAACCCTTATTGCGCCCCCGGGGTCAGGCTGACCCCAAAATTTTTTTCTCACGTGAATAGCGTTCACAGGTAAGCGTCTCCGGGATTAAATACCTAATACTAAGAAACCGTCATCCCTCCCCTAAAAGTGAGAAGCATAGCCAGTCTAGCTGGTGCTTCTGTGTATGCGTGGCAGCCGTACGAAACAGACATGGGGTCAAATTGACCCCCAGTGTGCACAGCTAAGGTGTTTTAGTGATTTTTGGTTCCACGTAAATTATATCATCTTGCACTACAGGTAAGCAGATGCAAACGTGAAATGTGTCCGGAATTGTTTTTTCTTTAATCTAATATAAGTTGTATATAGAAATGGCGTATAATTTACGGCCGTGGAGCGTCGGGGATACGATTCGGGAGGAGCGGGAAAATGACTGCGGCACAAAGGAGTAATAATTATACCACATTTTCAAGAAAATGCACAAAATACAAGCTATGTATCGAAAATAAAGCAGATTTAAGATGATTATTTTTGAAATAGTTGTTGCAATCTCTCATTTTCCCTCTTTCACGAAACCTGAAAATCGACCAAATTCATACTCCAAAATAAATATACTTTTTGGAGCGGCCGCAAAGCGGACTATTTTTACCTTAGAACATGGACCCTTGTCTGTAAAACCCTGGAAGGTTTTTTTTCAAAACTCAAAATTGAAGTTTTTACGAGCATTTTTACCGAAACAGTGCTTTTTTTGCGTACCATCAACTTTAAGAACGTTTTTGAACAATTATAAAGGATTTTTTTGGAAATCTAACTTCACAGCCTTAAAGTTTGATCAATTCACTGCAAAAAGTGACTGAACCTTTTTTTCCAAAAAACAAAAAACAATTGACTTCAGCTGACTTCGAAAGACTTCACCTGATTTCAACTGACTCACTGACTTCACTTGACTTACTGACTTCACCTGACTTCAACTGACTTTAACTGACTTCAACTGACTTCAGCAGACTTCAGCTGACTTCGAATGACTTCACCTGACTTCAATTGACTTACTGACTTCACCTGACTTACTGACTTCAACTGACTGCATCTGACTTCAGCTGACTTAAGCAGAGTTCAGCTGACTCACGGACTTTAACTGACTTAGGCTGACTCACTCACTTCACCTGACTTCACCTGACTGCAATTGACTTTACCTGATTTCAACTGACTTTACCTGTCTTCAACTGACTTCAGCGGACTTCGACTGACTTCAGCTGACTTCACCTGACTCACTGATTTCACCCGACTTCAACTGACTTCTCAGCCAGGTGTACACCTGACTTCAAGAGTGGTTAACCCCTCGACTGAGACAATAATCGTCGACATAAAATCGCTGCTGTATAGCCGCCCAAAGCGGAATTTTCTTCTAAGCTCTGATCGCAAAACGCGCAAGACTCTTACTGTAAGTAATTAAAATTTTTGTCAATCGTTTCGTCAATATTAGGATATATGTTCATTAAAATTGTCTCGAAATTATTTTCAGTGAAATTTCACTTTATTAGGCCAGAGTGGAGCGATTTTCACTGAAAAAAATGTCTAGTGAGAATCTGTAAGTTTTAGAAAAAAACTTAGGGTGAGACGTTTAACTTATTAAGTCTGAAATATTCTCGCATCACGTCAACAACATATCATTGTACATAAAACGCATATCATTGTATATAAAACCCATGTGAGATGGAAGTGGTGGGGTAGATTGACAGTAGGCATAAAATGTGTTTATATAGGCTTGCAATGCACTAAGTTCTTGTAGTTCCCTTCGAGTAATTCAAAGACGAACTGTCCCTGGATATTACATTACATGTATCTATAGTACCATTGGAAAATATCTTTAAGTTACATTCAGAAGTGTCATAAGATTTGTGACCGAATATGAAGACATCTTTCGCGATAATTTTGGCGATCTTCGCATTGTCGAATTCACTTGAGCTTCGTAAGTACATAAATTGTTCAGACAAAAATCATTGCTCCGTTTTTGCGAGTTGCTATTTCGTGCGATATCAAACAGATTACATTTATACGTCTATTTAAAAATATTTTAGAGTTTCGTATTTGATTGAACGTTCACACCAAAAATATCAAGTCACGACAATATATAGATTAGATATAATTTGAAAATTCGTTAAGATTTCTATGCCATTTTCTAACAGCCCAAACCTTGAAGCCATGCCGACCAAGTGATCCAAAATACAGCGAGTGTCTTAACAATGTCGTTATGGCGTATACTACATCGCTTGCACAAGGTGAGAATCAAAAGCCAGTATTCATTCTTAAGTTACCATAAACACCGACTGGCAATCAATTTATTGTCATGGTGTTCTTACGTTATAATCAACGAAGTGCCTCGACGATATATCTATACCTATCCGTAGGGTGAAATGAGTGAATTTGAGCCAACGCAAATTGATAGACCGCAAAGTTCCTTCTAACGGATTAGATGAGAAAAATTGAAACCCTTCGACTTGTTAGTATTTGGTACAACGCTTTAGAGAAAAAGAATTAATCCATTCTCTCATCTGAAACCAGAGCTACATCATTCCGTCGATTCAAATGTTCTTCAAAATTCAAGCAAGGGTCCTAAAAAATTTGGGATGGAGTTTATTTTTTTCTTGTTGTTCGAATTTTCGTCTGGAATCAGGATAAGATCGGAATATGGTCCAGTTTTATTCTTTTATAGTATAGTGATTGAAATTACCTGTACTACCGCGAGATACTTTCTTCGCAATTAAATTTCTCTGCAGGACACTTCGATGTATGTATTCCTTTCATATCTAGCGAATTCTATCGTGTAAGGACTCCGCGCTCTGTTATTCTCATGATTGATAATTACAGATTAATTCTCATCCCTTTTTTAAACCTTGTTCTTCTTCGATACAATCATGACTACAATTTATAGGTGATAAAAGTTTAAACGTACCGAGCATCGACCCATTGGCAATAGACAAAATCAAATTCGGCGCAAGTAGGGGCAGTGCAGCCTCGTTATCGCAAGAATATAGGAACATATTGTTCTACGGGCTCTCGAAAGACTTGCGGATATCCAATGCCAGGTATAGATATAATTTATACCTGAATAGAATAATGGTATATTCCTCGATAACTATATTTTTCTGTCGCCTGTTACAGATTTGATTTGGATAAGCTATCCTTGTACTTAGAAGCCAGGAATCCACAACTCGAGTTCGTTGCCGATTACTCGTTGGATGGACAAATCCTGATTCTTCCTGTTCGCGGAAAAGGCCACTCGAATATAACATTGAGTAAGAGCGACTTATTATCAATAGTATTGATTGAATTATATAAAACTCGAGACCATCATCATTTTCGGAGCATATCCGCTGTGAACCGCAGACAGTACATTTCTGGGACTACGTACTGCTATATACTATAAATATATAAACATTTTATACGCATACTGATAAATTATTCTGATTTTATTTTCAGTAAATCAACTTACTAAGGGCTCAATAAAATTCGAAAAGTTCGTTCAGGATGGCGAGACTTATTTAAGAGTTACGAAGTATGATGTCAAATTTTATCCAGAAAAAGTTCTACTGCATTTCGATAATCTATTTGACGGCAACGCGGCTCTTGGTAATTATCCGAATAACAACATTCATTTAATTAGTAGATATTCAAGTAATATAAAGTGATATTATATTATATGTATACTCGATAATATTTTCACAAATCAAATACACTGGCAACACATCTTTATACACATGTAAACCAATTTTGCTGTACCTAGTTAGAGAAGCTGGTCAATTTAATCGATAGGTATTTTCATTTATGTCGTTTCTACTCTTTACAGCAAAGCCCGTCAACGATATTCTAAATGAAAACGCCAAATTAATCTTCGATGAAGTCAAAGGCTCCTTCGAAGAAGCCTTCGGCCAAATCTTCTTAGAGCTTGCCAACAAAATTGTAACACGCTTTCCGATGAAGATCTTGTTTCCGGAATAATGAAGTCTTCGTCCAGTAGTAACAATAGTTTTTTGTTTCCTCAAAATAAAAAAAAATAAAAAAATAAAATACGATGTATTGAATTGAAAATAAATACGAATAAACTTATTGAACTATAACATGACAGAATGTTTCCTCCTTATTGAATATTTCAAGAGACTCGGTAGAGTCTCATCCCAAGTATGTACAGTAATAAGAATTTTTTGCAACACCTGCGTCACAAGTCCTGACCATGGACTTAGTCCTGACAAATGCTCGCGGTCAAAGGGGCGAACTAATTGTATGCAACCCGCATGCCATTCATGCAACCGATTGCCTAAAATCAGGCGCACCAAAATTTCTGGCAGTTGAGACACATGGAAAGTGCATGAGGCACATATGCATGCCAGTATCTATATACCCAAATTTTCAGCACATCTCCTCGGGTCAGATGTTCTCCCGATACCAGGAGTAGAAATTTTTCGAATTAAAATCCTTGTTGCTCCGAAGAACGCTAGTTTAGATTGTCAAATATATAGAGAGGTGTATGAAGACACGCGTGCATGCCTATATCTATCTATACTCTGAAAACTTTTGGATGGGCAAGGGGATACTGTTCAAGCATGCACCGTTGAGGTAGAGAAATTCGATTGATAAAAAGAAATTTATTATCAACTAAAAGCTTTGACGATCTGTTTGTATTTATCCCGCTGCTACTTGATGGCCAAGTTAGGCCTTATCGTATCCATTAATTGAAGCTAATAAATGGAACGAAAATCTAATAATTCTATTCGTCGATTCGTTTCGTGGTATAAATTGATTCGAACCGCAGAAAACAAAAGATAATATTGGTAATCAGCAGTCATTTGATGAACGTAGTAGTTTTACCACGGTCAGTTTTACTGAAAATCTCTTACTAAATAACTGTCATCTGTCAACGAGAATAACTAGTTCAATTCTAGCTAAGGCTTAATTAACTGGACAGATTGAATATTAATAACCTTCAGCTGGATCTTTACTATATTATAAACTGTCCGAGGCGTATTCTGTTCGCGAAAATTTGAATGTATTAATAAAGGTCAACGGGAAGTGAATTTCATAACCTCAAAAATGTATAATACAAACTTCTTATACGGTATTACCGGTCATGTAGCGGAAATACCGACGCCTAACAGGGCTATTATTCACTTTGAATTACACGGACTTTTGCAATCTGCATTTTTGAGGATCCATAGGTTTTATAAAAATGGTAAACATGTGCCAGAAAATCAAAATCTGAACAACTTTCTTAAAATCGGTCACAAGGTGAGGTCAACTATTATTATACAACCTTTATTTCGTAATACATACCAGGATACTATAATTCAATCTAACTCATTCGATTATAACATCTATTATAACAGTCGAAGTCATTTTACACGGAAAAAAATTCTTTCCTATTTTTATTTCTAACAAGCTGGACGTATAACTATACTGTATAAAATTTACTGATAAGCTATTAAAAACGTTTTCAAATTAAAATTTTAACAGAAGAAATAAACCAAATATCTGTGTATCTATAATAATACAATATAATATCATAAACATCAATACTTATTCATGAATTTAACATATTATCTAAATACACTGAGATTTTCAAAGACAACCAATGATTCTCTTGAAAAATGATACCCTTGAAGAACCCAAAAATTTTCACAGATCTTAAAGTAAAATGAAAAAAAATTAATACACATATCATATTCATATCTTATTTCCTTGGTGAATATTCTATTTCATAATTTCAGGTGAAATTCTCGTGTCATATAAACGACAATCCAGACCCTGGCCAGTGTAAATGGTTTATAACCAATTGCTGGCGGCACATTGAGAGTGAGCATAAAGTGGAAATGTTAACAGGGATGATGAACGTGGCTGGAACAGTGACCGACCTTAAACAACGCCACGGCACATTGATGATGATCGATTTATTGGGCACTGAGCACAAGGTGCATTTCCTGGGCAGCAAAGTTTATTTGTTTGGTAAAAGACTGGCAGCTTCCAAACCGTTGCCCAGTCAGCTCCAGGTCGATGACAAAATCTACTTTGACGCGATCCCCTGCTTTCCGGAAGAGAATAGTCGGAACTGTAATTGGTTTGCGACCTGCGTCCACAAAGGGAAAAAACCAGAATTGCTGCTTTACAGAGATTCGACCAACACAGAGGCTGCAGATGTTGATAAGGAGAAAATGTTCAATAGATTTGGGGAGTTCATTAAAGGAGATGATAAGCCGGTCAGAGGCGAGACTCCGACAAGCCAGACGGATATTTTTGTCGATGGAATTAGCAGGGAGTCGGACAATTTGAGTATCAATGCTGATGGTTCTCCTAGTCACTTTCCTCAACATCAATGCGACCCTGCTGTGAATGTATCTGACGAAACTGTCTCGAGGCAATCCAAGACATCCAGCGAGGAGAGACAGACCCCAGAAATATCCAGTAATAGTGAGACGGATTTTTTGAAAGAAGATTATAATCTGAAGATCGAACCCAGTCGAATCAATGCTGAGATGTTGCATGACATAAAATTGGTAACTATGAAAAGTTTTTATTACCACATGAATATTTTCAGGGTTGTCATTCAATGTGAGAATAATAAGCTTTTGTATTTCAGTTGACAAACGATCCTCGTGCAGTTTTCGCAAAAAGTGAAGGCATCATTTTGGACGTAATAAACGAAGAGTATGGAGTGATATTGGGAGAATTTCAGAGGAATGTTTTTCAGAGTATCCTCTTTCATCGCAGTAATGCATTTCTCTTTAAAATGAGCCTGGCCCATTCGAAACTTACAGAAATTTTTATCGAAGGTAAGTCCTTCTGCATTCCTCTTGTAAATCTTATAAATCTTATAAATTTCTTTAGTTTTCTTATTTAATCTATCCTTTTCCTAACGATCTTTGATTTCAACGCTTTTTCAATCGTATAAATTTTTTGCAAAGGAAGAAGTTTCCCTATCACTTGCTAATCTTACGGTTTACATATTTCTAGTCATGAATCACCTAATTCTATTCTATCTCAATTTAATATAAACTCTTTTTGAAATATTTGTACATATATACATCATTAATATTCTATCGTGTTCTGTTTTACCGACCGAAGAAAAGAAGGTACTTTTTTACCATTAGATTGTTTTCCCGACTAAATTCTCGGTTGATATCATGTTCTGTTTTTGTAAATCGGGGTTTGAAACTTGGCTAAAAGTGTGTCGGTCCGTGTCGTAAATCAATCGAAATTTGAAATAACTGTAACTAAAAAAATCTGAAATTAATTACAAGAAACACGTGCCGCGTGAAAGTAAGATTATCTATATTCTCGAACCACGTATTGCGACATATTTGAAATTTTGTTTAAATTTAATTCATCTACTTTTACGCGCATACATATATACGTAGAATTGAGTTTTGAGAATTTATACTGACCAATAATCTTTTGATTTCAATTTCAAGATTTTTGAAAAATGATTTAGTCTTGCTGTAGAATAGCCCAAATTCCAATTTTATTTAATTTCATCATCCGGACGGGAATTCCTAATTTTTGATTATTCCATTCGTCGATTTAATTGAAGTACATTCGTGAATGATTAATTTTTGATACCAGAAATCTGATTCCATGAAGTTTTACTGTAGTTTGATTTCTTTTTTTTTTACGGAAAAACTTGTATTCGCTAATTTAAAAACTATATGAAGAATTTTTCCGTATCGTTAGGTGATCGCGTAAAATTCATAGCTGTTGTTGCACCGAAAAAATTCGTTTGCGATTGGATAGCAACGCAGGTATCCGTAGCTTCCGACGAACAAGAGGTCCAAGATGATTCGGACGACGATTTTCCCGAAGACTTTATCGAATAAACACAATAATTATCTATAACCATTGACTTCCATCTCAGACTGTTAAATTAAGATAACATATATATATATATTTTTTATATAGCTTACGATATTTTTATTATAATAGAAGATTTCCAAAGATTTATACCCCCATTTTGTATAGATTTAAAGATTTTCGTTTCCATAATTTCTTTCTCTATTTATTTCGCTCTATTTCTTATTCCGATAAAATTTTCCTCCTTTTGTTCTTTTTCCTTTTCTTTTTTTTTTCTCTTTCTTTCTCTCTCCACTTCCGGAGAGTACAACGATGATCCTGTTGACTATATGTATACACGTATACATATAATACATACGCGTAAGTCTTCAGCAGTGAAAATATTGTCGCAATCGGCGTTGCGTCGTTGCGGTAATTTTAACGTGCGCAAGATATAATGACACGCGATGAAAATGGTATATGTAGACTTGTGGGCGATACGGATAAGATCCTACTCGACCAGGTGTCGTAGTATTTTTACGTAACTAACTTTCGCGTTTTTGATGCGTTACTGCGTGGTCGTTTACTTTTGGCCACATCTCCTTCACGCACGATGAAATACATTCTGAAATACTATTTTTTTTCAAAGAGAAGAAGATAAAATAAAAGCGTAAAAATCAAAATCGATGTATCATGCATAGCTTTTTTTTTTGAAAATTATTATCAATATGACTATTCGTGTTAAAATTATTTAAGAAAAATGCATTTTTGAATATCCAATATAATTGTGTTCAGAAAGCTATAGAATCGTTAATCTTTATTTATCCTCCTTCCCCAAAATGGATTCACAGACTTCATATTTTCCTCCAATCTATTTATTTCGAGCCGCGTAGAACAATAATTCATAACAAACTGGTCTGTTTTCACTATAAACACTGTTACGCCTTTGACCGACTGATAATTTCTCCATAAGACTTCACCAATTCTGTATCATATTTGGTCAAAGGTATACAAACAGTAAAATCCAACGAAAAAAAACCCAGAGTCTAGACTTAATTCGATTAATGATTAAATAGGCGCGTAATGGTCCGCAACGCACGGGTCTTGAGATTATAAAATATAGGAGTAAATGTATGCATGGGTATAGGTATATCCCTGTAATTCGTTCGGCGATAAATTAATTACCTTTGAAAGTCCACGAGTTGTGTAATATCAGCGCTAGAGTTCTACCTTCTAAACGTCAAACCAGTCAACACCTTGCTATTAATTAATCTAGAATACTGCTAGAATGTTGCCTGCGTATTGTTTCAGGATAATTACAACTCAGTCAGCTACGATCTGACTTTTTTTCATTTTGTCGTCGAAATGTTTCGTCAATTCTGTGAAAGAACTGCGTAAGTATCAAATTCTTTTTTTTATCATTTTGTTCTTTTTCCTCAAATTTTACGATCCTCTCGGTTGACAAGGTCCTTGAGGAGACATAGCCGTCTTCACAGTCCGTCAAATCGCGTAATTTGAATGCCGAACCTGAAGCTGCACCTTGCATATTATAGTTCCAAGAATATCTTGTCCGATTTTGTCTTCGTTTTCTGTAACTTCCGTTATAAATTCTACAAATTTTTCTTTTATCGCGTGTATATTTTTCGAAACAGAAAACTTCTTGATGTTAAATTCCGTCGCGCTGGTGTACGACCCTAACTCAATCATCGCAACGAGAATCAGTTATTTGTAATGAATAGCTGTAAGTACATACGTTCATATATACCATTCGAAGATACCGGTTCGCGCGATCTTTAATTCATCTTCTTGCTTAGTTTAAATTCAACTCAGAATTCGTAATTTATATACCGTGACGCGTTTTTTTATTTTATTATTTTATCTCGTCCCTTTTTTACGCAATTTGTTACTTTTTTTAAAGCTATATTTAGTCTTCGTACATGTGCGCCTATATCTACTATATTCATTGTCAAGACATCGCTCCGAATGTTAAACAGCTATTTATTCAATTCGGGTCTGTAGATATGAAACGGCTGAGTCAATAAATGAAAAAGTTTGATAAATGTAAATCATCAAGCGAATTTGCGCCTCAGGTAAAGTATGAAGTTTCTAATTTGAATTATTTGAATGGTAGTACGGCGGCTATAATACCGATATTTTATTTCGTAATAACTATAAACAATTTTGCAATTTCTTGAGCAGAGTATCGAATAATTTAAACACTATTCCAATCAAATGCTGCATATCACCTCGGGCAAAGTAATTCGATTACGTAATTCGACTGCGATATACACGGCATCTGTTTTTAGGGAGACACGTAGACGTAATAGTATCGAAAGTCTATCGTATATGCATCGATCCGCAGAGATTGACCGTCTTCATACAAACGACTTACGGCCATTCATTTTTATATCAGAAACAGTTCCGACTACAGAAGACATTAAAACTAATCGTAAAAAGAAACTATTCTGACGGTAGAAAACCCCGTGTCGTAAAATTAGCTAATTTACGTTTGTGTTAATGATTGAAGAAAAAAAGAAGAACAGTAAAATCGGCTAGTAGACGAATCGGGGCCGGAACTGACTGCTAGACGTTCAAAGAGAGTTTGTCTCTATGTATAGGCGATTCTAGACCCTCACCTGTCGGCTGTCACTGAGAAACAACTCCAACTGCTGTTAGGCAAAAGTTTCAGGGACGGAATAATTATAAGATCATTACCCCGCAAACCGAAAATGACACGCATGTTAAGGTCAACCTTGTAACAATCGCAGGCCCGTTGATGATGTGTTCTATTGCGATGTACAAATTTTTCGCGACCACAAATTTCACTCGCGAAAAACAATTATCATCAGAGTTTGACCAAAAAGTTATTCGACAAGTTCATTTCGAGGGATTTTCTTATCTCAGTCAGTGCGAGCTGTGAGTTTTCATAAATTCGGAGATTTTTTTTTCATTCAGAACCCCGTCAATTTTCGACCACAAGATACCGAGAATTTATTGCATAGATTTACACGGATACATATTGACAGTACGGTTCGAAACAAGATTGCAAGATTATCAATCGTCATGTTGACTTAAGCTGTTCAACTAGTTTACTGATTCACTGTACTACCATAAGCTTTGACAAGCTGTTCCCACTCAATTACTATCCCGATCTAAATATACATGTAATATACCTACATGTGACTAAAGTTGATGTGAAGAGTGTTTTGAAAACAATAAGAGCATTCGAGTTTATCTCCTCACTTATAGTCGCATAGGTTTGGTCTTTGATTTTATACACCCACCGAATTTCTACAATTTCTAAGTACAACGTATCGTAGGAAGGTCTGAATCGGAAATTCCCAACTCGGTTGATGATAAAAGAATGTGATTGAGTAACCGCGGCGATCGGACGCTTGTATCTGAAATCGTTACTTTTAGAATAGTCGAATATCGTCTGACGAAAGAATAACACAAAGAGAGCATGGTGTATAAAATAAAAAGATGTCGAGGGGCTCGGTATTTTTAAAACGTCGTCCTCCAGCCCAGGCCCAAAGACAACCATGCTGCATCCCGGAGCTCCAGGGGCACCAGAAACAACAGTCTTCGTCTTCGTTAGTCCCAGACGTCTGGCTCATACCAGTAATATATGTAGAAGTAAAGCCACTAAACGTGGTAAACATCCTGAAATCACTAGCAGATCCGAATTCATGGGGTTTTCAATGTGAATTTAGAATAATTCCCTTAATTTTGATATAAAAATCACTCCCACTTGTATAGCATAACGGGATTTACGGGAAAGCGTAAAATATTTCGATTAATTCGCAGCTGCAGTCGATCTTTGCATTAGAATTCGGAAATCGAGGCACACCATGTGCTAGGTAGGTATTTGAGTCGTGTATAAACTGCCCGGAGCACCTGGACACGCGAATAGCTGAGTCAAGGTAGGTATGTTCCGTTTAGTAGATGAAATTCTGTTAAAATCCAGCTGCCAGCTGCATAAACTGGGTCCAGAAGTGTACTTCTATGGGATTCCAAATAGGGGGTTTTAAAAATCGGGCAGATATATAAATAGGCGTTGCTGCAGGTCGGTCTGTGGGTGCACCGCGTGCCCCCGTCCTGCAAGTCGCTATATATGCATTTGCTGCAGAACGGTGCAACCGGACTTGTAAGGGCATAGGCACTTTTTCTTGCTGTCTTTCTGACGCGTGCGTCGCAATGCATTATGGATCCACATATTTATTTTATATAAATTGTGTATTATTTTAAATCACAGCACGAAACCGGGTCTTCCTAAGTCACCAACTTACGAATAATTATCAAAGGGCTATCCTTCTTTATAGAAATTTTATTATAAAACGACATTTTTTTACGCCAAAGGATTAGATCTGCTCTACCTTCCGATTCGGAATCATGTTTTACCCCGATTCACTAGATCGTTTTCTTATTTGTCGAAATCAGACAGATTTAGTTATAATTTTAGCCCCCGATTGTGACAGACTCAGGTCTCCTGAATCGGGTAGATGAATCTAATTGAGCCAAATGATAAAACGTTCTAGTGGATTAGGCTGGACAAAGTTTGAAATATAATATCATGCCTGCTGGTAGCTCGTCAGAAACTGGAAATTTGATTTTCTATGCGCGAATGGAAAAGGATCTCCAAGAAATTTTTCAAATTTCAGGATGAGGTTGATTCGAAGTTTGAGTATTTGAGAAACGCTATTTTCCCTTTCTGATACATTATTGCGACGATTGAAAATCCGATGATTGTCGAAACGAGTATTCACCTTGGGATTTATGATTGCTAGAGTTTCTCCTTTCGAACCAGCTGTCGATCTCGTTTCTATATTGATTAAAAACCGAGTTTTTAGAAAAAAAAAAAAAATACAGAATTTATTATACAATCAAAGACGTCAGGAAACCTAGCCTCAGAGTGAATACCATCGACACATTGAGTTTGAACAAAATCGAAGAGGTCAAGGGAAATCCGCCTTTCAAATTAACAATGAATGACCCAATAAAAATTAGCAAATGCTAAAATAGAAACATGCCTATATCCAATCCACAAGCGTTTCTATCCCGTAAGTTTTATTTCTCGTAAATGAACATATTAGGGATGACCGCAAAAAAATGAGAAAAAAAGTGACTTCGGTTGTATACATACCGAAGAATCTTTATCTAAATTCTCGCAAAGAGTTCGGAATACTCCATGTATAGTAATAATATAATATAAGCGTCCTCGGTGAAGGCCGCGCGTGACAAGGATCAGTGACTCTTTTGGTATAGCCGAACTTGATGGCCGGCATGATTACACTCGTGTTAGTCTGCTCATCAGCTTGTTACAACGTTACAGCTGAGACCCTAGCTGTGTACAAATTTGTACGATCAAATGAGCGGAAGGCTCAAGTACTGATGTATGTACCTACAGGTATCTAGCGGAGGACGAGACGTGGCCCAATCTCACACCTGCGAGTATAATATGGGTAGGTAGTATAATAACGCAAGTTTCTACGTTTGTATTTGTGGTCCTTAGGACTCCCATAGATGGAATGATTTTTATTTGAATTATTCCGCCCCGGAGGCCACGGGGCATGGTCTACGGTCCACGGTCCATGGAGACCCGACAAGATGAGAGGCGCCAGGCAAGGATACGTTGGACTTCCTATTGCTGCAATATTCCATAAATGGAGATAGCGCTTGTTCGCGTTCTGCGCCGAGTATCTTGCTCCAAGGTTACTTCCTAAATATCCCCGAGCGGATCTTACTGTCTTTGAAGACCGGTGAACTTCTGGTATAGATTATAAACACTTTCAATCTGATTTCGGTATTTCATATTCCTTGCGTATGTATTCACGAAGAGAATTGCGCCGGGGGCTTGTGTATTATTACATACCTACATGCAACATCAATATTATTCTTATTGGTTGCCTAAATTGATTAGCTAACTAGGTATATAATACAGAAAGCAGTATAACAACTGAGGAAGTCATTGATTTTCTAAAGCACATCTGCCGGAATTAATTACCACGATTTATCGCGGTCAAACCAAACGTGAACCCAGTATGTAATATAGAAATTCAAGAGAGTGAGTTTGAAAAATGTATGTATAGAAATTACACAGGTGTTTCTTTTCACTCTATACGTGCGCGATACCATATCCTAGAGTTACAAAGGTAGGTAGGTAGGTATACGTGTATTGGTGACCATGATGTCGAAAAGTGTGTCAAGTTTTAAAAGAACCACCCATATGTATGTACTTCGACATATTTTAGTAAGTAATATAAATTTTGTCGATAGAAATATAGTATGTAGTAGGTACGTTATACACTGCATGTGAGGAAGTCTCGAATGTTCGTGAGAAAGTTGAACAACTATTGTACACCATAGCGGGATTAAATCAAGGCTGATTTATTTTCAGTTGTTATACTATAATATTTTATTTCAAAAATTAGTCACCGGTCACAGGGACGTTTAATGGTGTTAAGTACATTGACCACGTGGCCAAGAGATTAATGGAAATCCTTGCGAATTGGCAACCCTTATATGGGAGAAGGCTAGAAATGACAGAGAATAGGTAGGACGATGTCGTTATAGCCATTTCACCAGATCGGTTTTATCGGCAAATAGAAATCGCAGAAGACACACAATTTCTTCCGAACCCAAATGATACGTCATCTCTATAAGTTCAGAATTGACAATAATTACTATTTATTGAATAATTATTTCTCCTCCCAATGACTCGACTCACTTTCCTTTATACGGCTATTCCTTTATTCCTAGTACGTGTTTCGCACCAGAATTCCATTCCATGTGCTTTAAATTCCAGAAAATTCCCCGTATCAATACAGCCGGGTAGATATACATTTTGTTCAGAGAAGTCAAGGCGATAACGCGTTCACAGCTACGTAAGTTACCTTGGGTACCACGTGCTGTGGCTTATTGTGACTGACTCGCTTACTCACTCAAAGTGGCAACTGTATAGATGGTTTTGCATTTTCATTTACGCATATTTCATTGCTCCGAATGCCTGTATAATTGCGCTGTTTTTCCGTCCAGTTTATTGCCGCGTCGCAGATTTCGATCCAAGAAAGAAATCGTTGTATTTCTTCGTTCAAAGAAATTTTTCGAAGAGATGATAATTTATGAATACTTTGGTATTGTTTCACTTATGTAGCATGTAATTATCTGGTAAAGTATGTATACACGATCTTACCTAGCTGCCCGGCTCTATTGCCTTTAAAGTCCTAAATCTGAAGAACAATATTTGTTAATCTATTTATAGTGCGACAAAGCTGAACCTCACGCGAAAACAAGACTGCGAATTTCCATTTACGGAGAGGTAACCTAACGGCTGCTCATAATGTGACGACAAATCTTATTTCTATAGAATTCCGAAAGGCGTGAGTAATTTTAACGACGAAATATTTGCGGTTTTGCTATTCGGCGGTTCGAGGAAAAAAAATTATACATCCATCGCTGCTGACTTTGAATTAACAGAAATCTAACAACCCTCGCAAATATTTTTGTGCGTTTTATATAGGCGATAGAATCTTCAGAGATACAAGAATTTGCTTTTAAAAATCGATAAACCTTTGGAAAAACCGCGTAATCTCGTGCCGCGAATTATTTTCTAGTATATTCTTATCCATTTTGAGATAACACGCGAACAATTCGCGAATGACAATGATCAATCACTGCCGTTCAATCAATTGTCGGTTTATTAATAAGAAAACTGAAGTTTTGACAGGCAAGTCAGATAACGCAAGAGAAAGAGAAGAAGAGGGGACGAGAGGTGAATGTGGATATAAATAGTCCAAACAGGTAAACGTGAAGCTATTTATAATTCAATTCGATTCAGATTCGTGACATTTCATCGTATACGTGTGACGCAACTGAAATCGACTCGTGTAAAGGATGCAACTAATAGTTACGCAAGTTTAGTTATATCCCCATACAACCAGACCAAATTCAGTAGTATAGCAATTCCGAGACGGTAGGCGATCAAAATTGCAAAATACAACCAGTGGATAAATAATGAATCGATTAATATATCTAGGTATATATGTGGTAATTATTAATTCGATAAGAGTCATTATTGTATGGACATTTGCAACGAAGGTCCAAATTTGGTAGCGAATCAAAGTACCTATCTATGCAGGATATCCATTTATAAGTATACACATGCGGGAAGGGAATAATGGAAAATATAACAGACGTTATCTTATCGAAGAATCGTTCACACGGTAGGTGGGTATGGTGTAATGTAATTGTTACTATTAAAGCTCTTGGTGAACTGTATCAGAGCCATCGGTCGGTCACCTCTTTACAAGAAGATAAATAATACGAAGACGAATGTCAAAACCTTGTCATTTTTGAAAGGAAGAAGAATGAACGAAAATAAGATAAGACGACCTCAACCGTACGTCTTAGATCATGACAACCTATCCAGACGTATCCCAAGTTTTACCTGGCTATATTTGGGGTCGTCCTGAATAGGAGTGGACCCACATCCCACCATTTTTTCCTAACTATAATTTAGCTAATTTTATAAGCGATAATTGAGATGATATCGAAAATAGAAGATTTTCGTGTCTCGTATGTATAATCTAGTTTTATCGGATGAATTTGTGATTCAATTTCTAAGCCTAACAGAATTTGTAAAGCTCGTCACGATTCGCATCAGCCGTGTCTTTCTCCGACAAGTCTTTGGTCTCTGATCTCTGGTCTCTGGTCTTCGACTTCTCATTCTACTTGCTCCTTAGGCTTTGGTCTTTGGCGCGGAAACGGTGGAAGGTAGCAGCTAGGCGTGAGTCACCGAAAGACAAGATCTCAAGTAAGGAGGCGGCCTTGATGCCGCGGGACTGATCATAATATCGGTACAGCTTGCCTCCTTGCCTCGCCTCTTTGTACCTCTGTGTCTGCGGCGACTCTGAACTCGTCTTTCGATGCTCATGCTAGTACCGAATACCTTCTCCAGGTCAACCCTTGAACGAGTTGACTTGAACCCACCAGAAAAACTCCAAATTACTTCCAAAGCCCTTCTTTCAAATAGAAATCACTGCTGGCGCACCATTGCTTGAACCACTACTTCGATTTCAGTTTTTTGGTCTGAAATTGAAAATTTAGGAGAAAGAAAACAACATCGATGGGTCATCCGATTTTTATGGATGAAAAAAATCACCTGATCGGTTATTATCTCTGGACAATTATAGAAAGACTAAAAAATCTAATAATCCTGAAAATTTTTTATTACATAAGGTTTCAGAGCATTGAAATATAGAATGAAATGGATAAAGGAATACATAGAGAGTTTGTCCCTGGGGAAACGGAATGCAAGTAGCATTTAATTTACGATAAATACTATGAACGTTTGACAGTTTGAGAAAACCTCCGCACCTTTGTGCAAACCTCGGTGACACTAACTCCCTTAGAAATTGACAAAACTAATTTAAGAATGACGCGGTTGGAGTGGGAACTGCTCGTTAGAGCACCACGTTCTCTGACTTTATAGATCCCTATCGAGAAAATAGGTATCTCTCGGTTTGCATTCCCACAGCTCTATTGCAGTAATCTCCACAGGGCTAACCAGTGCAACCGATGGATTAAACGAGAAAAAGAGACGGAGAGAGAAAGAGAAACAGAGAAAGAGAGGGAGAAGACCGGGTTTATCGTATTGGGAAAATAATTATCTCTCTTTTGCAGGTTTTTCTCCGTACAACGTAATTACAGTAATCGTTACGAAAACCAATATAACGAATGAAAACAATAAATTTTCTCATCGAAGCTGCGGCGTTTTGCACAAACTATACGGGGCCGCGTGCCATAAAGTACGCGAATTTATTTCCAGTCGTTTTGTTCTTTTTTTTCCCCCTTTTTTTGCATACCGCATTATTCCGCGACCGAGGTATAATTGAAGAAAATTTTAGACGTGTAAACGCCTTTGTGTTTGCAATTCATTCGAGACGAAGAAAATCTGATTGTTAACCGAACAAGTCGCACAGCGAAATTTTCGACTCGCACTACTCCGGAATGGTATCCTTATGATAGTGCGTGGTTCCGGACTGAAAATAGACAACGTTGGTCGCTCGAACTTTCGACCTGCAACGTATGCAATGCGAGCAAAAGTTTCACTCTGCGTCCACCTCCTTCTGCAGGCTCAAGACGCTACGAGCTTGCAGCTTTTTTACGCTCTTTTTTAGCGCATACCTTTGCTGCGGAAAAACAGACGATTATAGGCGCGCTAGCGACTGTCTGAGTGGAAATAGGCACCATGCTAATGTCAATGTCTTGCGTACGCGTAATTGTCAGAATTTTCGATTATTTTTCACAGCTTTCGAATTATTATAAAGAAACGTTATTTCACTTAAATAAGAAATTAAACGGGTATATAGGTGGCGTATGAATTATTCATTCAAATCAAATTAAAACCGCATTCATTGTATCAACGATGAGTTTATTTTTCATGTCTGGATATGCCGTCGCCTTGAATATGCGCGTAAACCCGTGTGCTTGAAATAAAATATTTATTGGAGTCACAAGCGTATAGTGTCGTCAAGTACGTAACGCAAAATTGACTCAAACATTTAGCAGTAAGTATAACTTCGTAAGTAGAAACACATAGCGAAGAAATATGGTTTATTTTCCGGCGATAATTCTAAAGACAATCTGTTAATTCATACAAGAGACAAGATCCCGGGCTAAACGAGCTCTCCGGGACGCCCCAATTTCTATACAAACTATAATTTCGAGTTCGCTCAATTATTTATTCGACAAGCAGGTATAATCCGACTCGTATAATCTAATCCCACGCAGCCGGATCAGCGGCTATTCAAAACTCGTTCAAGTTCGCTTAATAAATTTTAAACGTTTCACTCTATATTATAATAACGAAATATTTTGCGAGCTCGAAGAACTGGCTCGAGGGCCACACATACTAATATATTATATATTATACCTCAATCAATGAACCGATGGATTAACTCCGCCAGATTGTTTTATCATGGGAACAACATGAGCGATAACGATCTCAAAAATGAAGTAGCAAACGAGTTTAAATTATTTCAAGTGTCACTAGGCGTTTGAAGCCTCTCTCTTGATTGACTGACAGTACAATAGTACGACTCAGTGCCGGCAAGTTACCGAATTCTCGTGTGTTGTCAAGTCACGTTTGGGGGGGGGGGGGGGGGGGGGGGGGGGTGTAGAAAACCGATTTGGTTTTTTCATATTTTTAATTCGTCCATGGCGAAGGTCGCCCTCCTAATCGCAATTCGACAAACAAACTCATCAATCAGCTCTCCGTAGTCCAGATTTTCCGTCGATTCTTTATGGACGTGCAAAACGGCTATATTGTTTAGCCGGTTTTGAGTCATGGTTGATCTTAAATAAGTTTTCAACCTTTTGAGCGCGGAAAACGACTGTTCAAGAATTACAGGAAAAATTATTAAAAAAAATAATAATAATTGGTTCAAATTCATAAATTTTCAGTTGCAATGATGAAATTTCGTGTGTTGTAATTCCACACTACTAGGATTCTGTGTGTTGTCGTGACAACACAGACAAGACAAAACTTGCCGGCGCTGGTACGACTACATGGGTGGGAAGGAGGGCTGTAGCCGTATGGATTAACGCGCCTTGTTTCTTAGGGCTACAGTTATTATCATCATTATTATTCATTTGTTTAGACTTTTATGTACAGAAAGGTCTATATGGGTGTGTCCCTACAGCTTTACTGACATACATATAGGTACGTACATACGTCATATTATACTCCTTTGGAATCTCTGAGGCTTGTACCAGCAGCCAACAGCCAACAGCTGCAACCAGCTTATAGAAATTTTTCAACAAAATTCTTGCGAAAGGTATAGTAATGGAAATGTTACAATAATCTACCTGTAGACTTGCCTGACATGCGGTGATACTAAAATCAAATTGCATGAAACATTTATACTTTCCTGTATCCTCCGAATCGGAAACTCGCGGTTTTCCTAAAGCGTTTGAGTCCCGATCCGCAGGTAATCTTCTCTCGCGCCCCTGGAAGACGTGGAAAGACTATTAAATTCAAATATGGGATCCGAGGGCCGCCCGTCGCGTCTACCTGGCGTAAACATTCGGATATTATTATGATCACTGCGAGATCTTGTCGGTAATAATAACAACATGAACGAGGGTAAATGAGAACGAGACTGAGCTCGATATAGGGAGACGGAAGTGAAGAACCTTGACGTATCCGTTTTGGGTTTAAGCGGATCGTCACCGTTTCCTCCTTCGATACGATTCGTCGTGCACTGCAAATATTTTTATTTATACCTGTAATTATATTATACGATTAAATTATGCTGCAGTGAATTCTGCACGACGTAATTGGAAGCTAGTTTTTTTTCTTCTCCCGAATACGTATACAGGTATACGAGCGACATAGTCGCTTTGCGGACTTCCCGCGTCTGCAGTTCTTCCGAGTGGAAAAAAAGGAGCTTTCGGAGCTTTTCACGCGGACACGGGGATGAGCTTTTGTCGACTTTTTCATTGTAGCTACATCATAGAGAGGAAAACACGCGAATCATTATGCGAAACGTTGATTGAACCGAAAGTCCTATTGTGACGAGTATTCCGTCTGAGATATATATTATTGTCGAATGAAAAACAGGTATAATCCGAGTGAAGAAATTCGCTATATGGAATTGCAAAGCTTATATTTGCAACCTCGCTTGACGATATAAATTGGAGGTTTAAATTATACAAAATTGACGTCTAATTCAACGTCAATTTGTGTTTATGATCTTAAACGTCTATGGACATGGTCAGGCAGCCTTTAAAGGTGAGTAATTATCTACCTGCAGACATTAGTCAGCGGTGCGTAAGAAAAGAAAAAAAAAAAAAGTAAAACTAAACGAACATTTAATATCAGCACAAGTTTTCGAAGTCCTTCGATATATGACAGTTTTTTATAGACCTGCATATGGCATCAAGTGCTGAACTGTTGAAGCCATTTACCAAAAGTAATTATGCATCTAATTACCCAAACGGAAAATTTCTTTTTTCTTTTTTTTTTTTGCGGCAGACAATGTTCTTCGCCGCAGGTTCAAGTTGAGAGATCTCTGCTCGAGTCTCCAGGCCAGACGTCTGAGACTCCCTAGTCGTCTTAAAACACTCATACAGGGTTTTATGCATTGTCGGAGGGCAGCAAGCTGCAGTGACACTATCAACCGCTCATTAGCGGTGAAAATAGCTATATCTATGTCATATTTTCTACTCTTCTATTACCTACTGCAGTTCTTCTATACTGCCTTGACACTTCACTACCTCAAGCAAGGTGGTTATACCACCTAGATTATTCATATGTATATACATATGTACCGGCAATTACCTGGCCACCTGAATGCTTGGAAGGTCATCTCGCCATACGTCACACATTGTTGTAGGTGGATCAGTGCCTAGTCCGTTTTTGTAGCCTTCCACAAGTAAGATCTAGCAATATAGATACGTGTACATGTATCAATTGCGGTGCTTTTATCATCATGTCGCAACATTTTTTTCGTATACTTGAAATACTTGGGAGCTTTTGACTTACTAATTTCTTTTTTTCAACACGTATATCGACTTTGATTATAGAAAAGGCACGCGGGCTCTCAGGCTTAGGAATTCGATCGGCAATTCTTTAACGTGCAATAAAAATTTACGAGTGCGTACAGATATAGGTATATTATATGTATAAGCATGATGACGAACATCTGTTGATAGAGTGACACGATTGTGGAGAAATGTCAAGTGTCGATTAAATTGAAGATAATTAGTAGTGATTATCTTGATGAGGCAGCAGGGTCTTAATGTGTTTGCCAAAAGCAAACAGTATATTTTATTAGGAGGAAATATTGTTCACGATTTTGGAAAATAAATGAATCAGAGCTTCAGGTGCTTGTGAATTTTTTTTTTTTTAATCTAATCCAATTGCGTGTAGGTGTACATATGTACCTACCGCAGCTTTTAAACACTTCGTACTATTATAACGGCGAGAGTTGTCTCCGAGTGTAAAGTAAATATTTCTATAGTTTCCCCAAATAACCGTTTAATGACTCGTACTTCGGTTGAATGCTAAGTATTATTTACACGAAGTAGTAAACGAAGAAAAGAAGACGAAAGAACTAGAATCCTCGCGACTCGGTTAACGATCGATTGTCTTAAGACCAATGTGTACTTATACAGAAGCAGAGGTAACGTTCGGAAATTGGAATTTCGTCAACGGTTAAATTTATGCGAACAAATAAAGATCTGAGGTAAGATACTCCTCAGGAATTAGGCAGTAATGGATGTAATCCGTCAATCCGTAAATCCATGTAACGCGTAGGTTGTCCCAGAAACACGAAGCGAAGAGAAAGAGTTTGGAACTCGCGGATAAAAGCATAAGGGACGGCATAGAATCCCTGCAGACTGCATCAGTCGCACCTGTGTCGCCCACGAAGGAAAACCCTGGGGCACCAGGTCAAAACCGGCCACCGAACTCAGGCTGGTTCGAATAAGTGTGTAGTACCTACACCTTAAATCTCTTTCACCTCTTAATTAGCTAAAATACTCACAAGTCTATGTATATTACGAAACTTAACACTGATCCAACGATCTTTATATGAGATGGAAATAGTACCACGCGGCTTAAAAAGTAAGCCAAGGTATAATATGCGGTACAGTCGTAAACATTTGTTTTTTCTTCTTCTTTTTTTTTTCCTTTTTCACGCAAATTATTCATACTTGGGTATATTCATGTGGGACAATCGGAGAAACAAAATTCGTAGACAAACAAATCAAATGTAAATCCATTTCGTTATAAGATTGCTGCGTATACCGAGCCGAGTAATTTCATGCTATACTATATCCTATATAGTTAATTAGTAATCCACGTGCCATGAATATTTTATTGAGGTAATGCCGTGCCTGTGCTTTTCCATCGATTTGGAAAATCGTGCGCGAGAAGATCATCCTTCTTCTATCCGATTCGAAACGATTCCCGGAAAGAAAGTTCGTTCCTTTTGAACTTCGTTTTCCTCAAACGATTATTTTTCAACCCAAATACATAAACGAAGAAGAAAAACCGGTGCGCGGACCCGAGCTTTAGGTCCATTCTCAAAATTTCTCACGCAAAGAAGAACTGGGCTTAATTTCAAGCAGATTCGAGGCAATAATATCCAATTTTTGAAATTAGATTCTTTCAAAACGTTCTATTTTTGCAATCAATGACGTGACACAGATCTGTAAATCAAAGGTTACGATGGAAATTAAGAACTAAAATACAGACGGAACGTTCTGACTTATTTCCTAGGTTGAAAAGTCTGATTTATAATTTATACTATAATCTCACGACGTTTTACCCATATTATACCCACCGCAGTCGACATAGCCCGTATAAAACATGCTCAAGTCGAATGGTCATGGCGTTGCGAGGTGTTCGTCGGTTCCTCTGTAACGTGTTGATGTGAACAAAGTTGTCTTGCCATATCCGGCAAGGACGCTAGAGTCCGTGTGTATGGGAATGGTTCTTATAATGGGTAAGCCCTACTCTCTTTTTACGTCGAGATCTTACGCTGTCCGCTGTCGCAAGCTCTACTTAAAATCTAACTCGCTCAGAGCTCTGTCATTACACTATTCACCGATCTCCCTGCATCGATATATCATCTATCAAATATGATTTGCTTGATTAACAGCCGAGCCTCGGCTAAGTCGATGGGAGTAGATTTTATTCCTTTATTTCTTCAATTTTTCTTGCATTTCTTTTTCTCACTTCTTCTTATTGCAGTCGGAATGAGATATAGAAACCCGCTGCTTTCGACGATCATTTCCGACATATTTACATTCATATGAAAAGATTAAAAGAGATATGATGATATGATGTATGTCAAATATGCGGGTGAAGGAGAGACAAGTTTATATACTATATAGTGTATACTATATACACGTTTTGTTACGTTTTTTTCTTTATTTATTTTTCTTCATATATAATAAACTAAAATGATAACATAACGTATAGATAATAATATTATAATATTATTCAATAACGTGGTAGACTGTGATTCGTTTAATAAAAAATAAAAAAAAAACTACAAAAAAAAAAGGTAAAAACTCGAAAAAAAAAACAACTTAAGACTATTTTCAAATTATACGTACATTATACTGTGTATAAGTTGCTAATTATAATATTTATATGTAAATTATTCCTCATCATATATGTCTTGACTAATTTTATCAAATTGACTACGAAATAACCGGCAAACTCTTGATTATTAATAATAATTTGATCCAAATAAAATCTTTCAGACGTATACAAATTCTCTATAGAATCACCTCACGCTCGCAATTAAAATGATTGATATTTGATTATTCGATTTATTTCATTGATTTTTTTATACACATATGATTATTTTTTTTTTTTTCTACTTCTTAATTTTCAATCAACTTTTTTTACTCCTGTATTTATTTTTATTTTTTTTCTATCTTGCAATACTATACTCTAAACGACACGTGTCGTTAGCCATTTTTATATCCTAATCATTGGCAATTTATAAATATACGCGCGAGGAGAACCTTCCTCGACGTCTATATATCTATATGAAATATATTCGATAGAAAAGCTCGTCTTCAAAAATCAGCTATCTCTGCACTTTTAGAATTTGCAAATACTGGAATTACAGCAATTCTATCTCGGTGATGTTTCGAACGTTGATACCAGTAGCCAACAGAAGCGTTTGAAAGTCGATTGAAAGAGCGGGAATCATTAATCACTGAGTTTCGGCATTTCGTTTATTACCTGCAGATTTGCTATGACAGCGTTTTAAATTACTACAACTATAATCTGTTTAGATCCTATAGCTTCCAGCTTATATTTTTGTGGTTTTTTTTTTGTTTCTTTTTTTCATTTTTTTTTCTATTCATGGTTTTTTCTTTATCTCTCTAAAATAATCTTAGCACGTTAAAAAGACCCTTTAATCGACAAAAGTCCGTTCTTAAGATCCCTCACACTATATAATATATAAGACACTTGGTACAAAAAGATAATTATTTTACTATCGTTTTTTAAATCGCTATATTCTCTTTCTCTTTTTCATTTTCTCTACGGTTACTTTTGGTATAAAAAACATTTAAATATTGGAATGGTATTCTGATGATACGCTATCTATATATCCAGTCTATTTGAGTACTTAGTCGGATCTTATTTTTTTTTTTTTTTTGTTCTTATTCCGTTTTCTTCATATCTTCTTAAATATTTATTTATTATTATTATTTTTTTCGTTTTTTTTTTTTTTCTTTTTTTTCTTGCATCTCTATTATTATTAATCATTCTTCTATCACGCGGATTCACATTCATTTGAGGACATAAAAATATAACGCGTAAATAAACTGTATCATTATAATATACCTGCTGCTCTTTTGTTTTCTTAGTATCTTCTTCTTCTTCTTCTTCTCCCTCTCATATGTCTCATCATTATAAATATACAACCGATAGACTATATAAATAAATAATTTTCAAATATAATATTCAATCAAACAGAGTCCGTTACAAAAAGGCCAATAACGTAAAAATTTCGTCAAATCGTCTATCTAAAAATCCCAACCATATAACACATATATTCAATCAACAAATCATCATCGTCGTATAATATTAAGCTGTATATAATAATATTCATTTGCGTAAACCATAACACAAGATATATATACTATATATATACTATACTATACTAGAGAAAATTCATTAAACATTATTAATATTAACCCATATAACATAATATTATATCGTCAACTATACTTATTATCTCATGCATTATAACAATGGACAAAAAACAATCTCCATACAAATATAATCAATAAAAAAAATCAATAAAAAAAAAAGGAAATGAAAAGGAAAAGAAAAAAAAAGAACAACATTTTTACACTGCAATTAATTGTAATATAAAATCTCTAATGTTTCCTCATTCACGCCCCGGGGCATATATCATCATATATGTATGTATATCCGCGTACATGTAATAATAATAATAATAATAATAATAATAAAGCATATTTATCTTCAATATACATACGTTACCTCTCACGCTCACATACTGTCCGACGAAACTGACATAGGCCTTTTATAAATCGGTGCTGGTATTCTTGAGAAACCACCCCTTTCCGAGGCTGCCTTAGGATCTTTCCTAGGGCTTGCAGCGACCTGAACATCCTGAGGTAAAATAACGGTCCCATTACCGTCTACCCAAGCTTTAGTAAAGTCTAGTGCCGCGTCGCCTTCCGGATTTCCGGCTGTACCATTCCCTTGATAATCCCTCAGGAAGTCCTGGAGCTTTTGTACCACTTGTCTATCGTCTTGGAGGTGTCCAACTTTTTGTAAAATCTGTTCCAACAAGGGATTCGCCACTTTGGTCGGAGACGATTGGAGAGAGGCCGAAGACGGTTTGATCCTCCGTCCGTTTCTGTCGTATTGAGGCACGCTTCCGGTCCCTGTGCCCGTCGGTCTCGGAAGACTTTGTCGAGCGGGACTCTTCCTCGAGAAACTGTTAATCCCCGTCTGATTACCGGAATTCGCTACAGGCGCAGGGCTCGGTGTCGCGAACGTGTCGGGTTGTATACTCGGCCTCTTTTTGCTCTGTCTTCCGTTCCAAGTGTTACTTCCCGCCTGAAGATTGAGCTGACTTAGCCTCGGCACTCCGGACCCCTTGCTCAGACTACCAGTCGGTGGTTTTCTCAGACTATTTCTAACCCCGGTTCCTCTTTTCAAAGGGCTACCCTCGGGGCTGGAGTTTCCTTCCCTCGGAGTCCTACTTCCGGACGACGAGCCTCTGCAGGACAAATTGCTGTTTTCTCGGACGATTGATCCCGCTCTCGGAGTACGATCTCCCGACGACGAGGCCACGCTCCGAGCTGGAGAAGCTCGTAAAGGACTCGGCGGACCGATTCTAGTCTTACGTAACCCTGTCTCGATGGTCTCTGTCTCCACGCATGAATTTTCACCGCTGGGTTGTTCTGAAATAGAAGAGACAAACATCGATGCTCAAAATGTTTTTCTTCCTTTTTTTGTGCCTCGTTTTTTGTTTTCGAGATATGGATAGAGAGATATAATGAGCGAATGATTTTTCGGTTCCGTACGCCTACAGATTACACCGGTATTACGTCTCGAACCCATAATACCCTTCGGCGACTTACTATTAGTTAGAAATTGGCAACGGCCAAATTCGTACCGGACTCTTCGAATGAGCGTACACGTACGCGCGAATCTCTCCTCGTTAGCATATCGCGTGGGTACTTTGCTCGGTCTGATCAACGCCGTTGTAAGTTTGTTTTGTTTACCGTTGCCTTGACTCGACATATTTAAACGTTTACACTGGGTATACTGACTACTGAAAAGTTTGCACATCGAAACTTCTTTATTTCTAAAAAAAAACCGCAAGACTTCAGAACTCCGCAACGTGTGCGAATGTGCGAACAAATCCTATGGATTACTGCAGCGTTCTTATCAATCGTGATAGTCAAATATTTGTAAAAAAAATAATAACAATCCATTTTTTATCAATTTTCTTTTTTTTTTTTCAACGCTTTTTTATCCACTCGCAAAACTGACAGCTGCCATCTATTATTTGGAATCTAGTCACCGATTGTTCCGTAAGGACAGGTTGCTGCGCCCACGCGACTATGAGCAAGCAATACCTTCCTCTCTTATGCATATACTTGTAGGGATGTGTGCGTATAAATTCATGTGCGGATCTGTGCGTAGTATATATAACGTATTAACGTAAGTATGAGCACACGTGTTCGTATACACGCTATTCTCTATCGGTACAAACCTCTATTCAAGGTTTATGTACACACCGAGGCGTGTATGTGGCTAGATATACGCGAAGATATACTTTCGTATAAAGTTTGCTGCCCGGCGTGCGCGCGGTTAAATGTCAGACCAGCCTCTTCTCGGTTTCATACGTACTTGATGTACATACTGCAGTGAATATTAATCGCCAACAGGGCGGTCTAATCTCTGTCTCTCGTAGCTTGAATCTCCAGTCTTCCGTTTCAGACCATTGTCTCTCATTCCTCGTGGATTAAAAATGAAACGTTTCTTTCGCAATTGTATGTCTTTTATTTTATTTATATATTTTTTTTTCTCGTCAAAATCGTAGCTCTTGAGTAAACAATTGTTATACTCATTCGCCGGTATGTAAAAAGTCATAAAGTAGGTATTTTATATACATAATATACACGCAGATAAAACTAACGCGAAAAGGAAAAAAATTCAGAAATATTGTTCATAAAAATGACCTTCGCGATTTCCGGAGCACAGAGATATATACGCTTTACGCTTTATATAGGTACATACCTATAAAATATACCTACATTCGCGCAACGGTTAATTATTATTAGTAAACCGATCAGGAGTCGCGATGTCGTGAACGTCGTGAAGAGAACGGCAATGAGTAAATAGGTATATACGTATAAGTTATATTCTTATAATAAAAACAAGTCTATTTACCCTTCAAGGAGATATATCGCGATACATATATATCCATACATATACGTACCTATATATTTCTATATACGTCAAAGTTATGTCCTACAATTTACGGTGCCACGTGTATGTATATATGCACGTACGAATTATTACCTGTATATCTATATACAGGCGAATATAGTTCCGGGACAGATTTAACGAGATCAACAACACCCATGGGTAATTAAAATCAGAAAATCACTGGAATGATTAGCCAATAAACGTATACACCATACATCGATCGAAAGTGAATTTATGACAGAAGACACGATTCTTGTTTTCTTTGAGTCTTATTTTCTTTTCTTTTCTTTTTTTCTTTGCGATTGAGGTAAAAAAAAAAGCTGTTCAACCGGTATATCAGAACTTTAGGAATACAAATCCGTGCCACTTCTCATATAGAACTCGAAAGTTGATTGACATTTCACACTCGATTCAATTCGAGTGACAATTCATTGCCTTTACAATATCATGCCGATCGATTATACAAATTATTTGATCGGTAAACTTTTTATAACAATTCGAAAAAAAAAGAACAAAAAACATTGTTTTTAATAATATTCTTTAATTAATTATAATCAGAGTCGAAATATCACCGCGAGCAGCTGTCCTGTCTTCACATTTACCCGTTGACGTCATACGTCTTTGACAGTATTGCGCATTTCGTTACGTTGCCGCGGATCGAATGCTGACATACATAATGCATCAAGAAGTTATTCTACTATCTAAGAATCGAGATACCGAGCGCGATTCATTAGATCGTCAGGAAATTAGTTTGCTTTTATTTAGCGATTGGGTATTAGCGGGTTGATGATAAAATAGTAGACATATATATATATATATTGTTATAGAAGTTTGGATGGATAGGTATGTAGGTACGTAACTGAATTGCGTTGTATTTAAAATCTAACGTTAATACGATAGGAATTAATTTGCGTTTGAAACTTTCTTCGCAACGGGACGTCCTACGATTTAATCAAATAGCGATTTCTAAACTATATAATGGTCGGTGCAGTTAGACCGAAAAAAAGTGTTAAACTATGTCGTATTGTCTTACCGCACCGTTACTTATATCTATAAACGACTTTTGATATTTACTTTTAACCGTTAATTAATACTGGCGAAACTAGCAGCGGAACATTTGATTACTCATTATTGTACCCACTTCTTTATATAACGATGACGGAAGGGGAATTTTAATTACTGCAGACTGCAGACCAATCCGAGATTATTTCACCAAAGCCTATAAACTTCAGCGGCTGCGGCTATGGCGAGAGTAGAAATTTCTCTCGTCGTTACTTTTTTACCCAAAACCCATTTTCAGCGCTTTTAATTTGCTCATTTGGAATATGACATTTTTACAAAATCAGAGATTTCTTCGTGCGACAATCTCGGTTCGAATAATTTAGCAGAATAGTAAACAGTATCCGAATTTCTTCAACAAACACAAAGTAATAAATTGTAGAATTCAAAGTTGAGATATTTTTGAATGAAAATCAAATTTGAGGTAAAAAAGATCGAGATTTTTAAGCGAGACCAAAACGTAATGAAAGAAATTCAAATTAACTCACTTTGATAGTCAACAACCGTTGGCGATGCCTGCGTGCTGCAACCGGAAGTTGAAGTTGCGGATGCCGGCTGTACGGCACCAAGACTCCGATAGCCTTCGTCAGATACTTCGCTTCCATTGTCCGAATGTTCTCCATCGCCTTGGGGTGATTTTGTGTAGTTAACTTCTTTCGCAAAACTCTCAGCCGTTTCCTCTTTTATTATTCCCGGAGGGCTTGGGGTTGGGCTTCTGCTAGATGAATCTTCGTGACATTTGTAATTGAATATCGACGGCTCGTACCTCGGCGTATCATCCTGTGACGAGGCTCGACGTGCCACACCGCCTTCTACGACGTAACGTTTCGAAAATTCTTCGGAAAGTGGAACCTTCGCGCGAATCTCTTGATGCAAATCTTTCTTAGGATCCTGGACACAAGATTAAGAGAATATTCTAAGTTTAAAATTTACGAAATGATGGATTTTCGAATTATTAAAACTCCCCACAAACTTTCGAGTGACATTGAAGTTCGAAATTCATCAACCCGGGGAAATTCGGCTGAGACAACAGAACGGTATGTCCGTAAGGAAGTAAATTAGCGCGGGAAAACTGAACATATAACGTATTAGTAACCCACCAGGTTTCGTAGATTACAGAGAGCCGATAATCACGGTGTTTAAGCACGCTTTTTGTTAGCAATGTGGCTATAACCACGTTCGGTATTGCTCTCGACTAACTGTTCTTTCCAAGGTTAAAAAACTATGTTTTCGTACACATATACAACAGGAAGATAAATCAGCGGAAGAGTTACATCACGAAGGAAGATAAAACAGGCTCAAAGAGGAAAAAAAGATCAAAAATAGCCAAGTACCATCCGTTCATGCAATCAGGATCAAAAACAACCGCGAAGGATGTGCCAAATGTGTTCAGCTTCGAATAATCATATTTTTCATTGAATATGGCGTGCTAATTTACCACACATAATTAGTTCTATGAAAATTACTTCAGTTGTCCAAAATTTCGAATCATATAAAAAAAAAATTTTTAATTCAGAGAAAAAATAAAGAAAAACTTGATTCTGCGACGATTTTTAATTGAGTCTAAAAAAAATGTTGAAAATTCTTGTACAATGAGAAATAAAAATTACCTGATAGTTGTCCTGATTTCTGCTGTGATACATCTGACACCTTCCGTCGTATTTAACTTGTCTAATTTCCTCGTTCAATGCCTGCCTAGTTGGATCTAAACTGGAACTTCCATTCGTCACGTTCTCGACTTTCGGTGTTGGACTCCTAGACCTAGTGTGTCTCTTCGGAGTGGGTGATCTCGATCTCTGTTTGTTTAACTCACTACCCAGATGTCCAGGGCTTCCGTAAATCTTTCTCTGAGGAGTTGGACTCCTAGAACGATTCGACGACTTCCTTAACTCCTCGCCAAGATGCTTGTTATGGACTTGATGAGGGGTTGGGGAACGCGAGCGATTATTTGAAACTGTTCTAGTCGCTTGTGGACTTTGATTTTGCAATGCCCCAGCACAGGATCCAACACTCGATGCTGAACTGCGACGGGTTCTTGGAGGTGATCTGTTCCCGCAAAAATTATTATAGTAAGAAAAGAAAAAAACATGCGATGACGTCTGTTTCAATTTTGAAACGACATTTTATCCCGATTAAAATTTCTCACCGTTCGTAGTGCACCTGCGCACTTCCAAGATCGAAAGATCCTCCCGCCTTTTGAATAAGTTTTGCTGAAATCGTTGATCGATGTGCTAAAAATAATTCGTGCTTGTTATAATTATCGGAGTAATTGTTGCGTGTAATAAGTAATGGACCTGGAAGCGCGGAATGAACTTACAACTACGGCAACGACAAGGGTCGTGTTTGTCCAGATAATGACTCAGGGTGTCCCAGCCACCGCCGACTCGTACCATAACGTGATTCCGGAGTATTCTTACAAAAATCAACACCTTTGTATCTCCGATGCGATATTTACCCTCCGAAACTCTTATCATCGGGAACTGAGTTGGGCAATTGCATCTTTCGACCAGATCGCGAACCTGGAATATGAGAATTCGGGTATTAAAGACACGGAGTGAATATCCTGGGAAGATCGAAAAACATTTTCGATTTAAAACGGCTTAGGGATGGAAATTTCAATGGTTTATAGAATTCGCGTGTATGCAGAATACTCCTCTTCGTTCTCGAACTGAGCGCGTAATTACTTTTTCGAAAATTCGCTGGCATTTTAATTAGCAGCTATATTCATATTCAAGCTCGGATTTAATTTGCGGGTAAATCTCACACCCGTATATTAATTGACCGTCCTAGTATACGTATAATTGTAAGAAAAATTCAGCCTCGACGTTCTAAAGGTAAAAATGAACAAGACCGTCTCAAGTATCGCTTGTTTCCGTAACTGCATTAGCTGCAATTTGACACGTTGCCACAGAGAAGTGGGTAATTCGCAGTATAAACGTTTTAAAAGTATACAGCTCTTTCCCCCTGATCACTCGTTACGTCACGTCCGGTATAATATAAGCGGTCTCTTTGATACAAATCCTTCACTCTCTCCCGATCGTCGGAGTTAAGAGTAGTTGAAAATTAATAATTATCGCCTATTGCATCTAACACGGGCTATAGATAAGATAAGTATTACATATACATATTATTTAGATCGTATCAATAACGTTGAATGGATACACATACAATATACAATTGATTGGATCGACTGCGTGCTGGGCGATCGAATGATTGGTAAATTATTGTTGAACCGGGTATAGGTATATGCATATCAGAATATCAGTTTATATCGAACACCCACGGTGGTACATTAATGCCAGTTAAATTCTGAGAGATCTTCAAAGAGTACATCGCACTTGTGTATAGGTATATGTATATCAAAGTCCAAGTACGTCTCATATCGATTGAGAACTTATCCTCCACTTGTAATGGCCTTCGTTTCTCACGGTGATACTTTTTTTTATTATTTCCATTAATTTTTACTCTCTCGAATACAACAAATTGGAAACGATTGTTTGTTTGAAAACTTCGATCCACACGTTCAATTATTAATTATGTACTAGGATGCGCATTAGCGAAAGCATTTCTTAAACGATTCGAAGAAGAAAGACCTTGGCCTGATGATCCGTGAATTAATGAAAATTATAAATCAACTCTGAATGACAGATCGTCATAAATATACGAACAGAAGTTGGCGAGGAACAACCGTAAGCAAATAGTTCTGAGTTAAGTAGAGTGAAATGATCGAGTTTGATTAAAATTCCGGGAAGGTATAACAAGGAAAGGTCCATCCAGACGTAATCGGTCTTGGCGACCCGTCCTAAATATTAAATCGGCTAACGCCAATTAATAAATGACTCCCACGTCACGACGAACCGGTAGTGTGTCACAACTCGAGAAATTACGTAGTTGATAATGGCTACGGGTTTAACTATATTGAGACACGCAAGGAAGTCTGACGTTAGTTTCTTTTTTCCTTTGTTCAAAATACATACATACTCACATGTCAATTTTTCTACGTACCGAGATATCTCGCCGCTATACATCACAAGCATGGTAATTAATAACGAGATCATTAACATATATGCGTGAAGATTTTATCGATAATTTTCTAAAGTGCACACTGAGATGCATATACAATATTGAGAATAATTTGTATAAGTAAAAGCAATTCGTTACTGGATCTTCTCTCTGTGAGACATCGCAAGCATTATAATTCAAATGTTGATAATAATTGTCGCTATCTCTAGCCATAAATTGAATCACGACAAATAGTCGCCGTATTGCAGGTGAGCGGACAGGATGAATACGTTATGATGGTATAATGCAAGGCCGATGTTATTATGTAACTCGTCCAGGTCTATGGAGCGTAGAGACAAATACACAGGCTTTCAACCAGCTGCAGAAGTTATAATATAACATAACTTTAATTCACTGCATTAAAGTTTGCTGATGTCAGCTATTGCTATATCGAACAGCAAATAATTTTCCACGGTTCGATTCGCTGCCCATGAAAATTAATGCAGTCATTTTTACGACGACATTCGAACCATGGACTTTATATCCTTGAATCTAAAATAGGTTATTCCTGATGAGGAACTCATCTAAAATCGTGATTGAGGATGTGACTATAGCCAGAGAGGAAAATACACCCTTAAGAAACTACTGAGACACGTCTTGTGGTCCAGCGATCAAGCATGAAACTTATTCTAGCACGTGGCATAACCCGATATGCTGCAAGGCAGAGAAAGTGATGGCACAACTTGAGATCCTGATGTTATCATTGAGCATCTCTTTCCTATCTACGAAGGGATCTTCCCAGGATCACGACGAGTTCATGGGAAGGAAGTAACGCAAGTGGCAGGTCACGGAGCGAGCTGGACCGAAGCGAAGAGTAATGATATTTAGGCTTGTAGATCTTATGATATGGTTGTTCAAATTATCGAATTATGAAAAAGGGGTGCAGGCAGGTATAATGAGAAGGTGCGCGATTGTTACTCTCTGTTTTCTGAATATTTTCGCACGGTTTATATGCCAGGTATGTATATTGTATACATGTCTATTAGGAGCGAATATATTCACCTTTGTAATCGCATATTGTATGCTTAATAACCCGGATGTGACACCGATGCAAATTCAAGATGATCACACCTTCCGGCCGTAACGAATCGCCACGTCTAGTAAGTCTCCTTCGAGACCGCGACTACACGCTCCATTGTCTATTCAGATCTCTTTCATCTCGAGAGAAAAATTCATACCTATACTACCTACTATCTGCATACCGCAAACGATAGATAGAAGAGACTTTTACTCGCTTTGAGAACCAGACTCACTCGTGAGAATATCAAAAATGTGGCTGAAGTACTTTTAACTTTAGATAAAATGAGCGGAAAAAAAAAGAATATTTTTTCACGTTAGGTAAGAATGTTATACAGCCTGGATAAAGTGAATCTACTTTCTTTGATCCGAAGAATCTGAGAATTTTGTTAAGTGAACGTTTTTTTTTTTTATAATTTTTCCTCTCAGATATTATAATAATACGATTTCCTGAGGTATGGATGAAAGAGTGAGCATATAGGATAATACGAAATTAAACGTATAGGCTTTTGACTAGTGGGTAAGGTGCTTAAAGGTGTCGGATATCATGCGAGGTGGTAAGCGTCGATTATCGTCGTTGAGCGTCGGCTTTAAGTAGGTAAAACGCCGTGGGTTCGAACCCCGGCGCTTTTCCTAGCTCCGAATTCGGGCGTAGTTTCACTCGTACATAACGCCGCGGCGCCGGCGTCTCGCGCAATCAATACACCGCGGTGCGGCTTGTAGAGTCCCCGCGAACTCCGCAATTCTGTTTGTTTCACGTCGTTAGCGGATTCGTATATCGGACTATAAATTTTCGAACCAGTTCCAATGGAATAGAAAATCGAGAAGAAGAAGAAAAGAAACAAAAACAAAAAATAAGAAGAAGGAAAAATTAGATTCGCCCAGGAGAAACTAGGGGCTGTGTTCATTTCCCGCGTTCAATACACCTATTCCCATTTTATTTGTACTTTTGAACGCCTAGAACCTCTTCGATTAAAGTATTGGCAAAGAGCGTAAAATACGAAATGGTATTCAATAACTTATTCCGCGATTAATCATAGCATGATGTATTCTACGACGAGGAAATAGACAGGGAAGATATATTGCCGGTAGATCACACCTGCCTGTATAATAATTTCATCGCATTTTCATACAGAGAAAACAGCTGCAGCTGGTGTTTTTCAGTCTATAAATCCTTGCAAACCGTAACTATGCAATTAACGCGACTAATTATGAAAATATTTTACATAGTTGTTATGGATTTTCGAATTTTTTCCAAACTAACATGGTTAGCTACCTTGAGCCCTGTACGCAGACCTAATCAATCAGCTTTCTGACTAGCTTCTGTAGTCTTTTTGGGTTTTCTTTGAATTGTTTTTTCTTCTTTTTTCAAGAGCCGAAACATAATGAATAAATTAAAAACGAGGAAGGTAACTAATTAGAAATGGTGGCTTGATGAATTACAGCGATTACTAAAAGTCGTTCAGACCTCTAAGGAGTGGCACGCCTACGTATTACAACAGATTATTATTATTTCATTTGTATTTTGTCTCCAGTTGTTTAAGTTTTACTGCTTCATAGAAATTTCGGCAAGAATTGTTTTATGCAACTGGATAGGACTAGGTATATCGAGTAACCTATCTCCAAACACAATATATCATGGCGCACCCCTGTTCTTCAAGATACGACCTCGACTGAAGTGAACCGCTGCAAAGATACTCGTTGTAGTAATAAAGAATAAAAAATAATTAAAAAAAAAGAAAAGAAAAACTAGTCAAGGGCGCGAGATGAGTAACTTTCATCCAAATCAAACCACTATATCTACATACCTAGGGGAGGCTCTCAAAGGTGAAAAGAATCGCGATGAAAAGAGGAGAGAAAAATGCAGAAGAAAAGAAAAGAAGAGAAGAGAAGAGAAGAGAAAGGAAATAGGAAAAAAAAAAAAAGAAAAAATTTCCACCGACGTTTAGAAGCCCTAGTAGGTTCAGGAGCTCCGGCGTTGTATCGGAATAGCCTAGATTCATCCTAGAGCAAAGCGTGAAGGAAGCTCATTGCAAAAATGTCAGTTATAATATCGCTTAAACTTTCTTGGCATCTCTGCTACAACTTTTATCTACCCATTCCATACCTCTCACTGTCTATACATACAGAAAGCTTTTCACTCATAGTTAATCAGACACGTTCAACCTACGTATAGTAGTAGCACAAAGTCGATTGGTTCTTAGCCTTAATTTCGATACAAAGATATAGACGTTGCCTAGACTCTAGAGTTATACGTGAAAGCATCAGAGCCAAGAAAAAGGTCCATCCAGAAGTCTGTATAGGAAAAATAGGACAGTGCTCCCAATATCGGATGATAATATACGATATGCATATGAAAAATTCATATTATAGTCCATTTAATTCTGTATGTTATAAAACCCATAAGTGGGACGTCCTTATAGAAATAAATTTACGGAGGTGGTGCAGTTACACAGTCGAGATTTCATTTTTAATATATTCTTCGACGAGCTAAAGACTTTTACAGTTTCATAGCACGCGACCGTAACGCCAACGCCCCGCATTTCGGCACTCTCATCTATATCGTAACATTAACATGAAAGTTTCACGATGTTTTTCTGTTTTTGTTAATCACCAATAATTTCGTTTTTTAAAAAAAATTTCATTCAACCCTTGAAAAAAAAAGAGTATAAAATTCTTTTTGATTATCGCGAAAATCAAGCCAGTTTTGAAGGTTCGATTGATTTTATCATATATGTATAAAATATAGATGTGAGATTGGAATTGAATTTTTTCCCCGAAGAAGAAAAAAAACACCAGATTTTTGGTCACCCTTGTATATTAGACGTGAATATAAACTGTGTCGGGTTGCATACCGGTCAAAATGAATTCCTCGGAACGGTGGGGTCTCGACGCAATCAAAATCTGGAGTTATTTGTTAGTCCGAGACTTAAAATAACTGCTGGTAAATTCCTGAGATACCATTCGGTTGCAAGACCGAGTTCTTTGCAGGCAGTAAAAGAATAGATAATTTCCGTTATTCTATATACCGCGTACGAAATCTTAAGTATTTTTCTTGTTTAGTTTTTTTATTTTTTTTTAAATTTTTTTTCTCTCGAAAAAAAAACGAACAGAGGCAAGTTTCGCCTGATCTAGCTATGCGATAGTGATCACAGCTGTGCAGAAGGTGAAGAAAAAAAGAAAACAGAAAAAAAAGAAAGAAAAACGGAAGTTAGAAAAAAGATTTCAAGAGCGTAAAGCTCTCCTTAGTGTCGACGACGCGTTCCATTAGTCTCGAGCTATGAGCTCGGACAACTTAGTATTGAATTTCTGACCCATTTCTCTCGAGATAAACAGTGATTAGCTAAGACTCAGACCGCAGCCAGACCTTGCACGGCTCAATAGCCTTCTCTATGCACTCACTAGCTAATTGCGCGTTAGGTACTCTAGCAACGCCTTATATACGTATACCTAGCCAAGGTACAGGGGAATACCCTTTTTATGACTAGGTATAAGACACACGCTGCTAGATCGTCACCGGACGAGTGAGTCAAGGAAAATTTACCACTTTTGAACAAATTTGAAAATGTTTTTTTATTTTTTTAAATGTGTAATTTCATGTTCTTTTTCCCCCTGCTTTCTGATGCATCTTTGAAAATTGTTTTTCTCAAAAGTTGAGTTTCAGAAAATAGGAGAAATAATAACAGATATTTTCTTAACCCTTGTTATTCTATACAGTAAATGTGCATATCGGTAGATGCGGTGATGAGGAAAGACGCTGCAATGCGCATATCTACGTAAGCACCCACCAGCTCGATATATCGATCGCTGGCTCAAGAAATAACAATCTTTTTCTTCCAGACGACGACGCGCGACGTCGTATCCCGGAAGGGGTTGATGCCAGATAGTATAGAAGAATAGGTATAATAGACGGAAGTTCATACACACATGGCTAGATACGTATAATGGCTTGTTCACATATAGGTATAGAAACGGGGATTCACCTAATAAAATGATTTAGGAAACTCGGAGCAAAGGGGATCAGCTGTTACAGCGTTATCGTTTCAGCTCAGGCACTGCGCGAACCTAAGACTAACACAATATATAGTCTGTTAGACCAGATAAATGAAGACTATCATATCGTAGACCGCGATCTGATTCACGAAACTATTTACGAACGCTGAACGATCTAACTTTACAATACTTAGTCATCTCGTAAGTCGAATACGAGCTTTCCGTAAACCGTTACTTGTACATTATATTTAGCAAAATACGTAACGGGTTTTTTTCTTTCTTGTAAATCGAACAAATTTTCACAATGAAGCGCGACGATTGGAAAAACTGATCGCGTATTTATGAGACCGAAGATTGAATATTCGATAGAAATTCGCGAATTCAGAATTATCGCAACAATCCTCGAAATAAGGACGCCAATAACCCAGACAGTTGTTTGTCAGTTCACTTCGGTCGACCCGGATAATGTAAATAATGGTAAATCTTAACCTGATTGATAACGAGATCGAAGTTCGTATTGTCGAGTTTTATGCAAGAGTCCGGAGTACAGATATTTGTGCGAAGACGGCATCGTCCACAAGACCGGATATCCGGAAGAGAGTAAAATCATATCGCAAAGGAAGTGGAATCGCGGAGTAAAAATTTGGAAGACTAATTTTCCACGAATAGTCATATTGAGTCAATGTTTTGACGCGATACTGGCTTCTATAGATAAGCAGAAAAAAAACGCGTCATTCGAAAACGTACTTCGGTCTGAATACTTGACGGAAAATCACGTATATCGATTTCCATTTTTGGTTTTCTTTTTTCATTCAGACACGAAGATTATACTCAGTTAACATAATATAGATTAGCCAGGTGGTAGCTTATCGCCCATAGTACCTATGCACGGTAGGAATAATGTTGAATAATCGGAGTGTAAAGTATTCGGAGAGTGAGAAGTTATAAAGCCACGTTTTCAACACGTGGGAAGATAACGTGAACTGAGAGGGGGTGTAGCTTTTGATAAGCAATTTTAAAAACGATTGATCCGTTATACGCGGTATAATATATATATTTAGTTGTAAAACTCACGTAGTTTTCTACAAACTGATCTATTTTTGAAAGGAGTTTCGAATGATTTTGAAAACAAAGAAATATGACTAATTAGTGAATATTATTTTGATACTCATGACGATATTGATAAGCCGTTTTCTTATCGCGAATTTAAACCTCTTTTCAACAATTTCATTCTCATCGTTTAGTGTCTATTTCATCGTATTAAGATATGATAAGATTCACTTCAATGCGAAAGATTACGAAATATAAACGTCAGCGTACCTATCATTCAAAGATATTTCATGTTACCATTTTTAGTCTTACGAGTAATTGTTCGATTCGTCATCACTAGAGCACACACTGTAAACACAAAAAGTTATCAGGTGCAGCTGAACTAATGATCAAAATGAATTTTTTGTTTACCGGAATAACAATATGGTCTAGCAATTAGTGAAGTGACCAAATAACCAACATCCTGTACCGTATAGATAAATCTATATACATTTTCTTTCAATTTTTTAAACGGAAGAATCGATACCTCGTCGGACTTTGGTACCTAAGCGATGATATCGTGCGGTTATTTGAAAGCGTGATAACGTTATAGTCCTGTTTGTCACAAGGCTGATTGAAAGGTTCCCAAAGTTCTAGACAATATGTGGATGAAAACGCGTCGATATTAATCATTTAGAGTGAAGACATGACATTAATTCGTGTGAAATGAATGGCTGGTTTAATAGACCGTTGCGAAAATATAATTCGCCGTTATTTTGGCAAGCGATTTTCCTTGAACTTGACACGAAACGGAGCAGCCCGATCAATACCAAATTCTCTAGCGCTTGCGAAGAAAGGTTACTGCCGCATCGTCTCCAGCAATCTCGTACCAGGCACCGTATAAATTTTATTGCCAAGGATCCTTTACGAGATTAACGAAAAAAAAAATCACCCTCTAGATTTTCTACCGATTGATGTTTTCATATACAGTATATGATATAACGGCTCCAATAACGGGTCTTTTCTCGTTTTCTAAATTGAAAAGCGCCTTTTACCTACAAGTTAAAAGTCACAAACGGAACTGAGCTCGTATTATACAATACTGTGACCTTTGATCCTCGCTGTTCCTATATCATAATAATTCCAGTCAATAGATCGATTGTTTTATCCGAGCAAACACTTCGGGTAAGATCCCGTCGTATTTCGTTGAAATAACTATCGAACATCGATATTCCATTTTTCGTCACATCGATGTGGCCTACCTGCCGCAAGTCGCGTACGCACTCGGTATCACCCCTTTGTCAGACGTATCTATCAGATTCGTTATCTTCCCTAATCCATGAATCAATCTACACGACATAGAAAAAAGAGGAAAAAAGAGGCCGGCTCATATGTAATCGGTCATTTTTGTTACTTGAAATTCTCACCTATACGATCTCGAATAACTCTCTCGCGCAATTATCCTACCCTCTACTCGTGAATGAAACAATTCCACCAAATTTCAAAAGTTTTCATTTTTTTCCCCCTTTTTTCTTTTTTTTTTTTTAAGCTGAAGATGAGAATGGAGATGAAAATCTAATGTTATCTCGCACGACGTGAACAGCCCTAGAATATCTTGGCTGTGGTAGGTAGGTACACTGCAGTTCAGCATTCCTATCACAGTTGGAGTAGTTTTGCCCGAGGTAGGTATACAGCTTTGAGATCAATGTGTGTATATAGACTAGTTACGATGTGCACGTGCATATATTATAATGTTTGAAACGCGTAGGTATGAGGCTTGCCTCTAAACACGTTCGTACTATACGAGATCGAGAGTATACTCGTAGAAATCTGGGTGTATAGAAATCGCCGATAAGTGGGAACACACGCGATGCGGTAAAGAGCGTTAAAGGGAAAATGCGCAAGAGGCATATAAGCAGGCTATACTTCTGTTAACTAAGGCTTCTTACCTTATTTCAAAGCCCTTTTACCGCGACTTAGAGATATTTCAGCATTCTTGAATAATCCATTAAACCACAAATTGGCGACGTTAACGAGCTCGGGAAAAATTACCTACCTATCCTATTTGTCGAATGAGTTTAAGAACGGGGAAGAATTTAGCCATGAATCATCAGCTTCTCAGTTCTCTATACATATATATCCGATAATAATTGGTTCAAGTATAGTGAGACCAGTATAGAGATTGATGATAATTAACTTAATTGTATGTGTCAACGATCTAATAATAAGATATTATCCGCAATCGTGATTTCAAAGGAATCGTTTATCCCGTGCATGTTGGGTTAATGGGGCGTATAGCGAGGATGGTTGATCTCGCGGATCGCGCAAGAAGTCAATTAGTCGTGAATGTATTTAATGGGGTTTTACTCAATTGGAATCCTCGGTTTTGGCGTGTTAAAGGAACGTGTTTCAGTTGGCAAATCGTTAGAGCGACTCCGTTTTGTAGATAGATATATATCTTCGGTTAATCTCAAGTTAGCGACTTCCAGGCTCTCCACAGCTCCTAGTTTCAAGCTTCCAGTATAAACCAAAGAGGAATTCGTTTCGTAATTAGCCTCGGGTTACCGGTATCGCGCATCGGGATAAAGAAACAACCGAGTTACGTTCAACAGCTCGCATGGCTCAATGCGCCAATTAATCAGTTCAACCTAATCTACTTTTACTATCTTGAATTATTATTGCCAGAAAAGAGAAGCCGACACTTCAACACTTCGTCACGATTCCAACTTCGACTTGCCTTCACTGTTCAAACTTACTCTGTCAATTACAATTCCGATTTTACTAACCGGATAAGGCTGGTATGCGTATACAGAGATATCCGCTATTTCTAGACACGTTAGGGTTACTTGCTCGCATTATACTCAAGAGGAACATTGTTAGATGTTGAATAGTTAAAGTTAACTTAAACTCGAACAGAAAGAATAAAATCCTACGAGGGTATAATCACTGTGGTAATCCGATCTAAGATATTGTGAGATATTTGAAACGTTTTGAATCCTCGAAGTAGTTTCAGATATCTTTGAAAGCTTCTGGAATCTCGAGAAATCATGTGAAATCTTTTGATTCCCTATGAAATTTTCTAAATCTCTAAATATCGTTCGCAAAATGATTGGACAACTTTTGAAAACTGGTTCCATAAACCAGTGAGATCTTTCAGCATTATCCTATAAATTGAATATTCGAAATCGTGAAATCTATCGCACGTCGAAGACTTGGTATAGTGATTGGAAATGAGAAATTAAGATAAAAGAGTGAACTCACCATTTCGTCAAGGCTCTTAAGATCGTTGGTGACAATTTGAGGTTGAGGTCCGTAAATTAGGCAAGGTTGTTCTTCGTGCATTTCTTCATAATCATCGTCGTCACTGTCTTCGTTATTGGTGCCGTTCGTTCCATTCGCAGCTTTATTTTCAGCAGCAATTTCGCGATCGATTTGTCGCTCCATTTGTACCAGCATAGGAGCGAGCATACCGAACTTAGCACCGCGTCTAGCGACTTCAAGAAGACACAAGATAACGTGACGTTCATTTTTTCGCATAATTAAATCGTCGGTTTCAAATAAAAGGCACTCAATAATCCCCAGGCTCTTTCTGCACCATGATATAAAATTCGAAACGTTATCACGGGCAAAAAATGTCCCTGCTTTTGCGTTAGGCAAAAACGCAACGTCGCTTAAATGGCTCATTGGCACCGCCAATGAGGACGTCATTGAACGTGTCATTAATTTACGTGCCTGGCGTCTCACCACGTAGTCAGATGCTGACTTTCGCACGTTGTTGGCATGCTGAAATCAGAGAAAAAAAAGAACCACAATGAAGATAGGAGATGAACTTTGGAGATAAAATGAATCAATGCTTGTTGTACAAAGTGCGTTCGAGTTGCAAGAAACTTTTCACTAAACTAAACTCGAAGTTTCAATCAATAATAATAATGATAATAATAATGAAGAAATTCGACTGCAGATTCTGGTTAACAAAAATTGCCAAAGACAACTTCTACTTTTTCTTTTTTCTTATTTTTCTTTTCTTTTCTTTTTTTTTTTACCTCGCCCACGAGACACGTTCCACAAACAAGTACCTAAGTATAAAGCTCGATGTTAACACGTCCGCCATATTTATCTATCTTTTTCTAGTCGATCCTTATAGTGAAAGGTAGATTACCGCTGCTGAATGAAAAGACAACTCGCCTACTGCAAGTGTTACCAAATAATTAATAGTTCCGTCTATTATACATGCACGTGTCTTTCTCGTTTACTATACGCCACCTCCGTTCCGTAAACTACATGGATCCAAGCATGTATATTCACAGTGATATCATACCTAGGAAATAATCGGCTACTAAATCATTCGCGAACTAAAACAACCCCTTTAAATGTCGCAGACGTTATATTGTAAAGTGAAGAGCGTGAAATTCCGTCAATTTTTCCATTTTTCTCTGTTTCCTTTTTCTTTCCTAATTGTTTAGTACTGAAAACGATACGAGAGTACCATGTGGTATAAAGTTCGTCTTTTTTTCTTGTCTTTCGATCTTTTCCACACTCATGATGTGCTCATGTCACCAGGATATAAAAACGATTTATCCCTCCAGCGGATAGTATAAGGTATAATTTCTTATACCTAAGATTGTACGAACTGTGAAATAAATTTCAGAACAGTTTCAACATAATGTCGTGTGACTCTTGAGCTCTGCAGTGCAGATGTCGGCCCCACAGAAGCATGAACCATATAATACATGGCATCTACGAGTATAAGGTATATATACGCATGAATGTATATGTAAGAATATACATACGTATGCATACATATATATATAGAGATATTATATGCATTCAAATGCACACGACTACAAATTACATCTCTGACAGCATCCGGTCTCTCTTTCTCTCGCTATACAGCAGTCGGCATTATTATACCTCCCAAGGGATATAATCGAGATATTAGAATTGGGAACTGGTCGTACGAGCTGGGGATTGCAACCCTTAACAAGCCTTACTAGGTTTACCGTTAAAACTTGCCTCTATTCGACAGACTTGAATATCTCTCAGCGAAACGTAGATTCTGACCTATATATATGAACGATTCATCGGTATTAAAGTCGACAGCTTTTTTGTAAATTGTATTTTTCGTATTTTCCACAAACATGAAAGAGAGAAATAGAGAGAGAAATTCTGTCAAAAATTGAATACATGTATATAGCTCATAGGTTGATAACCGCTGGGTAAAAGTCGAGCACATATGGTGATATGGGCTGCAGATGAGTTGAAGGCAGGATGTCTGTCGCATTATGTGGCCTCTGACCCCCTATGACATATCATCTCTACGCTTTACCGCAACTGAACTTAATGAAAATTATTACTATATGCATATCTTGAATTATAAACGCAGTGGTGGCTACTATAGTCTTCCTTTTCCCAGTCCACACTCATCGTATCTACTTACGATTAAATACGAAGATCAAAGCGATGTATAGGTATATATAAGATAGTGTTTCACTCATGAATCCAAAAATTACAAAAAAAAAAAAAATATATCAATCATTCCATAATCATGAAAGGGAAGACCACGGCAATAACTTCTGCCAACTTATCTCGATATCATATCTCTATGAATGTATAGAGACATCCCAGTGCGTACTATATACTACCTAGATACAAAAAAGGGATAGGATAGGCGCAAATGTTCACCGCATGTGGCTTTGTTCAAGATGACAAGGCGTCAGGGTTTGGAACGAGGGGCATTGCATAAACAAGACACGTTCGACGGGAGTCAGTAGTTTTCTCCGCCTGTCTGTCTGATCGGTGGGTATATAATACATGGCTGTATAGTATATATATATATAGGTATATTGAATATATATGTATACGCTAGATACTAGTTAATAAATTGCAAAATTAATCCACTAGAGTGTAAAGATAGAAGTTTTCTAGTAAAAACCTATTAATAGGAAACTTAATTACCCCGATTTAGAAAGAAGTAGAGAATATATACCTAGATACGCTTAGACATTGACTCAAACGCGGAAGCTCATAGTATGAAGCGAGGCACGTGCTACTGACGAAACACAAACATCGTAAAACGCTGATTATTCAGTTAATTAAAATTCATGATGGCAATGCGAGGCATAGTAATCTTCGTTCGATTTTAATTATATCTGTATACACTATACCTATACACCTGTGTCGTACGCAACATGGGCTGAAATAATTCGCTTCCAGATTCAAATAAGTATAAGATATATCACTAATTGCTATTGAAAAGGGTATAATGACACGTCGAGTGCCACGTTTCATTCTAAGAATATCCTAATTAGCGGTTATCTAACGAGTATCATGAGTCCATCCTATTATGTAGGTATAGTGCAGACAATTTCTTTTCACTAATTGTCACGTTGAAATGGACATGTAATATATTGTGTCATGATTGTTCGTACTTTTTTTCTCTTCCATTTTTACCTAATTTATTTATTTTATTTATTTTCTTCCTTTTTTTCTTCTTTTTTCATATTCGTTTATAATTAAAAGAGAGAGTCGTGGTTAATTCTGGCAGGTCTGACGACAGATACAGCTAATTAACCTAATGAATAGAAATCTGTAGAAAAAAGGAAAATGAAATCGCTTGGTAGGTAAAATATGTGTTTAGGTGTATCTGCGATTCCCTGCGCACCGTTATATATACATATACGTCGTCTGTATACCTACGGACCTTTTTAACCGAATTTAAGACTCCGATTTATCGCAGAACACGCTTAGAACAGATTAGGATTATCTGGACGAAGAGCGAGACCATAAGGCCCGGAAAGATATGAGAAGATTTCTAAAAAGCTTCGAGTTTCTACAGCAGGGACTTACTAAAAGGGGCCTTGTACCCGGCCTTCGGTAGTCATAATATTCGTGACTGAAACATGTACCCCGAAATTCGACACTCTAGCCATAATACGACGACCCCCTGTTTTCAGGCTAAACATCAATAAGAAGGGGAAAAATAAGAGGAAAGATGATTTTCTTTGGTCCAGTGTTTTTCCGGAAGAGTATATGGTATAATTGTGTTTCTCAGAAACGATCTGCGCAGCCCTTAATAATACTGCAGCATACGGAGCCACGCGCGTGATGAATGAAAATAAATGAATTTCCTTCGTTACGAAGACTAGACAGTTCAGACAGTTCTTCATTTTGTTCTATTTTTGGTATAGAATATTTTTTCAACCCACCCTTAGAACCAGAGACCGTCGGCTGTGTTGGATATATTTAGAAGTATATACTGTAAAAGCAGGGTGAAGGGACGCGAAGGACAGGGTAAACGTGTTTATCTCATTCATGGTAGCTGCGAGGAAATTTTTAGACCTTTAGCCATAAGCCAACGGCATGGATAGTATTTATTCTTAAACTTGAAGGGAGAAATGCTCCGGTTGAAGACACAATCGTTTGTCTAATTGGTCCGAAAATCAATTAGACTCCCTTTTACTCGAACCCGCATCGCCTTGTCTTTCTCACGTTTATATAAATAGCGTGTAAAATGAACTTGAGGAATACAATACGGGGGCTGGTACTGATATCTCGAATTTTCCACACCGGAAACTGAGACTAAGTTTTTTCAATTATAATTAGTCGCAATAACAACTTGAATTGCGATTTATTACAAAAGCTTCCATGTACTAGGAAATTCCTGTTATATTATACATATGTATGTGTATATGTGTGAAGCAAAATCTTGTATAATAAAAGAGCAACGTGACCCACGAAGATCAGTGAACACGTGGCTATACCAGGAGGCCTGTACCACACAAGAGAAGAGAACACAACGACTCGATTCTTCGGAAAGCCGATAAACTGGGGTCTCGCCCTGGAGCAGAATAAACTGTGAAGCTTTTGCCCCGCAATAAATCCTAATTCTATGAAACGAGGAGACCTGACAGATGGTGTCAATTGATCCTAATTGTTACTGTGCGCGGTTTAAGTACGATGAAAATTACCCCATTTCGCACCACCGCGACCGCAGAATTATTATTCACCTCGGACATTTTTATTTTCAATATTATAGAATGGAAATGGGAACGGGAAACATCGATAAGCCTGTAACACCTTGAATGAAACCGAAGGTAGGATGGTCCTGAGACCTGACTACGCGTGTCCTTATAAGGCGTAACTCGAGGCGTTTCGTATTTGTCATTTCCGACAGGAAGGACTCGGAACTCACGCGTGCCTGCCTCAGCCCTCGGGGCTGCAGGCTTACGAAGATGGAAAAATATTCACACGCGTACATGTGTCATGTAGGTATGTTGCTATACTGAAGTGTAGACGAGCTGGATAACAGAGCGTGAATCTAAATATGCCTCGGGACCAACTTACATCGATTAAAAAGACGATGCCATCATCCTTGGAGGATGTGGTTAATTGAATACGCGTCAAGAGAGAGGATCTGGTCATTCTGTATTCAGAATTCCTCATTTAACTGGAAATTAAACTATTTACGGAGCTTTATCCTTGATCCCTATAAACATGGAAATATTTTCTTTAAACAGACCGCATCTTCGCTCGTATTTTTCACTTCGTGGAAAAGTAAGGAGAAGATCCGCGAGGGATTGAATATCGCGAACTTGCCTTTTTAGAATCGGCACAGAATGTCCCCGTTATGACGACAGATCAATGCTGTCTGTTTGAATTGAGGTTTTCTTTGGAAATTTTTACACTAGGATAAATAATTGCTATACGTAATATCGACGGTCTCCAAGCTGGCGGTTTGAGACCGTGTGAATATTTCAAAGCTTCACGGTGGTCATTTCAGACTTTCACTGATCATGTCTAATTCGTGAATAAAATGGGATTGAAGATACGCAACGAACCGCAACGCACCTTCAATTGAATATTTAGACAGCATTCATTCTCTTTCATTTCCTCATTGTGGAGGAAAGGGAATGGCTATGAGTGCGACAATTATTGTACGTGAATGATAAAACCCTGAAGAAATCCAGACACATATGTACCGATCTACCTTCAAGCCTACGATAAGCTAAATTTACTCAGTGTTCCGCACGTGTCGTAGCATAAATTCCTTGACTAGTTATAAATTTAAACCTATAGAAATATTGAGAGTAGGTAGACGATAAGTATGTACAAGGTGGAGAAAGTGCGCATAGATTAAACCCGACCCAAAGAATTCCTTCACAATAACGTATGTACGCATATGTGTAACTACACCCAGTCTAGGTGCATATCGCACAGATCGCAGCCTCCGTAAGAGACACTGGCTCGATACCGATTCCGGTCTTTCCGGAATGCATCTGGCGGTTTTTCATTTCGTTTATAATTTATCGGGAATAGGTGTTCTTACGTCTTTTTGCTTCTTTTAATCCGTCGAAAGTGCGAGCGAGGTAAAGAAAGAAAAAAAAACAGACATAAAGATGTGGAGAAAGAGAGAAAGGGTAGTTATTTTCGATGTCCTATTCAAGTTAATTACTCGACTCTTTAGTTTGTCATTCCGAGCACGTCTTCATACCGGCTGCAGTTTCCGCTGTGAGCTTCAAAGACATCCTTTCTTTCTTACGTTACACACATGTCACACGTGACTTAACTGTATCCTATATCCTGGCCGATGGTTTGGCGGCCTCGCGAACTGTCCACATATTCGATAGGCCTACTCACGCACACATTTACGACACATATAGGTTCTAAAAAGGTCTAAAACATGCCTAGTCATTTGTTACAGACAACTGCACGGACTCGCGGCATACTTTTCGCCTGTTTACAACCCGCAACCTCGTCATCATCCGCGAGATTGCCAACTTAGATAGGAATATGGATTTCCGATAGTTTCTCTACGATATAATTTTCGCTTTTCATTTTTAAACCAGGCCACGCACGTGACTCAACAACGAATTTCAATTTCTCTATAAAACATTCACACCTCACATATACCTATGCTTATAGATTCTTATTTCAGCTTTAAAAAATAACTACAATTTTCCGATCATCATTTTTTTTCCCTGATTATACCAGAATCATTCAGATACTCAACTCGAACGATTCGTCACATTGCATATAATCGTTGAAACTCACCTTGCAAAGAGCAACGCCAGTGTCCAGCCTGTCCATAAAATTGTCCAAGTTGACTCTGAGCTCGGGGTAAAGAGCGTTTAACCATTCGGCCAAATCTTCTTTCATAGCGACCAGGTACTCCTCGGATGATTTGAAGGGCCTGTAGGGCCTGGCTTCTAGTAGCACCGCCATTTTCGTTCTTATGTAATCTGTAATGAATAGATAAAGAAAATTGGTTTCATTATCTGCGATTAATGGCGTAAAATTTTTTTCTCAAAGGTGAAAAATTCCGCAATTACAATCGGGTGTCGTTGTGTGGTATAACTACGGCGGGTAGGTTGCCTTGAAGGTGATAAAAATCATTAGCACAAGTAGAAAATTGTCCGCAGTAATAATATCGTGTCGGAATATCGAAGGTTCTCGAATAACAAATTATGCTAATTTATCGATTACTTCACAACTAAAAATACGAGAGGCCAACGCAATGTTACAGGTACGCGACGACGTCTTGTGCGAGTTGAATCTTCTTTTTATTACGTCACTTAACACTTGGTATATAGCAATTTTATTCTTATAGCAACAGATGCTGCAGAAAGAGTAAGTAGGTACCTATTAAACGCCTATAGTTATACCTTAGCGGATACAGTTTCTGTACTTATTTATTATGAAAATGAAATCGATGTGCAAAATTACATAGAGAAGAATTTTCTGTACATACATATAAATATAAATACGTGTACTGTTCGTTGTGCGGTATGTATGTACGTGCAATACGTGGATAAGTACAAGAGGAGAGTGAAGCCCTGTGAGATTTCTCAGTCTTACGAGTAATTCGATACGTAAGCCTTTTAAATAGCAAATTCTATTATCTTGAATAAATAAAAAAATGATATTCATAATGGGTTAGTTGAAAGTTCACGGTTATATAGGTACCTACCTACCCGGAGGAGTAGATCGCGGATTAGAATTTAGAAAGGCGTACCGGTGCAGCGCCCCGCACGAAATGTCACCACCGGCCGAATCTCTTCGCGGAGAATCTTTTATTAATTCTCACCAAGACTAGGCTTGATCTTTAACCTACACGGACATATTGATCACGAGCAAAGTCTACGGCGGGTCTTTAAATTTCATCTTTATAATTGAAAGTTACGTTTTTATCCCCTGAAAGAATAAAAAGTCAGTAAATGGATGCAATATTGCGGATGTACCTTTGCGAGTTAAAAAAAGTAACAATTCTTGCATATGATATATATATGTAGGTATAAATACATATTGGTTTATAGTTATGAAACATATACCCGGTATGTTTAATTCTCTTTTTTCGCGAACTAAGACGAGTCAAAGTTTGCAGGGAACAAACGTTCTTATCTTCAACGAGCATACACTTAGCCATCAACGGCTCTTATATATTGCTAAGAGTAAACAATAACGACATCGCGACAAATTAGATTGCGGTTAATTTAAAACCGGCGGTGGTTAGTTGAATTACAACTCGTCGCGTATAATCCTTGAAATTTTAAATAATTATCGTCCGACGAGTTTAATTATACATATACAATAACCATATAAGCTTAAGAAGATTATTCTAATTACACGCAGTAAAACAGCACCTATATCCTACGAAATGAATAGATACGCCCCCAACAAATCTGTATAGTCCACATAATATAGTTAATCAATAAATATTCTCATTTTCTTTGAAAACATATTCTTTTCTTTTCTTATTTATTTATTTCTAGTATTATTTAACCGGGACTTTGGACCGCTGCAAGCACTGCATGCGTATTGTCTACACATACATGAAGTATGTGTAGTAGACCGCGTTCCGCAATCGCCCACGCGTATATCGCAACGAAAAATTTGTCAACTTTCCCGACTTTTCTTTCTTTTTATTTTTATACTTACGTAATAATTTCTCGCGCAAAATTTTCTCCGCGTTAAGTATCAAGGTCTGCCTGCACTTCAGCCACGAATTAATAGTCATACTCGTCGGAGGGAGCGGCGCCCTTCATATTTTTTTTCAGGGTTTAGAACCCTCGGTGTATTTTTTCACGCCGTAGGGAACACCGATTGGATATTTACAAATCTCTATCATTTGATCGGACGGAATTATCCCGCACATCTGTTGCCCCTTCAAAGATGTATGTATATAGTGCCGTTATGCCCTAGTGTGTGAAAAGCTCGCAGAAATCTCCGCGCGGTGCAGAATGCTATGAGGCTTACTATTAGATATGGAACCGCAGCGATAAAACCCTGTCAGAGTTTCTCGATTCGCTGTATTATCATATCTTGACGTCGCTGTAGCGATATGAAATTACGAATGTTATGTTACACCGATGTTGTTTGTTCTAGATATTTGTTATATTACCGTTGTTCTGCATTCAGTCTTTGTCATATTCAAGATCACAATGTGTATACGAGAGAGCGATACGGACATATTATGCATCCCATAATTCGCGCGAGTCGCGAATTGTTAAATACGCTAAAGAAACGCGGCATTGGTTCGCGAAGTGCAGGCAACAGCCCCCGGCTCTGCAGCGGATGAGAATCTTGTGAATGAGCGTGGTACTCCATTCACTCTCAAGTTAACTTCGAAGCCGCCTTCTTGGATAGATGCTAATGGTTCGACATTCTCATGCCTTACCCCCGCGCGTGTCTTTATTGCATTTCTGTATTCTTATTCTTTTGTATCATTTCATGTATCTCATTTAGTCCGTTCTTATCACAGATGTGATTATTGTCCCTCGGTTTAGAGTTCGATATTATATTTCATCAGAATATGGAATGAAACGAACTTATTATCAGGCAACTGTAATTATTTTCTTAATCTATAATGCAAGTATCTCACTGTTTTCGGACTTTGGAATATATCAGACTTCTCACTTTTCTGATATAGGTACTATACACACAGCTGTGACTTGCCTGCCATAGATGTAGGCATTAATTACATTTCGATTGGAGATATTCTGTTGATAAATAGCTAATATCAGAGGTCAATGTTTTTCTTTCTTTTTTTTTTCTTCTATTTATTCATGTACGAAGACGAAAGAGCGCGGATAGGTCGGGCGATTTGCATTACAACAGGAACTAGGAAAAGATTAGTAACGCGTTTTTAGTATATAGGTTTGTACGTGTACATAGGCATATATAGGAAATAAAAAATGTTAAAATTCCTGATGTAAAGCAAAGCTTTGTTTCACTCACTATTTTAAAATTCATTCAACGTATTATAATGTGTACATGAACCACAGGGGTTTTAAAAATGGAAATGTTCCGTTTGAAGATTCTATTTTTATGCAAAATAAATCCGCTAAACAATATAACCCGATCAATTACTATACCTCTTCGAAACGAATATGTTGAGAACTTGTACAAGAATCTTTGAGCTATCATGCAGTTGCGAGAAGATTTTTGAGCGGTAATTAAGGGGGGAAAAAAAACGAGTGAGAAAAATAATCGCAAAACTCACATTCAATGCCGTCATTTGTTTATCCGTTTATAAGTGTATTAGTCACCTCGCAGTATCCGTAAAAACTTTAAGGCTAAAGATCAATTCGTATTATGTCTATATAGGTATGTATTTATAATTGAAAGTATGGTACAATAAATTATGAAAATGAATCATTGCTACATAGCTTACCTCGATGAAGTATCCTGCACTAGCCAATATTTCAATCTACCCTATTTCCGATGCACTAATAATTCTAAAAACACTTGAATTAAAAAAAGACTATACTATATTATTGGTAAAAGTTTAACTTGTTAATTTAAATATAATGGCTGATACTTCGTTGTGAATTTGTAAATTTCTTTTCTTTTTTGTGTCTCTTTTTTAATTTTTGTTTTTATAAATAAATAATTACGTATAGGTTCAATGGATGTAGAGCAAGTTTTATATTTTACTTCGTTAGATTGGTTGCTTTAGATTCCTTTATTAATATAGTTACGAGTTACGATTTACGCTTGTCAATGTTATCTGTTTGTTGGTTTAATAAAAAATATATTTTATTCTATGTGCTTTCGCACTGTGTCACTTGTCATTAACCCTTCATTTGATACGATTACCTTGCCAATTTTATGATTGTTGATTTTTTTTAGAAAAAATAATACTAAATCACAGATTTCAAATATTTCATTCGCGCCTACAGATTTACTCGTATTCTATTTATTTGAAATTGAAATTTTATTCTACTCTTATTAAGTCGAATCCGTCTCGCGGGGCGTATTCGAACCCCATGCTCATGCGACGACGTCCCTAACAGAGACTGAACGCGCCTGAACGCTGTCTCCCCGTATAAATGCTTAGCGAGCGTCGCGTCGTCGGTAATTATCAAGAAAATGGTTTGTTCGCTGGTCCTTGGTAGGGGGCAGAGGGCGTTACGAGACGACAGCAATAAAGTCGATAAAGTAGAAAACGTTTCTGATCATCTAGTCAAAAAAATTGCACTTCGATTGCACCGTAGATAAAACAATTAGAGATCATTACAAGGTAATAACTAAGTGCAGATTAATTACTGTAAATTTCAAACAAGAAATCAACTTGATCGACATTATTATTTTTATTCATTACTTTGAGTAATATCTGTTCACATATAATTCGTACATAATAAGTGTGAAAATGATTACAGCTGAATATTGTTGGAATTTAGTATTTTCATTGTTTGAAAGTGGAATACAATGCTGGGTGTTATAAAATTAAATCTCTTCTAATTGGTAGACTTTGATTCCTTAGCATTCTGTAGACTCTGAGTGATGTACAATTTGGCCAAACTCTGAGAACAGAACTGAGAAATATGCTGGCTGTAAGTATTTATCTGCCCAGCAACAATCATAGGGTTTAGCCTGGGAGGAACTGGCAGAGGTCTCAATAGCTTGTTGATATCGTCATCGGGTAGTGGTGGCTCGTCCTTAGCAGCCCTGGCTGCATTTTCTTGAGCTCTCTTCTGCATCAGACGATTCTTGTCTTGTTGTTGTCGAACAACAAGGTGCTGGTGACGATTGAACTTGATAGCTTCTTGATTCAGTTCATCAACTCTATCCATCAAGCATCTCAGCTGATTTTCCAAAACAGTCGCAGTACCGAGATCAAGATACTTGGTTCCCTCTTCTTCCGGGATCATTTCCTCCAGCTCAGACATCATGATGTTGGTCAAAATGCTGTTCTTGATGACAATTGGCACTTCAACGAACAAAGTTTCATAGCCAATCTTCAAAGTCCGCAGAGCATCGGGCGTGAATTCCCCCTCTTTGTACATTTGTATCGCTTGTGGAGTCAGGCGGTATGCTTTCAAGGTCAAAAAACCTCTGGCTGACTTGGCCGTGTCGTAAATAACAACGACTGACTCTTCGATTGAGGTCTGGTAATGATACTGCGATTCCAGCAATGGATGGCTCAGGAAATTACCAACGTCTGCGCTCTGGTACCATCCGACGTGAAAATGGTCGACGTTGACTCTACGCAATCTGCGCATCATAGCCAGCTGGTATTCCTCCTCGTCCATAGTTTCATCGTTCTTTGGGAACGGGAAACAGTTCGTGATTTCTAATCGATTGTTCACTACCAAACCCAGTAAAGCACCTTGCGCCACTTCCATGTTACTTGTAGATTCTTCGTGACAGTGTTTAACGATCTTCATCACTGCCAAACCGTCAGTTTGCACGTAATCTATACGCGATTCAGCCTCCGGTATCCTCCTAGATGGTCCTCTGGATGCCATTTTTATATTTCGAATATCTTTTCGGCGTTTTACGAGGATAATTAGGCCCGATTTTAGCCACCAAATTAATCAAAACTGGGCTCGGCGGACGAGCAGATGGAGCACAATGCCGAGATAGGTTAGGAAGGAACGATGGAAATGGACCGATGGCTACACTCACAGCTTAAGCATAGACGATAAACTTAGAAGAGAGGCGACTCAATTGATAAAATTCATAAGTAGATGTAAGACGAACGGGACTAATTATTTGTCGTGTTGAAAAAAAGGAGTAGGACCTAACCTATCATAACATAACCTATTTTACTTTCGAAACAATGAATAGTAAGTGAAAATTATGAGAAGTATTATTTGATGAAGTAAATTCATTGCGTATTTTTTGATTATGTTTGTCAGCGTTGATATTTACGAATGTGAAAAATGTTTGTAACGTATAAACAGAATTGATACGGGGATACGTGAAGATGAACAGTTCAAAGAAAATAAACGTGAATTATTCATCGTTGGTTGGTTTGAAAGCAGAACTTTTAAGGAAACAAACAGAAGTGAAAGATGCTAAGGTGAATGCAGACGTGACTCCGACTCAGCCTAAGCACAAGGTTAAGAATAAAAGGAGGAAGACGAATAAACTGAAAGTTACTAAGGAACTTATCGACATTGATGACGTCAAGGCTCACAAGAAATCGAAATTGATGTTAGAAGCAAAAGCTAGATTGTATGAGAATTTGAAAAAGTCACGTAGCAATAGGAACGAACATTTTTTAGTTGACTTTGAGGAGAAATCAGAGTCTGAAGACGAAGTTATTTATTCAGATGATTACGAAGATGCTAACTCTGACCCGGAAGAAGACTGGGTTGAATATGAGGATTGCTTTGGACGTACGAGAAAATGCCTGCGGAGAGACTTGTCCAAAATGCAAGAGAAGGATGATTTCGTGAAACATGAAGTCATGAAGAAGTCACAAACTGATGCAGAACCCGAAGAGGTCAGGCCTCAGCCAGTTAAAATCATCCCCAAGGAACCAGAGATTGAAATAATGCGTAGGAAGTGGGAAGAGCAGACAGAGAAGTTGACTGATAAAATGAATATTCATTATCAAGATGTTTTGTTTGACGAAGCAAGAGCCCACGGCGTTGGGTATTACGAATTTTCTCAAGACGAAGAGGTCAGAGCTAAGCAACAACTCAATCTTGATTTACTGAGGAAGGAAACTTTGCAAAAGCAAAAAGAAATGCAGAATCTTAAAGAACTCAAAGACAAGATGGAACAAAACAGATTAAAAGCAGCCAGAATACGACAGAGAATCAGGGCTGGGCTGCCTCCCGAACCCATTGAAGAAGAAGTTGAAGAAAAGGACAGCCTAGGTACAGATAATGCGGAAACTGAACCAGAAACTGAAGAAAGGGATGAATCCGATAAGAAAGTAGTGGAATATAAAGAAGGAAACTCACTCGTGGAAATTGAGAACAAAATCAAAGCCTTCGGAGAACTACTTGGCAAGAGAACACACTGGCATGAAATGTCGCAAGAAGAATGGGTCCATAAACGTAGGAAAGATAGAATTAATGAATTCGGACCCGTTTACAGCGGGTTTAAAAGCGCCGGGTATTTAGAGGGTAGAAATGATGACCTGGAAGACCGCAAAGACACAACTTCGCTCCGTACAGGAGATACTTCTGCTCCCGAGACCACATCAAGTGATAATACAGTCGGAAAATTTGAAATGAAGAACACAGATGTTCGGATTATAGATTCCAACAGGCACGAAGTAAACGTTGCAAATTCTGAAGCCATTGATACAGAATCATTGGATAGTGATGATTCTGATATAATTGGGCCAATGCCTTTAGACGTCGAGCCACCTAGGCAGCAAATAAATGTTGAAAAAACTTTCTCTGAACTACCTGAAGATGTGAGAGCCGAGTTGTCTAATATTGATTTCTCAAAGCCGCCTCCTAACATGAAGATTGAAACTGTGCCGGAAAAGTTTATCCCTGTTCCAGAAATGCTTATACAGATTCCAGTTCCACCTCCAAATCCCATATATTTACCTATGGGACATAATTTATCAGTTTCTGATTCATTAATCTCAGAAAATTATTCAGAATTGTTGAACACTTCCGATGGTCAAATATCACAGCCTAGTTTAGATGAAAATAATATAACTGCTGGACTTAGGTATTTGAGAGCTAATTTTGAACAGCATAAAGATAGCTGAATGAGTAGAATGAATGATTCTTAAATGTAAGAATGTTTTTTTTTTATGTATAAAGTTGTTCTGAATAAAATATTTAAGACAAAAAATTTGGTAAATCTTTAAGACTGGTAAGATTCATAATATATCCACTGGTACACCTTAGAAATATGTTAACTTTGTTCAATTTTTATTACTCTGATTTACTGCGGGTATTGTTTTTCCGACTGTTCACTGTGTATTTTCTATACAAAAGTGGCAACTAGTAACTTATACGTTGAATATGGCCTGTTTCTTTCACAAGGAGGGTAAATATTGAGCTATAACAGAATTAAATATTTAATCACATCTAATTTATTATCCTCGTGTATAGAACAAGCTAAATTGCAACCGGGGCAAATATTGAAGAGAATTACAAAATATTCAACTATTAAATGACGTGTAAAGTTTCCTGTTATTGTTATTCCATAAGCAATGAGTTGAGATAAATATATAAAGACATAGTGCCTTCAGAATTACGTAATTACTACTTTTCTCAAACACATATGCTATATGACATTGATTCATTGAGTCTATCTAATTCATTAATTATTCTATACAATCACATAAACATGCGCTAACTATCAATTCCCCAAATCTCTCAAATCCTGTTTTAGTTGAGATTTGGTTGCTCTGGTAAAACTAATTCAAATCCAAGACATTTAGGGGGTTCGATTTTGACGACAATAGTTCGAGTCTAGAAGTAGGAATTTTATCTCTGTCTAGTGAAGAAATCAAGGACAAGTACAAGAATTGAAAAAGGTAAATTGATTCTTATTCCCAGTAGCATGTCACTTGGAATTACTCCAAACTGTAATTTACCCTATTGGCTATTTGCCTCCAGGTCCATATCCGACCAAACAGCTTCCGTCTCACTTTCATCAGCTGCCTCATCGTTGTCCGTATCCGGTAGACCGTCTCCCACATCATAAGTTGTATCCGCATGCTCGTCCCCCACCGTCATGTAGTAAGTTGACTCCAATTTTGTGGAAGTACTATCTAAACGATGCAGTCCTTCCAAGGCCCGTCTGTTGCATGGATCTAAGCTGTAAAAGAGTCAGAGAATAGTCAACAGCTGATTAAAAAACTGGCCAATATTTCCTGCGCAAGATTGAAATGGTATTAAAAAAGAATCGCATCTCTACTTCAAAGCAATAGCGTAATGGTCCAGTGCTTTTTCCTGATTATGAACTCGGGCCCAAAGATCGCCCAGCATCTGATGAAATATTGAGGTAGGTTGTAGCTCGACTTGTCTTTCGAGCAATTCAATCGCCGCTTCCAGATTCATCTCTTGCTCGTATATTTCGGCTAGCAGATATACCGCTGGTAAGAATGTTTCCTCCTGACTCAAAGCCTTTTCTAACAAGTTTTTTGCCTTTCCAACAGACACGGGGTCTTTCATTAGAACAGATGAATACAGCTGAAACGTTATATTTCGATATGAGTATTAAACGGTGACAAAAATCCATTCAATTTCGTTTACTCCGTTAAACACATCAATGATTCACCGTAAGAACCCTAGGCGTATGTCCCAAGAGCTTACACCCAGTGCTGGCGATATTAAGAGCTTCTCTCAGCCTGTGCATTCCGACATAACAATCGACCAGTCCTTTATGAGGTTCATATCTATGCGGTTTTAGTAGAGCAGCTTTTCTGAAATGGTGCAAAGCCTCCTGATACTTTTTTTGTTCGATTAGAATGTTTCCCCATAATATAATGGCCTCGATGCTCGATGGGCATAGGTTTATCGCTTGAACAATGAGCGTACTTGCTCTGCTGAATTTACGAGCAGCGTACAGAGCATAAGCCATGGCTATATAAAGTTCAGGGGTGTATTCAGAGGTCGGCGTTATAACTGGTATAAGTTTCTCCAGCTCCTTAATATTCTGTGTTTTGTATAACACAGAAGCGTATATATCCAGGCTGAAAAAAGCTCGTATGAAATTAATATCTTCGCTTCCTATTGCACATGTTTACTAGATATTTATTATTTGCCTATATTCACCCTTTCGCTAGATCTGGCTCGATCGTTCTGGCCCTCCGTAAACAAGACAAGGCATTCTTGTCGTCTCCGGCATAGTAGTAACACTCGCCCATCGTAGTCAGCAGGGTAACATTGTCTCTGAGAAAGTTGGCATTGTCCAAAGACCTGAAGGAAGTGATTGCGTGATTGTATTCGCGATTGTGGACATGGGCGTGAGCCCGGATCCACGTATTCAACCACTCCAGGCTCGGCACATTGGTGATAGAATTAACGATCATCGAGTTTACTTCTATCCCCTTAACCCCCAGGGCCAAGAGGCCTTCTACAGCGTTTAGAGCCAACGGACATTCCCGCAGGACCTCTTTGTACGTCGTAATTGCCGATCTTTCCATTCCCTGTTCTTGAAACATTTTTGCCAACGCCATATTCACCTAGGAAATATATACTTAGATAATTACCAGGTTTATTTGAGGCAGCTAGCTACTGGGAGAAACAAGGCTTACTTTTGCAGATCTTTGCTTGCCGGGGATTCCCTGTAAAACTTGCAAAGCTTCTTGGGTATTTTTTATCTTGACTAAACACAAATGTATTTGATATTTTATGTCTATGTCAGACATTAGTTCCTTCTGTCCTTCTGGGGCTGGTTTTGTCGCACCTTTTGATTTCAAAAGGCATTTTCGGAACTGTAGAGACTTTTTATACAGCGATTCAGCCTTCCTGTATTTTCCTAGATGATAAAAAGCGTCTGCGCAATGAACGTAGGTAAGGAACTTGGCCTGTGGTGGCAGTAATTCACTGTTATGGTCGCTTAATGATAGGACGAAATTAGCCTGAAAATTTCAATGGGTATAATTTCTTATCAAATTTATCAATTGAGAATTCAATTCGAACCGAAATTATTATTCTTCGAGTTCGGTATTCAACGAATTTGAGGTTAGTTTCTATCGTCTTTTATCGTATATCAGAAAATCGTAGGAAATATAAACTTACTAGCGAAATTACATTCGAATACAATTCTTGATCGTATAATATCTTTATCTGTTCGTATAAGCCAGACATTTTTTAAATAGATTTTAATAAATACTATTTTGACAGATGTGAACTTGTTTGTGTACACGAAGTACGAACCACGACGTGAGTGACATGCGAACCCAATGAAAAATCTTCGCGCAGCATCATGCATCCCATCTGTTAATATAGCGCGAATTTTGAAATTCGAATGACGAATTGAATTTTCTTTAGTCTTTATGGAAATCGCTTTAATTTTCAATACGCTTTTACAGCAGTAAATTTATCATTACAATTTCTACTCGTTATGATTTCGCAGCTAATTCTACAACTATTACGGACTCAAAACTGGGCGTATAATATTTATAATAACTATTTGATGAAATGCATGTAATATACATCGCGGTCGTGACCTCGACATTAGATCTGCCCTGAATTCTTCAACTACAGACAAATACGGCATACGTATTATATGAACGGCTCGCAGGTCAATATGTGTCACAATATCATGTATTGAGATGAGCTTCGAAATTACTCGAAACGGAATCCGATGCATGAGCTGTTTTTCAACTTATAATTTGCGAAAAGTAATCAAGTTTTCAGTTTCTTATTCTTTATTGCAGTTGGATTTTATTTATCTGCATACTATCCAATCTATCAGCAAATATGATCGAATTCCTTTCGCCTTCACGATTCACGCATATACAATATATATACGTAGGCATATATAGATACGCAGATAATTAGTATATGTGCGAATCTTTTAGATTACGCAGAAACTGCAACCAGAACAGCATACCAATTCGTATTAGGATTAGACGTATACGCTTCACGAATTTCTGCAGTGTAATCATAGCCTGGTCCCTATCAATGTCATGTGATTTATGGCTTATTAGATCATAATGATATAATCTGGAGATATCAGTTCGATATATTTAGGGGCAAACAGGCGTGCTGATTCGTTCAGAAACTCGCAATTTCGCAACTATACAAGGCTATATCGCGCGGTGTCCTTTCACTTTCAAGGAAGCTGCTCAGATATCCCACAGTTCTCAGTCTATCCGTGTCGTGCGGTGTAACAGGTGGGTTAATTTCGATTACATTTTAAATCTCCGTCCAATACATTCAGATATACTTAGGATATGTTAGCGGGACTTGTCAAGTAAATATCACAACAGGATTTCCTTGCTTTCGAAACAATTTTACACCAGATTTAGAAAAATTAGTATATATAATTATAAAACGACCGATTGATTAAATATAAATATAGATAATCAATATATGTATACGCGTAGTTGTATTTTATTGTATTCAATACACCTTGTAAAAGGAAAATACTTCAACGGGGAAACAGGAAAAGATGCGAAAAGAATATTACGAATAAAAATCTCAGAATTTGTACAAATAATTGCAATACATTTATACTTACGGATGAATCATCCTCTTGGTTTCTATTTCTAAATGAATTCTTGCAATGTATATACGAACTCTTGTTTCTATTATTGCGAATGTATTGCGAATATTGTAAACAAAAGATTATAGAGCTCGATCTCTTATACCTATGCTAAGTATCCTTGACTGTTTTTGCATATTCGTACACGTACATTTATGTATAAGCAAACGGTTTGATTGAAATTTAACCGGCACGTGTCTCTCACACGCGGATAAGACTATATAGCTTTTGGGCGTTGCTAACACGAGTTGCTCTTACCTACATATTTTTTTTTTCTTTTTTAATTTTTTCAATCGAACTAGTACTGACGGTGGTAAAGTTTCCGGCAAACATCGCATAGGATAGCTTATTACCACGCGAATCATTATAGACCGCATTATAGCTATATCTGTGTGCATAAATGGGTATAATATAATATTCTATAGATAATAGTATAACAACAATAACAGGAAAAGGATACGATGAAACCAAAAACCATTTCCGAGCTAAATTCATAGAAAGAAAAGGAAAACATAAAACCCACTTCTATAGTTGACAAGATATTGATATATATGCATTTAATATTCGAATTGCGTAATCGTTATATATCTGAGAGTATAGATATTATATTTGTAATCTAAACTGTGGTTTTCTCGCGCATGTCACAGGTTTAACCAGCTGCGTAGTTAAGTAAATCTATACAAATAGAAAATAGCATCGTGGTTAAGGAAGATGGGTGGAAAACATGGTAAAAGCTTCTCTCCCAACAAGGGTATCAAGCACAGTGGGGAGAAGTCGCCGACGAAGAATGGTAACGTATAAAAGCTGCATTATAATTGAATAAAAGAACCAGTTGAATAAGGCGTAGGTATTGATTCAAGTCCGAGTTTACCCGACTGCCGGTTGTCGGCGTAACGAAACACGTGTGGACGCATTACGTCACGTATAGACGTGTCTACTGCTAGATTGTGAAATTTCAATTTCACAGAAAAGTCGAAAAGTACAAAAGCTTTGTGATCAATTCGTCACAGTAATGGCAAACACGGGTAAGTTGAAAGCGAAATAATCTAATCTGTATGTTTCGGTATAATATTGTTTCATCGCAATCTTTACGATGCCGGTGATAAACTCAAAACATGTTCTGATGTGTCACGGAGTTTTATTAGGAATTTCGATGACAGACGTATACGTATACGTCAAACGCTTCGATTGATTTCATCCAAATATTTGGCAATATTTTACAAAGACCCGAATAATATTTTCTTCTAAGGAACGACACTCGGTTTACTCCGTGCATTTTATACGCTACAAACATCGGATGCGTATTTTAACTCTTGTAAAAAAAAAAAAAAAAAATGAGCGAAAAAATACCCGGGGAGAATGACTCTCAAAAAAATCAAAATTGCATCGAATGTAACAAACCGAAACTCCCAGATCCTCGCGATTTATATAACGTAGCGAACTGCTGTTGCTCCTGTAAGTCAATATTACCAGAATCTGAATATGCATGCATGAACGAATTTAATCAACAAATCAACAAAAGTGTTAATAACCTTATTTATAAACACCGCAGCTTCGTTAGAAATTTTATCTATCATACTTTCATTATTTTAAAACTACAGCGAACGATATCCTGACTGGATTTTCTGCAAGATTATTACAAAACTGAAATCGGAATAATAGTCCAAATTAATCTGTTAAATAAATAGTTATGATTATTCGATTTAGTCACGATAACAATTGTTATTGTTGGTTACCTCAGGTCAGCCTGAGAGTGTCGATTACATCGAAGGAATTGTTTGCAACGAAAATGACATCAAGGAGAATGAAATGAAAGTATTGCCGTTGGGTGAAGACGGCGGTAAAATTCTGTTAGTTAAACAAAATGGAGAACTACATGCCATAGGATCAAAGTGCTCCCATTACGGAGCTCCGTTAAATACCGGTGCATTGGGTCAGGGCCGAGTAAGATGTCCATGGCACGGAGCATGCTTCAACATCAAAACCGGAGACATAGAAGACTATCCTGGCTTAGATTCATTGCCATGTTACAATGTGAGCTTATCGTAGAACTATTTATTAAATACTGTGATATTTAGATACTATTGATATTCCATTACTGATATCTGTGAATTATGACCTTCCAAAATTGTTTCAGGTATCCGTGGATCACAAAGGTGATATCAAGGTACGTGCTAAGCGCAAGGATCTTGAGACGAACAAGCGTACCAAAGAAATGGCTGTATTCAAGTCAGAAAATCCAAAGACTGTGGTAATAGTCGGAGGAGGTCCGGCCGGTGCAACTTGCGCTGAAACCTTGCGCCAAGAAGGATTTACTGGACGCATTGTCATGGTTTGCAAAGAATCTGCTCTGCCCTACGACAGACCAAAGATTTCCAAAGCAATGGATATCGCAGTTGATAAAATCTTGCTGAGATCCCAATTATTCTACAGCGAACATCACATAGAAACTTTACTTGGAAAAGAAGCTATAGGTACATTTAATACTCGCGTATATTCTTCTACTTGACAATACATGAAGAAGTATGAATCGTTATTACATTTGTCTACTTACAGGACTGGACACAGACCAGAAGACGGTCAAGCTGAGCAGTAACGAAGATTTGTCATACGACCATCTGTTCATCGCAACAGGAAGTAAACCGAGATTGCCTGATCTGCCTGGCATAAATCTAGCCAACATTTTTGTGATGCGTAATTACACGGACGGCGCAGCAATATTTGCTCAGCTTTCACCTGATAAGCATGTCGTATTATTGGGTCTGGGCTTCATAGGGATGGAAGCGGCTGCCTATTGCGTTGGAAAGTGTGCATCGGTCACAGTCATCGGCCGAGACTCGGCACCTTTCAAAGCTGTGTTTGGAGAGGAAATTGGCAATAGAATTAAGCGAGAATTTGAACAAAAAGGTCGATATTATTCGTCCTATTTACATGCCAAGATGATAAAGCTGGGGTTGAGTTTTAACACTTTTTTTTTCTCGTCTTTTAAAGGTGTCAGATTCTTCCTGGATAATAATATTGCCAGATTCTTACCAAAGGATGACGGATCATCTCTGAGTCAAGTAGAACTTCTAGACGGAACGTATCTCGAGAGCGATATTGCTATTCTGGGAGTTGGTTCTACATTTAACACGGATTGGCTCAAGGAGACGCAGGTCCAGCTGCTGGAAAACGGTAGCATAGCAACGGACAGGGTACTGTATTATTTCATAAAAGCGAAAATTAATGTCATAATTATTCGTAAGATAGACAAAAATGAAGATTTGAAAAGTAGGAGAGATGCAGACGGTAAGAAGGGCACAAAGCGCAAGGAGAGTAGAAAGGTTGAAAAAAATTCTAAGGTAATTCTAAGCTGATGATTTTATCCAATGGTTCGAGAAATTCTATCAATAATATATCATTCATTAGGTAAAAGGTGCACAAGTAGTTGAGAAAATGAGAAAGGTCAGTAAAATGAAGCATGAGAATTTCTTTCAAATGAAATTATCTCACTTAAATCATTTACAGCATGGTATAAAGTTTATTGGTAGATCTAGTCAGGTTTATAAAAACTTTGCACATTAGGGTAAGATAAAAGACGACCAGTTTAAGGAGGAGGTACCACCGGCCAAAGAAATTCCAAAGGTATATTAGAACGGTATAAATTTCAAATGAAATACTACATGATTAATTATGATGATAGAAAGATGTCATGATGGAGAAAGTCGAGCTAAGAAAAAATGGGTCTGTTCTATCAAACAAGGTAAAATGGAGGTTTAGCTCATCAATGCAAATAACATGACAGCAAGAATTTCCCATAATTTATTACCTGGCGAAATATTGACCCAACCGAGCATCAAGATGTAATATTAATTATAAGATAAAGAATTTTTTTTCAGCCATCAGCTTGTACATTCAATCAAGGAGTTTGTCTGTTCATTTCGACTTTGTAATCAATTGAAGGAAATAATTTTTTGCAGTTTTTGAAAACGAATGTGGAGAACGTGTATGCCGGAGGCGACATTGCATTTGCTCCAGTATATAGTGCCGGAGACATGCCAGCAGCCATAGGACACTTTGGTTTGGCACATTACCACGGAAAAATTGCTGCCTTGAATATATGTGGGAAAGAAACACCATTGAAGGCAGTGCCATTCTTCTGGACTATGCTGTTTGGTAGAAGTTACAGATATGCGGGTAAGGATCTGCATTTGAGAGCTTACAGATAAAAAAATAACTGCGAATCTGACCTGGACACGCATAATGAATTTATTTGGATGAATTATTTCCTAGGAAGCGGTAGACCAACTGGAATAAAAATCCTTGGATCGGTAGAAGACTTCAAATTCTTTGCCTACTACTTTAAAGACGGCAGAGTCATAGCCATGAGTAGTGTAGGAAGAGATCCGATTGTATCAGATTTTGCCAATTTGCTGTACGAAGGAAGACAGCTAACAGAGGAAGAAGTGGAAAAGGATCCGCTGGCTTGGATGCTTAACAAACCGCAAGATTTACTTCCGACAGTATCTACTCCAGACATTAAGTCGTAAGAATTGAATTTTTGAAGAGTTTTTACCGTTTATGTATCTTGTTGATGTAAAAGTAATATTTAATTTATAAATATATCTATGGAAGATGAAAATTAGCTGTTTATATGTAGTCCTATGAAAACTGTCTAAAGTTATGCAGTCCTTAATCCAATTTAGCGATCGATAACTAATGTATTTCAAATCAAATAGTATTATATGACTTTCGACAGTTTTATGTAGCACTATAACTTTCGAACAAAAATGGTGCAGAATGAACAATATTTTCTATTTTTTAACTACTTAGTGATATTGTAAATGATCTGTAATTAGTATTGTAGCCTTCAGTATTAAATGTTAGAAATTTATTAAATCATGAACACAATCTGAACAGGGACCAATGTTTTAACTTTCTGCTTTCTCTTTTAAAATCAAACGAATGCCCAATCAAATTTATGTACATACCTCAGGATCAACTGTAGTTAATTGTTTGAATACAAAAGTTTAATGAAGAGCGTTAAACCAACAATAAATCTGCATCAAGCTAAAATGCAGTAAAGCTTTCAAATGAAGTTTTTTCACGTATTGACAGATATGAAATGTTGAACATTTAGAACCATGTAAACATGAGTGCACAATGTTTGTTGAAAGCAAAATATTAAGTCGTTAGTTTTTTAATAAAATATATCTAATGTATACCACGATGAAAGTATATAAAACGAAATGCTGAATTGGGGCCTTATTTTCAGTTGGGTATTCTTAGTTTCTATCTATACATCATTTACCACTATTATATTTTGTTTTGTATAAATTTATCTCATCAATCATTTACTTGTATAATTTTTTTCATACGCTTACGGGTACTTATAACGTTTTAGGAATGGGTTGGGTACTGGAAATCTGTCGAGAAGAGATTACCACACATACGCAATAGTAGTTCCTCCTAAAGTCTATAAAGTCGAGAATTCCATGAAACAAATAGGATATTGTCAAAAAATGAGTCATTATTCAAGATATTTTCGTTTTGTGAAGATTCTCATACGTTGAAACACCACAATCTAGTAGTATCCAAATAAATTGTAGCCAGTTATCCTATACCATACAATTATTATTATTTTATTTTAAACATTATCTTAAAAACTCTGGGATATCATTATCTATATTTTTGTCTATAAGATATCCTGATTCAAAAATGTATGTGCTGAACTCAATCGATGCATCATATATTGAAGCCACTGTTGCTATTTAGCTATAAAATAGAAATACAAATTTATCGTTACTTGATTATTCACAAAATGTTCGAGCCTGTTATGGTCGCACTCAATGATAGGGTATTTTTATTGTCCAGTGAATTTAAAAATAAGAACGTTGTCTATTTATCGCACCATTTACAGCCAGGTAATATCAACGTTAGAAGCTAGTGAGAATAAAGAAAGGCTTTGAAAATCTTGAATAAAAAGGAACATTGCTCGAGAATGATCATATACTGACTAAAAGATTTATTAATCAAAGCACTTTGTCATACACAATGTTTATACTTGTTAAAAAAAAACTATTGTTGTAATTTAAACCAATAAATAATTAACATGCAATTATCAATCTATTACCTGTATTATTATGCTGTTTTAACCAATTACGTTTTTGTAATTAACCAAGCATAGAAATAGATTCCAGGACGTTTAGAAAATAGGTTTCACAAATTGTTCCCATAATTTATTGACTTTTGAGCAATAAAATTAATCATTGGACACTTCATAAAAGGAAACATCTCGTGGAAAGAAAAATATCCCAGATACCAAAGGCAAAGAATATACACTGAATTATATAGCTAAATACTTGTCGTTGATCTGATATAACTGAGGTAAGTGATATCCAATGTAAAGATGTATGAATCAACTGCTATTTCACTTGCTAGATTATAGACTTGTCGTTATAATTAGATCGAATTTCATTATCTTGATCGTGTTACATTATCATTAAATTATTCTTAATCAATCGACTAGAGTTTCACATACTATTATAGTTGATAAGATTAATTTTTACAATCTGATTATGTTACCATTATATTATCGGCAATCCACTGCAGTCGTTTTCTAACAAGACGGGGTCATCCTGCGCTAGTGAAAATGGGTGCAAAGCATTCTAAAAGCTCTTCCGACAAGAGCCAAGGCAAAGGCCGTAAAGGGAAAAAAGAAAAAGCGAATAATGGTAAGTTATAAAAGTGAGATTATAATAAATTCAGATAGATTATAATAAAGCAAACATCATCACATGGAAACTCATAGCTTTTATTATGATATAACTATTAAGATTCTGTTAAAAACTAAGCTACATTGAGAGCAACCATGTTTTGTTTAAAAGAAAGCTGATCCAAGTTCCACAGAATGATGTACCTTGATTCCCCTTGAATCTTATATTATTTCTTCTCATTTCCCTATAACAATTACATTGAAATTGAAGGTATCCCCTAAATATAGAGTGTTATGCGACCGTTACTACTATGAACTAGCTATCTATAGCTATATATTATCCAACAAGGGCAGTTCGAACTTTTTATTTTACCTCTCCGCCTGATTTAGTGAGTAGACAACGGTCTTAGTTATTTAATTGACACAAGATAAGAGTTTGTAGTGTTTAGAGTCGAAATTGTTCGACATATATCATTCTAAAGTTCAAAAGACAGTCTTTTAATTTGAGAAACAGTTATGAATATTCTTTGTTCGGCTCCAGCTTGTGGGAAATGAAGTTTGTATAAATTGTTCTTTTTCAATAGTTAGCCATATGCTTTTATCTAAAGTGTACTTGCAGAACTCTAGGGCCTGCTAATCTAATCTACTCAGACATGACAATCATAATTTGATCAAGGCCATCGCTTAAATACTTAATATACTTGTGTCAAAAATCGCAGTGTATCCTGTCTGATGTATCACTGAGATTGATTGGAAATTGCAAAATTTTCGACAGTTTACCAGAGTATGAGAACATCGATTTTTAACTAATGATGCATACTTGAAATTTTAAGAAAATAACTTAGTAATTGTACATACTTTCAAATAAACGATGCTCAGATTAATGCAGATTTTATTTATAAAATAAATCTAAATAACTAGAACAAATCATCTATTAATTTGATTATTTTCCAGAACAAGTGGACAATGCCGATTACATAGAAGGAGTTGTTTGCAACAAGAATGACATCAAGGAAAATGAGATGAAATTATTGCCGTTGGGTGAAGATGGGGAAAAAATTCTGTTGGTCAAACAAGATGGTGAACTGCACGCCATAGGAACGAAGTGTTCCCATTATGGAGCTTTGTTAAATACCGGTGCCTTGGGCAAAGGGCGAGTGAGATGTCCATGGCACGGAGCATGTTTCAATATCAAGACCGGAGATATAGAAGACTACCCTGGTCTAGATTCATTGCCATGTTATAAGGTAAGCTTTTCATCGCATTCATCCGAAGATGAAAATTTCACAATTTTATCATCCTGGCAATCATAAGAATCATCTATCGTAGACTCTGAGTTAATTAAGAAGCACTTTCGTTGTAAAACGTGTACATGTAAACAGAACGTAGCGATAAAAATAGTTTAATGAAAATATTTATCAACTCCTTCATACATCGACTTCATTAATTACTCCGTTACTCACAAAATGCAGAGAGTACTCTACTCTTTTATTGATACTTGTCAATTATAATCACCTAAAATCGTTTTAGATATCTATAGATCGGAAAGGAGGTGTTAAAGTACGTGCTAAGCGCAGTGAACTTGAGACGAACAAGCGTACCAAAGAAATGGTTGCATTCAGATCACAGAATGCAAAGACTGTGGTAATAGCTGGAGGAGGTCCAGCAGCTGCAACTTGCGCTGAAACTTTGCGCCAAGAAGGATTTACTGGCCGCATCATCATGGTTTGCAAAGAATCTGCTCTGCCTTACGACAGACCAAAAGTTTCCAAATCAATGAGTAGCACTATTGACAAAATGATATTGAGGCCCCAGTCCTTCTATGACGAGAATAACATTGAAACTTTACTCGGAACAGCAGCTATAGGTACGCGTGTGAATTCATTCTACAGAGAAGAATAGTATTTTACCATAGTTTCTACTTGCAGGTCTAGATACAAACTTGAATACTGTTAAGCTAAGTAGTGGTGAGGATGTGTCTTATGACCATCTGTTTATTGCAACGGGAAGCAAAGCAAGATTTCCCGATGTGCCTGGTGCAGACTTAGCCAACATCTTTGTGGTATATGATTATACCGACAGTGCTGCAATTATTGCCCAGCTCTCTCCCGAGAAACATGTCGTATGTCTGGGATTTGGCTTTGTAGGAATGGAAGCGGCTGCCTATTGCATTGGAAAATGTGCGTCGGTAACAGTAGTTGGTCGACGTTCGGCACCATTCATACCGATTTTTGGTGAAGAAATAGGAATTAGAATTAAAGAAGACTTCGAGGAGAAAGGTGAATTTCTTTGAATTTGAATTCATCCAGTAAATAGCAGTGAGATTCAATTTCACCACTCTCTCTACCTTTCAAGGTGTACGCTTTGTTACGGGTAACAATATCGCTCGATTTTTGCCAACTGAGGATGGGAAATCTGTGCAACAGGTTGAACTACTTGATGGGACACTTCTTAAGAGCGATATTGCTATTATGGGGGTTGGTGCTTCTTACAATACAGAATGGCTCAAGGAAACAGAGCTGGAGTTACTCGGAGATGGTAGCATAGTCACGAACAAGGTGCTGTATGATATCATGATACTAAAACAGAATATCATAGAACTGCAAATCGAACTGGTCAAATTTTAGATTATCAACTTTGCTTGTGTGACTCCGGGGAGTTGAGCCACTGATTCAGTATACTTTCGTAAATCATAAAATTAAATCCTTTTTCCAGTTCTTGCAAACCAATGTAAAGAACGTGTATGCTGGAGGTGATATTGCATTTGCTCCCGTCTACAGTTCTGGCGGTGTATCGGCAACCATAACGCATTATCCTCTGGCACATTATCATGGGAAAATTGCTGCTCTAAATATTGCTGGAAAAGAAACACCGTTGAAGGCAGTACCCTTTTTCTGGACTATGTTATTTGGCAAAAGTTACAGATACGCCGGTATGACTTTGTGTTTTTATTTATCTCTGCATTGAAAGATCCGAGCTCAAAGTGTAAAGATTATATAATATATGGCTTAATTATTTCATAGGACACGGTGAATCAACGGGAATAAAAATCGTCGGGTCGTTAAAAGACTTCAAATTCTTTGCCTACTATTTCAACGACGGCAAAGTCGTAGCTATGAGTAGCGTGGGAAGAGATCCAATAGTAGCAGATTTTGCTAATCTCTTATACGAAGGAGGACAGCTAACGCAGGAAGAAGTGGACAGGGATCCGCTGGCTTGGATACCCAACCCACCAAAAGATTTGCTTTGAGTAGTTTCGATACCAGATATTAGCTCGTAAGAATTTGATTACTGAGGAAGCTTTGTATAAACCAGCAATATGAATGTCCAGAGAAGGAAAGTTGATCATTAATATCTAGTTGAAGAAAGAGTGTCCTATTAAATTACTTATTCTTTGCCAAATGCAATTTAAGACTTATATTTATTGAAACAGCAGAAATAAGTTGGAATACAGATTGTTTTCTTGGGAATGAAACCTCCAAGTAGAACATTATTATGTGTTTAAAGATATCAAGTATCGGCCTGATTATGCGCAGTGTAATGTGGATGTGTGTGAAAATAAATATTCAATATCTGTTGTAAGTAGAATGAAACGTTTGTTTGATAATAAAATATCGATTGCATACTTTAACATAATCATAAAAGGTCTGGGCTATCATTATTCATTACTTTCTAGAATACCTTAGGCTGTCTCAATGGTCTCAATATTGAAACTGATCCATTATAAAACTGCGACCGATTTTAAACAAACATATAGTGATACTTGTCTCGGAGAATTTGTAACATCAGTATATTGAAATAGGATGAGTGCAATGAACATCACAAGTTCAATACAAGGGATAATAGAAAACCGGGGTTTTAAAATGCAGGAAAATAATATCCAAGAACCTTTCTACCGATCGAATGATGTATTAATTGTAGAAATTGTTTGTACACGTTCATAGAGTCGCTTCAACATAAAGAAATAATAAAGAATAAAAAATCATCATCAATCTATTTTCTTACAACTCTAATTTTTCCTTCATCTTAATCCCAAGCATCTCTGACTTTCAAATGCATGAGTCTGTCTTCCAGCGTAGTGGTCTTTGCAAATTTTTCGGCCCTCTCAGCTTGCCAGCGTAATGTAATATCTTTATTTTTTCCCAGAGCTTTCATGTGGCCAAATGATTGTTCTATTGTCAAATAAGGGTGCCGCAATAACAGCATGTTCATCTCTTCTCTTTCATAGTCATAACCCAACTTCTTTAGACTTACGATGTCGACTTGTTTCACCACTCGATGTTTCCTGAATCATTATTATTCTTCAATTGATCTACTAGTTAAAATCATCTCTGTGCATTTCAACTAGTCGGATTATTAAGAATCAAACTTTATTTTAATTCTATAAAATTAAATAACCACTACGTATGATTTACAGTTTTGAGGTTAGTCTCAAGAAATTATAACTTATTATATGAAAATTTATCGGAGTTTTCTTACCCTCTAAAAATATGGCCTCTAGGGAATTTCCTCAACATAATATCCGTCAGCCTCATCTTAACTTCTTTCAATCAATTTCCAAAACAATTTAAATAATCTGAGCCCAAACAGACGACACTTATGAATTTGCGTCGGCTGCTACCGCAAAGATGTCTGCCCATCTGCGCCTCGTATATTTAAATATGTCAGTGACGATAATAAGTACAGGGGTTATGTAGTTTGAACCGGCAATTACATATCACATGTCTGCAAATGTGTGCAGTCGAAATAATAAGCGGTATCAAGATCATAGATAAGTGTCCAGGCATTGATATTGTAATAATAATAAAATAAGCCACGTGAATGTGACAATTTTTTGTCATCGAATTTGTAAAGTTTGTTAGAAAAAAGAAAGAACGACAGTTTAGAAAAATGATGTTTGTTACATTTCAAAGATTGACAGTGTCTAGGACGGGATTGTTGGCGAATATCAAAGGTTTTCATCAATTATTCACAACTTTCAAGATACCTGATAAAAGTATCGCTTCAATATCTCGTCAAATTTCAATCAGTAAATATAAATCTCCTTTCAAACCGCAAAGAAATATTTACACGTGTATATCTAGTCAATTGTACAGCACGAAAGGTATTCAAGAAAATATATCAGCTCTTCATATGAAAAAACGACCTTTGCGGAAAAAAAGGTCCATTACCGAAGAGGAAGATACTATAATACCTGGCGTAAGTCTCATCAATTGGAACTCAATTCTCCTCCGCTTTCAATTTATCAAATCAAATCTGAAAGCGCATTCTGTATTTTATAACTTGACTGCAGTTTTGGAACGTCAAATCATTAGCCACCGCCGAAGAATATGACTTAGAAAGACTGATGGACGGTTTAGTTAAACAGGACTTATACCTCCCAGAGAGTATCTGTACTTCCTCTAAATGTGAGTAAACAAGCTTTGAATCTATTTAACACATTTCGTATCATCATTTATTTGAATTGTCAATAAATAAGCATTTTTATTTAATTATAATAGCTGTGTGATTTTTTCTTGAACAGAGAAAGTCAATCCTTTTCAAAATCTGCATGATGCAATATAAGACTAGAACTACAGCATCAAGATTGAAAATAATCTAGCCTCATAATTTACCTGTGAATTTACCAGATATCTAGATTCTTTAATCCAGGATGATTATATCTTTGTTTTTTTTTTTTTTACTTTGTACTCTCAAGTATATCTACCCATACCTGGAATCATAAGCCCTGTAATAATACTTGAAATGATGTTAGTACTATGAACTGATTATTCTGGAAATATTTACTTCTGTAAACAAATGTTGCATCAGTTTAGTTCCATTTGGTGAGAATGTCTGTTCAGTCAAGTTATATTTATCCCCTATAATTTTAAACTTATTGCCAAAAATTTGTGTAATTATATTTGGAAAGAAAAATTTTTTTTTTTTTTATTTCGTTTCTTTTTTTGTCAATGTATCTTCCAATTTCTGTTCAAAGTTAATTAACGTCGTAGATTTTTTTTTTGATGGATTTTTTCAACTGATGATACAATCATTTCAATCAACTGCCCCTGTTATTTATACAGCACTGTTATTTTGCGAGACATCTTTGCCAATGTGTAGCTGTATAGACATATACATAAGCTTGCCATGGTTGAGTCTGTACACGCCTATATATATAGCCTGGATACCTGCTGCCAGTCATTTCAGTAATTGACTTAGTGAAGAACACATTGTTAAGAATTGTGTGTTGGATTATTTGGAGCAACATTTTTCTTTGTGCTGGTAAACTTTGTAGTGATGAAATAGATTCAAGTGTTTCCCAAGAAGAGACAGAAAATCAATAATCTCTGTGTGAGCTAGGAAGGGAAGCTATATTATATGCGTCAGAATTTAATTTTTGAATATTATCTTGTGAGAAAGTATACATTGAATCATAATTAATAGAATCGTTAAGCAATCACTGTTTAATCATCCGCAAAGTTATTATTAACTTAGTGTGATTCACATATAAATGAATGAATATGAAGATAAATGTGATAAAGTCCTGTATTAATTGCCAATGCAGGCGGTGATATAGTTCCAATATCGTTGTGGTGACATTATAATTGCGAATCTGCAGCTTATCATCAAGCAAAGATTAAATTTCAAGCAATATCTTACTCCAGCTGCAAAAAAGATTAAAATATGTGCCTCAACTGTATCGGCAGCTTAAATAGCCAATGAAATTCTAAGAAAGAAGAGTCAAGACAATATTTTTGTGAAATTGAAACCTCAGTTGTATGATCTGCGTCTCAAACTCGAACAAACTTTATAATAACAGTATAAGTTTGGCGATAAGTAATAGAACTGCCAAGAAAAGAATATGGAGAACGGAGAAGGACCCAAAATGCACCTCTGCATCTCAGTTCCATTACCAGAGAAAGAACTGCAGGAATTAATTGATAAAGCTAAAGATTGGTCGCTTATGAACGGAGCTTGTATGCGATCGAAGGTAAATTTCAACCGAGATGCTCTGCAGTTTGCTCCATTTCTTCTCATACCGTCATCATTTCCGCGCGAAGAATTCCAGCGAGCTTGTCAGATTCAAGTGATTTTGAATAAACTCATGCACGGAGTGGCTCACAACTATGAATTCCTAAAAGAAACGCTTAAAGAAACAATAAAAGTGGATACTTTTACTCGAAAATTGTTTGAGATTTATGAAACAGTACATGGCGAGGGATTCGCCCAGAAAATATCACTAGGATTGCTAAGATCCGATCTAATGTTGGACACTAGTTGCCCCGAGGAACATGGTTGCAATAATCACAAGCCATATTGCTGTTGGAAACAAGTGGAAATCAATACCATCGCATCAGGATTTGGTTGGCTTGGTCCGGCCGCCACAAAATTGCACAGATATATTCTTCAGGAACTAGATCGTCCCGAAGAGCTTAAAAATTTACCTGACAATAACGCACTTGAAGGATTATGTTCTGCAATGATCGACGCGTGGAAAATATACGACGATCCAAAGTGAGTGCTTAATTCTTTCAAATTATTGGAACAATAGTCTTGGTACTCTGGGATTGATCTCTTTTACTTTTCAATTCATTTCTAAATTTGTTCACAGATCCGTTATTTTGTTCGTGATTGAAGACGTCACCTACAACATATGTGATCAGCGTTTTCACGAATTTGAAATCAGGCGACTTAACTCAAGCGTTAAAGTAATTCGCAAAACACTGACCGAACTAGCTGCAGAAGCACACCTGGGCATCAACAAGGAGCTGATTGTAGGGGATCAAACAGTCGCAGTGGTATATTTCAGATGTGGCTATGAACCGGGCCAATATCCTACCGATGAAGAGTGGAATGCGAGATTACTGATTGAAAGATCATTGGCAATTAAATGCCCATCAATTCAGTATCATCTAGCTGGTGCTAAGAAAGTACAGCAAGCTTTGGCCAAGCCTGGTGCAGTGACTAGATTTCTAAACGATGAGAAAGCTGTCGAGCAAGTCAGAGAAATATTCACTGGTAAATAGTGTACAATAATTGTCAAATTTTGTGATTCAATTAAATCGTCGATCACATTCCTTTGCACAAAATTTCTGATTCATAAAATGTAATGTTATATTTGTAAAATTCTAGGTCTTTATTCTTTGGACTTTGACGAACATGGAGATAAGGCGATTGAAATGGGAATAGCAAATCCAGAACGGTTTGTTTTGAAACCCCAGAGAGAGGGCGGTGGGAATAATGTGTACGGATTAGATGTTAAAAAGTCGCTAGAGTTCATGAAAGACAAACAAGAAAGAACGGCGTGGATTCTAATGGATAGAATTCATCCACCTCTGCAGATAAACTACCAAATACGACCAGGCAGTGATACAGATACGGAATTAAAAGAAGTTGTATCGGAATTGGGTATATTTGGCGTGATAATTGGAGACGATAAGAATATCACAGTCAATAGACAAGTCGGTCATATGCTGAGGACTAAGCTAGCCAGTGCAAACGAAGGCGGGGTTGCATCAGGACTGGGAGCCTGTGATAGTCCTTATTTGACTGACTGATTTCCACACAAATATAACTAATACCTATACTGGTTATATTCGTTGCAGTTTCCTACTAGCGAATTGGAAATTCAATGAAGAAGTACTGAAGGAGACAGCACAATTTGAAATTTTCCAAAGAGATTGTTATGAAACATGAATACTAATACTTGACCATCTACTTATTATATGCATTTACAGATTATTTTTCATAAGCAACAAGTGCATTAGAATTTTCGGAAATGACAATACTGCATCACTATGTCGCACAACTTTTATACAACAAGTTTTTTAACTATATTACATATTTCGGATGGTACTTTTTTCCAAGTATTTTCTTATCAGCCCATTGTAATATTAACTAGCCAATGAAACATAAGATAAGATATAATCTATGTCAGCCATTAAACTAGATTCGAATATCAGAAGTCTGATTTTCTGGAGTGAAATAATAGTGAGAATATGCCTTCAGACTAGTCCTCTTTTGGGATTTCGGCGTATTCTACTATATGATATTTCTAAGTATTAATTGTAGCGATGTATATTCGTTTCTGTACATTCTTTACGGTATAAGATGATTTGATGAAAAATAAAGTAGGATTTGTAATATCGTATCTTCTACAGTGTTTTCATTGATAGAATATATCCATTCCTATTATCATTAGAAATGAAGAACAGAGCCACTAATTTACACATGTTGCTGAATTAGAAGAAAAAAAATATATACTTTCTTTATATTCTAGCAATGCCGGATGTGATACACGCGGTGGCTAAGTATGAAATAGAAGCGGAACCACGCGAAGTGTATTTTTTCAGAGAAGGAACAGTCGTTTTCTGGAATATGTCAGAACTGGAGAGTGGAAATCTGTTACAATTCCTAAAATCTTACGAAGAAGACAGCTATTCAGATAAACTTGTGCAAGCTGAAAGTGAACTAATGTTATACTCACATTCGGAGACTGGGTAATAAACCAAGCATCAGATCAAAGTACTTTAATTCACTATAAACCCTTATTTTCATTTATGTTACTCACATTTTCCTTACTCTCATCTCTATCTGAACTCCTTTTCTCAAAAGATCAAAACAAGTATCGAACAGAGAATGTTTCTTTATTATGTATATTTTATCGTTCGTCTTCTTATAATCTTTTAAAACTTGATTTTCGTTCTATGTGACAGGAGACGGAGCCATTTAAAAGAAGGAAATATAATGTTGGCTCCTGATGCAACGGATTTGGACAAGTACACGTTCTCAAATGCCATAGCTCTGTCTGTAAAGCTTGGCATCTGGGAAGCATCTCTGGACCGTTATGTGGATTCAATTGCTTTTGTGACTGACGATCTGAAGACTGGTAGACAGATAAAAATGAGCAGAGAGGAAGTCTTGAGAAAGCAAGGCGAACTGTTTGCTCTTAGACATATGATTAACTTGAGTTCAGATCTTCTAGATACGCCAGATTTTTATTGGGAAAGAGACGAATTGGAAAATTTATTTCAACAAACATGCGGCTACTTCAGTATTTCGAAACGAACTAGGGTATGAGAAACTATATCAATTCTATTCGTCAGTTTATAATATAATTAGAATTAGAAAACATTTTCCATAGATGAAGAAAAAAATCCAAAGTCTCTGGATAATGTAAATTCTAAAATGTACCAGACAATAGAAAAAAACCAATTTTCTTCTGTTGCATCTGTATTAAGAATACGATTTTATCTATCCTAATTATTTATTAAATATATAATTTCCTACAGGTAATGAACGAAAAAATTAATCACTGTGTTGAACTGGTAGAACTCTTGTCATCTCATCTTAGCGATCGTCATCACGTTCGTCTGGAATGGATGATAATTATATTAATTATGGTCGAAGTTGGGTTTGAGATACTTCATTACGTTGATCGTTACTTTGCAAATCGAGAACAAACATCTGCAGCTATAGCCGATTAGTTGATTATTGATAAATTGACATTAATTAAAGTATATCAAGGTCTACATGTAACAGTGGTTTTTAAATCATGTAAATAATTACATATGTTATAATGAAAAGCTGTGTGATTAGGCATAGTAAATTTTCTGTTATTCACCACATGAAAACAACATGTTTAAACGAAAAGTTGTGTGATATTAAAAATTCAATTTTAACGATTGAAAAAAATTACCTAATTCAGTCTGTAAAGAATGTATAGTTGCATTTTCTTTTTTTTTGCTTGATCTTATTCATTACAGTTTTGAAATAATGTTTATAACATATGTTATTAAAAAAAAAAACTGAAATTCAAGTGTATTTATAATTCATTTTTCTTTATCCTCATTTCCTATCTGTTGTTAAATATTTCATAAAACCAAAGATAGAAAAAACAACTTATAATAAAGGACTCATTTTATCTTAAATGCCTCCGATGAAAAGCTATTTCCCGATAACATCATAGGTATGACTATTTTCAAATCTATTGCTTTGATTATACAAAGAATCGTATTAAACACGATTGATTGATAAATTCACGAGCCTTCGACAGATTTTGAATGTACCTCGTGAACTACTCGTGAACCACGTGGTAATGAGAGCGCTAGAGACGCGTTGTTGAAAAATTCTGAATGCCGAACTGTCAAACTAATTCGTGCTGATTCTAACTGTGATTTATTCATTAATTAATTTCACAGACGCTCATAAGTTGTTCTAAGATCTATCGCATGCATTATAAGTCGGAATTATCTCAAGTTGTTTTTGAGTTTATTTGTAGTAACGAAGCTGTTCACGTTAGCTTAGGTTATGTTATTATAGATTTAGGTTAGAGTTGCAGTAAGACATATTTAAATATCAACAATCTACAAATCATGACAGGTATAATACTTTCGAGCGATGATATTAACTCATCATTTACGATACAATATTCATTTCCAAGTGGCTCATCAATTCGTAATTAAATTTCTAGAAAACGCGTGTCTCCATCTTCCTGTGTCGATAGTCAGCCGTGCAACAACTTCGGGGGATCGTGATAAATACCTAGTTAATTTTTTAGAAAATACATTGCCATCCTCGGACACTAAATCGATATCAGATGAATTGAAAAAGGTGTAAACTATGATTTAAAAATAAGAAAAGGAATTTTCTTCAGCCCTACAGAATTTTATCATAAATTTAAACGTCCTATCTCTAATTTTTTCAGACATTTACGTTCAACAAATATAGGACGAAACGCGGTCGCTGTAAACCGAAAAAGGCGAAATTTTTAACAGCCAGAAAACGAACGATACTTGGTTTAAATAAGCTGAAAAAAAGGACTGCCTTGAAGTACACAGACGCAATGGCCTTGAATGAATTGTGGCTAGATTACATGCAACAAATGCTTGGCGTGGATAATTTTAGAAATTTACCACAGAAGCCGATAGATCCAAATTGGGACGGCGTAGGTCAACAATTGTTGAAGGCTGATTTTCACGGAGCAAAGATTTCTGTTATTAGATCAAAGTGCCCGAGCTTAGTTGGGATCAATGGCATCATCTTACAGGACACTAAATGCACGTTTAGAATTATTGGAGAGGATAACATTATCCGAAGTAAGAAGATTCATTCTATCCATTTATAATTAATTCCTATTTTAAAATTCTTGAGTTTTCGAATTTCAGGTACTTACCAAAATGTGAAAAATCGTTCGTTCTATTATAAAGTAGAGGCATCCCCGTGTTTCCACAATCTTAAATATCTCGAATATAAAGTATAATTCAATTATTATCATCAATCTTTGGTCAACAATCGTGAATAATCATGCATCACAGGTTATTAGAAACAACAGAGATTAGAAATGATTAATAACGCTGTTCGGTAACTCAAATCCATAAGCGTGAATAATATGTACAAACGATGTCTATCTAACCAGAGAATTAAGAGCTGCTTTATAAAGCCTGATAATAATATTACAAGTTTTTTTTTATTCTAGCAATTCCTAAAGACACGGTAATGTTCAGGATATACTTGGGCGATGTGAATCTACAATTGTTTGGTAAAGAGCTGTGCGTAAGACCTGCCGAGCGATCTGTGAAAAAATTCAAGACTGCTCATATGGCTGATTTGTAATTAAAATTATAAGAATAAAAATATTTCTTCAACAAATATTTCCGATCATTGGTCATTTTTTGTTAAATTTTATGAGTGAAGCTAGTTTCCCATCGTCAGTTAGACTTGGTATATACTCAGTTATATAATAGATAAAATAGATAGGATGATTATGATAATGATTGTATAAATTTGCTTCTGATAAGGGTATAATATAGTAAATACGGTATATCATCCTTAGCAATAAGAAGAAAGATTTTATAAAAAAAAAATCTAACAGATTTTCGTCAACCAGGCATTTGTTTATTTTTCACTGTGTATATTCTTTGTGTACACAGTAGTTCATATATCTTACAGCAAAAACAATTGAACGCGATTCAAGTTCTTTAATCCATCATCCATTCTAGATAATTACCTTTTTCTTTTCTTTTTTTTTTCTTTTATTTTGTTCAATAATATTATTAATTCATATCATATGTTTGTCTACTACTTACATGTTACACTAAATACCAATATAATATATAATAATATAATTATATATTTATAATATATATGTATAATTACTAATAATCCTTGCTTTGTTGTTGTTTATCTCATTTGCTTTCTGCAATAATTAGTTAATAATATTTCAAAATATTCAAATAAACATGATAATTATACAATAACAACATGCGATGCGGAGGACTGCGCTTTTGATTCCTATCAAAAAAGGGGGGAAAAAAAAAAAAAGAAGAAATTCCACTAACCACATCACTTCTTCTTCTTAATCTTCATTCTCAAATAGTTGTTCTTTTTTTTTTTTATTTAGTTTGATTTTATCATATATGAAAAGGTAAGTGCAATGATAGATTTCTCGGAATGTCGTCACGTATCTGTATACGCACCACCAGTTCTTAATGAATTCTTAAAACTAATCTACCGATAACTCAGAGGATCAGTAAACAGATTGCTCAAGTCCGATGAGAAAAAGTGTGAAAAAATTAAAACTAAAATTCTACTCAATTCCCCCATGAAAAATGATTATCATTATATTTCAAGTTATAACAACTTGCAATGTCTATGGACGTGATGATTTTGTCATGTGTGATTTTAATGAATTAAGTTTTTTTTTTTTTCTTTTTCTTCTTCTAAACACTCAACAAATCAGACTTGTGTTACTTGTTCACTGTTCTACTCAATGATTAGGGGGCAATCTACAAATATTCATGTGTTACGCTAAGACTTATAACTTATATAAAAATTATTTCTTTCAAACAAGATATGTGTTAAATCATGCCGTTAGTATGCCCCAAACAGTGAAACGGTTTAAAAACTTACAGAGTATGTCGAAATAAAACGGATTTTAATATTATTTTACAACATATACTGTAAGATTTTATTCTGTAACCTTGGAAGCTTTTGAATTCAGTTTAAAGACAAACCAGCGAATGCTTTCAGGACTAATAAATGAAATATTAATTATACAATTTTTAAACGTGTTAAATGGTCGCCAACAAAGTACAGTAAAGAAATGCTGTTACAGTATGAAGAAATGTTAAAGAAAGAAAAACACACATCGATGCATCAACTCCTATTTTCTCTGCGATTGAAATTATTAAGGAAGACATTTTCCTTAAGAAAATTGAAGCCTATTGTATTCAGATCAAATGTTAGCACCGCGTAACAAGAGCTTTGGTAAATGCATCGAATGGTTCTTAAACAGTTCTTATACAACAAGCTTGCCTCTCATTGCCGTGTTTAAAATCTGCCATTAAACAAGTATCTATTAGATATGTCAAGGATCATTGAAACGTATAATTATTGCCCTTTTCACGTTCTTGATTGCCCCCGGCGGCAATCTTAAATTTTTAATTTCATTGTAACAACTGAGTGTTGAAAAGCAGCCTAAATTAACGTACAATATGTATATTTATTTATTTATATATTTGTTTTTATTTCCAATTATTCAGCATCCATCAATTTTCTAATTAATACTATATTTGTTGCCCCTGCAGAATGCTTTTCTTCAGGAATAACTGTTTTTTTTTTTTTTTTTTTCTTGTCTGTTTTGTTTTAATTCGTTTTACATCAGGCAACTTTTTTTTTCTTCAAAGTTTAATTAGTTGAAAATTATAACAGCAGTAGGATTTTATTTTGTGGGATACATGTTTTCTAGTTTTATTTTCTTATTATTATCATTATTTAGCTTTTTTTTTTCTATTTTTCGTTTTTTCTTTCTTTCTTTCTTCATATTAGTTTTTCATATATTCACCGATTACTAACTTGACATCTCAAAAGTATTTGTCAGATAGCAGATTTCTGACTTCGGTTTTTTTTTTTTTTTTATTTTACTGTAACGTAGTATCTCAATAACATAACTTTCCTCTAGCTAAACCTTATAGAAAAGTGGGTATTGTTGATCATTGTGGTACGTGTCTTGAAATTTGTCTCACATACCGTAACCCTGATAGGCTGCGGTAGGTGGTGCATAAACCCCTTGAACCGGAGGTGCGTAAACATTTTGAGGCGCGTATCCTGGTGCCATCATTCCAGGACCTGCTGTTAACATCAACTGTGGCTCAGCTGTAAAAATGAATCATGAAGAATTATTTTTATTCCATCAGTTCGGACACATATATGTATTTATTCATTAATCGTTATTCTTTTTTTTCATTAATAATTTCAACTCCTATCGATCTGAAACTAATTTAGACTCACGCATGATCATAGGTTTGTGTTCCTGTGAATCCGTTTCTTCCAAGCGCTGACTTTCGGCTTCTTCCAGTTTATCCACCTATAGAGAATAAAGATTTGTAACTAGGTATGCAATTTTATTATCTAAGCATCGATTTCCTCTCCGTAGAATGAGTCTTGTAATACTATACCTTGGTGATATATTCTCGGGCGACTTGAATGAGATACGGCATTGCAAAGTGAAGGATTCTATGCCTCCAAGCAAGTTCCAATATGACATCAGGATGGAGTAAATCGTAGCAGTAGAAGAGACATGCCGCGAAACAATCTTTCGATCCTCTCTCCAAAAACCATTCCAAGAGTTCCTCGGCCACCTCGGCATTCCTGGATTCTGCAGCATACTCCATGGCGTCCCTGTGTTCAGAGAAATAATCATTAGAACCAGTTTTCAGAAATCTTCACTCTCCTTTGACCAGAATTTCCCAAAAAGATGAAGAAAAAAAAGCTGAACTACTACCACTACTCACCGGAATAATCTGTCTTTTTTGCAAAGTTCAACCGACTGTTTCCATCTGTTATTGCCTTTGTAAAGGTATGCCGCGATCCTTCTAAACTCAATAAGTTCATGTTTCTCGAGTTGCTGAGCGAGAGCAATATTGTCAAAGTTATCGAAGGCGTCTATCGACGTCCTCAAGCCTTGATAGTCTTCTTCGTCTATCAGAAGACCGTTCAATGCTTCGTTTATAGCTTTATTATTTAAGGATTGTACCGATCTAAGGTAAGGCTTTACAAGTTGCAAGTGTCCCGCACGAGTGAAGTATGCAACTGATCTAGTGTGGTCCATTCTTGGCGCGAGAACAAGCAACACATCGTTCAACAATAGAGGCTTGAATTCAACATAGAATTGGATCGCCTTGTAGTACAACTCTACATTCGCTACTTTGGTGATCACATCCTTGAAGTGACCTTCGCGCCATGCTTCAGTCGGATGTTGCATCATCGCGAGCACCGCGTTATCATACTCCTCATATTTGTCATACAAAAACACAAGTTCTGCCCATAAATGAGCTTGCTCAGCTGCGCGTAATACCTGTTGATGACAAACGATGCGTTAATTCAGAAAAATGCTAACTTTACTTCGAAATCGGTGTTAATTCGCGATTCAAAATACCTTGGGGATGTTTACGCGAGACCAGAACAAGTCTAGATGTTCCCGCATCCTTTGTGGCTTATACTTGCTGTATAGGATCGCAAGTTCTGTGAACATTCCCATGTGGGCTCTTTCCAGGCCTAAAGCAGCCTCGAGTAAATTGATAAGTTCTTCGAAGTGGCCTCGATCTTGATAATAGTTGATCAGATCTTCCAACTCATCGGCATGAACAACGATGTGTAGACCACACATTTGGGCAAGACGGAATTCCCCGCTGTCCACACAAGCGAAACACACCTCTTTCCATGTGCGGGTAGAGTTAGCTTTGCGAGCACTATCAACCGCCCCTTGGAACTCTTTTAAATGAACGAGTGTGATCGCTAAACGAGCAAAGTTCGACACGTTGTTATACAGCAATTTTGCTGCGTCGTACATTTTGTCGTCGAAGCAACGATCACCGATCTATAAAATATAGTCAGAAGATGTTAAATCGTTCATTTTTCAATCAGAGAAAGAAACAATTTCAATTCACCTTTTGAATATCGGCGTGATTAGGACCGGAGATAAATTCCTCAAGGTCTGCAAGCCTGTTGGTACGAGCATAAGCGTAAATCAGTTCGCTTTCAACAAAAGACTCCCTCGCCTTCTTGCGCGCCATTTGTAAATATCGAACAAGATCTTCCCAGTGAGAAGTGCGATGAGCTGTTTCGACCACATCCATATACGCCGAGGGATCATCGGCTTTAATAAAACTGTCGATGGCCTCCTTTACTAGACCCTGTTGAAGCTGGGCTTTAGCTAGCTGTGACCATACCGCTGGTTCGTTACACCTGGAATGAAAGAGTTTGATAAATTGATGGTTTTTGCAGACAAGAGAAAAGTATCAAACTTCTGGTATATCTTTTCGTGATATTATTTACCTTTCAGCAAATTCGTACGCTCTGTCGAGATTATTGACCTGTTCTATCAATACTTGAATAGCGGATGTATTGACATCGAATTTTCTGAATATAGCAAAAGCTTCTTCATACAATTCGCTGTTAATAGCAATGTTAGCTATGTCGGGAGCGTCGTAGTTGTCGAGACGATTAATATATTCCATAACACGGGTACGGTCTGCTTTAATCGCTGTTAAAATCAGGAGATTTTGTAGATTACGATGATCGCTGAACACGCTGCTGTCCAATACTATTTTTTCAAGTAATTCAATCAATTCATTCGGCAAATCAGCCGTCATGAATGCTTTAACAGTCACGGAAATATCCTCCGGGTCTTGGGTCTCTGACAATGCAGTTTGAACTACCTGTAAGAGTTGGAATAATGCAAAGATAAAAAAAGCTTCGGTTAATCTACGATCTCCGTATCTACACACGAAACACTAGTTTTAGTCTAAAAATTATCACTTAGAATAAGTCAGATTTTTGTCGGATACATTATTTTTAGGAGTAAAAATTAGAGTTTCTTTTACTCACCTGATCGATTAGCGGTCTTTTATAGGGGTTGCTCTCAAGAAGAACCTCAGCCCATAGATCGGGGTCTCGTCGCCTGACCAAATACCTAGCTTCGCTTTTGAAAAGACTATTCTCATTGCATACACTGATGAGTTCGCGATCGCATTGGCCACGTTCGTATGCGACACATGCCAAATGAGGATCACGTTTCTCGCAATATTTGCCGACGACACGGCTGTCGTAGAACTGGTTTTCCCTGGAGGAAAGAAGAGGAGGCATAAAATGAAATAAACTATCAAAGGCGGGAAGAAAACAGAAATTGGATAAACACTCCAAGATTTACTTACTTGAGGAATCTCTCAGGGTTGTTGTTACTGTCGATGTAAATTTTAGCAAGAGCATTATGGGTAGCGGGCTCTATACAGCCTTCGTGAACACGAGATTCCAGCCAAGGCAGGAGGAGTTTTAGTCGATTACGTTTTTCGACCTCCTCGACCAATTCGTCGGTAGAAAACTGGCCTCGGACTACCAGGATCAGATTTTTTATTATATCTTCTGAACAGTCGACGTCAAGCAGTCCGCCAATTACAACGGGTAATCGCGACGGGTTTACCTATGAAAATAACAGGCGGAATTTTGATCGGAGGGAACACAGAGACTTTGAATTTAATTTTATTCGACTTTTTCTTCACTTTATGATGTAGTGTTAGAGAAATAGCATTATATTCACCTTTTGGACGTATATCTCGATGTACTTCTGTAGATTGTTTCTGTACAGATAAAGAACGAGATCGTGAACAAAGTCGAATCGATCGCATACAATGATGAGAGGTAATTGGTCGGATAATTTGGCCTCCTTCAAAAAATTCTTGACACGTTCAGCGTTGTAACAATTACTCTCGCGACAAATCCTTTCTACTTCTTTAATCTGCCCGGTCTTACACGCGGCCTGAATATATTTGAAATGAACCTCCTGATCTTGACTGAAGTTAACGATTGATCCAAGGAAGTAGAATAATCCTTCGTATGATTTGAAGCTCTCGAACAAATCTGTCGTACAATTAATACAAAGTTATTACAAGTTACGTAATTGAATCCATTCAATTGTTTCTTCTTCCAATTTTTGGAAAAAAAAAAAACACAAATATTTACCAATCAAAGCTTTGGTCGTCAGTTGCTCGTGGTACTTTGTTGCTATCTGTACACAGATCTGTAGGTTTTGTCTCATGTTTGCAGTTAGCATAGCTTTGAGACACTCCAGAGAATCCTCGACGGATAAAGTGCCAAAGAATCCCACTAGCCAATCCGGGGATAACAGCTGTGTGTGTACAACAGCTCGTTTAATATCATACAAATCTGTATAATGTTCCAAAGCTCGTTGTAGAAGGCCTGCCTTCTCACACAACTGGGCAACGTGGGCGCGATCGTAGTGAGTAAACATTTGATTCCCTAGAATGGCATCGGCCACTTGGGGAGCAGACATCAAATTCATTTCCAGTAAACGAGTCTGTAGCGCACCTTCGCTAGCTCGGTTATTCTTTAAGGCATCCAACAAAAATGCCGTACATTGTTGGACCATGTTCTGTTCCATGAAAATATCTACAATCTGAAACAACGGTGATTTCGTTGTAATATTCTATCACGTAAGTATCCGAAGAGGATTTTCAAAACGCTGAACTGACGCGAAAAAGAACAGTGCGTTTATTTTCATTTAAAAAGACTGAAAAAGAGTGAAACAGTATTTTTTCGTCTTCTCTAAGAATTTACGTGACATTTCAAAGCCAAAATTTATCTGTTTGAAGCTGACTCATACCAGCGAGTTATTGGACATATGTAATAGAACCAGATGTACATTGGTATGGATAAGTTTTTTTTTCATCGCGATGAGTCATACACAGTATAAATATGGATTGTACGTTTACTATTTATCTGGCCAATCTAAAAATAGTATAATAATTAATCAGTTTTGATATTCCTCTCAAAATTTTATACGTAACAAGATAGTGCAATCGTTGTTGTTACTATGGCTCAGAAATCGGAGATGAATAAAGAGTCGCGAAAACTCTTGCTGTTTAGCTGCAGTTATTTTGCAACTTTGCCATAACTTAAATGCATTGGGTAACAAGAAGCACTGAAGTACACTTGCAGACTCAGCAAACATATATAATTGGAATTATTTTTGCATGAAAAATTCTCTGGGGCTTTTTATCGATGAATTTACCTGATTAATATCCGCCAGAGGTTCATCATCCTGAACCAACATCTGAGCGAAAGCGACGCCTTGATCCGGGTTGATTCTCATAACATTTCTCAACAAGAAAACGTAGTCCGGAGTATAGGAGACCTTCTTAGCATACAAAACTATCTTCTGGAACTGCCCAGTCTCAGCAAAACATTGGATAACTTTATTGGGCACATTAGCTCGGAGATATACGCTCAATGCGAGAGTAGGGTCAGCCTGTTTCACCAAGTCTCCTAATTCCTCGCTGCACTCGAGCTTATCTTCCTTAAGCCATTTCTCAAGCAGTTGTTTGCGCCCTTGCAGTAATACCGGGCGACAAAGTTCCAACGATTCGTATTTATTCAGTTGACCCTGGTCCAAAAGTATACCGAAATACTGCAGCAAAGGTGAAGTCTGTCCCTGGGTAGCGGGGACCTGAAATATGGAAAATCTCAACGTCAGTTTAAAGCCAGATTTATCTGAAATTTCAGTGTCAATAAATGGCTGAGTTATTACCTGCTGGAACCGTTGAATAGTAGCCGGAGTCCTGAGTATTCCTTTGGGAGCATTAGCCGCGACCTTTGCAGCCTCAGCGTACTGTCCGTTTTGAAAAAGCGTGTTGAATTTTCTGACAAACAAGTCCTCAGCTCCAGACAAGTTGTTTCTCACCGCCATTCGCAAAGCGAGTTCCGGGTTTTGCAGGACTCCGTTAATATATGGAATGATGTTTTCCTCTTCTACAGAGACAGACAAGACCTGTCCCTTCCTATTGACTCCGATAATACCGCCTGATGCCTCGTGAGGAGCGGTGACAAATATTGTTTCTCCGGATATACGATTCATGAATATACAAGTGGCCGATTCGATGTCGTACATATGAATGTACCCATATTTAGTTATTAAATAAATAACGTCGTACTTTGAGCTGACTTGCATAGCGACTGGAAAATCGTTACCCGCTTCGGGCGGGAAGAATACGTCGACAGCTTTTTTTGGAAAAGGTTGATTGCCTGCGGGAGGTTGTCCAACTTCTATAATGTGCAATTTTGCGCCTTGAACCGTCCTCACAGCAAAGCAAAACAGATTACTAGGCTCGGCGTTGCCCTCCATTTTAAACTGCGCAAAAGAAGCCGCGTGGCCTTCGATCGGCTGAGAACACTTCCGCTCTACAGAATACAACTGCATCGCTCCAACAACTCGGTTGTGTTGGGCAGATATTCCGATGAGCAATAACCACGTCTGTTTCGGATCAGTTCTGTAGTTTATTATCTGACATCCGTTCAGCGAAGAGTGACGATCGAAAGTTTTATGCGGCTGAGAATCACCTTCCATTGACCAATGGTAGACAGCTGTCTCAGTGACTAGTGCCAACGTGTTTAACGATATCCATTTCCAGAATACAACGTCTTCCGTCATGGTGTGGGCCTTCATTTTTGATTTCATCTCAATGTTGAATATTTGCAATGTCTTTTGGGCTGAAGAAGAAATGAGGATCGATTAATTTTACCACTCCCATTATATCCGACTGGTAAATCTACTCTTATCTTTGAAGTTATTGTGTTTACAATGAGAGTGTATACCCAGAGATTAAGTGATTGTTTTTGTGGGCGAATATTGTGGGATTATTTCAGAGACAAAGGGAAATTTAGTGAAATTTCAAAACGGATTATCATTTGAATGATTGTTGTTGTATACCTTTCAAGGCGATTACTTTACTAGCAGGATTCATGATCGCAGAATCAGCTGAAATTGGCCTTCTGATTGGATTCGCAGAGTCATTCATGTCGATGATAACAACTTGCGATGTTTCCGCAACCTTTTCTCGTACGCAAATAAATTTGTCCGATTCCATGGTGAGCGTATTGAAGCTGACATTGTTGGCATTGATTCCCACAGCGGTAAGCTGAAGAAATAAATCTCTCAGAAATACTCGACGAATAATTGAAGATTTTAAATTTTCAAAATAAAAAAAAGAATGTAAAAAAAAAAAAAAAAATAGACGAAACTTTTTTATTGCAAAGAAAAACCAAGACACCATTTTGTACCATGATTCCAGTATTCAATGTATACATGGCACATCAAATGGCAAAAGTATTAAAAAGTCGACCAATTGCTTGTCTTTTTTTCTAATTTATTTTTTCTTTTCTTTCTCTCTCTCTCTCTCTCTCTCTCTCTCTCTCTCTTTCGTTTAACTAAGCTCACAAGACTTCAATAAAGAATTGAACAAACAAGCAAAGAGAAGATATCAATATTGATGAAAAGTTTTCTATAAATTCTCAAAGTTGAGAAAAACGACTAGTTAGAAAAGTCGTTAGTCTTGTAATTTATGTCTAATTACAATATTATATTTATTACGCTCGTTATATGTAGAGTAAAGTATAAAAACTAAAAATAAGTATTTTCAAGACGCAATTTCTTTTAAAACTTTATTTAACAGTTCAGAAACCGTGATTATCGAATGTTAAATGTATAGTAATACGAAGACGAATATACTCTTGAAATTCGTGTACTAATAAATAATTTTAAAAACGAAAAAAAAAGAATTTTTTTTTAAAGATCCGTACAATGTGGGCGGAAGCGGGGGGCGTATTCGCAGACGTGGCTGTCTAATGCTATCAATGATCGGTTTATCGAAAATTAATTAAAACGCATAATTCATTGATTTTTCTCGAAGGGTGATGCGAGAAATGTAGGGCAGTATGAAAAAGGCTTGAATCTAGGCGGAAATTTTTGTACGGAGAATTTTAGTAGTTAACGATTTTAGTTTCCGTGGCGGTCGGATACATCATATCTGTCAACGCAACGTCAATGGAAAAATTCTCAGAGGTTCTATTCTAAAGTGTCTTTTTCTTCATAGACGTAGATTGTAATATCTGTGAAATTTATCTGACTGATATACGTAATCATTTTATTCACACGACGGCATCAGGTGATTAAAGATAAATAAGAAAATCTTTTTTTTACGACAATTGAAACGACAATGAAATAATGAAATCTACGGATAGGACAACGGAAAATCAGGTCACCTACCTGGAGATGCTCCTGAAACCTTATGGGCAGTAACTGCGTCATTATTATAAAGATTTGCGATGTTTCCCTTGTTTCTTATGCCGCTATTATTTTCTTGGGATGGACGTGCGGCCCTAGGTACAACTTATACACAATATTTCACGTTTCTTCGTCCGTTATTCACTCAATAATCAACTCATCCGCACGCATTGACTGACGCAAATGCCGTCACAGACCGCTGACACCCAACATGGCGGACTACTTCTACCGGTGAAAAAAAGTAGTCCCTTTAACTGGCGTAAAATAAATGAATTTTATAATTCGGGATATAATTGTGGAAAATTTATGATATCAATCTTCCTGATACACAAATCAAATGATAAATATTATTTTTTAGCCTTATTTATTAGTTGCACAGATATAATAAACGGAATTATAACGCGGAGTAACACCACTACGTTACACGGTGTATGCTAAGCGCCGAATCCTGCTGCTTCAACTCGGCTTGTGAATGAAGCCGCGACGGCGCCCAATGACTTTTTACCCTACCCTCAGGAGCCTCAACGATCTTATTGATATGCCCTGAAAGATTTGGCTGGCTTTCAATAAATCATAATATACACTCGGCTTATCGTCTATGTAGCCAATTTATAACCATTTGTCTCCCTCATTTGTCAGAATAAATCATTCTATCAGAGAATGTTATCTCTTTATACTTTAGAAGATCAAGGATGTTTGGCTTAGTCACCATTGCGACGGGGATATCAGATTCTAAATTTCAATTCTTTCTCGAAACTAATCTACACGCTGAAAGCAATAATCAATATTCGGATTATATAGAATAAGAAAAAGAGATTTATTATGTACTACAATCTGATAGAACACGTAATTTGATGAGGAAAAGGTAGCTTAAAGTAGGCAATGAACAAAAACTTAAAATCATTTATTCTCCAGCAAGAGTCACATGTGTATGATAAAATATACAAATATGTAATCAATTGATATACTGTTCAAAAGTATATTGACGAGCTTCTTCTGCTGTGGAATAAATTCTTGTCCGTTTCCTTGGGCGGGTAGAATGTTTAGTCGAAAAGTCCGAATCCCATATCGTCGTCATCAGACTCAGACTCTTCCTTCTTTTCCGCCTTTTTCTCTTCTGTTGATGAAAAGGAAACAAACAAAAATCAGTTTCAAATAAAGGGATTCCTTTTCTCAATCTGTTTCACAATTTCTAATAATCATCAGTAGATTAGAATTTGCAGCACATCGACTCAGTCGAAAGATGGTGTAATATATTAACATCATATGAATGTCAATTAATTGTATAACAAAAGCAACGCTTTTCGTAAAATATAATCGAATATTCAACAATAGTTACAAACTAAGATATTAAATTTCCCCCATATTTTCACTCACCCTTTTTCTCTTCAGCCGGAGCAGCTCCAGCTGCCGCAGCAACTGGTGCAGCAGCACCTCCTCCAACTGGCATGGAAGAAAGCTTCTCACGGCCTGTAAGTTTTCAATTAATTATCAGTCATTGGCTTAAGTAAAACTGTTCTTTAGATTTAGTATTTTGTACTAAACTTTAGTTTCAGTTTAATGAAATGAAAGCATAGCGTGTAGGAAAATTTCAAGGGTTTGGAAATGGAGTAACAATCTTAAAGAGAAATAGTCTGTTCTAGTAGGCATAGAATGAATGTTGTTGTAAAAAATGACGTTTGACTGTACCTTGAGAGATCAAGTCCTCGATGGATTTTCCATTGAGTTCGGAAATGACTTTTTTCAGTTTTTCAGCATCAGCTTCAATTCCGACGGAAGATAAAATCTTTTCGATGTCACCTTGGGTTGGCGATGCTTTGCCACCCAGGACAGCTAAGAGGTAAGCGGCCACGTAACGCATTCTGTGAAAGTGAATTTGAAGGTTAAAAATCACGTTTTTTTTCTATAATAATGATTCCTATAGATAAAATGATTGCAATGAATATATTTATTATTATCATTAGCTTCAGTTTTGAGTAATCATCACAGTCGCTCAGGCGAAAGATGGTAATTGGTTGAAATCATCATTTTAAGCCAACAATAACGCGCTATATAAATAAAAATGATATTTTTTAGGATTACATTAAAGCCTAATTAAGAATATTATAATTGTAACTATATTAGAAGCCGTTGTGAATAATACGCGGTTTATTTTCCGTGTAAACACAACACAAGTTGTAGTCAGGCCTGAACGGAATCCGAACGCATCTAACCTGAATGACGGAATATTATGACCAAAAAATATTTCTTCGCGGTAAAAGATGTCTGTGCGATATATTAATGATAATATTATTCTACTTGTGAATAGATACGGTATTACTCACTCACTTTAAGTCTCACGACACGAAACGTGGGATACGCCGAATGTTAACACAAGCACGTTTCACGACTGGAAACGAAATGGGAAGATGTCTGGAAGTGGTGTACCCACGTCACTGCTTGATGGCGTGGACGTCATTTCCTGCCAATACGATTCTACGCCTATGGGATTAGAAGCCTCGTTTCCATGCGCGAGTGAAAATAGCAAATAATGATTTTGAAGGAACGATTCCGTCCTCGTGAACGAAATAAAAACAGCAAATAATTAGCCTGACGATTATTTTTCACTTCGTTTTAGTTTAATTTATGAATGAACGAGGAAATGGCGGCTGAGCGATGTCACGTGATCATAATCTGCTAAAATCATAGGGAATATTTCATCTTTGAGAAATCGCCTTGATGTATACGATATAAATGAGAAATAGGGATTTTCTCGCTTCAATTTATCACTGACAACAACTTATAATCGGCGAGTGTGCGTACAGTGGAAAAAATGTGTTTGATTGAAGGGGCGTAATTTCAGTAAATTAAACCGCGATCTAGTTAAAAGTATGCAAATATAAACATACAATTACAAATTATGAGCTAGATTTATGCTAAGCGTTAGATTCGGATGGTATATAATATCGCGTAATGTCATACAGAAACTAGGCTCGATTTACTGTCAAGAAACTGTCATGTAACAAAATTTTTCTTTCTTTTTTTTTTCTTATTAATACTTCTTTCCTACACTCTTTTGCCTCATTTTGCTACGGCTTTATTTGTTGCACGTTGTTTTCCCCTTGATATCATCACAATACATTCTACAATATGGGTAAGCTGTCACTTCATTTAAATGATAAACTATTTCCAATCACAGAGCTCCAATGACACGAAATGATATCATTATTATACTGTCAATTTTCAGCCGACAATACAGAGTCGCAAAAATGGCAACAACATCTATCCCTTCTCAGAGAACAATATGTAAAATTAAACGCTGCGCATAACAAACTACAACAAAATTATACAAATGCTACGGCTGGGGCTAAGGAATCTGGATTTGTTAGCAGACTTTTGGCAACAGTAGCCTCACTACATGGTCAACAACGTTATAGGTATTATAAATTTGTTTGAAGATTTATTCAGACAAATATGATTTTATCAGAGAAAAAAGTAAAAAAAAAAAACATTTAAACATATTTAGGAATCAGATAACGGCTGGAAAAATCGAAATTTTTTGTTCATGGAATGAAGATTTTGCTATGGAAAAATATTAATCATTGGTAAACACATTAATATTAAACACATGATAATTAATTTTTCTTCTTCATATTTTTCAGTGATATAACGATAAATTTGGCTAATCAACAAATACCAGCACACAAATTTGTCTTGGCAGCACGGAGCGACTTTTGGAATGAATCTGCCCTGAGAGACACTACTGAACTTGGTACGAAAATTTAGTATTTAAGAAAATAAAAAGGTGACAAATTTGAACCTTCTATGGTTCACTAGTGTTTTGAAATCTATTCGATTAAAAAGCTCGTACTTCAAAGCTGGATGGAGTTGGAATAGAATTAATTCTAATAAGTTGCAGTCTACAAGCGTTTATCAAACAGCCTGGAATGGAGTGAAATAATGGAGTCGGGTAGAAAGAAAGAATACTTGGAATAAAATATGTCTTTTTTTATTTTAAAGCGTGAGACATGCTTATTTTTAAGAATATTCGCGAAGATTTCCATTGAAAATATTAAAGCAGTTTCAAAAGAATCGATTCAATGCAGTAATTGTTTGGGTTTGGTAGAAATGACCTCATTGTTGAGTATTTATAGAAGATTTCGAAGAATTTTTCTGTACAGTACAGTCTGTATCTAATCTACCTGTTGAAACGTGAGATATCACGGATGATGACTTGTACCTGAAATAAACTTAAAAGGACTAGTGTAAAACTGCAATATTACCAAATTACGAAAATAGTTTCCATTAGACTCAGCAATCCTTAAAAAAAAAATTTATTTCGTCTATCAAAGAAGAGGGCATTTATTCTCTAGAGCCAATTTCCATACTAGATAATTATGATATACTTATACTCAATTAGTCTAATTATATTCCCGAGTAATCTAATCTTTGTCTCGTGATTGTATTAAATTATGAAGCTTCTGTATTGAACTAGAATAGTTTCAGTTTAACAGAGAAATAAAAGATATTAAATCAAGGTTGAATGTATATTTTCAGATTGGAGTAACTTGAATGAGGATGTAGGGTCGGTACTCTTGAAATGGGTTTATACCGGGGTAACAGATAAGAAGAATTTAACCCTGGAATTAATGAAAGCTGCTTCGCGATTTCAACTAGTAGAATTGGTCGATCAATGTGAGAAAAATCTCATCGGGATAGTCACTCTTCGCGAATGTGTTCATTTATATACAGCAGCTGAAGAATTGGGGACTATAACACTGAGAGATCATTGCAGTTCCCTCATATCTGTACACTGGGTAAGATTCTAATAATTTCCCCATAACCGGCGATATTTAAACTCTAAAAAAGTGATTCTGAGCTCTTCGTCAGAAGAACAGAAACACCTGACTTGTTTTACATTTGAAATGACTGTAGAACTACTCTTTTATACATTGTATAAAATGCTTGTTTATTATTTCTTACAGGATGACTTAACAGGAGAAGATTTCAAGGAAATGCCAGGTGCATTATTGTACAAATTGTTAAAATCCAAAAGCAAGTACCCTCTGCATTCAGCTGTACGATTGGCCCGAGAGGATGTGGTATTCTTATACCTAGTTGAGCACGATTCAGAGGTGAGATAAAGAATACATTATTTATTACCTTAATCATTAATATACACTAGCTTGAATACTTCCATTGTCATTAATCTCCCGGGTTATTTAAAAATAGGATAATATCAATACATTTCTTTTCTTTTGTTCGATTTTAAGTCGCGCCCGCTATCCCTTTCTTATAATAATAAAGATAATACAATAATTGATATAAACTGCAAGTTCATTCACACACATATGCTATAATTATACAGTATATCAATAAACTAGGCGTGAATATTGATAAAAAGTAATCACATTTAAATTGAGGCATTAGATTTTTCTTCTTCTCATTAATCCCCCCCTATTTCTTCTTCTTTGTATAAAAAATTCAATACTTTGCCCACACGCACAGCAGCATACCGAACAAATTCAATTTAATAAAAGTAGAACTAATATCTCTGAATGAATTTGACTTGTTGCACATCGGATTGCTGCAAAAACAATATTCCGTCGGTTGACCAGGCCTTCCAATATTTTCAGCCAAGTTACACCCCTCTTCGTAAGCCGTCTCGACAATTGTTTCAGTCCTGTGCCACTTCTTTGTAGCAGGATCATAATTTTGTCCGTCAAATCTTTGTGGAGCACAATCTCTTTCGACGCTGTGAATCTTTTCTAAAATTTTATACAAGTTTTTATTTTTATTTTTATTTTTATTTTCATTTCTCTGTTCAAAATTCAACGCTCGAATTCTCCGGCATCCTTTTCACCCTCGTACTTACGCCCATTTCCTAAAGGAAAGTCGAACGTTTTTTTCATACATAATGTTGACTTTGTACAATCAGTTTGAAACTTTGGACTCCAGTCAAATTTTGAACATGGTAAAATTCCAGCAGCGGCAGGTTCATGCGTCGAAGCACATCTGTAGCAAAGTATCCCTTCGCTGTTTTTGGCAAATAAAATTAGGACATCTAAAAGCAAGAAGAATTGAATTCAGATATTAGAAAAGATTAAATACTTGACCTGTAGATTCAGTCAATCATTTATTGAGTAAATAATAATAAACATTTTGGGTTACTCAACATACACGATAAAATAAGCTGAATTTTCACTCCCTCAAACATCTTCGATCCAATTGTAACAAGCGAGCATATGTTAGTCTCTTCGTATGACTAATATCATCGATTATTATGGTAGATTTAGTATGAATTATTATGACAGCTAGAGAGGCGTTGGTTATCAGAACTTTTGTGTCAGTATATTCGATTTATTTAACGCCCAATTAATTTCATATTTCATCTAAATTCATAATTTATTTGAAAATAAATAAATAAAAAAAATGAAAAAAATACAACTAAAAATAATCTTTTACTTTTGAGACACTATTATTTTTACTAATTATCACGAACTTTTTTGGCTAACATCCAACGAATTTTTCACATTAGTTTCTTTAAGATAATATCTTGAGCCTTCTGCAGTCATCCACTGTCCGACTAACACTGGTTGTTGTGTCATGATCATTCCACTTTATCTTGCATTATTTCCTGCTCTACTTATCAGAATTATTTATATAAGCATCTCATCAATTGTCATTCATTAGTCGAATGTGAAAGAATGTTTTTATTTTTTCACTAATTTACTATTTTTACGAGAAAAAATAATTATATCGATACAGAGTTACTTAAACAAACGATTTACGCTATTTGTAATCACAGTTCGATTTATAATCTGGTTTCTTTTGCTTATTTATTTCCCGCTCCGTTTCTTCATCAGTTCTAATTTTATTGTTGATTTTTGTAATTATTTCGCGAGGGCACTTGGACTACTCCGTTTTTTTAATTTAAAATTCTTGTTCGTAATATTTTCCGTTCTATTTAAGTCATAAGATGTGTTCGAACCGATGACTCAACCTCAGGCAGCGAATGTATGCATACGTATTGCAGTTCTCTGCGGCGCACATACACCCGTATAGCCCGATTTTGACGCTTCACGCGCTAGATACACATACGTATTATTTTTCTAACATGAAGAATTCCGAATAGCGGACAAGCCTAATTAACTAGATACTGTTATCTGGCATGTCTTCATGGTTTAGACCCACGTTATTCGTTGCCAACTTGCCACGTCACGCGCTCAGCATCGCCTTCATCCGAAAGCAAAGTTATAGCAGTGTTTTTTTATTTTTTTTATATTTATTTTTTATTATTACATACCAGCCGTCAAACGGCGACCGCTACGCTACCGAAGCAACCTACGCGTGCACGTGAACCCGCCTCTTGTCTCCTCTCCTCATTTCCGACGGCAATTTATTCGCGTATGGGCACTAACACATTACTTGTACACTCACACGCTCGCTGCTTTGTCCCATGATGACCTTCGGGCTCAAAAACAGGATCGTGACGCATGCGGCGAATCCTTTTTTCCATATTCATGTTTACGATCAACCCGCGATATTTAAAGTTCGTCGAACCGTATGCATTAATAATTAAAAGGAAATAGTGAATATAAAAAAAAAAAACTCGTATTGCTCCTTTTCTGTTTTTCATTCTTGACCTTCGATCTGTCAAATTAGTTCATGCTGATCTCCTTGTCAGGTTAAAATTTCGAAAATTTGATCGTGTTTTTTTAAGTTTATTTTTTCTTTCGTTTTCTTTTTCCGAATTTACTGAACAAGTTGTATTTGAAAATAATTTTGATTGGTCGAAAAATCGATAATAGAAATACCAATTTTTTGATTCCGAACAAGAATATCATATTCCTTTATTTAAAGTTTAAAGATACCAAAGGAGGTTCTTTAATCTCTTTTCGATTGTCCGAACTTCCTACGCTCGTTTAGTCATATCAGAATTTCTGACCGCAAAATAGGATGGATGTTTTCTCAAGCGCGCCGCGGAAATGCGAGTCTCAGACCGTCAGGTCGGTAAGCACCGATAATTGCGCGGTCTATGCTTACCGACTCGATGTTCTGACACCGCATGCCCGAAAAAAATGAGAACACCCGGTATACAGTAAACCATCGATTATCCGAACCTCCGTTATTGGAACCCTCCGTCGCCCGAACTACAATTCACTTTGTGCAAGTACGTTTTGTTATCTGAACTGGGACCTGCTTCATTCGAATTTCTTGTTCGGTATTCGAACGATAGAGCATAATTTTTTAATCAATACATAATACGTTGTTGCCTACTACAGTTAAGAAGCAAATGCACGTTAACTGGCTCCCGGGAACGCGTTGTGATAAATGTAATATTCTTTAGTTTCGGCTATTGTTAGTTAGTGTTAGTGTATGTGTAGATGTGATGACGTCAATGGCTAGTCTTTCCTGCACCTCTAAACGGAAGCATAATGTTCTTACGTTACAAAAAAAATTGGATATTCTTTCGAGGCTAGATAAAGGTGAAACTGGCGTATCTCTAGCGCGTTCCTATAACGTTGGCAAAGCTACGATCACTGATATTAAGAAAAATCGCGACAGACTTACGGCGTTCGCGACAACGATGGATAGCGGAGAGGGGGCGAAGATACGAAAGACAATGAAAACTGCGCAAAACAAACGCCTCGACGATGCACTTTCGAAGTGGTTCGTACAGAAGCGAAAGTTAGGAGAAACGATTTCTGGTCCACTGTTACGCGAGAAAGCTCTAAATCTGAACAAGGAGCTTAAAGGTCCGTCAGATTTCAAGGCCAGTTCCGGTTGGCTTCAAAAATTTCAATCTCGCAACGGGATACGCAAATTAAAAATCCAGAGTGAATCATCGTCAGCGGATTACGGCGCAGTTGAAAAATCCAAGGAAATATTTCGCGCGTTCTTAGATAAGCAGGGGTTTTCCAGAGAGGACGTTTATACCGCGAGTCAGATCGTACTCAACTGGAAATCACTACCCCGAAAATCGCTCGCATTTAAACGGGAAAATCAAGCGCGTGCAGGTTTCGAAGTCTCCGAAGAGCAGGTCACCGTCATGACATGCGCTAATGCCGACGGAACTCACAGATTGCCATTGCTGCTGATCGGGAAAGCCGGGAGACCGCGTTGTTTTAAGAACATTACACGCTTACCCGTCACCTACAAAGCTCAGAAAAGGTCTTGCACAGACGCTAGATTATTTCGCGATTGGTACCAGAACGAATTCATAGAAAATGTGAAGAAAAGACGTCAAGCTAGAAACAAAACTGGTCAAGTTTTGCTGCTGTTGGATCTCACACCGGCTCATCCATCTGCTGAAGTATTGAATGCCTTCGATCCTAACTTCGTTGTCATGTTACTTCCGCCGAAGGTTTCTCCTCTGATCCAACCCATGCATCAGGGTGTGATTGGGAAGCTGAAACGCACGTATTGCAAGCAGATTCTCCAGAGGCTTTTACTGCCTGGAGATAGTAGCGAAGACGGCATTGTTTCATTTTCAAATTCACTGAATTTGAAGCATTGCTGCTACATGCTTGCAGATGCTTGGGAATCGGTAACGGAGGGAAGTCTGAAAACAGCTTGGAACAAACTCTGGCCTGTTCCAATTGAACCGGGAAAATGGGACGAGAAAGAGGATTCTGATTCCGGTCTAAATGACGTCACCGAATTCGTTGAATTGTTTAAAAGAATCTCGGTATTCGCGGATTGTGACAGTGACGATGCTGTAGATTGGATAAACAACGTTACAAATGATCCCGATCATCGTCAGATTCTGAATGATGATGAAATCGTATCGTTATTAATGAATCCCGGCAAGGATACTGATGACGATGATAGCAGCAGCGACGAGAGCTCAGATACTGGCAAAAATACGTCAAATTCTGAGGCTTTTGCCGCTTTTGAAACAGGTCTCGAATGGTACGAGAAACAAGAGGAATGTTGCCCGAAACAGTTACTTATTATCAAACGGTTACGTGATTTAGCTGCTAAAAAACATGCGGCAGACATTCTGTAAGAAAAATTCAAATGGAAAAGTAAATGGTAAATTAGCGACCGTCTATTTATTACGTAAGACGATCTCCCCCCCCCTCCGGTAAGAAACCGTAAGACTTGAGACCCCTCGGCAATCTTACGTAAGATGGAATAAATTCCTGAAATATTTAAAGTGATGATAATGTTATCGAGAAAACTTATAAGAATGACAGAAGGTATAAAAGTAATTGTTGCGTGTGGAACTGATTTCCGATGAAAAATAATATAAAAAGATTACTTAAAATTTCTTCAGAGTCTCCCTTTTCTCCAAGTAAGACTAAGTAAAAAATCCTAAACCCCTCCCTGCTTCCCAAAACGTCTTACGTAATGATAAAATATATGTATCATGTTATCTTTGAAATATTTTTTTATTATGAACATCGGTTCACACCGAATATTACTGTTTTATTGTCCGAACTAGTCCTGGTCTCAATTGATTTTGATCATCGAGTTTCTACTGTATTTTAGCAGAATTATTCGAACAACTTAGAATATATTGCAATAAAATTAAAAACTTGTGATATGATTTTTTTTACAGCTTCCGGAAGCAGTTAACATAGTCGATTCGAAGGGAGAAAGAGCCTTGGAAGTTGCTCTACGAGCTCGGCAACCATCTTTGGCAAGAACCTTGGTCGAACATAGAGCAGATTTGGGAGCCCGAGATCCTAGCGGATTGACTCTACTCCAGTCGGCAATTTTGAAAGGCGATTCATACTCAGCTGAATTCATCATAGAACACCTTGAGAACAGTAATAACTCGAAAAAATTATGCGAACCCGTGCGGATAGTCCCCGAAGCAAAGGGCGCAGAGAATCTAAAGAAATACCTCGGATGTACAGCCCTGCATCTAACAGCGGGGCACAAAACACAAGACATGACTTCCGTCGCTATCAGACTTATTCAAGCCGGGATTAATCCCAATTTACAAGATCACAGAGGATGGTATGATCCCATGATTTAAGAAATATCAACGTCAATCTTTACAGAAAACTGAAAACACTCGATGATCTGATTACCCTTTTCTCTTATTTTTACAGGACAGCCTTGCACTGCAGCATTGCAGAACGTAATGAGGCTTTATTCGAACCGCTGATCAATACCCCAGACATAAATTTGGATGCAATAACCGACGAAGGTCACACAGCATTGGCTTTTGCGCTAAATACAGATATTCCGTTGAAGTCTTATGCAGAAAAGCTGCTCGACAAAGGGGCAACGACAAATCCACTTTACAGAATGACTGGGGATACTTTGCTACACGTTTTAGCCAGGGATGGAAAGGAGGACGCTGCGTTGTTCCTGGTTGAATATCCCATAAGCAATTTAACAGTGGAAAATTCTGAGGGATATACAATATTACACGAGGCGTGCAAAGCCGGATTGGAAAATCTCGTCCGAGCATTGATAAAGAGGAAAGTACCTACAGATGTGGTGACTCTATCAAATGGCGACGCTCCGATACATTTAGCCATCTCAAATCAACACTACGGTGTTTTAATGGCACTACTAGAATCCGAAGAAGCAGATATTCAATTAAACTTGAAAGACCGAGAGAGAGAGACGCCTTTGAGTCTGGCGATTAAAGCTCCGTTGAAAAAGGGCCGGGAAATTGTAGCAGCTCTCATTAGCGCTGGAGCGGATATAAACCAATGCAACGAAAAAGGATTGACTTTATTGCATCAGGCTATTTTGAAGGAAGACTCTGCAACGGCAATATTTTTGTTAGAAAATGGCGCGGATATGAATGCAAAGTAACTAATAGTCGAAATTATCTCATTATTTTATTGACCACAAATACTCTGGTCCTAACCGAATATTTCATTGCAGAACTTCAGACGGAGAAACGCCTCTTCAGTTATGTGTACATTGTCGATTGGGAGAAGTAGTCGAAGCTCTATGTCGAAGGGGAGTCGATACCTCCATTGGATGTCCACTTTGGGATGCACTCGACTCACAACAGGAGGATACTGCCTCTGTCTTAGTTGCCCATGGAGCTGATACCGATTGCTGGGCTCCGGGGCCTGAGGGATGCCTGCAAACTTTACTGCACAGAGCTATTGACGAGAACAAAGAAGCTGTAGCGCAGTTTTTGATAAGGAGGTACATCGGTTTGTCAGCGCAGCCTTGGCCTTCATCTAAGAACGTTTTACAGAAGCAGAGATTGTTGAAGTTTATAATATTTAGATGTGTTTCTTTCGCGTTTTCAGCGGCTGCGATTTAAACTCTCCTCGACGTCCTCAGAAGGAAGGATCCGGAGGCGAAGAAGGAAAGGATAATTGCTCGCCTTTGCATCTCTGCTGCCAATGGGGCCTCGAGCAAGTTGTTCAAACCCTTGTTGAACACGGTGCTAATGTTAATTCACGCGACGCGGAGGAGAAAACACCGGTACACATCGCCATTCAAAATCATCATGCACAAATTATTTGCCTACTCTTGTGCCATCCTCAAATCGACTTGTCTTTGAGGGACAAGAAAGGACTGACCCCTTTTGCCACAGCTTTAACTGTCCGCAATCATAAAGCTGCTCAGGTCATATTAGAAAGACTTCCCACTGCTGCTGAGCAAGTGGATAACAAAGGGAGGAACTTCTTACACAAAGCTATTCAACAGAACGACTTGGAAAGCGTGCTCTTCCTTCTGTCTATACAGGTAAATCCGGGTTCTAGGAAAACTAGGAAAAACTGGAGAACTGGGAAAATCTAGAAACAGTCAGGAAACATGTTTAGAAAGCATCGAAAATTCGAAGAAAAGAGATGAAAAATGAGTTTCTATAACCAAGATCAAAACTACAGCATTTAACTGCATTCTATTTTGCAGGTCGACGTGAACTCCCGTGTTCAAGACGTGACGCAAACTCCACCGCTTCATCTAGCTGCTGAATCTGGAAACGAGATGTTAGTACGGAGTCTGGTCTTGGCTGGTGCTCGGATAAATGATACCGATGCTCACAGAAACACCGCGTTACATGCCGCAGCTCGTGCCGGTCACGCGCCTGTTATATCAGCATTGATCCAAGTGAATAACATCTTCTGGATAGAATTTCTCCTAAATATCATTGTTCACTGAATTACGGCAATAAAATTGACGTTCTTCTTGTCACAGAACAATATTGACTTCGACGCCATCAATGCGGACGGAGACAACGCATTGCACGTGGCCATGAGAGAGGGACATGTCGCAGTGGTCAGATCACTTTTAACAGAATGCTCGCTCGATGCTGAAGTAGTTAATCTGAAGGGAAGAAATCCCTTACATGAATTGGCCAGATATGGGCATGACAACGCGGCTACTATCTGCGATTTGTTCTTGGAATGCATGCCTAAATATCCGTTGAACAATCCGGGTGGGTCGAATGTTATTTTAATTATGTAAAATCTGGAGCAGAAGTTTCTGTTGATTGAGAAAATTCTTTGGCATGATTTCGGACAAGAAATATAACGACGTGTTTATTATTTTCCAGACACTGACGGAAACACACCGTTGTTGATTGCATATATGAAAGGGAACGGGAACTTGTGTCGAACCTTGGTAAAAGCCGGAGCTTGTCTTGGCTCAATGAACAGAGAAGGGATAACGATATTCAATTATCAAGTGGCGACTAAACAGCTTTTGTACAGATTACTTGATTCGCTAACGCAGGAGTCCCCTTGGGCTGAGAAAGAAATGTGTTTAGAATGCGGCACCAAATTTGGACTAACAATGCGAAAACATCATTGGTGAGTATTTATCAACGGCGAATAATCCCTCGTTATTTCCACTCGATAATTGTTTCTTCTTTCTTTTTTCATTCTAGTCGTCATTGCGGACGAATTTTGTGCAGTAAATGCTCTGGTCAAGATGTGCCGATATTGAAGTTTGGATTGAACAAACCTGTTCGAGTCTGCGCCGTATGTTTCGACGTACTTCAAGTCGGTACAGAATAATAATATGCAAAGATAATTGAATAAATATATGAAATATATATTATAATATACATCATTCCATGAAAAGGGATAAGAGATTATTATTTACTAACATAAGGCGTCTTAGATAATAAGCAATGTTAATTTGTTGTATCAATAAAGTAATATTAGTAATCTTTGTATTCTTGCGGGGATTAATTTGGATAATTACCATTTTTTACTATACTAAGAAAATTTAAGACTAAATAAGATGATGGTAGAAATAGTTTTGCAGCATTTTCTTTGTTTTTTTATTTATTTATAATATTTAACTGTATTTACAACATGGCGAATTCAACTAATTATGATGCGAGAGAGTTAGTCATTATTACCATTAACTCAAATAACTGCTATCTTATTCAAGTTACTTCAGTTTTGTGAAGAGGGTTTTTGCCACGCAGTGATCTACGCAATGCATATAATCGAAGAGCTCCTCTAAACAAATTTCTGCAGTCTTTTTTCGCGAATTAACCCGGTCGTTGCAAGTATTTAGTTTCTCCTGAAGGCTCGAACACTTTGGCAGAGCTCCGCATTCCTCCTAGAAATATCAAAGAATTACAATTGTTTAATAAAATGACACATGCATTCAATATTTTTGACAATTATTTTCCGGATAGTCATTTGAACAAAACGTCGTTATATGTAATGGTTTCTTTTTTTTTCTTCTCAGTCACAGAATTGTCAATCGAACTTAACCTTTCTAACCTATGTAGTTAGTGTTAGCAATTTAACATGTAGAGTTTTTTATTCTACGGAAATACGAATGGATTGATTTAATGTAGATAATATAGAGTATTTATTGAATTCTAACAATGAATATCTGTTCAATAATTATTGTAAGGGTGGAATAATGAATATGAAATTGAAATATATCTAGACGGCCGTGTATAATTTGTGACTAGTGAATGAGGACGTATCGATATACGATAAATGCACAATGCGGAATAGCGGAATAAATATGAAAGATGGGTATTGAATAAGAATCGTGATTTATATTATAATTAAAAAAACACCAATTTGTCGTAAGTTATGTAATTATTAAATACTAGTGCTGCGAGACTTACCCTGAGCTGTTTCTGCGGATCGACAAGTTCCTCGTCGGAAGCCTTAACCGTGGGTAGATGACGTGCGAAGAAAGTTTCAAAGATTGACATTTTGCCTAAAACAAAACCATAAATATCGTCGATTCCATGAGCGATTAATACGTGTGAATTTTTATTGATATTTAAATGATTCCTAATCACCTTTTCAGAGCAGACCGAAATCTAGCGATATAAATGGCTGCCGATGAGAAAAACCGTGATGCACTTTGGGTGCCTGCGAGATGATTATTGACGCATGCGTATCAGGTTATATTCTTATCAAATCTATCTTGTCATTGGTTGATGTAGCATTTAAAAATTCCACTAGGACAAATCTGACCAATGCGTGGATTAATGCCATTCATCATCCGTCGGCAAGTTTTTACGTCGATTATTAAACGAAATATTAATATTGTATATGCAGATATATTGGAATTTATAAGTAATGCCATACATTCACGGAGCTATCAGGTATTTTATAAAAGATTCAGGGATCTTATACGTATCCCGACGGAAGAGGATATGGGATAAGCAAATGGGTTCGGGGCTTCTGCCTCCTCCCACGTTAACATTTGCGTATTGTGTCGGGTATAAGACGCAGATGATATTACAATATGATAGAAAAAGAATGAAAAGAAAAATATGCCGAAACTGATAAATTAAAATAATAATAATAATAATAATAATGGATCTTAGAATGGTTAAATTATAACTTTGAGCAACGAGAATAGCCGTGCTTGATTTTATATTTATTATAATATCGCATTTTTCGACGATGATCCAGACGCGACAAGGATGGCGTCATTCAGGAATTTTCGCATCCTTTTTACCATTGACTAAAAGTGATTATTCTAGTAATAAACTAAGCTTTTAAATATACTAAATAGAGTTTTAACCATCGGACGCAGTCCTTGACTCCTCAATAAATAACGAATGATGTTTTCTTTTGATAATTAAACTCAACCCGATCATAGCGCGTCGTGCGAATAGTCAATCTCGGAGTGCCTTGCGCTAAGCGTGTCGAAAGGGGCTGGAGTTAAAAAACCGGAATTATCGCAAGGAGAGATATCACGGAGGAGTCAAATACCGATTACCCGCAATAACAAAACCCATAAATAATGCGCTAAGTATCAATAACCGGTTAAAAACTATCATAAACCGTACGAAAATGAAGAAAAATCGAGCTCTATGAGCGCGGCTCGTCGAGGTTGGGTTTACAATCGACAAAAAAATCACAATTACGCAAATTACCGATTAATTAAACAATCGAAAAACCTACATCCTCAACGTCATCCCTTAATTCAATCATATTAATCGATTTTATAAACGCTATCAAACATATTCTTATATATTCGTTTGAGGTTATGTTTGCCTAGCTTTGACGGGATATACTGTTAAAATTTTCATCAAATAATAATTAAACGACGAATCGCTGATAATTGCACAATGTTTCTAACGTGAAAATCCATCGGTTGACAGTAAATTTATCGTGAAATTTTCTTACTTTCAAATCTTATAATCAACTCAACGTTTTCCAAGGCCTATAAAAAAGTATCTATAAATTAAAAAAAAAAAAAACAATTAATAAAAATTGGGCTGAAATTGTGACTAGCAAAAGATTATAAATAACCTAAAATTGTAAATTGAATTAAACTCCATCATTCGCCGGCGCCTAAAATTGTCTCTGAATTCAAATTTCATTTGAATGGATGATGCCTGGAGGCAATGAACGGAATGGAGAGGCATGGACACGGACATGGACATTCGCACCATCACCACGCCCACGGAAACTCGCAAAGTTCATCGCAAAGTACAAACCAATCTTCGAAGCACGGCCCGCACCCGCACCCTGCACATATACAAAAAGAATCAGCCGCTGGTCAAGCCGCCCAAAAACTGAGGAACTACAAACTATTAGTCGACCCTTTCCTCGTTAAAGGTGCAGCAAAGTTGTACCGTTACGATGGTGTTGTTCCTGGAGATCCGACCTATCCTCCGGTCCAGCTCAGAGACCCTAGGTCTCAGCTAACCAGAATATGGACAAGATTGGAACAGCTGGAATTGCCTGTACCTCGTTTTAAAATCGATTCAAACTACTGCGGAGAACCGCCGCCTTTAGAGGTGACATTTTGTCACCTTAACGACAATATTGATAGAAGTTTTCTCACTGATATGGTACAGAAGTTTGGACTTGTGGAGGAACTCACCATTTATTATCATCCGTTGACTAACAAGCATCTGGGAATAGCCAGAGTTATATTTGAGGCCACTAAGGCGTCCAAGGCTTGCGTTGAAAAGTTGAACAACACTTCCGTTATGGGGAAAGTGCTAAGAGTATTTTTGGACCCGTTCGGAGACGAGTGTAAAAAACTTTACGAGGATATGACGGCGGAGAAAAAACCAGAGAAAAAGATAGTGGAGAAGGAGGTGAAGCCAGAACCAGAAGCCGAGAAACAAACGCCGATCGAAAAACTCCCCATTGAAGACAGGGAGGAATACAGAACGGCTAAAAAGAACACCCAGAGTATCGAAAAGCCCAGGGATCCTTACATCGAAAATTCTAGATTTAATAAATTCAGAGATTATCCAACTCCCGGTGGCAGCACTGGCAGCGATCTAGGCTATGGCACTGCTCCAAGCGAGATCAATTATTCTAGTACATATTCACAGAATTCTACACCCGCTACTAGCTACGATTATCCCCAATATTATCCCAGCTATCATCACCAGCCACCTAATAGCTACGTTGCTAGCATGCCGCCAAACGTTACACAGCCTATTCCGATACCACAGAATTCTAGTATGTGGTGGGGACCCGCAGGACCCAGTCCTGGACCCACGGGATACGGAACTGCACCTGTGTGGCCTGCTGCACAGCATAACACTAGTGTAGAAGCACCGAGTTTGATAACAGTAGCAAAGATTTCTAGTTCTTCGTTAAAGACTGCCCAAACGCATCACGTGACTAAGAAGGAGAAGGAGAGTTTGCCGGTGGGTAGTAAGAATTCATCGACGAGAGATTCTCCTGTTGATAATTCGCGGAAAACTCTGGATTTAGATACTAGAATCGCTATGCTTTTGAAGGACAAAGCTGGGGGCATGGCTCCACCTTTTTTACAATTTGGAAGCGATTCGGAAGACGATAAACGGTCCCTTCAACCAGATGAGGAAATATTGTCTGAGCCTCCGAGCCCCTTTTTATCTTCCGACGTTTACAAGACTTGCTTTGAAAAAATATTGGAGAGGAATAAGGAAAGGCGAAAAACCCACGAGAATAACATCAACCAGTTCTCCGTGGATGAGGAATTGGGCAGTGTTATAAGCTCCAGCGAAGATGAGGCTTTGTTAGGCAGCTATAGCCCCGCGCCTGACGATATGGAGCCAGAACCACCCAAGGAACCGCCTCCTCCACCTCCTCCAGACGACGATAGAATGTCTCTGAGCAGTCTGAGTTCTGGAGACGAGAAGATTGAGGAGGTATACACTCTTGTCCCTATTAAATTGACCATCAATCTTTATTTATATTGGAAAAACTCCTTCTTGGCTCTCCGCTCAACTAATTATCAAATTTAACTTGAATGGTTTTACTACAGGTTGTAGCCCAGACTGAACCACAAAATCAATTGTATCCGGGAGCTGGTTATCCTGGACATCTGACACACTATCCTCCACCTACGGATGTTTATAATTGGCCTAGGCCAGCGCAGTACCCTTATCCTTATGGGAATCCGTATTTAGCGAACCACCACTATCAGCCAACAACTGCTCCCGTTCCAGGGGGTGTTGGCGCGCCTCAAGGGACTGCGTATTATCCTACACTACAATCCAGGCTGCAGGCACTGGCGAATCACAATATAACTAAAGATAATCCACAGGTCTGTTGAAAATTAGTCAAGTTTTTTTAGTCCGGAGGGAAAGTCTCGGACTTTATCAACTTCATTCCTGACTTTCAGGGCCCTACGATCAACGGGGTATTGAATAGAGTGGTCAGCGAGCTCAAACAGATATTGAAAAGGGATTTCAACAAGAAAATGGTCGAGAATACGGCTTTTAAGTTATTCGAAGTTTGGTGGGACGAGAAGAAGACTCAAAAGACTCAGAACGCTGGGGAGATTAGCATCAGCAACAACGTGGTCAAGGAGGAGGTTTCCAAGCCTCAAGGACTGTCGTCTATTTTGGAACAAGGAACTCCTCTGGGACTTAATTACGACGGTTTTGGCTTGGGCATCAGAGCTAGTATGCCCAAGATGCCCTCCTTCAGGGTGAGTATCGAGTCTCTTTCTACTCGACGAATTTTATTAATCGAATAATTGTTTGCGATCATTTTTACATCACAGCGGAAGATCAAGGCACCTAGTCCTCTGCCTCAGGATGAAGATAGCCGGCAATCTGACCACGTTGAACCAGAGATTATCGATAGTGATAGCGACTTGGACTTACCATTAGTACAGAAAGTTAAAAGACGACCCCCGTCCATTGGCACTGCATCCTCATCTTCCTCTTCATGCAGCAGTAGTTCCAGCGCACAATCAAGTAGCAGTGAATCTAGCAGCAGCTCTAGCGATAGCTCGGATGAAGAAGAAACGTCGAGTGTTTCGCATGAGGTATTCAAACGAATGAATAATTGGGATTTTCGAACTCATTTATCATTCCAAAGTTCATAAAAAGCCTCTGTGACGATTCAAGATTAATTGTAATTCGTTATTTCAGCAGGACAGCGATGGACGCATGTCTGATCATCGTCCACTAGCTTGTAACAGTGAAGATCCTGATATTTTGATGGAATTAGCGATCCAGAGATCTCTGGACTGTCCTACTCCAACTAGAAGTGAAACACCTGTGCCTAGTCTGCGGCTACAAGATCAGGACTTGGATCAATTCCCTCAGCATGATAATGAAACAAGTCCAATATCCTCGCCGATAACTGATGGAGAAACCAAAGACGAGAGTAGAGTGAAAACTGATGAACCTGAAGTTACGAAGAGAGCGGATAGACCCCCGACGCCTGGTGGCAACGTGGATAAAACTAGAGCCGAGTCGCCGGTGGTACAGTCGCAGAAAACAGTGAAGGCAGAAACTGTTAGTAAACTACCGATCAAAGTCGAGCCGCCTCAGGATATTCAGAAAATGGAAAGTTCGGCCGCTGAAGCACTCATGGCTTTGGCTGGACATGACAATATTATAAGGCATAAAAGTCCTGGGCCTTTACAGCCGAATATCATACGAAGTCTGCAAACTTTGTCAGCTAAATATATAAACAATGAACCAATATTGAAAGAATCTGAAAAGATAGATATGTTTAGCGAAATACCTACGACGGATTCGGAAGAGGAAAGTCTGGAGATCAGGAGGATACGGTGAGTTGAAAAACAATTTTCTACATAAGTGAATGTTGTTGCGAATTTTATTCATCGTAGGATGATAGATTTTCCATCATTTTGTATCTAAATGTGTTGGTTTTTTTCTTCTTTTATCAAGGTTCCAAGCGGAAACAGACTTGCGACTTAATGGTCAACACAGTCCAAGTTCGCCCGGCTCTCAAGCATCCCAAGTTTACATGGAGCATTCGTATTCCCTGCCACCAGCGCCGCCAGAGCCGTCTATATCAGAGTCTCGAGTTACTAGTTTACCTGTACCAGCTAAAGCGAAGCTTAGCAAGCCACCTAAGCTGGAAAAGCCAAAAGATAAGTCTGACAAAACTGGGAAGAAGAAGAACAATAAATATTCAAAGGTTCAGAACCATGAAAAGGAGAAAGAGAATATCGAAAATGAATTCGCTTATGAAAAGTTACCAAGGAAATATCAGGAGCCAATAAAAACTTACAAGGAAAGGGATTTGATGACTGAAATGGGAGTACTATACGAGTTTCTTACTAAAGGCATAGATGCTGAGGATGTGGAATATCTTAGGCGAAGTTATGAGGCGCTTTTGGCAGACGATAATCAGGGGTATTGGCTCAACGACACACATTGGGTAGATCACCCTGCTACCGATATACCCAGTCCTGCAAAGAGGAGAAAACGAGATGAGCTGAGATTACATTCTACAGGAAGTGCCAGGACGGAAGGATACTACAAAGTTGATATCCGAGAAAAGGCCAAACATAAAGTAAGCAGTAATTAAATGATTAGTGAAAATCGGTCTCATTTCGAAGGAGAAAACCACTTCATATTATTCAAACTCTGTTTTTCATCTGCAAAGCTTGATCCTCGGTTTAATTACTTTACAGCATCATTATGCCCAGAGCATACAGCGCAGTAACGATATCGAGGATAGCAGTGGGCCATATATGGGTGGGGATGGGGCAATGAATGGTCCAAGAACAAAGGCTAAAGCTCTGACTGGAAAAATGCAAGCCCTTTCGCGAGAGGCAAGGAGTAATCAGCGTCGGTTGTTAACAGCTTTTGGTATTGACACTGACAGTGATTTACTGAAGTTTAATCAGCTCAAGGTAAGATTGATTGAATTTTTGTGATACGAATTGATGGCAACTTAGTTACTTAACATATTTTGTCATTTGATTGCATACTTTCTCTCATTTTCCAGTTCCGAAAGAAGCAATTGAAGTTCGCTAAGTCCGGAATTCACGACTGGGGTCTTTTTGCCATGGAACCTATTGCGGCTGATGAAATGGTGATAGAATACGTCGGACAAATGGTGAGACCAGTTGTTGCAGATTTACGTGAAACTCAATACGAAGCCACGGGCATTGGTAGCTCGTATTTATTCCGTATCGATCTCGACACTATTATTGACGCAACGAAATGTGGTAATCTGGCGAGATTCATAAATCACAGTTGCAACGTAAGTTTTCTTTCAATATTATTTGTAGTTATAAGTATTTATAGTCACTATACAATTATCCTCAGAACTGATTTTGATGGATTTTTAATTTTTCTGTAACATTGATTACTTTTGAATGTCAAAGTTTCGTGTATATTCTTGACAAAAATTAACGGGATAAAGACTAAGTAATTATATATTTCTTTTACAGCCTAACTGCTACGCTAAAGTCATAACGATTGAAAGCCAGAAGAAGATTGTTATTTATAGCAAGCAACCAATTGGTGTGAACGAGGAAATTACCTATGACTATAAGTTCCCACTTGAGGATGATAAGATTCCCTGTCTCTGCGGAGCACCCCAATGTCGGGGTACCCTCAATTAATTTTTTCTTATCACCTCGCTGTTCATCCCCCTTCAATCAACCATGCCCCTACTCATATTTTTGTAAATAAATTCCCATGTAAACATTTTATAAAAAGCCAATGGAAAACGGTAAATTTTTCCTCCAAATCTTTTTCACTTTCCATTCCTTAGATCATAAGAATTAATTGTTTCCTTATACTAGTTATATGTTTATTCAGCAGGAGAATAAGTCGAGCATTTTTTCCAATGGATAAATCTTTAGAAAATTGAGAAATTCCATTTAGGCACATAAAAAAATGTTTATTAGATAATAGCTTATTATTCTTACAGGTAAATGAAACAAGATATATAAATATCACTGGCTCATAGAGTTGGGCGATGGATCGGGTGGTTGATGTGAATTAGTTGAAGGAATGGTGTTGATACTTCCGAAGTTCTCTTGTTTGAAATTAATGTGTGGATTTAAATTAGTGTTGATAGTTGTCGTAGCGGCAGGATTTTGCATATCTAATTGACTCTGAGCAATATCTTGAAGGGCAGCTTGGATTCTCTGAAGCAGAGCCTCTCCTTGTCTCACTATTTCTTCTAGTTGTTCACCGGCGTCTTGATTCTCTTGTTCAAGCCTGCTTAAGCTGGCTACTTGAAGTTCTTGGGATGAATCTTCGCTCGGTAGGCTTTCTATCAGCGTATCAATATCTTTAGCGCAACGAGCTATCAGAGTTGCAAAGAGAGCCGCATAATCTGAGAGGAAATAATTAAACAGAGCTTAGAAACTGAAATTACATAGAAATGAATAATGTGTGAGATGGAAAATTCACCTTCTTGGGTTTGGTGGGGCTGCGGTGTTCCGATTCTATCAAATCCAGGGAATTTACTAGGTGTTGAATATTGTTGCAATATACCAACGCTGTTACAGAAGTGTTCAGCTTGCTAGAAGTTTAATGATAGTTATAACAGTAAATAACTAATGGAAGTCTTTGCGAGAGGAAATAAAGAAAACTTACTTGATTTATCGTGTCTTGCAGCTGGGTCAGACGATCTGCCATCTTTCTAACCTCAAGTATTTACTGTATAAAATTTGATAGGGATATTGGAGCGAATAAATAAAAATTAAATAGTTTTAACGAAGCTATAGGCGCATGTCTAGTTGTCAGGAGAATATTAATCTACATTATTATTCAGTAGATGAATATTTTTGAATTTATGCAGTCCCGTTGAAAAACTCGCATTTAGCTTGCTAATGTCACCTCATATAACCTAATCTAACCTAGAACCTCGCAGCGAATTGTTATGAAACGCATATGTAGGCGCATATGTATACTGACGCTATTTGCGCATGACTAACTACCTTACCGACTTGCGTGAGTCAAGAACGCCAAACGACAATGTAAGTATGCAGCCCCGCGTTCGGGACGAATAAAAAACCATTTAAACAGTTTATTCATTAGTACGTTTTATTATATGCAATGTGCTGTTATTGTTAACTATAATAATATGTATTAGTAAGAATGTTTGGACAATTATAGATCATTACAGATCTGTATGCCTTATTATATGTAACCCTGAAGACAAGATACCACGCGAGTTGCATGTAATAGAGCATACGGATGTTGTGGCAAAAGTAGTTGGTAAATTCGATCACGAGATGGCTATACCATTTGTTAATTCGTTGGTGTAACTATGCAGGCGAGGAGCAGCATAGACCTATGATACCGGCACCTGTTGTGGGGTCAGTGGCCCTCGTGGCGCCAAAGGCTTGGCATAGGAATGACGTTAATGAGATGCAAATTTGACAAGAAAAGTGAATGCAAAGAAAATTGACAAACAATAATTCTTCCTGCCTATTTTTTTGAATGATTTACTGAATCGTGGCGATATTATAACAGCTGCTCTTATGTTACAGTTAAAGAAACTTCCATCAAAGCCTAATCATGTCGGTCCAGGGAAGATTCTGTTCCAACTGCAACGGGTACGAGTTTATATAGAACTCAAGCTGTGTAAAATTAGTTATATTACCTGGTACCTTATATTACTAAAATAATAGAAAAATGTGATCTCTGCTATGATAACTTGTAAGCTATGATCAAGCAAATAAGGAGACTTAATCATATTCGCAATAAGTACATATTTAATTTTAGGAAGAAATTACAAATTGTACATAAATTTGATAGTGAGTAAGATTGTACAGATGTTGCAATAATAAATTTTCAGATATATCAATAATTAATTGCTTTTTTCCAATTTCCCCTCCTTGCGACTCTGCATTTCAGGATCAATCTTCCGACTAAAAATTATTCTAACTCCGAAAAACGCTAGTATTAATGAATTATAGGTATAAAGACGTATAGACAGACGTATGCATGAATGAATCAATACACATAGCCTATTTCGGCACACCTCCTTGCTTCAGATGTTCTCCTGATACCAGGAGCAGAATTTTTACGAGTTAAAATGCTTCTAACTCCGGAAATCGCTAGTATAAGTTAATGATAGATATAGAGACGTATAGAGAGACGTATGCATGAATGAATCAATAGGCATATCCTTTTTCGGCACACCTCCTCGGGTCAGATGTTCTCCTGATACCAGGAGCAGAAATTTTGCGAGTTAAAAAGCTTCTAACTCCGCAAATCGCTAGTATTAATGAATTACAGGTATAGAGAGGTATAGAGAGACGTATGCATGAATGAATCAATAGGCATATCCTTTTTCGGCACACCTCCTCGGGTCAGATGTTCTCCTGATACCAGGAGCAGAAATTTTGCGAGTTAAAATGCTTCTAACTCCGAAAAACGCTAGTATTAATGAATTACAGGTATAGAGAGGTATAGAGAGACGTATGCATGAATGAATCAATACACATAGCCTATTTCGGCACACCTCCTTGGGTCAGATGTTCTCCTGATACCAGGAGCAGAAATTTTGCGAGTTAAATTCCTTCTAACTCCGAAAAACGCTAGTATTAATGAATTACAGGTATAGAGAGGTATAGAGAGACGTATGCATGAATGAATCAATACACATAGCCTATTTCGGCACACCTCCTTGGGTCAGATGTTCTCCTGATACCAGGAGCAGAAATTTTGCGAGTTAAATTCCTTCTAACTCCGAAAAACGCTAGTATTAATGAATTACAGGTATAGAGAGGTATAGATAGACGTATGCATGAATGAATCAATACACATAGCCTATTTCGGCACACCTCCTCGGGTCAGATGTTCTCCTGATACCAGGAGCAATAATTTTCGACTTAAAATTCTTATGACTCCGAAGAACGCATACATATGTATCGATGCATATATTTCTATATACTTATGTATACTAGCATTACTTAGAATTAGAATAATTTTTAGTCGAAAGATCAATCCTGAAATAGAAAGTCGCAAGGAGGGGAAAGTGGAAAAAAAAGAAATTGATTATCAATATATCTGAAAATTTATTGTTGCAACATCTGTACAATCTTACTCACTGTCAAAGTTATGTACAATTTGTAATTGTTTCCTAAAATTAAATTTCTACCTATTACAATTCAAGTCTCCTTAATAGCGTACAAGTTATCATAGCATGAACCACATTCTTATATTAGTTTGTTAAGATTCCAGCTGAAATAACTAATTTTACAAAGATTGGTTTCTACATAAATTCGTACTCGCTGCAATCGGAGTAGAATCCTCACTAGACGGGTGTGCCTGAGCTCTGATTGAAGTTTCTTTAACTGCAACAAAAAGACAAGTGTTATAATATTACTATCGTTCAGTATATCACTCAAAAAACTAGATAAGAAGAATCTTTTATTGTCATTTTACGTACTTTGACATTTTTGCCATCGTAACACTGCTATTAAGGCTTGTATCAAACGTGTATCTCGGTGACGTAATTCCCCCACGAAGCCTTTGACGTCACGAAGGTCACTGACTCCACGACAGGTGCTAATACCCTAGGTCAGTTCCATTGCTCCTTTGGACTTGTCAATGGAATGCTGAAAGGTATTGCCACCTTGCGGTCATATTCATGAATTATATTTGAAGCAGATATCCGCGCACTTTATCACACGCAAACCGCATGTCAGATATGTAAATAAAATTGCATATACTACGGCGAAGAATGTTTGCGGCAAAATAGTTCATATATTCTACCGCAAGATGGCAATACCATTTGGTATCCCGTGAACGGATTTTGAAATTTCCAACTCATTTTGAATGTCCCATCAACTGGGTAGCGAACTACTTTAGCTGCAAAAATTCTGCGGCAAATAGTTTGAATTCTCTTCAAGTCTGAACTTACTAATCAGCGCTATAGATTGACTGATTATAATAATTCAAATTCTTAAGATTATTCAAAAAATGATAGTCCACTAACAGAGATCATATAAGCAGATGGAACCTAACAAGACGTACATACACTGAATTCATTATAGGAATGTATTTGTTATTTACGCTGTGTGAATGGGAAATCTGTCTATTTATTGGATTAAAATGATAGATATGATATTAAGTTTCATAGTCCAAGGAGTGATTTTAATGTTAAACAAATTTTATTTGATATTTACAATACTCAGTTTTTGATTTATACAATTTCAACTCAACGTCGGTTTTTATTCGTCGTCAAACTCAAGGTCCAGTTCTAGGTCCAGTGTACTTATTTCTTGAAGAGTATTTATGAAAGTATACCGAGAAAATCCCATGTATAATTTCCTAAACCAAACGTATTGTGATTTGTGAGCAGTCATCGCCATCTATAACAAGAATATCATTTTAATTAATACGTAAAATCTCCAGATTCAAATGAGAATAATTTCTATTTCTGGTTTACTCTGAAGAATTTAAAATTTGCAGCCTATTTTCGGAATTTACGGGGCAGTGTTAGACAAAATTCTAGTCTTTCAACAATCGAAAAAAAATTACAATCTCCGATTTTTTTTAAAATCAATTTTCAGAAGTATTCACCAGGTTCATTTTATAATATTACTACTCTGCAGCAAAGCTTACATGTATGTTTTTTCGTTGTTTGAAGCTGAGTAGATACCAATATGATGCAGATAACAGACTGATTGGTAAATCCAGCAACATTGTATACTTCCGCAGTATATTAACAGATTCCAGCACATACATTCGGCAATCTGAAATGTAAGATAACATTTGTGATGGAATGTTTGAGAACTTTGTAGCAACTTTGAAGTCTGTAAAAACGAATAGGTTGTTATAATTTCAGAATGTTAAATAGAAATAGCTAAACTAACACGTTGGCAATTTATTCTCCATGCACAAGGAAGCGACTCCGTAAAAAATAGAAATATGATTTCTATGCCCGCTCACACCACGCTTGTCAAAAGTTACGACAGCGTTTATTCTGTAGCTTTCTACATGCTGGAGGATTGTCTCAGCGACTATATTCTCTGGCCATCGAACTTTTGGGTCATCAGGTAACTGCGTAGACCTAGACAAACAAAGATAGAAATCAAAAACACAGTTTTTACATTCTTGTTTAGCTCAATTGAACAAAAAAAAAAAAAAAATTAGAATAAGATGAGAACTATTAGATATTTGTGATTCAGCCTTAAGAAAGAACATTCTACAAGAAAAATTCCCACATTTAAAAAAAGTAAATGCTGGAGGGCAGCTCACATTAAAATGGTAACATTAGCTTCTGGGATACCTAGGATTTTAGCACTAGCCCAAAGTTCTTCTTTTCTTTTTTTCTCGCCACCTATAATTATGATAAAAATAGAATATAGAATATGTGAATAGTCGTGAAATAATACTCTGAGGCAAATAAGGTAAATAAGGATATGTACCTATGGTTAGGCAAAGGAGATAAATTTCGCAATCTTTGTGTTCTATCATCCAATAAATCATTGGACCAAAGAACATGACTTCGTCGTCCGGATGAGCGGTAACTAATAATATTCTTGCAGGTGGTCCGGGAAGCTGCCATGCTCTGTGATTTACGTTTAACAATAGAATATATAAAAAAATGCAAACGCATAGGTAAGCTATTACGGCAATGACGAGCTGCCATGCGACTTCTTTTAAGTACCAAACAGTTTCATTAAATAACATGTCAAAATAATTTCCGAGAGAGTTCACAATTGGCACATCCATTAGAAAGCCTTGAACTAGTTTATCAAGTTATCTAAGTACTGACATACTCTATAATTTATAGATTTTTGTCTAGTAAGTATTCAAAGTGTAAATTTGATTACAAGTGTAAAAGAGTTAGGTTAAGTTACATTAAGTTAGGTTATGTACAGTCACGATTGGAAAGATATGCCGCCATCGTGTCGGATCGGGTTTAGACCCGATTCGCTATATGTAAATATTTATTTTTATTTTCTATAACACTGGACGCAAAATATCCTTGAGTTAATTGATTTTCGTTTAAATACACATTTAAAAAAAAATTCACATTATTTCTATAGACGGTTCGGATTATCTTGCCAACGTATTGATACCTTCTTAAATTCCCTATAGAGTCTAAAAACTGTTCTAGCTAACTTTCGCGCTAGTAGCGCCAACTCAAACCTAACCTGACTTAACCTATCCTAAATTATTGTCAACCCTTTTGACAGACGTCAGAATTTGAAGTTCCGCATTCGATAAGAACAATACTTATCAGATTTTATTGGGATTGAGTTAACACTTGCAATGGCTAAAGAGATCAAAGAGGTGGATATATTTCGCGATACGTCCGTGAGATATCTCGGTAATAATCGCCTAGATGCTATTAATTAGCAATTTTCTTTGCTGTTATCATTGCTTTTTATAGCTACACGTTAAAAATGATTTATTTTGACGAACAAAGTAAGAATATATTTATGCGGTTTGATTTTTTGTCGCACGTATAGATTACATAATACGTGATCAAATATTATTTTCAACAAAACGTTACTTCTTTAGGATATGCTAACGAGGTGGGCGAAGCCTTTAGAAGCATCATTGCAAAGAATTTAGTACGATTTAGCTATATTGTAGCTATTGGTTACGTTGTTGCTGATTCTTCGCATAAGGCAGCTGTTGTGTATAAGGTAAACAATAAATAAGTCGATAAAAATTTGAGTGATATTACGTAATTATTGTAAAATTTATTCCGTAATACCCGCGAACCGTAGATGTATTAGAAATAAATATTCCATTTTTCACATTCCACAAAATTTAAAAACTTCAATAGTATCAAATGTTCTGCTTATCGCTTGATCATCTCTGACGGTAATTATTAATTATCATTTGAGATATTCAATCGGTAAGACAGAGCTCTGCAGGAGTAAGAAAAATTCAGATACAGCACTGAAGATAAAGAAGTTCGGAATTATTGATGAATGAAATTTGGTGAATTGTATTCAGACTCTTAAATTCAATTGTATAATTAATTATTTATTCCAGCAGGAATCATCTTCGCATAAATTAAAACGAGTGGTTTCTTCCGCATCGGATACTTTAATCTGGCAGGGATTTGCTTCTGTGATAATTCCCGGCCTAACTATCAATAGGATATGTTACACTGTACAATTTGTTCAGAAAAAAGTTAATAACAAGAAGTTTAAGAGTCCGTGGGTCAGTGTAGCGGTCGGTCTTATATCTATACCTTTTATCATTCGTCCCATAGATGTATTTGTTGAAGATGGAATGAATCTTACATATAGAAAATGGGTTGGATACAATCCCAATGAAGCACCCGATTAACATTGAGCTATTCTCAGTCAAAGAATGTTATCGAAGTCTTGTTAGTACAAAAATAAAAAAAAATAAAAAATACTCTACGAATAGCCAATATGCTTTATGTGTAAGACAAGTGTTTCTACAAAAGATGACACTTTAGGAAAGATTTGATTAAGAGTTTCATTATTGTGTGTTGTTATAACTAATGCTGATTAAATAAATATCATGTTATTTACGACTGAATATTTACAATGACCCAGTTGTGTTTATCATTTTATGTCCTTACCCTTTCTCCGAAAGTTTTATTGCCGTGAGTTTAAAAAAAAATTTCCTACCCATATAATTAAAACGGTTCGTAGATCTATTGAATTTCCCCAAAATCGAATGACAAGCTTATATAGGGATAAAAGATGAAAATGTGCTGTGAAAGAAATATTATTGTTACTTACATGTTTTTAATGTCAACTTTCGACGTCGATATTTTTTTTTATTTTGTCTGTAAAGAACAATAGCGAATTCCCTTCTTGTTAAGTGTTAAACGATACCTGATTGTGCAGAGGTACAGAATATCAGCCGAGCGATACTAGTCACACTGTGAATGCTCGATAGCTACTCGGCTGTTGTCTATAAATTTTCATAGTCCTTTATGAGCCAACTAAAATGGTTATTTACAGAATAAAAATGACACCTATAGAGTATCGTTGAAATCACGGTGGGATAATCAAGTGGACAATTTAATCTTCAAACGAATTCACACTATTCCTCGAAATCTTCTCCTAAATGTCCGACGTAATAATGAAAGTACTACTTCAGCAGTAGTCTGTCTCACGCTGTCAGCCGTATGTCGAGGCAGTTAGTAGTTACAACTATTGGTAGTCAGACACGCGTGTCGCGAGTAGTAGAACACTTTAGCGCAAGTCCGAGTCTCACCACTTACCGGAGTTTACTACTTAGAATGAATATCGCTGCAGACCTGAACGCGGGCTTGATTAATATGGGAACTACCTCGGGAACTACTTCTGTAAGAGATTGAAACTTGTTACGGTTTTTTCAACAACCAACATACCCACGCATAAATTAGGTAATTCTATATTTATATATGTATATGTATGTATAATTATTATATGTAAGATACATTTGTATCTCTATCTGTATACCGAGAGTTAGAATGCAGCTGTCGTCAAAATGAAAAACTCCCTTCGTAGATATGTGGTTCGTGGAAGGTGTAGGTATATACGTATATGAATGAAAGAAAATGCTAGGAGCTACTGAAGAATTGGACCCGTCCCGCCGTTTGTAACGCGCAAAGTGGAACGATACGGTTCGTTTTACAGGGCAGGTGTATACCTAATACTACCTAGGGAAAATGGTTCTTATTTAACGCTGATTCATCTCAGACCCAACTAGCTTTAAGTAAGATCTGTTTGCCCGTGTACTTTGTAGGAATAGCTATGTATATAAAGAAATCATTAAAAATTATTGCATTTCTACCCTCATTTAGTTCAAGCTGCATCTTTCGAATTTTTTTCAGCGAATATGTGTAACATACAATTTACCAACTCAGATTCATGCCTACAGTATAGAAGTATTAATCCTGAAGCGTTTGAAATTTCGAATCCGTTGGTTCTATTGCTGTTTAGAAAAATTAATTATTATACCTGCGGGCTTATATCATTTTATAAAATGGTTATATACATATATGTATAATATAATGCCCGGATTTGCCGCGGTACGATTTACTCAAATCAATTATAATATCGGGAAAATAATTACGTACACGAATAAAATTACGGCAATTTTGTTCGAGGGAATAATTCGATATATATACGTATGGGTTGTCGTTCAATCTTGTGATAATTTTGCAAACGGTTTTGCGGTATGCAGAATTGAAAAAATGTGATTCTTAAGCATCTAAGACAATTCAGTAGTCAATGTGTTTCATCTAGATGGCTACTTTACCGTGATATAATAAAGTCACGAAGGGTTGACATTAGCTGAGTTCGCAGATTGAGCTTCCTTCGTATAACATTTATCAAGGGCCTAAGAGGGTTGTCTAATTTAAACTTCTGCGTTTTCACCATCTGAACACAAGGGTTAATTAATTGACAGAATAGTTTATGTGCCTGACAATGAGTCGAGAAGTCTGCGAGTAAGGTCTCTGCAAAATTAGGTATACCTGCATTTTGAAATTAGTTTGATACATTGGTGAAATCGATGCATACAAGAAGAAAAACATGACACAGTGATTTGATCAATGAAGTCTCGTATCAAATTTCCTTCGAATTTGGCCGGCATTTATTCTTTTCCTATCAAAATTTTATCACAAAAAACCATTCGAAAGTTATCGTCTTGTGTTATTCGAATAGTTATATAGAAGTCACCAAGTTTTGGGTCGTAATTTGAAGTTCGAGTAAAGCTTTAATGAAAATTCACTAATGCTTGAGTGAATTTTCGATTCAATTTTAACGTTTATGCAACTTCAAAAACTGATGAAACCTAGTGGTAGTTATGAGTCAGATATTCCACCCCCGAAGCTGGGACAAAATTCATCACTCGTCTATCAAATTAAATTGAAGAATGGGTCGTTGAAATGCAATAAGAGCATTAGGTATAGTATAATTCAAAATTGGCTAATCATTGGCTGTCAGAAATCTCCGTTAAAGATAAAATAGGAAGAGAAATCATAGGGTTTGAAATTTCTTAAAAATGAAACTAAAAATGGCCCCCTTGTAACGACGAGCCATAAGTATACGCCATACCAAGAGATTTCACCCCTGTTTTCTAAAATCGTGCGACTTTCATCAACCGCATAAGCACAGTTCTGGAATTGGATCCCCGATCAAAGACTACGTCTCGTAACACAAAGGGTTGCGTACTAACCCTGGTCATTGCAAAATGAAAATCGTAGCCTCGCGCTGTACCTGCCTATACGCCCCTGCCCGCCCCTACACGCCCCTGAAAAGCTTCGTTAAGTTATTTGGCTGAGGTTTTGTTCAGTGATCGCAGGTCGGTATAGGGCAGACGTAAAGGCAGCTACATATATCCTGAGGCTTCGCGACGTACGGTAGGGTTCGGGGTGCCTGGTAGCACTTTCTTAAATTGAATAATTTAAAAATGAAATTTCTCTGAAACCTGTGGCATTCCGGTATCCTCCGGTACACTACTGACAGGATCAATAGATATTTCCAGTCGGTGCTTTCCTGCGTTCAAACCGGCGGCCATGTCTACCTTAAGTCGGGGATGGACACGCCCATTCGTAACAAAATTGACCAATCGGAATCCGTCTAACGGGGGTGAAAAGCTGTGGGCTGAGTTTATCAAGGTATCCTTACTACCAACTGGGCGTGCCTTATCGCCCCTTCCAAAGGGGCTTTTCCTGCGGCAGGTGCAGCCAGTTGGCAGGCGGACTCCAAGCAAGCGCCTCGTCTCACACCGCCGAGCAGTTATCGTCCCGTTGCTCTTGACCAGCGGATGATCGCGACGGTAACAAAATATCCGATATTTCGGTTCATCGTATTTGAAATAAGTGTGAAGTTATAGATTTTTACCTATTTGTGAATAGGAGATAATTAGTGGTAAAGCTCATTCGAGATTTGTGACTGACAAGAGGCTTTGTCCCAATTTTTTAGTTTCGTTTGTTTGTTCGTTTCTTTTCCTTTTGATTTTGAGCGATTTTTTTTAACTACCTGAATTGCATAGATGTTCGACACGTGGGGCAAGAGGTGCGAGTCGAGAGAGAAGTTTTCACGTGACAAGTTTTTTCCTGTGATTTTTAATAACGAAAGGGTTGTACGACAGTGTTGTTGAAATCGGTACACGATTCTGATTAATGTATAATCGGATACCTTAAAGAAAGTTGGCCGCAGAGAAAGCTCAATTTTTTTTTCTCGAAATTAAGTTCACACAGTGTAAGTCGAGTCAGCAATGATGAAAGTGTGCGGAAAACAATATGAATAGAAAAATTGAAGTAAATTGAAGCATAAATAATCAGCGCTGCAAGCTCAGGGGACACAGGAAGGTATGCAGCAGGTGAAAAATGACCAATCCTTCGTTTACCGGTTACGCGGGAATCTCTCCTCCTACTACAATCTGAAAGAACTAACAGTCTGCAATTCTCTTCATATGCGAGTGAATTACACACGATAATTATTATCGTACCAATCAAAGAAGAAGAAGAAGAAGAAGAAGGAGAAAAAGAAGAAAGAGGAACTCGTATTCGTCGCAATAAGTACCGCGATAAATTTAAAACCGCGTAACGTAGGGCAAGTGAGATAAAAATAAATCTGTATACGTATATAACGTAACATAGAATATACATAGATATAGATATAGAAGATAAAAAAAGTGAAGAGAAGTGCAATTCCTAAGGCTTGGGTATAATACTGTAACAGTGGGTGCGCTGGGGCCCTCGGCACCCTTCGGCCGTTACGGGCCCGCCGAGGGAGCGGCCGCTGCGGGGGAGGTGGAGGGGTACGGGGGCGGTGGGGGCGGCGGCGGTGGCGGTGGCGCCCCTGGGGTCGCGGGCCTCGCGGGGGGAACCCCCCGGATCAGGGTTGCACCCCTGGGGGGGCCTTGTTGCGCGCCCCTTCCCGTCACCCAGGCCCACAACATAGGTAAGTTCGTACCCTGCGGTTGTTGGGATTTCTTCGTTTCTTTCATTCCAGTCATTTTATTTCTAAACGCATTGTTATCTGGTAGTCCTATACGCCGCTGGTTTACTCTTGGAATCAAAAGCTGACTACAAATATAATACGGAAAGAAGTTAGTCGCATGTGTATTCCAGACTTTGTTTCATACATATTTTCAACGAAATTAAGATGCAGCGGATATATCAGTGAGAAATTTTTGTTCAAATATTATCAAAATTCGCGAAATTCTTAACAGATTTCTTGTTCTTGAGTACAAAGAACGATTTTAAGATGAAAATTTTTAATTATTGTGGTTATAACAACACAGAATTGAATGGGAGCGCGAAAAATGTAGATAGTGTAACGTACGGGTCTAACGGGGGCTATAATTAATGTGTGAGCTGCTCAGACGTATCTAAGTGATACAAGTCAATGAATGTCAGACTTTGATATGCCTAAGTATAACCCTAGCGGCAAAGATCGAATGCACGTACATAAACGTAACGTGTGGCTGAATATAGATTATCAAAGTGCGTTGAGAACAAGAAGCTTCCTGTTTTGCAAAAGATTGAAAAGATTGACTTAGGTTCACTTAAACTCTGACCGGTTTACGACTACATTCAATTTCGTCTTTAAATTTTCAATTATAATGTATACAACATCCTTTATGGTTATTCTGGGATTCTCGATACTGAACTATTGCGGCATAATTCAATTCGACAATGGGTATTATTCCCGGAGTATAGGATTTCCAGTTAACATATATCAGACAAAGGACAATTCTACCGGTTACACAACTATATATACTATAAATTATACGATTATACCTCTGCTCAGGTGTGCCTATAAATATAATGCCTATTCTTGGCTCTATTTTATCGAGACTAAATTCTCACGCGTCAACGTACCTATATATCAACTGTTACAGATGAAATAAAGTGTCCAAATCAATTGATCAATTATTAAACTGAGATAATAGATAAATTCTAAAAAAAAAAGTATCAGATGCATAGAGCTCACGGTTTGCGTATGTGTATGTATATTATAGTAGTAAAAACAGGAAATTGATAAGTATAAAAAACCAAGTTGGTCGCATCGGTGGGTTTAGGAAGGTGCGGATTAGCTATGCTCCTGTCTTGCGCTGGCTGTGAGAAACCGATTCTGGACAAGTTCCTGTTGAATGTCTTGGACCGAGCCTGGCACGCCGATTGTGTCCGTTGTTTCGACTGCCGCATCGCACTACAGGACAAGTGTTTCTCAAGGGAAGCGAAGCTCTTCTGCAGAAACGATTTCTTCAGGTCGGTTTATGAACCTTGAACACTTTCCTATGTACAGTAATTATATTCTTAGATAATAGTTACCGGTTGAAAGAAAAACCTTGGTCACAGTTCCCCGCGTCGACTTATACAAAGATCGAATCATCCACTTTTTTTTTTTTTATACATAGTGTATAATAATTTCCCAGAATTTCATCTCTCCAACCTCTCTAACTTCTCCCTCTCTTTTCTTTTCTCTTCCACAATCTCCGATCCCTGATCTCAACCTGAAGCTGTGATCTGTGACTGACGGTTTCAAAATCTAAACCATAAGCTTAATTAGGATAAACCATTCTTTCTTTCTTTGTTTCTTTCTCTCCTCAGCGATTCCTTGAAACAAAAAACGTTCGCGGAATTTACCGCATCGTCAAGACCTGGCATTTCTTCAAAACACATATGTGTCGTACTATATGAATTACATCCCGAAATATTTGACCGCAGATTTAAAGCTATTTGAAAAGTAAAATATGATCGTTAGGGCAGGCAAAGAGATCTTACTATTTGTAATCTCATGTAAGGCGTCAGACGATTCCATATCGGTTATCATTCTCCTTTCGATTGGTAAAAAAAATTCCATTTTTAATGAATAATCCCCTTATTCTACATACTTGGTGTTCGGTCGTGGGTTAAGTTGCGGGTCGTAGACCGACGCATACGTATACGTGTATACGTATATATACTCTTTGTACACGTATATGTATAATACTGCAAGGGCTAAACGAGGAAATATTATAAATGTTCCGTGACACCGTACGAGTAGAGAGTTTGTTGGGCGTGACGACTGCTACGAAGCTCTTTCCAGGAAGGTCAGCCATCAGGGGATTCGTGAAGAGGTTTTTGCCAACCCACGTTACGGTTTATTGCGTCATCGCGCGTTGCGCCTTCAGAACGCGGAGCTGTGTCGTGGTGGATAAACCTTACCAATTAAATTAAATTGACACCTTTTCAAAACGCTGGGTTATAGAGTCTGCATGGCCGGCGAACTTTGGACAGTTTCATTCTGGCCGAGAGCGAAAAGAAAAATTCAGATTAAAAAAGTAAAGACAAAAAACCACCAGAACGATAAAAGTCCATTTTTTCCAATTGTTCAATTAATCTCGAGGGCTTGTAGTTAATTGGAAAAGAAAGGTGATCCCGAAAATCAAGATTTGTTGGCCGCGAGTTACGACTATAGACTGATTCGTCCCAGTCCTCGGACCTCGCGGTACCTTTTTCACTCCGAAATCATTTTTCACTCGCTTCTCTATCTCGTCTAACCCGTCTGGCATGGGTCAACGCACGAATAAATCAGATTATCTGACAATTTTATACCTTAATTAACAAAATGTGTAACGAATTATAACGGTTCCCGTATATTATAGCAGTACAAACTTAGACTTTGTTACACAGTTTTATATCCTTTCCAATAAGTAGGTCTGGGCACTAGAAAAAGAGGGAAGAATTCCCTTGTAATTATTGCAGAAAAAATTGTCGTCCTTTTTGCGATTATAACAATAAAATAAAAAAAAATAAAAAAAGTCAAATAAAAATGGTCGAGGCGTCCGCGTCCGCAGGCGAGTTTCTGTTCTCGTCATCGCAGGGGCAAACCTTCCATTGCACACCGTGGCTAATCGGGTGCCTTGCTTTTTATGCTGTATATAAGTTCGTCGGTGTGTGATTTGCGTTGAACGTATTTGTAACGTGGTAGCCGAATAGTATATGACACATACAACAGCTCTAGTACAGCTCTATATGTATATAGTTATATATATATTCTTGTATTTCTTATTTTTGGGAGAATTCTCGGAGCCTTTTTTACCCGCGACGTTTGGGCATGGTTTCCTTTTACTCTTTGCTCTCCTACTCATTTTTTATCCTATCTTTTTTTCATTTATTCTCGTTCTTATTTTCTTCCCTCTATATACTATGTCCAGGACCCCGCAATCGGCAATGCCCTTTTTACTATTTAATAATAATCTTTATATTACGACTTTATATAAACTCGAGGGCTATAGCGTGCAGCGGGTAGCCGTGGGATAATAGATTCTTCGAAATACTGAAGCGTACAATTCGCGCATGTTAGATATTACAGTTTGCGACTGAAAAGCGTTACCTATAATTGACATCAATTAATTGTGTAACATTCGTAATTAGAAGCAGATAAACACACACCGGGATGAGAAATATAATTAAAAAGCTTGCCCAAATTATAGGCGGCGATATATTCTTTAACGATCCAAAAAAGGTACAGCTTGCCAGATGTGCTGCACGCGCGTTCCCGAATGCAAAAGTGATCCTTCCACGGTCTTTAATGCTCGTCAAGCCAATAATTTATCCCCGTTTACACATTTCAAATACACATTTTGTTATCTAGAACGTAAAATCTATATTATACATTATGTTTGAATTATATTAAGCGGAAATTTATCCGACGGAACGATCTATTCCGCATACATACGTACCTATGACATGAATCAGATATCTGTTTGAGTATAAAACTGCTATCTGATAATTTATAATTTCAATTTTCATCGTATACAGTATACATATCAAAGATGTATTGCCGAATCAATCAAGATCACTTCACGGTGCAGAGTTTGGTTACGGAAATTTCATTTCATCATTCACGATGGCAGCATAAAACTATACGGTTTTATGTTTGCGATATTAGATTTTTCTCATCCATAGCTTCAATCTATATTCACTGATTTCTGTACCATTTAGACTCCGGAGTTTCCGCAAATGCATAATATCGAATCGGTTTCGAAACCAAGACGATTTTATAATTTTATAGAAATTTTCATTCTCTTCGTCTCAAGAACTCCCCGTCTCCATCTTTTGGAGCTCGATAAATGTGCGGAACTTAAGGATGCATCAAGCTCCCGATGAATTGCAAACAGAATATTGTTCTATCATCTGATTGCGAGAGAAATGATATACGGCTGAAAATTTGTAAGCATGGATAGATAACGATCAAACAATTAAATCCCGCGTGAATAAAAAGCTCGACAATTTATTTATCGACTAAAGAATCAAAGCTGCGGGATAGCCAGCAGTGTAATTTCATTGTCAGTATATTCACTATGTCATTGAAAATTCATCGTAGTTTACTAGAAATTCTTCTCTACTAAATATAGTTGTGAAAATCGATTCGAGAGTTAAATAGGTACGCGTGTCACTAAATTTATTACATAATTTCAAGCTCGATAAATCGCGACGGAACCTACTGGGACGATTTTTTTCGCACCTTTTTTTTCTTCCTAAAACTACTTCAAAGTTCTCTGGATTGTATAACACGAACTGCAGCGACTAGTCAACTAACCGGATAACAAGTCTGCCTTCACTGATTGCTGTAATTCCGCAGGTGCCAGTTGCTCTTGCGGCAAACTGGATACAGCTGTTGGAAATTAAGCTTCAATTTCAAATTTCCTACGGCTCTGCAGTTTTCACCGATTTTCACTCGTTCCCATTATAGCGAGGCTCGCGCACACAGCTTCCGTGTTGAATCTAGTATACAGAAAATGCAGATCCGACGCTCCTCGGACTCGAGATTCTACAATAAAAAATAATTTCCCATATAAATTAAGTATGGAAACACGTAGATACACACAATTTATACCAAGACGGACTTTGAGCTTGATTTGTTGGCCGTCGTGACCCCTGACCCGAAAGCACAACGCAGCTTGCGCCGTGCCCCGTCGTGTCCAACACTTCCTACCGATGATTTATCACACTTTTTTTTATACTCTAAAGCGAATCGCCGTCACAGCCCGATGCCCTGGGATTTCCCTGGCCCTGTCCCTATATATCTAATGTTCCGATTCCTCGATGACTAACTTTTAGCAGTTTTGATTTACCCAGGAAATTTACCTGTACGAAGTAATACATGAACGATTCCCATTTCCGCATTAATTTCACTCATTTTCATTCCAAAAAACGATCGATACGTAAATTCTTCGACTATCGATTGATTTCACGCTCGGAGTATATCTTCAATGATAAATAAGATGAGAAATTTGTTGATTCACAGGCGATTCGGGACGAAGTGCGGTGGTTGTCTGCAAGGGATAAGTCCGTCGGATCTTGTCCGAAAGGCTAGAGACAAGGTGTTCCATCTGAACTGTTTCACGTGCCTCGTTTGTCGGAAACAGCTCAGCACCGGTGAAGAACTTTACGTTCTTGACGATAACAAGTTTGTCTGTAAGGAAGATTACTTGTCCGGAAAACCCTTGCCCCATACTCATCATGCCAACAGTCATCACAGTCATCACGGTAAGTTTTCAACAAAATTATACGACTTGTATACATTTCTCGTCTTTAACTCCAAGGTATTCAATCTTCTCCTTAATACCTTGTCCTGAAACGTGCGTTCACGTATTAAAGGCGCAAAGAAGAAGATGCGGCTTGGTCGGAAATGAGCGTTAAAGTTGAAATATAATAAATGAAAATTTATTGAGACTTTTAGGGATTCTTGGTTAAGGAGACACGTGTATTAGACAGAGGTTTAAACTGTGAAATTATACGTCTTAATAAAAATAACAGTAAAGGTAAACGACAAATTTTACAACCATGGTGCACTCAACGGAGTGATACGCACCGAATGGAATACATTTGAATACATCAAACCTATTATGTATCGTATATTGGTAGGTATAGCCAAATACAGAAATAGAGAAAGGATAATGGGCGATAAAAATCGATCTATCTAACGAAATTATCATACTTAACATTCGTTCGTTCTGACATATGTACCTATACTTACAAGGGCTCGTCTTTCTCGTCGAATTAGAAAACTGATCGAAAACCGTAAAGACAAGAGGAACGGAAATTTAGTCAGGATTTAATGATTTTTCGCACTCTCCGAGTTTAGATAACGGTTGATGAATTTGTTTGCGATTATTAGCCTCATAGATCTAAATATTGGGGTTCATTTGAGCTGCGACAGGCTTAAAGATCTTTTTTTCTGCAATTAGCTGTCTGAATTTGTATGACGAGAAACTCGCTCGTTATTTTTGTATTCTTTTTTTATTGAATCTTTGAAACCGAATTCTTGTATATGGGGGTCACACAGTTCAACACTTTCAAGTTAAGAGATTTAACAGGGGATTTACCCACACGGTTTAATACTCGAATGTAGTACGATATACGCGTACAGTTTCCCATTTAAAGAATAATACTTAGGTGTATATGAAGACACTCATACCTACGTAGGGAATAACAGCTCCTCACGTCGAGAAGGCGAGAGGCGGCAAGCTGTGAAAACACCACACCGCAGGACCCTGGTCCTCGAAAAAGAGCACCGCGGCTCAGTTTCATGGGGTTTTCTAACCATGAAACGAAAACCGAAGGTCGTTATGTTACGCAGCAGGGCCCTTTTGTCGCATGCCGACACCTAACCGCAAGGCCCAACCCCCTCAAATCCCATATAAGCCTTGGTATAGGACCCCTCGACAACTCTGCGATGAATTATGCACAGAATTTATACTTTAAAGGACCTTTTAAAACCAACTATCGCGTATTAGCTTTTTGTTACTCCGTTAGATTCACAAGAGAATCAATATCCCAGACGTCAACACCAATTTACTAAGCCTAACTCACATCGACCCTTACGTGCGAAATTTCAGCAGAAAAGTATCACTTCACAGAAGAGAATTGTGTGCTTTTCAGTAAAACAGAAAATAACTTGCTAAATAATGATAATATATTCTAAATTGCATTTTTTTTCGAGCGAAAAGATTTACTCCAGTAGCTTGAGTAGCTGCGTGGCTGTTATAATGGCGTTTAAGACGTCATTAGGAAAGCTTGATATATAATTTGGTAGACTGCAGTGTACGACGGGTTAGGATTTAACGTGTCGAGAGATATACAATTAGCTAATAGTTTTTCTGTCCAGTTTCATCTATGTTCACACACGGTGTTAATTACTAGTTGATAAAATTGCGGGTCAATTTCGCGAACAAGTTTTTGCTATTGCCGTTCTCTTTTGTTATCTTTATAGTATAGGTATAAGAAAAAGAAAAAAAAACTGTATAGGTTCCTAATCTAAGAACCTTAGAAGTACGACTCGTTCGGATTTAAACGCTGATTTTTCCTGCCCCCATGCTGTTAACATTATCGTCGTAACTGTTATGCGTTGCAAAATTTAACTACAAGTTCTAATCACAGCGTTGATTATTATATATACAGCCATCGATAAGCGTAGAGAGCTCGTAAGGACTTTTAAATCTCGATTCTATGCGTTGAAATTAATTTTTCACTCTCAGCTGCGAAACTATACATAACTTGAATGCGGGCCCGTAGTTTGAATAAGAATGATACAGAAAGAGTGTGTAGGTGGATAGATAAAAGTTTGTACCTAACTCGAAACTAATTGATTTTATCGTTACTCTTTGTCTTCGATGTTAGATCCCCAATTCTAATAGCGAAGTTGAGAAACATAAAAAAAAGGCCAATTTTTTTGTCATGAACAAAAAAATCTGTCCCACGGTTCTTAGTCTGTTATTCGATTATTCGCAGTTCAAAAAAGAACTTTTTGTTGAACGTCTTTAAGTAATCAATTCACACGGATGACGTATTTTAAATATAAACCAATCGTCAGACTTGCAAATTGAATAATATCGTTCACGGAATTTGTGGTGACTCGAAATTGGATAATTTCGTGTTGACAGGGGGAGACTCTTTGATGGGATCCGGTTCCGAGGACGAGGACGAAGACGGGAGTTCGCACCATCACCATGGTGGTGTTGGTGGAACCCATTTGGGGCCCCACAATCTCACCGCTGGGGTTCCTGGGGACCCTGGTGTTGGCCACGGCGGTGATTTACCCCTCGGTGGTGACCCGTGCAAGCAGGAAGACTCCGAGGATCAAGGTAAGGTAACTCCGGCGTTATAAAATCTACTTTTACGTATTTTTAATTGCCGAAAAAATTCAATTCTCCGTAAAACTTAAAAAAAACAAAACAAAAAAAAAAGAAGACGTGTCTGATCCATCGAAGGATTGATTTCGATTCCAGCTTCTCGCCGACGAGGAATACTTGCTTCTGCCATGAGTAATTACAGGCCATTAAAGTTGACTAGTAAAGATCCTGTAGGTCCTCGCAGGAATGATTACAACGTTAATTGGCAGGTGTTTCTATAGAATGGTCGACAGTTTGATTGAGCTATGTCGAAAATAAATCGCACTACGATAAGTACGAAGGTTTTTAATTTTCTGTTTAACCATTAAAAAGCCGATTGACAACATCGGATTTGATTACCTTGTCGATTATCGACGCTTACTGATCACACAAATCACTGCGCAGTTCGTCATACGTTCTTTACGCAAGCGAATGTTAATCGTATACACTTGATTAATTATTCATTGATCGATATTCTCCCAATAGATTTGCCAAAAGTTTACACAGCCAAAAATCCCAGTCAATTTATCTACATCGACACTTACGGATTGATAGACGAATAGTATCAACTCATCTACCTATGTTATGCGCCGGAATCGGTCACAAAGTCATATTTGGGCGCCCCGTGACGACGTCAATTGGTGGATAAGGGATTGTGAAGCAGTCCTCAAAATTCTGAATAGACATAGTATAGTAATACGAGGCAAGCCATATTATAAGTAGGTGGGAAACATTTGAGTAGATCCTTATACGTTGTTCAATGATCTTAAATATATGGGCATAGGCGTGGGTGGTGAAGTTTTTCGGGCTTTTCAAGTTCAGGATTAGAATACGTATGACGAGTTTATGCCCTAAAGAGGGTGATAAATAGGAATTAAACTGTCCGCGTTATGCTTAGACGCATGAGATGATGGTTATTAATTTAAAATCTCCTAACTATACGGAACAGATTCATTGTTAATTGCTCCAGCGTCTACGTGACTATAAAGGCACAAATGGTACCCCGTTAAAATATCTCTTTCGAAATAGTCTCCTCACTATGATCAAAAAGATCTGACAAGTCACAAATCGATTAAGGCATAAGTCATTCTGGTTTAAAGTTCAAGGCGGTCAATGCAGATTTTTAGAAATCTAGGGATGTCATTTACGAGTTGCAATATTAACAAATGAACACTCTTTTGTTTTATGCACAGAATCCAGTCTCAATATTGAGCTTTAATTAATCGAATTCGTAGAGTAGTTGATTGAATTTCTTAATAAATCACTCCAATTTAGAAAGCCTTGCCTCTGGGCGACGATATAGGAATTTTATTGGCGTTACAAAAGTGTCTTTATAAAAGTTTTACGACACTCTCCATACAGTCATATATAGGTATATAGTTGCAAGGGTATAATCTTGCACATAGTGGTATACATATATACCGGTATAATACACCATTGTGTAGTGTGACACTGTCCAAATATTTTCTTTGTCCCGTGGTTGAGACCTCCCCTGCTCTGTGTATAAATATATATATAGTATATCTATACCCTGCAGGACGTATAGATCTCAATGGGCTTATAGGCAGGCCATGTAATAATTCAATGGGGATGTCTATTTTCGGGGGGACTCTCTTCGATGGTGGTAGCGAGAGCGATCGGAAAACCGTCCTCAAACCTTCTTCGAGTATATATTTCCTCACAATGATGAAGAAAGACTGTCTATTTGGCAGGACTTACCTCTCCGCAGTCTGCCTCCTTGGCTTTTCAATTCTGTATACCGTGAAAATAGCAAATGTCATCAATTGACCGGTCTCTCTTTCCCTTCACAATGTGAAAAAATAAAATCGCAACTAACCGAACAATGAACATTCTCCACGGTACAAATCAGCCCATGTATTCATGTGTTGGTATTAGAGTATGTAGGCATGAACACCGCACATACGTATACTGAACAAGACTCGAACTTGTTCGTGCTGAATTTTTTTCCAGTCCGAAAGTAATTACATCTCTATTCCTTGTATGGGGCACAGCTTTGATTGACGGTTCGTCTAATTGTCAAATTTCAGATCAACGCGCTCTGACTCCCCTGTCAATAAATATATTTACGAAACTTTGGTAGTCATGCATTCTGTACTATAGCCTACTCCTAAGTTTGAAACCCCAATTTTGAATCGATTTATCGCTCAATCAGGAGACAATGAGGTAATATTGTTCTACATTCTCTGAACGCTTTTATCAAAGATAAAGATAGGTCTTGAATCAATTTTTCCCGATTCGGGAAAATGATCGGATCGAGTTATTGACCCGAGGGATTTACACCCGCGGGACCCGCTTTTTGTACAGTTAGATATTTTTTCGATAAATTATTGCCGGTGCTAAAATATTCCAAAGACTCGAGAGAATTGAGTTATACAGTCTTCGTTTACGGTAAATTTTTTTATTATGTGTAGTTAATAATCGCAGAACGAAGTGTGGAGTTCTAGGGTTAATTTCGTTAAAAATTAATATAACAATAAGCCTGTTAGCCATGACCCAGACGATTTAATCCTCGCGCATAGGTCGAGGTGAAAGGGTCCTATTAGTTGACGGTAAGGATTTTTCGCTCGTAAAAAATTTCAACGTCTACAGTTCAACGAGGGTTAAACGGTGAAATTATTGTATACTCTTTGATCGAAGGTTCGCTCGACGGCGATCCTGAGACCCGAGATAGCCAGACGGAGAATAAAAGTCCTGACGGCGGTGCGGGCGGAGGAAGTGGCGACGGTGGGGCCGGTTCAAAAAGGCGCGGCCCCAGGACGACCATTAAAGCAAAGCAGTTGGAGATCCTGAAGACAGCGTTTTCGCAGACGCCTAAACCCACGAGACACATCAGGGAACAACTGGCCAAGGAGACCGGGCTACCGATGAGGGTCATACAGGTGAGTCAGTCAGTCAAAGGATTTGAATAATCTTCAAATTTTTTATATAGAAGAATTCAGGGAAAGAAATGAGTTTAATGAAGCGTAATTATCGGCTCAATTTCAGGTCTGGTTTCAAAATAAAAGGAGCAAAGAAAGGAGGTTGAAACAATTGACGTCAATGGGAAGAGGCCCGTTTTTCGGTGGTTCTAGAAAGATGCGAGGATTCCCATTGAACTTAAGCCCCGGGGCGCTTGGCGGTGAGGATGGACCCCCGCCAGGATTCCCATATTTTGCAGCGGATAAATTTGAGTTCGGATACGGTGGGCCAGTTGCATTTCACCACGAATTTTTCGGCGGTCATCCCCCGCCTCATCCTCACGGGCCACCGTTCAGCGGTCCCGGCAATCCTGGTGAGTTTTAAGATCCATCTAAGCGATTATACGTGCCTGTATACGTATGGGTATAATGTATAATGCGTATACGTGTGATACAACAATGCCGAAATCTCTGCAACACAATGGTCAAACTAATGACTTGCGTGTTGCGCCTGACGCGATATTCTTATCAAATAACGATCTCATTTTATTCAAAAAAAAAAAAAAAAAATGAAAAGGGGTAAATAAAGAAAAGAATAGGACATGCCTATATGCCTGGGGACGCTTTCCAAGTACATGATAAGAGGCCCGTGGGAGGTTTGAAATAAAAAGGGTGAAACTTTGCCGTAGATTTTTGTCGTAAGGTATCTAGAGATTATTTTAAACACTTCGATGTATATTTATAAGGCCGGCCAGGTATCGATTAGATCCGCGATACAATATGACAAAATTAAACGTATTACGTGTAACGGGTCTTTATTTCTAGAACGCCTATACTTGGAATTGTTTGTGCATTGATGTAGGTATAGCGTTTCCGTGAAGAGGGTGATAACTCAGCGCGTCAATCTAAGGCGAAAATATAAAAGACGATGCATGCCATAGTGTTGTTGAACAGATCGTAAAATTCAATGTGTCCGAACTTACTTTTATACACGATAACCGATTGAGTTGAATTTATCTTCCTCCTAATCCCCACCGCGTATTTTGGCACGATGATGTAACGAAATTTATTTGTAGAAAGCGAAAATCTCTTAGAGCACGTTGAGGGAAACCGTATTGACAGTGGTAAGAGCATTGTCTAGTCAAACATATATCTAGACGGAATGAAATCCATATCGTATTCAGAAACTACAATGCTGCTTGTAGTTTGACATTTAGTCGTTACCATTTCCGATAGGTACTCGCTGATACAGGCCGCCGTAAGCGATCTCGCGTTTTTTCAATTTCGCCAAATTTCATCAGTCAAAGATTCTCTTCTTTCCCACATTCGTAAAGATTCCATACTCCAAGGTAAAAGATGTCTTTAGTTTTTAGTTGGTCTTGCTATTGCAGGCCTAGATCCAGCTAGTCTAGCAGGAATGGCAGCTGCAGCGGCTGCAGCAGGCGAATATCCTCCCCCGGGTGGACCAGGCGGTCCTCCAGAATTCCTTACCGGTCCTCCTGGCCAAGGTCCTCCTGCACCCCCGGGTGGTAGTCCTGGGGAGTTCCTAGCGCCGTCAGGTGAGAGAGTATACAATTCTTCCTCGCCTAATTAAATATGTGAAAAATGTGTGTATACTTTCTCCTCTTTATGTCGCTAATTCGATGACAATAATTGACTGACGGTTATCTACATATGTTAATTAAGGACGATCTCGAATCTTCACAGGCGGTGGCCAGGGAAATCCTGGTGGTGGAGGTAACGGGGGTGGTCCAGGAGGCGGAGGCGGTGGTGGTGGATTCCCTGAGCCCCACCAGATGCAAAGCGAAGGCCTCGTCTGGTAGAACAAATTAACCTAGCAGCTCTTTTAATTTATGTATAAGGAGTTGAGTAAATTTGACGAATAAGGCGCACGTGAATTGAGATTTGAGACGTACCCTACTAACGAAATTGCGGTGCGGTTGTAAAAGATGCTGTTTCAGCAGGAGGAGGATTTAAGCGCGGTACGTTCTTCTCTTCTGTTTTTGTAATATATTTATGAATTTATTATTGTGTATAAAACAAACGAAGAAAAGAAAAAAGAAAAAGAAAATAATAATAATAATAATTGAGGAAAAGAAAAAGTAAGAGAAGTAAAAGCGACAAGAACGTTGAACCCCAAAACCCTATTATGTAATATGTTATGTACCTTGTTAATTATTTTAAATATAATAAAATAGTTTATAAGACCACCTTGTAGATATTGCTATTACACTATTGTACTAATTATTATTAAATATAAATATATATTATACTTCGTAATATCTGTTAAGGCGGCATTCGATGTAAATACACTAATCCGAAGAAGAGAGGAGGGAAAAAAAGAAAGAAAGAAAAGAAAGAAAAAAAAAAAAAGAAAAAAACCTAACTCTTTGAAAATTGAAAAATAAAATTCTAATTATTAATACATACACTAAAAATGTATACAACACAAGGAAACGCCCCGCCATAATGCATATTAATTATAAATATTATTATTATAATAAACCACCTCGTATTTCCGTAAATTATCGTCTATATACCTCAACTTTTATACTTTCTCCTCTCCTTTCCCTTGCCGATTATCCATATAAGTTATACCACTCGCTGGCCAAGGAGGACAACAACCCGTCACGTACATGCCACACATATCGAACTATAGCAGACACCGTCTGGCTACCGGCTCTTGCTTATAATATTACTTATAAACTTTTTATAAGTAATTATTATCCCAATTAGCATAACAGATGAGCCATTCGATATATATCTATCAGTCTTTGCAAGAAAGAAAAAATCCATCTTTTCAAATTCTCTGAGCTTGAGGAAAAATAAAAACTAGAAAAAAAAAGAAGGAATAGGACGCGGAGAAAATAAATCCGCCCCCGTTTCCAGGTCCCTAACGTCGTTAAGGTCCAGGCGGAAGATTCGGATGTAGAACATCTGGCGAATTCGATTTTGATGTGTTTCTGCCCGGGGGTGCTTGCAGCGTTGCTCTGTAGCTCTGGACCCCTGGTTCTCCCCATGGAAAAACTGCGGGGTATATAAGGCACGGGGAGAGGAGTCTGTACGGCTATAACCTACCCGTGGTGTCCCATGTGTTACTGTGTTACAGTGTTCGTCGCATCCTGGTGCGACGACGATAGGCCGCAAAACGCGAGCCACGCGCGAACCCAGCTAGTATCTATAGATCTATAGATCTACGGGGACTGCATAGGTTGAACGACAGATGCGGATCCGCCCTGTCCCAGGGGAGTACAGGGCAGGACAAACCGTCCCTGGGGAAGCCTTCGTATCTGTATTACCCCCTTCGATGTAGGTTCGCTTCAAGACACAAGGACCCCCCAAGGAACGGCGCTCGCTGAAGCCGGGTGGGCGCGATACGGAGGGCTTCTGCGACAGGGATGTCGTCGTTGTTACGCTTCGACGCGTGTACTAACCCCCAACCTTTATTCCTCCACATTCGCCCTGTGCTTATACACCTCGTTTAGTCATGCGTCCGGGTTAATTAGCATCGGAAGCAAGTGCATACGATCAGCAAGCTTTGTACTTGCGGTACTGTTAACGCAGCCTCGCATTTATAAGTGAGGAATGAGGCATGAGGTACTTGGTTCTATTTTGAAATTTGACAAGGTTTTTGTTTCCTTATAGTTTGACGGTGATTTGAATACGATGTATACTTCGTTCACTTAGCAATGAATGGTGTCTATTTTGCTTTGGATTCAATCAACACTAGCGATTGTTTTCGAAATCGTTTAAGAATTTTTGTTTTCAGACGATCTTTGTTCAGGGTGGATAAATTTCTTCGGAGACCCAACAAGTTTCTTGATATTCGAAATCCTCTGAAACCTGTTCACAAAACAGTGGGAAATCTGTGTAGTAAAATTATGTATGTTGGAATCTCACGAAATTTTTCAAGATATTAAAAAATTTCGTGAAATATTTCACGCAACCCTTTGGTGGAATCTGAAAGAGCTAATAAACATGTGTGAAAAAATTTCTACACAAAGCTCACATTTCTTAGCCAAAACTTTCTCAGAACTTTACAGCGATTCATGAGTCATGGAGTTTGCAGTTTAACGAAAATAAATGAAAAACAATCGTATTTTACATACTTGAATAAAAAACGGATGAGATTGAATATAAACGGAAACTAAAATCACGTGGAGAAAGAAGATAAAACGAAAGCGAACAAATATAAAGTACCTAGGTACCCACATACGAATGATGCAGAGTTCCATTATGCATAAATCACATGTGTATACACTCATACGCATCTACCCACGTAGATGGAAGTACATGGATTTTTTTTATCCGCATATCTTGTACCACTATATGTATAGTATACAGACGTATACTCGGTGCAACTAGGACCCCCTCAAGGGTATTCTGTGTCTCCAGTGGGAGTTTTCAAAGTTGAGGGGGCATGTCACGGTCCACGCGCCAGAGACTCACGTGTCGACACACGTGTCACCCGCCAGTCCCCGTAACTAACCCCATTTCTCTCATTATACACGGAAGCCTTACAAATCACGCCCCGGTTAACGCGGCGGGACGAGGCTTCCGCAGAGCTCTAGTGACGATGATAAACGCCACCAAAAACGCCTATTGCTGACGTGATTCCGCAGGTGTTTTCACCCTTTCCACCTATACTCTTAGAGTTCACAAATTTCAACTCAGCTTTGAAATGTATTTACAGGAAGAAAGGAAAAAGTCATTTCCGAATCGAAGAGAACTCCGAATTGCAAAAAACGTTCGAAAGTTTGCATTTTTTTAGTATTCAACTTAGCATTGGCAATAATCCTCTCGAGATTCGGTTTTGGACGCACTATTAGAGTTCTCACGTAGACTTCTAATTCCTGCATATCAATTTCGAGATATATTCACGATTCGATTCGATACATATAGGCGTGTGCTTACCTATACAAACATACACACCTAGATACTAGTAGCAAAGATATAAGTATATATCTTGTGGATCGTGCAGGCCCGCTGTTCATCTACCTACCGTATATAGGTACCTGCGTATACTACGTACATTAGCCGATTGTGTCGGCGTATAAAATAAGCCTCAGGTCAATCTGTTCGGCAATCAAATCGAAAATTGTTGAAAATCTTTCGGTGGGTAGAAACCGCACCAACTATTTTCGTCTCGAGTGGGTAACACGCGGATAAAACGGAGCTGAGTTACTTCTACCGTATAATATATACATGTACATATCTATATAAAACGCGAATCGAATAAGTATGATAAAATAATCCTCGAATATGCGACTGCTGCAGTGAGATTGTACTTTCCACGCGTACTTCGTGACACAGACTTCACCAATCGCTGTATAGAAAATAAGATGAAAAGTGAAGACGAGAAAGAGAGAGAGTGAGAGAAAAAAGAGAAAATAAAATAAGATTCGTCAAACAGTATGCATGAACGATCAACAGTTGTCCTCTCGTCCCCCTTTTCCGCTCTCCAGAAGTGACAGAAGCCAAAGAGGCCTCCTGGAGCTCCCGATCCTCACGGTGCTGGTGGTCGGCTTAGCCTAATCCAAAATCCGGCTTATGTCTCAGCTGGTTCCTGTTTTATACATACACCTTATAAAAGTATATTTTTCTATGGCATTAGCTAGGTGCTTCTGGGTATTGATATACGTATACCTAGATACATGTGTATGTGTAGTATGGCGTAGGTATGGGATCTCATCTTTACACATTGAACCTCCGCACGTATCGCAAACGTAGAGACCCTATATATTGTCACGTGTGATGTATATCCTCTAGCGCTTATCTCCTTCGGACCTTTTTACATCGAACTAGAACTCTAGGGGCTTCCAAAAACCGTAGTTTTCATGCTGTGTATACATTAACTTCGACTAGATCAGACGTGGAGACTTTCAGCTGTGGGTAGTCGATGCATTCACACTAGAAAACCTCAATTCAATCATAATAATTATAGTGATAATAATAATAATATAATGAAATCGAAATATTGAGTAGAATAATAAATTCTATACTTCCATCAAAAAGATTTGCAACAACAAATACTATTCCAGAGAGGATACAGCCGCGAGGCATTCACGTATCATCGAAATGTGTAAAAAAAAAAATGTGGGATTCAAGCTGTACGAAAAAAGTTGAAAAAAATTGATACATGATAATAATTGACTAAATATTTTACAAATAGAATTGACATCGAATAATATTGGTATTAACGAAGTGATTGCACAAACGACAAAGAACTTTAAAAAGCTCATTCAGACTTTCTTCGACTGTGTCTTTCTCATAAATTTAGAACGGTATCTGAACTTATAACAAAAATCAGTTTCCAGAAAATTTTCTCACTCAAGATTCCCCCAGCGATTGAACTCCCTTAAGATGGTCTTCGGGCCAGTAGTCACCAGACAATAAACTACGGTTACGAGGGTGTAGATAGTTCCATCCCGATTACTCCGTGCTCCGTATACATACATATACCTATACCATAGTATATCTCCGGTGTGAATGTGTAACTTGAATCGTTTCGTTATATCGTAGTGTCAAACCTCGTGTCCTATAGCGTATGTATATTGTATATATATATAGTCGGGCAGTCACCCCTTCAAGTTTCATTGTTATCTCGTTTTCTTAGCCACCCGGCGCACAGATAAGTATTTGCTATTTAAAATACCAGCTCCCTTTCGTAGAGGCGCGCGTTGCGTTGCGTTGCGCTGCGCTGCGTTACGTTGCTTTGAGCCGGCGCACCGCGCACAAGATAAACTGTACGGTAGGGGTTGATTATAAACCGAGGCTCAGGCTCAGGGGTTGGCAAGCTTCGTTCAATGGTGGCGAGGGGTTCGCGGTGCAGAATCAGGAAGAGGGCGAAGAGGAGGAAGAGGAGGAGAACGAGGTGGAGAAGGTGGCCGAAAGGTAGGGTGGGAAAGGGGGTTACTGCAGCCCTATATACTGGGTGGCTAGGGCCATGGGGCCACGGAGGGTGGTTTATGGGGGTGTACAGGGCATTGTTGTATAAATAGGTTTGGCAAGTTAGGGGTTGCTCGTCGCCCCGAGGGAGCTGCACATGTTGGCATCGATTATACCACCCCCTACCTTGATCCTGGTCGACTGGGGGGGTGGCACCCCGAACCGTCGCGCAACCACCACCACGACCACCACCACCGTCGCAGCCACAACCATCACTGGCTGGGGTACGAGGCTCTGTTATTTTCAAGCCATTTGCTTTGTAAACGTACCCAATCTCTGCACCAGCTATATACAATATATACATGCATATATACATCTAGCTACACTCTTACAATAAGGGTATATCTGTATAACACTGCAGGGCTGGTACTGGCTCGTTGTATACCAGCTTGGCTCTTTAAAACATTCAAATTCCAATCCTGCGCGGATTTTAACAAAAAACCACCGGCGTAGAGGTAGAGGCAAAGAGACGTGATACCGGGGCGCGATTAGTACGGGGTATCGTTCCAAAGCTAAAGGGTTATCGGTCGTTAAGCCAACGCGGGCGATAACGTTTACGCTTTCGAAACCTAAAGCGTTAGAAGCTTCACCGACGAGCTTTAAAATTCAAGCCATTTCAATTATTTTAGACGCGACTTCGCGTACTATTTGCCTATCGAAACAAATTCATTGTGAGATGCAATGGTCATTTTTGCACACGGTTATTACGGAATTTAAATATGGCACGACGATTTTTGATAAATTTGAAAAACGGTCGGGCTTGAGTATATCAGAGATTTGGGAAATGCCTGATAGTATCACGACTCTATTCCTTTCCGGGGTTTTATACTGAATCGTAAATAAGCTAAGTGAGTGTTTAATTATTACAGGATCGTCGGAACTTTGAAGTAAGAAGGAAATGGCGACGCGTTTGAAGACCTGTTCGCCATCGAACTTGTTAATTAGGAGTTAAACCTGAGGAAAACTAAGTTTCGATAATTGGATATAACCGGAAATCAGCTAGCCTAAACAGGTCCTGGATGGTTCTAAGTCAGAATCTCACCCCTGCATGAGTAGATCGGTTAAAAAAATGTCTTGTCATCTAGATTGATACCTGTTAAAAAATAAGCACCGCAAACCCGTGACGTGTGGAACATGATTTAGGGGTGAATGCGGCCCGCCCGATATATACGACGCAATGCAGCGGGTGTGTAATGTAGAAATTATACCATAGAGCGAAAGTATCGGGTCCGTAACGGCGGAGTCAAGTGGACCCTGAAAATTCACCCCTTAATTCACCCCGAAATTCACCCCCCAGAATTCATCGGTTCGCATACGTACCCTAGCACACATTTGGTAACCAGCTCTCGTGAGCATTAAAACTCGCTTTGCCGCTAGCCTATTGCCCCTATATTCTATATATATACCTACTGTGAGGGTATCATCCCTATCGTAGATCCTGAGGCCCCCCGAGTCCTTGCGAGGCCGTCGGGCAACACCAGAGGATCAGTAACCCTCGTGTTTGTTTCTAATTTCTGCGTGATCGTTCTGTCACCACTTCTGACTGCCTACCAAAACATATCTAATAACTCTAGTGTTTGAATTACACTCGAGAAAACGAGTGCACCTTCAACATCAAGTATCGGATGTCCCGGATGTTTGGCGACGTACTTACCGGATCTTTGGAACACCTGTTTCTATAGCCCTCAGTGAAAGAAGCGTTTTCACGATCAGAGAAATGATTCGGATACGCGAATAAGAACTTATTAGCCCTTTAGAATCATTATTTAGATTTGGAATCATTTTTCTAAATTTACTCAGCCGTGATTGTGGATGAAAAAATCGCGAAGGGATGGGAAAAAGCGAAGATTGCACCGATTGTCAAGTATTGGCATTTTTTCTGTTTCTTTCTTTCTTTAGATTTTCATGTGCCGATGACGCAAATGATTATCTATAACAGAGTATAAGGTGTGTACACACACATGAAGAAAAAAATTTCGACGCTGCAGGCTCCTGCAGATATTGGCGCCCCGCCCTCCATCTGTCTGGCTCGAAAACGCCGACGGCAATGATGCCCCTTGATTGTGGCAATTTTTGATCGTATATAGACCATAGCCACTGTGCAACACCCTGCAGGGAACACAAAGAATAACCATTTGTAAATCGTAGCAGGGTACGTATGTATGTGGAGTACGATGTCTGTTGATGTAATGCTAAAGAGGAGTGAACAGGTGCCCTAGGAAAAGTGGGAGTTGACCATCCTTCAAATGACATTACGTGAAGGGTGCATATTATATCGCCACTTTCTCGCTTTGTTGGTACATATTGGTTTATTGCTCAGGCTTAGAAACAGCCCTGCACCGCGAAGCCCCCGCAAACTCTTTTCAGAACCATTCCCATTGTTTTGAAACTTCATTTCTGCGGCCTCTACCTGAATAACTCTACTGTTAAAACTTCCCCTGTAGTATATAGTCAACCGCACATCCCTTATGCGGTAAATTATAATTTATATGTGTATGTATATTATAGCGATAACGAAAACCAGGTGAAATCAGACAGTGACAAGATATAGCTTTCGCATGAAAAGCTTATACAATCCATGGTGCACCTTGCAGAAACTTGTAACCATATTTTCTGGCTCAGGACGCCGTGGCATATATCTTAAAGCTTCGTAATTCTTCACGAAGTGGACATGACTTTGCGAATAAAAGTTTTTGTAAAAATTGCGTGGACGAATAGTATAGAAAAGCGCGAGGACGGCGAGGACCGAGTACGATAATGGGCATCAGGAAGGGGGCTACGTTACGTGCGGGTCCGGTCAGTGCGGGGGCCTTCTACGAGGGTGGGGAAGCCTGAATGACCCCGTGGCCCGGCACGTATGGGGCCCAGACTGCTGGGCCTGACTTCTGCCGTACACCAGAAGGGAACCCTGAGTGGGGCCCCGCAGCCTATACTTATCCTCCTACTACAGCCTTGTGTTACCTTATACTTAATGCCCACGGCTGCCCTACGGGGTGTGTTATTATTATCTGACATTATCTATAATTCCGAACCGGGCAGGAAGCCCACTTAGGAATTGTGATAGCCTCCATGATTAAACCCCTAGCCCACATTGTCCGTGTCTACAGGCTTGTCCAACAGAATTTGATAAACACGTCAAAGTGTGACAATTTATAAAAAATGCTTCAAAAAGCTCTTCGTTTATCGCTCAAGCGTCTGAATCAAACGTGAAATTAGATAAATCCGCGTTCTCCAAATCGACAACTAACAATATTTCGCGAAAATCGCCCAAAAACGTGGAGAATTGAATTTCTCCTCAAATTTCTTGAGACCCGGTGAGTGAAAAACCGGAGGCTGCAAGAGGTGGAAGATCCTGTACCGATCTTTGGGCTCTTCCTAATCGTCCACCCCCTCCAGCCTGGGGCACAACAGTAGGCACTCGCCCAACCCAAAACGTTTCGGTAATAGCCAGGCGATTATAACTGAAAAAGCCGGAAACCACTTATATATACCGCTCGCAGCATTTATGGGCCGGCAAGCTAAGCAACCACACCCTTGAACCGGCTAGTGGATCTATCTCTCGAACCTGCGGACATCTATCTAAAATCCCTTCGGGCCAAAGAGGTTGGATGGACCCCTGGAGCTGCGAGGCTCGCTTATCTATCACTTATGAGAGATTCCAGCCTGCACGGACTTTGGCTACTGGACTTTAAATCTGAAGTCAATTGACGGTGTATGGTGGCCGGAAGTCGCCAGACAATGTGAACATTTTGGGGCGGTATTTCTTTTTTTTTAAGATGGAATCGAAGTCCGTTCGGAATTCTCTTAAAATTCGAGGACTTTATCACTTGTATCGTGTAAATTGCAAAGTTCATGAACCCTCGATCGGTCCTTGATGGAATTGAACGGTTCAATATTAATGCGACGCGAACCTTAATCCATTTATTCTTTAGCTACAGGATTGAAAGCGCTTTGGGAATTCTTTGGATAAAAGTGAAGAACCGCGAACGAAAAGTAAGGAATTAAAAATTTATGGATGACAGCGTAGCCTCGGGGCTCGAACGAAGAATTCGGCGAAGAAGTTGATTTAGTTTAGTAGCGAAGACCGGGAACCCTGAGCGACACCCTCCTCCACATAAAGGTCCGGTTCACCGAACAAGTTACAACTCCCGGAACGCGATTATACGCATGCACATACCTATATGAACACATATGTGTATGTGCATACATATGGGGCCCAGATATCAGGCCCCAGGGCTGAAAGTATCGCTTGCCGTCGAAAACACGCGCGCCTTAGAGGCAGTCACGTGGAAACGTCATTGGCAGCTGGGCTGGCGAGTGCCTTCGACCGACGTTTTCACCCCTAAGCCGCCCCATGTGCAACCACCATCCCTGCAGAGCTTATTTCACGAGCGAACGATCACCACCCCTATATAGGCGGGACTCGGGGACTCCAGGACTCCAGGACTAGTCCGGGACTTTACTCTCGCCACGTGAGAGAGGGTAGCTTATCTTCGCCGGGTTGTCCGGGTAGTCAGGGTGCTTCTAGGGTCCCGCTGCAGAAGCTATGCGGGAGCACCAGGAGCTCGTACCAACTATACGGGGTGTCCCACTGGGATTCTTGGGGAGAATAGAGGGAATTCTCACTACGACAACGGAGTTTTGTCTCGAAGATGATGCTCAGATTTATTTTCGAGATCCTCGACCTTTCCTAGTGTAATCTCTTTCAAAAATTTCAATCCAAAAGGACGTTACCCTTAAGGCTCACCGCAGGAACGACAAAAACTGAGCAGAGCTGTTAATAAGATAAGCCCTCTTTGTTGTCTCTTTGAAATAAGACCACTAAGTTCAGTTTCCCATACCTATATGTATGGATGTAGATAGAATTGACGTAAATGATATTGAAATACCCTCGAAACATGCTTAGGTTATGAAATTACCATGTTTCTACCATTCCATACGATAAAGATCTAAAATCAAACAATTATAACAGAGACATAGTGAGGTGCAGTATGTATTCATTTCATTTTATGAACTGAAGCTCACACATATCTTTTGAATAGACATGATTATGCTTGTAATGATCAAGGTCAGCGCAAATTACAACATTTCATTCCTAAAATCATGATGAATTAGTATTACAAAAGTCAATCTGATTATCATTCAAATACAAAATTTTTTCGCCAAGATTTCCACAGCCTCCTTCAACTCCCGTTATTGTTATAGCCTCTGGTTCGAGTCAGAAGAAAAAGTGCTAATTCCAACGGAAAGAAACTACCAAAAATTAAAGAGTTCATTGTGAAGCTCATACGATAAAGTCTGATGGAGTCAATAGAATTTTTATCTTCTTCAATGCATCCTCTAATGTAGATGAAATTTCGTTCCGCAGTTCGATATATATCGTACTTGCAAATCATTCGAATACTAAAATAATGAGAATACCTTCGAAAATCATTTCTTTTCTTACCGTCGTCAGTCTGAAAAAAGATGAGTTTACTTGATTCTGCTATGACTTTGATCGTCAAAAGTTAATCCAAACTTTCACAGCTAACTAAAGCGTCTCATGACTTCGGAAGCTTCGTCTTCAAAGCTTGTGTGTTTCGTGTAGGTATATAGCGGCCAACCGTTGACGCGCGTCACAAAGTCTCGCTCAAAGTTGGCGGCGTAGGACACCCTGTACGAGTTCTCCCTGCAGATCGTCGTCGGCTGGGTAGTCCGCTCATGGGGAGAACGTTATCTCCAACGTCCCAGGCTGACGGGGTTCGCCCTTCGGGAATAACGCGGAGATAAGCGAGCCCGGGACCCTGCACCCCCACAGAAATGCAAAAAGATCTTGATACGGGCTGCCGGAGCGCCGACTCTCCCCCACGCAGCATCCCCCGTAGATATGACTCCTGGCTACGCAGGAGTCGGATAAGTTATGAGTCAGATTTATCTGTGACCGTTGACTGATTGGAGTCATAGACTCCGCTAGGTGCGGGGGAGAAATGAGTCTCGACTCACAATCAACCTGTCGAACAAGAACAGGCTAATACCATACAACGACCTCCTCTTCTAATATTATTCCACTTCTTCAAGTTTCTTTAAAAAAAAAAAATCCTACTTGATTAGAAAATTCGACATGGAATCTTTCCGCGTAGAGTTTAACTTTTTTCTCTCAATTTTTATCAACGTCTATCTTAGGGCCTTGTTTCGTAGAATCTCTAATTGCCTCCCCTTAGACTTTTGGTAAGTTTACCTGTTTCGTATAAAGAGCGGAGGAAAAAGGGTCGCACGCCGTCCGATCGTAGGGGTGGTCTCTTGCACGCGTAAAGTTGGTTAATCAAGTGGAACAGTCTGGTCTGTAGGGTGAGTAAAGGAGGGAAAAGAGGAGGGAAGACACGTTCGTTCTACGGATAGATGGACAGGTGGCTCGGGTCTGGCTCGACCGCAATGGTTCGGTTCTTTCCTCCTCTCCTCTTTCCACTCCTTTCCTCACTTTGCTTTTTCTCTCCATTGTTTCCTGCAGCTAGTCTGCACGAAAAGTTCAAAGTTGAGACGTCAGTGCAGGCTACAACGTATGCCAGAATAACCTACATGGGTTCGAGGAATTATAATGCAGGAGGGACTGACTTTGTGCGGTATTCCCTCACGCGACAACTTTACTTCACAGCCAGTGCTCATGGCTGTGTAATGTCAAGCTTGTAATTAAACAGTTTTGCCTCTTTCGCCGCGGCTTCAACCCCCTGGGGTACGTTATAAATATGTCACCAAACTGACGTAGGTATAGGTATCACAATTTCTGCTTCCGGCAGATACTTTTCCAAGTTCCAACGCTCTATTAACTTTAATTAGGTTCAATCAACTTCGCGTCTTTCTTCCTCCCTTTTTCTGTGTCGTTTCGCTCCTCAAATCAAAAATAAAACCAACAACTGGAGATCTCCTCGCGGCGAAATAATTATCTGCGATAATTGCATACGCATAGCGCCTCGCGAAATGGCGGTGTTGAATCTGATTCACAATCTTTGCTTTAGAGGATTCGGGGATGAAATTGTCAGGAAACAAATTGCAGTGAAGACAGTCAAACCTACCGAGACGAGCTGAATGAAAGCTTTACTTATTAAACAGATTAATCACAGCTGTAGCAGAAACAAAGCGAGTACCTAATTCAATTTTTTCCTCGCAATACTTTTGAAAGTGAAACGTTAATTTGGAAGAGAGGTATACAGGACGTCGAAGAATCGTTTCGGATCGTAAACAACAACTGGCCGTCTAGCGGTAAGAAGTCGATCGTCTGTCAACCCCGTTAGAAGCAGCTGGACGATTTATTACTCGATGCGGATGACCGACAAATATTGACTATACTGCACGCTCCAGAAAACGTCCAGATGACTGCAGTGTGCGGTTCTCGGCAAGAAAATACGTGCAGATTACTATACATTGATCCCATAATACCTGGTCGACCGAAAGAGAGTTTCCGGGTAAAGCATACGTTTGACGTGGTGAGAAATTAATGCCGAATGTTTCTTGGGGGTGGATTTGGATGAAGGGGATGGGGAATCGGGGCGAGGATGACTAGTGATGTTTTCGGGGCACTGCGCGGCGAAACTTCAAGGCCCCTCGAGAACCTAGAAACACTCGTGGGTCCCTAATTATCACCCCGGGGGTCCCCCTTTCCGGCGGGGGCCTCTTCTGGTACAAAACTGCCCTGCGGGGGGTGCCCCATGCCCCATACTTCGCCGAGGGCGTTCCTGGGCCTGTCAGCGCGCACCGCCGCTCCACTGCAGTCTACACCACGATCAACATCGCGCGCTCTCCCAACGACGTTACTCTCCGGTTGATCTTCAGGCAATCGGAGCAACCCACTGCAGCGGATCTCTTCGCTCGAGACAACGAAAGCGCCTCCCCAACCGGAGGTGAGCAGATGTCCTTGCGATTGACGTTCAACGAAACTCCCGCGAACAATATATATAGAGAATGAAAAAATGAACATCCGAATTGGTATCTTTGGCTCAACCATTCGAGGGGGACGATAAGTCAAATTTCCGAACGATGCGCAGCATTTCGCTGTAAATGATGGTGAATAAATCTTCTTCACGATATTGTATAATAATAAAATGTCAAATTATAGCCGTGACGTATAGTCATATTGATAGAGTGAGGCGCGTAACCGAAGTGTGAAAATCTGAAAAGACAAATACGAGCTGACATTGTGATACGAGTAAACGATGTGAACAACCAATGACCACGGTAAAAATAATCGATGTGTCAAAAGTCTGTAAATTTAACAGGTCACACGTCGTTCGCACACTTCGTTCACTCGCAACCCCCCCGCGAGTTGTTTGGTTCCGGGGTTCGGTTGATCGTTGATGTTTTGGCCCGTACGCGGCACACTTTACGTTCCCACGTGCTCCGAGGCCGCGCGCAGTGCGCACAGTAGAGAATCGCGTGTCGAGTTCTAGCCACGGTTAGTCCGTCAGTCCGATGGGATTAGTTAGGGGTTGTTACAATGGGGAACGATTCGGGGGCCGAAGGGGGACAAGTCTGGGGGTCGGGGGAATAGATGATTGTAGTTCAGCCGCGTGACGATAACTGCCGGGGCTTGTCCTGACAGCTACGGACACGTGCGTGTCTCAGATCCTGACTGTTCCGGGTCCCAGTTACCCCGAACCAGGGTCAGAAAACACCCGCAGAACTAGGAGGTGTAACTATAGTCGATTGTTGGGATGCACCGGAGATAATTCTCGGCAATTAACAAATTTACGACAAAGTATCTATTTAAATCGTAATCGCCTTCATCTGTGTCGACGTGTATTCTTCTTCACTTTTCCAGAATAATGAAATATCGTTGCTTCAAAGCCAGAAGACATTCTCATCCCGCTGTAAATCTACCCTGATGTAGCACATCAGTGCTAGGAACGAAGTTATAGGTACAATAACATTTTTCTTTAAGATGTGGTGTAAGAACGATAAAGTTCGATAAGGGTTGATTCTAATCCTCGAGGAATAATAATTCTTAATAGAATTCGAAGTTATTGCTAAAATGGTGACAGCAGCTGATTTGATATTCCTTTGGAGTATGCGTTAAGTAAAAACAGCAACAGAGGAGAATATCAGAAAACGGGAGTACTGAGTGAGAAAATCGATAAAGAATACACAAAGATGTTTATGTTAAATATATGGAAAATTATTTCTTGTATAAAATGAAGAATGTAATAAAAGCCGTTATTTTTCTTCGACCACTAATCAAGGGTGTTTAATTCATTCCCGAAGCAAGAACGGGCTTTGGGATCGAGATCTTATTTCTGCTGACCTAGACGATCTTGTAGCTCCAGAGGTAATACTGTAATGTACAGAAAACCGAATGTTGTGAAAATTTATACGGGAATAAGGTCCTTTTCTCTGCTATAGTATCTCCCGTTGTTGTATATCGATATACATGTATATATCTAGCCGACTATAGGCTAGTATACCAAACTATCTAACTATAGTCTCCATTATTATATGTATAGCTATACAGAAGGTGTATAGTGTGCCGTATAGAGTATGGGGTTCTATGGTGCTTTAATGAACCAATTTAAATGCATACGATGATCAGTTGCCCTCTGAGCCCTCCTCTGCTTCGGATCTTTCGCTGCTTGGCTACCTTTTAAATACGCCACGCCGAACCTAAGACTATATAGCGTGTATCTATATATATGTACAGGTATATACATATTTATATACATATACATATATACTCGCCACCTACGGTACGGAAAAAGGGACAGAAGGAAGAACCCGGAGTGGAAGCTGTGGAGGAGGATGCGGAGAAGGAGGAATAAATGAGAGGACCTACCCGAGGAAACTAAGTTTTTTTACCAAATTAAGGCATGCGACCTTAGCGTATTCGCAGGGGAGCTCTTTGCTACAGGGGTAACAAACCGAGTATAAATCGTCTGACATTAGGTGATTATCGAATTCTATTTACGCTTTTCACCCGATAATCCCTTTACATATGTGTAAACGCGTGTACTGAATACTCGCCATTGACCCATATCCGCATATCACTTTCAGGGGCAAAAGTGCAAGTTGCATTCAAGCGAAAGCCAGAAAGTCCGACGTGATCAGAGTTCTGAATATATCTATGCAATATTTTCGTCCCAAATATATTTTCAAATTATCAAAAATCCGATCCCAAGAAATAGGTGTAGCTTGGTATACTCGGTAAAATTGCTCAAGACTAAAAACGAACGGTTACCGAAATATGACTACATCTTTAAAGATACGTTTTTTAAACTCTTTTACAAGCTCTTCTTTTCCAAAAAGGGACGTGAAAAGCTGCAGCCAAAATTGGATCTCGTTTGTCGTGCAAGCGACCTGCCGTACATATGAGGTGGTTAAGAATACGATTACAAAGTCATTCAACCAAGTGGATCTGGCAACTGAGTCATCATAATATTCTCGAGAATCTGATCGTTTGATTTTTCAAAACTTACCCTTGAGAATCACCCCTCACCCATTATGCTAACGTGAGTGAGATTAAATACGCATTAAGTTATACTAATCCATTTTGTAAATAACTCGTACGATTCGATACACCATCTCCTGATCCTGGGAGCTGAGTATGCTTGTTAGGGTTCGCTTCTAGGGGTGTATTCTGCAATTCTTTAAAGTGTGCGATTTTTTGGACCGCAAATCTAGCTGTTTAACTCAAAGCAAAGAATTTTGTCACTGTCTTCCGTACGAGACATCAATGATCTGAGAAACTGCAGTTTCTCAACAATATTAATAATTAGAAACGTTTTTTTTAAATACTTTTCGCCAAAATGCAGTGACCCTTTTCATATTTTAAAGGACCCAAGAAGGAATCTTCTGCAGGTCCTTCACATGCCAAATGGGGTCCAACTTTGGCCACTTCTTCTCATTCTCCTACATCAAATCGCCATGTTTATTCATTACGGATTATGGACTAACAACGATGGTAGGAAGGGCGTTATAGTGTGTATAAAGATCTTTGGTAGCAAGCGTTTGGTTCCCAGACCGCAACGATCTTTTCGGGGCAGTGAGTCATGCGGATCCTGTCGAGGGTATACCACAACGACGGACAGGCACCCGAGGTGCGCCTTCGTCGGGGCGTCCGCGATCTCCGGCAAGGCACCTGGCGCACTCCCACGCGAGGCAACAAGTGACGACGCGTCGCGACGCCCCTTGCAGCCACGCGGGACGTCGCCTACTGGGACCCCCTGCCACGACACTATAACTACACCCACTACAAGTGCCACGCACCAATTCAACGACAATTTTTTTCCCATCCTAGGTGGCGGAACACATTTTTCTTATAGTCAATTTCTTCTTCTTTCACTTTCGGCGAGATTACCTACTTCGAATAAACTTCCTCTCGCGTTTCTTTTTATTCGCTAATTCGGACAAAGTTGAAAGGGAAAGGGTTTCAAACGTACACGTCAGATTCATGGAAATGTACGTTTGTAGGTAGAATTCGATGGATTGAATAAGAAAAACATTTTTCGCTTAAATAATTTGATAATAATAATTGATTGAGCGTTTTCGAAAAAGTGAAAAGATTTCTTGTAAATCAACTTTCCATTATTGTGTAGTGTATACACCTATATCAGTATTATGGGCTCGTAACTGGTTGCAGTTCGGTTGCTTTTGCGTTGAGGTCATCCGGGTGGAAAGCAGCGTGTCTGGTCCAACCTATTCTGATCAAACCTGGTCTAACCCAACCTAATCCTTGACTCAAGCTTTTACACGACCCGTCGCCTATTCGCTCCGCTGTGTCACAACGAGTCTTTTCTTGGCCTCGATCTCTCGAGTCTTCGCGGACGCCGTTTTAATTTGCATATGACACGTCAGAATCGTTTTATGTGATTTTTTTTGTTTCTTTTTTTTTTTTTGTTTCTTAATAAAAACTCGTCTTATTTTAGTTCTAAAACTTGTCGATTTATTCAATCTTTATTTTTATGAAATAAGTGCAGTGTAACGATACGGGATCCAACCACCGCACCGTTCTGGTCGATAAAAACTAATAAATTGATCGTATCGATCATTTTTTGACACGTTTTCAAGGTCACATTACCTTGTCTGGATAAATTATACGGAGTTTATAACCCGGGGCACATATATAGGCATCTAGGCATAAGTCCTAAATTCAAGCGTATGTATAGTAGCTCGAAGTACCTATATGATAACCTGAAGCCACCACTGAACGAAATTTACACAAGTTGATAGTGTTTGACGGGAAATCGTTTGAATTTTCTCAACTCTATACGTGCATTGGGAATATATTCTCTTTTATACGGATAAACCTATGTATATGCCAGATAACTATTTTCTTCTTCCTTATATTTCTTTGACTGGGAATTATAAGAAATTCTCGTATACCACAGGCATATACCTGCGATCTACGCACGGATTATATATGAAATTGCTTAGAAAATTGCTCGCGGATGATGCATAGTCACGGGTAGTCAGTAAATTTCAGGTATTCCAATATATTCGAGGGTATACCTGCAGCAGCAGCATCAGCATCAGCATCAGCAGCATCAGCAGCACCGGTACCTGTTCGTTCATTCCTTGTGTGCCTTGACTTAAAAGAAAAGATACAAAATGAGGATGGGCGTTCCCACCGGAGTTATTAATGACTCAAAGTCGGTTGCCATGGATATCCATAAGTCTTTGGCCTACGCGGCCTTCGCCACGGACTATCCAAGAAGCGTGAGGCTGCTAGAATAGTTTTTCAGTCATTTTTTTATTCTTTTTTCCTTCATCATATTCTTCGCCTTCTATACTTTCATACTCCTCTTTTTTTCAATTTTTCTTTTTCTTTCCTTTTTTTATCCCTCCATCGCCGATGTATTATTCCACGGTGCTTATACACGTCTTATCGAACCTCCGGTCGAACTACCAGCGTTCGATACACACCTATTCTAATCATTGAATCAACTCCCAGTCCTATGTACCGTTGATGGTCTATTTCTACCATCTATTCTGATTAGAAAAGTCGAACAAATCACGCGGCCTCTTAGTTCGTATTTAATTCATAAAGGAATCGAATGTTACCCAAAATAATCCTCCTTGTAGATGCTTGCAGCAGTATTGTCCAGATATATGTGTAGTCGGGGCTAACGATCCTTCGGAAAGTAATCTATCTGAATCCCACGCGTGTATAACAAATGTATTTTGCGGTTTTTCAAAATTTACCAAAGAAGAATAAGAAAAAATGAAGAAGAAACAAAAAAAAAAAAGAAAACAAAATAAAATAAGTCTGGGAGCGTGTAGCCAGCGGCGGCTAAAGAATATAAGGGAGTGATAAAGAGGAGAAGTGATTCGAGCGAGACGAAGAGTAAAAGAAAAAAGGGCAACAAATACACCGCCGCCAGCGGGGAGTCTACTCAGCGGGGCACCCTTACCTAAATCTTTCATCTCACTTGCTCATCGTCGAGCCTTGTGGTCCACTGATTCGTTTCCTCTCTCTTAGTGTTCATCTCGAAGCGAGACAAATGAGCGGCATCCGTCTGTGTCACCTGTCGGTCACTCGTAGCCTACGTTCGTAACTTTTGACCGGAGTCAGAGTCCCAAAGTCTTGAGTATCTAAAGTCTAAAGTCTAAAAGTCTCGTCTTGTCTTGACTTGACTCTTGAGGAACCACATGGAATCCCTCCTGCGGGCACACGTTACCGTTTATACGTAGGTATAACGTAGGTGGATACGTGGATTCACCCCGGGTTCGTCTATATAGTCAACATTATAGTGTCACTCCGGTGAAACTTATACCTTATCCCTTATACCTATACCTATACATATACATATACCTACCCTCTTTCAGATTGAGTTCTTGATTCGCCGGTGTTTCTGTGAACACTGATCCCCACACTGGTATATAACTATGTCACGACCACCACTGACGATACGAACCACAAACTAGTGTAGGTATTGGTATGGGTATGGGTATGGGTATATCAGGGAATATACTACCCCTTAGATGTAAGCCGAGATTATCTTGAGATTAAATCTGAGCAATGTCTGGGTGTGTCGTTTGAGACACCCGAAATTTGTGACCAAGCTTCCGTTTAACGTCTCAACTCGACATTTCGGCCTTTTCGGGTTCTGTATAGGGCGTGTGTCGATCACGCGCTGGAATATACCCGCGATGTATTATAGGGTATACTGCAGCGGATGTATTAATATAGGGGTGGCGTACCAGCTATTATTATACCTAAGCTTCCGAGATCTTTAATGACCAGGCGACTTCTGAGCTACAATTTCGTAGCAACACGATGAAATTCGTTCAAACTATAGAAAACCCGATGCTAGTTATCTTGACAGAATTCGATGTAAAAATATATCGAATAAGTTTTCGAATTCGTATCGAATTTGAGAAAAATTGGCCAAGCGGCTTGCGAAGGAGAGAAAAAACTGCGTTTTTAAAGAAGAGTTAATATCTCGATGACCGTTCGTGAGATTTCGATGGAATTTCATTACTTCATACTTCTTCGGGCACCGATCATTTTTCCCAAATATTGGAAATTTAGAAATCAAATGAGGCTGCAGGGGTAGCAGTCTAAAATTTTATTGCGGCATAGCTCCGATAATTATAGGATCGATTTAGCAAAGTTCGCCGTAGAATTGCGTTCTACTGTGAGCAGTAGGCATATTTGATTACACAATTTCTCCAAGTAATAAAGCAGACCCACTTATTCTTGGTACACGTTACTTAATTATTTTTAAAAAATAGCTAGAACTAAAATTTCATTTACACACGTTCATACCTACGTCCGATTACATCAGACATATCAGGCTTTTCGGTATCTAATTGTCCAGAAGTCAAACCTCCATCAGATAAATAGACAACTATAAATACCGTAAAAATTACTAGTATAATCAATTTTTTTTCTCTGCTTATTCTTAGAGTTTCTAAAACAATAATTAACATACGAAATTTCAGATTTGTCTACGATCTAACGACAGAGTGATTGTACACCGTATCTTTTCATTACCAATTAGGGTCGCGATTGGACGGTTGGTCACAAACAAACCCCAGTGCGCGGGGGTGCGGTTATACACATTATTCAGAAGACATTATAGGAGCATGAACCCTAGGTTCTCTATATTTACTGTTTCTTCTATCGCCTTTATTTAGATAGCCGATCTTTCGCCTATCATTCCAAATTTCAAATGACCCGAGCTTCTGTGTCTCTGGGTCAAAATATCAGATTCAAATTGAATATAAGTGTGAGAAACTAGTGAACTTGGAGCAGCTATACCGATTCTCTTTTTGCCAGTTTGCAATTGATGAGTTAAAGCCAATAATAATTGACGTACATCGAGTCTTTCTGAATTATTTAAAAACGTGATAATTCATTACGAACCCTTACTGCACCCGACTTCTGAATTTTTTGTTCATTACAATTCATTCCGCTTCTCTTACACCTCGCCATTAGAATTTCGCTCTTGTAATATGTTGGCCGTCACGCGCTCCGCCTCGTTCGCTTTCGTTCGCATAATTTATTGCGCACGCGCGTATCCGCGAACATACATAGGTATATACATACACCGCTTGCTAACAATAAGGGTGTACTTTTTTTTCCACGGTTTATTGCGATTGTTAAAAACAGGAGCACTGCGTCGTGAGCAAGTAAAAGCATTCGGAATAATCTACATCAACTTTACACATACATACCCTTATTTGAAATTCATATACCTACTTCAGAATCATCATATATGTATAGTGTATCTCTTACTAATTTACTACTTCTCTCTTCATATTCGTATCACTGTTTATAGTAGTAGTAGGAATAAGTGAGAAACTATTTATATAACATGTTGTATACAAGGACTGTCAAATCTCTACGAGTATATTAGCTGAGTTTTTACAATGAGACCATATAAATGAAACCATCGTGTTTGAGAGTCAATGCTCTCCATTTAGAGTTTAATATGATTGGCTTTCTCTGTCAGCTTAAAAGGTAAAGGTTAATGCGAATTTTGAACCATGTATGGACGAAAGAATTGAAATCAAACTCAACGTTAGTTAAATATTTTTTCGAATACCCGCATACTGTAAAATTAAAATATATGGATACAATTTACGTCAAATAAATGTTGGATCATATATAAAAAAGAAAAGACGTATAAATTATTAAAAGTGTTCAAATCTTTCTATATAAAAGCTCGCCGAGCACCGAGAATATTGAGGATCGTTTTTCAGCTTATAGGTATCTCACGTTGTCTCGGTGGTCGGTTTTCGAGCGAAACTGTAAGTGAAAAAGTTGTTCATTTTCTTATCACAGGAAGGAAGTTGCTTTCGTTTCAAATACGTCTTATATAGTAAAAAGCGTCAATATTTGTCCGGGAAAGAACTCGGCAAAGTTACCCCGACAGTGCGTGAAGTAAAGTCGACGAAGATCGACCAATTCCGAAAGTTGTACCTACTAGTACCTCGCAATTTCTTGAAACGTTATTATCGAAGAAAAATTCGGAAATTTTACACATTATTAGACCTACATTTGGTAGCACAAAATCAGTTTTTCAACGTCTCAAATAGGTTGTTCTTTTCGAAGGTGAAATAAAAAAGAAAAAAAAAAAAAGAAAAGACTAATTGAAAACCAGATTCTCATATCAGTATTTTCGGATTTTAATGAGTGCCAACGAAGCTCTATATTTATTTGTATATTTTATTCCGACTGCAGATATAGATATAGTTTATATGCCTTTGAATACTAGTAAATTCAATTCGAATATCGATAATGTTCAAGCGCCGATAAATTATTAATTAATATCGACGTAGGTACCGATCATATAATAGGTATAATCGAGTATAAGGCCCATGATGTATCGATATTATATACGTATGTTATATATCTGCCTACTGTTTGCTTCAGAATTGTATCTTAATTGGCTTGGAAAAGAGAAGAGTGTAATATAGCACGGAGATAAAATAGATGCAATTACAATCACCTTGCCAAAAAATACGACTTGAATACCGTCCATCAATATCAATATACCCTTCGTACCTGTCGTAGGTATTCATTTTTCCCTCAAATCCTGCTGTCCGAAAATTGTCAAATTCTAAATTCGCCTCTTTGACAATGAAGATCCTTTCCCTTTCTTGAAAAGAGGTTCCGCGCGAGAATGCCGATTAATTGGTGCATGAAAAATGTCGAAATTGAGTCAGACTGATAGTTTGGCGTGACGGCGCCGTTGCGTGAGTTTTTGTTTAAACATTTTGTTTCGAGCCTGTGAGCTTTCGATGTCGTTGAAACGGTTGGCGACGCCAGGCGTCGGTTTTACGGAACGTGTAGCGATTTACGACGCCTGGGCGTCCGCGCGCGTTACGGCATCTAGTACACGCGGTGTTCTATTAGTAATGCTATTTGGGATGTGTATACATACATATTATATACATCCATGTATATATATAAGGTCCGACGTTACCCCCTCATCCATAACGCAACAGCTAATAGCGAGAAGAGAACAAAAAAAAAAAAGAAGAAAAAAAAAAGGTAAAAGCATTTTTGCTCTCGGAAAATGCTGTGGCAAACAAATTGGACATGGTGTTTATCGCGGCGTACCGCACGCTCTATAACGTTATACCTGTGGTATATCCACGACGCATATTATATATCGCGTTAAAGTACCTGCCTACGTAGCGGCAAAATGTCCTAGATTCCTTACGTGGATAAACTCACTTATATGCGGTTCGTGAGTATGTATAGGTATACGTATAAAATGAAGAATTCAATGGCCCAAATCATTGCAAAAGTGATTTTCGCTACAGTAACATCCATTTATGGATTTGTAGATCGTCAATGGAGTTCTGGATCAGAGCTGACTGTCCGAAAAAATCAAATCAAATTGAAACTATTGTAAATTTTTGTAAACCACTGAGATTTGAATTCACTTATCGCTGTTACTACTCCAATGTTAAGTTGTATAAATAATCACGAGGTAATTTTAATCGCGGATGTTAGCTGCAGACTCCGTGTTTCTTTTCGAAACAATTTCACAACCAAAAGGTGACCTGAGAAACTGATTAAAATTTTCAATAATTTGTCCAATTGGAGAACCTATTACAGAACTATGAGGGAACGTTTTTGGCCTAACCTACAAACTAAATCATATGATTGGAAATTTTCATACTCGCCCAAAGCCAGGTACCAATAATTGCGTTAGGGGGAGGCTGTCGATATCACATCGACTACTAAATTGCATCGCGATTATTTTATGCATGGAATTTACATATCTTTCGGCTATTTCATAAATTCGAAAGAATATCCATAACGTTTTACCAATTTCGTTAATCTGCCGATTGTCATATACGCATAGGAGAGAAATGAGTTTAAAAAATCTCACCACTTTTTGCCAGATCTACAAAAATGTTTGATAAAATGTGTGTCAAATTATCGGAATACCTTAAATATGACTCAATATACGCAGGTATCCTTTGCAATGTGAAAACAATAAAACAAACATAAAACCCTGAAGTGAAACAGATTGCAAAAGGTCAGACAAGTAATTGAACAAAGAATCCTGTATATACTTGCTGCGAATTCTTAGCTTGAATTCTTTTCTTTAGTAGAAGACGTATACGGTTTTCTACTTGCCTATATTCCGCATGTACTTGGCAGCCGCGAATGAAATCGTTGTTGAGTTGCCTGCCGGTGACGTTTCGACTCCAAAGTCTTGGCATCCTTTTACAGAGGCCATAGCACGATCAGCGGAACCGAGAGCGTCCCCTGGAAAATCGTCGGTACCCGCAATCTCCGCTTTATAGATTGATTCCCCGTCAGCTCGGCAATTATTCCCGTCTCACGGTTACGGTGCTGCACGTGACGTAACGGCCCCGGCACTTTACGTTCGCAATTTAATCTAACCATAATCACTTTTGATTCGATGTAAATAACTCGTTGTTAATTCACCAATTCTAATATACACTGCACAATTATTACATACCTACACTCTTTGCAAATAATGAACATTCCCATTTACCCCATTCAAGAAAAAATTCTCCAATCCTCGACCCTTACTGAACGACTTTTACCATTATTTCGGTACTTGTATCAATGAGCTTATTCTTTCTCTCCGAGAAGGATGATTTTCGCGAAAATATAGCAGCTGCGAGAAGATTCTTTGAAGAATCGTCGCCCAGGGGCTGTTGAAGGTGAAATTAAGATCGGTTATACAACAGCTGACGTCTTACCGAACCGAGTGCAAAATTATATACATATTTATTTATTTCGTGACATTTCTTCTGTTTCTTTTTTTTATTCTTGTAATTTAGAAGTTAATTGATGGTTTCACCTGGTAGCATGACTTCGGTATAGATAAAGTAATCCTAGTTCTCAAACGCGAGCAAACCTTACGATTAGAGCTTAGGCAGTATAGATATATATGTAAGTGCCTTACAAAGCAAGCCACAATTACCACCTACGATAAAACCGTAGATATAGTAGACACCGGAGAATTCTCTTCTCGTTCCCTCTGTACATATCTTGCCTTTCTAGTTTCGCACGTTGAGGTGAGATATGTAACAGGAGAAATAGTAAAACTGTACGTATACGTACATTACGTCCATAATTTTGCGGCGAAAAGATGAACGTTTTGTTTCGTATAGTTCTGACGCTTGCTGCAGCGTAAGACATAAAAATGAGTAAATGAAAAATCATCGTTTTTTTTGGTTAAATTATGATAACGTAGGTATACGTATATATATATTGGTTCGCGTATTGAATGAGTATCGATATACACCTGGATATATGTGTATGTGCGAGATAAGTATATGGCGGACAACGGATGCGACATAGGGCCTACGGTGGCTTCCGAGAGAACGGAGATTACGGGAAGAAATTGGCCAAGAAGCATCGACGCGGCCCCAAGGCCGTCAAATAAAGACCCGGGAGTTCGTCTTCGCCTCCGCGGCGGTCGAGAGTGGCGGCAACCCCCGCGGCCCGATCTCCAGGCTCCGGGAGGACCATTTGTACGAGGGCCGTCCCTTTTTGCTTCTCTCTCTCCCGTATTTCTCATTTCGTACCTATACCCACCGGGTTCCTCTTTTCTCTCTCCTCCTCTCTCCTCCTCTCTTTTTACCTCTCTCACTCTTCCTCCCTAGGAGTTGTTCTCATTCCCTCTCTATCCTTCCCTTCCTCTTTCTCTATTTCTTACTCTCTCCTCCCTCTTTCTCTCTCTCATTCTTTCTCTCGCGCCGTTCTTTCCGCGCCCGCCTCTCAGCGGTGCTCGCCCGTTATACACCGCGATATTTCTCTCTCATTCTAATTCTATCTCCCGGCATTGCGATCTCTCTCCGACAACCTATCAACTCGGTGGGTAGACGTGAGGTCCGGACGCCCTTAACGTCGTCCCCCACTGCCTGCCGGTTCGGATCTCCTCACCGACGAGGGACTCCGGCTTCGTGTTGTGGTCGTCGTTACAATACACGCCAACGACTGAAGTATACGGGGTGTCTCGAAAATCCATACAAAATTTATCATCGAATATTCTACTTCATTATAATACATATAGTTTCTCTGTATCATCTCATGCATTCGCCTTATTCCTATATTACCACCGTTTTAAATTTCATCGCGGCTTTATGCCCGGCGAGAAGATTTTTTTTTCGTCCGTTTTTCTTTTTTCATTCCTTTTTTTTTGTTCTTTCCCTCTTTTTTTTATCCTTCAAATAACGGCTCAATGAAGGTATCGCGCTACATCTCAAGTTGCGTGTTGAGAAGTGGTTAGATTTCTATTGGCGTATATCACCCGTTGACGACGCACCTGTACGTACGTACATGTACATATATATGTGTGATATACACATATGCCCAGTTTGACAGTTTTAGAATTTCATCTAAAATCTATTATTTCCGGTTATACGATCGTATCTTTTACGTATGACCCCAGATTTGATCGGCGAGATGATATTAGTACACATATCATCGTTCGTAAAGTCTAACGCTTATAATTATCGCTGTTAGGTATATCTATATAGTATAGGGTAAAAACATTTCTTTCTATCATGATATACATGTCTTATTTCTAGACCATAAGTATACCAAATAGATCACGAACGATTAATTAAACCTTGTGACATTCAATCTCTAACTAACGTACGTACTATATACTTGACTATTTTTTCATTATTAGTTGAACACGGGGTAGAATACCGCGCATACAGTCCCGCGGTAGACGGAGCTTTAGGTCGCCGCTAGCACCAGGCGTCCGGACCTCGCGTCTACCCACTCATTTACCATTTCGTACCTATAGACGTGGGGCTTGGGTAGGTATGTATATATATGTATGTACGCGTGTAGCTATATACTGGCTACGGTATATATACTTTATTTTATATATATACATATGTATAAACCTATATATATATATTATATAAATATATATGTGTGTTGTGTGTTGTACGTATTTATGTATGTATATACCCACGTATGTATAATGCATACCTTTATATGTACTAGTTATTTTTCTATATAGAAGCAGAAACGTTATGTACAGATGTATTTATATAGATATACATACATACGTACGTAGGTAACCGTATATACATACATACCTACCTGCCTACGCCCGCGGTAGGCTGTGCACCGTCGCTACTACCAACGGAAGCTACGACCGAGCCAGCCTCCTTGTGTCTGAAGGTGCTCTTATAGAGGCCCCCGCAACTGTTTTGCAAGAAATTAAATTACTTTGAGAAACATGCATCGACGTTACCGAAGTGACGCTCTCAACCGGCTATATCGACGTTGGTGTACAAAGATGCGCGAAGATACCGAAGACCGATCTATTAATCGTTACAACTTTTCAGACTGGTTTGCTACTTACGAAGTCTGATATGAAAATTTGTGTACTAGGGTATATAAGCATACATATATTGCGATGTGATCAATTCCTGTTCACATGCCTGCACACTGGTGTTTGTAATAAATTGTTCACAGCTAGGTATACATACGTGTGATAGATGTAGAAGAGAAACTAACGCTTTTGTCTACTTACACGATATGAACAAGCGAGTAAAATCGAGTCGATTGTTTTTGACGATCGGTCAAAGTTCTGCTATATAGGTATCAAGATTCGAATCGTTATATTATGCAAAATCGAAAAAATAGATTTCGATATGTGTCTATAAACGCGACGTTGCAGGGAAAGACTGAACCGCGCCTAAAAATGAAAGGTAATCTATTTTTTGCACGCAGTATGAAACGGGGCTAGAAAACGTTGCATATAAGTATAGAAAGGATTGATTATTATATACAAGAACCGAGAACAATAGATGTAAAAACGATATTATAGATAAAAAAATATTGATATTAGTTATTAAGATCACATGGACAGGTAACATAATAAATTCATGAAAATAATCCTCAACGGTTTGATTAAATTTCATTACTAATCAAACGTTCGAATACTCGTAAAAATTTTGCACCCAATTTGGCCGGAAGAACATCCTTCTATGATAAATCGATTCATTTTTTGCAACAATTACTTAAGAATCAACCTGTAGATGGAAAACCGTACGATATGCATAAGAAATTATACCTATTTAGTCCTTTGCGGTTTAGGTGCATGCAGGACCCAAAATATTTATGTATCTATATACGGGCCTTGTAAATTAGTATGTATAGATGAATGTTCGGGGTATAGTAATAGTTTGTAAACACAGGAAATTTCCTAATGATAAACTAACTGTCAAACGGGGTGTTAATTGCTTCCCCTAGTGATGACGTTAGTACGGGAAACGGTGGACGGTGCGGGTGTGACACACCCAGGCCAACAAACACCAAATTAGCCAGCCAATCTGTCAAAAATGTAATTCTTTTCTCCAAACCCCTGACGGGCAGCCTCTTTTTCGGGGAATTCCCAACGTAAGTGGTTCGGAAGAGGACCACGTGTACTTCAGGGGTCTACCGGAAATACAACTTTGTTATAGCTTTTAGCTGACTGCATCGACCATCGTATGGCTTTTAGAAAACCTTGCAGTTTCTATGCATCCAACTTTCTGGACAAACTTAGTTAATATTCATAGCAAACTCTCAAGACGCGAACCGTGTACACAGTATTATTAAATCACGCTCGAGAAAGAACAGAATGGCGCAGCATCTCTTCTTTACCAAATATGCGCCCAAGTCCTCAACTAATTATTTATCACACGGATACATCGTCGCGGATAAAATTTAATTGATAAAATAACAGGATCTCAGGATCTAAGAGAACTTTGTGAAAATGGCGTTGAAGTGCGCGCGATTTTAGCGAAAGAAGAGATTCTTTCTTCTATGAGAGAAGTAAGTGTATATATGAGGGTGGAATAACTTTGTTTTCTCGAAAAGCGACCGCCTCCGATAGATACCGAAATTAGTTAGCTAATCCGTCAAAAATGTAATTCTAGCAGCTCGTCGGATGCGAGGATAGTAAAAAAATGCCATCAGGCTACGTTGCACTGGGTAGAGGCGGCAATGGGCCGTGAAACCCTACTGACGCTCATGCCTCGAAGAGGCGCGCTAGCTATGTTAATTAAACGCGTTTCTAGCTGACGTTGCTACTCTTCTTGGTTCCCGCCCGGTCCTCGTATAGGAAGTGCCAAACGAAGCAAATGGAACGAACGTCGAGAAGAATGAAAATGATATAAAAAAGAAAACGAAGAAGAAGAAGAAGAGAATGATGATAACGTGTGTAAGGGATAGAATGAAAGAAATGAAATAATCAGACGAATTAGACCAGCTAATAACACGTTCCGTGCGAAATCGGACCACGTGTACCTATAGGAATCGATGGCTTAGAAAATAAAAAATAAAAAACAAGTTGGAAGTGTTTCACACCCCTAAGAGTAGTTTAACGCTAGCTAAAATCAAGTCGGGATTCGTGGAGCGGTGATTATTCGCGTTAACGACGCTCGAGAAGTGATGATCGTTGGTTAAATTGTCCGAAAAATTCTATGAATCGTATACGCAAGAGTGAAGAAAAAATTGGAGCGTTAACTCGACGCGGTTTCAACTTTACTTCCGGCGTTTGATATACCGAGTGTAACCGAATCCAAAATCGAAAACTGGAGGGAAAAAATCATACATCTAACGCCTCCCGCCTACGCGGAGAGATCGAAAATACTCGGGTTTAATTATAAGATTAATTAATTCAACGAGCTAAAAGTATGCAGGTAATAATTTCAAAACTACGCTACCCACGTCAACTGACGGGCAGCTCGTTTCACTTCTTGGAAATAAAACACCGCGAGTTGGATACTATTAGTTCTACTATATACCTAATATTCTTGAAAACGAATATTTACACTCGTTTGTTTCCATTTAATTCGCGTCGCTTTCAACGAGTAGCGCTATTTACAAATAATCATATATACAGTAAATTTTATTCGCGGTGTGAGATGATTGCAGCTGGCAGAATTGAGGCGAAAGAGCTATGGTAGCAGAGATAGTTATACGGTGGTAAATCGGTAAATATATAATTCGAGACAAACGTAGAGAAATGATTAGGATCTTTGGAAAAGCCGAAATCGTCAAATAAGAAGGAAAATTTCATAAGTTTCCTATTGTAAATATCACACAAGACTACGATCTTTTTTGTGCAGGATAGAATCGTAATTTACAAAATAGGACTCCCATAACGGCTGAGCGATTTAACATTCTTTGAAAATTCTAGAGTTAAGAGGTTTTGCAAACCATAGTTTTCCCTTTTCCAACGAAAAAAGCTCGCGATTTCGAATTTGATGATTTTTTGGAGGCATATGCATCTGCTCGTCGAAACTTTATTTATAGCGCTTGTACAATTGACTAGACAACTCGAAATTCCGAGACATTTCTACGGCATTCTCTGACATCTGTCCAAGATTTTCATGCGGGATCAGAATTGTTTGAATATTCGGATCTATATCAGATTTTTTCGAAGAGATTGGATCTGTATTTTTTCAATATTCGGGAAATCAATTGAAAATGTTTTACTTTTAGTGAACAGATGGGTTAGTGAACTAAAACCATACAATAGCCATTCGTAGAACGTTTTCAAAAAGTGTAATAAAATCCAAATTCATGAAATATGAACTTGTTCTTTACATCTCTTTCGTTTTCCATCAAGATACCTCAGACGCTTTGATATATTAATGCGAAATTTTAAAGACGTAATGCAAAGCTTCGGATAGCAAAACTTGCTATGACTTCACTAGCATGTGTTTTGAACAAAACTCCAAATTCGAAATGAAGAATCATTCATCATGCACACGAAATGTAAATTCAGTTTGATTGATTTAAAAAGTTTCATTCGCGAATCGGAGAATGAAAGTGTATGAAAATTGCGTGATCCTCTGTAAAACAAAATCAAAACGAAAAAAAAAAAGGATTTTTTTTACCTATCTTTTGTAAAAACAGTCAAGATCCCCCGCGGCAACAGCCTTTCTTAAGGCGCGGCATAGTTTAGCGCAGCCACGTTTCGCCCTATAGTTCGATATAGTGATAGTAATAACGTGAAATTGGTGGGTGTGCATTCGCAGCACGCCCAGTTGTCAGACGGGCGCTACTACTGCGTCTCGGCCCGAGGCCAGGGAACGAGTGCCCGACCACTTACTATTATTATTCCTTATATTATGATTATCATCTTTATCACGCACGTATGGCTGTCGGTGGCGCCACCTATGCGTGATCGACTAAACTATGAAACAACATCTCGTCCGATTTGTTGGTAAGCACAAGCATACGAATTTGAATTTCTTCAAATTTTCGCGCATTCTTTGTAGATTTTGCAAAACGTAAATACTAATAGAAAAATTTTACGAAGTATCGTAATTGTTCCAGTTTTCAATATAGACTTCTAAAAGATGTAAAATAATTAATTAGAAATCTGTTTGAGTTTCTTAGCTTAATTTAGTCATAAACAATGATTTCCATTTCGTTATTATATCTTTCCTTCGATTTTTCGAATATTTGTAAGATAAGCAACAAAAAGTTGACCAAAAGAATGGAATGAGAAATATGGTCAATTTTTAAGTTAAACAAGTAGCGTAGCGTTTATTTGATCACATATCACATATAATAGTAATAATACAAAATGTGATAGTCAGTAGCGAGTGCGTCTTGGACAACACGGCGATACATAAATTCTTATAACATAAAATAAGCCTCGTAAAACGTGAACAATATTAGAAAAAGATATTACAACTTAATACTAAACATAATGATTATCTTTCAGCACCATAGAACTAACGAAAGGTATTCAAGTTAATATCCACGGATCAACGCGCGAAGCCTTAGAAAAACGTGTAAACGAACAAACAAGCTGCAAACTCAAAGCTCTGCTAGCACTTATGCATACGAACTACTCAAATGACTACTAAAACGCTTTCAGAACGAGGGGCTTAGGATCGAAAAAATCTTTTCAAATCCTCATCAAACATCGTCCTCTCCGAATGCATATGAAAATCAAATTTTAGCCGCCACCACCACCGTTATTATTAATTCTAGTCATACTACATATTCTACCAATTCTACGAGGCCTATATTCTGCGAATGCTCTCTTTATGGACAGTCGTCAGTGATTTCAGCCAAGAAAGATGAGACTCGAAGCGCCTTTGTCCTTGTTTCTTGTACAAGAATTTTTCGAATCTTCATTAGACGCGTGATATACCGGAGTCTGAACGACTTTCTCCATCGCTGCTGCAGTCAGCTCCAATTCTTCCTGAAGATGTGACTTGTTTAGCCTCACTGGGCTCTCGGCTACTCGGTCTTTATCCTTCAGCGTCATAGCTTCCCACTCTTCCTCCAATTCTTTAAGCAAGATCTCCCTCTGAGCACGATCAACTTTGCTCAAAATATTCTCATCCTCTCGTACTCGGGTTTCCCATAGAGTTCTTGCTTCTTCGCTGTGAAAATAAATGGAAGATCAATGAGTATGAGACTCCCATTGAACTCAGAATACATAGACAGATTTTGTTGGCAAATGAAAAAACAAATAAAAATAAATAAAAAATGACTTGACTAGTATTGAGCAAAGAATTGAATTTTTAGGTACGTAAGTTTAGATTAAAGGATTCCAGACTTCCAAGGTGTGGCAGTCTGCCATCTGGCATGCTGCTTTGTTCTCCATTCTTACTTGGCAGCAACCTTTAACCACGGTTCACCCTAAGGGTTACTAGTGCTTAATATGTAACACGGTTTTCTAGAGTTTGGATTCGATTTTAAAATCCTAAATGTAGAATGTAGTCTTTCAACCCATTGACTGTAAATTAATTGATGTCATTTTAAGCAATAAACCGAGAAACTCAAACAGATTCCTAATTAATTATTTTACATTATACATTCGAATAGAAATAAAAATCTTGTACAAGTCTGAGTCAAGTGACGATTACCAAGTGACAAATCGTGTTGGGAAATATCTCCTTGGCTTTCAGCCTGCTAGAAACAGCGGTATAATGGCATTTAGAATACTGAATATTAAATCACTGATTCACTGCTATAAATTGCAGCATTGCTAACACATAACATGTTTACTTGTGATAAATATAATCCCTGTGATTATTTCTGTCCCATATCTAAATACTTGACACTCTGTAACAATGCTACGGAAGGACGAGAGTTGTTTCAAACATCAGATGAGTTAAAATGTTAAAAAAATAATGCTTGCCTGTAAACCAGCTGATTACCACTCGCCTCTCGTTTATCCATTAGTTTAATTCTATCAGCAATTTTCATCATCTCTGACCGTCTAGTTTCATTGTTCATATTCAAATCGTTTTGATTAAAGATTTCAATTTCCCTCTGCAGTTCAAGTCGGTTCCTCATATCTCTGAGCCGCAGTGCTTCGCTCCAATTCTGTTTTTTGCATGCCTGTAGCTCCCTGTTTGCCAAATCTTGGATCTGATGTATCAGTTCGTTGTGGGTCAAGAAGCAAACCGGGCGTTTAGCTGGGTCGTCGTACTTCCAAGAAAAGTTTATGTTGTCAGTTGACCAATTTTTCTTGTTATCATACCCTCCCGATTCTGAATGTGAGAGTTTTGGTGCATCGGCAGCATCGTATGTTTGTTCCCATACCTCATTCTCTTCCACAACTTCCTCAGGCTCTATTTCCGTCTCTCGTTGTGGTTCTACTTCTTCTGGTTCTGGTTCTTGCTCTCGTTCTGCCTCATCTTCTACATCTATCTCCACATCATCCATAGCTTTTCCAACTGCAGCCTGCCTCAGGTTTGTGTTTGCCAAACTCCTGAAGGAATCAGCTGAAGACTGATGGTAATAATGTCTTCTTTCGGAAATTGGTGCTTGGCCCGAAAATCCCAATGACCTTTCCTAAACCATTAACAGAAATTGACATCTTTTATCTACTGAATATATATATATTCAAACAGATCTAAATTTCTTGAAAAAAAAACCATGATTTGAATCACAGAATTTTTTCAATTCATTGATTATTATATTACAAGTCGTGTGAGGTGAAGAAAAAAAGAATTCTTTTATTTCGAGTTTACTTGTAATGTGGAAAAACTTTCTCTCTGGATTATTAAAACAAGAATGAAGAAACCTTTTAATTTTTTGTTTAAAAAATAAATTTAATGATTTCTAACTGATAATATGTAAACCTTTTTTTAGGGCTGATGATTAATTTTTCGGCACTTGCTCGGAACAAAATTCGTAAAAATATATGTGAAAAAACGATAAATAAAGTTGATCACATCGCCTATCATGTATCTATAATTTCGAAGCCAGTATACAAAACTTGTATTTTTTTTCTATTATACTTTTCGGAAGCAATAAAAATCGTATATTCAAATAATAATGTAACTTTGTAATTGATTTCTCACCTGTTCATCCCTGTAACGACTTCCCGACGAAGCAACGGAAACGTTATCATCATCCCTATCGTGATGTGGATTAGTACCTTCATCAACGTTGTCGATTGCTGCTTCGTAATGTCTTCTTTCGCCAGTGTGTTTGATTGGCCTGTTAGAAAAGTCACCAAAGGAATCAATATTCGTACCATAAATGGTGTGCCCTTGGAGATGTCGTTTTTCTCCATGGTGACGATTCTCGGGATTTTCCTTCCGGCCTTGACAATCCGAGGAGTAATTCCTCAGATTAGTATCCTCCATGCTTACTTGAGAGTTTCTGCAAGCATCAATGTGACGTTCGTTTACATAATGTCTAGGACAAGAAGTAGCCGAATCACAAACACCATTGCACGATTGATAACACCCGTAATTATTCGGATAATAAAGAGATCTCTCCGCCCTTTTCATCTCAAGTTTTTTCTTCAACTCTTCGACTGACTCTTCTTCAACATTTTTATTATCGCGCATATCCCCAACCCGTTTCATTTCATTCATGTAATCAGCCTCCTCGTCCCACAGCATTTTTCTCAAATTAGTCTTTCGCCTTTCGAGTCTTTCTGTCTTAGATATTCTATCGTTCTCGAATTTATTATCGGTGTAATTATCTCTAGAGTTCCAGGAGTCGAAGTGCTTCGCTAACCTTGATTCTCGTTCGAAATACCTTGCCGTTTGACAATGATTGTCAAATCTTCTGCAAGCTTCGTTACGCTTTTGTGCTGCTAGCTGATAATCTCTTTCACGCAGACCTCCGACCCTAATGAAAATTAAAATTTCAACAAAAAATTCTTTCTTCTTTCTTCTCTTTATTTTTCTTATTGACAAAAATAAAATAATAATCAACAATAGTCTAGGTGAGGGTTAGTCGGAGGAGTGACGATTCAATCATTTTTCTCTTCTATTTTATAACGTGGAAAATAATGCTTTCGACGTACTTTGTCCAGAGCTAAACGCAGACGAATATTACTAACTATAGTTTTTCGTGCTTCAAATATTATATCCAGTTTTGTTCAACTTTTCGTACGAGAGACAGAGAGAATGATCTTTAACGCCTGTGTACGCTGTGTAACTGTAAAGGTACCCTAAAATAGAATGTTTCTTTGATTATTTGCATTCCTGTGATTATTTTACCAAAAATATTTCACGGAGTATTCAAATGAAATCGCAAGAAATTATTCTGCGGAAAATATATTCAAATTTAACTTATATGTATATAATATGTACTACAAATATAGGGGAAGAAAATTTCGATAAATATAAATATAACGAGACAATTGATACACAGATGTCAATCAGACATGAAAAAAATCTCACTTCGTAAGCCAAAAAAAATAATTACCACCTAAATCTATACATGAATGAAGAACGCTATCAAGATTTACGACGGAGTTTCCACATCTGAATTAACGTGACGCGATCAGAATATAAATATACAATTATGTATAGAGTATACGAGTAGCTACAGACAGAATTCGGTTCCAACTTCCAAGAGTCTCTTAGAAGAATGAGAAAAAAAATGATCAGTTCTACTATTTATCGATAAAAAATTCAAAATTAATGAATAAATTTACTCGACTTATAGAAAATTCGACGATTTGAATGAGATGAAAAAATTGTCAGCTTCACAGTTGTGATACTCAAGGGCCTGAGTGTCGAAATTTCTATTACTCATTGCGATGTAATGATGTAATAAAGGAATCAAAGATACAGGCAAAGGTGAAAAATGGTTGAGAATTTGACTGTAAACAGAGTCAATGGTAATTGTGAGGGAGAATAATGTGATATAGAGTAAAGTGCGTATAGAAATGATACGTCCTAGAAGACGATCTATTTTTGACCTCGGGTCGTGGTGACGTCACGTACCAAAAATATCCCCAAACGGGGGGAGGCAGTCACGGCCCCTTCGCGAGTTACAGGTCTCGATGTCTCGAGACTGGATTCGAAAAAGTGGCGTAAATCCAGTTATTTCGAGGATTCGTTGGACGCGCGTGGACGTCTCGACGTTTCCGTTATAATCGTTGATTATTCGACTTTGTACTGGTCGACAGTCGCCGCGATCACACCCCGGAAAATCTTCCCTCAAAATTGGGAGAAAGAAAGAAGAAGAAGAAGAAGAAGAAGAAGAAGAATAAATCGAAAGAAAGGAGAAGAAGAGGAAGAAGAATACCTGCTAAGTGTCAGACTTTTTAAAAAAGTGGGTCGCGGCCGCCCCCGCAGAAAAAGTCGCCCCCCACCCCTAGAAGACGACTGCAGTACCTAGTGGCGTGTTAAGTTCTTCGTGCAGGGCTATACACCTCGTCACCTCGAGTCTGAGAAATTCGGGGTTACATATATACTTTTCGAATTGTTTCTTTAAAAATAAGTCGCTGATTTCGGTGCGGTTTTATTTTTTATTTTTGACAAAATGCCAGGAGCCGGGGGGCAGCAACAACCCCAAAGAACAACTTTCAGGCCACCCTGGGTTAAGGAGGGACCGAATCCTCTACCGATGCCTGCAGCACCATGGACGTTAAATTCCAGGAGGGAATCGAGGCCGTTAGCTGACGAACCTCCAGCCTTTACCCAAGTCACATTAAAGGTGAGTTTTATAATAAAAAGCATGTTTTTACGGATCAAATCGATTAGATAGGAGCTAAATTGACCGTGGAATTCTCTACGTCGTTAACTTGAGTGGGTATACTTAGTGTAAAACGGAGTAAGAAGGAAAACGATTTCGATTTCAAAAGTGCGAAAGCGAAACGGTAAGTGTAAACAAATTGGTAGAGACGAAAAGGCGAAAAAACGAAAGAACGAAAGAGAAAGAGAGGGAACAAAAAATAGGGACAGCTAAGTAACTAAGAACGTGAGAAAAGTATGTTGAGGTCGCGAGTCAACGGAGGATGTCGAAGATCGTATACAGAAATAGAATTCTCCGCCCCGTGTTAGTAGCCTGCAGCAGGTGGGTTACATTATTTACATATAGACTGCCAATTATTGCATTAACTCATCTAAGAGATGAAAATCACCGCGTGGGTCAAACTAAATAATCACAAGAGAAAAAGAGAAACAAACTCTCAGGTGTTCGCGATATAATCAATTTTTACATACCGCGAAATTAGGGATTAATCTTCGTGAATAATTGTATCATGTTAATGCTGTTCATTTCCGTTTTACAATCATGAAATTTTGTCAAATTAAATAAACTATATACGTACGGATAGCAACATATTTTATCGCAATAAAAATTCACATATTTTTATCACTTTTTCGGTGACCAATAATTACCACCTCAATTGTTCCAACTTTTTGAAAATTACGTATATAAATCTAGTGGCTTGTATTATTCGACAAAATATCCATTGAAATCGATTACTCTTTCTTTTGTTTTGCTTCAGAAAGAATTGACAAAAAGTTTTCAGTTGACGTAATGAAAAAAAAAAATCCGAAATAAATGCAATCGATTAAACTTATAAATTGGAAAATGAATTCTGTACGCAAAAAGATCGATCTCATAGTCAGTAAGACATTTGACTTTTAAATCGAATAGAGGTGAATATATACGTATAGAATTTCTGCAAATGATTATGAATTTCAATATAATTGCAGAAAGAGAGAGGTTCGATTTCTCGCTGCGTGTATGTTACGTATATATACGCTTCGGGTCATGATTATTTAAAGCTACAAGTTTATTTCAAATCCTGTATAGGTATGGTATATGTGTTGCTGCTATACGACCAGCTGCGTCTTCCGTCAGTCAGACTATATAGTCGTTACCGACTACATACTCTATACAGGATATAACTTTCCGCGTATCTATACGTAAGAAAATTTATTTATCGCTACATAAGAAAAAAAAAAAAAACAGTGCCTAACATATCGCGATATCTATTGATAGATGAGAGTAAACGCGGCGAGATACAATGCTGCAGAATGAGCATGCGGATGAGATGAGATGAGATGAGATCTGAATTTGACATCTCTCACAGCCAATGAACAAGGCTAACAAGACTTGCAAAGAAACGAATAACAACAATAATATTGGGGAAGCCGTGTTTATTTAAAGACACCTCTTGCTTGCTTCGTCGACCGTGTCGTAGCTCTTTTGGTCGAGGACTCGAACGGAGCCCCCTCGGATGACGTAAGTTTAATTTGTGCTCCCGTTAGTGAGCGCGTGCACTTCCCCACGAGGCGACGGACCAAAAAATCGCTCCGGATGGCCGGTCAAAATTAACAACAAAAAAATACATAGAAACGAAATAAACAAAAGTTTGAAATTGTGCGATACGAAAAAAAATTTTTTTCTTTTCTTTTTTTCTTTGAATACAAAAATTGGCTGTAGTAAAAAACGAAAAAAAAATTATCAACGAAAAAGCTGCCCCTCCTCTCCACTATAGTTTTGATCATTTCCTCGGTGAATATTTTTCTTCATAAGGAAAAAAATAGAATAAAAAAAAAAAATTGGGACAAAAAAAAAGATAAGAATTGATTAAAATTTTTGGAGAGTTTGAAACGCAGTATACGCGACCTTCGAACACTCTAGGATCGATGGATTTCTGGGCGGCTATAACGGCAGACGACGACGAGGGCGTTGATTATTGGCACGTATGTAACAGTAAAATCACGAGGATCGCTGCGCAGCGATAATATAATGACGATCGGCAATAAAATGCAGGAAAGATGAAAATTTAATGTGTCTAGTCGAGGTTTTTCAAATGAAAAATGGCGATCGCCCACGACTAGTCGTCATTTCGTCATTTCGTCAATGTTATAATATAGAAAAGCTCGAGTTCATTCTGAAGGTCGGCGGTGGCGGGTATATAGGTATATGAACCGATAAATTTTAGTTTATTGAAAAGCCCAAGAATCGAAAGAAGAAGAGTACAAGAAACATTTCCAACCCGAAACAACCCAATAGCTCTTATCAAAATTTCATAAACTTGCAGGTCTTAGTAATTCAGCTTTTAAGATCATTGCTCATTACACAAAACACAAAGGCTTAATATTTAGTTATCATTATACAGGTACGAGATTAATTCAACTTTGATACTGTTAATAAAATATAATTACCTGATAATAACCCAGAGCGGTAATATTGGCCTTTTCTTGAAAAGACAAAGATTGTCTTGCCATCTAATTAACAAAATTGTTTGCTTGAAACAAAGACACATAAAAAAAAAAGAAAAGAATCAGTTGAACTTTTGAGAGAGGAAAACTGCAAGACAGGATTTTTTCAATTTTTCACCACGTTGACAATATGATAGAAATAAAAAACAACATGATTTGACAATGCACTAAAGTTCCTTTATACTATAAGTTCTATAAATACATGAACTACAGATTCAATTAGAAATAAATTCACCACCGATTACGATTCAAATGATGAAAGAATTTTTTTTCTTTTAGTTGTTCTTATCGATTTACATTATTCAAAAAAAAGCACAAAAAACTAAAGAACAATTCGTGTGGGTTGACTACGGATGCTATACCTATATCTAACTACACCGGTGGATGCTAAAAACAACGCTATAAATTTAACCGCTGGTTTGACCGGGTCGTTAATCTTTCGTCTCTCGAAGAAGACGACAGCGAAAACGAAGTATTGTATACGTAGGGTAGTACCTAGTATTCTTCTAGTTGAAATACACATCCTGTCTAAGTCTCTATTAATTCGCGGCAAATTCTCCGTCCGACATTTGATTCTCGTGCTTCTAGGTAATATGTGATAAAAATTGCAAAAAGTTTAGAGAGACGTTTTTTAAACTTCGTTCATTTCCAGAGCGTCCCGAAACCAGTAGAGGCTCCAATTTCTACATCCGAAGCCGCGGATCCTCCGGTACGAAAACAGAGCAAGATCACAATCATCCCTTCACAGCCAAATCGAGAATCTAAGAAGCAACCACCGGCTCCAGCTGTTCAAAAACCCAGAGAAAATGGCAGACACGAAGCTCAGACGAGACCACAACTCGAACGACAAATTCGAGTCGAAAAATCAAGGTCTCGTGGTGCTGATGTTGTTCCACTATCAAAAAGCGAGAGCACGACAGGTGAGATTCAATCACTCGCAAAAGCAAGAGCTGAATAATCAATCAACTAACATTGACATTATTATTTCGATGGAAAAAAATTCAAAAGTGGGATTCGAGTCCGATCAATAATTGAACGGAAAGAAATTTGATTTGCGGAGTTGGAAACTGTTGTTATTTTTATTGAAATGGTTGTCTATTTAAATCGATTTCGTGTAAACAGTTGATTTTTTTAACTACGCTTTCAAAGCTTTTGACGTGTAGTTCCGTTTCTGTGTGGCTAGGTTGAAGTCAGTTTTCAAACGCGGCTAATTTTCGTGGCGAAATTTGAATTTCTATATTTCTATATGTCTTCCTCACGCCCTTGCATATAGGAGCACCTACTTTATCAAAAAGCTCGTCGAGGGCAGCCATACCTCCACCACCACCGCCAAGACCGCCGCCACCGCCACCGGCAAGAACAGTCTTAAAAGAATTACCACCCCTTAGTGGAAAACAGCAAAAGGTTTTAGAGGCGCTCAAATCTAGACCAAGGAAACGACCGGATTGGGCATGTATGATGAAAGAAGTCGAAAGTGGAAGAAAATTGAAACACGTTAAGTGTAACGACAGAAGTGCACCGATACTTGAAAGAGTAGACAAAGTCACGGAAGACACAGCTGGTAAGTTCTGACCATTCTTATTATTCAAAATTTATCATAAATTGTTTTGTTTTCTGTTATCCATGGAAATTTAAAGAGACTGAAGACACACGGGTGTAAATAAATTTTTTTTTTCGGAATTGTGGAATCTATAGACTTAAAATTCGATGTTGTGCGTATGTATTAAAAAAAAGGGACACATTCTTCTTTTCTTTTGCTTTTTTGTTTTCTTTTTCTTTTTTTTTTGGTATATTTCAGGCAATACCCATTTTGTGTTCGAATCAGAAAAATCGAACATGCACAACAAGCTGCTGCAACAGATCCAATCAGGAGTGAAGTTAAAAAGCGTTAAAACGAACGACAGGTCAAAGCCGGTGCTACAAGGTCTGAGAAAGATTCGCAGGCAAATGACTATCGAGGAACAAATACAAAAGTCAGAAGTAGCTCCGGTCGACGAGGTTGTTCCCGATGAAATGGACGATATTGACGCGGTGCGAGACGATCTTCAAAGTACTAAACAAATGCTGGCGTTAGAATTGAGGAATAAAGAGGCGGTTGAAAGAGAGAACAAAAGATTACAGGCGAGACTTTTGAACTTGGAAGTTGAACTGGAACGTGAAAGATCGCAGAAAACTGTTCAAGAGTATAAAAAACAGGACGAAAAATTGGCCGAATCTTTGAAACAGGAGGCCGAACAAGCCAGACGGGACGCTGAACGTTTGGAAAAAAGTTATGCCGCTGTTGCCGAGGAAAAGGACAAAGCTAAAATGGAACTTGAGGAAATGAAGAAAATGTACGCAGCGTTAGAGAGACGCATGAAGGCCGGTAAGTTCCTGCATTTCATTAAATATTTTGTTTAAAGTGAACTTGGACACGCTAGACACGTATAAACACGAATGAATTTCAGTTTTTATCTACGTCAGCTTTACTAATTCAATTCTTGTCCCCCTTCCTCCCGCCCAACCCTCGGAAAAATAAAATACCCGCGCGTATAGTTATGGAATTAGACCCCGAATTAGATACCGAATTAGATGTAGATGTAGAAGAACGCGGGTACGCGTCCTGGTCAAATTTTTCAGGTATGGCATTGGCTGGATGTCCGAGTGCTAAGGATGTGGCGAAAATTGCATCCCAGAAAAGTGTAGATCAACCGGAATACGAAAGTGAGGAAGAGGAGGAGGAAAGTAGCGAAGAGGAAGATGATGTTGATCCCAATATAGCGGCGGAAAAACGCGTTCAAAGAGAACTCAAGCTACTCACAACTAAGATAAAAACCTTCAAGTATGTCTAACGAATTATAATTCCATATTAAAAAGATTGATGTTTAAATCTCATCTTATTTTCAAATGAACCGCGATGACTGGCTTAAATTCATTTCGTTCTCAATTTTTCTTCGATGAATAATCTTTCTTCTAATGCTTAAAATTGAATGACAATATGCGGTATCAGAATACAAATATTATAACTACCAGTATTCGTTATCTGTAATCAATCAATAATTAAAGAAACAGAAAATGAGTTGATTTATGGAACTAAAGAATAGCCTTAAATAAATTCAAGACATTTATGAGATTTTCAATTAAATTTTTTCAGCAAAAAAATTGTCGATGCTAATAAATTCATGCATAGATAATCGTATATGAAAAAAGTGGGATTGATTTTGATGATTAATTTTGTAGAGACAAAGCAGCTAATGCAAAGAAAGAGAGACATGCTTTACGCGAGCAAATAAAACAGCAACAAAAATTATTGAAAGAAGAAAAAAAGAAGTTCAAAGGTCTTCAGAAAGAAGTAGATAAAATGGCTAAGCTTATGCATGACGATGAGGATGAAGAAGAACCAGAAGAAGAGGAGGAGGAGGAGGAAGAAGAAGAAACTGAGGAGTCTGACGAGGAATCAGAATCTGAGGAATCTGAAGACGAGGAAGAGTCTGATACAGACGATGAGAATGCCCCACCAGAAAAACGCAAAAATGCTTTACAGGTGATTACTAAGAGATATGAGAAATAGATAAAGAGAAAGAAAAAAGAGAAATGATATCCTTGGTTCTTTTTTTCAATGATCTTCTAGGCAGTTTTCTTTCCAATGTTGAAATTTAAACATAATTGTATGTTCATGTTATATCAGGTGAAAGTCAAGAGGCACGAAGGGCGTCTAGCCACTCTGAAGAAGGGTAATTACCTTTTGAAAGCAACGGTCGATCGTCTTAAGGATGATTTATCAAGGCAACGCGAGGAAAGCATTACTTTACAAGAAGATTTAGACTCAGTATTAGCTGAGCTAGGGTGATTATTTAAAGGTAGTATTTTTGCCTAATCTATACACACATACATACACATATGAATACACTATACCCTATACACATACATGAATACTCAAATAATAATAATAATAATAATAATCATAATGAGATTAAAATTAAATATAATTATAATATAACAAATATTAAAATGAAATATAAATAAAAATCGAACGATATACATACATATACCTACACTAACAAACACGAAATTATTATACATACATAAAATACGTATGTATGTAGTACTCCGAATAACTCGAAGAGAGAAAAAAAAAAAGGAAAAGAAGATCGAAGCTCCAGGTATAACCGTAATTTATATTAGCTTAATAATAAACGATACGTATTTATATTTGAAACAAGCTACTGTATTTTGTTTTTGCAAGTTGAATTGTAAGATATTTTTTAATAAAGAATATTGGCTGTTTATTAGAGAAGCTTTTATTTCGAGGCTAGATGATGCCCACTCGACACCGGCTGTGTAATAAATGCATTTTCACTCACATTTTTTCAGAATCTTCCGCAATTCCTCACCTTTATAGTTGGGGGTGTATTCTGTAAGTATTATTCGACGTTATTTATCACTTTGACGAAAATTACTCATTACATTTTACACGAAAGATATGTACGACGTCGCAATTGTATTTATAGACGGTTGGAGACGCCATTTGAAATGTAGGCGATAAACATTATCGATCCAAATTCCCTAGCGGCTGTCATTCTTTTTTTATCCCTAGTTAAAATGGATAACGCGTGACTCTTCGCTTATCGATAATTTCAGAGGGCGGAATAATTCGAAAATTGCTGAATTTTAAATAGATTCTTCGTATTAAATTTCGTAGTTGAAGAGAGACAGGTAATAAAAAATAGCAGTAGAAAAATAATATCTCGACTATTGTTCATCATTTGAAGCGAATTTCAAGCATATTATTACCCTGATGGTGGAGACTGAATACTATAAAAGTAAGAAAATCCAGTAGCACGTTGTTTTAAAATTAAAAATTATATTTGGAAACGAGGATATTGCTATGTCCTTTTATAAGTTACAGATGTTATACAGTAATATATCATAGATAGATATTTTTCTTTTCATTAAAATAATATATCTTATTGTAATAATTAAATAATAAGTAGTCTTTTCAACATAAAACAAATACAGATTAGGTATGCATAAAATGAAATTAAATGAACATTTTTTCTGACAACGATTCACTTCACTAGCTCGGGTATAGATAAAAACTTAATAAAGTTTATTAATCAAACTAACTGGGCTCAACTTATCTCTACAGATTGTGCTCTAGTTAAAGTTAGTTGAATAAACGGTTTAAAAAAATTGAGAAATAAAAAATAAAAATAAACCAAGTGATAACTATTTTTATTCCTGGTTAGTGATTAGGTACTTGAATTTAGAAATAAAAAATTTCTTTATAAATATAACTAATAGCGATAATAATAAATGAAGAAAAAAAAAAAAAAATTGAACTGAGGGCAAAGAATGCTTTATTTCTTTACGAACGTTCTTGGCTTAATACTTACATTACTAACTATAAATATTAAATACAACATAAGTATATATCACTGTTTGATACCTTAATACGTAAGTTTGAACTTAAATTTTAAGTTCTTTAATTACAGTCTACTGATCACACTTTTATATAAATAAATATTTGCATATCGATTTACGATCATATCTCGCGGTAGTATTTTGTTTTCTTTTTTTTTTCCTCGCTTTTCTTTTTCTTTTCTATACCAAAGAAACGGATTGCACGCATAACAAAGGCTTTTTTTCTTTGTGGATCATTTTTGATATTAGACTTTGCAGTCAAATGAGAGGAGGCAGATTTTTCATAATAATGTTTAAAAACCAAGCAATCATTAATCATTGGATATGATAAACTTTAAAGAATAATACTCAAAACAAATATCTCGATTCACAGCATCAGTATTTTATACGTCCCAAATTTTTGCTTTTTTTTCTCCTAAATAAAATAAAGATAATTAATAAATAAAGAATTTGTCACGGTGATAAAATTGTCAATGATGCACAGGCATGAATATATATTGTTTTTCTCTTTGAATGGCACAGAAAAGAAGAAATATTATGCAAAAGCTTACTAAGAGCCAATTTGATATTATTTGGAAAGTTGAAACAAAAAACAAATTTTATAAGTATATAGATTGAGAGTTTATAGTACTGTTGATTCACAACACACAAGTCATATGCGACAGAGTTTATTATTTTACTTTAATTTATTTTTGTTTTTTTTTAAAGACAATTTCAGACTCGTAATAAATACGATGTATTTTCTATTACGAATCGCTAACATTTACTTATTCAATTTTTCTTCAACTAGCTTAACGTCTGTCACATGTAAATTGTGCTCACTTTTAGCAGCAAACTTAATAACGGCTTGAGTAGAAACTTGAGTGATGTGTCGTAGGTCTAATCTTTTCAGAGCTTTACATCTACCAAGATGATCGAGAGTGGCTTCGGTTAGTAGCCGGCAGTTAGACAAGTTTAACGAAACTAAATTGGACAATGTTTGAGCCGGAGCAGTGGTTAGCTGAGCAACACCGGCGTCTGAAACACGTCCGCAAGACGATAAGTCAAGAATTTCGATGTAAGGCAAATGCTGAGCAATATATCTAAGAGCAACATCAGTTATATCGCAGCCAGCAAGCGAGAGACTTTTTAAGTGCTTTAAACGCGACGTTTTGTCAACTAAACCAGGCCTCGAGTCAGTCGGAGGACTTAAAACTTCTCTCAGACTAGAGTCGTTTAAGCCCGATACGTGGCTAAGGTCGAGACAAACTAAGGGAGGACAGGCACAAGTCTTGAGTGCACATACGCCTGACCAAGCACAACCGTGTAAAGACAAAATTCTAAGTTGAGGCAATCTTCCAAGCAGCCAAGACAATTGTCTTTTAGTAACGTTAGTCCAATTAAGACATAAATTTTCTGGCTGTCTTCGAGCAATGCCCGTCAAATGGGCGGCTATTAAGTGACTGTGAGCCATATCCATTCTTTTCCACAAGCTTGGATCCACGCTGAACCTGGCCCACGTTCGACAGACTAAAGCGCAATTGGCTAAATCTTTCATACTTAAAAACCTAAAAATAGCTAGCATCGCCGTTTTGTCGTAAACCAAAGTCTGCCCGTTAAAATCTGGCCCAGGTTTGGATGGCGGAGGTAGCTGTGTCGGCCTCACTACTACATGAGGCCTTTTCAACGATTTACTAGTTGACCCAGTCAACTGCATAGCTAACTGAGTTCGCAACGCTGTACGTTGCTCACCTTCAGCTGGCTCCCGGTCATTCCAGGCCTGAAGCAACCAATTTTTTTCATAATTAAATATTATGGAAATGATTATCTGCCCTGTAAGTATTCAGATTTTTAAATCTTATAAATCATTCAAATCATTCCCTAGGATTTATACCTCAACCACCATAAGGAAACTTACCTCGTTTGGGTCTGGTCGAGATCGTTTACTGGGAGTAGTTGCCCTTTCAGAGTCAGTAGTAGGCGCAGACGAAGCACCGCTTGAGACAGAAATTTTTCGAGCCCTTGCTTTGAAATGTCGAGGTCTATAGTCCAGATGTCTTCCACTTTCACAACACTGAGGACATTCCCAACTGTTGGGAAGATCTTCGCTCGCTATTCCACCTTGGCCAGAGTCCGCTAGACAATCTGGATGCACGATATCATAGCAAACTGTACACTCCATCAAAGTCGAAGGTGTCGACGGAGTTGGTTTTCCTGTTGTATAAAACATCCATTAATTTTATTGAAAGAGTAAATAATGATATTTACACTAATCTTCCAGATTAGGGCAGAAGAAGTAAGCGGAATGAACTCAGAAGGCTGAAAAACTGAATTCGAATGAACAACGAGGGAAGAAAATGATAAAACTGAAAATTATTACAAGTTATTGCGGTCTTTGAGTAGCAGAATTGATTTTTTTTCAGTAACACGACATTGAATTTTGCACTTTGAAGCATACCCATGAGAGGCGCCGGCTGCTGCTTCCACCCATCGAGTTGACAAACTTTACAAGCTGCTGTGACTGGGAGCATTGGCCTCAAACATTGTCTCATGAGGCATGTTTGCTTGGCTCGACCAGTACCGCCAAACTTTACCATATCCTGGCAGTAGGCGCATTCTCCACAATCTGACCTGGTACATGCTTCACATTTTTTGCACCTGGTACGTCTCCTCCGGGGTACTCCAGGCTTGCTTTCCTTCAAGCCATCCTTGTTGTCTTGAGAATGTTGCCTTTGCAATTTTGTGTAACTCTTTTTGGTCACACGAAGTCGTTCCTAGTGACAAAACAAACGTTGAAATATTAATAAATTCGCTATTTCTTCAACTGTGAATAAAGAACCTCATGAATGTTGATATACTGACTCATTGATGGCATAAGATACTGATAAAGTAGTCTTACTCTATCCGCGATAGTCATCGCTGGAGGAGGTGGCAAGACTGGACACCCTGTTACAGCTGCGTCAGGATTATCATGTCTATGTTGTTCGACGAGGCACCTAACGTCGTGAATAAGTGCGACTGGATCCCTTATGAGTTCAGGAACGTTTTTCTTAGTCGACGGAAGAGAATGGAGATACATAACGATTGCTTTTAAGCCATGCAGTTCAAACGGTGTCAAATGTACATGTTGTTGAAGCTTCGTAGTCTGGTGTTGATTACTAACTTCCTGAATATCCAAGTGGCTTCTCTCCAGCAACACATGGACATAACGTTCTAGGACATACCTGTAATATTAAATGATATTTGATAAATAATGATGAAGAGAATAAAGTCTAAGCTTCAAAAATGGTTGTAATAAAAAGGTTTAAGATGCTATCTATTTTTCTGCCTATTTAAATGATTGGGTTACTAATTCTTGGGATACTTTGCAATTACAATTCTACAAGAATTGAATGAAGAAAGAACAAACTTTGCCCTTTAAACTCAATTTTATCCGTTTCTGATTTCTTTCGATATCCTTGGTTCAAGAATCAATAAGATATTCTAATATTATTGTATTAGCTGTTCGTATTTGATAATATTCTATATCAAGGTTGGCTGTAACACACAAGAAAAGACCCTCTAAGAAAACTCCCTGACTTGATACAAAGTTCGCAAATCTACTAATTTGGCATTGAACTTGTTTCAATGATCTTAAATATAATAAAGTCTGAAAGATATTTGAACAAAGATCGGAGCTTGGTCAAGTTTAGCATAAAATCAGCGCTGAAATGTGAAAAATAAATCATCCCACGAACTTACCAAAGCATTTCGGTAAAGAAAGGATACCGAAACTTCTGCGGGACCTTGGTATGTTCTTCGACTTGAGCAACCTTCAGTTGTTTGTCGATGCCGAAGCTGTGTAGAAAGTTACCACCAAAAACGAGAGAATCCTGAGGTGTATAAACGGCGTGAATCCATCCGGTCGGAATGAACAATGTCATACCAGCGGTGAGATTAATCCTTCCGCACTTGTCTACCATATCTCCGAAGAATACATCTGATTGTTTCCCACTTAAAACCCACTGCTGATAAGAGGCCAAATTTTTCTCAGTCGGAGGTATGAGCCAGAATATTTTACCACCTCTCAATATGTGGTACCAGACACTCGTGCCTCCAAAATCGACGTGAAAATCAGTGTAGCACCCCTTGACTGACATTAAACAATACTTTTGTACTTTTGGGTACATCATATCTTCCAACAAGTTTGTCGCCTCGACTTGAGCCTCCTTTAAATGTTTTGGCCACACAACGTCGACCCAATCGACTTGTCTGACTATCGTTGGAGATTGCACATAATTTTCCAGCCTGGTGTGACTAAATTCTAACGAAATAACATTCAGTAATCTATCTTTGTTCGCCTCTTCGTAATACCTCTGCCATTCTTTCATCGTCATGTCTTCATTCTTTTGAGTATTTACATCCATCACGTCCAAAATCCTCTTGGAACCTTGAAAATTGATGAAAACATTAACACGTTATGCCCGGAACAGATATCAACACTCAGCTGATAGCTGTTCCCACTCACCAACGCAGGTTCTGACATCGTTTATAGAAAAGTTTGGACTCGGTACTCGGAGGCCCAGTCCAGTCTTTTCTTTGAATAACAGGGGAATCTGTAGGCCATGTTTTTGTAGAAAGCCTAGGGTCAACTCGGGGCCTGTCATCTCGCGAAAAAGTCCATTGAAATTGGTTAGATCGTATCTTTCACATTCGATTTTTTCATCCAATTGGAAAGTCCTTCGACCCTCTATGTCCTCGTCGCCGAGGGTCCAATCGTCGGTGTATAATTTTCTCGTCCTTTCGCGCTGTTAATTAAATAAATACGGCGATTAAGATGCAAAAAGTTATCATATCAAGCGGCGATTTATTTGAATTATAAACTTTTTGTTTACCAATTGACGCCTCTTCGGCACGGAAGTAGACTCATCGGCCATTGTAGACATGCTGTTGGAAACGTATCACTGATATTTATCGAATATACTTTATTTCACTCACATTATTGATCGCTATCAGTCTTTAGGCAGTTTTTTGCGGATTGACCGCTTGGTTTTCACATGCCAATTACGAGATATCAGATCATTAGTGAGACCATTTATTTGATTACACTCTCGCGACAGAAGGAGGTTGCCATTTTTGATGATAGGTATGATAACATCAGAAAACGAAATTCCCTATTTCGATGATACGAAGATTTTCGACACAATTTTCAAAGACGAATTCAAATTATTAATAATGCACGTCATTATGCGGTTTGGAATAGGTTTTAGTAAGTTCAGAAATGATTTTCACAGCGTAGTAATAGGGAAAGGTTTGATAAATGTGAACGATCTGAACGAGAGAGAGAGAGAGAGAAGAGCGCGAGGTAGTTTGACGCGATGACGTTGTGCGCATTAGGCACTGCATCAAAAGTTGCAAAAGATGCACCACATACGTCAATGTTTCGGATTATAGATGTCGCCACTTTTCACTATAAGCGCGCGTCGCTTTTTGGCGATTTGAATCGTTTGATCAATAAACACATTCAGCAAGAGGATCAAAGTTACATTTTCATCGTTAAATCTCGCGATTAAGATATTAAGACATTTCAGTTTATATTGTGGAAAGTTATTCACGGATTTTGGAAGATATTGAACCGACTTATTCAGTAAAATATGGCTCCGCGGGTGAAAAGAAATTCAAAGAATCTTATACATCAAGCACTCATCACTACTGACCCGCAAAAGGCTATTGCCGAATATTTTATATCTAAGGCTGAAGGAAGACAGATAAAGTAATAAATTCGTATTTCATGCATACCAATAATTTATCTCCCAAACTCTTTATTAAAAAGTATCATATACTACAGTTTGAATTATTGGGATATGCAGATCCAATTTACGTCATAATTTGAGTATTAGAATACAGATTCGAAATGTAATATCGATGCGGTAAAAATCTTGTATTTCACTTCGTCGCTGAACAATTTCAGAAAATTACCAGAATGGGACGTGGCTCGAGTAAGTCCGGCCGCCGAATTAGTAAGAGCACAGCGCGAATTAGATTTAGCAGAAAATCAGCTTGCGAATAAGCAGCAAGAGCAGGCTGTGAAGAGAAAGGAAATGGATAGACATTGGGCAGAGTTAAGACGCAAAGAGCTAATTTTTCGTCAATCATTTCAAAAGTTTAATAAATTTGCAAAAGAAAATCAGGATAAGCGAGAAAGGGCTGAACACAAAATTACCGAAGAACTTGTGCTGCAGAGCAAACGAAAAGAAGAGGTATAAGCGTGTGGTGATCGAATGTAATTGCTAAATACCTAAAATTCAACTAAGAAAGAGAAACACATAAATTACGGGCATATCTTTTTAATGCTTCATAAATCTTAGATAAGGGAGATGGAAGCGAAATTGAATAATATGAAAAACATAAAAGAAAACATAGAGAAACACGTGGCGGATTATGGCATGTATCAAGAATACTTGGAAAAGGTGATTTCCGAAACAGCCCAATTCCAGTCGATTTCCGAGATCCTAACGCGTTACGAATGTCTGACTGAGGCAAGAAGAGAGCTTTCCGAACGACAGGATGAAAACCTTCAGGCATTAGAGGATGCGAGCACAGAAATGGTAAGAAAGCTCAACATTCTATTTTTGCCATTTACTGAATCGCAAACTATGTATTATTTATGTCGATTATCAAAGAAAAACTCTTCAACCCTCTTCAATTTTTCACGATTCTGATGTGTATTTAAATTTGCTTTGTTTTTTTACACAGGAAACGAGATGATAGCAAAGTGTTCTTTTTTTCTTTTAAATAGGTTCGCCTAACAGACGACAAGGCGCAAAAGTTGATAAATTTAAACAACAGATTAGCAGATTTGCAAGGTAGGTATGACAGAGCGAAGATTAATGCACTGCGTTGGGAAACGGCAGTGCAACGAATCAAGGAAACGACTGCTGCAAAGCACCTCGAATTAACTCAAGTCCGAGCATGTTGCTGGAATGTTTATCAACAGATTTGCAAACGTAAGGGAATTCCCGTTGAAGTAGATCGCGAGGATGTTGAACGCCAGTTAGTTCACATCAAACGAACTATTCTAGAACTGAAACGGATCGTACGTGTAGCTAGGAAAAAATCACAGACAGAAACAAAACCGAAAGATCCATGAGCTTACTTTAAGTTATATTAAGTATTTCCCTTCTCCTTACCGTCTTGGAGACGTAAGTACGCAATGAAAACTCAATGAGGCTTAAGGACTTCCGCTTTACGTTAAGTTCCAGCTATAATTAATTTCTCCTCGGCTTTGCATCATGTATTAGGTATATATTACATAAATAAAACCTAATGAATTGTACATTTCAAAAGGGACAAGACGCTATAATTATTTTTAACGAACCTCATTACAGACGTTTGAATAACGTCCTAAATGAGAAATAAATATAAGCAAAAGATAATATTGAATTTTGAATTATTTGTATCCCAATATACCTCCCAAATCATTATCATCGGTTCATTTCCAATTGAGAAGAATTGGAGAAATGTATTGCTTATACTTTTCAATTGATAATAGATATGAAATTCGCATAAACAAATTGGCAATTCGTTCTAGTTTACGGGGTGTCGATTGCTGTGATGAATATTAATTATAGGATCGAGTAACAAGTTTGTTACATAATTATATAGGATTGCTTTAATTGCAATATGTATATCATTATATGATTGCCGCATAAGGTATACTATTTTTTGAAGAATATGCCGTGTATAGAATCTCTTAATAATGCTGGATATGGAGAAAAAAATTACCACATCTTTGCAGTTTGCGTCATACGTGGCTCGTGTTTCAAAAGATTGCAGATATTCTCGACGTGTGTGATGAATGATGATATACCAGCCCGATCTAAGCTCTTATTCATGTATTAATCGGGCGAAACTGTGCTGTACAGATATTATAGTGAAAGGAACAAAATTATATTCAATCAACGCTGAATTTATACTTAACGATGCGTTAAATCAACAAAAAACCACAATGAAAAAATAATGAGCAAACGAAAGTATAGTTTTTTTTTTCTGTAAAAAGGAGTAAAGAACGGATACGTTTACACTTATACATCGTAATTCATTTAAAGGAGTAATATTGCGATGGAATTAATTTACTGGTCATTTTTGGAGACTGAAAATTGTTTCGCAAATTTCGTGGATTACTGATATCGCCTCTGCATGATCTTCCTTGCAGCCGGTAAGTGACAACCGGATACGTTATGCAAAAGATCGCTGAAATCGTCGTCCAGACGTTGGCGAAGTCTCTTTGTCGCCTCTTGACGTGTCAGCGGAGCGTCCAGACCCTCTGAGACGTTCTGCATTTCCTCCTTTTCGACGCATCTATAGTTTTATCGATTTCATCAAATGGTGGAAAATAATGGCCTTATTTGAAAATAATAAAAATGAACAAATAAAGATGCCCTATTAAATATTAGCAGATTCTATTTTCGTAGGAACGTGATCGCTCGTAACTCGCAAAAAACAATTCTTACGCCAAATAGATGGGCATGTGCAAAGTATATACATATAATGTAGAAACACGTGTTACTAATAATGCGATCAAACGTGTATCTATATTTAGATTCAGTCGCAAAAAACGGATCATGTCTAATCTACTTTAGACGAAACTACAAGGAGACAGGTACGAATTCTCAATACTAAGTCGAAGTTATACGTGTGTGTAAAGATTGAAAAACCTTTATAAGATAATAAAATTACACTTACATAATGAACTTACGGCTATATTTATATATACCTAGAGTTATGATTAATTACAGTCTATAGATGATATATCTAAATATAAAAAATAAGAAATAAAATCAGTGTCCTTTTCGCTTGCGTGTAATACAAACCTACGTTATACGTATAGGTATATGGAAATGATATTAATTCTCGAGGAATTTGCAGAACTGGAGCGAGGACAAGGTTACAAGTACTGAGAGGGTGGATTGCATAACTGTAACTCACAGAGCACAAGGTTGCGTTGGAGCGATCTGGGAAAGGACTGGAATTTTTAGTCTAGGTTTCTTAGATTCGTCCAGACGACTTGGTGCTTTCCTTGCTTTGTCGACCCAATGAACTTGGTTGAAAATATCGGTTATACGTTTCTCGATAATCCCCAAGTACAACATCACGTTATTTGTCGTAACGTGAGAATTGTCGCCGAGCAATTCCAAGATCGGGGAGTTATCGCACTTCACAGAACGGAAGAGGGACTCGATTCCATGAAGAAGTTTCTCGATGACTTCGTTGCACTGAAATCAAGCCCAAAAAATTTGTCAAAAAAAGTTGAGGCAACGATAAGTCTCTTTCCCCATTCTGATACGTTTATTTATTTTTTTAATATCGACTTCCTACCTCAGCTAAACTCTCTTCTGCGATAGCTGCGGCATTTGTCTGTTCTTCCAGCTGCTTGGCTATCCTATCTAACGTTTGTGCCTGCTGTTCATTTCTGTGAGTATTTAGAGCTCGTGCTTCGTCTATAGCGACTCGCAGCTGACCCACCCTGGCCTGAAGACCCTCTAGTTCGTCGTTCAGCTCATTCACGTAGCTGAAAAGGGCAAAGTTTTCCTCCTCTTGTTTTACGAAGTGCGTCATCAGTCTGTCGATTTCATCCTCACCTGAGATTCAATCGATTTCATTGTTAATCGACATGAATTAATTGCGTGTACCTTCGAGTTCAACTTATAACAATGGAGGAATGGAAGATTGAAGACGGCGATAACCAGGCAGGCAAGAAAAAGAACCTTGTATAGTACGCCAAGAATCTTCAAAAAAATTAATCAGATTTCACTTCTTCAAGTGAAATTTAGGTATAAGCCGATTTTTTCCCCTTTTTAATGGATCTCATCAATTGAATTCAATGATGAGTTACGGTACCTCTTGAAGTTCGAATATAAGAGGAATATAACCATTTTGAAAACCATGTTCTACATCAACGAGCAAATTCATAAAAGATTTTAAGAATTGCTATGCAGAGTGGCGTTCGTTGACAAGATCCGTTAAGTTTAATAACGGTACTATCACGAATGTCCGCAGTAATTATTGCGGTTTAATTTGCCTCGCGTTACGTGTACCGTAATTAGTTGGAAGGGACATAAACAAGCTGAAAGTGATATTGACGGTAATACTACGATGTTTAATGTTATCGATTGACATTCACCAGTGAATTGCTTAATGAGTTCGAGGATCTGCGTATAATCAGCTACTTTCTTCTGCATTTCATCGTGCCGATTCTGACGCTTAGCATCTTTTTTCGTGTTAAGATCCCCCGCGTCTCGATACTGGCCTTTAACGCCCAGAAATTCCTGCAGCTTCCATTCGTTGTCAAGAGTTCTTTGGAGTTCGCACATCTCCGAGGTGTGTGACTTCAGATCCCTCGCACCTCTGGGTGAAATAGAAAACGCGTTAGTCTCGCCTCAGCGACTCTTTTCCTCGATATTCAAATACTCGTAGATCAAACTTGTAGAAGACTGAACACACGGCTGAACAATTACTAACAATGAATCGCACGATCGATTTTTTGCTACTGTATTTATCGTCATTGCATCCGGAGCAATGAAACAGTTGATAGCAGTTGATGGATAGAAAGTCGACTTACCTCTCGCGTAGAGCATGCAACTTGTTCAATTCTTCGTCCCTCATATTGAAGGTAACCGTTGCCTGCTCTATGAGATCGTTGATTACTTGTTTTCCAGTATTTAACTGGCCAATTAACTTCAGCCACAAAATGTTAAACTGTTGCCTCTCTGTGAGGAGGGACGTTATCTCTTCTCTGAACTTCTTGTTGTCGGCTACAATCATGTTGAACCTTTTTGTCGCTACCTCGAGACGGTTCTCCAAAATGTTCACCATTCGATTGTGCTTTATGGCAAGTTCTTTCGACTGGTTATCCGTCTGGACGACCATCTTCATCCGCGTTACTTCACGAGAGACCTTTTATAATGTCAAAAAATTAGCTCCAAGGATCTATAAGTTAGCTAATCATTTTTATTGCTGGTTTTATGGAACGGGATTGCGAAAAATGTTCAGATTTCACATTTTTCCTCATTTTTTCAGACGAATATTTTATATCGTAGACTCTAGGTCCACCTTGCCCTCTAGCACAAGAAAGTTAATCAAATACGACGTGAAAGGTGAATTATAACGAGGTCTACTTAATTTTTTTATAATCTCTTCCTGGAGAGATTCCAATGAATTCCTCAGCAAGAAAAACACTATAAGCTTTATACTTTTCTACAATTCTTTCGCGGCTGTAAAGCAAACCTGCAACTGCAATGAGGCTTCATAAATGTCTTTCTATCCGTTGGTAGTAAGTTAAAATGTCACCTATTAATATACGACGGTCGCTTATGTCAAGCCTTTTGACTCTGCATATTTATATTATATAAACAGACTAACAATAAGTGACTTTGATCGACGGTTGGTCTAATAATGCATAATGTCTTCGCGAGAACTGGATTATGGTCTTCTTATGCTTTACGTAGAAGTTATGCAGGCAAAAATTATATAAAGTAACGTAGGCACTTGATCTTTGACTTATTGTCAGGCTCTAGTGTAAAAGAATCTTCTTTTTCAAACTTCTACCCCGTTTATACTCGATTTTCAAATGGTACTATGTTAGGCCAAAAAGCTCAGTGCCTCGAGAAATATAACTAAAAAGATATCACTTTTTCAAAACCACATTTTTCCACCAAATTTCGTAAACACCTGTGGATTTATTCGAAAGTGATTTTGAGCCTCAACGGATAACGTGAATGGCTTATAAATGTCCCATTTTCTCGGAAGACTTTAATAAAATCTATATTAAACCATGTGGATAAATGATGTTAAGTTGAACTTGAAGGTTTCGTAATTAACAGTATTTTAGTCGCTTCCCACGAGCCGAGAAAGTCAATCTGAGAAAAGCCGGTTTAAATATAAATACCGAAAAGGAAACGGGCCCACGTTAACCACCCACTATCAGTCAACTAAGGGCCAAAGCGTTTGGGAAAGAAACCGGAAATCTAGTGTCGTGTGAAAGGCTAAAAGAACTGTAAGGCGTCCACATGTGTCAACACTAGGTAACAGCTTAATTACGTGATTAACTCTTTTTTCATCGTTTCAACGAGATCTGATCATCCCTACGTTCTATGAAATTTTACCAATTCTCTGAGGGGATTTTCTCGACTCGTCCAAATACTTTGGTACATTCAAACATGCTGTGTAGTGTCAAGTTTTTCGGGATCAAGTCATCAAATTAAAACCTTTTTTTCTCCCCTTAGGGTGACCAAAGCGGAGCCTCACCTTAAGTATCTGTTCTTCAAGTTCGTTTATTTGTTGTTTTTCATTATCAATAGTTTCTTTATATTTAGTACGAGTGGCCAGCAGGCACTTAAGTTTCTCTCCCATGACCTCGTCTTTTTTACTATTGGCGCCAGACTTAGCGGTTTTAATTCCGAGCATTAATTCAGCCTTTTCAATCTCGAGTTGATTTATCATATTTTGCTGATTCCTGAGCTGAAGTCTTGCATCTTCGGCGTAAGTTGCTCGATCATTCTCCATTATTCTATACTGACGCTTCAGTCTGGACAATTCTGTTTCGGCAAGGACCTCCAACTCCACTTCCTCCTGGACAGGCTGTGATCTGAACGCCATTTTCACTCTTCTCGGATTATCCCTTCTGATAAAATTCCAAAAGCTGGGAAAAAGCTGTTGTCAATAAGATTTCGTGTTATACGAAGGCTGCCTTATCTTCTTTTGCCGAAAACTAAGAAGTAGAAATTTTCCTGGGATTGTGTTGAATGGATCCAGACTCCAAAACTCCGCGTATGTCAAAGATGACGTGAAAGTATATCAATCAGACTGCATCCAATACGTCCGCATGCTAAATGAAGCTTGAAGCTCGCCGGAAAATATTCTTCACAAAGTTATCTCTCATGAACCTGAAGATCTCGCATGCAGTATCAAACCGTGCCGTTTAATCCTCGAATATACTGTTGCAACAAGAACGCGAAATCCATCTGCAGATTGATTAATCATAAAAATGACTCGCCGAGTGCATCCTCGGAGAAGAACTCCAGAATTAATCAGAAGCTGCGCGTATTAATACTAATTGAAATCCTGAAACTATCCAGAGCATAAAGAGAAACGAAATTTTGCTATTTTCGACTGTATTATCTCCTTCCTTTTCCTCTTCTTCTTTTTCCTTCTCCTTCTCGGCTCGTTTACCTTCGCCAAAAATTTACCGACGACTTTGGATCTGACGTAAGAAGTCTGGTCTCCGTATCCAGATATAATATTCCTTGCCACGCTGTCCACTGACATTGAAACTATCCATTAACGTTTGTTTACAGTTTTGACAGCTGTCACTAGTCTATTTTCTCCCTTTCTCCATCGTTGTCAAGAGCCAGTGTCACGGGGCTGCTATACAACATATTATTAGTATATCGTGTTGCCCAGGCAACGAGCAGCACTGTAACAACAACCTTTGAATATTATTTCGAAGCTATTTACCTCACCTGTGTGAAAGATGTCACTACCGAAATCTGCTCACAGGTAAAATCGCGGTGAAAATTAATCGTATTATATCTCTTAAAAAAAAAAGAAGAAGAAACATTAGCTGCGTTGCTCTCACGTAATTAGAAATACGTGCGGGGGTGAAGTCGACCGTTAACTCACGCATACATACGTTTAATCAGCTACGTCACGACACACTGAAGAGAACCCACCCATTTCTCTACACACGATCATCGCATTAAATGTGGTGAGTTTCGTCGAAAGAGTAACACAGATGAATAAGCGAATGAACGTATGTTGCGTGTCAAAGTGTTAGTGATATCGATTAACCGGTGTTATATCATCGTGTAACAGAGTTACACAGCTACAGAGTTTAGTGCTTCGAGTTGAAATTCTTCAAATGTAACATCTGGCTCTTTCAACTTGAATAAAAAACTAAATAAACTAAAAGTAAAAAAGCTGCAGTTCGTCGTCCACCTCCCCGTCCGCACGTTCACAAACACGTATGAATTTCGTGCGTTTTTTAACGGCCCGGGGGATCGTGGGACGGAGTCAGGTGGCGTCACCAAAGCGAACCAGGTGAGCCAGGTGAGTCAGGTGAGTCAGGTAAGCCAGGTGAACGCGGAGGCAGAGGCTTACACAGTTCTAAACGAAGGTAGCTGCTCTACCATCGCTCGAACAAACCTGGTTTCTTTTATGCCTTGGCTGCCTATCGGTGGGCAAGCACCACTTCCCAACTGAAGAGAAAACCAGTCGGACCCGCAACACCGTCAGAGTTAGAAGAATAAGAAGGGGTTTTGAAGCAGCGCGTGTTCCGGGTTTCCGTCATTTTTTATTTTCAACCTCATACTGCTGGGTATGACTCATTTATCGTCTGCGTGCTGCACTCTTTGTTGACTTTCTATAAGACCGTGATCGTTCGCCAGTTCGGAGTAAGGCAATCGCGTTGGGTTTCGTCTCGTGTTTTGTAATCGACTGCATATTATATACACAATATATTGCATTATACTTGAATTATTCTTATTCCACGGTGAAATGAAACAAAGCTTTTAATTATAGTGATGTGAATAAAATATAATGTAATAAGAAGAATTTCATATGCTAATCGTGGAAGGAACGTCGCATAGTGAGATGAAAAATTCGTCTTAATTACGCCGAAACGTGAAGAATGGGATATACATGTACGATATGATGTAATTGTTAAAACTGCAGTGGATAAAAATATAATAATCGACGATTTGTTTTTTGTTTTTTTTTTTTCTCAAAGTGAAAATTGATCAGTTTAGTTCTAATAAACGAATCATGCATTTATTGTGCTTCGATAAAACTCGCGGTCTGATCGGAGGTTTGTTTAAAACGAGAAACGCGTTCGTGAAGGTGGAACTTTGACGATATATTCATTTATTGCGTACGATAACAAAATAAGGCTGCTAAGATTTTTATTGAAACAAATTTCTCGCTGCGATATGATAAGACGACGCGTATCGAACGCTATAGTTATCGATTTGATATGATAATATTATCGTCGTCATCGTCCTCTCATTTCGCAATATAATTCGTTACTTTAATCTACCTATGACCGAGACACGTCATTATCGGAGAAGAATTACTGTATTACAAGCTACGAAGTTAATTAGTGAAATTAAAACCTGCACTCATGGTCTATGCATATAAATATATGTACAAACACTCCGGCGACAATTATCGCGGAATCTATTAACACGCTGCTGGACTATTAGCCAGCGAAATATAAGTGCTTTTAATTAATTAGTTAGACCAATTGACGTTTATTCAGTATTATAAAAAAATAAAAAAATAAAATAATAATAATAATTATTATTAGGAATTTGAATTCAACAAACGAGGATATAAATAATAAATTGAGAAGCTACAGGAACATAGTTACCGATTTAAAATTATACACTTGGTGATTATACACAATCTCACGTAAGAGACGACTGAAAGATATCTGCATTATTTAAAGGAACGCGTATAACGTTGTGTTTGATTAGTTTTAATCAAATTATAAAGTCCTAGTGAATGTTAATTGATGATTATATAGTCGCTTTCGAATGGTGTCAAATTTACGCAATAGGATAATTTAATGTATAATAGAAACAATTTCTTGTAAGTTTATATATAAAAACCATTTGAAATGCTTATCAAAAATGAGAAAGCCTTATACTGCAAGCGTCGTAAAATAACTACTCGAGTTACTCGTCAGCGTCATCAATTCAAATGCATTGACGTAATCTCGCGTCCTGCACTTTAATATTCTTTAGCTTCTTGATACAATAAACATCCGCTAAATATTAACGGTGTTACAAAAGTCTGGGATCTTTAAGAGTGTGGATAAAAAAGAACAATGTTGCCGAGAAAAGAGGGCCAGATAACGCCGTACGCTCTCGAGGATATGATCTCCGATCTTCAGGCACGAAGAAACTCCTTGGATCATGATGACGTAGCCGGAGATCCTCTGGAACTGTTGAAACAACGAGAGAGGGATCTAGTCCTTGCCGCGGAACTCGGCAAAGCTTTATTAGAAAGAAACCAAGAACTTACCAAACAAGGAGAAGCCTTGGCCGAGGAATATGCCAGCAAATTGGAGGTAAGGACCGAAATAACAGTTTAGCAACGCTATGGGTCCAGCAGTAAATTCCTCAGATGTTCAGGTAGCTGCTAAAGCGTCTCGGCGCATTCCAAAATTTTTTTTTGAGACAGGAAATGAATTTTGTAGTAAATTTTGACTAAGCGAAATTTCTATTATTTTATTCGATCGTAAAGTTTTTTGGAATTTTTTCGATTTATTCTTATCAATATAACATTTGGAGTAACGAAAAAGGCTTTTTATCTCTACGTAGTTCATTTTTCCAAGGTTCCCGCTTACTTGAGGCTGATTTTTTTTAATTAGAAACGTATTTCTTACAGTTCGATGTATTTGGGAATCTAATAACTTAATCCTTGTGAAACTCAGAAATCGCGAAGCGTTGATCTTAATACTAATGAGTTATCAATGTGGCTTAAAAAGTATCCTAATCCGGCTTAGCCACCTCAACTATATGAATAGGGTGAAGCGCTAATCGGAAGAGATTGAGAGGCGTTTAAACAGGGCGAATCCCATTACCGAAAGTACATACCAGCAAAATTCCGCCTAAAATCATACTTTCGAACGCAAAATAGACTCGGCTGTTAGCGGATTGATTAAAACGGTTTATTAGTTAAAAGTAGAATAACTAGAAACCTCGAAGAACTTCCATCGAATACATCGAATAGGAATGATATACCTGATACTCATCAATTTGTTGTTTTTAATTGTTAAAAGTACGTCAATCAATTGAAAGAAACTGACACAGCTATACATAGCCGAATCAGTCAAATCATAATTAGGGTAATTAAGGAATCGAATGAACAGATTTGAAGAAGCCTTATACTCAAGAATTCGGAATTGATCAGTAAATTGGATATCAAATTCGCAAGAATCGTGTATTTGAATAGATAGAATTAATACGTCCTTGAGTAAAGACAGCTCAGCTTCAACCTAACTGGCTGGTTTTAAGAAATAAGAAAGATTTGTATTCTGCACAGTGCGTTAACGCGAGAGGCAAATATTCGATTTGGAGTTTTTTCACGACCGGTTAGCGTCAGCGTTACAATTTATTGGTATAGAGATGAATCGATACAGCTTACGATTAGAAGCGCACAAGAACGTATAATGAAGCTAGACTGTATTGATACAGATCGATAAGAACAGCTCGCTCGGTTTTTATATTATATCCATGGTTATACCTGCAGCATGGAGACAAACCAATCAATCCGATAACAGGAGATAAGATATTCAACCCCGCAACTGATTTCCAAAAATCTTTCTTTGTCCATTTCGTTTGAATAAAATTTTTTACACATATATATACATCTAGCACGACATAAGGTATGATTTGACTTCCAATTAAGTATGCCGGAAATTGTTCCCGCGTACTGCACGACTTAAACGATGCAAGCGTAACTGAATGTCTCGTATACAGTTATCGTAGTCACAATAATAAGATTAAGTCTAGGTGTGATACATTGAGCAAAGAATTCAGTTAAATCAATGAATATTGACTTGAATTTACCTGTATCATCGTCAGTTATTAAAAATAATTTGCTAGCTACAGCGGATTTAATTGAGGCAGCAGCTAATGAATTTGATTCATTGTAGAGTATACGCACAGGAGTTGGAAGCCCTGAAATAAATAATTAGATAAATTAGTTTCAAATAAAATTATACCTACCATGATCTTGGATCTCTAGGTTACGGTTTTCCCGTGCAAGTGATTGTGTTCACGAAACAATAAAGAATTATTATATTCGACCCAGTTCACGGTGTGCAATAATTACTATGGATTAATTTTTGATCATAAATTTTGATGTGCTAAATAGGTAGACACCTTTACGCGGTTACTACACCAAGTCACAGCTGTTGTTCTAATTATTTTCTGAAATGCGGGCAAGAGTTAAAATAAGGCGATTCGAACTCCTGAAAGAGAAATCTCTGAAAGAAATAAAATTTAGCGGAAGTAGTTGAAAAAATTGTGCGAAGCAGCGTGTTCAAACTTTTGCTTTTTCCCACGGGTGATTGTTTTTGATTAAAAATTAATTTTTCGGAGCTACAAATCGGAAACTTTCAGATTTCGTAACGATTTGATAACGACTAGGTATAAAAATAGTTTCAATCAAATTATGACTGATTGAAGTACCTAGTGACTCATATTCGACGGGGAAAGAAATTACCGCGGGGCTTGAGGATATCCCTGGGGCTTATTATCCAACTTGTTGATGGAATGAATTCCGGATTTCTGGCGTACTGCGTCGTAAGTTTGTATGTATTATGTATGTATGTACATGGAAGAGCCACGAAAGCGTGGAACTGAACGCGCCACTTAGGCAAGACCCTCGGGGGTTCTAGGGGCCTTAGTATAAGTCCCGGAGACAATGAAGTTCTGAAAAGAAACAATAGCCGGCATCACGCTGCCTGCTTCTCCTAGTTTCCTTCGACTTCGCCTCATTTTTGACCTCCATACATACGTATTTGTATAGAAACTCGCAATTCTAATTCAAACTTCTAGCCCACCGCAATATACACTCTTTCCCGTATAAGAGTTGCCGGAAACGTATGAAAGAAACTGTTAAACTCTTTCTTGCCTCCCCCATGTTATACATTACACACCTGTACCTTCAACCGTTTGTTACGCTTTTAAAACTACATTCAACTAATTCCAATATATATAGCAGTCTGCTTTATTGAACTAAATGAAAAGACGAGTCATTCAAATTTACGTCTGTAAAGTTAGCGCCTCATTTTCGAAAAAAAAAAAATGATTTTTTCGAGATTTCAGACTTCTATCAGAACAGTCTCTTCCTATAGAACTGTTCTGGGAGAGGCCAAAACTTTGCAAGAAAAATCGATCGTATCGAAAACGAAGCGTCAACTTCCCAGCCGTTTCAAATTCGAGGAAAAATTGTACATTGACAAAATTGTATGTAAAACAGGAATCATAAATGAGCTCACATCTATTATCACTCATATGGGTAACGAAGACTAGTTGTCTTTGTTTTTTCTCCAAATTAAGTAATACTTGACAAGTTAAGGCCCACCCGCGTAGGTACTACATGGAAGTATCGGAGATTAATCGAACTTCAAGACTGCAGCATCGTTTCCGGTAACATGATAGGCGAACGTGATCATTCTTTCATGTTATTATCATAGGATTCTGAATATCGAATTTCATGTTCAAGTTGCGATCACGTTGGCGAGACGAAGCCGTTCACTTCCGGTTTTTACTTCAGGATCATAAAATATCCGTTAGGATCGATGCATACCAGCTATAACAGCATTACTGATTATGTTGACGGAATTTTTTCTCCAATTTAAATACCAGAGTCGCAGATCTTGTTACGTATTAAATTATGAAAGTTATCTTTTATATCCCAGCTTCTATAATAATCCAGAATATTATATTTATAGTATCTACAATATTGTCATGCGTCAGGAACTTCCAGGTAATCGTTATCGCACCTTTCGGTCTCGGATAACACCGCTATCGAATTAAATTTACTCAACGAAGTGAGAGTATTCCCATTGTATGCGATACTGCAAGTTTCTCGCGAAATGCCAATAGATTTTGTCACGATTTATTAGACTGACTAATCGGTATGTCGATTAGAAGTTATCGGTATCTGATGTATGTTCTTGCAATTATTTTGATAGCGGTTTAGCAGTTTTTGTTTCATTTATACGGTTCGATCTGTATTCGTGATTTTCGTTATCTCAACTTACTCTATGCAACATACTGCCTGAAGCCATTTTATTTCGGTAGCTAGTTGAATCTTATCGCTCATATACGACAGTTTATGTTTACGTCAAGTCGTAAAAATGTCTGCGTCACAATAAAAATTCGAGTGCAAACATGAGCGTTTAGTCTCTATTAAACAAAATTCTACGCGATAATTTTCACATGATCTTCAAATTTTTAATTGATAATGATAACCGACGTAGTTCCTTGTGAAATGTTAAACAAAAAAAAATTTTCCATGACTTCTGATGATTTATTTGCAGGAAAGATTTGCCAAGTTATACTCTCACACGCAGAAGCATGCAGTGCGATTTGAGGTAATAACTTTCCTGGTAAAATCTCGTTTTCAACTCCGTGCAGTAGTTATAATGTCGGTATTTTTTGCTATTACCAAAATCGTGCCAGGATGTCTCTTACGTAATAAAAAGCAAAATCGCGAATCCGGCTAAAATAATTTCTCTACATTTCTTCAACGCAGACGAACGACTTTTCCCTTTTACTCCGATATATGAATTCCGGGTCTTCGGCCGCACGTACAAATTCAAGACAGTATTAGACGCTCGGAAGGAAGAGAATCGTACGGTTAAAAACCGAGTCCGTGAAACAAATTCTTGGCCACGTTAGTTTGACTGATAACCGAAGCAGAGATTCGATAATCGGTTTCACGCCCGAAAATGTTCACCGTCTAATTCTGATAAAGAGCAAAAATCGACATCACTTGCGGTTCCACTCAGGTTTTAAACTTATTTTTACGCGACCTTGTCGTCGAAAAATCTGATGGTTTTTCCCGATCGTAAAATGCGGATAAAACATCGATCCTCATCTTTGGATGATTGTCAGTGTATTTTGGTATACGCTGCCAATGAAAGTTTAATTTAATGACTTCTCATTGCTGCAGATCGAAACTGTGGATTTTTATTCCCACGATAAGTGACACGCGATTCGTTTTTCCGTGTTGTTCCTAATGAGGTAGTATATCATCGCATCGCCTCGAATAAAGTGACGAGAAAACAAAAACTTTAATAGGCAAAAAGTTTTCATTGTTTCAAATTATTCTTGAATTGAGGCCTTCTCTTCACCTTGACGCCTCCCGGACTCGTAGGAGTCCAATGGACCTGTATATAAATAATCATGTATATTTTTACAAGGTCTCCTTCGAAAGTCCCGATTTCACGAACAGGCAAAAGTGAAATAAGTTGCATGATTTGAACAAGAAAGAAACAAAAAGTACGCACGCTCACGTTTATTTGAATATCATTACATCGCTTATTTGTCACTCCGTCAAGAAACTAATTACAAAATATACCTTTGGAACCGCAACAACAGCATTCAGGATTTCTTACTGATCAATAATCTATAGATTCTTGAATTCTCGTAAGAATTCAGTTTTAAATCACAGCCTACATTCATTTTATATTCTAGAATCTAGGTTCCCGCAGCAACTTTTATTTTGTACTGATTGTGAGATTCGAATGCTAAAATGGTAAACCTGAATGTCGTAAGAAAAAGTGATGATTACGTCGCGTGACTAAGAACTGATTAACTCTTAAATTTTCCCTCAATTATAATCATGACTAGTTCCTATAACCACAAATCTTTAATTAGTCTGAGAATAAGTGATAGGCATTGGGAAAATTGTCTTCAAAAAAAGTTGTACCTACATCTACAACCTGAAATCAAAACTGATATAGGAAAAAGAAAAGATCGTGTCAGACTTGTTCTTCAAGAGTCAGAACCGTCTTATCAAAAATTTAGACACTACGAGGTCTACAGTATAATTTCTTTAGTGACCGAAGATCGGCATTAGATACACGTATGTATGCGTTAGTGTGTTGAATCTTCCTTTTCTATGCCACTAGGCTACAATTGCTTACAAATTACTCCGTTCGCCGAGGAGCACGTATAGGTAGAAATATAAAGTTCTGGTTCGATTAGCGCGTAACCGCGAATTTCAAGTTCTGTATCTTATTTTATAATAACATAATATACCGGCTGAACCGGCTTTTCTTTTCATCCATCTATACGAATTATTCGAAAGCCACGTTTATGACCGTTTCTAAAGCAAATCGCGTACACGCGTCGATGTTACCGTCTTGATCGTTGCTTGCATGTTTATTTCTGAAAAAATTACGTCATCGACTTACGACTAGGCGATTCATCAAAAAGCGGATATGGTGTATAAATTTTCTAAAAGCGTTACTACGTTACAAAACTGCAGAGAATTCACCTGTTATAATCTTATACTTTCATCGACGTCATAACATGTGTATAGTCGCCGAACACGAGGCGGAAAACAATTAAGAATGATAATAACGTGCAAGCATCATGCAAAAGCGAAGTATATCCGTGTGATACGTAAGTGCGAACGTTCTGAATTTACAATATTAGGTACGTAATGCACCTGATTTTGACGAAACCGAATATAAAAAAAAAAAAATAGAAAGAAATTAAGCAGATTCAGGAAATGTTTTAAAAAATAAGAAATTACCGGTTTATTTTCACTGAAATTATTCTACGCTAGTTTCGACTCTGTTCAGCTTTACTTTTACACACTTTGGAAGTAATTTCACGGTTGTTATTGTCTTGCTCTAGTTGAGATCTTCGCGAGTTATTGTCGGCTTAGATTTTATAATCTAGAGCTAATTTAGCAAGATTCATGTCTCGGCATAAACTCCTGAGTGAACCTCGGTCAGTCTATCGTAATATCTTTTGCTAGAATTATGCAATTAATTGTTGCGCTGGTTCAACACGACAAGTCTTAACAGCTTTCGAGACTCTCCTCTCCTCTCCGTTCGTAAGCATTCGCTTGAAACGGTTGACCACGGGCCATTGCGTCTTAGGTACTCGCCTTTAATGCTGACGATAAATACCATATTGCTCTGCCCCCTTAGGGAAAGTAAAATGCCCAACTAACTTGTTTTACTCGCAATAAAACCGGCCAAGTAATCGAATCATAATTCTGCACTAAAAGTATCGTATTGACATTCAATTACCTTATTACGTCTTATATTGCCAATGACTTATGTCAATTACAATTGTCATCCAGCTCCGTAATTTATGCTCTGAAAATTTACCCGATATAAATAGAAAAACGAATTCTGAAGTCATTGCAGTTCTACAAATAAGAACATGCAATTGAATTGAAATTTTGAAAACTATATCGATTTAGATCTCCTTTTTTTTGTATTCGTTTTTTCCTTACACTGATCGGAGCCTTTTTTCATATTCTTTTTTTATAAATGAAACCCGAAACTTAAGCGAAAAAGTTATCGAACCCGCGCAAGGACTTAGAATTGTAGTGGTCACGACTGAACGCGAGAAGCGTGGATCGAATCCTTACTGTATAGTCCAAATAGCCTTTTGTACGAAGAAACGTGACCCTCAGCGGTCAAAGTTCGCTAACAAGGACAACTCCTTGTAAACGAAAGTTAGCCACGGATTTGAATCACGTAATTTGCCAAACTTTTACAGAAACTATCCCGAAAGGAGATCGTATCGTTATATCTTGACTAATATAACTTATCGCATCTGCACGATGCGGTCCGGTGGTATATCAATCAAAACTCGTTTTATGGCTAATTTACTCTTCAAAGTATATAAGCAAAATGAAATCAGGATCGCGAGTAGGAAGTAACCTAATATTCAAATATCTAAAATGAAAAAGTCCCAAATTGTTTTTTTTTTTTTTTTTTGACGAGCCAAAATTAACAGACTTCGCTCCATCCGTTTCGTATTTTATTCTTATGGAATACGAAAGGACGGATGTTTGGCTCGAGATCTGCAACCAGATCTGTAAGAGAAGGTGGGAGTCTATGACTCACTCGGATCTGATTACCTGCGGTACCTCAGCTCGTACCTATACTACATTGTACAAAGAGAACCTGAGGTTTTCAGCACAGTGACTTCAACGATTATACAGTAAATTCAAACGCTATGGCAGAATGTAGGTGATCAGCCCAGGCCTAGTAGGAGGTTGCCGATCGATCGGTGACTAACCACGGGGACCAAGGCCATGTTTTCCCAGCTTATAGTACAGCTCGATAAAGTTTCAGCTGGTAGGTATATAACCGAGTCGAGTTCGCGTGTCGCATTTATTTGACGTATGTACGTTTATTGCTATCTTTTTCATAATATTATACTTACGTTACTTTCGCCGTTTTGTTAGTTGGTTTGAAATAAGAATAATTAATAAACTATAATGAATAACACATGAAACAGATATTTGAATATTTTGCAATCGATTGAATCAACAGGTTTGAGATATCATATGGTATAGGTACAGTTTTTGCCAGAGGTTCACTCATTGTCAGACATCTATGCGTTAGAACATCGTTTTGCCTGTTATTTTGAACAAAATTCAAATTAGTTACTATTAATTAGGAATCGTGTTGGGTAACGAACATCATTTACAATTCTTAGTAGCCTTTCTCAATTCTTGGTGCTCGCCAAAGTGGCGAAAGCTGTGAGAGTTACTGTAACGAACTACCTGTGACCCAAACAATACACTCGACGACCTACTGTTTCCAAAAAAGAGCTCTTAAATAATGCATGAAAATTTCTTTAGGTCCTTTCCAACTCACCCAACGATACAGTAATTCAAACTCCAAAAGGCGGCAAATGAAACGATCGATAGCTCCGAATGCATTAGCGAATTGAGATTTTTTTTAGACAATTCTAGGATTCGGGTGAAAAATTGTACGACTTTCGTATGAATCGTATTGGTTTTTGAGAATAATGAATTGAAGAATCGTCGCATGGATAACGCATCGATACATAGACGACAGCGTTACGATTTACATCATGTGTGATACACATTTGAGATAATTTCTTACCTCGGTTTACTTTTCATTGCGAAAGTAGAGAGCAGTTTGAAACTCAGCTTTGAAACATGAGATGCAGTTTTCTATATGATAAATCGAAAGCTGCGGGTTTCAACTATCCGCATAGATCAATTTTTACACGAATTAAAGTATGCGATGGCACAATTCCTCCGCAGCCCTAGATCTCATTCACAGATATAATGACGTCGACTCTTCATTCCTGACCTAAAAATAATGAATAAATTAAAATGAAATTCTCACCTTATAATCTTTCAATTGACAATTATACTAATACTCTCCGTTATTGACCCTAATTTTGGCAATTTCATATCTATATGCATTCCTGGCAGATGTAATCGTTATTTTTAAATCCTTGTGATTTAAATTTCTTCAGAGTCTGGAGCAAGAAAGGCATCTCTTGAGACGAAGACTAGAAGAGGCTCACGACGAGAGTGAAGCAAGAGCTCTAGAGCTACAAGCTGATGTCGAGGCCCTCCGAAGTCAATTAGAAGAACAAGGAGAGCGTGCGCGACGTGCAGAAAGAGAGCAAGCAGCTTTGGTAGCGGAATTAGCCGCCCAAAATACTCGGCTTGCTGATCAACTTCGAGAAGCTAATAAGCAAGAAGAACAGTTACTAGCCGAGCTCAGAGTCCTTAGAGACAAATGCGCCCTAAGAAGTACAACGCTTCAGGACCACGTCAGCAGCTTGGAGATCCTAAGAGACGAGGTAAACCTACAGAGAGGAAAAAATTGCACCCATTCTATTTTCGAGTTAGAAAAAAAAGGCTCGTCGAACTATCTTCAACGTTTACCTCGCCGTTTCAGGTTCAAATTGTTTCTGCTCAAAGAACTGAACTGGAAAGAAGATCGCTAGAACTTAGGGAAGAAAGAGCCAGGGCTCTTGCAGCCCAAGAAGAAGCGGAAGAAAGAGCTTCGGCATTGGATCGATTAGGCCACGAGGCCGAGCACAGAGCAAGAGTGGCTGAACGAGAGAGGTAATTTTTTTTGTATTACATAGTTTCCGCTATTATGTCAGGTATCTTATAGTTGGTGCCTAATTTCATATTCGATTCATTATAATCTACTACTGATGGTTATTGAATGAAAAAATACATACCTACTAATAATTGTTATGTGGACAGAGATGAACTCGCCGCGACTTTGGCTGCGTTGGAAGCAGAACGAAGAGCGAGGTCGGGGTCCATACAAAAGCCTCCGAGATCACTACAGGCGGAAATGGAATGTGAAGAAAGCGGAAGTTCTCTTGGAGAACCTGAAGACCTTAAAGCCGAAGTTACTAGGGCCTGCAAACGAATGAGGGAACTATGTGCTCAATTAAGGAGAGGAGAAGATGATTCTGGACTTCAGAGCGACTGCGATGAATCGATGCTGGTTTTAGCTAATGGTGCGGACATCGAGGTAAGAAATAATGAACATATACATACATACGGTAAATTGAACTCGAACCATGCATGGTATTTATTTGCACCGCGAAATACTTCGGTACTTTGGCTTGGAAGACTAGCCTGAATGGTGCTATTCCCATTTTCTATTTTTGACCCTGATTTTTCTTATAAATGACTCACGCCAGACGATTTAGCCATTACTAAGGTTTCAATTGACGTACTTCAACTTGCACCTAATATAACCACTAAAATCCTTCGCATGTTATTAGAATACCTAAAAAACCAATATTCTAAACATACTTGAACCTCCTCCTCTACTTCATTCACCTGTAACCAAATTATTTGTTGAATAATAATTTCGCGTACAAAATGGTTTTGCAACGAGTGATGACAAGCTTGAATGAATAAAAATTCAAAAATTAATCTACTGATTACGAACATCTTCAACTCTTTTGACATTCTTGGAACGCTAGTTTCCTCGCGTTGTATCAATTCGATAATTATAGTAAAATCAACGTAACCGTCCACGAATATTATTTTTATTAAACTCAAAACTCGATATTTGACTTGACTCTTGTCTTTCCACAGGCAAATTGCCCTGGAGCATTATCCGAATTAACAGAAGAGTTGTTCAGGCTGGCTCTAGCGGGGCGAGGTGCACCTGGAGAATTAGGTCTAGCCGTGGAATTGCACAGAGTTAGAGAGGAGCTTGAACATTCTAGAGAGCAGATGAAACAGACTCAGGAGGAGCTTAGACGAAGAGGAGAATCCCTCCTCGAGCTAACGAGTAAATTGAGTGTCTGCGAAGCCGAACTTTGCGGTGTCAGAGAAGAAAGAGATAGAGCCAGAGGCGATATAGAAGATTCCGAGCTCACTAAGGACGAAGTTCTTGCTCAAGCGTATCAAGTCAGGGACCAGGCAGTGGCGAGGAAAAATAGAGCCGAAGTCGAGCTTGCAAGGACGAGAATCGACGTTCTCCAAGCCAATAGTCAACTCATGGAAGCTATTCAACAGAAAATAGAGCTCAGTCAACAGCTCGAACAATGGCAAATGGACATGCAAGCACTTCTCGACGAACAGGTCAGAAGTAAATTGATGCCATCAAGTGGTCCGGTCAGTGGGAACGGTGACGGATCTGAAATCATCGTACCGGCGAGAAAGAAGAGGAGTGCTGGTGCTTCGAAAAAAATATTTGGTCTCTTTTGAAATATAGTTACAAAGAAAAAGAAGGAAAAATGAAGAAGACTTTTGTACAGGTTCGCAAGGACGAGCACTGGTTTCAAGTCGAAAAGTTTCGCGTACAGTGATTTTGGATTCACGTTTATAAGACTTTGAGGGATCGCCACTCGTATTAGGGACATAGGGGTAACTTTATCATATTTTCACGAGGGAATCTGTGCTTGGGTGTTGAGGGAACACAAAATTTCGCAGCTTTTATACGTACTTTGTACAGGATCATATCTAGTGCACATAATTGCTCAATACTGAGTCTTGGTTAACGATACGCACTTTTTGAAAAAATAGTTTAGAAATTAGTTGACTACTTAGGTATGTACAGATAGTTGAAGTTATAGGCGTTTCAGGCAGCTAATACCATCGAATTCTTAGCAATTTACAAGCAAGGTTTTTGAAACAAGATTTCGGCTTAAAGCAATCAGCACACATTGTGCGCAAATTAAATTTCCGTCCATTTTATATGAAATAGAACAACTAGCTGCTCAATAGTCGATTCCATCGACGATGCTTGTTCATCCAAACATTGCTTCCCAGATATCCGATTAAAATAGTTACTCCATGGACCTTGAAATTGAACGTGAATAAACGATTGTCGCTCGATTACATCCAAATAAGTGATTATAGTATTGAACATGAGTACTCTATTTATTTTATGACTCACGAGTTACTATCAGATACGAGACTCTTATCGAGGTGTGTTCTTTTTGCATGGACAAAGTATAAATGATTTTGCATGGTACGCAGTAGGCGAGAAGTGTTTCGAACGCGTGTATAAGGCCAGGTTTAAAAAGTAACACAACTTATTACACACCTACTTCGAACATACGATGAGTCAAGATTTCGCCAACGTCCCACGCGAAATTCTTGTCAGCTCTCCTGCCCCGCGAATTTGTCTGTCTGTCCGTCCGACGCCTGTCCGCTCTCATATTGCGGTTTGAGTGAAAAAATATTTATTTATAATATTGTATTTTGAAGAGAAAGTTACCGGTGATGTGGCCTTTTAAATTTTAAATAAAAGTGCAATTTTATATTTAAAGTTAATCAGGTATTTACCGCATTTAGATTTAGACCGTTGAGGTATATGTCTAGGTAATTACTTTTACTTGACGCAGTGAATTTAATCGTAAAAAGACTATTGATGTATTCAAAATTGTAAAATATTTCACCAATAAGCGAATGTTACTATACTGCATATACTGCATATTTATTTAATAAAATTGACTGTACAAATGTACCTACATCTTAAATAATTCCACGAGAAACGCTACACCTTATAGTTGGGAAAGGATTACGCTCGACTTGCTAATTGCTGTATTTAGAACCTATGTAATCATCAACCCACGTCGCCTACGCTTGGAAAAAACCTTATTTAATATATTTCTTGCGATTAGTCGGCCTCTCCGCTGCCCAACCGGAATCAAGGTGAGTGTTCATGATTATATGTTATTAGAAAGTCAACAGAATGTCAAACTCAAGCTTGATGTATCATCGTTGCTTTCTGTCTACAGTCTAGTATCGAGAAAATTGATATTCGAGTAGCAGTATGGAATACCTATCCGGTAAAATATCACAAGTTATTTGAATACTTCAATCAGAATCGAAACGTCAGAAAATAAAACCAGCTGCTGATGTCACCTTAACAACGTACACACTTCTTACGATGATGCGTTTTTCTCACCGGACGAGTATGCATATGATACCTAGTAGTTTGAATTGAACTATAAGTACGCTAAACCAAATCTTGAAAATCAAAGTAACGCATAAAAAAAGAATTATTTTGCACCTCTCTATTAGTGTGTATATTTTGTATTTATTCATTAGTATATCTATTTTTTATTCATTCATTATATGCCGTGTGCGCTTATTATATGACTCCTGTAAGTAGACTACGATTTCTCCAATATGTTTACGAATTCGAACTAATTCAACGTAATTCTTGCACAATTTTTGCGGCAAAAGTAGTTCACCACCATAATATTGAGTCCGCCACCCTCTGGATAAATTACAAATCATGAGAGTGGCATACAAAGTGCCAAATGGTATGGCACGTATGTACATACCTGTCTTGGAGTCAGTGGCAAGCGTAATATCACCGTAATTCAGCATGTCACTCAAAATACTAGGTAAAACGAATTATTGCCCGTCAATCTTCTTTGCATTCATAGTAGATAGTATTGCTTTTGAGATAGTTCCTCTGTCTCATGGTCGAATTGATGAACTATATTTGCAGCCAACACGTGTACACCTTAACATACGCAACCCGAACTTCTGTTCTGTAGATACGATTGCCTAACTGAAAAGAGACGTCATACCAACAGTGTTTATCTGCATGAAATAGGTTTTGAAACACCCACATATACTGAGTTCTTTTTAAATGTGAAGATCATAATCTAAAACCTCATTGTACTACATATTATGTGTACCCAAAATCTGTTAAATTTAAAGAACCCTGAGAAAAACGGTGACAATTGTCCGTCCAAAATTGAGATGAATTTAACCTATACCATATAAAAAAGATTCAAAGTTTGGGATTTAAATGAATAGATCTTCTTCGCGAGCCTTGTTAGATCTAAAGCATGTATCATCATAGTCTTCTGTAATTAAAATCACGTCTTCAATATCCTCGTGTCGAAAGAATAATAACAATCACGTTTTCAACAGTATTGATTCTCTCTTTACCCAGTTTGCAAAATAAGAGCTTTAAAATCCGCGGCTCGCTGACAATCTGACTATGAGAATGGATACTTTCGGCAGCACATACGCGCCGACGCGATGTCTTCGTAAGAGCTCGTCACCAAGGTCATCTGGTGTCATTCAAGGGTTATCGGACCTTCAGTATAACAGTCGCAAATATTATTCAGTTTCTGACCGTTGCTCCATACTAAATAAAATAAAATGTTTCCCAGGCTAATGAAACCCACCGTTGCACTTGTACAACAAAGTACAAAACAGCTATCAACCAGTTCTCAGGTAATTTAACACTCCTTTTTTTCACCTTCTACTGAGTTCTCATTTTTTACATAACTTCCTCACTTCGGATATCCTAAATCAAGATGTTTGCATTTTTGTTCCATACGTTGACTAAAAATCGCGCGTGATTAATGCATCGCTCATTTGTCAACAGTCTTTGAATATGTTTTTTTTCTTCATTTTTTCTTATTCTATTTAAACCGAACTTAAGTATATAGACTGTATCTAAAGCCATATATCTTATCACACTCATCTATTTTAAAAACCGCTTTTGATTATGCAACGATTTTGTAGAACTTATATTTCTCCAGATTTCTTTCTCTAATTGTTAATCTATACTTTCGTTGCTTTGCAAGAACTCATTTTCAAACTGTACGATTTATCTTGATTAAATACATTTAGATTATTTCAGCGAAAAAGCTGGTGAAAAAAACTTCAACTGCATACGCCATTTATGTCTTATATTATAAACTGTAATCCTCTTCTGGGAAATATTTTCACTTCCAATTTTATTTCTCCTCAAATTGTGCAATTTTCAGGAAAGGAGAATTAGGAGACTCGAAGAAAACCTTTCCGTCTTAATTGATTTCTTTTTTCTCTCTCTATAGCGCAATGCCAAAGTTGCGGTCATGGGAGCGAGCGGAGGTATCGGCCAACCGCTGTCGCTGCTGCTTAAACAATCCCCACTTATTACGGAGCTTTCTCTTTATGATATTGTGAATACTCCAGGAGTAGCTGCAGATTTATCTCACATCGAAACACCCGCTAAAGTCAAGGCCTTCAATGGACCTGATCAGCTGAAAGATTCTCTCAAAGGAGCACAGGTGAGTTTTGATTATTTAGTCAAGCTTGAAATAAATCAACGAGTATTGATTAATTTTAGAAAAGTGTAAGTCTATTGAATGTCTCCTGAATATGTGATAATCATTATTAAACTACAGCGAGTGACTTGACTCAATTTTTCGCTTGATTATAGAATTAATATATTGAATAAAAACAGTAAAATTCGATTTCACAATTGCTATATTTGTCAACTAGGTGATAATCATCCCTGCCGGAGTTCCCCGCAAGCCAGGAATGACTCGTGACGATCTTTTCAACACAAATGCCTCAATCGTTCGCGATCTTGCTGCCGCGGCTGCAGAAGTTGCACCTAAAGCTTTTATCGCAATTATTTCCAACCCTGTTAACAGCACCGTGCCTATTGCCAGTGAGGTCTTCCAGAAGGCTGGAGTTTATGATCCCAACAGGATATTCGGAGTTACTACTCTTGATATCGTTAGGTCGAACACTTTCATCGCCGAAGCTAAGGTGACTAGAAAGAATCATTGCAGATCTATGTTTTCTGAGTAATTCAATGAAATCTGGAATCAAAGTATTGAAATGTAACTATTCTCAGCCCTCTGCACAATTCTTGAGATGATATTTTATCAGTAAACATTATTCGATCGATTCATCAATCATAATTAACTTTATGAAATCTGATAATGAAAGATATGACGAAATAGCTATCACTCCTTACTCACAGTTTTAGCTTCTCTTTTTTCTAATGTTTCACACAGGGCTTTGATCCGTTGAAGACTAATGTTCCCGTGATTGGAGGTCACAGCGGAATTACAATCATTCCACTAATTTCCCAAGCCAAACCCCAAGTCTCTTTTCCTGACGATCAGCTGAAGGCATTAACGGAAAGGATCCAGGAGGCAGGAACGGAGGTCGTTAAGGCTAAGGCCGGAACTGGCTCTGCTACCTTATCTATGGCCTATGCTGGCGCTAGATTTGGAATTGCTCTCATTCGCGCACTGAATGGAGAACAAAATATTATTGAATGTTCGTACGTCAGGTCTAACGTTACCGAAGCAAAGTATTTTTCTACTCCAATTCTTTTGGGCGTAAGTATTTTTATTTTATTTTTATCTCATTATTAGCAATTCTTGGTTAAGTTTTGTTTAGGAAGATGATCTTAGTATTTTTAATCAATTAAATTACATCGTTATTTTTATTTTCCAGAAAAATGGCGTCGAGAAGAACTTGGGTCTTGGAAAGCTGAGCAGTTTTGAATCAAAACTCCTAGAAGCCGCTATTCCCGAACTTAAGAAGAATATTCAGAAGGGTGAAGATTTCGTAAACAAGAAGTGAAGCTGTCGATATTATACACCAATTAGAGCCTTGAAAGGAAATCAATTAATCAATGAAATAGAAACCGATTCGTTCATACCACAATACTCTTCAAGCGCGTTGTACACATTAACTCCAAGAATGCCATTACAGCATTTAATATAGAAAATGCATGATATATACCATGTTGTATTAAATTATACAAATAAATTAAAGAAAAAATCCTGAAACTAGACAAAACTGAGTTATAATTTCTCATCCTTACTGAATAACACTTCTTTCGGAGTAACAAATATTCAATTTGCATAATTATATCAAAGCTCATTCTGAATCCTCTAAAAGAAAGTTGAGATTATTTATTTCAAACCAATTACATTTATTTAGTAATAAATACTTGAGATATGCGATCAGCTCTTAATTACACTTTGGAGAGCGAAACCATTTCAAACACTGACATCAAGACTATATTGAGTAGAAAAAAAAAACAGCTACAATAAACATTGAGAGTCCAGCTAACTTCGGGACGTCCCAAATGTCTCATCAATGTCAAAGAGTCCCAACAGTCAGATTTGATCATAGACGATTGAAATACAAACATTTACGTAGAGTAAGAAAATGTAAGTAAACAGTGGCTTCTAAGTAATCTAAAAGTAAGCAAGTAAGTAATAAAAATTGTTTGAATTAAACTTGATCGTAGCAAAGTTCTGAAACAGGAAATTCAAACATCCTGTGTCATAAACTTTTTAACGTAAACATTGAGAGAAGCTCAAGGTAATCCACATCAAATACTTCCTAACACCTTTAAGTAAGTTTATAATTAATGGAGTAATTTAGACAATTTAATTAACTCTACAGATAGGGCTTAAATTTCAATCTAGTAATTGGTTGTTTATTCTTATAGTGCATCACACGACCATGAATGTGTATTTATAATTACGTCCATGAAGACTATTACTGGACAGGATCTGTTGTTCGAATTTATCTGACTGCTGACATTGATGCGATCTCAAGTTTATAAAGATATGAAAATTCAAAAGTTCCCAATGTATGAATGGCTCACAAAATTCGATCAGTGCTTATTTAAGTATTTCAATACTCTATCATTTCTTCTAGCATTAATTAGTGGCTACAGTTCTCGTGAAAGAAGTTTCCAAAATGACGAGGCGCAAAAATCACAGGCGAACGCGTCGTAAGCAAGAAGTAAAAGAAACACTTGACCAGTCATCGAGAGATCCTTCCGGCTTTGTAATAAATAAATCCGATGCTGATATCGGAAATAATAGTCTTGACTCGACCTTAGAAATGGAGTCGCATACTCTTGATCCTAATCTTCGAACTCCAGAAACAGTGATGGACAATTCGCAAACTTCAATTGATCCATTGTATTACAAAGACTTAAGCCCGAAGATAATTGGGAAAGTACCTAAGATCAAATTGGACCTGGACATACCAGATTGCGACAACGAACCAATCTTGGAAATAGAACCAGCAAAGCTAGATTTAACATCGGAAAATATGAAGGCCGAAGAGCTTAGTTCTGCTGATAAATTTCCCAACTTGGAAAACATCAAAGTCGAACCTATCGACACGAAATTGGATGACTATTTACTGGATAAAACTGTGTCCATCGATGATGTAATGAAGATGGAATTAGAAGCTGAGTGCACTAGATGGGGCAAGAATTATTATAGCACAGGTAATAGTTTGCAAAGATGCGACATGCCTGTTACGGTTTTTAGTTGTGTTAACAGAACTCGGTCTGGAAAGAAAAATTGTCATTGCCATAATTTTAATCACGCAAACAAGGAAAACGACTCCGAGCTTCAAGTTTTAGAGAAAAATACATTAGCTGGTTTGAAAAGTCAAGCAAATCATACAAATAACAGACGCTTCACGTTCGAAGGCATGGAACAGCCAGGGTATCATATAACTAATGAAACCTTGCTCGTAGAAGATGCAAATCGGCATGGGGAAAATCGAATCCCCTCGAGCATTGAGCAATTAAAAGTTTTGAAAACAGTTTCTGAACCGAAAACTATTGAAGCGCAGAAATACATGAATCAAAAACATAGTAGCACAAATTTGTACAATGAATTTGGCAAAACGCAATCAATGTATTCTGGCGATGAGAATGCCTACTACCTGACAAACGCAAATATGAACGATGAAATGAATTGTTCACGGAGCAGTTCGCCACCAGCAAAACGAAGTCGTACTGCGTTGCGATTTGAGAACGAGACTCGGCCAAGGACAATATCATCAATAACACACCCTCCAAATTTCAATTTCTTGAGTGAAGGGACAATCTCTCTGATTGAGGATGATAGTGATTATGCCAAAGCTCTGAAAACACCGTGGAGCAGTTCCTCCTTTTCCCCAACATCCGTTGAACTGCCTATGGTATCCGATCTGGATGGTAAAGCCTCAGGGTCAGAGGTAAACAAGATAATTCCTACTTCTGTGGTGGATCAAAGCTTCAATTTTACCATATTGATTACAGATCGTGGAGTCCCAGGTTCTTTGTTGTGAGGGTCCTCAGACAGAATGCATACGCTGCATTCAGCCGGTGACACCACCTGAAATGCAGATCCACGTTTTAACAATACCTTTCATCAAGATTACAGAGTTCTGCTCATGGCTTGCTAAAAAATTAATTGAACTATTAAGAAAGGTGAGCGTACTTATGATGAGACATTTCTGTCGCAATTATAAACATTGGAATGCCCTAGCAATTCAAATCGCATTTTATTTCAAAGGGAAGCGCGTGGTTTCGGGGAACAATGACAATGAATGTGCAGCAGCAATCTGCTCAACATCCAGATACATCTGTATTTCTCAACGACCTTTCTCAATTAGTTACAACAATACGCTGTGATAACGATCACACAGTATCTATTTTAAGCGAGAAAGTAACACATCTTTCGGAAGAGTTAGTTCAGGTACTCTACTTATGCTTGTGGACTGAATCCTTGGTAATAAGTAATGAGAAAATATTTCATTACATCGTTTTTGGTGTATGAAAATATTTTGGAAACAGATGACATTTTTATAGGTCCGTGTGCACAGCGAAACAACTCTGGCAATGTTGACTACAGAACTTAGCGGCATGCGTGAAGCCAATAATATTTTAACAGACCAGTTGAAATCGCTGCACAGCGCGTTGGATAACATACAACCAAAACCATCTTTACCACCTCCGCCACCGCCACCACCTCCCCCTCCTCCTCCTCCCTTACAGCCACTTACTCCGACGACTCCAAATAGTAGCAGAAGCATCAGAACGCCAAATCGAAAGTGTTCTACTCCGTTACAGCAGGGCAGACCAGCAATAACTGTTGAAGATCTGCTGAAAGTTACATTGAAAAAGGCACCACGTAACGTCAAGGTAAAATTAAAGATTTTTGAGAGATTTTTCTCTGACTTTTGATTAAATTAAATATAACAAAAAGCATTCTAAAAATTTGCAGGTAAATAAATCGAACATGACTGCAACTCCACGAGGTCCAGCGGTATCTCTGGATATGTTACGTAGTGTGAAACTAAAATCAGCTAGACGTAGATCAATTGACCAAAATTCAAGATCTCCAAGAAGTATGTCATTGTCGATGAGATCTCGTCCTCCGCCATCTCTAAGTTTGTCTCCAATAATGTCAGGGAAAGATAGCCCGCTGGGTAGAATCTTGAGGCAAGTGGATCCCAATAAACGTGGTTCGAAGCGAGCTTTATCCAGTCCGACTCACAGCGAAGCAGACTTAACAAAGGACAGTCCACGTACTTTTAGCATAGCAAGACACAGCAAGTCCCATACAGTAATGTTATAATAAGAAATATCATTTGGTTTTACAATATGTCAGATACAATGAATAAGTGAAATTAATGAATACGTGAAAATATTAACGTGCGAAAAGGTATCTTGCATTTCGAGAGAAGACTGTAACTTAATCGGATTGACTAATCCAGACTTGAATGAAAAGGAATTTTTTTTATTTATTGACAAGGACTACAGGGCAAGTCCATCACTATGAAATATTGACAAAATTTTATTTATGAAAAAAAAAAAAAAACAATTTATTTTTTATTCAAGTGCTTACACCGAATTTTGAAAGTTTTTTTTAAAACAGATTATTGAATGTTCTTAAGAACAATTGCTTTTATAGTAACAGAATGCGTTTTGATATTTCTTTGTTGTATACGTTATTATAATATGTATATCAACTTGTGTGAAGGAATGATAATGATTTGATGATAACATAGTCGAGTGTACTTTAGTCATGTGAATTATACAAATCCAACATCATAGGATAACTATCTCGATTTAAAAAGCTGTAATTAATTTAATTTATCTTATTGTACTGATTTAAATAGAAATAAATTTCAAACAACAAAAAAACACATCTTTTAGCTTCTGTACCTATTTGCGTATGATACTTTTTATATCATAACTGCTTAGAACATGTAAGTATTATCTTCCTCTCAGAGCTTTGCAGCTAGACTGTCGCAGATTTTGAAAAATTAGCAATAATATCTAAGCCAGAATCTGATAGTGAAGAGTAAACTCTTGTTATTGTAACTGGATTGCAACACAGGTTTGAGTTCCTTTATACGTATAACAACATTGAACTGATAAGCGACCGTGGTTGAAGCCTGATACGTGATTTAGTCTTTAGATAAAGTTGGCTCACACTCTACTTACTATCAGTCCTAAATAAATATAACGGTGTTTCGATAGATAATGATAATTCTACAGGAATTTTACTGCAAGCATATTGCTCTCTGTTAGAAAATCTTTCCAATCGAGAGAATGATTAATAAAGGATAATCATGAGCATTTATTTGATTGAAATTTGATGAATGATCAAGCCATGAAATAGACAGTAATAATTACTTTATTTTCAGTTTTCATGTGTGGCTTTACAGGAAAAGTCATACTTGGTGTAATTGTATTAATTTTCTAATACAGAGTGAACGCATGCGAATTCCGAAAGATGATATTCTGTTCCTAAAATTTTTTCTCTTTATCGAATTGCGTGTGTGTGTTGCCTACATCGTCAGCATTGGCATTTTTCTCTTGTTTCATGTATTTTTGTATATGTACGTTTTTTTTTTGTATTTTTCTTTTTTGTATTTCGTTTATAGATTTAATTATTATATGCCTTGTGGTATTTAATAATTTTACAATATTCAACGTTTCACTATTGCAAAAGTTAATCTTAATTACTTCATTCGGCTCCTCATACAATTAAAATTATCATTATTAATATACTTACTTATGGTATTATCAATATTATTTAATGTTATTCTTTGTAATATATTTATAATATAATTATTAATTAATATTACTGCTATAATACTTAAATGTAGGGGCACGCCACACACCAATTTTCACAAATTGTTTGTTTCCTTCTTCAGTTTTTTTTTTTTTGTATTTTTTTTTCATTTTCTTACATTTTCATTTTTTCTTTTTCTTTTTTTTTTCTTTGAAGCATGCCCGGTGTCCGTCTTGAAAAGCGTACGCTCAATTCAAACTCTCAAAGATTTTAAGTAGGTAATAAAAATTCATTAACAACAGAGATTTCATACTAATAACTTAGTAATCCCATCTTATGATAAAACAAATACAATTGTCAAGTTTAACCATCTGATGCGGATTTACGAAAGACTTATCAGACGTTTATAAACTCTTTTATTGAAATTCACTACTTACGAAGAATCTTTGCAAAAGCCTTAAGCTGTGAAAGATAGAGAGAAAGAGAGAGAGAGAGAGAGAGAGAGTGAGAAAGGGTGGGAACAAAATAAGAGAGCTTCTATTTTCTGTTAGTTTGGAATATTTTTGACAATAAATTTATAATAATAAAAGACAAAAAAAAAAAAGAAAATAGCAATGGAAATAAATTGATACTCTGCTTTTTACCAATGTTGGTGTTCAACATGAACATGAACATGAACGTGAACGTGAACGTGAACATATTTGATCGTTAAAATAATTTATTTCAATGTGCCACATAAATACACGTATAGGACTAATTGATTGTATAAAATAAAATGGAAAAAAAAACCTTGCTTTAGTAGCAAAAAAGAATATTGACGTTGTAGATGTCTTTTAGCACATCGTAATAACGTAACAATATTAATAGGAAAAATGTTTGACGACAATTCTTTTGTTTATTATTATTATTATTATTTTCCTCTTCTTCATCAGATAATAATATTGTATGTTCATGTTTCATAGTTTCCAATTTCTTTTTCTTCTTTTTCTTTTTCTTCTTCTTCTTCTTATATGATCCGATATAATGGCAATTAAACTACAATCCTTATGGAGATTACACAATAATTAATGATCAATAATGTTAGTATCACCGCATTGGCTTTTTAAGAATTTGGATCCAAGCGTACGCAATGTAAAAACTACGTATAGCAAATTGGTCCCCGGACAAATGGTAAGCTAAACCCAGCCAGGAACTCGTATTGCAACAGGCAGCGGATATATTCACCTTGTTTTAAATGCTTGTAATCTCACTAATACGCAGGACGCGTCCCTTTTTTTTTCCTTTTTTTTTTTATTTATCCTCATTTCTGCGTGCTCCATAACTCAACAACATGTGATTGGATGATTTTTAAATGATCGTAAGTCTGTATTACCATACCTACGATCACATGATAGCTAAAGAGCTTCCCTCCCCACCCTGAACTCCCACCCGCTGTATGTTTTGTTTTTTTTGCTTAAGAATTATTAAGAGTTTGTTGTTTTTTTTTGTTTTGTTTCATTTGTATGCGCGAATGACACTCACTGCAACTAGAGTTACGACACGTCCTGGTCCTCCACATCATGCAGCTGTTCTTTCTGGTCACCTTCGCCTATTAAATATAAAAACACAACAATAGCTCATAGTCATCATTGAAAATCTTAACTATCTCAAGTGCTACGACTTGAATTACCAACTGAACTAACGTAACATTAAACAGTGAATATCATCAACTCTTCAAAGGTCGTAAAAAATTCCTCTTTTTTTTTTTATCCTGAATGATATTGCCACCTTGAATGCAGACGAAAGAAACAAATGATTTTTCAATTAATCATGTCTTTATCCTCGAAGCTCAAACAATAGTTTCCCAAATTTCATTCAGGATTTCAATAAATTTCGATCTATAAGAGGACAATTGCTAACCTGAAGATGGTACGAAGAAGGGAAGTTGGATAGTGTTTTAAGGATGGGAATCGCTGGTAATTGGTATAGCACCATCTCCTTGAACATTTGGCTGCTCAGCTTCGGATTCTGAATAATAAAATCGAAAATATCTGACCTTGTACTGTTCATTTTCTCATCATTTCTCACGCCTTTTCAAGATCATCATATTTTTGGAGTATTAAAAGAAAAATATCTATATCATTCCATTTCTCCGCAAAAAACGATTCCAGTTTATACATTAGACTCTAGAAATAGGAGAGAAAAAAAAGAAAAAAAAAAAAAGAAAAAAATAATATGAAACAAAAAAGTGATACTAACCATCCGCCTGCATATCCGAGGTCCATAAGGTGAGGTTGTCCCTGAGGAGTTGCATGATGAGAGTCGAGTCCTTGTAACTCTCCTCGGAAAGGGTGTCTAATTCGGCGATGGCGTCATCGAAGGCCGCCTTTGCCAAACGACACGCTCTATCCGGACTATTCAAGATCTCATAGTAAAATACGGAGAAGTTTAGAGCGAGTCCCAAACGAATAGGATGAGTAGGTGGGAGTTCTGTCATCGCGATATCGCTCGCCGCCTTGTACGCAACTAGCGAGTTCTCTGCGGCCTCCTTCCTATCATTGCCGATGGCAAATTCTGCGAGGTAACGGTGGTAGTCACCCTTCCTGTGAACGAAATTGATCCGGCGATTAGTTCATAGATTTTAGGTGAGGGAATGAGGACTTGTGAAATAACGTGAACCAAAAGGCTTACATTTTGTAATAGAAGACTTTAGACTCTCCAGTCGATGCACAAGGGATAAGATGTTTGTCCAAAACGCCTAATATGTCGGCACAAATGTCCCTGAGCTCTTTCTCAACTTGAGAACGATACTGGCGGATCATTTCCAGCTTCTCTTCTGCTCCTTTGTTCTCCTCTTTTTGCTCGATACTGGATATTATCCGCCATGAGGCCCTCCTCGCACCGATTACATTTTTGTATGCTACCGAAAGCAAGTTCCTTTCTTCTACGGTCAGCTCCACATTCAAGGACGCTACCTTCTTCATTGCCTCGACCATCTCTGGAATATTATAACTATCTATGAGGCTCAAGTGCTTGAATATTCTTATCTTAAACATATTAAATATATGTGGAGTTTAACTATGAACATAAAGATTAGCTTATGCTTTGGGAATTTCAAGGTCCTTTAACAACACTTGTAATATTCCTCTTCGATTCATAAGAAAATTTTTTCGTCGACTACAAATGGGCTTTGTATGGATATCTTTCATCCATTAGATAGAATAGAAAACACCATTCTTTCCAAATGTGTAATTGAATTCAAGTGGTGTAACAAGAATTTCTGGATATTTAAAATATGTGAAAAGAAAATTACGTTTTTCTCTTTAACCCATCAATTTTCAGACCTAGTAAGAGGAGCTCGGTTTGTTATCAGATCGAGGGATTTCAATTAGCTAATTGTAGGAATTAATTGATTAATTTTTCGAGTTATTTTTTTCGAAAGAGTACACGATAGTTCAAAATGGAAAAATTCAAGTTGCGGAAGTATTGTTATGAAGATAGAATAAAATTGGCGATAAGGAGATGCTGTATGTATTATTAAAAGCAAAAGGAGTTTTTTCTTTTGATGAAAACAGTGATGTGATCTATCTCCAAATTAAGGGTGCAGAGGCTTTTTCAGTCAAGAATAAGAGTAGTGATTGAACTTGGAGATAAATCTGGATAATTTTCAAAGAAAGAACAAGATTCCTCAATCTTTTAAAAAACAATTTTAATAATTATTCAACAAGCAATTAATCGTAAGTAAAAAAATTATCAGTAGTTGATAACAAAAAGGAAAATCTTTTGTGAATTTGATTGAATATTGTGTAAATTGAAGACAAAGTGAAATTCAACTGATAAGTTAGATAATAAAAAGAATAATTCCTCTGCTCTGGAATACATGAAATATTAAAACATATTAATATATAATAATTCGTATTATTCAATAAATTAATAAGAGCCCAGAGTTAACACGAATAAAGTACACGGGCTAGAGTGTACAGGGACACAGGATAGCAGGCACAGATCAATACTTTCCTTCAGCTACGACCTCCCTTCCTTCTCTCATCCCCTTGCCTGGTTCACCCTCAGCCTGCTTGCTCTTACTACCCTCGAATTTAACCCCTCTACCGATCCCCCTTTCAACTCAGATCTTGTGGATAAATATTTTATCTATTATTCAAATATTTGCGTAATTATTGAGTAAACTGTTTGATTAGTTAATCATTTGCTGAGATAAGCTTTTCTAGTCTGTTTTAATAGTTTTATCAAGGGGGAAGCAAAAATTGCGACAGATTTATTTTGTCAAGGCAGATTATACGTCGCAAATTATTTCACACAATTTAATACAAATCTAATTGATTTTTTACGAGATTAAATGTCCCAACTTATCAATGGGTTCTGGCTTGATGTAAGCTCAGATTTTCAATTATCTCGATTGTTCGTTCGTAAAGTTGTTCTTGACAGATAATCGTAGTTATGAGGTAATGCATGTTCCTGTCAAATAGTTGCTGGCTTAAATCATGATTTTTAACAAAGTAAGGTGCAGCTAAAGCTATTAATTAATATTTATCCTTTATTTCCGCGGCACGAGCGCGCAGTATTTAATATAGTGGAATTGAAAATCTGGCAATGGCAGAGTAAATTAAATGTGAAATTTTACCGTAAATTAAAAAGTAATTTAACGTAAATTGGAACAATGCTATCGCGTGTGAACGACTACGCGAGTATGTAGAGCGTAATTTTTGAAGTTTCATCAAACGGAATAAAGCTGTTCTCACGCACGCGAATATATGTAGTATAGCTGTATTTTAAACGAATGAAAAAAAGAAAGAAAAAAAAGTAAACTTCTCGGTAGGGATGTCGAGACGTGAGGTGTAAAATTTGAGATGAAAAAAATGCCAATACATTTCTTGGGGATATCAAGGCCCAGACACGCTCTGGAAAGTACGTGAGTTAAAAGCCTCCCGATGTCTAATGTCTATGCGTCATTCGAAAAGCGGTTATCGCACGTTCCGATTACACGCCTAGCAACGTTGTCCAAAGACACCTAAACCCGGTAATAATTAACCATAGACACGCTTGGTTAGTAGCCATTCTTTATTCGGGGTAATAATTAAAGTGGTGATCAAGAGGATAGGAACGCGTAGGAAGCGAAAGGGAGGGTCACCTCGAGGCACCGGCATTGCGCGGAAGGCGAATTTGTCAGTTCTGACGTTTCGACTTTGATTTTGACAGTTCTTTGGTAATTAGTGGTGATAAAAAATCCGGAAAATGTACAGGAGATCGAGGATCGTATGCTGGGTTGATATAGGGCAATGAAATGGTAACGCAAACGGTAGCTGTGGAGAGATTTTTCCCGTGAGGTCATCGACGAATTTTACCCAAATTTCACGATCAAGCCGAAAGATTTCTCGAAAAATAACTACTCACCGTCATAGCGTTCTGCCTGCTCGGCCAGTTTTGCCTTGTAGACATTGTCCTCCCGCTCCGACATCCTGGATGCTAGCGGATTTCACGGGGTCGCTTAAAGGATTCGAGAATTCACACTAGATACGTATCACCGAAAAACGGACACCTCCTCGGACGGCTGCTCACAAGCTCACTGACCAAGATGGCGGCGCCCGCCAACAATCGAAAGCAGTACCATTGGCGTAGCCTCGAAGACACTCGTTCATTCGACAGTCTGGTGTATTAATGCGCGTGACGTCACTACTACGTCGTATGGAGAGTAGCGCTGCTCCCAGGCAAATCCGCCGATTTAAAATAATTTCCATCGCCGATAAGGACGACGAATCACTAACAAAAATTCATTCGTGTTATTCTATTAAATTAAAAAAAAAAAACCGTTGGATAATCATTTAATGAATGGGAGATAATTTCTATCGTTTATGTTAATTTTTATAGATTATTGTTCGGTTATTTGAAATATTAAAACGCGCCGGGTCTGGCTAGAGGTTTAAAAATATCTATACGTAAGAAACGTGACGTAGGCGCGTATATGCGCGAGCATTAAAATAAAATAAAGTTTTTATTTTGGATGAAAAAATGATAGTTATAGAGAAAATTTTAAATAGGAAATGACGGGTTGTAAAAAGTTAAATAAATAGGATATTCAATAATCTCTAAGTTATATTAAAGAAAAACTTCATATGGCGAAGCAAATTGTATTATTCTTTTTATCTCTTTTAACGAATATACCTACTATACAAGCACTAATATCCAAATATTCTTTTCTATCCAGATAATGATAATTAGTTTTGTTTTGCGTTTTTTATTTTTTTAATGTTTTCTTTTTTATATTATTTATTCAATAATTACTTTGTATTTATATGTATACAGATAATATATCATCTTCTTTTTCATCGATAATTATCAACTATTAAAATTATAGTACAGCCTGGGATATCATAATCATACAGATTTAATAATATAACAATACACTGCGCTCAAAGTAGTAGGAATTTTCATAGGTAGTTTTCAAGACCTATGAGTATAAAGACGTTCGTCACCTTTAGCATTCATCACGAAATAAGCAGATTGTTGAATCGCAAAGATTTTTCAAAAATTTCATTTATTTCTTTTTTTTTTCCCCTCGTATAATCATGCTATGAATAATTCAAATACCTATTTATTTTCGGATAGTTCACCGGTGAGAAATTTCTAAATAAAAACCTGGCCAGGCAGGATGATTCTAGCTCGGAAGTACAGTTATTTGGTCTCATTTGTTAAAATTCTATAAAGATATTGAAATTTGTTTTAGAAATCTAGGTGATCAATAATTAAGTTCCGCCAATTTTCTTGCGCCTTTAGGTATATACGCGAAGATATTGAAATTCAAGTTACTCACTTCGTGAGGAGTGTTACAATTAGTCATACATATAGTACGGCCTGCTTCCTGATCAAGTTATCAATCCCAGTTTAGCTATTTGATATTACCGGGTAAAGCAGTCCGTACGATTGTAAGTAATTGAGTAGTGATGTACAATAAGTTTAATTCAATAATAATATTAATATTAAATAACAAATGTAGATCGTGGGCAGGAAAAAATTCATAATAATATTGTATACAAAGCCTAGTTGCCTCCCTAATTAAATAGTTTGGAAGCTCACACGCCACCTTTATTTTTATTTCAATTTATTAAATTATATTATCATACTAATTTTTCCTCTTTTTCTTTCTTTTTTTTTTTCTTTTTCTTTTTCTTTTTCTAATTTGCATTAGTATTTCAGACATCCTCTTTTATTTCAATTTTCTATTAAAAGATGCTTCGTGTTTAAAAAGAAATGAAAATCCAAGAAAATTTTTCCACCAATCTATTCCGAAAGACTTTCCCAGTTTCGTATAGAATGAAAATACTACATGAAATGAATGAATTTTCAATTAAAAAAGGAAAAAAAATGTCTTTGAAATAGGAAAGAAAAAATTTTCCTCAGATTTTTTTTCTCACCAAGTTAAATCGTTAGGTATACGCTGAGATATTGTGCATCTCCGATTTTTTTTTTTTTCACACAGAAAACTGAAAACTACCAGAAAAAGAAACAACTAGACGAATTTAAAAACGTTAATATTTCCATTCTTAGTGAGTCTAATTTCACATGGTTTGTTCATTGAATCTCAGAGGACGCCCAGTTTCGAATAACACTGCATTTATTTGATTAAATAATAAAGTAGAGGCTCCGACGGGGCTGTCAGATATGCCAATTAATATATTGAGTTCACTTTACGGGAGTGAGATTTCTTGGAGTAATTGTCAGGCAGCAAGAAAAATCCAGTATTTCATTTGTCCTAAAAATATTCAAGGTCATAGCAGGTCTCGCGATAAGCAAAATACACAAGTAGCTTTACTGATTAAGATCCACATACATCACGATTTAATACTCGTCAGTTATTAGCTAGCTTCTAGTCTCATTCTGCCCCCTAACAATTTTTAGCTCAAATTCACCCGTTACAAAGGAATTTTCAAATGATTAATTGAACAAACAATCATTTGAAACGGTGGACTAAAATATGTTGGGACATCTTGTCCAGTCACCCTTATTCTTGCATTCCCAGTACTCGCCAGTATAAATGTGACACAGACTGTCCGTGAATTGATCACGCTGTTTCTTGAACCAAACAGGCTCGTACCCCTCGTATGGCAGACCTGGAATCCGAGGGAAATACATACGTTAAAATTTCGTTGGATAAGATAAATGACGAATTTTCAAAAGAATCGTTTATAATTAGTAGAATAATTTCGTTCAAAGTATTCCGAAGCAATCTTTCATCATTCTAAAAGTCACAGAGTCAACTATCACTCCCTATTATTCATATCTATTTACGTTTTATTATATCGGACAAAAATCATAAAAGAAAGGAGTGTTATTTAACAACGTATCTCACCTTCCGCTGCAGCTTTTTCAGCATCCGCTTCACGACTTCGTCGTACCGCACGTTGTTTGTCTTCTAGTCGCAATTTATGGGCGTTTGCCTCATCCCATAATCCGTTTTCCATTAACCGTTGATCAGGTCGTAATCGAGAATCAGTAGGCGCTACACCTTCTTCTGGTTCGTTGAGTTGACAAGCCAGCTCAGTGAAAGAATAGTATTTTTCGCAATCGTCGCTGTTGGTGAAAAAATGGTGGAGTGATAATTTCTCAAAACCAATTCTCTCATCGGAACAGGAAACTTTCGTTTCCTTGTAACTGTGAGATAAATTTTTCAACTTACGGAGGCATACGTCGTTTCCAAGCAAGACTATAAGGGCCAGTTTTATAGACAGGATTGTCAGGAGTGCCAGTTGTGCTTATAACAGGAGCAACTTCTATTCTAGAGTCCCAAGTTCCTTGCACAACCCATCTAACGACATTGTTCGCGTCCATAACAACGCCCTTTACTTTCCGCTGGCTATCGCGTGAGAAGTACGAATATGGTATGTACTTCAAATGGCATTTAGTACCGTCGTGATGGTTCACAATATCCATATCTCCGCTCTGATCCACCCATAATTTTCCAACTATAATATTGTGCACGGTTGTTGTTACTTTACGCCATGTATAGTGTTGCGAGCTTCCGTTAAACTCCAAGTGAGCTGTGCCCAAGGGAATCACCTAAATTTGGAAATTTCATAAGACTGAGTGATTGGATAGATTCGACCACAAATTATCTTCAGAGTAGAAGCTGTGATGCAGTTTTTTTTATGGCATGTTGAATTTGAATTGCATTTTAATTTGAAATCAAAATACGTGAGTAATTTCGACAAGGGAAATTCGAATTTGATCAGCTAGACGTGAAAAATGGGAAAAATAGAACACCAACTTTTTTTTTAACTCTAAATGGTTCTTGATTATAGAATTCTATGAGTATTATATTTTGAATAGGATTCAACTGTCGGAGAACTCTGCAATCTGGACTTTGCATATAAGTCAGAAATGATTGAAAGCACTTGTGATATGAATAATGCTTTAAACTCTTAAGTATATCAGTCAATAATGTTAAGCAAGGTCAAATGAATTCTGCAATAATTTGTTGAAATTAAATCATGTCGTGGAAGAGATTCGTCGAAAAAACGATGTAGAAAACTGAATATTTGCCAGACTGGTAAAAAATAAAAAAGAAAATTAATTTCACATGTTACCTGAAGATATTTGCCACGGAATTTCGAAGCCATTGTAAACTCTTGCCAACAGCGCCATTTCCTTCCTTCGCAGAACTGGGCAACCATAGGCGGGTGATGAGATACTTGCTCAGAAACAACCCGCCATCCAAGATCGTCTGTACGATCACATTCATACGTTTCACCTAGCAAAGGATTGAACGGTTTACCCGTTCGAGAAGCGGTAGTAGAATAACTTGAAACTGTGAATGCGGCTACATAGGCCATTTGCTCGCAGCTATCTTCGCACTCCGCAGCTCTTTGAAAAGAAATTATATAAATAATCCATAAATTCAATGCAATGAAATTTTTTCTGCATATAATTGAACGCCGAATAATACCTATCGAGAATCTCCGCATATTCATAATCCTCGGCAAGACGTTGAAGCATGCTAAGTGGCTCGGAAAAATTGACGGGCATTGGTATTTTGGAAAGTTCTTTTCCAATACAGTTTTTCATTATGCTCCATAGGTTGAGAGGATAATTTGGTTTAACAGGTACCCTAGTCCTCCTTTGTCTCTTTGATATTGTCATCCCGGAGCCACCAGGCGCTTCGTCGCCATTATTGGAATTCCAAGCCGTCTAAAAATCACGAGAATTAAATATAAGGTCCGAAAATGAAATCGAGCCAATCTGTAAACATAATTGAATACTGACGTTAGCCAGTTCGCTTGTAGAATTATTTGTAGTGCTCGATTTAGTCCCTGGAACCGAGGAATCGGTCAAAATATGGAACGAGTTATTCTGAGCTGAGTCAGGGCCAGGTGATGGATTTGCTGGATCACCCTCAGAGCTTGAGCCATCATCACTACCCTGGGAATCGGTGCGGTCACGATCCCTCGGCGTAGAATGACCCGTCGCAACTCCAGGAATGTTCAGTGTGAACGTATCCGATTCTTGCGCATCGTAAAACTCCGCGTTATCTTCCTCGTCCTCGGATGGAGAGGCGTGCCCTGTTGCGTCTAAATAAAATTCATTGAAAAATGAAAAAAAAATATCAAAACTAGAATTGAAATTCCTTAGAAAAAAAAAGGGAAAAATCAGTGTATGAATAGGGGATTTATAGAAGACTAACAAAGGTGGCTATCTGGTAGAAAGAACAAATTATATCTACATAAGAGTAGGGCTATTTCATCAGTTATTGATCTCACTCTAAATCTTTGTACTTCTTTGCCTCGAATTTGATTTCTCCAAATCTGAGACGAAAGAAGAGTATTTATAATAGTTTCTTGAATGAAAACTGAACACCATCTTATCAATATCGGAATAATGTATTTTCTTTTAATTTCATCTTCAACTACCGTAGGCTATCAGTTGGTGTTAACAAAATCAGATGGCTAAGTAAAATGAAAAAATTTGAATGGACAAGAAAGATCACTTGATTTAAGAAAAATCTGAATAATTTCTCATTTCCAAACCGATGAAAATGGGCAGTTTTCAAGAGAAATGGTTATACTTCAGCGCATATGTAAGGATTCCCTCAGCTTCATCATTGTTATAAGGAATTGAAAAATAATAATATATCTTGAGGGAACAACGGGACTGACTGTGAGGATTGTGGGTAGTCACAAAACGAAAGGAAATGAAACGAAATGGCGAGGAAAGGGACTGAGAGTTGTTAATAATGATTTAATAGATGAATGAGGAGGGAGACTTGGCAGAATGAGTAGGTGGGATTTTGGACGAGGTGAAATGTGTTGAATGTGATTTAGATAAAATGAATGTTGTTATATAATAATGTGTTGGAATTATAACACATAATTGAATAGTGGAAAGAAAACCTTTAAGGGATAAAAGGTTTATCAAACCAATAAGTCAAAGATCTCACCTATTTTGTTTCTATATGTCTTCTATCATTGATGAAAGAGCGTGAAAATTATAAACGCGAAATTTGAATACCTACATATAAAATGTGAAAAATATCACGAACTAATTCATCGATATATGAATCCACAAGGCCAACTGTAATCTAATGACACCCCAATCTAGGACAAAAAACACTCGCATACAAACCTGAACGTGAAATGTATAAATTTATTCCGCTATTATCTGTCACCATGTAAAGATGGCCGACTATTTGAGAACTCTAATTCCCTGCCCTCTGACTAATCCGAAAGGAACTATCCTAGCCCGCGATTTTTCAAACTTCTTTTACTTTGGCTATTTATTCTATCGCCCCATTATCGCGGGAAGAGAAATACATCGATCGAAATTAGAAAGTACAGAGGGTGATGACCTGTTGATGGAAATACTGTCGCAAATTTCTAGCCACGAAATTATTCGGCGTTGAAATACTAGATATAGTATCAGTCCCAAGAATAGAATGGATTGTTTTTAGGAATTTAAAGCTAAAATACGATTTCAAGTCATTTTTTTTTCATTATTATTCAGAAGAATTTAAGTTAGATATTTTCGTTTATTGATATTACTGCATTTAGAAATTTTTCATAGAAATATTCCACGATTTTGATAATGTTCTATGACAATATATGGGGAGAATTTCCATTCCATATGAGATCCTGTTTGTAGATTGCGTTAAAATTGATAATTATCTATAAATCGGAACACTTATGAACTCGAACGTCAAATTCATGGTCACAAAAACACTGGCGTCGGTCTTAGTCAAGTCATTATCTTAAAAGACACAATCTATATATACAAAAAATTCCATGTTAGTAATAAATACGTCCAAATGTATTCAGATTTCACAAGCTTATTAGACAAGCCAATCAGTTCTCTGTATATTACTATAAAAATCTACTTCAAATTTGACCTTTAAATCACCCTGCATCTTTCACTTTTGTAGTAAACTTTTAAGACAAAAGTTCACCTCGATAGATAATATCATTGTTTACTTATACTTGAGTAAAGTGTCGCTAAATTTTTCCATAACTCAACGTATTGAGCCTCCTTTGATACCAATGGGAGAATAAAAATGACTCACGAGAAGATCTGTGTCCGCTAGGTCCTGAAGCTGGAGGTAAAGCATGCTGAGCAGCTTGTTCCAAGTGAGAATGTTGTCTCGCAAGCTGCTCTACCATTTCTTCGAGGCGTAATTTTTGCTCCCTTTCATGTTGCAGAAGCTTCTGCCATTTATGTCCTTGTTGTTGGGCAAGATTGAGATAATCTGTGCATGCCTGAAATGAGATTAGTCAATTAGAACTGTGCGATTTTTAGGCAGATGGAGGAAACTGAAACGTGAATTTTCAACGTTGATTAGTAAAATCTATTTGTAAAGCTATTGAGATGATTATTTCAGCGAAATAATACCTAAACTAAAGTAAAATTGTTTGCTGAATGAATAATGACGCTATTGATTCATACATTAATCATTGTGTTTGAAGCAATTCGGAAAAGAGCTGCTCGCTCATTGACCGCTTTGATCTTGGGTGAGACGTTAGTTGAGACATCCAGAGTCTCAAGTTCATTCAAAGCTCGTTGCAGGGCAGTGCCTCGCTTGTTTATCAAATCACTGCAAGTCTGCAAGCCTTCTAAACGATCTGTTAAATCTTTAACAATGGAAGCATGCTCCGCTTTTTGATTGTCGTTATCTTGATAATCTTCCTCGTCTTCTTCTGAAACAAAGGCGCTTACATAATAAATACTGTCATACCATACTGTTCAAATTTTCAACAAAGTTTGTTAGGCTCGAAAATTAGTCATGCAAATTACTATGATCTTCTATTCTTCAAATAATATTCAAAATATATTGTTACAAGTTGGTAAAAATAACTTCTGACATCATGCTGTAAATTGTATCGAAGACCTACCTGACTCCATTGCTTGAATAGCTTTGGCCTTTGCTAATTCCAGAGCGGTAACCCATTGCTGACGTTCAACCTCAGTAGCTGCTTTTATATGAAATGTCTGCGTACCGCCGTTGCTTACAACAAAGGTACAGGGATCGACGGTGTGGATTAAGGCCCCGTGTAAGGATATGGTGCCTCGACAAGTGTGGGCCATTTCTGCCTGGTTCCTAAGCAAAAGATAAAAGCACACGAGTCCTTCTACGGTATTTCTTAATTCCTAAGCCAAAGAATAGAGATTAAGAAAGATGGTGGGCTACTTTCTGACAAATGCCAAGAAACTTATGACATTTCAAATCATTAATTATGCATGGATTTGTTAATAATTATCTGAAGATCAAATGAGCGCATAACAAATAAGACAAAAACCCAGTTTTAAATAACAACTAAGCTTCTCTGAAACACAATACAACTGTCTTCATGTATCCATTTTTTCAAAACAATAAATTATACATCCAAGATGCGTTAATAATTAAAAATACAAGGTAAAAACTAAAATATGCTCATTATAAAGGTAGCTGTTAGAGGGACAAAAGTAAATCATTAAAAAACATCAATTGTGTAGTGAAAAATTTGGAAAAGTATTCAATTGTTATTCTGAAACATTGAACAGTATTCGCGAATTTTTCACTTCGCAATAATCATAGATCGAATTGTTTAGTCATTAAGTATAAGCAAGAAAAATAATTAAAATCAATCACATAAAATTACATACGAGCTTAGTAGTAAATGCCTGTATACTTTGCATTTAGAACTGAAAAAAAAATAATATTCGAACTGTTGAAAATGAGATAAAATTAAAATTCGGTATAATTATATTCCGTTTTCCTTTCTATACCTCGTCCACAGAGCTAGAGTACATTGAAGAAATTAAATAACATTTTGAAACACCACCTATACTGTTGCAAAATAAAGAAGGTATGAGCAGTTTTATAGCCAGTTTGATAAATAACTAAAAAAAAGTATTTGATAAGTTATTAGATGTTGATTGATGGGTTGTTATAAATGAGTGACAATAATATCCTACAGCAGCCTTGCCCAGAGAATGTGAAAATGTGAACGATTCAAAGAATAATTTAGACTCGAGGTTAGCCGCCCTAAAACCATAATCTGAAACACATTTTCATCCAGGGTATACCTATATTCGATTTTTTAATTTTGGAGAAAGCCTCCACCAGTTAATTAGCGAAAATGAATATCGAAGAACACTTATCTGAATAGGGAATTAAATAATAAAGCCGTAGTTTGTACACGCTTATCACAGAAACCGCGACTAAATTTCTCTAGCAAGTCCAATATTATTATTAAAGAAGAGGCAAGATAGTGTAACATTTTCTTAGTCGAAAAGACATCACTGAAATCAATTTACATAGTAATAGTGCAAGTGTGTGGTGCTTTGTGTTGACAGTAATCAAAATGAGCAATCAATAACCATCTCTTAGAACACCGAAACAATATACGTGAATGCAGAATCAGACAGAGTTTGCAACTATTTACGACTTCCTTGTGTTATTGTTTCTATGAATTATGTATATAACTGAACTTCCGGCTACTATCTGATAAACTTGGACAAATATTTACTGTAAATAAATGTCTTCGGATCTAGGCAACAAGACTGATATTGTGTCGAGTTTAATGTATCACAATTGCAGCATGGCTAAGCTGATGCAAGTTAATTAAGTATTCTGGTATTCATTGGTAAAACAGACATCGACCGATAATCTTGTTATTAAAGAGTAAAGTGTGATTCAATAACGGCGATAAGCAGACCTTGGAAGACAAGACTTATGGAAGAAATGATTGATAATTGTAAAAATTTCACTCCAGACTAGACTCTCGTATATAATATCTAATACTTCTTATTAGTTATTGTTTAAGTCTGAATCGTGTTATGATTATAATAATAATATTAATGATAATTAATAAACCATAAATTTACCGATCGGCGTAGCATGTACAATCTACAGACACAGGACACAGAGGCGGTCAGAGCTTCAATGAAATGTTTCAAATTTTTCGAAACTTCGTATACCAATGTAAACAGGGAAAGTTGTAAAGGTAGAAAAGGTATAATATGAATACGGAAGTTAATGGGGCGGGGGGATGTTTGTTTTCTAAAGGAAAGCTGGATTGAAATGAAATCTAAAATTTTCGAAAGGATTGTTTGGGTTTTGATTTTTGTTTAAGTTTGTTTCTTTTCTATTTCTTTCTTTGTTTCTGTTCTTCTTTTCTTTTTTTTTTTTGTTACTTACTCGGAGGCTCTGCCACCTCTCCGCCTGCGTCGCATCGATATCTTTGGCCCCCCCGTTGGTTCAGCCCTAAACAGTCCACAAAACAAACACGCCCCATTCACTTTGTGTTCATTGGATTTAAGAAATCGTTGTTTCTTTTTCTATTTCAACTTTGTTTTTTTTTTTCTTCATTTTGTTATACGACTCACTTATCTATCTGTAGCATAATAAGAAGTAGGTATGTAATAAAATGGAAATAGATAATAAATATAGAAAATGTAGAAAAGGAAGACTAGGATATGTAAAATGCATGCCGAACTTGCCAAATTCATCTGCAAAATTAAAAGTAAGTAATATACATAATATAGAGATTTTCTTAACTATAATTAACAATGCTGCAACTGATATGGCTCTGGAATACGTTTTTACCTGTGAAATATATGTCGCAACACGATACCTCAAAATCATATGTTTTTGCGTGGTTTAAACATTACGAAAATAAAAAGATAATAAAACAGTAAGACAGTAAAATAGATCATCAAAAAATTTAAAAAAAAATACTATTAACGTAATATTAACGTGTATGTACATACAACATAAATACATACACATACATTCACTCATACATACTTGGAAGTGCAACATGCGCAAATATGTATCTGAACGAGAACAGCAGGTTGCATTACGGAATATAAATAAAAATTAGTATAAAGCAAAACGTGCGTAAATACAGACTAGAGATGAAAATATTGTTTCTCAATTTTTTTTTTTAATAAATCTTGCGATTATAGCGTGACATGTGAAATAATGTAGTGCGTAATTGCAATGTAGGTATAACACGCGATGTATGTTACATGTTACACATGTAATATGTACAGTAATAGTAATTTTGTTATAATCTTAATATTTATTGTGAAAAAATTGTTGTTGTTTATTATTGTTTTAAGCCACTCAGAATCAATTGATCTGAGGTCATGTTGCGTAAGATATGTTTGAAAATAGAAATTACGAGGGATAATGTCAAAATATATTGTAGTACATACCTGTAGTATGACAGAAGGCCATTTGACAGGACAAACCATCTTCGTTGGTAACCTTTCAGGTAATTTGTCCACTTGAATAGCCAACCTTTCATCTCGAGCGCACCGTGCTGGGCTTTCATGTCACCCATTTTTAATAATCCTACTTAATTATATACTTCTCTATTAATTGTTATACGCTTAAAATTCCACGTACACATCACCACCGACAGCTAACGACCATTTTAGTTACGTTACGCCGAGGCAGCTACGACTCGTCAAATCGGAAATAACGCAGTTAGCGCTACCTCACGATCGAATTGTGAACTTATGGATTTAGGCTCGAATTTTCAAAACTCCGATTGCGACTGACATGAAGAAATTTGTATATAAATTTTTATATTTATACTAAATAAATATGCAGTTCTATTCTCCTCGATGTTTTATTGGCTTTACATCCCTACCATTGATTTAATAAATCTATCGCCGACCATATGTATTGTAATTACAATTTCATTAATTCATTACAGCGTTGATTATAATATTCGACTGTGTATCATTAGTATATCTTGAAATATTCATCTGCAAAACCTATCCTTTCATCTCATAAGGCAACTGTTATACTTTAGTTATGACTCAAGACATTCAATATTCCCAGTCGTGAGATATATGAAAAGAACTTATCTAATCATGCAAACTGTTGTCATAGAAAATATTTCCACGTCTGAAAATGTAATATAGTGTCTGCTAAGAAGCTATACTACAGAGAAATATATAAGACTGTAAGAGAAGATTTTGAACTAAATCTTAAAACTGAGTCAAAAAAGATATTGATATTGTTTTTTTTTTCGTTATTCCTCGTATAATTTATTATCATGGATTTTTTACTTGCAGGTATAATGAAACCTGATGACCTTTTGGGTGCCACCTTGAATTGGAATGAGATATTTTGAAAAAAAATTTACGATGCTTTGGAATAACCAGTTCCTCCATAAAAATCTGTGCCTACGAATAAGATTGCAAATTTCTTAAATTATTAAACGGGATTAAATGAGTGTAATAAATTTGATATTTAGTGGGATATAATAATAAATGATTGGTAATGTGTTAGTGTATAAATTCTTATTTTGATATTATTTTTCAATATAGAATAGAAAAACGCTAACGTATCCTTTAGAGCTGAACAATGATGTCATTGGGATGCCCTGTTCACGCCAAGGTGATATAAAATCACACGATTTTCACATTTTGCAAGTCACTTTGACAAGGAATAGCTGTCCGTTTGAAAGCCAACAATTCACCTGTCTTACAAACCTTATTTTGATTGATGATCCAATACTGTATTATGTGGACAGTGGGGAGTATCTTTTCCTCTTTCTTACTCTGACTTTCTCCTATAGTCACTCCCTTCCTCTCATAGAGGACTTTGCCTCATCAAAATCCATCCAATGCTCCAACGAGAGAAAAATAAACATCAGAGTTGTCTACTCGCATAATAATGTCTATACATTCGTGAGAATAACACATACCAAGCAATACACACTAGCATGGCACATAGTTACGTGGCCGATATGGTTCGGGGGCAATTATTACCATTGTCATGATTTCAGCATTAGTTGAATAGCTACGAACTGTTATGCTAACCCAGTGCATAATTTACCTTCCAAGATACCTGACATGTACTCCTCCGATTCTGTGCCAGTTGTAGTCTGACTTTATTTTCGAAACATCCATTAGCTACATCGTAATAATTATCTCACTGATTTGTGGCCAATGGTAATTTAATCCTTCCTGATTATTCTTCTACAAGTTACTAATTTTCTGGTGTAATTTTTCAACTTTAATTCATTAATTAAATATCTTAAAACCTTTGAAGCGAATAAGATATTACTCCTTAAAAACATCCATTTTATTTACCACGTGTATATTTGAGCAAGATAATGTTAAACATACTTTTGTAGAACTGTGCGAGTGGAATAAAATCTGGAAAAAGTAATACTCAGTGTTCAGAATGGATGAAAATGAAATAAAAATTGTGTCAAACGAATCTATAAATAGTAAAAATTTAGGGGAACCAAACGTGTCTAGTTCTCGTCAGTCGGAGACAGGGAAGAAAATGTCAGAAGATGAACTCTACAGGAAATGTACCAAAGCTACCCAAATAGATCTCCCACTACCCTCATGGAAACTTTTACACCATGAGCAAAGAATGCGCTCAACATCATCAGGCTATTTTCCAAACTCAAATAAATTTGCCGATGCTTATTCAAATTATGGTTCGAAACATCCACTGCATACGACACAAAGTGAGATATCATTGGCTACACAACACAGACAAAATAACAGATATGTTGCTCTAGATATGATGAGATCGGCACCCATTGCACGCAACAGCTCGCATTACAATGAAAGTAATTACACAGGTAGAGTGAAAAATTCATGTTGTTGCTCATGTGGTGGAAATAAAAGTCTACAACCATATGGAACTTTGAGCCCCGAGGATGAAGATAGTCCTCAGGGATTGTCGTGGAGGCGATTGCACATGAGTAGAGCAAAGCTCAAAGCTACTGCAACAACCTCTGAACTTCTGAGTGGATTTGCAATGGTGAGATGATGATCATAAACTTGTTGAAAGATCTTATCACAAAACAGGATAGGTGTTACCTAATGACTTCTTCAATATCTCATGTATATTGCCATCTTCTTATTTACGGAAAATTTAATTCTAGGTAAACATACCTGGACGAATTTCCAAGCAAAAACTAATAAGCTGTAGCTTTCAGCTGTAGATTTGATGTTAACTGAATGATTCAACAAATGCTCAGAATGTAAATTTGATTCATGATTGATCCATAGAAAATAGCTATTAGTCGTTATACTTCAATTTGTAAACAGTCTACCGAAAATTCAAATTATATACTCTAATATTTGCACAGAGTATTTTGACGGCATTACCTCGGGGCTTTTATTTTTATCACCAAAAGAGTTTACTGCTATCTGCGATCTCAAGATCCGTGTTTACTTTTATGAACATTAAACCTGTTTGCACTTAAAGTCTTTGAACATATAGATCAAATATGAATTTGAGTTACATGCCAGCCTTATCAATGCGACGTTACTGTACGTGACAGATAAAGAAAAATGAATTATAAGCGTATAAAAAAATTACACTCCGCACTTGGCAACGGGATAAATAGTTCCCAACAATATCTCGAAATCTAAAACTACTGATCATTTAAATATCGTTATCAATTGTTAATATTAAGCCATTTCTGGCATTACGGAACAGAAACTCCAATGTTTGTTAACATAGATAGTTCAAGACAATTTTCTATTAAGTAAGTTCTTACTCTAACAAAGAGCAAATACTTGTTCCTGTAACACTAGATAAGATATCAGATTTGCGGGAGCTACTGTCATAGCATCTTACAGTACGAGAATGAATTACAAAAGCATTACAAAACTTGTTATAAAAAAAAAGCAGACTCAACTATGTCTTATGTGCCATTGCAATATATTTTTCGATAAATAATGAGGACAGGTTCAAGTTCTAATAGCAAATTTTTGTTTCAGGTAGCTATGGTAGAACTGCAAATAAATGAGCCCACAGCAGTACCGGAATGGTTATTCGTCATGTTTGCCATCTGTACAACTGTTTTAGTATCTGTTCACATTTTTGCTCTCATGATTAGCACATATCTTCTGCCGAACGTTGAGGCTATAAGCAAGCTCCAAGTTGCTCGTTTGGTGACTGAATCTCCTCACGAACGAATGCGCGGGTTTATAGAATTAGCTTGGGCATTTTCGACGGTATTAGGACTGTTTCTTTTTTTGGTAGAAGTAGCTATATTGTGCTGGGTCAAGTTTTGGGACTATTCTTTCACAGCCGCAACGGCAAGCACGATCATTGTGATTCCAGTTTTAATTGTTTTCATAGCTTTCGCAGTACATTTCTATCATTCCTTAGTTGTCTATAAATGTGAAGCTTCTGTCACAGACATGAAAGAGTTAGAAAATATCAAAAGGAATTTAGACAATGTAACTATTACTCAGAGTACAGTGTAATGTGTACGTCAAGGTTTAGCGCTCCAGAGTATTCAGTCCCTAGAATAGTTTTATAGATTCTCTATTTAATACATCTTTGTTGATAAAATAACCATTGGCATTGTGCAATATCAAGCTATTATATCACAGCTGTACATAACAATTGTTGCAATATTATGTTACTAAAGAAACTAATTTCAAGGGTACACATTACATTGGATGTTGCATATCGAAATAAACATGTAACGAACGACTCTAAATTATCCATAGTTACACTACTCTGTGTCAAACTTTGAAACATCAACTATTAGACACATGTGAAAGTTTTGGGTACTGAATCCTTGGGAAAAGAGAAATCACTGTCAATTACAAATGGGGCCCTTGGTTGTGGCATGACCGTGAGATGGTAAACTCATCATATTTTTCCTCCCACAATTTCCCCTACGTTTGTTGAATAAAAATGTTTTACTTTTAACTCGAAACGATAGTTCGTATGTATAATGAGTAAGTACAAAGTTAATATTTGTGACGACAGAGATCCTGTGGGTCGTTACGGACTGAGTTATTTCTGTAGCTAGTGCAAAAAGCTTTATCACAAGTATATAAATCATATATGAATAGGTATTGAATCTTCTTCAATATTTGCTTGTCATGACACGTGCAAGATTCAGCAAATAAGCAAGACGATAGTGAATAACTTAAATCTGTCTAGTTGTCTGAAAAATCCAGCGATAAAAGTTAATGTGCAATAAATAAGTGACCAATACAGGCTGTGATATTTGTAGTTAATATTTCTCTATTATTATTATTATTATTATCATCATTATTATAACACTCGTAATAGGAAACAGATTTCAAACACCAATACATTATTAAACATCATGCTTAGCTGCTGCTATTGTGTGATTCCATGATTCCAATTTTTAAACATTTTTTGGCTAAAATCGAGCAAATATTCAGCAAAACTAGTAAGATAAGATAGCAAGTCACCTGTAATTTACTACCAGTAAGGTTTTTCATGTGCAAATATTAAACTGGTATTTTACTCATCAGTATGAATCCTATGAGTACATAACGCGGAAACAAGGTTCCATATAATCATGAAATTTCGAAAGTGGGAGTAGAAAATCGAGGAAAGTATAGAAACACAAGCGAAGAACGGATCTTGTAAATGCTATTCAATTTAAAGCAAGACAATTGCTATCTCTTAGGGAATCAACAATTTGAAGCAATGCATATATATAGATAACGAAAATATTTATCTGTGATTGAAAAGAGCATTCCTTGGTGAAAGAAACATTTGCAATAATAGTAATATGCAATTGTAGCTGTGAAATTGTAAGAATCCCACTGAATCGTTGTTTTTTTTTTTATAGAGAACTTGAAATAATATAGCCAAGCCAAATGAACTTAAATATGTAGTGAAAATAGCTCGAAATTTGGAATAGGAAATGCTTACAGATTATTCGGTCTCAAAAATATGTTGAATTAATTTAATTCTTGGTGAAATTTGCAACTATAGAGGGGTGTATACATACATACATATGATACACACACAGGCACGCATGCGATAGTACAAGCAACTGTTCTAATCAGGACATCTGGTATATGATAAAGATAATATTAATATTAACAATTAAAATTACTGTTTTTTTTTTCTTTTTTTTTAAGTTTTAATTTGCGATTTTTGTTTCAATTTATTTTTGTTCTCTTTATACTAGCGTAAATTGTAATGCTAATGTATATAGACTCTTTAATTCAAACTTTTTACTTAGTTTATAAAAACATTAGAAATTATACAGACAATTTTATTTTACACAAGAATTGCGTAAGTATTTGTTCCATGATTCATTTCTCAAGCACGTGAATCAGTGAAGCTTTTCTTGTTATAAATTACTCATTTCCTATTCATCTACTAGATCGTGTTTGTTCTGAACTAATACAAAGACTTGTCAATAGTTTCTTATTATGTATAAAATTTAAATTTGTATCATTTCTTACGTATTTTATAAACCAAGCCTTAGTCTTATGGTCATGAATAATCTCTACGGTATTTGTTGTCGCCCCCCTGCAAGAATTGCTAAAAATTCATTCTTTATACGATCCTTGTTCTAGGATGATAAATAAATAAGTTTATCAATAAATCAAACCAAAAATTGAAAGTTATCCAACAAGTTTTGCATATAGAATAATAATTCATATCGTCTTACTATTTTATACCAAGTTTACAAACTATGAAATAGTTATTTATAGTAAGTAAGAGTTAAGCAAAAAACGATATGTTTTTAATGAAAACATTGAAAATCAAATGAATTATTATCACATTACGTTTGTACAAACTAAAAACTCCGTACCATAATTGTAAGCAATATCTTTCACATTTTCGATCTTTTGATTTTAATCAATAAATGGTATTTATTTTATTGTAAGAGGTAAGAATCACATTAAACCTACGACAGGCTAGAAATCATTTTAGTAAACATATTATTATTTAAATATCAACAAGTAATTACAATTTGAAATAATATTTGTTCTGAAAATTAATCGGCTGTCATAATAATTCATTATTATTTTACTCAACACAAAGAAAACAAAGTGTTGTTTCTTTGTTTCTTTTGTAACAATACCGAATATTGCAATAACAAGCACAGTCGCGGCAAAAATGCGATATCTCAAATACGAATATTATTACATACACTATGAGTACCTTGATTTATTTTAAACCACACATTCCTAATTTTTAACTTTAGTCAACAATCAAGACCTAGCGCAGTCTCTTGCAAGGGTACGTTGTTTGTTCGAAATATCTGGCAAAGAGAAAGTTGAATCTTTTCAAAACTAATTAATTAAAATATCATGGTTTGTCACAATCCGCTTAGCTTCATTATTAAATAAATCACGAAGGATCGATTTTTGTTTTCACAAAATAAACATGAATATACATCTTTCAATTTGTATACGTATATGTGGAACTAAGTAATATTGCAGTTATAAATTATAGGAGGATTCATAGCTTTTTCTCGTTCTAATTGTCTTTCCTCATTATCAATATCACTCATGGTAAAACTAATAAGTGGAAAATTGATAAACTTCGATTATAGAGTTCATATACAATTATATATGTATGAAGAGGATACGACTGCTGATTACCGCCCCCTGCCCCCCAATAATACCTAATAATAAATTTACAACAAAATTATCGAGTGCAAAGATGTACGAGAAAGATGAGAATCAAATTTCCTTTTACATTTCATAATACAGATTTTTTACTGCATTTAAAAATCACAAGTTCAATTATTGTTATTTTTTCTTTTTCTTTTACATCTCTTCAAAGAATATCTCATAGAATTCTAGAATACTTTTATTTATACACGTAATTAGTGTTTTTTTTTAATATTTATTTTATCTTGCACCTGAAAATGAAGAAACGAAATATCTTCTTTGCGGCTCAAAAGTTCCGTTCTGTTCCGGCCTAAAAAACCTTTCCTAACGCGATAGTTATCTTTACTTTCCTCAGTCGCTTATTGTGCAACAACATTACTTAAATAGCTTCAACTTTTTTCAATGTCTGATAATTCTGGGGAATCTTAAATTACTAGAAAATTATAATATATTATGTATATGTACAGAAAAAGTTGCTTTTGTATGAAACGAAAGCAGTTTTTTTTTTTTAAATAAATTCACAACCTGCACACTTGTTCACTGGATTCACTTATGAATTTGTCAAATGACCACTCATAGTTGTAAACCTAGTATATTACGTACACTTTTCTAAATTATGATAATTGTTCTGTAATAAATTAAAACAGATTTTTTTTCCTGTATATTACTTATACCTTCTACTACTGTTTACATTTAAATAATAGTACAGAAGACCAAAAGGTACTGGATAACAGGGACAAAATTTATACTAAAATGATAGAAAATCAAACTCATACTATGTTCGCTCTCTCAGCATTTGCCAATCGAATTGATCCCGGTTTTAAATATAATTAGCCAAACTATTGCAATAATTCTGCCAAATATTTGGCAACAGTTCTTTAAACACGGGACCAGCTGGACAGTTAACTTTTTCTGTAACTCATGTTTCTTAATAGATTTTCATTTCTGGAAAAGCTTCAAGTTGAATTTCAAACAGTCTAACAAATAGAATAAATAAAAATGATGACGTAATGGGTACTTGGTAATTCATGTCATTTTCACCTGAACCGTGAGCGAAATTTTGTACAAACTGCAGAATCTCCTTCATCAAAATCACTTAACGATAAGACTTGCTCAGTGAGTTTCAATGCAAAATATCTAATTCCTTCTCACCTATCACATTAAAAACTTTTAACTGCAAGGGTCTGCGTTCTTGTTAAATTACAGTTAAGATTTTGTTATTGGCAAATAACAAATAAAATTTCCAGGGATAGTACACAAAATTTGATATTGTAATTGAAGAAAAAAACAAAAAAATGATACAACTTTCGGCGACAAATCAGAAATTGAATATTATTCCATTAATTACCGTCATCTCACTAATCAACTACACAACGCTGTTCAGTCAGCGGCTTAACGGGACAAAAAATCAGGGTCAAAAATCAAATGCTCAGGCAAATATTTGCCAAGATCTTATGTTAGCTTGGCTAAAAAATTATTGATTATAAAGGGAAATCATCCAAACTAAGAAATAATGGGCAAGCTTCATTGTCCTTACAGCAAAGATTGGAGTATTAATTATCTGCAACAAGAATTGAATCATTGATTTGTTCTATTTGGCTCAGATACAATTTTTAGTCTTATGACTATCACAGTCTTATTCAGTTTTATTAAGCTATTTCTCAGTAGTCCCGCAGTGGCATTAGTCTCGTAATAATGCATGATGACTGAAGTTGTTTGAGACGTGAGGGCATTATGCAATAGTTTGAAGAGTTCATTGAATATTACTGTAATTAGAAGTTGGAGCCAATCTTTGTGGTTACATCATTCAGCATGCAGGTAAATTACCCACAAACTGATTCACTGGGCGATAACTAACTAACTAACTCAGCTACGAGTTTGAGATAGTTAAACATGTTGTAAAAAGTGCATAAAAATAACAAAGTACGTCTATATCACTTTTAACGTAATTATCAAAAAAAAAAAAAGAAAAAGAAATATTTCCTAAGATATATGTAATATATAATAATAAACTTGATCTACACTAAGCTAATCGGATTTTTTTTCTTTCATTACACCTGTAATCCAGTACCGTTTTCCCATCTATTATAATCTAAGTTAAATAAAATTAGACTATTCAATTTTATCCATAGTATGATAATAATTAATAATAAGCAGTCCATTTGCATAGATTCTCTGGTGTGAATTATTATTTAAACATCTTATCTCAAAGTCAATGTTAATAATAAAAACAATTTAAAAAAACATTTTCAACACTGCACTTCCGTGCAAATCATAATAATAATAATAATAATAGTAATCATTATAAAAAAATAAAAATGAAAACAAAAAATAAAAAAAAAAAATAGAAGAAAAAACAAACAAAAAAATAGGAAAAAAAAAACGTAATGATAATAATTACTTACATAAAATGACGTTGACGAAAAAAACGAAGGAAATGATGTCGAACGACAGCGAGACTCTCACGATACATGTTTATGTGGTGGAAATTATGATTTGGCATGAATCGTGGCGGCTGTCAAACTTCCATGTGTTTCGACGGTGGATGAGTTATAAACGGCTCACTCCACATGCGACGTAAGTCTCCCTGAAAAATACCATCCCGTCAAAGTTTAACATGTAAACTAAGGAAGAATTGGATACCTTATATGATTTCATAATGAAAAAACGTGATAGTTTATTATAATATCGTGTCATAAGAATTAATCACCTTCAGATAAGCCATGGTGAGTAGTGGCAACAGCGTGAAAGGTACGAGGTAGAGTAGTGCTGGTTGAGCTGCTTTAAAGACCTCGGAACTGACGGTGGCAGTTAGTAGTCCAAGAAAGTAGCCAATCAGTGAACAATGGAAGTAACTTATGCGACTTAAATGACGCGGGGGAGGAACACCTGCTTCGCAACCGCCTGGCAGTAACTGGCTCTTTTTGTAGGCGTCATAACGCAGGACAAAACATAGTAATAAGCCTGGCATTACCACGTCTCCAAGACCCAGCATTGAAAAATGTCCTGCTTGATGCATGGAGGGAAATACTAGCTTGCCGGGCAAAGAAAGCTTAGGGGCTTCTCGGGCTACGCCACCTAAATGCAATCGACGCGCTACCAAACCTACTGGATTATCAGCGGGACGCGTTGCGACCTGCAAGAATCAAATTAATGTGTAAAAAAGGGCTCATTCATTTATTGAAAATATGAGAAGATTCTAGAATACAAAGAAGGGGGTAAGAGTTGCTGAAAATTGTGAAGAAAATATAAATTTTATTCGAATTGTATTAATTTCTGGCAATAACGTTGAAGAAATATGAAAAAACAAATCTTGTTTATGTACATCAATATTTTATGTTTATGTTTATGTATATCTTTCTTTAGAAGTTCTTGCGCTTCATATTTATATTCTTTTACCCAACATGATGGATTTAATTGTAGATTATTTACAATTCTAGGCATACAGATCCTAATGTTCATAATTGTAATCTGTATGAAATTGCTAATGGTCTGAAATTCCCTGTGGTAAAAGCAATAATTAGTTGAATACAAACCTTGACCATGACGTTTGTGCTGAATATATAAGAAGAGAAGAAGACCCAGAAGACATCGTATATGAGAAGTCCGGTCAGAAGTAAAGTGGAAACTTTTAGACTAGGCAAACGTACGAAGGCTATAAATGCCACGCAAAGACCCATTCCCATCGCATCCATCAGTAGCCAATGACCAGTGAGTACCCAGATGCATACGATGCTTACGCTGAGTGAAAAGGAGAGCAATTCTGCACCCGTAAACCTCCCGCACATACCGAACGATATTTTATTGCCGTCGGAACATGGGCGAATAATGTATTGACACATCGGTAACAACAGGAAAGCCAGCGCGACGGTAGCTATAACTGAAACATAAAATATAAAGATAATAATAGTGTGAGAAAGGGCGAAGCAAAGGGTTGCTTTTCTATCCAATTTTACTCACTTGCCGTACATATTGCAAACAGCATCTGCATGCTATCGAAAAAGAAGAACATGATCAAGAGAGAAACTGAAGCGCCTAGAGGCAGGCATAGAGCGTGCATAGTTTCCAGAGTTTGAACTCCTCCGCCGTTAGCACAATCCGAACCTCCAGTGCTCACTATTCCTGACAATAAATTAGTTCTCTCTTTTTCTTTCTCTCTTTCTCTTGCTTCCTGCTCCATGTTTAGAGATCGAAAACTACCGTACACAATTAGCAGTATTGATATCAGAAATGTTGAGACTCTGGAAGAGTCCATAATGGAGTAAGCCCTGCGAAACGGATAAAAATATTTAAATTTTCCTTCAGATGAAGAATTCCGATTGTAAGGTTGAATTTCTTCAAGTATTATATTCGTTTTACAAACCATTGATAATCCACTGAGTTAGTGGCCATCGTTGACGAGCTTTTGGCCGTAGCTCGAAATGCTATGCTAAAACACTGTCTGGCATTTAGGTTTTCTCTCGCATCAGTGCTGGTGCTGGGCAGTTCCTTAGATCATCTGCAGCCACAGCTGAAATAACGTTTAATAATCGAAGAGAATGAACAGAAAAGTATGAAGTTAATATTTGTCGGATATTTAAATTTGGGTTATCGGTGTTTAATGTTTTTTCAATAACAGGTTGGTTGTGGTTTCAGTTTCTTATCGTTTAGGAGAGATGGGATTTAGGCTACACCTGGATACACTTCAAAATTTGTCTTGACATGTTGTTTTCTCTCGAAAAGAAATAATTGTTCAAACATAGACTGTAAGTTTAACAAGCTGTCCGTCAACATTTACATTCAGATGATAATACGATCAGAGTCTTTCAACTATCGTATTTTAGGATTGTAGAGAATATTGATGAGACTGACAAATCGTGTTTAGGAAATGTTCTGTTTAAATAATGAGAAAAATATCGGAAGTCTTAACCTTTTAGAAAAAACTTATTGAGAGTATCGTGAATTCGGCGAGATTAGAGTTCGACGATTTTGAGATAGAGAATTGTCTTGTGTTTGGAAAGTTTGATAATCGAATAGTCGTTTGATTTCGTAAAATAGGTGTGAATAATACAGTACCTAGAATTGTCGAATATCAGCATAACAACAGGTGCAGTTGCAGCTTTTAAAGCCGTTCAGTATCTTTGTTCAACACCTGCCACACAAATACACAGCTTAAAGTTGCACTCAAAATGGAGTTCATTGTCCGTGATAATTCTCTATAATATATAGATGAAAATACGATACAATAAAAACAAAGAAATGAATAAAGATCACAGCTGTGTTAAGAGAGTCGATGATAATTGTCAGAGTTTAGAGAATGTCAAATAATTTTAGAGCATCTAATTTTTCTATATATATTTCGCTCGTCATTCCGTACTGCAACAATGGACAGTAGTCTACTAATTTAACGATTATATTATTCATTTAAAACCGATTATACGAAAGTTGAGGAACTTGTAGTTGATTACGGATCGATATTATCGCGTGAAATACTATTTTCTGAAAGTATAAAACGCTTGTAGAATAGTATGATCACCATTTTGGTAAACATAAAGGTCACGTGACCCTTCGGCCCCACGGAGTAAGGAGCGAGCGAGGCTCACTATACCCTAGATCGGATTTCTCTTGATATTTTCTCGACCGTACTACCCTTACCTAAGTCATTTACAGTTTAGGAGTTGATAAGAAAAAAAAAACAACAAATAAAACTACCGAAAACCTCATAAATAGATATTTTATTATCAATATCAATACACTATTAAACGTAAAAACTGACAAGACACAAATGACACAATAATTCTAAGCCACCGAGCGTGAAATCGGGGATACGCGAGCTCAACGGTGAAGCTACCGCTGACAGGCGCAGCACGACTGTGCGGTGTATACCCCGTATACATACATATATGTATATATCTATAGAAAATATAGCACAAAGCTAGTATTCTAGTTATAGAGTTAATTATCCTGTATAACAGCTGTATTACAGTTGTTCTTTTATGATTGTAAGTGTATATCATGATGCAGGATCAAATAAACAAAATTTCACGATTATAGGCATTCTAATTGTAAATTATTGATAATTAAATTCAGGGGACTTTGGGCCGTCGTTGCAACCTGCGGAGAAGTCCCTTTCCCTGTTCCGGCAGACTTACAAGAGAAATGGGTAAAATAGAAAGCTGCGAAATATTTTGCGACGAATTACATAAATCTGTAGACAAGGTACTCTAATAGTACCTACATCGTTTTCTTTTTTGCTGTGAATAGAGCGAAACTTTGTTATATGTCCAGTATTAATATAAGGTCCGAAGTTTAGTTTTTAGTCCATTTTTCCAACAGATTATTTACGGACGGACGGTATTCAGGACTATTGTCTTCCGTATTTTATAAATTCGATTATTCTTTCATTTCTCGTTCCTTGGACTGATTCCCATTTCGCGTAATCGGACTTTCATTTTCTACTAGAATTCATTACACTCTATACTATTGAATAGGGGAAGTCGAGAAGCATCGTGCGCATGTATGCATGACATATAACACCCAGCAAACACATTCAAACTTCGTCTGTATTTTTTTTTAAATGGCAGCAACTATGGCGACGGTACAGATCTTCCGACAATCTGGTAATAATAAGTTCATTTAAAATCGCACGACGTCTTGTCATCTGAAAAAAATTCACGTCTCAAGTATCTCTCTGGACGTTGCGTATAAATCTTTAACACGAATTTAAAAAAACTGTTAAAAATTATTGTGTAACACTTGTTCTATAACCTAAAAATTTCCTCACTCCTTAACTATTACCTCTGATAACATAATACAGGGAACTAAATTTTCTTTCTTCAATATTCTATACTCAGGTACACAGCTGTTCCGCGCAGCGCGAAATCTCGCCGCAACCAGCCCTTCAATTCGTAATAAATATTATTTTGTCAATGAAAAAGAGGTCTCTATGAACTGGAACGACGTCACTGATCGTGCAGCCACTACAATATTTTTGGGAGAAATTTTCCGAGGGATGGGTGTCACGCTTTCATATATGCTCAGAGAACCCGCTACTATAAATTACCCCTTTGAAAAGGGGCCTTTGAGCCCAAGGTTCAGGGGCGAACACGCTTTGAGGAGGTGAATTTCACATTTTCCCAACAATTTATCACCTTCAGACTGATATTTTGATTATTATTCCATAATATGACATCTTTCAAAAGTTTTAAGACGAGAAATTTTTGTCTAGATATCCTTCTGGTGAAGAAAGATGTATCGCTTGCAAATTGTGCGAAGCTATTTGTCCTGCTCAGGCAATTACAATCGAGGCTGAGGAGCGGCCTGATGGTTCGAGACGTACTACGCGATATGATATCGATATGACCAAGTGTATCTATTGCGGTTTTTGCCAGGAAGCTTGCCCTGTTGATGCTATCGTAGAGGTATACAGTCTTACTGTTTTAGTTTGTACGCTGTTGATTGTTCCACAAACGGGAAAGAATCTTGTTCTTTTTGAATATTTGATTCGGATTTTTTTCTAGAGCTTTATAAATGAATGTGAAAATAGTTTGGGTAAAAAAAAATTGATCTTTTATAATTTGAGCGTAAAATATAAAAGAAACTTAGCTGGAAATTTTTCCTTATGTGCAGAATGTTAATAAAATTTTTGTATATCATTCCAGGGTCCGAATTTCGAGTTTTCTACGGAAACACACGAAGAACTGTTGTATAACAAGGAACAGTTACTTAATAATGGCGATAAATGGGAATCTGAGATTGCCGCAAATATTGAAGCTGATCATTTATATCGTTGAGAAATAATCCATCTATACTTAGTCATCTTGTAAATTATAAATAAACATAAAATCTAGTAAAACTGTTGTACGAGATTCTGTTGTTAAATAGAAATACTAGTTATTTATTTTAACTTGCAAATAGTCACTTTCGCAAAGAGAGGCTCAATAGCTTATGAAACGATACCGTTTATGGTAATATTGAAAATAAAATACAATAACGGTTTATGTGCTTTCAGAATTTTTTCCTCTTTATTTTTCTTGATTTCTTTCATATTAAATTATAGTATACGAATGTGTTCAGACATTTCACACGCTTACGTTACACAGATTATTTTGGGAAGCACGCCACTTAATTCTATAACAATAAATAATAATTACATAATAATAATAATAAGAACAGTGCGGCACACTTCGCTCAAACAATGATCTAATCAACTAACACGATATTACGTGGCAGTAAATTAAAGTTCAAACTAAATATTGTTCTTATATAAAGTAATGCTATCATTCATTGACGATCATCCGGTTAAAAACGTTTTTTTGTAAAGTACATTATTTCCACCTAATCAAATCGATATATACAATTCATTGGTTCCATCATAACTATATTGATTCCCACAGCATCTAATTCAATCAATTTGTAGTTCTATGGTCTTTTAGAGTTTGTTTATCTAGTTTAAAAACATATAAATACATTATTATAATTGATGACCGCTCAATTCTTCCTGTGTGCAAATATTTTTACTATTTTAAAAGTAGGGATACATATTCGCAGTTATTGCTGGGCAATATTTAAATTTAGTAGATAGTATTTTTTTTTTTTTTTAATGGATAACTCTTTATAATTCCTAGCCTACTCTACTTAATTGATTTGACTAATACAAAATTTCAGCCAATAATATCAGCTCATTGTGTCTTTCTATCTTCCATTGTAAATTTCATATTCCATTCGCTAACTTTTGGTTGTTATCGTTGACGTCTAAGGAGACAGAGTGCGAAAGAAAAGTTCAGCGCCTGAACTTCGTACACTTAACGTTTTTGTTTTTTTCTTCCCTTCTACCTCTCTCTATAATAACGTAGATTCATGAGTTTCGAAAACCTCATGCCAGGCACTAAGTTGCCTGTATTAGAAATAACTATCACATATGAAATTTCTTAGATTCGTGTATAAATTACAGTGGGATTCTCACTCTCTCCTATTATTCTCAGATAAATTATAAACGAATAACAATTCAGCAATATGATTAGTAATTATTCACTATTCATTATACTGTGTCGATAAAATTCCTATATTCATCTATCTCTAACTACTGTATCGAATGTGGGGGATTTGGCTTTAGGATAAATAAAAATTCAATTTTTGGTTTTCTCCTATGCTTTTGCAGTTCATTAGCTATATTGTTTCACTAAAATTATCGTGGAACGATACAGTTCTTAAATTATCTATGCTTAAACATTGAACAAGGCCTTTATATATCGATGTGAATTATTCTGACGCGATCTAAATACGAGTAATGTATGTATGTATTCAAGAAAGTTTCGGTTAACATCTAAGACCAAATTTCTTTCTAATTTTAATAATTCTTTCTTACAAAATCTGAGCTTGAAATTACTATTTTGAAAAAATTTCCAATAAGTACTATAAACATGCAGGTGATAAGACAGAAAGAATAAATCATCATTCGTATCCTTGAATCTGTTTTGTCGCATCAGTCACTTTTCAGAAAGCATCTTATTGCAATATGTATATCATGTTTTGTCATAAGTGTTTTTTTTTTTATTTTTTTTTTCCACATATACCACGCGCAACTTATGACTACCTTAAACCCAATAGGAAATACTATTTATAAATAAGAATCACACTTTGAATCATATTCATAATTAGGAAATAATCTGTCTTTATGTTTTGCCACAGTAAGCTCAAACTAACGTGATCTTTAGCTAAGTAGCACTCGGATTGAGCAAACCGTTGTTATTAGTATTTGCTCTAACACATATATGTATACCTAGATTAGCTAGCCTAGCTACATAGGTATCAAAATATGAATTGATATCTTATTATCTGATATCTATTAGTTATTATTATTCAATTCTAAACATAACGACGAACGAGTAGTCTTTCAAATTTTTCTCCGTCCATCTATGCACGTGTTTTATCTATATTGTATGTTTCTATTTCTTCAGTGCTGCGTTCCAACGTTTCAGAGTTAGTATTCAGTCCTTGTTCTAATTTTCTTCTAAAGATTAATCGGCGGATTCCTTTGTACGTCGACGATGATGGTTACGTGCCAGGGCATGTATAATTGTTACAAGAAAATAGCACACCATCAACATAACAAACTTGTCGAAGAGCCAAGAAATAGTTGTAGCACCTTCCTGAAAGTGAAAAATCATTTATCACCTATTATCGTTCATTAAGTCGAAATGTATGAATTTTTATCCGAACTTTAAAGCATCTTCACAAAAAGTACAAGATTCTATTCAAATAGACGACGGATAGGTACTTACTATAGAAGATTTGTCATGTAATTTTTGTTTCTGTTCAACGAGATAACGCTTTAATGGCTCTTGAAACTTTGGACCAATTACAGGGATAATTGCCAGCAAAGCGATTACTTTGTCTAAAAGTTCCTCGTTAAATGCAATTATAACTGCTAATTGTTGTATGTGCATTTTTACTACAGCCTTCCCCACAAGTGTAGCACCAAAAAATGTCCAGAATGGGATAAGATAATGTCCGCATGTTAATCCAGCCAGATCAAACAAGGGATTTGGTATCTATAATTCAAATAACGAAGTGTAATCATGAATACAGGTCAATTTGCAACTGAGCAATGAATTGTTTAGCCTTTGTTAAAAAAACCTACCGAAGCACAAGCAAGGATTCCTAGGAAGCCAGCCTTTTGGACAAAATGTTTCATGGCGAGTTTAGCCCGCATTGCTAATGAAACACATTTCTCCCCATTTTCAATCGCCTCTAAAGCCTCCAGTTCCTTGAGCTCTTCTTGATCCTGACCTTGGTCATGATCCTTGTCACTTTGTCGACTGAGTCGAGCAGCACGAGCCATGAAATAAGGTGGTAATTCTCCTAAAGCTGTGCCAGCGCCCCATAGCATTGCTTCGACTCGTACTTTTCTCATAATGTTCAAGACGCTGGCTGTCCAGGCTGCGTCTATTACAGAAGGACACACGATCTGGTCTGGATAAGGGGGCTCTGGAAAATTCAGACCCCCACATTCATAGGCAGCCATCGTTACTGAAGCTATATGCGGTCCCAAATACAAGACAAAAGTGTGAAGCCCAGTCCCTAGGCCAACGCTGGACAGCACACCCAGTCCTACCCAGTAAAACCACCACACAATGTTCGCCTCCCAAGACTTGATCAGCTGTAGGGAAATGAAGTGAAGAAAAATTGAGAATTTTTTATAAGAGTGAATACAATGCAAGGTGTATCGTTTGAAAAATGAATCTCACTTGTTGTTGCGGCCCCGAAACTCTGCTCGAAAGTACAAATAATCCAGCGATCACTATTACGCTCCATACAGTTTTTCTATACTTTAAAGTGTTCTTTGTTAAACTAACAATATTGATAAGTAACTCTTGTAGAAAAAAGTTTAATGTTTTTATCGGATGATGCCATAGCGTTAAACTGTCCGGATCTAGATCGGAATCAGTGCTATGGGTGGAATGCGATTGTGATTGTGAAGGAGCATGGGAGGATTTCTTTGACGTTGGTGAACTTCTCCGAGTACCATTGGTCGCCGATGAAGAAGTATCCTTGGTACGGCGGACAGCCGTTGTGTTTTCTGACATTGTAGCTCCCAACCGGTTGATCTGACGATCAGAAACGGAATGATTATGTAATAAAACTTCTAGTATATGGCATGAATATATTGTCCATAAATTATTAGCTTCGATATATTCAATAAACAGTGACACGGATACTATTTAATAGCTAGTCAATATTCTGATAGAAAATAAAGACTCATGCTTGCACAAAAATCGAAAATTCTTTTAGTCTTATTATTTCAGTCCGAATTCGGTAAATAAAGAGATCTAAACTTGACACTTGAAAGTCCTTGAGTGAGAGCACAAGCCTAGTTTACTATTTACACTCTCTCAATAATTTCAAGGCAGCCTAAGCCACGATAGTATGTAATGTGAGGTGTAGTACTGGCTTCACTTATGTAACTAACAGTACTATACTAACAGTACTATAAGTCATCTTTTGAGAACATACAAATTGCACTTATATTGAATTGAGATGATTAAAGGAGTAATTGAAAAGCTTATTAATTGATTGATCTTGGAAGTAGAATGGTGAGTAGAAGCCCACTCGATAGAAGAGAGGTCAAGATACAATGAAACAGTTTATTTACGTCTAATTTACTTCAAGTAGATCGTTGATGTTCATATCAATGACCAGGTAGTCTTTATATGGCCTGAGCTCACGGTTTCCCATTTTTAATCCCCCTCTAATTTTGAAACAAGGCAAATCAAGTGACTGAATAACACTGACCCGGGAGTACTGGATAGTTGGTGTACCATTGGCTCATTATCATTGGGTAGTCTGTTTAACTGAGGGTCAAGGGGCAACCAACTCCCTACTACCGTTCTGTATACTGATACTATATTTCATGCTCTAAATAATCAGTTTCTTATTCTGTTAATAATGATTGTGAAGAATCGGAAAATTGTTCTCTTTGTTGCATAATATATTTCGAAGAATATTTCCGCACCAGTTATGCTTGAGTAATTTTGAAGTTTCATCAACATCTAGATTTTGCCACGTTTTGAGCTTGTAGCTATCTGAACAATAACACAAGAGGCTACTACTGCTTCTCACACATTCAAATTCGTAGTAAATAGATAATTGTCCAATTTGTCGGGTACTGAGCACATGATACTTGGTGACGTTGGTTCTCATATCACCAGCATATAGACATAATAAAAAAATCATCCAAGTGGTGAAAGTACAAAGCTTAATTGCATGTGTATACTAGTCTGGAGACATATACATGCCTAACAAATTACATTTCAACGGATGGTGAATTAACATAATAATTTATTACTGTATTATGATCGAAGCATTGTGAACACAAGTGAAACGTGCAAACAAATATTAAGCATTCATCTGTCACCTCGCAAGACTGTGGCAATAAGCAACAAATTTATTCAATAAAATTAATACCAAGCGATAAACAAAGATATTCATGCTAAAAAGCACCGTGATTCCCATTTAGGATTCTAAAAATAATTTCACATGTTACAATTCTATACTAAAACTAACATTCGGGCTCATTTTATTTTATCAATGAATGCCAACTTTAGCATTTCATGTAACATGTATATATGATATCAGTGGTGGTGTATGAGAAATATGAACACAGAGTAAACTGACGCTACTGATAAGCATTGAATACATGTTTGCAAGGTAAAAAATCAGCCTCACTGTATCTACATAAGATACAAATGGAACAGAACTGAGTTATTCCCTATTCAAGTTCATTTCTTAGAGACTTCAGCTATATCTGGTTGTTGAAATTTGCTATCCAATTACGTCATGTATATCAACATTGATCAGTAGCAACAGCGTATTATTTGTTAAGTGACCGAGGAGGGTGTACCATGTCTGTCTTGTTTCCTGAGACAGGTAGCCTTCGTTCCCTTAGTAAGCGTTTAAGCTGTTCGCGCGTCATGCGCCGAAGAGAGGAGGCGATAGCAGAGGTGCTAAACGAACCACCGCTACTTAGTTGGCTGAAACTGCTCTCAGAACACTCGGTGGCAGTAGTAGATGTGCTTGTAGTATGGTCTGCCTTTCGACCTACTCTTTTCTTCACCATCACCACGGTAGCCAGGGACAGAGCCTGATCTGTACCTTCGATGGATTTTCTAAGACTTTTTAGGAATGCAGAAGCCAATATTTGCAGTAGATGGATGTCGATCAATAAAATTAGATATTAAAATGAAAAAATTTATCTCTACTCTTTTTTTGTGGTAAAATATATATTTTCAAATTGCATTTGAATTTTACTCATGTTATTGTAAGTATATATTATGTAGAATATTTTCAAGGGAACAAAAGAGTGGAATATATAACTTTGCGAAAAAAGCAACAAGGTTTTCTTTAGTTTTAAAATACTAAGATCAAGAAAATGTAGTGAAAAATTATGTCGGTTTATAATTGGTGTTAAATCATATGGGGTAATAATAATTGTAAAATGTTGTGTTGTAGACGGCCAGAAGAATTGTGTTTTGAAAACAACCGTTGTTAGTTAAAGTAACAATCATCACAGCCAGATCCCAGCCAATTTTATTTCCTGTTATTACCAGCACCAGCAAACAACATGCAATTTACAACGAGACGATTTTACCCTTACCTTTAATTTGTCAAATTCTGATAAACTTTTATTAAATTATTTCCTGTATGACTAACAGGATATTTTCAAATAAAATGGAATCTCTGAATCATAATTCTTGTGAGGCGAAATTATTTGACAAAGGAAATTGTTTTCGTGAAAAGTGTGTCTGTATATAGACGATTGAAATAACGTTTGTTAAGCATATTGTGAGCAGAAATGAATGAAACGAAAATAAATAATGATGTATCAGCATAAATTGTCGTAGTTATTTATCATAGTTCTGTTTTTGTGAGAGACAATGACTTGGCGTAAGTGATTAATGTAAAATTATAAATATGTGTAAAGTCACAGCTATTATTACTTGGAAGAAATAAAAATGAACTAGTTTATCAAATTGTTTGACACAGAAGCGGAAGGAAATAGTAAAAAAAAAAGTCGGTATTTTCATACAAAGCTCACCTCAAAAGCTACACCCCATTAGAATCGTGACTTTCTAGTTTTCAGATATCACTATACACTTCTAATTATCACATGTATTTCTGACTGTTAAGTCTTAACCTCAATATATGGCCACGTAGTATATCAGTGTCCCTGGGGCTCCGAGTAATTGCAGATTAAAAACCAACCTTATTGATATTTTATATAATGTTAATATTTAGCTGTTATAGAAGATGATTTTTCAGTTTCTTACATGATTATTAGCAGCGACTCAAACGCCTTGAATTTATCCTAATCACATTAGTTAATTGAGCCCGTTATTCACAGGAAAATACAATAATTTAATAATATGTAGTACAGACTACGTGAAAATGGGGATAGTTCCTCCTCTACACTGTGGAAATAAATTCGCACTCAGAATTTGTCTACGAATATCTACCCGAAAGTAGGTACTTATTTAAAAACACAATCGTACCACATTTTCCGGAAAACACTAGTCCCACTATACGGAAAACCAACGTCGAATCCCTTTCTGGTTATGTCGCTTTTCTATCATGCGACAAATCTCGTCATTCTGTTGGACTTTAACCAATGATATTTCTGTGTGTCGAGATGTAGCTTGAAAGATAAGCGACCGTCGATACATGCATGGTGAGGGTATAGCTTTTCTGATGAATTCGTCCAATCACATAGCGTCCCGTCTGTCAGTATTCGCTAGCTGGAGATTTTCCAAAAGCAAGTCGTCGATGTGGATTGTGTTTGGCATGTGTACGCAATTATAATTATAAGGTGGGTAAATAATTATGTTTATATTTGTTGTTAGAAAAATGTTGAAAAACTGTTATAAGTTATTTTGATCTTGTTGAATAAAATCGGTAATATTTAAGAGTTTACAAAATCTGACAGAGTCTAACCAAGTCAGATTTCTTTGTTGTGTCTCTGACATAAGAAGTAAAATTTCCTGAATCGATTATTTTCGCCGATATCATCACAAGAGGAAAAAATATGAATGAAATAAAACTTTTATCATATTTGCCTATATCATCGAATATCCTGTTCTTAATTTATGTTGAACTGCCTCTGGTTCATTTATACTTTCTTCGCTACTATAGTATTATAATAATCATTCTGTGTACTTGTTGACAATCCCGAATTGACGAACATAAAATTCCTAAATATTTGATTATTTCCTACTCAATATTCTTTCCCAGTCCTTCGACAGAATATTTCAAAATACGAAATATTCTCCATAATATGTTTATAAGTGTCTATTATTATTATTAACATGTATCAGCAAGAATATGTCTTGCAACACAAAATCGATTTTTCTTAAAAAAAAAGAAGTGTTTAATTAATAAATACATAATATTTAATTTATCCGACTTTATTATGTTTCAGGAAACAATGTGACTACACTAGATAGTAACACTTGGTAGCTGCAAGTACAACGAAGTTTAAAAAATAAAAGCCAAAGTCCAAATCAAACGACGTGGATAAGCGCAGTTTATTGGCTCACAGATTTTTGTATTGCAAAACTCTGTAATGACTTGAACTGTTGCAATGTTGAAAAGAAGTATGGTTTATTATGTGATGAAGGAAATTCTAAAACAGCGAAACCTCTGAGTGCCAGAATCACACAATGAATTCATCAACTGCTGATATGGATTATTGAACAGGAAATGAGCTGTGAAAATCTTTGCTACAACTAGAATTGCATAGATGTTCAAGATTCTAATACATATCGAAGATTGCATTACATGGGGTAGGAATTCAATGTCATAGCTTCGAATACAATGGTCAGAATGAGACCACCAAGATCGGTCAGAATGTATAGAGAAATTAGTTAAGAGCAAATTGATTATTGTAGCCAGCAAGATATGGTCAAAATCGTAACTTGACTTTTGATATGGCTAGCGTTCAATGTTATCCTGACCCTCAGTCTCTGTGCACTGAAAACAGAGCTGAGAAAATGTCCAAGGAGCAGGCTGCTGCCATATCTAACAAAACAGTTGAGATATATGAATACAGTGGTCAGAGGGATTTGGACCCTAATCAAGTCGAATGCTTTTTAACAATTCCAAACGAATTTCAGAAGGGAATTCAAATTGAAAGACGCAGTAAATTATTGTGCCAAATTTGTAAGTTATGCTTTGAAGGCTCGAATTCACGACATGGACTCTTGGAGCACATCAATTTAATTCACAGTTTTAATATTTATGATAAAGGTGAATTATGCCATGTCTGTAATGCGGTGTTTTATACTTCAAAAGCCTTGAAGATACATGCAAGAACATGCGAAGGAGAGTCTCAAAGTTCTGCTTCGAATATGCTGCAATTTTCTGATAATGCTGAGGGAACGATTGAGCAGAAATACAAAAACAATAAAAGTAATTCAAAAGATTCAGCTGGTGTCGAACCAATGAGAGAAATCAGACCTGAATCCGAGGGTTTTGAAGAAGGCATAGATTTGAAATCTGAAAAGTGCGCTGCTTTGATTACAAGAGAGGGTTCATCTGTTCGTAAAGATGTGTTGAACAACTGTTTCAAATGCTATATTTGCTCCAAAGTATTTCGACGGACTAGAGACTTTAGATCGCACATAATGAGTAGCCATAAAAATGAATTGGATGATAAAGACTTCGACGACTTGTCTTACAGATGCAAGAAGTGCGCCATTACATTTCCAAATATAATTTTGCTGAGGGGACATTTCTTTAATAAACATACCGCGTTGATTATATACAGATGTATTGTTTGCCACGTTACATTAAAGACGAAAAAATCTCTGAGAATTCATTACAACAATTTACACGCACGCAAAAGTAAAGAACTACATTCGTGTGATGAGTGTGGGAAAGAATTGACGAATCTGAAAGCCCTGAAAGCTCATATAAGATTGAAACATGGTCAGAATAACATCAAACCGGGATTTCGATGCAGACTTTGCCAAAGGAAATTTGATACCAAGGAAAACCGGTGAATATTCATATCCGAAATAAGTTATATTTCTATGTGCGATCATTGAATTAAAAAAGTAACTGTTCACTGCTTCTTACTATGTTTAGAAAACTTCATTACGAAAAAGAACATCTCGGAGAAAGTCCATTCATATGTGCCGATTGCGGTAAAGGGTTTTCGAGCAAATCTGGCCTTTATGGACATCGTCAGTTACACAAAACGGATCAACCTTCCACTTGTCCATATTGCGAAAAGATATTCAACGTAAGATAATTGTTATTTATGAAAAAAAAATTCCATATCGTACTCAAACTTTTAAAAAGTATCACAATACGGTTAATTTAATCATTAAGTATACAAGTTGAATCTCATCGACAAAAGTTAAGAGACTTTGAAATCCAATATTTTCTTCTATTTCAATTTTTTTGTTCCCACAGAGAAGGGATAGCTACCACGAACACATACTGATCCACGTTGGGCCGAGACATCGTTGTCCACATTGTCCGAAAGAATTTGTCCAGCGCAGCAACTTGGTTCGTCATATCAGGATCCACACTGGTCAAAAACCTTACACCTGTACTTTCTGTGACAAACGTTTCTCAGATAAGGGTGCATGTAACTCTCATATCCGTGTTCACACCAAAGAAGAACAGTGCACTTGCCCGTACTGTGGTCAAACATTTACAAAGAAACAGAAGTTGAAATATCACATTCGGAAACACACCGGGGAAGGTCTCATCAGCTGTGAAATTTGCTCGAAAACATTTACGAATGCCTTTGCTTTGAAAGAACACAGAGCTATTCACGATAGACAAACACAGACTATATGCGTTGAATGCGGGAAAGCATTCAATAGTCCCAAATATTTGCAGAGACATGTGGCTCTCGTTCATCAAAATCCTCATGATTCCAGCATGTCTTTCCATTGTCCAATTTGTGCAAAAACGTTCTGTCATCAAACACGATTAAAGTAAGTGTATAACGCACATGAAGTGTTCAGGATATATTCGATTCGTTATTCAACATTTTGTTTGCTGATATTTTTCAGATCACATCTTGTTACGCATCTGGGGAAAAAACACTTGCAGTGTTTAATCTGTGAGAAACGTTACAGCAGCCCAAAATCCATACGGAATCATCTGAAGCAGCGTCACGACTTGAGGCCAGATCATCCAGAATTTCAAAAGTCCGTTCGTTCTGCGTTTGAAAGCACCCAAATATCGGTAAACTCGATGCTTCTTGCGCAGGATTCACATTCTTCTGAAGTTACCAGTGAGGATAGAGTCGTCACCTTTTCATTTAAGGAAGAAAACAAGTCTGTTGCATCTAGGAGCGAGAAAGAGTTGATTACGTATTCTTCGGGCGATGAAGAAATAAATTCAGGAAATACCGAGTTTACGCGACAAATTGATTACGAGAATACAACAAAGCCTGAGAAAAGCCAAGACGCGAGGGAAACAAATAACAGTACGAAAAATCCAAGGGATACTAATGAGAGTATAAGTCTTTCTTTGAGTTCTAAAACATCTAATGGCCTCGGCTACAAGGTGGCATCAAACGATGAAAATACCAATGAAGGTGAATCTTTGTGTATAAAAACTGAAGGGATTTTGAATTATAATCAAAATCATGACCTGAACAGGGAAACTGCATTGAATTTAACGACTGCGAATGAAAGAGACGATATTCTACGTGAAAGAAATTATCGAATCTCAGATACTCTTTATGAGAAAACTACGCATGCTGCAGATAACAATTATGAGATACAAGAGCCGATTACATCAGACAAAGTGTCGGTTTTAAATGAAAAGTTGCGAGAGAACTTAAGTGCAATTATTGAAGATTGTATTAACGTAAATGACGAGCTGAACGGATTTGACACTGACGACGTTGGGTGCTTCCAAGTTTTGAATATGGAATCAAAATTGAGTTTAGAATCTTCCAAACAGATGAGTAGAAGAAGGAAACAGTTGAGAACACCTAAGAAATACGTGTCTACGACCGACGCGATAGAAAAAGTTGATAATATATTGAAAAATGTTATGCCAAAAAGAGAAAGGGTCGAAGCAATAGCACGATCATTGAAAGAGTCGAGTAATTTGAAGGGGATTTTTATTGAACAAACGAAGTAATACTTAAGATATTTTTTTACGATAAAACAAAACAGAAGTAAAGTTTTAGATCTTAATAATATTTATAGTGTTTTATATATGTATACAGATAATATCTACAAAAATGCGTCTTTAGAGATTACTGTAGGAAACAGAAAAAACGAAAAGAAAAGAGAAACACTCTAAAGATGCGTGTATTTTATATATCTGTTGATATTCGTATCAATAGGGTTTTTCGAGATGAAACAAAATTATTTATTAATTTAAAGGTATTTTAATACCGTCAAGGCCAGTAATTATACCCATACTAATTAAAGAATATAGTTATATGCATATACACGTGACATTTACGTAGCTACTATCTACAGACAACTAAATCTCATACCGCGATGGTAGGAATCAAAGAAAGTACCTAAGACACTACCTCTAAGATGATCTAATCAGATTGAATCATGACCAGTAAGAATAATTCAAAGAAAGAAAATTAGCGACCAGTTGATTGGAAACAATCTGAACGAATTATTGAAATTATTTCTATTACATAAATTAGTTAGTCAACATGCCACAGTCGGAAATTTATTTAACCATTTGTAAGTCTCTGTTACCAGACAGAACGCAGCTTATACATAATATAAAGGTTTTACCATATTCGAGTCAATTACAAATGCGTCTGTGAATAGATAAAAATCATCCAAAAATAGATAGGATAATAAATGTTACAAATATTTAAGAGAAACTTTTAAACATGGTACATAAACCAGAGGTGGAGTACAAAACTTGTGCCAGAGGAACGACCAAAATAATTATATATTATTAATAATCTATCTACAAGTATATTACACATTAATATGTTACATTATAATTCTAATTATTATTAGTCATCAAATTTATAATATATATAGTTATATATATAAATATAGTATAAAAGGTATTCTTAAATTATGAATATTGAATCTAAATATTAGAGAGAGAAATATAATAAATTTTCTAATTTTTACTGATCTATGAAACAAAAAGAAAAAGAAAAAGAAAACAAATCGACAAGACACAAATTATATCATATTTTGTAGTAACGTAATAAATATTTTCTACCGAAAAATTTCACTGTCATACGTTCTACAGTGTGTTCCTAAATCAATTCCTAAATCAACTTTCGAATTTCCACCCCTGGAAATCTCGAATCGTATCGAAAGTACGCAGGCGCGGTTTCTTGAATTTTTTCCTTTATTTTTTGAGTTAAAGTAAATTGGCTACGTGGCTCTACATTTCGTAATTACAACCCTGCGTTGCCAAGGGGAGTAAAAGGGACGTCTAGTGGGGGCGTCCGATGCCATGGCTACAGTCCCAGAATATACATGTATTGCTTTTGCGAGCAACAGGCGACTGTGGAACACCCAGAAACATGAATCGACTATCCGGTAACCTCGGCCTCGATTGCTACCGCTTTTCCCCTAACATAGCCACGGCCCTGCCGCTCGCCCCATCGCCTCGGCTCCCCACTCGTTTTCATTCGCCCCGTGAAGTAGTAGTAACATCCATCGGGGCAAGACGGACGTATAGACAGACAAGTAGTCATAGTCTGGCCCGACCAACACTCTCTGTAGCAGCAGCAACCACCTGCCGCACGGTAGTAGCGAATCCCCGCGTATAATCAGACGGGCCTTAGTCTTTATAACTTTTATTTAGAAGAAAGTAGATAATCTGGCCTATCTCGCTTGAGAGATTAACAAATAAAAATTATATAGAAAAATCTACGGTTGAAGTGGAATTGGAGATTCGTAAAATAAGAAGGAAGGATGGAAAGAAGGAGTTAGCAGAAAGTAATTCGACTCGAAATTAAGCGGCAAAGTAAGTCGACCTCAAAACACATTGTTATATTAATCTTAATTGTATTCGTTTGCTGATTTCGAAATACTGTATGTTAATAAAGCGCGAGTTCTGTCACTTGCAAGAAATACGCTGTACGAATATTAGTCGATGGTTTGGTGGACAATATGTTACCCGCAAACGTTCTTTATAGTCTTTTGCCAAGCCACTGATTGAACGTTATTTTATGGCCATGACGGATTAAATGTTAAGGTGATATAAAGTTTGTAGAAAGAAATATTTTACCACTTTTGTATAACGCCTCAAGCTTATAGATTCCGATTTTGGTAACGCAGGAAATAGCAATATTATTACCCTGCATAAAGGGTTCGTGCATAGTTTTTTTTTCTTGCGTGCAAAAGCAGCTCAGCTAATCGGCCAGTATCTCGTTTTAAGTAGGTACACTGTTACAGATTATCGTGCGCTCGTAGCTGCCTGATATTCACCGACCCGCATGATACGAGCGTGTACATTTTTCTTTCAAAGTTTGAAGCTTTCAAACTAAATTTGGTACAGGTGTACAAGAATAAAATACAATTTCACACTCTGATACACGCAGCTGCTGCTTAACAATTATGAAATTTTCTTTTAATCTCAACGTGGCTTTATTTATTCAGTCTTTCAACTTTTCATAATGATATAATACGATGACGGTGATAATAATAATTGGACACGAATCGTGATGGACGTAGCAGTACTGCTGGAGAAATTAGGCGTGGACCAGAATAGTCGTAGGTATATCAGACTTTATGGGAAATGCTGAGAATATGCCTGACCATTCATCAGCCTAAACTACCCGATTGATTGTCTGACACAAGAAACCGAAGTACATACGTATCTATAGAATCAGTTTGATTGTAAACGGGGAGAATTTATTCAAAACGCGTGACAAGCGATGACGCGGTTATAAAAAAGACTCCGATGTCACGTTTTAAAAATGAATACTGCAATATACAGAATGCGTGGATTATCATAGTCTGAAGTGAATTATTAAACCATAAATCCATACAGAAAATAAATCATTAAACCTGAAGCGGTGCAGTATAATACTTTCCGCTTGGTTTAATTTCTCTCGTGAGTTTAGAATCAGAAAATTCTAACGAGGTAAGAATAACATCGTATACTTTTAACCGGAAACTTCAGCAGCGGGTTATTTTTAATTATAACTCAATACTTTGCGTAATAAAAAGCCTTAAAATTGAAAAAAGTTTCCATTAACCAGGGTGTAGGGTTCAAGATAATATACGTAGCTTCGTATTCATGAAGTTGATATATGTAGTATATACTAAGTGATGAAAAAAAGATCATCAAATTTCATTGGTCCATAACTGTTACACATGAAGTAATCGATTTAGCGAAAATTTAACCCGACACGTGCCTGCAGAAACCTCTTCCTCTTTCCTTCCTGTACGCAAGTTCTGATATACGTATAGTAACCATGATTTACGACGTTGCAGAGTCGAGATCGTTATGTGGGCGTGATTTCGTTTCGCAGAACGTATAGCGTTGGTCATATACCGTCGCGTCTGACCCTACGCGTACTTCCACCACTGATGAATCTTACTCTGACCGTCTGCAGTCTTCTCTTTCTTGAGATGAAAATTTTTAAGCAAAACGTATTACCCGCGAAATCCCAGATGCCGGAATCCGGCACGCCACCCACCCCATATATAATCCACCCTTCTTGTAGAAAATCTGATTTATGATGTCATATGGAGTCTGCCGAACGTGGGGAGACTCAGTTTCGAGCTTGCGTGAGCGTATGACCGTACATATGTGGCTTTTTACAGTTACCCCTTAATTTTCTCGGCACGTTTTCACTTTTAATCAAATTTTCACCTCGACAACACGCATTTAATATTCTGGAATGCGTATACGCCGACATATGTGTACGTATATATAATAATTAGCCCTTTGACGGTAGAATAGGCGGGCAGGAAAATATCATTCATAAATTATAGACCCGATCCTATGTAAGCAAGATCGTATGCTTCGAATAACTTTCAGCGTTCTACCAGTATTTGATCAAATATATGCTCTGTATTATGTACACATATACTCGCTACAACCCTTGATTATTTCTCTACATGATTTTCACCGACAATGATAACAATTTTCTCTAACAAGTAGAGAAGACTAGGTATACATGGAAGAATAGCTGCAATGCGTATAACATCCATCATATGCCTACACTATGCTCATTGTGAGATGATTCTGAGCCACTGGACCGTGTGAATTATTCCACCCCTGTAGAGCAGGTGTGAGTTATAAACTGCGATTTAGAATCATAAGTGAACTCGCGTTGCGTGGCCGGAATTTTAATTCAAAGGGCATTCAGGTCAGGTAAGTGCCGGACCGCATATATACGGACTGTAGCTACTCAAAGCCACTAATTCTCCCGGTATGTGTCCTCCTTAATTAAATTTTCTTTAACGACAGAAAGTTATACCTACCAGCTACCGCCGCAATTTGTAACTTTGCATCACAAAGACGTCGCTTCACCATAAATTTACCACTAATTAAATTGCTGTATGGGAAAAAGCACATCGCGTATAAACGACTTGAAGTACCTACACTGGTAGTTTCCGTGTCATGTTAGCAATCACATACTTCACGATTTTATGCCAAATGTCTAAATGTGACTTGAAATCAATTTGCATGGCAGAAAAAGAAATCGAATAAATAAACACGGTTCGCTGTATAATATATATGATCCAATTAAGTAAGTAAATTCCAGGAGTAACGATGTTTGAAACAATGGTTTTTGAATTTTTTTTTTTTAAGGATTGATTGATAAACATTTTCTTTCTAATTAGACCATTGTTTCAAATAAGATTGTGTTCATCTAATGGCATCATTTATTAGCTATTTAGATAATGATCGCGAAACGTTTCTCTCCTGTAGCGAAACTCATCTTGCAGAACCCTAAAATCTACCGCCTGTCCTATATTCTATTAGGAAATGGGCTCGTCGTAATAAGCTCTATATAAGATATATAGGCAGATATATTTAGCAGATCCATTTACCGGGAACCGCAGATGCTGGAATAATATTCCCTTACCACCACGCACCGCCTGGAGACTTGGGGCCAATCCATTGAGACACCTCGCGTCAATGACGTAGCAGCCCAGAAAACTCTCCGTATCCTCGAACGCGCCAGGGTCCAAGGGTCAGGGTCGTCCCGACTCCTCCGAGGGAAAATTAGGTCACCCGGGCAAACCCCACCTACCCTGGGCCGACCCGGTTTCACCGCGAATAAAACGTACGCACATACGTCGACACCTGATGCTTGATGCTTCTCGGGGAGATGAAACAAACTTACAAGGTCATAGAGAACCCTTAGACATCTTCAGGACTTCGCGGTTCCATAACGTCTTCAGATCTCTGGGCTATCACACTGCAGCGGCCAAGAAGACCTTTATCTCGTCAATTTGGCAACACTAATTGGAACGGTAACAGGGAATTAGTGATACGCTTTTTTGAGGATTCACTGTACGAACAAGAAGCTAGAACATGGTTGATCTTGGGGATACTAGCAACAGAGGTGGGAGATGGGTTTGTCCAAATGACAGACATCTCGCCCTTCGAGCAAAGTAAGTTTCTTCTTCTTTTTATCTTCTTTATTTTTTGTTGCGATACAGTACACTGAAACCTGATAATGAAACCTATATAGGTATATTATATGGAACAGTAATATCCGAATTCGTCGTTATCGATTTTTTCAACTGTAAACAATCTTCTAATCGTTGGATTTTACTTTGCACCCTCATTCAGTGGTTCTTATTGTAATTTATCATGATTAGTCCTGCAGAATTGATTACTGCTACCATTAGGGTGAAGTCTGCGAAGATGGACCACCGAGTTTCACATTTTTTTCCCTAGTCTCTTCTGGCTGTAATATATTAAACCAGCTTATGCAAATTCTTCTTCCTCCGACATTCTCTTTCCGAAAAAAAAATACTACTTCACGATTATAAATTTGTCTGAATAAATTATTGGGTGGTCTAACTTTTGGCTACTTTCTCTGCAACGCAAGCAAGAAAAAATCCCCGGATATAGACCACATATGTGAGATTAAAGGGTGGGCTAATTGTGAGATAGACTCGGGCGTTGTTTTTGAAACCCTTCATTGAAATTTCAAAACTTGTCAAATTCACGAGACGCTGTTACTTATTGACTATGAAAATGTCAGGACTGGAGTGAATGTTTTTCAGTTTTAATTAGGATTTAACCAAATTTAGATAACGTTCACGATTTCAAAACTTTTCCTCGACTAAGTACGTGTTTTAAGAAATTGCGTGGGTCAACTTCCGGAACTGGTCCATCTTCGTTGAGTTTGCTCTAATTATACACAGTGAGATCATAAAGTTGGATTATAAATTATGCTGCGATTATTTGATCTTTGCGATCAATCAAAAAACTTAATAACTACACAAGGCATAGTAAAGTTAAGGCGATAGCTGCAGAAGTGGCAATCGAATTAGATCACGCACGGAGGTATGATATTAAAGTCAAAGAGTTTCAAACTTTTCGTGTAATTTCGTCCATGAATATATAGAAGGTCAGTGGGGTTCGAGGTGGGTAAATCAAGATCTTTGCAATAAGTATTAACGATACAGATGCGGGGCTTATTTTTTAATATTCTTTTTCTTCAGATTTTTTTTATCCTTCGGTCTGACCTCGACGGGAAAAGTCGATCGAAGGGGGACGGTGCACGGTATACCCTTAGTTGTTTCCTCGCAACCACGTCAGCTATCCGTATGGAAGTATACGAATCAATTTTTCATTTTCTTCAAAGCATAATGAAACCTTTGAAAAATATATTGTGGGAAACTACCCTTCTTTCAAAACGTTACGCATCGACTAGCTTTACGTTTACGCGTGAGAAATTCCCGAGTCGTATTATAATTACAAAATTTCAGCTCTTTTCACATTTGCGCTTTTCACATTGTCTTACTTTTTCGTTATGTAACATGTCACGCGCACCTGACCAGCTCCATTGTTGTGGCACGAAACACGTTACTTTTCACTCACGCAAAGGTTGCTTTTCTTCAAGGAATCTGCACATATACAATTGCCGATTACATGTCTATGTATACCAATATACGCGGGGTTTGATATTATTCAAATACTTGAATGATATTTATATTTATAACAACGAAACCTCATGCGTCCACCAACAATATGAATATTCAAGTTAGCGAGAGAAAGAAAAAAAGAACATATTGTATAAAAATATATATTTAATCTCCCTATCTGTTTCATGATATCTCTTTTCATTTAACTACATCTCAACCCTCTCGCAAATGATAGCCAACGATCGATCGCGTAATTAGTGTTGCGATGGTGACGACCAATTGAGAGAATATATAGCCTGACTTCTTTACAAATGTCCATTGGGACATCTCGCAGCGGGATGATCATTCGGTATAGTTATATAGGGTGAGGCTTTTATCAGCTCATCCGGTCGTTGTAGACTCAGGTATACCTATATCGACGTCGATAAGAGCATCACGGTTTTGTTAGGAAACTCGAAAACTCGGGTGTCGTCAAATGACAAAGGTTAATCTCTAGGGGTGGCGCACGCACAACACCCTATGAAAAGGGAGAAGAAAATAAGGCATAACGGAAAAGCGCTTAAGGGTATAAACGATAAGTTGTGTAGCTCTCTGCAGTCACTTATGCCTCTCTCTATACCTACTTGAAGAGCTACTTCGCGATCTTGTACATATCTATGTCCACTAACGTAAGATGACAGTATATATTCAGCTCTTTGAGCTATTCTAGCGCGATTTATTTTTCCAACATTCTATGCTCCTCCTTCTGAACTCTTCACCTCATCGAATACAGGTTGCGTACCGGATGGTCCGTGAAGACGGGGTCACTGGATTACAGAAGCGACTACCCTTCCGGAACGCAACTTACCCTTACCGAGGAAGAACGCTGCACCATTATAGAGGTAATATTGCCAGGGATTTTCTTACGCTTCCCTTAATCCAAAGAAATCGCACTTTGGGTATTACCTGCTTTGGATTAAACAGGATCGACGATCTTACCTATATAAACCGAACGGTCCATAGCTTATTGTATCTGTAGCTCTTCGGAATAATCCAGTGTACAAGTGCCGCGATATCAGATCGCCAGTTGTCTCGATCATCTCATGGTATAGATTTATCGACAAATAGCTGTCCTCGCTTCCAGACGACTGATGCGATCCGAGAATCATAAATTATTGAACAGCTATCTGTCTGATAACATTAGGTTCCCGCGAATGGAACTATCTCGTAAGAGTCAGTGAGGGATCAATTTCAGTATTTACGTTGTAGCACTGACTGACGTTTCACGTATACATTAGGATAACATGATATACGGAAATATTGAACATTGCGTGTGAAACACAATCGATACTCGAGGGTTTGAAGTTATGAAGATATTATCGTTCTACGTGCAGTTCTAGAGGTGTACATACAAGGCTATGACTATAATATGACCGAGGTGTATACCTCTAATGAAATAATTTAGTTATAACACCGTCGAAATCACTAATGAGACCCAATTACTAGAAAATTTTAGCAAACAAACCAAAGGAATTAGATTTACGGGTTTACTGATAAATGCTGTGGGATATTTCAAAGGATTTGAATTCAAATTGATTCAACCTTTTTTCATTCACTTATCCCCTTGCCGTTATACCTATACGCTCGGTAAAAAATACCATGAAAGAGTAATAACGCGTTTATTACTTGTCGTAAAAAGTTTGTAGCTTTGGCAGTAGAGTATTGGAATCTCTTCCAAAATTTGAACAGGCTATCGATTTTTTTCAGCCAAATGACTCGGCGTAACCCTTTGATCTTTTTATTTCTATAGAGTTAGTAATTGTAGCTGTACAAGCGCCGCATGTATTCCCGTTTTAATGAAAGCTTGATATCAAGGACTTTGTTTAGTTTTATTGCATAGCAACTATCCGCAGGTAATCCGTAGAGCAGAAGCCTTGGATTTATCAGAACAAGAACGTGTTGGTAGATTGGTTGACCGGCTGGAGAATATGAAACGTAATTGTGTGAGTTCCGGAAATTTATCTGGAACCGAACATTCGTATAGTCGTTATTCTTGCGCTCTATGCGGTGAAAAATTCACTGTTCTTGGGGCGGGTCCGGCCATCTGCAAGGACTGTCGCAAGCACATTTGCCAAAAATGTGGTATAGAAGCAACGATGATGCCTTGTAGTGGAGTGCAGATTGGTTTACCGCAAAGTTCCCAACGACCTAGGCTATTCCTTTGTAGAATTTGTTCCGAGACTCGAGAAATGTGGAAGAAAAGTGGCGCCTGGTTTTTCAAAGGACTACCAAAATACGTCTTGCCTGAGAAAAAAGCAGTACGTATATATGGAGCTACTCTTCAAGATGTAAAAAAATTCTTAACCATTTCTACGCCGGGACAAAACTTCAGACTATCCTCTTATTCCCTTGTGTCAGGAGCGAGGTAGATCTAGACGCAGTTCTCGGGCTTCGAGCTGGGCCGTTGTTAACAATCTGAGATCCCTTGAATCTGCGGAGCCAGATTCATCGTCTGACGAAGACCCAGGTCGACGTCTTGCAATGAGTCGTTCTCTTGGACCCAATGATGCTCCACCTTCGACCCCGACAGCTGACGAGAAGTATCGTTCACCAACACCAGTATTTTCCACAAGGGATGTTTACAGTCGTCAGAATTCTAGCAATGCAGGGGATCTTGGTAACGGGACCAGATCTGGGGATGGTGAGACTAACCAAGGCCAATTTCCTTCGTCTACTTCGTTGCAACCGCTTCAGTCTCCCCGCGGTCATGGCATGGGTAGAAATTTCGGTGCATTTCAGTCTCAGATGATGATGAATGATCATCGTTTGCAAAATTCTTCGGATCAACTAAACTGCAATCAGGTACACAGCTTCAGGTACGTAGGAATAGGATTGTTGAGAACCATACATTGACTTGGGGTTGTTCGTGTGCGATGAACCTTACAGGAGAGACTCTCTAGAGTCGAGCAGCAGCCAGGGATTCATGATGTTGGATCAACATCAGGATCACAATCCACATTCTCACGAACAGGATCTGGAGACTCTCGCCACGGGCAACGAGGGTCTGATCAAGAGCCACAACCAGTACGATGCCCTACAGCAAATAGTGCGGGGACTAGCTGGTAATAATTCACGAAACGGTTCCCCACTGTAACATTTTTACGTCTCGATTATCCCCTCGTATTTCATCAAATAAAAACTTTCCCGTTGCCAGAAACTGCCGATCGAAATAACACTCTTGAATCAACTTTTCCACAAGTTTCATTTTCACACATGTGTCCGTGTGTGATTCTCTTTTTTTTTCTTCTTCTATAGACAGTTTCATAAAAAACGCCCGGCTGTTTTGCTTCGCCAACAAACTTATCAGACTTTCGTGACTTCCTGTTCATTAACTGAAGATTGGTTTTCCAATAGTTATAATCATTTTCCTTGATTCCCGATACTTTCATCAATTTCTATTTATCCAATTAAATCTCCTACGATTTCTTATCAAATCAAAGTAATTCTGCTGTAGTATCTTCAAATTTTCACCAAAGAAATCCTGTACATCAATCCGCGCAGACATCCTTTAGAAATACTCGTAAATTTCGCCCTCGAGGCTACAGAGACTAAGCTACATGTCAGATTTTAATTTACTAAGCGCCTGCTGTCTTCTTTCACATCTGCCGCTCTTGTTCCTAGGATGCTTTGTCTCAGAACATCAGTAAACTTACTTAGTAGTACAGTACTGTTTTCTTTTTTTTTTTGTGTAAACTCTAATTCGCTTTCCAATACCTCTCTGGCTCCCTATACACCCTCAACAAACTTATTTCACTCTGTTGTATTTTATCCTCATTCCCCTACCACTGACCAAATACTGTTTGCCTCTGATTTTTTGTTATACGTTGCGGCAGTAGGATATAGAATTTTTATAAATGGGAAAGCTTGAAATGATATTGCTTTCGATATATATATAGCTACGCCGGTTCTGCTCTTTAAATATTACGTCAGATTGAAATTCGCTTTTTGATTAAAGATAAAACGAAGTAAGGCAAACGGACCGCGAAATAGTTTAAGGCAAACACAAGGTGAACCCATATATAATTTATATCAAAATGTGAAGCTCACTGTACAGTAGCCATCAATTGTGAAGAGGGATTCGATTCCGGAGAAGTATCTAGACAAATGTGTATCTTACGCCAAGAAAATACTCGAGCAAGAAGTTAGCTAGTGTTCCTCCCCTTTAACCATGAGCAAACGGTGATTCCATTATACGTGGGTACACTTGACAGTTGACACGGAAAACTCTTCAGAAGGTTTTATAAAAGTTTAAGCAAACTTTCTTCTTGAGAGACTTAAGACTCTTTCGAAAAATCTTCAAACCATCATATAAGGGATTTTCACAGCGTCAGCGGGGGATGGGTACGGGACACTGGAAGTCTCATTGCTATACGACCTCGCGGCACAGTACCTCCAGTGCAGAGTACAACGTGCCCGAGGCCTTCGACCCATGGACATCCACGGGCTGACAGATTCATTCTGCAAACTCAACATCCTACCCGTGGCGATCGGGAGCCCGTCCCAACGCCTGAGGACAAAAACTGTCCACAAGACGAGGGATCCGGAGTACAACGAGACAGTCACATTCTACGGTATCACGGAGACAGACGTGAGTGGTAATTTATATTCGTAGAACGAATATACGAGGTTCAAAACGACGTAGATAAGAAGGTAAAATTTCCACGTCCAAATCGTATGCAGATGAAAAATGGCAGAGCTCTACACATACTGGTTCTCCAAGACGATCGAGCGGGCAAGGATTTTCTAGGGGAAGCGAAGCTCCCGCTTTATCAACTCCAACCGTATCAAATGATTCACTACAATGTTTATCTGGAGAGTCATTGTCAGGTTCGTGATTGTTTTAGGGTTTTGAGGGGTTGATTTAGTCCGACTACGTCTGACTGATCTCAAGTGATTTTCCGGCTTGAAAATTTGGGTGAATCTGTGTAGGTGGATCACGAAGAGGAAGTTTGGGGAGAGGACCTGAGCCCACGGGGTCGAATACTTGTGACATTGAGCTACAACACTCGCAGACGCGCTCTGTTAGTCAACGTTTTGCGCGCTGTGAACCTCCCCTCAATGGACAGCAACGGGTTCTCTGACCCCTTCGTCAAACTCTACTTGATAAAAAGACCAGAAGACAATGCACAGCCACAAACGACCGCCTCCAGCAATCTGGACAACAAGAAGAAGGACCCCAAGAAACCAACATCCGCAATATACAACACCGGGGTCAAGTGGAAGACGCTAAACCCCGAGTGGAACGAAGAGTTCGCTTTCGAGACCCGGCTCACGGACCTCACCAGCCAGATGTTGTGCCTCTCCGTATGGGACAAGGACTTCGGCAAGAGCAACGATTACTTGGGTAAGTCGTTATTTATTATGCCATAATTTTCAGAATTCGAAATTTCGAACTTTACCAAGATCCGATGAAGTTTTATTAGATTATCCGTATATAAGCGAGGAGATTTTCGCCATCTTTCGCCCGCACGCACGACGAGAAAGATAGCTGTAAAGTTATGAAATCCTGTCGTGCGCAAGTTTCAACCACAAACATCGATTTTACTATTCTATATACAACATACAAACATACTCAGGGGGGTAAATTTTTTTTTTGAATTATAGATTTCGATGCATCTTAAATTTCAAATTTATTCGCAATGTTTCCGAACCGATTCCAATATTCATATCTTTTTGTATAATTTATTGACAAGATATGAAGATTAACACAAGTCTTATTCGGATATAATACTTTGATTTATTTTTTCTTCTGTTCCGTAGGAGGCCTGCTTCTGAGTTGCAGCAGCAAAGGAGAGCGTCTGAGACAGTGGATAGACGCGATCAAGTTTCCAGACCATCGGCATCAAGCATGGCACAGTCTGCAAGAGGATCCCATCCCAACAGAATGAACAGTTATTATAAACCGTGAGGCAGCAGTTCGTTGTGTAACGGGTAATTATTTACCCTGAGAAACGGATTATCATGAAACTAAATTTGAGAAACTCTATAATTACACTTATTTTATATATAGGATCTCTTCTGTGCCAAATTGGTACATTTATCGAGGTGATAGGGCATGCGGTATACGTCAAGTTCCGAAAAGATCGGGTTCTTACACTGTAAATGTTTTACAAACGATTTGGAGTATCAATTTTTCGTTCATCAAATTTTATTAAAACTGATGACGAGCATATTTTTAATAATATAGATAATTGAATGAATTCTTTGTCGCATACATATACATGCAGAGTGATAATTTGAAAACTTCTCACCTCGATATCTGGAGAACGAGAGATTTTCGAACGCGGTTTGCGAGAGGTTGAAAGGTATTAAAGGGAAGGTATATCTATTCGGTGCTGAGTGATGGGGACGATCCACCCTCTCACCCACAGCTACCGCAACTTTGAAATTTCGAATACCACCCTACCACTTGTGACGCATAAAATTGTAGCTCTTAAAAAATGGTATCTTTTAGCGTGAAGTAAAGCAGAATTGGTCGATTCATTACTCAGTAATCACTCAATATATAATGTGAAGAGAAAAGCACAATTTGGGGATAGAAAAAATCAAATTCAGTCTCGTTTATTGATCAATTTAAAAAATTGTGGAATCTGGTGGGAGGTTTTCGAATATAAATACCACGTATAAAATATTGATACTACGAAATAAAATGCAGTTACGTTTTATTTTTCAACTTACGTTACCTCAGTATAGTTGAAAGTAATATAATAATTACGTAATCGACGGTTAAAATATTTAAATAAAATAAATGAATTGAAAATAAACCGTAAGATGCTAATAGATTAAAAAAAAAAAATCATGAAATAGTTCGCTAGATTGTAGTAAAAATTCTTGGATGATGGAACGGGTATACATATATTGTTCGAAGACAAAGTACATGTATGGCAAGCAAAGGCCTGATAAATGATATGAAGATTTGGATTATGTGCTGTCATTGTAATAGACAAATTGAAAAAAAAAATTTAATTTCGCGCATTTTATCGTAGAAAAATTGAAATTTCTATAAATCGAGTTACATACCCCTGTTTAAGAATGATAAAAACCTTGTTGAAAAAATATATATATTATATATATACATATTAAATATTAAAATCTATATATATACTGTTCTTTATATAAAGGTAATTTACAATGAGACGATAATCGTCGAGTGATAAACGAATCATATAAAATTATTGAATCTAGCTAAATTTAGTAGTCTCTCTAACGATAAATCATTCAGCATTATAATATACACGCTATACCTATATAACTATTAACTAGATGAAATTTTATCTTAGACAATCATCTACACGTAAAAAAAAAAAAAAAAAAACATAATCAACCAGCAACACCTCAAATATCGCGCTTTACCATGACATAATAATTAAATGATTATTCAAATTAAGCTATACTCTGTATTTCAAGTTCTACTATATACAGTTAAAAAATAAAATATTTTATTTTAAACACTCCAGTCCATTCAATTCCTGACATAAACCTCATCATAATATATTAAATCCTTTAATCAATAATTATCGATAATGAGTAATCAAACTATCAGCACTCCAAAAAAAAAGGATTAGTTAATCTATTCATGAGAAGGTATAAGGTTACGAAAAGATTCACATTTCCTATATACATTGGTATATTCAAATATATCTGTTTTTTTTTTTTTTACAATCATCACTCTGTACAATTGAGAGTTGAACATTTTCGACGAGATTATAAAACAGGAAGAAAATAAAATAATGAAAACATCTGTCCAAGTAGATATTTAAATTAAATACTTATATAATCGTGAGATTTGAAATGAATTTTCTGAGTCTTCAACTAAATAGGTATAGTATTCAATCACTTTCTTCTTCATCATCTTGGTCTTCTTCTTCTTCGCTAGAACCTTCTTCAGCTTCTTTCAACCATTTAATAAAAGGCTGCACAACGTTTCTTATCTTCTTTCCAACTTCTCTCTGCATATCGTCTTCTTCTTCGTCATCAAGTTCGTACCATTCCAGTATTTTATCCTCGCCCAATATATCCCGGTCATAAAAATATTTGAATAAAAGTTGAGCGGCCGAAAGCACCTGTTCGGTAGTAGCGACTGTGTCTTCGATAGCTCGCAAGCAATCCTCCTGAGCATCCTCTGTTTTAACATAATTAGCGATAATCATATGGAAATATTCTAGCATTGGTTTTAAAGTTTTCTGATAATTCGTTGTAGAATGATCGGCCCCAGTCTCAGAAAGATAATGCAAAGGCAAACTTAACACGGCTTTAACAACGTTGTAAGAAACTTCGCGAATGCTAACGTTGTAAGCGTATCTTGAAGAATTTATTTCCAGTATTAAATTCTCGCATTTAACCTTGTCTTGATATCCTCTTAACAAGCTATCGATAACTTCTGTTAAAAACATGTGAGTATCGTCTGGAACGGGGCCCCCCGCATCAAAGTCTTCTTCGCTACTACTACAATCATCAAAGTCTAAAGAATGGGCATGATTCTCATCGGCGTTTGTATATTTGAAGTAAGCCAACTCTTCATCTGTGTCAGGATTGGCCCTGCTCATTAGCGTGTGAATTATTGACCCGTCTTTCGGGTCTAATTGCATGAGACAATCGTCATAGGTACTTCTGCTCTTCAACTTAAGTTTAGGCCCTAGAATACAACCGTTCAATTCAACCGAATCATCCAACTCACTGTCGAAGAAAAGGACAGAGTTTTTGATGACGCAGTTATCCTTGATAGTCACGTTGCCTAATATGTACGACTTTTCTACCCTAACGTTGTTTCCTAAGTTACAGTTTTCCCCTATGACTGAGCTAGTTATGTAACTATTCTCCCCCAGTTTACTGTTCGGACAAATAACGGAGTCTCTTTCTAAGGTACACCCTTTTCCCAGAGTGGCTGTTTTGTGCTTGTAAGTGCTTCTTCTCAAGTAAACAAAGTTCTTCGGGCTTGGCATAGTGTCTGTAGCCAGGGGGTATCCACGCCTTTGAAGAATTTCTCGGCTCAGAGTGTCATAAGCTCTCCAAGATGTGACTGGAAGCGCGTATTCCTCGGCTTTTAATTTTTCCCAGTAAATTCTACAGTCCAGTATCTCCTCATTGATCAAAAGGCCTCGAATGAAGTCTTCCATTGTCTGAAAATAGCGGAAGAGTTTTACCACTCATACATTTTTGACTGAAAGTCGTTTGATTGGAACGAAATTTTTACCTGGAAATCAAAATTATCCGAAAACAACGGAAGCACCAAAGCAGAACAAACGTAAATGTGACTGTCTAGTAAACTACTGTATATTCCGACTCTGTCGTGATCCAAGAACCATTGTAGTTCGAGTTTGACTTTCTTATCTTCATCGTTAAGTTTCTGATGGAACAATACCCTGTTGTTCAAATTATTGGCAGCAATAATACAGGACTCGTTTTTTTGTGACACCAAATTGCTTGAGCCTAAATCGCGGAGTACCAGAGTCATAGCAGCACCTTTATCTAGTTTTGTTTTTGCCCGATGTAAATCGAGAAGATTTTTCAAGTTAGCATTAGTGAAAACGTCGCCTCTAATGAGGATAAAATTGCCTCGAATCAATCCTTTCGCATCAATATCCCGCAAAGCGTCGCCGAAAGATCGACAACCGTCGGAAATAATTAAATGAATATTTATATCTTTGAACTTTTTATTGCTCATATAGTTTTTCAACAATTCCACGTGGTTACTGCAGTATAAAAATAACTCTTGTATGTCATATTTGACCAGTGTTTCAACCAGATATTCAAGCAACGGGATATTTATTAACGGCGTTAATACACTGGGGTATATTTTGTGCATTGGATTTAAATTCGAGGTGAAATCGTCCGCGATAACGACTGCCTGCAACACATCTTCCTTCTTCAACTCAGTAGCTGCAGTTTTCTTCGACATATTTTGTATTTACTTGTCTCTGTTTGCTTAATATTAGCCGGTTAAACTTCAGCTAGTTTTACTGACAACTGTCAAAATTCCGTCACAGCTGTCAAGACCGAGAAATACGATTTTAAAATCACGATTTAAATAACATAACCTTGATGCTCGGTCAGCGCAAGCTAGCGCATGGATATGGATTACGGCAATGAGATAAAATACGATGTAGATGGAGAGCCGCGTAGTCATGGAAGCTGCTTCATCGTCTACGTTTCACCGAGGTTCTACGTCGTGGTTAGTTTCCATCCGCATGGTCATGAACTAGTTTGATTATTGGACCTTCCTTGAGTGTGACATTTTCGGAAAAATTTCTATTTATATCAGTAGGAACGTTGAATTGAGAAAAAGTATAGCTCAAAAATGCCGGTGAGTTTGATTGTTTTATATTCTACCTAAAAAGAAGTTCTATTAAGTTCATATTCGGTTTTTTATATACATCAATTTCTTTACATGGACTTCGAGCTGTCAAATGGGTGGTTCCCTTTTGATATCATGAATCATAATATCGACTTATAAACTGATATCACTCTTCATCTTAGGCTTAAACTTTCATCAGAATGTTTACGCCGTGTCAGATTCATTTTCATTCAATTTTTAATTAAATCGAAATGAATCGATGCCCCTAACCTAACTTTCAGCCTATTTATAGATATAGGTATACATATGCCTGAATTTCTGTTTCAATGTTTCAGGCCTATCACTCCAGCTTTTTAGAAAGCAATCAAACGGTTGGTAACATGGCCATGCTGCCGTTTAAAACTCAATTTCGAGGCCCAGCATTGCCCTTCAATAGCAAAGAATTGGACATCATAGACGAAGCTTTATATTTCTTTAAAGCAAACGTTTTTTTTAGAACCTATGAGATCAAGGTAGTAATACTATTCACAAAATTCTATTCTTGGATTCAATACATGAATTAATATCTTGCGGTTTTTAATCCTTCGTATTTAAATCCCGCAGAGCGAAGCAGACAGAGTCCTAATTTACATCACTCTGTACATCACTGAATGCCTGAAAAAACTACAAAAATGTGCGACAAAAATGCAAGGAACAAACGAGATGTACACTCTGGCTATTTCCAAATTTGATATTCCAGGAGAGTCTGGTTTTCCGTTGAACTCCGTTTACGCCAAGCCCGTCAGTGCTTCAGATGCTGGTGAGACCGGAAAATATTCGTAAAGGACCAAATTCTGACAAAAAATACTGCTGACATATTATTCTGCAATAATAATAGGATTTAGGCAATAAATAATGAAGATTCATTCCGATTTAACATATTTTATTAACAATTTTTAGATCTGATGAGGCAATATCTACAGCAGTTGCGCCAAGAGACTGGCGTTAGGGTCGTTGAAAAAGTGTACGGAGAAGACGGAAAGCCGAGTAAATGGTGGCTGTGTTTTGCCAAGAAGAAGTTCATGGATAAATCATTATCCGGACCCGGACAATAAGTAAAATTCATATCGGTTGTTTCATTTCGTTCCTTTTAAATTGATTACCTTGCGGTAGATTTTCACCGCTTTTGTCTAATACACAAACGTGGGTAAAAATTTCGACAAACAATGATGTTTCAGATCTCGATTAGGAGTACGAAAAATGTTTTAAATCATGCATCTTAAATAAGTAAATAGTCAAAGTCTAAGAGAAAAGATTGATAATTGAATTTCTTCATTTATTATTATGTTGAATAAAATAAAAGAAGTGTTTCTATTCCCGTATAATATTAAGTTAATTAGATAGGCTTTCATTTTACATAGTATAAATCAATTACAATCATGCAGAAAGAAAGAACCCAAACGCATTTGAAGGAAAAAACGAAATCACGTTTAACGACGTTCCTAACATGTATTGTTCTCGTGCGTATAGTTCATGCGGGTTTTAATAATCCACTGAATCGACGATCAACCAGTGTATGTAATGTTATTGTAATTATAAACATTATTTTATATTACGGATATAAAAAAAGTTTAAAAAATAACTGATCGTGTACTTATATTACAAACTTTGCGTTATGTATTCTTACAGTTTTTAAAGATTATAAAAAAAGAGGTAAGTATTTTTCCTTGTGCGAAGTAATGAGAGAATATTTTTTTCATTTGTTTGTGCGCAAAATAATCATATCTTTCGGGGTTCTTTTGTTTTTGAAAATATTCAACATCAATAACGTATTACGCAATTAACGAGGAATATTTGGGTGCTGCACTCGTGCGTTCGAATTTCAAACTAAAGCAGAATGATTTGGCTTGTTTACTCTGTGAGAAAAAAAAGTGGCGTCCGTGACAAACGTTGATGCTACGAAATAATCTTTCGACGGATTGAAATCCGTTCTAATCTGCAACGTATTGTGTGAACAGTTTATAAATAGTTATTGATTGTCGTTAAAAAAAGTCTAAAAATGTCGATCGGCGTGCCAATAAAAGTACTTCACGAAGCTGAAGGTCACATCATAACCTGTGAAACTAACACCGGCGAGGTTTATCGCGGGAAATTAATAGAAGCTGAAGATAACATGAACTGTCAAATGCAAAATCTTACAGTTACACAACGTGACGGACGTGTGGGTCAATTAGAAAATGTTTACATCAGGGGATCGAAAATTAGATTTCTCATACTACCAGATATGTTGAAAAACGCACCCATGTTCAAACGACCCGGAGGTAAAGGCTCCGGGACCGCAGGCAGAGGGAAGTCAGCTATACTACGGGCGCAAGGTTTGATTATTATCAGTAATATTCAATAATTCAATAATCGTGGGCAATAGACGAGTAGAAACACCTTTAAAATTTGAATGGTTTCGTAGCTTTGTTTACTTACGCTACGAATATTTTCAATAAAATCCAATATAACTGGAGTGGCTTCGATTTAGGTTATGAAAAAGGCAATTTAATGTGAACAAATTGATCTTGTGGCAGTATTGAGATAGAGAATAATAAGTGAATATGTGTTTTTAGCACGAGGAAGAGGAAGAGGACAAAACCAGAGAGGAAGAGGTACGGGATCGGCGCCTTGGCTGAATCAGCAGAATCAGCCCGGAGGTTCGCAGCCAGGAAGAGGAAGAGGATAAATGAATGAAAATATCGAGTTTTAACGACTATTTTATTTTGTTCTTTTTCTTTTCAACATTGAGTGCATCTGAGTCCATGTTCATACTTTTATAAGGGCTGTAAAAGTGATTCCATTTAAAAGTACATTAATTTCAACCAAACATTACTTATACGTGTAACATCGTGTAGGTAACAAATAATATGATTATTATTATTGTAATAATGATGTAAATTTATGACGGAATATTATATTGTCATTCATTCCCAATTTCGATTCATACTTATTTCAAAATATGTGTATCAAGTAACTTTTCGGAGTATGTAGGACAAATATTCACAGATTCTTATTTTCCTCTGATTTATCGATATATGATAAACGATAGAATCGTTTTTGAAATTGTAGCCTTGTCTCACAGAGGGCAATAGAAGTATATTCCAAATTTCCCCTTCCATATTAGGCTAGAGCCAGTCACCCAATGACGATGTTTATACCATAGAGGAAACAGTTCATTCAGCAAAACCGCAATGGTAGTGAAACGTTGAATTTTTTTTTCCTGTAAAATTCGAGCGAAATGTCAGTAGAAGCCGGAATAGATTTAGTCGTGGTTGGGGTAACGCGAGGAGATATTAAATGAAAGTTAAGTAAATTTTGTACAGAGTGTAAACCGGGATTATTAGCTTGATAAATAAGCGAAGAAGAGGCTGACGGAGGGAATAAAAACTACTAGTACCTGAAAAATGGTGCACGTAAATAATTTCGGCAAAAACAAAGAGGTAAGTAGATCTAGATAGGTAAGCGTCGAATATAGATATTGCGATTCGCAGAGATCACTCATGCCGAACATTATTCATACTTATAATCTTGACGGTTATTTACGGTAAAAAAACAAAAGAAAAAAAAACTACGTAAATATTGAACTTGAAAAATTCGACGCGTTACTAGATTTCAATTTCAACTAAATACGCGCGACTTTGAAAAACACCGATAACGAATGACAAATCTCTCTACCGGTTGTCAACCTTCACTTTCAAACGGAATTTTCACCGCCGTATCAACTCCATCGTTTAGAATTCGATCAGACTTTTTGAACATCTAACTTTCACTATTTCAAACTAATTATTTTCACCTCGTAAATTCACCCTTCGTCTGAAGAACCCCCGTATTGAAGGTCATTCACCCCGTTTATTCCCGAGTTTGACAAATTTTCAACTCTTTATTTTTATTCTCATGCTAAAAATGTTGCCACTTACACTACTACCTTGAATCCAATTTCATTTAGCCAACAACTCAGTATAGATATTGACCAGCTGTATATATCCAATTTTAAGCATTCAACTAATGAGTTTAAGGTCGTTCAGGTGGCTTAAGTTTACCGCAGTTGCTAAGCAACATTCATGAATTTTTATCACTTTTTTAATCTTATATTCTCACGATTCTTTTCAGCTTCATTTATCAAACTGTCTAGTCTTATTTATTGATTTTCATACTCCATCATAAAGAAAGATAAAAAATCTAAGTCTAATATAATCCACAAGTTTCGATTGGAACTTTTCTATTATCATTTACAACATGCAATTAACAACTGTTCAGATATGTAATTGAAGAGCAATTGGTCTGCAGTCATTTAATCATGGTTAAATTTTTCGTATTCCTTGTATGTACTTTTTTGTAATCCTCCTGAATCATAACCCCGATCAAAAATTATTACATAATAATATACATGATCCCAGAAAATATTTAAGAATAATTTGAATTTATCTTGGCTTATTATTTTTTCTTTCAATTTAACAACAGCAGTTATTAGTCACATGAGGAAATAATATCAGCTGGTCCGATGCGTAATAAAATATATATTTTCTTTCAGTCTATTCTCTAAATTATAGCCCAATCTCTGGCATTTTGCCATTTGCAAAAATTCCTGAATATTCCATATGCAAATATTCTTCTATGAAATTATTGAGCCCAGAATACGGTCGATAGATTGATATTACAGAAGGTTTCTCCGAGTTGTGTGGTGGGTACTTGGTGTAAAATACTCTGAGCCCTTTTCCATTTAATGAAAAATGTTTGCTGCCCTTTACAAATGACGATTATCAGTTAATTCGTTCAAAAATCGTCTTTATCAGCCCATAATCTTTCTGCGTCGTTCGACGAGATTAGGTACTTGTGAAATATATTGACTTGTTTTTGTTTTTTTTTTTTGCAAACAAACCGCCCATCAAAAGTATTTTTGTACTTATTTTCCAACGCAACTCGGGAGGGATAAATAATGAAAAATCACAGTTCAAACAGTCATCGTATGTTAAATTATCAGGGAAATCATTATTACCGAGAAGATGATTGTTACTAAGAAAATAATCTTTACCAAGAAAGTTATTCTTTTTATTTTTTATACTAAATTAGGTCAGCAATTCTATCTTCAGGGGATATTGCAACCGACGATTCTTTGTTAATCATCAAAATGCCCTAAGAAATTGGATTTTTACTTGCAGTCACGAAATTTAAATTTAAATTCAAATTAAATTTGTTAGTTATGAAATCCACTTGAATCGCATTTCATATGCAATCAATAATATGCCCATTAATGAGTATAAGATTAAACTATTTAACGCAGCTGTTGTGATTCAGTTAAGGTCATGTATCATTGAAAGCATTAGACATGTGTGTTAAAATGGGTGTATAGAGATCATACACAAGGACGCTATGTTACATCACACATTTAGCGGTATCATATGACTTAAGTGTACGATTTGCACGATTCTTAGATATCAAGAGACTGAAAACTTTTTACTACCTTGTAACAAATGGTATACCCAAAGTTATGCAACTATTTATCGCAATTATCTTTCGTCATTTTATTTTCTCTTTTCAGCTGAATTTACGTCAACTCATTATGCAAATAAATCTAATCACACCAGCTATTAAGATAACATCATCTGTTCTCTGTCCTAGTCTTAAGACTCTCCCTTAGTTATTGAATTCCAATATAACGCAGCTGCTTAAACGGATGAGACACTTGTTTTTTTACCTGAAGACAAAAGCATTGTTGTTTTTATGCGTTTTATCGGTCAGCTTATCTTCAGTGATATACTTATTTTTTATTAAGACGAGTCAAGGATTTAGATGTCTTCATTGATAGAACAAAAAAATAAATTCTTTCTTCTTGCCCCAGTCTCATAATAATAATAATAATAATAATAATAATAATAATAATAATAATAATAATAATAATTCAGGTTCATAATAAGTTCGGGGATATGTCGCTGCTGCTTGCATCAACGGTTGGTTCATTGGGAGTAGCTGTTGGCTCTGTTGCTATCCTGGAGCCTGGAGATAGGATCAGCTTACGACGCGGCGCCTGCCTTTCTGCATTGGGATTCATATTTTTTCTCTCCCTCTTCGATTTCCTTAATCATATGGCACTGAGGACTCGCACTGGTTCGCGTATCCGGAAGAAGTATCATCTCACGTCGCCCGATGTCTTAGACATATCTAACAAGTCAGTATTCCATTCGATCAATTTCTCTATCTTGAGTTATTTGTTCTTCGAATCGATGAAATATGATACGACTATAGTTTACGTAATTAAATATTTTCAATAACTATACGTTTTCCAAGCTTGTTAATTCTGGTGAATTTCTTTCTAGAGTCGTGTCCGCGGTCCAAGCAGCATTGAGCTGTGTGACTGGTTCGATAGTCTGCATGTGGTCTTGCACACGATCATTCCTTCACGCGTCTCATTTCATGAGCGAAGCTTATGCATGGTTTGGAGCTTCCTATTTCTTCTATGACATTTGGTCTATGTACAGAGTACATACCAGCCTCTCAGAGCACAAAAAAGAGCAAAAATCTGAGGCTGGTCACATAGTCAATGTGAGACTATACCTCAAAGAACAGCCCGTCATCGTAATGCATCATCTATTCATCGGCAGCTTTGGATTTTTGATTATCGTTGTAAGTTTACCATCCTTTTATTTTATAGCTAACTTATTTCCGAAGCAATTAGCGTTACCGTAATCCAATTTAGCTCGAAGCAATTCATGACTGTTAACGACTTCGCCGTAACAAAGGTTTCAGAAAAGTAAAAATTGCCTTAAACTTGTGAAATGGGAAGTCAATTCAAAACAGATTAGTTGTCCCCCAGTTGAAATGCATTAAGTATAATGTTAATTGATGGATTAATGGATTAGGTATTATGATGAGTAAAAATATGTTCTTTCTTAATGACAGTACTTGCGCGGAGGTCTGGGTGATTGTGTTTTCGGTTTTGTCTATCTTATGGAATTGAGCACACCATTTGTATCGATGCGAGGCATCCTAAGCAGACTCAAGGTGAGTCGAAGAACCCAGGAGGTTGACATTGATTCTCTAATTATGCTTAGTCGGATACAAACTTTATAATATTTTATCTGAGATGATTAATGCCTTACTTGTTAAACTACCTTAGATGAAGTCCACGCAGCTCTACGTCACCAATGGAATGATTATGATAGGAACATTCTTCATATGCAGGGTAGCGATGTTCCCATATCTTTGTTACTTGTACAGCGAGCTGGTTGGTCTGCCTTATTTTGAGGTAAGAGAAAAAACGTTGCGAGGCAAAGCTTCTATAAAACTACTTCCAGTTTATGAATTTCTTGGACCTTGCAGAAGCTGAATTTACTTTACGTCTCATACGATGCTTATTTTTAGTAATACAATTGATTGAGTGAAATTAAATCGAGGTTTTTCTCCACAGGCAATAATGGCGTTGCCACGAGGCTGTAAGATCAGCATCGCAATATTACTGCTACCTCAAATGTATTGGTTCTGTTTAATGGTGTTGGGAGCTATAAAGGTATTCAGACCAAAGAGTAACAAACAACAGAATGGTTCAGCTAGTTCAACTAGCAATTGTGGTAATAACAAAAGTATAAGAAGACTAAATGGTAAGTTGCATAGCTGATCTAAATGTAAGATCAAGTTCTTGCGCCCGCGTTGAGTCATTTATCCAAACAATATTTAGGCAGTTATGATGTTCTTATAGTCGAGAGATCTAATATTTATGTAAATTCCTAATCTCTAATTTTCTTTTTATGTGATTATATATATACCTATCATGGTTTTATTATAACAATACCCCGCTTTACAAGAAACAATTCGAATTTATTACTAAAAAACGAAATCACCCACGCTTTGTTCATAAGATACCACCGATCTCAAGATGTATGAATCTTGAAGAGAAAAAATTAACAAAAACGAAAAAAAACAAAAAAAAAACAAGTATGTTATGCAATTGTAATAGTCTGTCTCAAATCCGTTATTTTCACATCGAGATGTATTATACCTACAAGCACAGCTTACGCACATTATAGTATCAATAATGGTTTAGATTTTGCAAGTTTTTCGTTCTTTGAATTGATAATTGCTACTATGTCGAGATATTGTCATTGAGAATAATTTTTTAGCCACTGTCATACCTCTCATATTATTCCTGAGTCGCACGGAATTGTTGATTCAAGTGCATTATGTATAAAAATACATATTCGATACGTGTAGTACTGTTACTTGAAAATTCTACGGTAGAAGTGCTCAATGTTTTACCTAGTGATTGCAATCGATAGTTGGAAATTGAAATACAATGCTTCTATCTGTATGAGCATTACACGCCTGTTTATGGTAAATTGCAAAGGTAAATTTTCAAGTTTAAATTTGGTTAATTTTATTCTTGTAGTTCTTTCATCGATATGTAAATTATCTATTTGTTCTTCTCATAGTACTGGACTGATTTTAGATTCCTAATTCAATATCTACATATTATGATATATGAAGCGATTACATATCGTCTTTTGCATTTCTTCTCTACGTTAGGATAATTTGCTGTATTTAAAGATATACTTGTTAAATGTTTTTAACTTGATGTGTGTGTTATCACTTATCGCTTCATCGCTTATCGACTGTTTATTTATAAACAAAGCATGAATTTTCAATTTGTAAATGGCGTAAGGGTGATGTCTATTATACCTGATAGTAATTCTGCTCTGTTAGTTATATCGCAATTCAATATTAGATTATATTTATTAGAAAAGATAAAAATCGATTTGAATCATGTTCAAGATAAGTTTGGAAACAGAAATGAAGATAAATAATCGTTTTGATGCAAAAGGAATTAGATTCTAAAACGATGAATCAACTTTCACATCGCTCAGGTATAACACTGATTTAAAGAAACACATAAATCGTTTGTATTCCAAATATTTGGAGAATTTTCATCAATTATTTGATAATACTTATTTACACCGCACTGAAGTTTTTTTTTTTTCTGAAAACTCATTGTTAAAACTTAGATATCTATTAGTATACATATATACTTTTAAGCAAAATGAATTGTAGAAAGTGACTGAAAAAGGTTTTAGATAAGGGTTTACTGAGCTTAATGGGTAGAGAGAAAATCGTGCCCAATGTATTATATCATTTGAAATTATTAATTTATATTTATTTACACATGAAAGCACAAAACTAATTGCTGACACTCTGTAGCACAGCCTATTTCTTTCGGATTTATACAGCCTGGTATAGAAGTTGAATTTAATATTCACTAAATTTGTGTACAGCTTTCTAGTCCCATGCTACATATATCCGATTATATATTTATTATTGTATACATTGACAGTATGAGATTCAAATAAATAAAGTAAATAATGTGATTTACAAATTTTTATAACAAACTGAAAATTTAAATAATAGAAAATTTGAGAAATTCAGAAAATTATTGCATCAATTGAATTTTTGTTTTTCTCTTCATTAACAATCATTCAAAGGTAACAAAGATTTGTTGATAAGATGGCTAGGGTCATGGCGAACACTTCTTGAATAGAAAATATTTTTATGGAAACTATGGTGCAAATATTGAAACAAATTGTAAAATTTGTAAAAATCTTTATTTTGCGAAAGCTTCCAACATAGTCATTCGATTGAAAATATCCCCAATATTCTTTGAACATTAATAAAGTAATTCTGAGTCATTTTTTAAAACAGCGCACATCATTGCCCAGACCCGAGCCATAAATTGAAAGAATTATTGATAGTTTATGTAGTGGAAATACCAAATTCGAACCGATTTCTAGTGGAAGAAAGTAAATCGACTGAGATTAACATAAAAATGTACTAAGGGTTTGATATTAATTAAATTGAATTCTATCTCAATGATCTTATTATAAAAAATATAAATTTACTTATTTAGTCGGTGTCTAGTCATGCCATGATGATAAAATTATGTGTAGTTGTAACAAATAGATAATTAAGCAGCAGCATTTGAATACATGAATATGTATCGTTAGAAATAACAATAATGTTTTCAAATAATCATGTTAAAGCTAATTAATAGTATATGAAGTGTTGAAATTTGAAGTCATAATAATAATAATAATAATAATAATAACAATAATAATAATAATATTAATAACAATAACTATAACTCAGAAGTTGTATCGTGTGGCATTATATCGTCTATGTAACAGAATGCCAAAAAATATCTTGAAAATTTCATCTGAGGAAGGAGGAAATATGAAGACAACAAAAATCATGATACCATGATTATTATCATAATAAGTTCTGTTGTGCGCAAGAACGGTACTAGATAGCTAGCTGCTGGTTTTGTATACAGCAATTGAATAACTTCTCGTTGATTGTTTGTGATTGGAGTGCAATGCAACTTATAGAAAAGCTATAATAATATTTCCGAACTGTTTGTGCACAAAATACCTAAGTGGTTATTCTGAATAAATTCAAATTAGTTCTTATAGATTGATTGATTCCATTCGTCTTTTTCTTTTCTTTTTTTTTTTTTTAATTTTTTTTCTGTTCTTTTGGATGTTATAAAAAATTATATATGGATTAAATTCGAGAAAGAATTTTCTTTTATTTCATCCTATGTATGTCGTACGCATAAAAGTAGATTATTGTTAGCCCACAGTATCTTGAAATGTTTTTAACAATCTTTCGACTTTTAATTAATAAGTAATCAATAGATTGATCTATTGATGATAGTTTTCTTAACAATGATCAATAAGAGTAAAGCAACAAATAAAGTTAGATCAAGCAATCGGAAGGTCATTCAGAAATCATTTCCTGTTATTGGTGATATAATTCCATGAAATAGACCTGAACATGGATAGTCAATCTCAAGATAATTAATAAAGCTTGAAATTTATGTTCAAAATTATGTATAATTTCTTCACGAAATTTGCAACATGTAAGAGGAGTTCTAAATTATCTGAGGGTCAACTAGGTACAGTTTTTCAATTGTAGCAATGATGGATATTATCTATTTATGTTTATTCAAACGTTAATGATTAGGAAAATAAGGTATACACATTATATTTCAAATTCAAATTTCAATCATTTTTATTCAAGTTGTATATTTATTCTTCATTTGATAAGGAGATGTTCGATATAACATATCCAATAACTGCACTGGTAAGTAATTGCACAGTTATCAGTGCTATAAATAAGAATATTGTAACATAATCCAACTTGATGTTAGAATTCGTAGCTTCGGAATTTGGTTCATTCGGCTGAGTTTTCACAATATTTGATCGGCAAGTTAGTATAATATTTTCCTCCATCAGAGTTACAGTTTTTGATTCCTTCCTTATCTGAAAATATTCATTGAACTATGCACGAGTCGGTGTCATATGTAGTTTCTAGATTTTATCATTACGTTTCATTGATTAAGTTTCAAACTCTTGTATTCCCGTATGTAGAAATTATTGAAGTTATAATTATCTGAAGATTAATTTCTATTTCTATTTACATCGTGCAATGAACAATGTACGACTTAAAAACAGTAGCGCTCTCCCGCCACGAAATGCGCAAGCTGTGGCGAAAAGATAAAGTAACTATTTGCTAAAAATTTATATGACATCGCGGCCGAAAATTATTCGAAAAATCAGACTGATCGATGATCATAGAATTATTGTAATAATCACACGTTTGAGATTTCAGCCACTTAATGGACAAGGAAAAAGGAAGTATAAATATGCTTTTATTAATCGCTCTTAATCGGACGCATCAGGATTCTATCAACAAACTCCAATCATTCTTAAATTAAAAACGAAGAAGTGTGTTTGAATAACGATCCTAACTCAAGTATAATATTGTTTAGGGTTTGATTTATATTCCATGAATTTTGAATACGAATTCTTGTCAAGTAAAGTTTGATGAAATGACAAAGATTTAAATAACCGACGTAAATATTCGTTAGATAACGGTATATATCTCTTAATTCCTCCGTCTCGACCAATGAGAATCCGTTAATTCAAACTTTCGAACGCATTTCCCCCACGGAATGATTCGCTGGACAGTCAGTACACAACAAGTGTTCAACGCGTTAGGTTGACGTTACGGAAAGTCTAATTTACAAATAGTTATATAGTTTTGAAACCGCAGTTATTCGTAAATGGAATTTTTACTTTTTTATCAAATAATAAAATGAAATTTTCTCTATTCTCATAAAATATCGATGCATAATAAGGAGCGTACAATTTTTATCTTCTACTCTAAACGCGACTGTACCCAACAAGCGTAATGGCGGTTGCATTTGAACGCAACGGCTGAAAAGTTCCGAACTTGTGACAGTTTGCGAAGCGTAGTCGAGGGGCGCGGTGCGTGTTTCCGTGTAAAATATTCTCATACTTGAACGTTATTTCTATAACTCGGTGCCGAAAGTTCTAGCCAAGAGTCCAGTGGTCAATAATATACTGCTAGCAGAAAACCAGGTGTATTAAAAGTGATATTTCTGAGAAAAATCAAACAATGGATCCTTTCACTAAGGTAAGCGACGCGACGCAGATTATAAACCGAGGGTTTGTTTACCTGGAATATTAAGGGATTATCGTTTCCAAGTACACGCCGTGAAAATTCTATTACTATCGAGTTTACTATTTCCATAAATTCCCCTCTATTTTCAACCATTTATTTTTTTTCTTGTACGAATTTTTGTACAAATATTTGAGGTTCTTTCTAGTATGAAAGTCAGTTAAAAATACAGAAATGAGAATCCTATTTTTTTAAAAGTATTTTTTGAATGAGATCTGAACTAGCTGCAAGGTATTATATTCACAAAAGTAGATTGAAATATTCTCATCTACGATAATATGCTTTGTGTCGTAATAACTTTTCGATTTGAACCAAAATCTTGTAGTCTTCTATTTATGTTAATTAAATATAATAACATCCATCTACTACAAACTAAACTAATTTCTTCAGCGAATGTTAGAACGCGCAAAAGCAAGGAGAGAAAAACTTGACACACAATTGTCAAATGCTGGTCATGATCCTAAAACAAGACGTAGTCCGCTGAAAGATGCTAATACAATTTTATCCCAGGGTCCAGGTAAGATTTAACAATAATTATTCTCATATCCAGGTTTTCTAATGTTGGAAATATTATTTGGTCTCACGGTTATTTTTCATCAAAAAGAAGAGGTCAAAAACTTATTTGGAACTCCTTTTTTTCATCTTATCTTGGTTTACGAGGATTTTTGTTTTTGGTCTCAAAAATCAACATACAAATGCTTTTTCAAACGTAACATTTCAGCCCTGCGAAGGGTCCTCTTTAGTCAGTTGCAATTTACTAGGACTTTACGATACAACAAAAAAAATTACAAAGATAGAAAAAACATGATAGGGTATTACTTATTTGGTCTATTTTAACGCTAGAAAATATCCCGGTAATTAAATCGCCGGTTAAAGATTTACCGGCCAAACAATCTCCGGCAAAATCACCGCGGAAATTATCACCGACAAAAACAACTCCAACTCAGGAAGTAGAAGCCAACAAAGAGAATGGAGATAATCAAATATCTGGAGTTAGATCCAAGCTGCAAAGGCTGGGTAAATTATACTCTGGTAAGTTGGTGAGGAGGACGTTCTTTCTTACACCCACACACATTGATATCGTAAACTGGTTCTCCCTTCAATATATGTATATACATATTATATAGCTATGTAGTACAAGTTGCTTGAGTAACTTGTGTATAATATGTTTACATCAGATTTGCATGTGGAAAATAAATTTCCCAATGAATTTTGTAGTTTTGAATGAAACGAAGCAGATTTATTTATGTAAAACATTTGTTTAAGAAAAGTAACTTGGTGATTAATTGATGATAATTATTCCTCATAACATTATTTTCGATTGATTTTATAGAAGATAACAGCCGCGAGCTAAGTTCACCGATTTATAGAACAGAGGAAAGATTTGCCGTCGAAGAGGAAACGGTCGTTCAAAAACCTGTAAAGCCAGGGGCACGATTGGGCAGACTTGCCGCGTTAGCTTCGACGATAAATAATTGGGAAGATGATTTGTCTCACCCAATGTTGGTAAGAAATATTGCTAAATGCTCATTCTTTACTTCCTACATCATTCTATTTGACATTTCGAATTTTCTGTTTAACTTCAAAAAAAACAGAAACAAAGATAGCTTTCTTCTTGCTACGAATGTTATATTATACGACTCGAAGTAATAATCGAATATTAATGAATTCTCGGCTAGCCCAAACCTACGGAGAGCAAAGCATCCAAAGTACATGCGAAATTTAACGAACAATTAAGGAACAGTAGCGAACCTAAGCCGAGTACTAGCGGGTTATCTAAACAGTCAAGCACAAGCGGATTGTCTAAACAACCGAGTACGAGCGGATTGTCCAAACAACAGAGTACCAGTGGATTGTCCAGGCTGCCAAGTACAAGCGGATTATCTAAGTTACCTAGTACAAGCTGTTTGTCTAAGCAAAACAGTTCAAATGGTAGTTCTGGCAATAATCAAGCTGGTCGAGGAAAAGGAAGTCCGACAAAACAGCTTAAATGGGATCAAGCGATGCTGGAGACACTGGTGAGAATTAATTTTTGTCTTCATTCAACAAACCTTTGCCTAATCCCATTCCTGATCATATGCAAAATTAAAATCAGAGCCTATAACGAGTCTAGTACATCAGAGTATTTCACAAATTTCAATCTATTCAAATTACCATGAGATTACTGTTACTTTCCAGATTACTGAGTGTTTTATTTTGTAGGTCCGCAGTTATAACGCTCTGTTAGTTTTTATTAAAATTCATAATTACCTAATTGCATTTAGTTTTTGTTTAATTTAATTTCCCTTATTGCGTTGTTTTCTGGGCATGCAATTTTAGATAAAGAAATTTTATTTAACCAGCTTAGTGTCTTGATGCTGTTACTTAGTCCCTTAGTTTAAAAAAAAAAATATTGAATGCTATGGAATGAACTTGTGGTTGAACTAACTTTCTCAATTAATATAAAAGTAAATATCTTATCGTTTAACACAATAATGTTTTAGAAAATCCGTTTTCATTCGATCAACATAAGCGACGATGAAATAATTGTGGCTGTATAAAATTTTGGAGAATGCTTTTTGGTATCTCTTTGTTTGATATTCAGTTTTGTATAATCGGGTTCTGGTGTTGGTGAGAGAAATAAAATTGCGTAAAAACGTAAATGAGTGTAAGAATGGACGATGGAAAAAAACAGAAGTCTCTAAGCCGTTTAGAGTACAGGGTTTCACAACGGTGTTTTCCAGGAGGCTCAAGGTTTTACTCGTACTACCAGCAATTCTCGCCTTGTGTATGACTATAAGGGTTGTTCCCAGGAATCCAATTCAGATTCGGCGAAATCATCGGCCGGGTACAATTCGAATAACGATGAATTAACGGATGTGGATAGAACATCAGTACCCAAAGTGATATATCCTCCTTCGAAGTTTGATGGGAAACTGGTAGAAGCTAGAGAAAGTGACGATGAGAAAACTCCTAGGAGTCAGACGAAAACCTCGCATGCTAGCATTAATAGAAATTGTAAAACGCCAGAAAAGAATGCACAAAGTTTAAGCTCGAGCACTAGTAGTGACAGTAACACCACCACCCCTATCCCGAATACTTCGTTAAAGTCAAAATTTGGCTATACTTCACCTAAAAGCCCGATTCAGTCGCCAGGTTCGGTATTGAGCAAGGCTTCAATCTTCGAGTCTAAAGTTACGGAACCCAAGAAGAAGGATCCAGCCGAAATGACACTGTCAGAAAGAATGGCTCTGTTCGAACGTAACAAAGGAGAAGGTCCTCTCATTCCTAAGGCACCTCTATCAATGTCTGTATCAAAAAAACAGTTGGCAGAAAAGGAAGTCCCCAAGCCTCATCATGCAGCCGAAGGTACATTCTTTCGCTTCTGTTCTTTTGTTATTCAATATTTTAATGAATTTTTATTGATTTTTATTTTTTACTCGTGAATTACGGCTGGCGTAATGTTTCAAAGCATTTTACTATTTCAGAACCTTCCGTGTCTAACAAAGCTGAAGTATCGAATAGAAAGGTAATTGCCCAGCGTGCATTGTTTGAACACGGAGGTCAGACCCAAGAATTGGAGAACGATATTTTACGAAATTCACAAAATGAGAGACAAAGAGAACTGGAAATGCTGAGATCAAGATTTAACAGGAATAAAGAAATGGCTCAAGCTGCTGCCGGCTCTTGCATCAGGACCAGTGAAAGCAGCGATGGAAAGCCTAATTCACCTAAAAACTCACCTGTTTGTCCAGTCAAGCCGACACCCGCTTCGGTATGAATTATTCAAGTACAATTCATCTTAGTCATTTATGAAAAAAGAGGAAAATACAATGGATTCAACATTTTTAAATTACTATGTTATTTAACAGAATTTATTTATCCAGGAGCCTATACCTCCGCCTCCTCCACCACCGTTGGAAAATTTCTTGGACAATAGTCCGAACAGTGTTCCGATAGCGATAAAATCTTCACCATCAAAAAGACAGGGTGAGATATTTACCCGTTTTAATTTTTCCCGGATTCGTTTGGAATTAGTAAAGATATCTGAACTCGAAATTTATTATCATTTGTTTATGTTCAGTTGCTAAGAGTCCGCCAAAGCTACAGCAACACAAGATTCAGTCTGATGTTAAACGAATTCGAGTATCGGCTCCCAAGCCTGGTCACATTTATCCTAATCTGTCGGATATCGAACTCACGGAAACTGAATCTGAGATAGAAACTGAATATACAGTCGGGGATACAGAGGCAGAAACTGCTACGCTCGATGAAAAGACAGAGACTGAAACAGAGGCGGAATATTACCTTCAGGCAAGCCATTTTCACGTCTACTCACATTCTACTTTTAATCTGTATTAACATTGTGGTCCAGATTTAGTCTGTAACAAATTAATAATCATTTTTCATTCATAGGAAGAGGAAGAGGATGGTTATGATAGTACAGAAGAAAGTGAAGGCATAGGTAATACCAGCCTTGGGAGAAGCATACTAAGAGTTGTCAGCCAACAGTCTGTTTTAAATAAGAAGGTGAGCTGAGCTAATGAGATTTTGGAAATTGGGCTAGAATGAACTCTCTGCCAATGCGTTTATTGGCGATGGATATAATTGACGACAGATGATGCACTGATTGCATATTTTGTTACAGCGATCAATAGATCCAGACCCAGACAGCACCACATCCGATATCTCTGTACTAGATGAAATGGACGAGTATTTAGACGAGTGTTTAGCTCTCCAAGATGAGCAAAATGAAGGACTAGGAGTCGAAGGACCAACTCCACCAAAAGTCAACCGAGGAGGAAAGAGTCCTTCCGCTACTTCTCATAGCTTCAAGTATACTCAAGGGTGAGCAGTAGCTGTTTGTCTTTTGAAGAAGTGGAATTTCGTGTACAGCTTTCTTGGTATATCAATTTTCATCCCCGAAATTATTTCGCAGGCAATCTTACCGGTCTCCTATTAAAATCACGACTCCAACATCGTCTGCAAGAAAGGGCGAGCAATATGTGGTAGAAGGGGATAATCACTTGCCTCTGATGCACAGCGTCAGTTTTTACAGAAGACAACAGTCTCAGGTGAATGAATTTTTGATTTTATGAACTTATTTTACAATTCAGATTTGTTTGGAACTTGTTATTCATTATTTTATTTTTTTGGGTAAATAACAGACACCAAAAACCCCGGTGCGTCACATAAGCCGAATCCCTGAACCAGAATTCACCACAAGTTCGTCACCTCAATCTGACGAAAGAGAGCAGTCTGTACTTGTTCAGGAAAAAGTCAAGCGTCTCTTCGAAGAAGTTTGCGTACAGCAAACAGTGATCAGCCAAGCAAGCCAGGCTTTGAACTTGTGTAATGCTACTGTGGAGTTCAGCGGTTCCAGGGAACAAGTAGAAGGAGAACGATTGTTGCTTGTTGCCAGTAAGTCGTAAATCTACAAAATCTAATCCCCAGAGTAGTTAAATCTTGCCATTTTACACTGAAGTATTTATAGTTCAATATTTAAGGAATTAGAAGATCGTTTGTAAAATATTTAATACAATAACTTGTCGTATTGAATTCTTGGAACGAAAACCCTTTTGAAAAAAGGAAAACCAAATAGGAACTAAGGGTGTCTGTAAATAATTGAGAATAAACAATGAGTGATTATTATTTTGTAGCTCACAGACGGCAAGCTGCACTCGACGAGATTCAAAGATTGAAAGTGGAAGGGTCACTGAGGCCCGTAGTCCCAGGCTCTCCGGAACTGCAAGAAAGTGGATCCTTGACCATATCTGCGATAACTTTGCCTTTGAAACAGAACTATTTCCGCAACATGGATGCTGGTAAAATCTTTGGACAGTTAACATTTACAAAGAATTTAAAATCATGGAAATACCCTACAATTATTTCGATTCTTTATTTTCATTCAATCAATTTTTTTTTCAAGCAGATTGTATAAAATTTTTAAATCAAGCTTTTCTGTTCTGCTATATCACTTTTATCTTGTTACAGACAATTGTTATCACTTTGTGTGCCTGGTACGTCACCTAGATCACGTCGTAGCAACTCCTGTAGTTGTCGCAGAGCCAGGTGACTCATGTCTTCGTTTCCCATCGACTTTAAAGCTCCAGGATCTTTACAGTGACTTCAAAATAACTCTGGGTATCTATTCTCTGGAAACAAGAGCCGAGGTTCTTCCCCATGAGATAAAGTATCACATTCACAACAATAAAAAGGTTTGTCTCTCCACGTCAATGAAATAATCTACGTAATTAAAATCGAAGGAATTTGTCTGATTATTTCATTCGATTTTCAGTCTTCCGGGAAAACACCAAAGAAACTTTTGAAGCAGGACAGCAGATTGGTCATGCCTTCGATTCAAAGCCCTGCCGGACCCTCGGCCGTTCGCTCTCCAGCCTTTAGCCTGACTGGTTACGTTATATTCAGTCTCAGAGAAGTGCAACGGCAACAGTGGACTCTTAACAAGGTAAATTATGACCCAGGTCTTACGGTTGAGCAAATGAACACATGAACACTCCGAATGGTTCTGCTAGTGGCATTGTAGTAACAGCCTTCGGCCCTCATATTTCAATTCCAAATACACCAAGTCTTTTAATGTAAATTTATCATTCAATAAATTTCTATTTCAGGTGCCGCAGTCATCTCCATTAGAAGGCCGGTTACAGATGCATGTATCATGCGAACTTTCAGTTTCTGTTGAACACCGTGGTTTTCTAACAATGTTTGAGGACATATCAGGATTCGGTGCTTGGCATAGGAGATGGTGTCTTCTAAAGGGTTCCGCATTATCCTACTGGAAGTACCCCGACGATGAACGGAAAAAAACACCAATTGGAAGCCTAGATTTGCAAGGTTTGTTCATCAATCTTTTTCTACTTGAAGTTTCGCCCAAACATTTGTCAGCTAAACATGATGATAAAATAGTATCTATGTACCTACTGCAATATTTTTCCAGGAGTTACAACAATGAACGTCGGTTTGGTATCCCGGGATATTTGTGCTCGTCCGAATACCTTTTTACTTGAAACGACTAGACCTGCTCAACCAGGTGATTCGGAGACGCTGGTGATGGTCAGATCGGGATCACAGACTACCATCAGGTAAATCATATACCTAATATTTACGCACATAATAGAATTGTTAATCTCTAAATGCGCATGTCAGTCGATAAGAAGAAAGAAGGGACTTGAAATTAATACTTTGAGTGTTTAATTGCAGGCATTTGTTGTCAGCAGACACTAAAGAAGAGAGATTGGAATGGTGTTCTAAACTGAATAAGACATTGAGCCTGATGCGTGCCTGGGGCGGTACTTCGTCCTCGTCGTAATGGCAGACTGATTACTGTGTTCGTTTTGAATTGTAATTATAAGTATGACTTATGATTCTAGAATCTTGATACCGTTCAGATCTGACGGAAGTAAAAAACAAAAAAACATTTTGTAAATATTTAACTACGGGAACCGCCGAACAGAATTAGAATTATGAATTTTAATGACCCTAACAATTAGATATCAACAACGTGCGAATATTCACTCGTTTTAGTAGTTAATATCTACTAGCCTAGTTTATATGAAATTCATTCAACATTGCATTAAATATCGTGGCGTTTTTTTTCTGTAACATTCTTTCTCACGCGTTTGATTATTCTTACATTCTATAAAGTTTGATTATTTATACGGTAAATATCTACCTTTTTAGAATTTGATAGAAGCAAGTTTTATGAAAGGAGTTTTTAATGCGTGTTGAATGCGTCTGACATGAGTTATTCATTCACAAATCATTTCCAATAAAAATTCATAAAAGTATATCGGACTACTTTGAGGATAGAAGCTGATGCTATTGATGATCTTTTTTTTGTTGTTTTATGCAAGTGATAGGAAAAGCTCGTATTTTTCGTGTTCAAGAATTTCTGATATAAATTAGCGTCATAGTATTTCGATTGAAAGTCGAAATTAGCCTTACGTAAAGTCGTCGCGATGCAACGAGTGTACGTAGTTGATATAATTTTATTATACTTGAGATTGACTTTTATAATAATGTCATTTTTCTCTCTATCTCTCTTTATTTCCTTTTATATCTAACTTGAAATGTATTCTTTGAGAAATACAGATAACACGAATAACTCTTTATCTCACAAATACATATATATTATGTATATATATATCAAAATTATATATTATATTTTCCTACCATTTTCTTGGATGGTAGTTATGGTATTTATATACTATATGAATAAACCCTAGTGCAGATGAATTTTAAAAATCTGGATTTGCTTCGAACTAACCTCGACCTGTAGTCTAAATGTAAAACAAAAAAAACAAAAAAATTAATTCGTCTAAAACTTTTTATTTATTATAATTATTATTATTATAGAAAATTTTTTATACGATATTTTCATCACGAATAACAATTTTTTTTTCTTCCCATCGGGGCTTGCATCAAAATGTTCACGTAGCTATTCAAAACAAATTCGTATCAATTTTTCTTTCACGTTTAACATACGAAATTTTGCTTTAGGTACAGTGAACATGAGCAAATTGCTTTTTTTTTTTACACCTCGACTTATGAACTGCATTTCTGGATACTTATTATTATCATTATTGACGATTATTGCCAGTAAAGCTAGCGCTGATCACATTATAGCGTAGTATGGAGATATAGTAGTAGTAGTAGTAAAGAAATAATAATTGCGAGAGAACTAACTACTCCTTCGTTATTATAAACACAGTATTTCTACTACACTTATTGTAAATAAGGTAATTGATGATTATACAACCATTACACACATGCATTTATGTAATTGAAATATATTTTGTTAAATTACGAGATGCGAGAATGACTTAATTGTTTTGTTTTTCCAACTGATTTCTCATCTCGAAAGTATTATTTTTATTTTTCTTCTATACGTGAGAGAATCTATACTCTTGTCAGATTGGTTTATTTTCTTGAAAACTTCATAAGAAAAATCAGGTAAATTTTGAAAACGTTCGTCGGGATCACCGAAATGAAATCATAATCTGAGATTCTCCTGTATACCGAACTGTATCTAATTATTCGAGTAACTGAAAAAGTTCGGCATTGTTATACGTCAACTTGACTACTTCACCTTTACCGTTTCCGAAAATTCCCTTCCAACTTCGTAATGAATTTCTTGGTACAAAAAAAAAAAATAAAACATCTATATTATATATTTCAACTCTTGTCTTTATATCAGTTCGTTTTCGAGCTATACAAAATAAAAACATATCATATCATATTACACCACCAAATAGGAGGATTACAGAAGTAAGCCCTAGAAAGAGAGAGGTGGTTAATGTGCTTCCTGACCCAGCTCTGGCAGTCAAGTTGTTCCAAAACTGCATTCGCTCTGGGAGGAAATTTCGTTGAAGAGTGAGTGCTCTGTCCGAACCGTTTCCAATACGAAGGTAATTTTCTTCCGATGAATACGCCAGCCAAGTTGTATTACTGATCTTTGCCGTGGTCGTGGGTGTTCTACAGAAAAGCAAGGATGTTAGATATTCCTCATTGAATATAAATGCAATCGGAATTATTACGATGATCTACATTCGAGTTTACCCATTAATTGCAAAAGATGTCCAAAGCTGCACCATCGTGTCTATCATTTCGAGGTCCGTCTCGTTCATTTCTTCGAGTGGGACTCCAAACATTGACTCTAGTTTTGCAAAAAGATAAAGTAGTTCGTCACCGTGAGTCACGGTGGTGTTGAGTACATCATCGCTTTCGAATCGGTCTCCAGAGCTGCAAGTGCCTCGATACTCAAAAGAGTAGTAAAAGGGGATGTTTTTTGCAAAAGCAGACTGTTTCTGGACGGTGCGGTAGGCGGGATAGATGAAGAAAGCATCGCTGAGGAGTTTAACACAATTATACCACACCTGAAATTAAAAATCGCGTTCAATATGGTCACAACAAATTTTGCTGAAGCTTAATTATCATTATCTTTGGCTAACAAACCTGGCTTCGATCAGTTCTCAAATCATTATTAAAATAAAACTCCTTGATGGCAGTGGTGACGCTTGATACATCATCTACTAGATTTTGGTATTGGATGATTTCGGGTAGGAGATCATCGAAATTCTCTACGAATTCATCAAATGTACCAGAGTCCGCGAGGGTTCCTTAAAATCAGAGAGCAAGGTACCGGGATGATACGGCTTGAGATTGGGAAATCATCGATAATATTTTTCTCAAATTTTCCACCCCGTTTCCCGTTTACAATTGGCAAAGATGAGCCAGTGGATATTGTCATTTCATGTTTTCATCATCAAGGAATCCCAAAATTCATACATACCTATATAAACCAGGTACTTTTCTTTCAACCCTTACCTGGCATAAACATGACACCTTCGTCGAGTACAGTCCCGATGATCGATGGTAGATCGCGGATTTTTCCAGCAGCAAAGAGATTCGCAGGGGTGTCGGTGAGAAAAGCTCCTTTAATATCCGGTTCATCCGTTGGAGCCCACATTAGCAACGGATATCTGTTTCCCTCTGAGAAATGCAATACTGAATTTATGATTTCCGAGGCATTAAACTCCCTTAGACAGTTTACGAGGAGAGACGACGTATTGCTCGGACAGCCAAGGAACTCGCCTAGCTGTAGGGCAACATTTACAGAGGAGGATCTGGGTCGAAACGCCCAGAATCCGAACGGAGCTCCGCTTTGGGATATAGATTTATGGAAGAGACCTATTATAAATAAAATTGAAATGTTTAGATCATGATGAACCGATTGCCATTATTCCAAACAATTGGTCAGTACAGGATTGTTAAGCTGGAATATCGTACCAATTGTTGAGTCCGACAGCCCCAAGAGCTGCACTGAGACACCGCCTGCGCTTTGCCCGAAGATAGTGACTTGATCGGGATCTCCACCGAAGTATGCGATGTTATTTTGCACCCATTGCAAGGCTAGGACTTGGTCCTTCAGGCCCCAATTTCCAGGTGCTACTTCGTCTCCAGTGCTCAAAAATCCTAGTGGACCGAGACGATAGTTAATGGAGACGAGGAGCAAGTCTACGTCTAGGAGGTAGCTTGGGCCGTATGACTTAGAGCTACCATCGCCCGTCACAAATCCACCCCCAGGTATAAACACCATTACCGGAAGTAGAGAGTTATTATTTCTGGAAAGCTGCATCCGAAAAATACGCGAAGTCATTATAACGATAGCTTATATAAGGCAATGAGCTTTTTGCTGAAGCCATGCATGCTCAGGCCCCCGGATGTTGGGAAATGAGAGAACCAAACATTGTCACCTGTGGCGTATAAACGTTGAGGTACAAACAGTCCTCTTCTCCTATGTTGCCCGGCTGGGGGCACGGGTTACCATCCACATTGGCGTTAAATATGCCCTGCCAAGCGTCCGCTGCAAGAGGGCTACTGAATCTGTAAGAATTGCCAAATTCGTATATAGGCTTGTAATTCTTCTCTAGTCTCTAATTTATGACATTCTTCTTAAAGAATCGATAAAACTTCATTTTTTGATCAGATAATGAGGCTGACTTGTTTCCTATCATCAAACCTTAGGTTTCCAATGGGGGGTTGAGCGTACGGTATTCCCAGGAAGGCGGAGATGCTTCTGTTGTATCTGCTCACCAAAGTGATACCTCGAAGAGTTCCTTGAGGTATGGACAATTCTGGAAGGGTTACGTTCCGGACACCAATTAGCACAGTGTCTTTTAACTGGGCATTACTGATGCCGATAAGGATATTCAGCAAGAATAACATCCAAAGAAAATCGTAGATCGTCTGTAAAGACATTGTCTTACGCTATCCACTTACAACTACTGATACTACTTTACAGGACTAAACTCCTCGCGGAAATAACTTAGCACTACTGAACGTCAAAGTAGTGTACATAAAATCTGAGCATGCCGTGCTCAGTCTATAAAAGTCAGTCTGAATACTATCAGTATATAGCTTTACGGATGGATCGTGGGGGACTCTGTATGTCCGGGTATGTCAAGACTTAATAATTTGTGTATTGAGTGCCACTGATAAGGATTCGAGATGCCGAGCTGATAAGTAATAATTACAAAATTACAGTCAACGACGTTCACACAGAATGATTTGAAGGTAAAGTGATACTCGAAAACAACGCTAAGTCAAGTCGATTTTTCTTGTGCTAGTATAACAAGGGAAGTGGTCGTACTCGGCATACGCGATTATTGTGGAAGTGAAACGACGATTATAGCCGCAATTATGATAATTCTATGGAACTTTTCGCCCCACGGTCATGACTTCGATTCAGTGTTGTAGAATTTGACAAATTGCAGCTCCAGCAAAGCACACTATCATTCACCAATAAAACTAACAATAAGTACCAGCTACGTAATTGTGTTATGTAACGTAAAGAATGGGGATAGGCGCGTAAGACTGCGTGGAATTAGATGATGAGGAGAACACACACGTATTGACGTCCACAAGACGATTCTACGGAGTTTTATCGGTAATGGTAATCGGTATTCATGATTCAAATATATGAGCTTTTTTCTGAATTAAATATTGTAGTTTGCCTTCGTTCACGAAATATCGAGTGTGGGAAAGAAAACTAATTCCTGACTAGAACAAGTGTCACATTAAACAAAATTTATTAGGAACTGTTATAAGTGGGTTGAATATTTGCAAGCATATATAAATGTATTATAACTATAATTTCCATTCATAATATGAGAAGACGATTTTTTGAAAATTACTGCCAAGTATAGGTATTGTTGTCGATAAAGCCGACTTATCGTCGAGCGCTAAAACACTAAAAATTTTAATTGTTAATACCAATATCGAGGTATTTTTTTTGTTCAAATATTTATTCTGTTATCGTTTATACTCGGCAATAAATCTTCTTTAATGTCTACAATATCTCTGTGATAATGATCGTCGTATAAACTTTTCAGCGTATATGATATTTATGTGTTTGCAGATCTTTTATCCACAATTTTGGAAAGATATGATTCATTGCCGCACTGAATTCGCGGGCTAGAAACTCTCTATTGATCTCCATATATTGGAAATTTTTCGAAATAATTGTACTATAATGCATCAAACAGATTCCAGGCTTCTATCACGTATTCAGTATTTCTTTCTAGCAATGAGTCATAAGTATCGCCGAACCTTAGGTTCCCAATTAGGGATTGGTCATATAGTAGGCTATCCCCAGGATGGGAGAGATGTTTCTTTTGCTCATCTGCTTAATATAGGGTCTGTAATATCCTGAAGGATATCTTGAGGTATTGTAACCCATACAGCACGTTACGTTGCTGCAATGTTGCTGCAAAGTTGGATCTGCAATATTGCAACATTGCGCCGATATTGCAAAATATTGCTGCAATGTTGTAACATGCTTGCAGCAACATTGCTATGTCCGCTTTCATTGCATAACTTTCGCAATATTCCAGCAATATTGTAGCAATATTGTTAATATGTGATAATGAAATGTGTCATATGTCTTTTATACAAAATTATAGTTTTTTTGTATTCCTAGATCTATACGATGCTGCTACGCGGATCACAAAGTATTGAAAAACAAAAATATTGTTAACAATACAGACGTCTGTTTTCTTTTTACTGTCGTTTCGAAGAGGCCTCATTCAAATTATTATAGGATTGAACAGACACGCTGATGTCATAGAACTTCTTTCTGTTTCCCGAATCTGTTTTTTTTTTTGCCAATGGGTCCTCTATCCCGTCCACCCATCCGAATACTGACTGCGGCTACTGTTGCTTAACTTTCGTGATCAGCTGCGGTCCGGCATCCACCTACTCCCAACGGTCTATCGTGAAATCTTATGCTTTTGAAACTTATAAAACTAACATCAAATGCTTTCACTGAGTTTGTGATACTAATATCAAATAAGCAGTAAAATTACCCGAGTGATCAAAGATTTACTTATTTTAATCGTATCCTATCGAAACAGAAACTATTGAAATATTGCAGCATTGTTGCTGCAATCTTGCAAGTGCAATGTAATGAAGCTGAGATATTGGAATATTGCAGCAATCTTGCAAGTGCAATGTAATGAAGCTGAGATATTGGAATATTGCTGCAATCTTGCTGCAATCTTGCAAGTGCAATGTAATGAGTCTGAGATATTGCAATCTTGCAGCAACATTCCAGCAACGTAACGTGCTGTATGGGAAGTATTGGGAGTGTTTTATTCTGGGCACGTATTGCTTTAGTGCTTTTTACCTGGCGATTGCCAATCCCTGCAAGCATGTTCAGCAAAAGTATTATCGAATAAAAATCCAACAGTGCTTGCAAACTCATTGTGCTATGCTATCTTGCTATAATCAAGGCACACTCTTGATACGTAAGAAACTATGAGCCGTTGTAAGATCTAGTCTCTATTTTCTAAAGAGGTAGAATTCTTACTTATAAAATAATTTAATATAGCTAATTCCTTTGAATAAAGGAAGCAATTCTTTATTTCATTTACGATAACATTTTTAATATTAGTGATGCAAAAATATAGAATTATTGATATTAACAATATGTTATATATTTCATTTCTATCAGATTTTGTTTCATCTCAGTCCATATAATGTTATATTATGAATGAAATAATAGTTCGCAATTTTTTTTAACCCCTCTCATTCTTTCGTCGCACGACTATTTTTCATTGTATTTATGAATGTAGTAATAGAGGGAGCAGTTTTTATAGCTTTTCCGGACTCGCTCAATGAACCACCTGCAGAGCCCCTACGAATATAGTAAAATGGTAGTAGTTTTTTGCCGGCATTCTTTCGTCGCACCACTATTCTTTCATTCATACTCTTAGGGCGCTTCCGGATTCTTCTGTAAAACCACTATCATTTCGTCCGGCTTTACGTCGTCTGCGGCGTGCGCCCTCTATTGATCAATGGAGTAGTCGATGCGTCAGGGGGTATTTAAATAGCGATGTTTACAAACGAAAGAACAATTAAAAGAACAACTGAAACTTAGAATTGCCTAACGATAAAATTGGAAGGAAGAGAAAAAACAGAATAAAAGCTAGTGATTACCAACAAGCATCAATTACTTGTTTATTCTTCAATCACCATATCCAATTGAGCGGACATACGTGCTCTGCCATAGGTCAGTGCTCCTTTGTTGCTAGGCTGGCTTTTTCAGGGGAATGACAAATCGTATCACCAACTCGCGATAGAATTGATGAACCATTTCTGCTGCAAAATTTTTTAGTTTTATGATACGCAAACCGCATGTCAGTCCCGTATGTAGAGTAGCATAGCCCCAATACGAACCCTTTAACACCACGAACGCTTCTGACCCCATGATAGGTGCTTTTTACCCTAGTGTCAAACTAGTGGCGAAGAGAGTGCCAAAAAGTATAGCCATCAAAAAAACAAGGGTATGCCGCCTGAGATGGGTTTTGGAACCAGAACGCCTATATACTGGGCTTCGGTATAGGATCGACGCGTGACATATGTTGAAAACTAATCAACAGGCGCGGCAGGTTAACGTGGGATGTAAGGTGCATGGAATAAAATATCGTTTCGTTGTTACAATGTACAAATATCTGTTACCTACTAGAGCTGAGCGAAAGATGAACGAAGAATTGACGTCTAGAGCCTGTAGTATAATTAAGTAAATGCATATGTAGCACAATCATAATGACTGCAATTTAATAATATTGGATAGTTTATCATTATAATACGAATGTGGTTGAGTTTATGACAATTTATAAGTCAAGAAGCAAATGAAGAGCAAATAAAGGAATACAAGCACTCATTTTTAAGAAACAATCATAAATTATACACAATGTTCACAATTACTAATATTGTATTGATTTTACGACAATAAATTTCCAAATATACCAATAATTCCATTGCGTCGTTAATTTCCACTTTTCCCTCCCAGCAACTCTTTATTGCAGGTACCAAACGGGCGGTACGTCGCCATGAATGCATGCTTACACTTTTCAAATTTCAGCACACCTCCTTGGGTCAGATGTTCTCCTGATACCAGGAGCAGAAATTTTGCGAGTTAAATTCCTTCTAACTCCGAAAAACGCTAGTATTAATGAATTATAGGTATAGAGACGTATAGAGAGACGTATGCATGAATGAATCAATACACATAGCCTATTTCGGCACACCTCCTTGGGTCAGATGTTCTCCTGATACCAGGAGCAGAAATCTTGCGAGTTAAATTCCTTCTGACTCCGAAAAACGCTAGCATTAATGAATTATAGGCATAGAGACGTATAGAGAGACGTATGCATGAATGAATCAATACACATAGCCTATTTCGGCACACCTCCTTGGGTCAGATGTTCTCCTGATACCAGGAGCAGAAATCTTGCGAGTTAAATTCCTTCTGACTCCGAAAAACGCTAGCATTAATGAATTATAGGTTAGAGAGGTATAGAGAGACGTATGCATGAATGAATCAATACACATAGCCTATTTCGGCACACCTCCTTGGGTCAGATGTTCTCCTGATACCAGGAGCAGAAATCTTGCGAGTTAAATTCCTTCTGACTCCGAAAAACGCTAGCATTAATGAATTATAGGCATAGAGACGTATAGAGAGACGTATGCATGAATGAATCAATACACATAGCCTATTTCGGCACACCTCCTTGGGTCAGATGTTCTCCTGATACCAGGAGCAGAAATCTTGCGAGTTAAATTCCTTCTGACTCCGAAAAACGCTAGCATTAATGAATTATAGGCATAGAGACGTATAGAGAGACGTATGCATGAATGAATCAATACACATAGCCTATTTCGGCACACCTCCTTGGGTCAGATGTTCTCCTGATACCAGGAGCAGAAATCTTGCGAGTTAAATTCCTTCTGACTCCGAAAAACGCTAGCATTAATGAATTATAGGCATAGAGACGTATAGAGAGACGTATGCATGAATGAATCAATACACATAGCCTATTTCGGCACACCTCCTTGGGTCAGATGTTCTCCTGATACCAGGAGCAGAAATCTTGCGAGTTAAATTCCTTCTGACTCCGAAAAACGCTAGCATTAATGAATTATAGGCATAGAGACGTATAGAGAGACGTATGCATGAATGAATCAATACACATAGCCTATTTCGGCACACCTCCTCGGGTCAGATGTTCTCCTGGTAATATATCCGAAGATTTATCGAATTAGACAAATTTCAACTCCAAACTTGTGCCTATCCGGTATCAGGAGAACCCGAGGAGGTGTGCTAAAATTTTTGGCGGGAAAAAAGGACTGTACGTATGCATACGTCTTTTCTCACTTGTCTCTATTTATTCATGTACACTAGAGCGTTTCTCAAAGTAAGAATAATTCTTAGTTAACTAATTAATCCTGAAATGAAAAGTGCAGGAAGGGAAAAGTGGAAAAAAAACAAATGATCATTATCAATACATAGAAATTTATTGCTGTAACATTGATACAATATTTTTCATTGTCAAAGTATGTTGTACAATTGAGAATTGCTTTCTAAAAATAAATGTTTGATCAGTCACTTTCACATCACAATATTCATGCTACTCAATATACTTAAGGGGGGGGTAAGGTTAATTCGGTGAAAAAAAGCCATGTTTTTGAGATTTTTTTCTGGCGATGCAGATAGTGTTAGTTGATTTAGTCAATGTCTATATAATAATGCAACATTTGAACCATATTTTCATAAATTTTCATTGCAAAATATTGAAAATTGAGCAAGTGACAGTGAATCTCCGGAGGCGCCTCGGAAAAAAGTGGTTTCGCGGTGTTCATCATAACTCGATAGAGAATCATCTGAAACAAAAAAACCAAAATGCATTTGTTAAAGGAAAGGTTTTTCGAGGTAATGACGAGAGGATTTTTTTTTTTTTTCGATTTTTCAATTTTTCGTAGCCCTTGGAAGCCAAACAACCAATTTTCGCCAAAAAAAAATCGGCTATTTGTTGTTGTAAAATTGATAATTATTAGAAAAAAAAAAAATCCTCTCGTCATTACCTCGAGAAACCTTTCCTTTAACAAATGCATTTTGGTTTTTTCGTTTCAGATGATTCTCTTTCGAGTTATGATGAACACCACTTTTTTTCGAGGCACGTCCGGAGATTCACTGTCACTCGCTCAATTTTCAATATTTTGCAATGAAAATTTATGAAAATATTGTTCAAATGTTGCATTATTATATAGACATTGGCTAAATCAACTAACACTATCTGCATGACCAAAAAAAAATCTTGAAAACATGGCTTTTTTTCTTACCGAAATAACGTTACCCCCCCCTTAATATACTTAATATTATACTTTATATATTTAATATACCTCACATACTTAATCTAACAAAGTAACTGCAGCAGACAAGACGACGATTTTGGCAAATTACAATTTTATCGGTGTCTTGCTTGTTGCACCTACTCTGTGAAACATGATGAGAGATGACCTACGAAATTTGCACTCACTTACGCCTTGTGATACTATAAAGTGACGGAGTAAGAGATTTTCACCATAAGCGATAGACTTTAAAAAAAATCAATTTAGTTCGTGAAAAATCCCATGTCATTCAAAAAGCACGGGTTTACAAGAACTCCTTACCGTTAAGCTAGGATACCAAGTTTCGTACAGATACTTTTTTGAATTTATTTCCAACCGATCTAGGTGGCGTCGCGGAAAGCATTCCATCGACCCCCAAATCAGAGCCACTCTACTGTACAAGTAACCCCTGTAGTTTCATCCCACGCAAAAGGAAGGGTTTCGTAAGGTACAGGTTAGCAAGCTTCTCCCATCAGGACAAAAGTTGGAAGTGGGAAATTGTTAAAGGTAAGCGGGTTGCGCGAATCTCCATCGTTAAAAAAAGTAGGGGTCAAAGTAACAAAAATAATAGCCTGAAAATTCATTATTTTAGCTGATTCAAGATTGTATTACATATTTGGATTTGTTGAAGCCTATAATAACAACTGATTCTATATTGAGATGTATAAAACAATTATTGAAACAACAGTACCTATAGTCGGCAACTCTGTTGCATCGGGATATACCGCATTTTCATCTTCTTCCATAATAACTAATTACGGCGATTGGTTTCGCCAATTTATCGATATTCGTTATTTGAATCTTTATATCTAGCTAATAATGTTATAAATCTGCTTCGTCTCTGCAGGCAGGAGTATTTTCGGGAAAGCAATTAGTAGCACGGAAATGAATGCCAAGAACGGAGATATCCTAGCTGTATCTCCCGATCCGGTGGTGTTCAAGTCGTACCAAAACTGCATTCGCTCTGGGAGAAAATCGTATAGAAGTTCAAGTGATTCACTAGAACCGTTTCCAATGCGAAGGTAATTGTCAACCGATGAGTTATACGCCATCCACGTTGTATTGCTGGTCGCTGCGCTGGTCGTGGGTGTTCTGTAGAAATCAAATTCTTAGAGATTCTTATAGCTGCGACTATAGAGGTAAGCAGAATTCTCTTGATGATCTCCGTTCAAGCTTACCCATTAATCGCAAAGGATGTCCACAACTCCACCACTGAATCCATAATTTTGTTGTCTGCCTCGCTCAATTGATCAGGTAGTATGCCATACAACAACTCTAGTTGTGGAAAATGATAAAGGAGATCGTCACCATGATAGACAATGTCGTTCAGTACAGTCCCAGTGGGATCGACTACGAGATTATTAATGCTGTAAGTGCCACGATATTCAAAGGAGTAGAAAAAAGTTGCGCTTTTTGCAGAAGCAACCTGCCTTTGAAGGGCGCTGTGGGCTGGATGGATAAAAAGGTAGTCACTGAAGAGGAGCACACAATTATACCACACCTGAAAATCGAAATCAGAATTATACATATATTCTCATAAAATATTTGACGCACCGTCGATCTTGAATTTGTCTAACAGACCTGGGTCCGATTCGTTGTCAAGTCGTTATTGAAATAGAACTTTTTTATGGCAGAGGTAAAACTGGTTACGTCCTCAACACGATCCGAATATTGGAGGGCAATCGGTAGAAGGGCATCAAAATTATCCAAGAACTCTCCAAATAATTCAGAATCCGGGAGCTTTCCTGAATATTGAATCAAGAGATCGGTAAACTAATTAAAATGGTCTAGCCTTAAAAAACGATGCGCGATCTTCTGCATGGTTTTTCATAGGTGTCTCCGAGTGATGGCAAACCAACGATCGTGCTGTACTGTTGTCGTATGACGTTCTGTCAAAGCAATTTTATATTGCATGTTGACCACGCAGTTGCATATTGAGTGCAATTGCAATCGTTATCATTTCTTACCTGGTAGGAATATGAAGCCGTCGTGCTTGAGACTTCCATGGATCGATGGTAGGTCACGGATTTTTCCAGCCGCGAGGAGGTTCTCGGGAAATTCGGTAAGAAAAGCCCCGTCAACCTCAGGTTCAACGCATGGGCCCCATAGTAGCGCAGGGTATTCGTTCCACTCATAGAACTGTGATCTTGTGTCAACGAGATCTGAGGCGTTTAACTTTCTCAGGCAATCGACGAGAAAAGACGATGTATTGGTCGGGCAGCCAAGGATATCGCCGAGTTGCAGGGCGACTTTTGCGCGAGAGGATCTGGATTGAACAGCCCAGGACGCTACTGCTGTTCCACTTTGGGATACAAATTTGTGGAAGAGACCTATAATATTTATAGCATTATGAATTGTTTCTCATTGTTCGATAAAGCTTGAATTCTCAAACTGCTGTTGATCCAGCTTTGAACATGAGCATAGAAAATCGTACCGGTCGTTGATTCCGACAGCGCCAAGAGTTGGACCGAAGCACCTCCTGCGCTGGGTCCGACGATAGTGACCTGATCGGGATCCCCGCCAAAGTAGGCAATGTTGTCTTGTACCCACCGCAAGGCTAGGACTTGATCTTTCATGCCCCAATTTCCGGGTGCCACCTCGTCGCCGGTGCTGAAAAATCCTAGCAGTCCAAGACGATAGTTTATGACAACGAGGACCAGGTCTGCATCGAGGAGGTGACCTGGACCGCACAAGGAAGTGCCTCCATTGCCTGAATGGAATCCTCCCCCAGGTATAATCACCATCACCGGAAGTACAGTGGAATTATTAGTGTCGATGAACTGTTAATTGAAAAATACAAAGAGCTATAAATGATTTTGCACAAGACTCATAAGCTAGATCTATGTGCAGTCTTCAGTATATTCAGGGGTATGGTTACCTGGGGTCGGAAGACGTTCAGGTATAAGCAGTCTTCTTCACCTCCAGCCGACTGGGGGCACAGGGGAAGATCGACGCTAGCATCCAACGTTCCTGTCCAATTGCCCGCCGGAACAGGGCTGCTGAATCTATAAGATCATGTTACGATTTATTGATACATCATTCGGAAGGGTTGGAATTCGTTTTTGATTCGCACATGGGTATATTTGGAGCGGAATACGATTTTTTCAAACTATATGCAACACAAATGTTGGTAGAGTTTTGATTTCCTTACTCAGCCCTTTCGGTTACAAGTGCGATTATATGGTGTCTTTGTTATTTGGATAAATTTGTTACCTGCATAATTACACATATTAGGTACATACACGTACAAAAACATCTGAATAATTTTTTCTAACTACATGAGTACCTCAGGTTCCCAATTGGTGGTTGAGCGTAAGGGATTCGTAAGAAGCCGGAGATGTTCCTGTCGTATCTGCTTAGTAGGGTGATACCCTGTAGAATCCCTTGAGGTATTTCCACTATCGGACGTGTTCCATTTTGGTCATTTCTCGTATTAGTGTCTTCTAGATCGGCATTGCTTATCCCGACGAGCATCCACAATATAAATGCTAGCGAGAAGACATCGCACGCCTTTTGAAAACTCATTGTCGTCACTTATCAAATTGTAATCACTGCATATGATTGATCCGTAAGAAGCTGATGAGCCTCAATAAAATATGAGACGCGTTCAAGAGTTCAGATACTCTTCAGTAATCACAATATCATTCGTGAACAGTCGAGAATGCCAAACTATATTGGGTTAGCCAACAATCGGCGACTTTTATACCGAATGTAGCTGATAAGGACTTCAACCGCAGGGTTGATTATTGTCTGTTGATCTAGTTATCGCTATCATGATAAGGTAGCTGTAACTCAAATAATTGGGACATTACCCAAGTAAACTCTGATGCAAGGCTAATTCGCGTGCAGGTCTTTGTGTAATATCCCATGATTAATCACAATAATTATTGTTTCTATACTCACAATCTATACGGAAATTTCGAAAACTTATCGTGGTAGACTAACCAAGTACGATCACTTGGCAGAAGACCAAAAAAATAAACTGACATTTATTAGATAGAATAGATAGATTAGAATATAATATGCAATATTATCTTATGATGTTCTTTTCAATAAATTGCTAATCAGTAATCATGAATAATGTAGTTAGGGGCCATTCATTAATTATGTAAGGATGATTTTGACGATTTTTGACCCCCCCCTACCCCCATGTAAGGATACATAAGATTTCTCAAACCCCCCCCCTCAACCCTTCTTACGTAAGATTTCATCTGGTTTTAGAAAAGGATCAATTGCACTGAAACTCACTATGTTAGAAATCGCACATTTCTACTTATAAAATATTACGTAAGAATGGCATTTACCCCCCCCCCCCCCCAGATAAGGGCATGTAGAGATTTTGCGACCCCCCCCCCCCCCCCGGGACCCTTACGTAATTAATGAATGGCCCCTTATCTTTAAAGTTTAATCCTATTCAAAATGTATGATTTTATCTAATGGAATTTCCCGGCTTCTTTCAGGAAATACTAAAATCTGAATCACTGGAATTCCACGTGTTTTAGATCTCTTAATCAATCTCACCGCTATCTAATACATATTATGAAAATATATCGTCGCTAGCTTGTACGTGAAGTAACTCTCTTCCTCCCTTGCGTTATTGTTTTTCAAGTCATGGAAAATCCCATGAATAATCATACGGCCTATTCATGATTAATAAATCGACTATGAATAGAAGACTTCAGTTGCGATCAAATGATAACTTGATCAGAAGAGCTTCATTGTGATAGTTACTAAACGTATTCGAATCGGAAAAAAGAATATATAAAAGTATTGTGGGATGCGCGTGAAATGCTACTTCGGATGAAAAAAACAGCCCGTAGTTATCATGAATCTCAGTGACTTACTTGAGATTGTTCTTATCGCTTTGATTGACGCTTGATGCCATGGGATCTTTATATCGTCAATACGATCGTATCGAAAAGAAATCAAGCGTATTTTCTCCTAATAAACTGATTTTCGTTCCAAGTATGGTCATTCAATGGCCTGACCAATTTATTGAAATTTATTTTGTGGAATCATGCTAATATTGTACACCAGTCCTCGTTGCTCATGATAGTATCTTCGCACAAGCAATTAGTATCATCAAAATTAATCTCAAGAATGGAGAAATGGTGGCTGCGTTTTCTGACCCGGTGGCAGTTAACTTGTTCCAAAACTGCATTCCCCCTTGGAGGAGATTGTGTTGAAAAAAATGCTCAAAAGTGTTCTGTTGCATCGATGTCAAGAGCTGATGTATTTTTGATTTTTAAATCTTGGATCCCGCCAATATTAATCATTTGCACGATCTCTCCTTCATACCAATACTACTTCATACTCTCTCAGTTAACTACGGTATATTAAAACAAGGTATTGACTGTGATAGTGATCCTAGAAGCGAATGTTACACGATTAATCAACGATTGGAGGCGATATGTCACTTTTCTAAGAAATCGTAATCCTGACATTTATTATCAAGCAAAGATATTGGGCGTTCACGTAATCGAGGACAAGAAACAAAGTACAGTACAGTGCAAGAATGCAAAATAATTACAAAAAAATATAGATTTAACGAATAATGAACACCTGTCATCGTTGCTTATGCGAGTATCTTCTGGTAAGCAATGAGAAATACAAAAATTAATTTCAGGAACGGGGAGACGATGGCTGTATTTCCTGATCCCGTGGCGGTTAGGTCGTGCCAAAACTGCATTCGCTCTTGGAGGAATTTGTATTGCAGGTCAAGTGATCCATCGGAACCACTTCCAATGCGAAGGTAATTGTCTTCCGATGAGTACGCCGTCCAAGTTGTATTACTGATCGTCGCTGTGGTCGTGGGTATTCTGCACAGTAGTACACTTGGTTATTAAAGATCCTTCGTTACATACAAACGTAAGCTGAACTCTTTCCCGTGATTTACGTTTGGCCTCACCCATTAATAGCAAATGATGTCCACAACTGCACCATGGTGTCTATCATTTGGAAGTCTGTTTCGGTCAGTTCTTTGGATAGTATCGCAGCTAACGGCTCCAGTAGTGGAAAAATATAAAGTGCTTCGTCCCCGTGAAACACTCTGTCGTTTAGTGCAGTGCCAAATAGATCGAGTAAGCTACCAATGCTGACAGTTCCGCGATACTCAAAGAAGTAGAAGAAGGAGGCATTTTCAGCGACAGAAAACTGCTTCTGGAGAGCGGTGTAGACAGGATAGGCGAAGAAAGCGTCACCGATGAGATCCACGCAATTAGACCACACCTGAAAATAAAAATTAGAATTGAATGATGTTATGAAAAATTCTACTTAGGTACTGTCATCCGTATTGAATTTGTATATCAAACCTGGGTTCGATTGGTTGTCAAATCATTGTTGAAATAAAACTTCTTCAAGGCAGCGGTGAAACTCGGTACGTCATCAACTCGATCGGAATATTGAAGGACGATTGGTAGAAGGTTATCAAAATCGTCTAGGAATTCGCCAAATGTATCGGAGTCCGGCAGCAGCCCTTAACATCAAATGTTGCGAAAGCAAGACTATCTAACATGATTCAGTCATAGATTCGTGGTATTTTCCGAGAATTTTCCAATTCCATTTTCAGCATAGTGTCGATCACACGATCGCGAATCAATTCTTCTTGCGTTCATTATTATTCCTTACCTGGCATTAACATGACTCCGTCATCCTTGACAATTCCTGTAATCGAAGGTATGTCACGAATTTTTCCAGCAGCAAGGAGGTTCGCAGGGGAGTCAGTGAGAAAAGCCCCGTCTACGTTTGGTTCGTCTGTCGGACTCCATAATATATATGGAAATAAGTTCCATACTAAGAACTGCGGTCTCGTATTGACGATTGCCGAGGCATCAGACTCTCTCAAACAGTCGACGAGAAGAGACGACGTATTGGTTGGACATCCAAGGATCTCACCGAGTTGCAAGGCAATCTTGGCATGAGATGATCTAGGTCGGTACGCCCAGACTGCAAGAGCTGTTCCACTTTGCGATATAAATTGGTGGAAGAGACCTATTAGAGACCATCGGCGAAATTCACATATTTTTTTAATCATTACTTCTGAATATTCTTCTAATCAATTTTCGAACTACTATTAGTATAGGTTTAGTAAGTTAACAAATTTTACCAATCGTTGAGTCCGAAAGTGCTAAGAGTTGCACTGAGCCTCCGCCCGCGCTTCCTCCGAAAATGGTAACGCGATTAGGATCTCCACCAAAATTCGCTATGTTCTCCCGTACCCACTTTAAGGCTTGAACTTGATCTTTCAGACCCCAATTTCCGGAAGCCACGTCGTCTCCAGTGCTCAAAAATCCTAGTGGACCGAGGCGATAGTTAATAGAGACGAGGACCACGTCCGCATCAAGAAGAAGTTTCGGGCCGTACGAGCTAGAGCCACCATCGCCCGACTCGAATCCTCCCCCAGGTATATGCACCATCACCGGATATAGAGAAGAGTTATCGCTTTCAGGAAGCTGTATCAGAAGAATATATATTAGTGATAACGACTGCGGGAATGAGAAGATCAGATATGATCACCTGTGGCGTAAACACGTTGAGGTATAAACAGTCCTCTTCTCCTATATTTCCTATCTGGATACATGGACTACCATCCGCGTTTGCGTTTAACGTACCATTCCAAGCCTCTGCCGCAACAGGGTTGCTGAATCTATAGGGACACGTTACGATTCATTCTTCCCACGAAATAACTTCCCTACTGATTCGCATGTATTTAGAATGGTTTTTATCGCATTAATAGAGCTGCCAGAAATAGAGATTAAAAGTACGTCGAGAACAACGTATGTTATATCCTGAGTTAGCATACAAATTCTAGTTTTATTCTACAAGTTCTTACTGACATGACGACTTGTAGGTGCCAACTGCAATATAAAAATAGGCTTTTGCACCATAAGTTTATGAGTCGTTTTGAAGAATTTCAGAATTTGACGGAATCTAGAGACGCTAATCAGAATTTTAAGTACAAGCACTAATTCTGATCTACGTCTTTCAATCTTCATGAGGCACATAATTCTACTAAATAGGAATTATATTCCTATCAGCAAAACTAAAAGAACAGAGGAATTGAGGGTTCAGAGGGTCAAACTAGAATTTCTATCCCGACTCGGAACGTTACCGAATAGTGAATGATAACCGTTCTGTCGGTCATCACTTTATAAATCTCAGGAGCTGTTCCAGCTTCTAACAATGGGTATAATATAGTCGAACCTTAGGTTTCCGATTGGTGGTTTCGCGTATGGAATTCCCAGAAAGCCGGAGATGTTTCTTTTGGATCTGGTTTCTAAGGTGATCCCCTGAAGAATCCCTTGAGATATTTCTACAATTGGTAGTGTTTCATTTCTTGTATCAGTGTCTTCTATCTGAGTATGACTTATTCCGACGAGTATGCATAGTAAAAATGCTACCGATAAGAAATCAAACGCCTTTTGAGAACTCATTGTCGAAAGTTATCAAGCGAAGCTGATGAGTCTCAATAAAATATGAACCGTGTCTAACAATGAGAGACTAGATAGGTAAGTTCTAATACTGTTCAGTAGCCACCATTGATCAGGAACAGTGAGGAATTCACACTGTATTGGGTTGGCTGACAGTCAGCGACTTTTATATAGGATGTAACTGATAAGCACCTTAACTGCGGGATTGATAATTATCTACAAATCTAGTGATCGCTCTCATGATAAGATACCTGTTACTTAAATAGTTGGTTCATTACTTGCGAATACTCTGATATATAGCTATTGATAACGTTGTCATTTCAAGAGTGTCGAACTCGAAATAATTGTTTGAATTTTTCACGAATTGGAGTTCCCAATTCGCTACCTCTGGGCACACATCTGAATTCAGGGATGAATTTCACCTGCAAGTATTCATTCTTGCGTTTCCATGTTTCTTTGTCAATTTCACCGCTATTGAATATATCTTATCGCATCTACCGAAATTATAAACAAATATCGCTGCTGCCGTGTGAAAGAGATTCATCGTTTCTTTGAGAAGTGTTACGTTAGTTTTATTTTTCAAGAATCTAGGATTCGCTAAGCACTGGGCATTCTATTTGATCATTTGCACGATCTCTCCTTCATACCAGTACTACTTCATACTCTCTCAGTTAACTACGGTATATGAAAACAAGGTATTGACTGTGATAGTGATCCTAGAAGCGAATGTTACACGATTAATCAACGATTAGAGGCGATATTTCACTTTTCTGAGAAATCGTAATCCTGACATTTATTATCAAGCAAAGACATTGGGCGTCCACATAATCGAGGACAAGAAACAAAGTACAGTAAAGTGCAGAAATGCAAAGTAATTAGAAAAAAATATAGATTTAACGAATATTAAACACCTATCATCGTTGCTTATGCGAGTATCTTCTGGTAAGCAATTAGAAATACAAAAATTAATTTCAGGTACGGGGAGATGATCGCTGTATTTCCTGATCCAGTGGCGGTCAATTTGTTCCAAAACTGCATTCGCTCTTGGCGAAAATTGTATAGAATGTCAAGTGAACTATCGGAACCACTTCCAATGCGAAGGTAATTGTCTTCTGATGAGTACGCCGTCCAAGTTGTATTACTGATCGTCGCCGTGGTCGTGGGTATTCTGCACAGAAGCACACTTAGTTATTAGAGATCCTTTGTTAATTATGAACTTAAGCATGATTCTAAGCGACAATTTTCATTCAAACTTACCCAGTAATCGCGAAAGATGTCCACAACTGCACCATGGTGTCTATCATTTGGTCATCTGTCTCGGTCAGTCTTTCAGGTAATAGGCCAATCACAGAATCTAGTAGTGGAAACAGATAAAAGAGATCTTCCGCGTGAAAAACCCTTCCGTTTAATGTGGTACCAGATGGGTCGAGTAAGCTATTGAGGCTATAAGTGCCGCTATACTCGAAGGAGTAGAAGAAGGAGGCAGTCTTAGCAAAAGCGAGCTGCTTTTGGAGGGCATTGTAGACAGGATAAATGAATAAAGTGTCGCCGACGAGATCCACGCAATTAGACCACACCTAAAAATGAAAATTAGAGGTGAATGGTGACATGAAAAATTCGACTTACTATCTGTATTGAATTTGTCCATTAAACCTGGGTTCGATTGCTTGTCAAATCATTGTTGAAATAAAACTCTTTCAAGGCAGCGGTGAAACTTGGCACGTCATCAACGCGATCGGAATATTGAAGGACGATTGGTAGAAGGTTATCAAAATCGTCTAGGAATTCGCCAAATACATCGGAGTCCGGCAGCATCCCTTAACATCAAAGCGAATGCAAGACTATTTGAAATGATTAGCCGTAGCTGATTCATGGTATTTTACTCGAATTTCCAACCTCGTTCCTCGCTCAGTACCAAAGGTGAACGGGCGATAATTCTTATTATTTTACCTAATATTTAAACGACGTTACATTGAATTAGCTTATTTATTCATATAATTCTCTGTGCTTTAAACATTTCCCCGAAATATTCTATACTTTCTGAACTCTTTCCGAATTTTCAATTTACCGCCATCGTTAATTACAATTTCCACTAACTCGGAGCTCATCATACGATGAGGTATCAGCGCTTTCTGTACTCGTTATCATTGCGTACCTGGCGTGAACATGATGCCTTCGTCCTTGACGATTCCGGTAATCGATGGCACGTCACGAATTTTTCCAGCAGCGAGGAGATTCGTAGGGGTGTCAGGAAGAAAAGCACCGTCGATATCTGGTTCGTCTGTTGGACCCCATAATAACATCGGGGATGTGTCCCACACTAAGAACTGCAATCTCGTATTCGTGATGTTAGAGGCATCAAGATCCCTTAAGCATTCGACGAGGAGAGACGACGTATTGGTCGGGCACCCGAGGATCTCGCCGAGTTGTACGGCAAGTTTTGCGTAAGAGGATCTGGGTCGATGAACCCAGTACCCGAAGGCGGCTCCACTTTGCGATATAAATTTATGGAAGAGACCTAGCATTGTCAAAATTGTTATATTTAGAGAATTTTCAACTTTTTATCATTATGGCAAAATGTTGTCCGAGTTAACTTTTAAACTAGGTACCGTACAGCTTGGGTATGTTGAAAAATCGTACCAATTGTTGAGTCCGACAGCGCCAAGAGTTGTACCGAGGCACCGCCCGCACTTTCTCCAAAGATAGTAACTTGATTCGGGTCTCCTCCAAAGTGAACGATATTCTCCTGTACCCATTGCAAGGCTAGAACTTGATCTTTCAGGCCCCAATTTCCGGGCGCCACTTCGTCTCCAGTACTCAAAAATCCCAGTGGTCCGAGACGATAGTTAATGGAGACGAGGACCACGTCTGCATCAAGGAGGTAATCTGGACCGTACAGGGTAGAGCCACCATTTCCCGACTCGAATCCTCCTCCAGGTATAAACACCATCACCGGAAGTAGCGAGGAATTATTGCTTTCAGGAAGCTGAATCATAAGAATACGTGAAGCCATTAAAGTCTTCTTACAAAGCTGTCCGCTGGGTCCACATATTTTGCAGCCTGGACCTTAGCAGTGTACATGCATACATTATCAACACTATCAGTTGCTCGTCGATTGACGATGAATTGATGAGACATGGTTACCTGCGGCGTATATACGTTGAGGTACAAACAGTCCTCTTCTCCCACGCCTCCATCCTGGGTACACGGGCTACCATCCGCACTTGCGTTCAACGTACCATTCCAAGGTTCCGCCGCAACAGGGCTGCTAAATCTACAGAAGCACGTTACGATTTAATCTCACACTAATTTCGAGAACTAGAACGTTTCTATTGATCCGCATCTATTCGGAATGTGTTTGTGCTCGTGTATCAATCTACACAAGATACAAATAGATATTGGATGTACGTTGAATTCGTTAGTCGAACCTTAGATTTCCAATTGGTGGTTTGGCGTAGGGGATTCCCAGAAAGCCGGAAATATTTCTGTTGTTTCTTGTCACTAGGGTGATGCCCTGAAGAATCCCTTGAGGTATTTCGGCTATCGGCAGTGTTTCATTTCTTATATCAGTGTCTTCTACTTGGGCATTGCTCATCCCGACGAGCAAGTTCACTGAGAGTGCAGCCATGCACAAAAGATTGCACGCCGTTTGCAGACTCATTTTTACACCCTATTTAGCTATAATCACTGAACACGATTGATCCCTAAGATTTTAATGAGAGCCTTAAGAAAATCTGATACGTGTTCAGTATTTCAAATTAAGGAGTTCAAATTCTTTTCAATAGCTATCAGGAATAATATAGGAAATACAAAATCACACTGTGGGTCCAGCTAACAGTCAGTGCTTCTTATGTCGAATTTAACTGATAAACACGCTTCCTGCAGAGCCAATAGGTAACAATCATGCTTGTCATCGGTCTAATAGATAAGATAGCCATCACGCAAAGAGTTAGCTCATTACCCAAAGCTACTCTGATATAAGACTTATCGAAGTGAACAGTAGTAATTATTTGTAGATTCTTGAAGTTGACAATCGAACTTAGTAGATATGAAGGAAAGGTCTCAATCAACCTAGTTGAGTCACTAGATTGATTAGTGTAGTATAGAAATTGATATCGGTCATAATTATTTATCAGATTCTCGACTGAGTAGTCTAATGGTATAAAATTAGGTCTAAGATAAACGAGAGTTTTAAGAAGTTTGTAGGCTGAAATTATTTTTCTCAAAATTGATTCCTGAGATATGATTCTCCATTAGACACATAACACATAGATTAGATAATACGTAATCGTATTGTTCGTGATTTTCTGAAGTGGTGAAAAGATTCATTATGCAACGTCGTCTGCCCAGTTAATTTCCTTCACGATTCAGAATTCTATGAAATTAAGTTTGTCGAACCTCAAATTCTAAATTCGACAGTTTTCAAACTGGAAATAATACCCACCTAACTCCAGTTCGAAATTTCCTTTCAGTGGGTGCAGATTCAAGCTCGGGAAGGATTTCACCTGAGAATACCCATTCTTGTATTTTCACGTACTAGTTTTGAAACACGAACAATTAGTTTCGGAGGATGGTTCAGAATTAAGTATCAAAGAAACCAAAATAAACCAACTTCTTTCGGCTCTGAAGCACCAGCAGATTTAGTCTTCTGCAGTGTTTACTGCTGGCACAGATACTCCAGAAACGTATGTGATGATACTGATTTGGGTATTACATTGCGGGATACATTGACCATCGAAACACACAAATGTATAAAAAGTGTATCGTTTATTTGTACACGGTATTCTGATAAAAATTACACAAACAGCCTACAGCATGCCCCAATATACTTTAGCTTAAATAAAGAACGCAATACAACGGTATCAATCCAGTCACCTGTAGATAAACGCGGTAAAAATTCATGTCAACTGACTTGAGATCGTTTTTGTCGTTACCATTACACCTAGTTTTTCCATACGTCAATTACGACTGCAGCAGTCTTGCATAAGGTGCAAATGCTTGATTGTTTAAGGGCCGAATCGATGCGACAAAACAACACGGTGCAATAGAATCTGATAAGTCATTTGGGAACCGGGGAACTTAGGAAAATGCATCAGGAGAAAATTGTTGAATCTTCGAAAATTATTGAGTAGTCGAATCTTCGCTTATAATAACATGCCTCACATCTAATTTCTATCGATTTCATACCTTCTAAAATTATTGAATTTCATCGGTGAGGAGATTAAAGTCGTCTTATTTTCACTCAAGGTAAAAATAAACCAATGAGCGGTGCTTCTTCCGAAATTAGAAATAATCGCCATTATTGTTCTCGAATTATTCAACGTTTCTCTGAGGGGATGTGCCAGGTTGGAGAAGATCGGCAGTGGTAGCGGGTGGTTTACTTGGGCAAATGCTCAGCAACGGGCTGGAAGCCGTTTTCATCAGCAGTGTAAGTTACCAGGTAGGTTTTACCATCGGGACCGGTCCAGGTGTAGCTGCCCCGTATTACTAAAATTTGGTCATCGGTTCCCTCATTCTTTACTTCAGCAGTTTCCTCCTTTTTCTGTCCATCGCTCAGCTCGTAGCTGTATTTGTAACCGCTAACCCCAATATTGTTCTGTTCTTCTTGTCGCGTGATCGTAACTTCATTCGGATTACCTTGAGGTGCCGAAACCACCGTGGCGAGAATGCCAGCGAATACCAAAATCTGAAACAGGCAAAAGCGGACCCCGTATTGCAGGATTATTTATTAAACTCATCGCTGGCTTCCATGGAAATTTTTTCGTAACAGATCGCGCTAGAAATCGAATGAATACCTCCGCCTAAAATTATCTACAGAATTCTTAATATGATCATGGGGTTCGTCCGTAAATCCGCAATATTTCAGTTTGCAATTATATAAGTATATGCCCTGCAGGATCTAGCGAATTAATGTGCCAAGGTAAGATTTTTTAAGTCAGCGTCTTCCGAGTTCTCTATCTATATTTTTTGATTGTCATTTCATAGATACGTTCCAATGGGGCTGGCGCAGTTTAATTACAAAAATGTCCAAGACATGAAATCTAACGAATAGATTTCGCACGCACTTGGAAAAAATTCTACTTCATATGCTGAATGCTGATACAACTTTACGCAAACTAAGTTTATTCGATACTTTGCGTATATTAGAAATTTTATTATTTTGAAACCGTTCGATCTCTAGAAAAATTTTCAAGCTATTTTGCTGACCAAATGTATGATACTTGTACAAAAGAAGAATGATCTGTTTCTAGGTACGCTTGACCCACAGCAACGTGATCGAAAATTCGCAGAATGAAGTCGATTGAAATTTCATTTCGTTCTTTTTTTTTGCAAATATTACTTCCCTCTTGTCTCGGTAAAATCGCGCGTGCTTAGTCTTATCGCGATTCTAACGGCCAGCCACGTTGCATACGTAATTAAACATAAATATCACAAAACGTCTTCACTTTCACTGTTGAGTAATGAATTTTGCGGCTTGTATGACTTATCACCCAAAGCAGCCGGTGCTTAGGTTTAATTATTCCTCCCAATCTCGCGTCATGACCCACCGTGATCTTCATGATTATTTCCGTTTCTTTTCAGTTTTTTTCTTCGATAATTTCAATGACTTTTTTTCCTCGGTTGATGAGTCTCGATCGCCTATGCAAGTTACTGATTACTCGGCCTCTCGGCAAACCTCAAGACAAGTACGTAGCACTGATGATGCACATTGCAAGTCCCTTTATATAGCCGGAAAATTGTCCTCTGCCTACCCCTTCCCATTTCATACAAAAGGTGACGATGCAAGGACGCTGCATCTTCGCTAGATGCAACATTGCAATTCCAGTATAATCAAGTATATCTTTGCTAGCCAGCCACGGAGCTAGACGAAAGTATCTTAGATCTGATCGGAATGATCGACACTGTTAGCTGTAGCATGTGGCACGGGATATTTCCGAGGATATCTAATCTTTCGGTGATTTACGGTGACTCAAACATGGAGAGAAAGTTTATCAATATTGTCAGAAAAATAGATTAGCGAGGAAACCCAAATTTACGTATATTGTATGATTTCACTCAAGAAAATCTGTTGGATTACCTTGAATAAAATAAATAAATAAATAAATAAATAAATTTTAAAAAATGAGAAGGCGAGCTGATGATGATATATTTGTTTCTTCTGGTTGGTTACATCTTGGTCTGTAGCATAATTGATTTCACTTTCGGCAGTTTAGAACGCCTCATCTCTAGTACCTTAGGTATATTTACTGTACTCGTTGACCGGGGTGTAAAAATTTCTAAAACCGCAAATATTTGCGAGGGGATTGGTCTCGAACCTGTTCGTTATGGCTACTGATGTTTATAGAAGAGACGCCTCTACTGGATTACGTCACTTTGTTTCAGAGGAAAGATGGGTACGCCAACGCCGAGAGCTAAGTGTCATTACAGCTTTCGATAGGTTTGTAGAAAAATCAGGTAGAGTCTCCTGTTTTCATTGATAGAGGTGAAGAACCTCCGCAAACACATAACGTGAAGTAATAAATTATATGTAAATCCATTTCTGGTGAAATTACAAAGAATAGGGAAATTATAGCTGCATAAAAAGGCAGCGCTTTGAGATTAACGAACTGATAAGGTCGGAATTGCGTACATGTTTGAGTTTGCGAGACACTCTTCTTGCATTTCCTGTCGCGTTGCAGAATCGAATTGTCCGCCGAATATTAAAAAGTGAACAAGGCTGTCCTTAAGTTTAAGGTATTGACCGAAGATTTTTACGCAGTCACAGGCAGTAGGCACGAATATCCGTTAGCCTCGCAAAATAAATGTGATTCGAATGCGAATCGCATTGCATGGGATAAATCTCAATGAACGAAAGGTCTGCAGTTTTTTGAATGATTGAAAAATCGTCTGCTGCAAGGTGCGAATATTTGACCTGTAGTTATCTAACAATGTCGGAAACAATTATTATTCAAAATTGACTAGTTCAAATTTACAGACCAAAGTAGATTTAATTATCGTGTCCGCTATCTTAGATGATGTAAAGTTTGTTCAATTCATAACTGCCTCGAGGGCTTTGGGCCGGATTGATACTCGGATTAAATCGATTCAAAGGTTGCAGGCTGTTGTTTCATTTAACACATGTATACCTTCTCTTCATCGCATAGATTACGATTAACCATTTATGATATTCTTGCATGCTCCCAGTTGTGCAATGCAAAGATACGTATAGATACACATCACGAGGTGTATGTACATACGTTTAAGTATTATGGAAAACTGACCCATAGGTATAAACTTTGACAATATATCGCGTAATATCGTCGATAATATTCGCTAGCAAAGCTCCCTTGTATAACATCAGTATCTAGCAATCTATCAGGAAATTATTGCCCAAGTTGAAAGTGGAATTCGACAAAATTTCTGCATTAAGAAATATGAATGACAATTATTCTGCCATGACAAATTCTATGGTGGTTAAAAAATTAGACTATGAATAATGCCGTCTCAAATAAAGAAGACAAGACCGATAGTTTTTTCCTTAACTGTACTTTAATCGCCGGCACGATCAATCGTTATACTTGTCGCGTCGTAAATCACAGTGTTGCTGGAATACGTTTCAATTCGTGAAAGTATCACCGGTCTCGTCTCGACCCTGGATAAAAAATACTCGATAAAAATAATGGCAATTATCTTTCGGATAATTTCTATTTAAGGAAAGAAATCCGAATTCATATTCAAATATCTCAAATGCAGTAAATATCGGATCAAGGAATCGGATTGACATTTAAATTCGCGACTGTCAGTGCACAGAAAATTAATACATGGCATTCGCACGTCTGTCAATGTATACTTAAGAATCTTGTAGCAATAAATTCGTGGCGCGTGCACGGTCTCACAGACTGCGGTTGATTTTGCAGATACTTTAGGTTACTATCACCGCGAAAGGTCGCCATGGTAAAAGTGCGTTTAAAGCATATAACTGATCATTAGGCGCCACGAATTGGCTGCAATTACTGCGTCGAGATGTCGAAACTAAAAATGAAATAAATATAGAGAAGACTTCGAAAATATTTGAGTATCCTTTTATTACCGAGTTTATTACCAATCTATTCGTAGATATATCTCGATCGAGAAAAGAAGGACTGAAGAGAAGATTGGTAAAGACATATGATTGATGATTTACCACAGGTATCAGATGGGTTACTTATATGGTAGGTAAGCCCTCTCATTCATTAGTTTTGTCCTCACATTCTCTGGCCATACTTCTGTACATTGTTAGTTCAAGAGGAGCGTTTGTGCAATCCAGAAGGATATGGGAGCCGAGGAGTATGCATGTACGTATGTATATATAATCTGCTAAGAAAAAAGGCAACCGAGTCGTTTGCGCAAGGATTCTTTGGTCCGACGTGATTCTGGACGTAAGATGTGAGGCGCAAATCGCAGCTAAGGATGCCGCGGGCTGTTAAATGCATCTTCAAATGGCAAGGTCATCGATTATGTTATGTCACTAACTTTCTTCAGGCCTGCAGCTAACCCGAGTAAACTAAATGTCACAATGAACAAGGACGATTTTTTACCCTCAAGATGATCGATTGATTGATTGAATCCCGATTACGCATGTTTTTGTATCTATTAGATATACTTTCATTATTTGATTAGGATTAGCGAGGATACCTTATACGGCTAGTGTTTGCACGTGTGGAAATATCCTTGGTAATATTAGATCTTGCCTCGCGTATTGTGAAAAAAATTCCAAACCACAACAGACGGTCCCATATGCATATGAGTACATATATAGCTATACGTACTTCGAAAATAATACATTATGCAGAAACACTCGACATAGATCATAGAAATATGCATTTTATTCAAGTTTCCGTAAACAAATTTTTATTCCTTAAATGTCGTAGCCATCTGGAGACGAGAATCTTTTATTGATACGTTACATCAATCATCATTTTATTATTCATTCGAGTAATTTATACAGAAGTAAGTGGTGAGTCCAGCGAGAACCGGTCTAATCTAATAGGTACGATAACAACTTGATATCTACGTTCTTCTTCTGGTCCATTGCATCCATTGGTTGACTAGCAATAATTGAGAAATACTTTGACGTATTGCCACAGATTTGTACCTCATTGGTTTCGGTATTCAACAATCATAAAATCGGTAATTCTGCGTTTGAGATCGGGTAATTAAAAATGATGAAAATTTACTCGCCATCTAAGTACATAAATATAGCGGATAACAGTGATCGCCTAACTTCGAATTTGTTCATAACGCCACAGTTTTCGCCGTGAATCGTGTTTATCCCGATGTGTGATCCTTTCGATTTCAATATCTCTTACGATTAGCTGTTAACGTGTAGTGAAGCCTTTTTTTCATTCATGATTATTTCTGTCGATGAATGGCCGTATAATTATACTACATAGGCTCGTAAAATTGTAGAACAGGTGACGATCGTTTTATCGACTTGTGCCTACTTTCATTGGACTCCATTCATCATGTTTTAAGATTATATCATTCACGTGATACACTGTATCAAATTAGTATGACGAAAGTAATTTTTTAGAATTTTTATTGGTGTATGAATATCCAATACCTTCATATGCATAAATCTGAATATTATCGTATGCATATGACGGATGGGCGCCTCGGACTTTTTAATTATTATATTCTCATCGTTTGATGATGTTAGAACCTCTTACAAATCATTTTCTATCGCTGAGGTCACGAAATGATAAATGCAGACTGAGTCAGAAGAAAAGTAGCTATACAGTGAACTTTTTTCTTCTCATATTTACGTGATTAACAATAAAGATTGCCTGCCTTGCTTGTCTTCGCGTATGTCAGCCTCTGTTATAATCACATCCATTATTCTCTGAGGAATTGGAATAATTACTTTAGCGTTATTATAACCAGAAAAATATATTAGTTTCGACTAAAAATAACATGCATCAGACCTCACGTGCTCCTTACTTCTATCCACCTGTAATAAATCTGCGTCTCCCCTTCGGTTTTACGTTTATAAAAATGTAAATTCCTTGAAAAGCTGCTTACAGACATTTTTCAAACTCTCACCCGCCTTGTTACCTCGATTTTAAGATTACGATGTACATACGCGATCGTCCGTAAAGTAGTAATTCAATTTGATTAATAACTTCCAAATGGAAATCAAGCTTACCGCAGAATCCACACCATTAATGGATTACGTATTCGTACCTATTCGGGCTCATAAATTTCCCTTACCACTTCCCGAGTGTACACTTTTTACTCTTTGCACCTGCCGGTAGAGTATCTATCGTCTATTCTACGTTTGATTTTGCAACAGCAGTAGCGTCGCAAAGGTCGTTCAGGCACATTTACAAGCGACCTCAGTAAGTACGGTGTGCAAAAGTGCATCTAGGAACTATATAGACAGTCACGAGTCGATAAGTGAAAACCGCAAGAACCAAGAACCAACGTATTCGATATAAAAGGCACTGACTTGTGTCGACTACAGTCATGATGTACCAAAGCTTCTCTTCATCTTCGTTTCGGTGATATGGAATGAATTTTGAAATCACTTTGATTAGACTCATGCATATATGCGGTACGCATACATCGATTCGGGAAGCAGAAATAAAAGACAGGAAATATATGTTGGTTCATAAGCTTCGAGGCAAAAAGACGCTCTGGAGTTTTAAGTATCGTGCCGTTAATTAAAGCTATCCATTTAAACATCTCTCGACTGGCTAGTTAGCATTGAATGACAGTGACAATTTCGATAGATAAATTCCAGGCAGTGATTGCGTAGTATTAAAATTATTAGCATGAGAACCGAGCCTAATCTCTGGGAAGGAGTCGTCCGTAAATTATCTCCGCTTGTTGCATCAGTTTCATCTCATCTCTGTCACACCTAAGTCAACTGCGTCTCGATGACCCTGCCCTCTGTTTTTGGCACTCCCACGCGGTGACTCTTCCACAAGTCGTCCACTTTCTTCTCCGATGTCCAGACAGTCTCAAAAGTTGTGAAATAAAATTAGCATACGGTTGCAGAACTTTTTCTTCGAATGAACTTCGCGCTGGCTGTATGAACAATTTCTTCCTCTTTAGAAAGCGACGTCTTTTTTCTTTTGCATGAAATAGATTCGGCTTATCGGAAGGCTGTTTCTTAATGAGAAGGTCCTTGTGTCTTAATTTGAACGGCAAATTATCGCCGATAACTGGCAGTACTTGTATATTAATTATGCAGCTTACTTAACTGACGGAGGTACCTCATCGCTGTCCCTATTCCGAAGAAGAATATGCGAAGAGTACCATCTACGTCGAGAATCAGTGACGATAGTAATGGCATTTAGAGGATTTGTGTCATCTTGTGAATTGCGCAATCCTTTAGCGGACCTGTTCCATGCATATGCAGGTGTGCGTATAGGCACCCAAGGCAAAGACTACGTTGGGCTTGTATTCTAATGCAGAATTGGTAATTACCTTTGTTTTTCAAAGTTCAATTGAAAATCATAAACTTTGCGCAATTCAATTAAATATTCACTCCCCCGATTGAGTACACATGTATAATTAGTGTGATAATTTGCACGGAGAACTTGTAACACAGGGACGTCGTTAGATGGCTCAAAGTGGATCCTTTCTAGAAAAACTTTCATGTCCGAGTACCTACGTGGAAAATATTTTGCAACGTTTAACATCACTTGAGAGACATTTTGCTGCCCACGGATGAACTCTGGGCTACTTGACCCCACAGGAAACCATTGCCTGAAGAATTGCATTGGCCTGGAATAAACACCTGCTAGACAATATTTAATAACAATTAATCCCGGTTGTGACATCATGGATACATTTAATACGTTGTCCAGTTTTCTCATAATGCATTCGAGGTATGTGGTGTGATTTGAAATTCAATTGATAATACTGTAAGCACTATTTCAAGGACAATTGATGGTGGCTGGCTAATTCACCTCACAAAAATCGTTCACGATTCGAAGGCAATATTTTTGGTTGAAGATATGAAATTTGATGATCGATTTGAAGAAGCGTATTTCTTTTTGTTTCTACCACGAACGGTTATTAGCTTACACCGAAGACTTATTCTGGTATGCAAACGTTTCATAGATCATTAGCATAACTGACGTCACTTATATAACCGGACTTTCTTCTCTTTGAGCGTATGTTAGTGCGATGATTTTATTATCAGGAGAGATGGTCAGATGCTTTGATAATGTGTCGTCAGATGAATCAACGAAATCATCGAGACTAGCTAGGTACATTTATTTGGTTAGCGATTTCGTGTCTATTATACGTAATTACCTCTTGAGCTTTGAAAAAGGAGACTGTGATTTCGTAATTCTCATCGGACCTTCATCCAGTCTTTCGAATTGCAATTATTGAAAGTAATACAACACAATTCAGGTGATACCCGGAGGTCTTTTGAATTTGGAAAGGAAAAAGCTATTGTAACAATTATCAAATATCTTCAACCCTAGCTGAAGAATTGCATGTCTTGCTCCTCATATCAGTCCAGACTTGACGTGTGCTGAACATAAGTTGGTCCCCATTGATTTCCCATTTTGTGGAAAGAAAAGTCAAGTTATGGAGACTTTTGAGGATTATAATAATTCGTGGCCATCGAGTATACGATTGAAATATCCATCTGGCTTTTCTTTTTTTCTGGATCGAAGTCTACCTCTATCCCAGAGGCTCCTTTTTTTCTTACATTTTTTGTCACAAAATATAAGCATGTCTTTCATTGATTCGGGCGAATCTTGAAGATCGTGATTCATGAGCACACCGATCATTTTTACGCGAATGACACTTACGTTAGATAGATAGGCACGTTGTTGAAACTCAATTAAGAATACTATATGACTAATTGACGGAAGATATAAATCTGGGAGGATGATTACGTAGTTTTTTAGAATTTCGTATACCTACTCGCATCTGGAGAAAAGGCAATCTATCTTCAGGGTATATTATTTTATACCTATGGAATAGTCGATTGCCGGAGATGGTGAATCTCTAGGACCCTGAATATCAATATGTGATAATTAACGGCTAAAAAGATGCCATCGACGTCTTCTCCTGAGGAATTATTTCGAAATTTCGTAGCATCATGCGATGGGCCCGGGGGTATATTTCGGTGGTGGGAGAAATATTTCAGGCCTGCATGACTATATAATAGGTACCAAGCATTTGTCTATACAGTCTCATCAGAAGATACGTCTCTAACACTTTTCTCAAGATGAAGATGGTGCGTTGTCAAACCTCTAAAAATACAATTCTGAATCCAAAGTTATCAGATAATAGTAAATCTCTCTTGGAAATAAGTTGAAGCAGCAACTTGCGCTGAGGAATCTTAATATCAGACAAGTCAAGCTGCAGATTCAAATTCAAAATATAGTTTTCTGAATTCATTTATTTGAATAGTAGAATCACCGAGTTTGACTTGCCGCAAGTAACAGTTTCTACGCTACTTTTATATTGCGATGAATCAATTTTGTGAGGATAAGATTACTCGAAGATACTTCCCGAACTTGTCGTGTAAAAATTGATGACTGAAAGATTTCTTCTTCTTCTTCTTCAAAAAACCTTGATTTGTATAAAATGTTGTGTGAAATCCCAATACCCTGAGCAATAAAATGATTGATAATTAATTACCTTTTTTACTTTCGACAGATCATTGCTCTCGCTGCCCTCGTGGCTGTTGCTGTCGCCGCCCCAGCTGACTCCGACGTCGTCGTCGTCAACGAAACTCCCTTAGACAACATTGGAGTTGGTGATTACAAGTATGGCTACCAGCTTTCCAACGGTGCTACGAAAGAGGAGACTGGTCAGCTGACTGATGCTGGAACCGAGGGGCAGTACTACAGGGTCATCGGAAGCTATTCCTGGGTCAATCCCGTCGACAATGTGCAATACACCGTCAAGTACACCGCTGACAAGGACGGCTTCCACCCTGAGGCAGCCCATCTCCCAGTCTAACTTGATCACAACAGCTAGCTAATAAATTCATATTGAAAACTTACGAAACGATATATTTACTTTCCGTCTCTTCCTCCCCTTCCACGGCTTGCGACTTACAAGTTGAGGGCTGTATTTACCTGACTTATCTTAGATGAAAATAAACTTAATTTCTAGCATTTTGTTGATCAATGAAATTAGAATAACATTAAGCGTCATAATCCACAGATAAAGAAAACCATACGTAGCACATTTCTTCTACCTATTATTTACTGAAAAATATTTATGACTCAAACTCTTCGGATTACAAACACTGAGAGAAAATCTGTGTAATCCTTTGTCAAGGCATGTGCATAATAACGTAATTACGGCCTTGACAATGGTGCGGTGTAGCATGTAATCAGATAGCTTTAAGTAGATTAGTCATGCTTAGACAGAGCTGCAAGGCATCGCATAGTCGAGCTTTTCGTAACCCATTCGGTTATGTGTGGAACAGAACAAGGTCTTGAAGTCAATAATAGTTCGAAGTTAGAGCTTGATATTTGTATGCAAAAAGTAATCAGGTACATACCTAATTACCTATCTTTCTACTTCAATTGCAACACTGGCGTATGATGAACGGAATTCGATACTCGATGTAAATTGAAGTATCTTTTTATTAGCAAAGACGGTCATTAGCTGACACTGAGAATTTTATGTGGCATGCAAACGTTTGAGGGATCATTAGCATAACTGACGTATCTTATGCAACTGGACTTTCTTCTCTGAAAGCATGTACATACCTACTCGTTTATCGGTGGTATCAACGAGAGAGAGAGATAATGTGTTTGACGATATGTTGTTAACAAATCGCACAATATCAGTCCTCACTAGACACGATCGGCGATTTTGCGTCTATTATGTGCTATAGTTTCCTCTGAACTTTCAGAAAGGAGAGATTCGCAGAAGAATGTAATTTTCTAATTGCAATAGGACCTCGATTGGTTACTTTCAGCTTCGTTTATCAAAAGTCATTACAAGAGAATTCAGGTTCAATCCATGTGCAAAAGTCTGATGAATTTGGGGAGAAAAAATCTCCTGCAGTTGTGAAATATTTTCAATTTAAAGACTTGAAATATGTATTTATGGCAAGTTGCTATAGTTACTTTTTTTTTCGTGAAAAAAGTGAAGTAAATGGAAACTGCTCAAGATCCTACATGTTTTTACGCGAAATAGTTCGCGGTAACTTCGTACTTCCGACACAAGATGTAACGTATTATTCTGGCTAATTCTGGCAAATTCTTGCAAATTCTGAATATAGTGATGGTAATTGTCAGTGTGAAATGACGCCCACGTTTGCGTAAGTCCGTTGTCAAAAGTCAATTGGCATTTTGAAAATACTATCTGAAAAATCCAGCTAAGTTACGAATATTCGAAAATGATTCCATAGATTTTGAGAACCCTAGTTGAAAGCTCACATTTCGAGAACGCGCCATATTTCCTGCGGGCTTGCTACTACGGAATTGACAATTGCCGTAGATGGTGAATTTTTACGACCCTGAATATTAGTAGGAATGTGATAATTAACGGCAGAGAGGAAGCTATCGAAATCGTCTCTTTAGGAAGCATTTCGAAATTTGGTAACATCGTGTGAGTAGCCCGGGGATATATTTCGGTACAGTGGGAGAAAGATGTCCGGTCTGCATGACTATATAATGGGTATCAGGCATTTGTCTTCACAGTCTCGCCAAAGGACAAGTCTCTAAAACTCTTCTCAACATGAAGATGGTGCGTTGTAAAACTTTAAAAAAATACAATTCTTGATACAAAATTATCGGATAATAGTGAATCTCTCTCAGAAATAATCTAAAGCAGTACTTAGTGCCATGATATCAGACAAAACGTCAAGTTGCGGATTCAAATTCAAGATATAGTTTTCTAGATTCATTTATACGAGTAGTCGAATTCGGGAGTTTGACTTGTTTCAAGTAATAGCTTCTAAGCAACTTTTTTACAACGACGAATTAATTTTGTGAGAATATGATTACCCACTCGAAAATTGAGATGCAAAAAGATTCTTATATCTTGAGTTGTAATTGCTGTGAAAATTGTTTACATTTACCGAAATATTTCTTATAAAATTTCACGTGAAATCTTAACATCCTGTGATATAAAATAATTGATAATTAATTTTGTTTTAATTTTCAACAGATCATTGCTCTCGCTGCCCTCGTGGCTGTTGCTATCGCCGCCCCAGTTGACTCCGACGTCGTTGTCGTCAACGAAACCCCCTTGGATAACATCGGAGTTGGTGATTACAAGTATGGTTTCCAGCTTTCCAATGGCGCTACGAAAGAGGAGACTGGCCGACTAACAGAAACTGGAAACGAAGTCGTCGGAAGCTACTCCTGGATCAACCCGTTCGACAATGTGCAATACACCGTCAGGTACACCGCTGATAAAGATGGATTTCACGCGGAGGCAGCTCATCTCCCAGTCTAACGTTATCAGAACTTATAGTTAATAAATTTACAATTAAAACTCACTCACGACATTTCTTAATTTTACTTCCCTTCCACAGCTTCGCAATTTTACCTCAAATTGGTTCATTTTTGGATCAATCATATCAAACAGTATAAATTCGAACAACCTATTCCATTAGTTATTTATTTACAAAAATGCTGTGCCATTTTTTCTTTCAAATGAGTGTTGTCCAGGGTTTTGAGTGGTCCGACAAAAAAATATACCAGCTATCAATCCTGCGTGAATTGACCGTGATTCTAAGGTCACCGACCTTGATTATAGATTCATTTTGTAAGAGCTATCCTCGTTAAATCGCAACCATTAATATCAATTAATTTCGACTTAGCGTCAAATGATATTGAAATGACGATTTATGTTATAATGCACACATGATGCGAACGATATATACCACGTTTCTGTTAACCGTTATTTACTGAAAAATATTTTCACTTTCGAGCAGAATCTTCGCATTGCAGGTACCGGAAGGGAATCTGGAAATTTCTTCGGTAATTCGAATGCATAATATCGTAACTGCGTCCTTGGCAATCGTACGATGTATCGTGTCATTAGATAGCTCGAATAGATGAGACACGCTTAGCTTGATCTGTCAGGTATTATGTAATCAAACGTTTAGATAATCCGTTTGGTTTTGCGGGCCATGAAGCAAGGTCCACAAATATTCTAATAGTCTAAAGCTTCAGCCTCACCTTTTAATTCGAAAAAAAAAAGAATTTCCACCTAAAAACTCTCGAATCAATTCTGCAAACACTATATTCGCATTTAGAACCAAGGGAACAGTCGCACTCTACTTTTTCACTGCAAAGCTGTAAGGTGGCGACGTTGAGGAACTTCAGCAATCCCCTTCGAATGAAGGGGCATCTTCGATCCTATCATCATGAAAGTGGTATGTACTGTCGCCTGACATTTCACTTAGTTAGTACAGTAATATTCACATACGCCTTAGCACTTCTGAATAACTATTTCTCGGTCTGCAGACCGAGATAAGGCATATATGAATATCACTATACGCGAGAATATGCATTGCGAACTGCTTTACTGTTTGTTAAATATAGTGCAAATATAGCATAACGGTGTTAAAAATTCAAATATCACATAGGAGTCTCTCTAATGCGTCTGGATCTCGGGTGGACTAAGATATTGAGGAATTGCTTGTAGAAAGCAGCAGTGGCGAACACTTTTTCTTTTTTAAATTAGATCATTTATTTCACCTAATTGTTATACCAAGAAATAGTTTCGTTTCTGTGACGTTGGATTAACTTTTGCCTCACTTCGCAGGATTCTTAAGGTAGTAGCCTCGTTAACACTTTTTGAGATAAATTTTCAAGAGAATTCTCATAGATGATCTTTGGAGTGATATAAAAACGTTGCCGTCATTTGGAGGGGCTGCACCGTTCAGAAGTCGAGATATTAATGAAAATATTCGTTTACAACCCAGCGAATAGCTGAGCATCGATGACTACAACTTCGGATCTGTACTTTCTGATGGTCAGGCAAAGAGGGAGTTTGGTCAGCTGAAAGATATTGGAACCAAAAAAGAGGCTCTGTTTGTCAAAGGTAATTCCTTCGTCGACCCGGTCTCCAAGCTGTTGTACGTCACCACCGACAAAAGTTGTTACCATCCTGTTTTTTGTTCAAATTCTTCAAATTAATGTCGAACAATAAACTATAGCAAAGAAATGATTATTCAGTGCAGAATGGGCTCGATCCCTCGAAGTACATCAAAGATTTCTCGACTTCAATCAATTAAACTCGATCTCCAGCAAGTTTTTCATTCTCAGTGTAAGTTTGTTCGACAAAGTTCACGAAATCTGGGTCAAAGTTGCGGGCTGCGAATCGTTCAATGAATTTTATCCACCTGAAATGGTGTTTTTCGACGAATTTTTACATAATTTATAGAAATATACAACTGAACATCATCTCACTTCTGAAAACTTGGTCGATGATTCTACTTCTCACATCATACCACGACTTCCTATTGACCTTTCCAGAACCGACTCTATTTGCGGAGAATTTTTTTTTCTCAATATCCACTACGAACTGATGCGAAATATCAAGCAGGTATATTATTGAATAAAGATGGGTTGTAAAGCCTATCATTACCGCAGAGACTTCGTAATGATCAGACCGAAGAATAATAATATGAATAATTTTTTTTATATTTAATATCGTTGTGAAATTGTTTATACGGATTAGTTGTTACGTAGTTCAGATCCGAATAAGATTTAAGAACAGATCTCGATTATAGTTTTCCAATTATTTTTCATATTGTTTACTGCAGCTGGTCTGTAGAGCTATTATGTTCATGGGCAACTGACTTATTGTTAGCTTTGCAACCTGATCTAATTGTAATTAGTCAAGAAAGCCTGGAATACAAGTCTACAGTTTCTTCGATGGCTTACCTCAACCAGATTTTCTACTAGTCTAATCAAGCTTCAGTATTCCCTACATACGTGCAGTAACGGCATCACGAAGCACCGAATCAAATTTTTGAAATACAACCTGACATCAGTAACTTCGAGTTATCTTTTGAAGAATTGAGAATAAGTCGTTAACCGGTTTGGAGAGTATATAATTGGTTTCACGCTGGTAGAAATTATCCCAAAGACGTAAAATAAGCGTTCGAACTCATCCTCTCTTTTCGCAAGCCATTTCGCAATGTTGTAACATCTGAAATCCAAATCCCTATTGAATACTTTGATTGACAGCGAATGTTCGAGGGATTTGTCGACTAGTATACAACACTGTTTTTCTGATGTCATTCAAGCTGCTACCAAATTGCGTAAATGCTGAATTTTAGATGCTAGAGTATGCGTCGGTTTAGTTACCAAATTAGAAGCAGAACTTTAGTCGTTAAGACTTCATGATGTGAATGTAAACGTGTAATAAGATGCCTTGAGAAGTCAAATGCGACTGATTCGGGGGTCCTTTGGCTATAAGAAAACCGTGACAAAAACTTCAGTCCCCAATTGTACATATATACTCATACATACCCGCCTATAGGCCTTCGGATTGTTTGGCGTCTGCACAAGTTCTCTTAATTGCTGGGTGTTACTTCCTTTGATGAGTTTGTTGATTTCCGAATTCAGTCTTGACTGTGATCGTTATACGACATCTGTCAGTCTGGCAAATAAACCATGACTATAATGTATGCGAGAATATTCGTATCTAATCACATTGGCATATAGACAAGTTCTCCACTGTATGAGTCAGGAAAAACGTTCAGTTCTTGAACAAGCCTAGGATATTCTGTGAGGATCATTTGTTGATTTTTTTTTTAACAGGCATGTATGTGAATTTTCTGCACAAATCAATAAAAAATGTTACCTTGCATCTGGCATACGTTCTTTGCATGAAAACGAGTACGTCTTACTACACTTTTTGAATGGATGGCGGATTGTATGCAGGATGAGAAGCCTTGCAGGTTGCAGAATACCAAGTGGATGATATTTGGTGACATTTTCTATGCGATTATTGAGTATTTTTTCAGTGCACCTACATATATGGTAAAATAAATTTGGCTTCGGGATGAAAGCAAGAAGTGACGGTAGTAAAAAGACTTGCCATGATGAACAATCCCATCTCACGGGCGAGTTTTCATTTCGTATTTTGAAAAGCATCACTTCTTTTACTTGAAAATAATTACTTTATAGAATTCTGGAGGACAGTACTTGATATAATGGTAAAAGTTTGAGATTTCACTTGCTGTGTTTGATGCGAGTTTGCTGATTGACAATTCGCGGTCGGGATATTTTGTCATAATTTATAAATGACTAGATTATACTTTTCACAGATCGTTACACCGAATTTCATATCCTTTTAGCGTCATTAAACTAATTGTAGGCTTTCGAGTGAAATATTGCAAAGGTATATGGTAATATTTTCGGAACTTCTTGATTCCTTTACGTTTAAGAATATATATTTTGGGGATCACTGTGTCAGATATCCTCGAACTATCCTCAAGCTACGATTGATTTCCACAGAAACTCACAGTCAGTACCAAATTTCACTAATTTCTCAAGATTTGCAGATTCTTGCAAACTTCAAGATTTATCAAACACATAATCGAATCTTCTGGCTTGACACCATTGAGTCTTGCCAAATTTGACCAAAAATTCCATTGTCAATCATCCACGTTTTCAATCTACATTATTGATTTGGTTACGTATATCATTGATACACTGATCTTCGGAAAAAACTTCTCCAAGTAAATGTCTTCTTCTGCAACGTCTTCAACACGGCCATGCAAATGATGACCTTTTGAAATCCTTACTTATACTTTCCAAGGAGACAACTCGTTTCGCATTTTTTATTATTACTTCTTTTGATGCGATTCGAGTATAATTTATGACATCTAGCTGCGTCTTGATTTGAAAAAAGTACACTAATTTGAATTCAAATGCCATCTTGTCTATATGAAGTTGTGGACTTAGCTCATGGGAAGTGGACTCAGGTGTATATGTCCTTATTCTCTGCTCTCTTAAGACTGTTGCAAATATGAGGACTTTCCAGGTTGCAGACACGATTCTCACATCAAGGCAAAACTGTATTTATTACCGAGGAGCAACGATTTTAACATGAATAGTCGAAATGCCTTCAGGTTTTTTTACGATACTCTCCTCTAAATTTTTACTCTCGTCTCACGTCCTGTTAGACGGATTTCTTATTCTGATCATAGATTAGGCAATGTCTGCGATCCAGGCGATATCATTCGGCTTCAACTTTCAATGATGACGATTACTTTGAACCGATGAATGAAGACTGGTCTGCTGACAGAGTATAGGCTTCTTCGTGATGCTGAAAGCACCTATATACCTATAAAATTATACTTCTTCATTTTTAAATCATTCAAAATTATCAGAGAAGAGTTCACAGATGAGTGTAGTCTATATATAATAAATACCAGGATCAAAGGCTGCATATTGTTGGCCACTGTTATTTTTTGGCCATGCGATCCACGTATACGATGTAGCTGAGAAAATACGTGAGCAAATAATCTAGGAAGCCCTTTGCTTCTCACGCGTCTTTTACTATAGTGACTTGTTCATTTTCCAAGTCACCGACCTTTCAAAGTACAATTACGTGTACGAAATAGGAATGTACCTTATTAAGATCCGTTCAATGCCCGATTAAATAGATCCTCTGGAATAACAGTTCTTGGATAAAATTTGTTTATTCAGATGTAGAATCTGTACCTCGTAGATCACCATATATTCCAATAATTATTGCACGCCGATTGTTAGTAGCTAATTTCATAGGCTCTCCTTTAAATCCACGCAAAAATGTGGGCGACTTTAGACAAGATTTTTTATGTACGTATGCATACTACATCTGATCTTTACTCAGCAGAAAATACATATATAATGGCGTCTCTTGAAGTTATTTAATGTTGCTCAATCAAGACTAGGGTTACGTGGCATCGCCACATCCCAAAGATGTGAAGATCCTTTTCGAAAGCCAATCAATATACAAAGATTTCATGCGTAATCCAACAAGGTGAGTTCGAATTCGGTCAGTTCACCGTATGCCGAAATTAGCTACTAAATTTTGACTTTATTGGCGTTTATAGACTTGGAAAGCGTTAGTCAATTGTTTAATTTTCTACAGCATTGGACTTGACCTTACGAGAAAATGTCGTCCTAATCATAAGCAAATTATAAAGTGGCTAAGATCTCTTCTTCAATCTTTCAGAGTGTTGGAAAATAACTTGCGGCTTCATCTAAAATTATCAATTCAGGAAGCTAAATCCTACCTCAATGGTGACATCTTTATTATAATTTCTAGTGTTAATTCATATTAATTTATAATCAATATTTTGCCAGTGGGAATAAATTGTTCGATATATTTAAATATTATTTTACGCAATACAAGAGGCATCTTATACTTATGTATACTTATGCTTTATAGTCTGACTTCGCCAATAAATTCGGATTACAAATTTTCACCACTGACTATGAGACTGTTTTCTCACTTCCCATTTCAGCCATTTCTACATTCGTTCACATAAATTCCCACAAATACCTATTTTAACATATAGCCAAATAATTTGTATCATTATATTATTCAAAGTTATAAATCGCTCACCTATTCTGTTCGGCATTTCTGCTGGATGTAGGTAGATATAGTTGCAGTTGAATATAATTACATAAGCAATACGTCGAAGTTCAGCGATTAAAACACTTCGTTACTTTCGCATTTCTGCATCATTTATGAGTGAACAAGTTTAATATCTTTAGACAAACGTACAGCCCATCGTCGCTGGTGTCTTGGATACTGAGATATTTAACCTTTTTAAATCGGTTTCACTTTCTTACGTTTGTGAAGTGCAGCTTGGTTCGAATGAGCATATTCACATGATGTGAAATAAAATTCTTTCATTTTTGAAATCTCGAGATTTCAATGCCAACTAGTAAATCTGTTACAGAACGCATCGCTTGAATCCTCAAAATGTGAGAGGCCCGCGGATGCCCCGATTGCAGAAGTGTAATGGTGGGTGAATTTCGGCTGGTCACATACCTATGGCCCCTGGATATGGGACGGCTGGCTATATAAACTGAGATCAATTTCACTAAGTCAACAGTTCCTATTCGTCTCTTAATCAAGACTTCTCCAATACTCAAACAATCAACATGAAGATGGTACGTAGTGCTTGGATATCACGATCTAATTTGTGCAGCTACAAATATGAGGAATATTTTCCTCAATTAAATACCCGGTGTCCATACGTGCCAATAATTGCAGTCAAAATTAACACTCGATTTAATAAAAATGAATCGAAATTTTTCGATTAAACTAAATTTTGTATATTCCATGAAAAGAAAAAATCTTATCCTTCCCTTTTTGCGAGTCGGGAATTTCCTCTCGGCTTCGTTATAATGATCTTGTAATAACTATTGAAAGAAGGGCTCTGCTCTTGAATAAAATTGTAACCAGGTCTTTCTAATTTTTTCATTTCGTTCTAGATCGTCGCTTTCGCCGCCCTTGTGGCAGTTGCCATCGCCGCTCCAGCTCACGATGAATCTGCCGTTGTAGTCGTCAACGAATCTCCATCAGACAACATTGGACTTGGTGATTACAAGTATGCTTATGCCCTTTCGAACGGTGCTACGAAAGATGAGATTGCTCACTACGAAGCAGGACCCGATGGCCCATCTGCAGTAGTAGAAGGAAGCTACACCTACACCGCTCCCGATGGTCAGGTGATATCGACCAAGTACCGCGCTGACAAAGACGGCTACCTCGCTTTTGGATCCCACATCCCCGTTTGAAAAGCTTATAGCTTTTAAATCCATATGGGATATGTAATTTAAGATCGAAGATAGCTGAATTTTTCAATAAAACCTCTCATCTATTGAATACGAATATCCTTGAAGTCCTTTTCACTTTCGATTCTACAAACAATTTTTGTGAAATAATTTAAGACGGTGGACCTCCTTGAGTAATACTTGAGGTCCTATATATTATATATTAGACTTGCAAGGGATTTATCTACATCGCTTTCATACGTGTTCGTCTGAGGATTCTATACATATGGGATTAACGAATCATTTACCCATCCGTCGATTCAGGGCTTACTGCGGTTTAGTATTTCGGCATGATTTCTACCTGCAGAGGGATTAGGATTAGAGATATTCTTCGCGTTTTAAGAGTACATCGTCAAGTCGAGGGAGAAGGATCAGTTTCGAAAATTTATCTACCATGCAATTTCCAAAACACATTGCTTATATTTGGTGTTACCCAAAAGCTGCCAAAATGCAGTGCAGTTCCAGCATTTGAATCCAAAGGTATACAGGTTTTGTGAATTTAACAAGCTCTGAAGTTCAATTAAAGGTTTTTCGTCAAGCCATTCATAGAAACCGTGGGACTCCTGAAAGAGAATTTTTAGATGCAGAGACTGCAGATAGGCTGGTTTTATATCTTGAACCTAGGAAAGACTGAAGAAAAAAAGATTATGAAACTTAGGGTTCATTTTCGCACACTTTATGCTGTGGAAAACGTAATTTCTTTTCATTACCTTGGCGTCCATGATGTGGTTGGTTTCTTCTCTCTTGCGAGGTGTGGTTTTATACCAAAGTAACGTTCGAAGGATTATGGGATCTGGTATTGGTATTTATTGCAAATTCAAGTCAGATAATAAATATTTACTTCCAAAATACGATTTATTAACTTGCTGCCCTAACTACGGCGCGTCTTGCGCACACATTTTTATATCACACGTCTATACTCCCGCACGCAATATACAAAATCTAAATCGTTACTTTTTTAAACTACGGTGATTCTTAGCTGTGATAGACATACACTATGTGATAAATTATCAATTAATATTTATTAATATTAATAATTAATTATATGTCTCTGCAGTTGGCCTACGCTAGAATGATGCACTTGGTGCTCTGCACGCTCGTTCCTTTGCTTTTCTCAGTTTATTCAATACTAATTACTTTTTTCCTTTTCTCTTTACAAATCAAACATTCATATCTTATTAGTTTCACCATATTGTTAAAAAATAAGTTAATCTTACTTATATGAAGCCTCGTCGACGTGATTTTTCAAACATTTGAAATATTCACCCATAGGATAACAAAGCTGTGCGTCGTAGTGTTTATATATTCTTCTTTTTTTTTTTTTTTTTTCCTTTTCTTTTTTAAGTATTTAAAAATAGTTTCAATATAACAAATTTTACTGCAGTTATGTATAATAGTATCATGTCCTCGGTAAGAATGTGTAATAATAAGATTATTGAATCATGGCATACATATGTGTATGTTGGGTTGCTAGTGCGTTAGGCTGCCATCAACGACGATTGACTCGCTCTAATTTCTTTGTTCTCCATTTTTTTTTTAAATGTGAAATAATGAAAAATGTATATGAGCGTATATGCTTTGATTCTCATTTCTATAGAATGAAAATAAAATAAAAATCAATCCGGTTTTTCTATCCCTGGATTATTGAAGCTGATAATTTAGTCGATTGGCTATAAACGTAAATATGGAAAATATACATATATAAGTTTATCGAACGAAGAAAAGCAAATTACTGGCGCAGATATTTATCACTATAATTCGCATTAAGTTATCTATAAACTTCGTTATGATCTTTCGCAATTGTGTCTAGCTGTCCAGCTCCTATCTTCGTCCAACGTAGTAGTACAAACAGTTAACAATTATTGAACCTATACTCGTGCTAAACAAAAAGATCCAAGCCAGATATAGATCTACATATGCATACATACGTGTATATACATATATAATATTGTATGAAAATCAGATACTTGGACTTTTTGCACGTACCGATAGAAGGTCGCAAAAATTATTATTATACATTAACAGTGAGGTTTTTATATCATACATATGATCTTGGACATGGCCTGCACAATGCTTAAATTCATACTATATTCACACTCATTAGTATTTATAATTTATACAACGTTGCACACGTCTAAGTACACCGTGCTTCGCGGTACAGCGTTGCTGACAATTCGTTGAATATATCACATTTTCAATTAACTATTAAATAGAATATTAATCATTAAGGGACTAGATTTCATTTTTTCATGCCAATTATTAACGTTCAAATATGGAGTTCGAATAAACTTTTAGACACATTTAATTTGGTTAAAAATTGCCCGAGTTAATTAGTGTTAGTCATGGTATTACATTATATGCTTGTGTATTAATTTTCTGACTACATACGTCGAATAAAAGGAGAATTTACTATATCATTATTTATTCCATCATTTTTCTGGCTTCAATTTATTCAGCCGGATATACGAACGATATTCAACGATCAGCAGCATTGCCCGTCTGTATCTGATAATTATTCTACAGTTACCAAATTACCAAAACGTACTAGAACGCATATATTCACCGTCCTGAGGATATTAGAAAGAGTTATACATAACATTTTCGGCAGTAACATCAACGAGATTGATCGGCACGATCAGATTATCAAACACTGTTTTTAAATCGTTACACGTTCACAGATCACATGAGTAGGTAGTAACGTACAAAAAAAAAGAAAGTAATGCAGATTATGTATATTATGTATCTAGGTAGGTAGATCACAAATTAACTAATAGAGCCCTTCGTATTTCAAATCTATGACTATATTTACAGAAAAATATTTTTCACCCTATCCCTATCCGCCTGCGTGTATGCATCGTATATTATCGTACTTTTCGTAAATAGTTTAAAAGTTTAAAATACGGAAAAGGCTGAACGTATATACACGGCGCGTTGCAGACAATTATAATAGAAATTAAAGATCATCGATAATAATTATACTTCGCGTGTTTCCTCGGCATTTTTATCACTCGATAGTAGAAACGCAATTGAAGACATTTAACTAAAATATAAATCCTTCGCTTTATGGTAGTTTGTAATTGCAACTGATTGCAAAAACGACTTGACTTCAAATTGAGGTTTAGCAATTTCTTAATAACTATTTCGATCATATCGACAAACCGATGGACGATAAAAAAATGTTTCATATTACCGAAACAATTTCCACTCAGTATAGAAAGTTCCGAAGTTTTAGTGATGGTAATTAAAAGATCAATAAGATGGTAAAAACGACCTAAATTAGGTAAAGTCGTTATTAAACTCAAGATTTCCATTTAATAATTGCGCATAACCGCCCATAAATGTAAAAACGTTTTTTTTTTTTTATCTCTTCGATGTCAAAACGTATGTACCGGTTCAATTCGCAGCCCAAGCAAAAGGTTATATTATCATGCAGATCTTCGTACACGCGTATACCCAGAGTTATTTTATTATTTGCGTAAATTTGCAAAGAATGTATATTTTGCGAAATGAAAGATTTGTGGACAGAAAGGTGTAACTCCTCGCACGTGGATCGTGAAATTTCGCTATGCAATAAATAAAAAAAGAAAAAAAAAAGAAGAAAATACAAAATTGCAGGATACATGAGAAAATAAAATAAAGACCGAAGATAGTTGACTTTTACACGCTTATATCATTATAGGTATCTTCATCCTCTCCTCTTTTTTCCAATTTCTATTTTGTGTTTAAATTATGTAGCTGTATGCCAGGGCAGGTGTGAAAACTTGATGTGCGGCGGATCGAAGGATCGCGGTATGAAAATTGATTGAGTGGGGTTCTGGGTGAGGAAAATAATAAAAGCAATAATAATTAAACCAACAAAATAAATATATTGACATTTGACACACGCCTCATACTGACCTAGCTGCTCTGAGACGACGTGATTATATCCTGGTGCTACAAGGGTTGACTTTTAAACAAAAAAATTCCAACGTATATTACGTGACGCATATAATGTTAATAAACATACATAATTTATATATAATGCCAAGAACATAAAAACACTGAATAGAAATAGAAGTAGTAGTAGTAGTAGTGATGGTAAAAGTCAGTTATAAAAATTCCGAGCACCACGACACACTAACGCGTCACTCAGCTGTTTATAACAAAACAGAAAAAAAAAAGAAAAAAAAAAATGTGTAGCAGTGAAATTCGAATTTTTTTTATTTATTTTTATTGTATATTTGGTTATTTAAATAGACCAGAATAAAGAATATTTGGTTAAACTCACAGGATATTGCGAAAAGAACTGTATGTGTATCATATGTGCATTAGTCATTTTATACTAGTTCATTTTTTTCTTCTTAGAATTCATTTTTCTTTTCCTTACCAAATTAAGTACAGATATATATAGGTATTTATAAATAAGTATAATGATGTAAATTGTATGAATAAATGCTTTGGAGAATATTGTTTTTTTTTTTTCTTCATTTTTTGAACACATGATAAACACAGTTTTCGCAATTATCTATGTACAATGCGATATATTCGAATATATTTCACTGCTTCATACATATATAATTATATATTTATAATATGTATATATACAATATACATATTATAGAGGTGAAAGCATCAAATGGTAGAAAAGAAAAAAAAATAATAATAATAAACATTCTACAAAACAGAAAATAAAACAAATAACTTTTAGTGGTAAATAATAATAATAATAATAATAATAATAATAAGATTAATAATTTGACGAAATAATTGGCTAATAATCTATAACGAATAATGAATAGGACTATTAAAGACTCTAAAGACAAAAAGACTCAATTTATGTGTCATCGCAGACTATAAAGTATATCAAAGACTGCACAGACTTGTATCAAATATATATATATGTATATATAGAAATTAATTATATGATTTTTTTTTCTTTTGTTTTTTGTTTTCACTAGTCTATAAAATGTAGCTGCTTAATACGATAATAAACGTAAATAATAGTAATAATAATAATAATGATAATCTTAATTAATAATATATTAAACAAATGATTGGTAACAATATTTTTCAACACCACTGAATAATAATTCTTATAATAGCATATCGCGTAAATAATATAGTAACAAAACAATAATTATAATATACGTGTTTGTATGTATATAGAGACCGACGCAAGCGTACCTATCTGCACGCGTATCTAGTAATTATAGGAATGAATTATGAATTTTTATATTAGGAACAAAATTTCGCGTTATAAACTAGCTACCATATATTCAAAATCGAATTTAATAAAGAAAAAAGAGAAAAACGAAAGAGAAAGATTGAAGAATAGAATTAGAATAGAACAGAATAGGATAGAATAGTCAATAGAAAAACGAAAAATGATAGGTATACATATACATGTACACTATACACATATTTAAAATACGAACATCTTTTTTTACTCCGTGTCCCGATACGATTGTAGTTCTATATGATATCATTTATCGTCATACATAGAATAGCTTGCGGAAACGAGAAAAAGCCAGACGTTCAATTAAGTACATTTCAATTGACATTAGCGTGGATACATTTGCGTCGGCGTCGATAGCACTAAAAATTGATGCAAATTAAATATATATTGAACGTCGATAGTGCAACAGCCTTACAATAAGTCACAAGATTTAAATAACGATCATTTCCGTAAAGATTTTCGTTATTCTGCTTCTTCTTCTTAATATATTCTTTAAAATTGCATTATCTACGTTTTTCGGCTCCTTGAATTGAATAAAACATACACGTGTCTACGTATATACAATATGTAATATATCGCTTTGATTATAAGAACTGCCGAAGTTGCATCAAGGTTTAATCTATCTTAAAAATTAAATATTTTTATATGTATATATATATATATAAAAGAAAAGAAAAAAAAAAAAAAAAACCTAAACGGAGTTTTCTGCTTATGTAAATTATTTTTTCCCGAAATTTTTCTATAAGTCAGACTAATAATTGTAATAATAATTATTAAGTGATAAAAAAAAAAAAAAAAAACAGAAGACGATTTACTTCGCTTTACATTTGCTGCAATGTGCTAGTCTGTATCTATCATATATAGATACATATATATATATATACTTCGCTAAGTTCAAAACTTCCCAAATACCTAAAAACACCCAGCTGCCGATGATAATATTCGGAAGTAAGGTATTTATCATTACTATTCGCGAAAATGGTGAAAATTAATAATAAATTTAATGATGAAGATAATAATAATAAACAGAAGAAAAAAAAGGAAAAAAATAAAATAAAATTGTAGTAATAGTGATAATAATAATAATAATAATATTGATGATAATTCTAATAATAATAACGACGACGATATTAACATTTAACATTAATAGTTTTGACTAGGCTCTATTTTTTTTTTTTTTGTGCTTGATAATAATCGTAGTTCTTTTGTTAGTCAATTATTACTTTAACGTGAGGTTAGTTATAATATATATATATAGCGTTTCGTAAGTACATGTACATAAATCGGTTAAGACACGTCTTTGGTATCTTGCTCGAAGCTTCTATCAGCTTAATGCACCTAGCCAATTAAATGTTCCTGCAACCGCGGTGAATGTGAAATTATATAGATTTTTTTTCAAGTAGAAAAATTACATACATGATTGAATTGAAGAAAAAAAAATTTCATAAAACTTTACCTTTTGATGCAAGAGAAAGAACAAAAAAAAGAATTGAAGAAGAAAAAAAAAAAAACAGAATAAGAATCGGGTATAGATATCTTTAAAATAATAAAATTATAATCGTCAACTCCAAGGATTATACATATACATCACAAACATACATACCTACATATCTGTTTTTTTTTTACTTTCCCGATACAAAGAAAAAAAAATATATTACCGAATGATATTCGCGAGTTCCCGTTGCTTTATTGCAAAATCTGAAAAGCAATAAGAAAAAAAAAAAAAAAAATCATGGAGAAGTAACAACAAAAAGTACAGTTGCAGGTGAGCTTTAAAACTGTGACGAAAAAACTAATAATAAAAAAAAAAAAAAACTAAAATTAACAAAATAAAAGGTACTAATAGAATACAACATGTATGTATGTGTGTTTGTATAGCAAAAAGCAAAATATTCATGCAAACCGCGTGAAATATATAGTAGTCAGTGAATTATACCGAGTATCAGTTTCGTATTTTTTTTTCATCTTTCTTTCCTCCTACCAATTTTGATTCACGTCGATTTCAATGTTTATTTTTTGTATTTTATCCTCATTATCATTGTTGTCCGAATAATATCTACGAAACAAAAGCGGTAATAAAATGATGCATAAGTATAGGTATAATTACTTTAGCCGCGAGCGCGTAATACGTTCAGCAGATTTCTCCTGCGTTACTGTACTAATAAATTCTTCCACCTTCGCACGGTCTTCCGTTCTGTAGGAAGCGGAAGAATTTTTAATTTTTTCAATTTTTTTTTGTTTTTTTTTGGTTTTTGTTTTTCTCTCTTTTCTTCTGCGCCAATTGTCAGGTCAGGTTTATACACTTTATGTACATGGTTGGAAAAAGATTCTAGGTGTAAATTGCGTTAGTATATATACGAGGCCAGTAAAAGAGAATTGAGAAACGGTGGGTGCGATGCCAGGGGCACGCGCGTAATAATATATAATTCATATCATATATATATATATATATTTAATTAATCCGTGTAGAAAAAAATTAGTTTTTCAATATATTTTGTTTTCGTTTTTGGTTTCTTTTTTCTTTCTCTCTCTCTCTCTCTCTCTCTCTCTCTCTCTCTCTCTCTCTTTCTCTCTCTCTTTTTCTCATAAGTTTTCTGTGAAAAATGGGAGGGACATACAACCGACAGACGCATAGACGCACACACCTAAGATTACACAATTCTAGTTCCAATATAACAGCTGCGTATGTATGGTACAATCTTATACAAAGTCTTTACAAAATGTCTCTTATATATTTTATTTTATTTTTTTAGTTTCTTTTTTTAGTTTTTTTCTGCTTATTTTCATTTTTGGTTTCTGTCTACGAATGTTAGATAGTAAATTATCGTTAATATTATATCTTCTCATTTTTTTTTGTTCTTCAAATTCTTCCTCTCTTCATTTTTTTTTTTTTTTTGTTTGCTTTGCTTCTCGTATTTCAATCATTTTTTTTTACATTCGAATGAAACTCTTTTCATTTCATTCGTCGATATACACACACCTGCGTATTTATCGCCAGTATAGGTATAATACGAAGGGACGAATTTCTATCGTCACATTCTGATAATTATCCAATAAAAATAATTTTCAGTCAACGTTTAATATATCTAAATTTTTATAATATTTATATATAATAATATATGCTATTTTGTTTTTGTTTTTTTTCTTCTTTTCGTCCTTTCTCTCATTATTTCATGGGTCGTTTCTTCTTTTATATAATCAATATATTTATAGTAATATATATAGTAGCATTTCAGTGTCCTTTGCGAGTGTATATATGTATGTGTGTGTCTGTGTACTGTGTACTGTGTACATATTCATATACATATACACAAATATATATATAAATATATATGTATATATATATTATATATATAAGATGGATTCAATTATTATGTTATTCTATACACGGGAATTTCTTTTTTTTTTTGTAGTTTTCTTTGCTTTCTCTCATTTTTGTTTTCTCTTTACCACGGAGTATACAAGGTATACAGCGATTGTTACTACAACCGTTATTACCTATAAAACCGTAATATTTCCGAATCCCCTAATACAACCCTCACATCTCTTCCATTTGTTTTTTATTCATAATTTTTTTTCTTTTTCTGGTATTTTTTGGGGGTATTCTTAAAGTTTTTCTCTCTTCGCATCCAAGCTCATGTATGGTCGTTCGATAGAGCGATATAACTACCGCGGGTTGAGGTGGGATATATCAAATTGGATTTTGAATTTGATGAAATGAAATGAAATTTGAGGACGTGGGGGTAGTTGTTGTTGTTGCTGTTGTTCTTGCTTATCTTTTCATATATAAATATATATTACGTATATATATATATATTATATATCTATATATAGGCACCGACACACATATAGAGACTGATTGATAAATTGATCGTGACTGACTGAGACGGACATGGCGCGGCGACTCCGGTCGAATACATGGTCACATGGTCACATGGTCACAGGCCACCTGCTGGCACACAAACAACACGCGGACATGTTAGTCACCACCACACCGAATAAACACCCTCCGTGACGAAAAACGCCCACGTTAGCATCTTTCAATTTTCATATACATATACAATACAAAATATCACAAATATATATATATATCAATCTTCATATTTTAATATACACAAAACGATTATTCATATATTTTTCTTCTATACAGGTCGGCTACGATCTGAATGCTCTAATTTTAGAGTATGCTTGGTACCCTTTAGAAATAGTAGTTTTCGTTCTAGCGTTTATAAAATACAAGTCATTAAAAAAGCCGCGCTGGCGCCTGCATTCAGGCAGTCAACGACAGCCATGATTGCAGGGTTGTCTGCTTTCAGGCGCACACGACCGCTGGAAAATTACGTAACGCTTTTGCGGTTCAAGAATCATTTAAATCATTCGAGGACTTTTATAGGTAACTTTTCAATATACTTTCTTCGTTCGTCAGTATCGTAGTCGAGTGATTTTTAAGCTCGAGAAGTATTGTGACTTGCTTCGGCGATAGTGTGCGCCTAAAGCCAGACTATCTTGCGTTAAATTCGTCTGTATCGTTGGCTGCCTAAATGCAGGCGTTAACGTGACTAAATAACCTGCATCTTACAGACGCCAGAGAGATCATTATTTCGAACGGTATGGTAAAAAAGCTAGACCCCCCCCCCCCCTAAATCATCCCCCAAAATTGAAGTTAGAACGGAATAATAAATAGATAAATAGATAAATAAATAAATAAGAAAATAAAAAAAGATGCTGTATGGAAGCGAATTTCGGACGTCGGTTTATGACGAGGGGTGCTGTAATGTTGCGGGACATCGCGTATTCTCTACATGCACGTGATTTTTTATTTTTATTTTTTCAATAAATCGTCGTTATGTAAATTTTTACGTTATATTTTATAAACTTGGGAGAAGCCATCAACGTAATGGCATTTATTTTTAATACAGCAATGTCCTGCTTGCGAAACACCACCCCTCTAATTGGCGGTGTTAGTTCTAACTAATAAAAGCTTTGCAGCGTTATTAACTATTAAATAACATAATCATAATAATAATAACAATAGTAATACTAATAATGACAATAGTAACAATTATTGTTATTGTCAGAAAAATGTGTATACTGCAGTCTTTTCTTTTCAAAATTTGTACTGAAAATTACCACATGGTAGAGTGTGCACTCCTGTATAGTTATAGTTTGTATAATTCATAAAGAAAAAAAAGAAAAAAAAAAAACATAAAAATAAAAAAACTAGCGAAAAGATGACACTGAAAGCGCACGTATTAAGTTAGAACACAAAGATTTAGACCGTGCGAGTTCTCTTCAGTTTTTTTTTTTTTTTTCCCCCCTTTCTTTAAGCGTACAAAACTCGGTATAAAACATCGTGTCGAAGAAAACCCGCGTGAGGTGTATATTTGTACAATGCATGAGGAAGAACGGTGTTTTTTTTTTGAATTTTTTTATATTCTTGTATTGTTTTTGTATGTAATAAATTTGCTGCTCTTATTTCTTTTCACTTTTGTCGCGAGATCGAATCTTATCTTGATATGATAAATAATAAATTCCGAAGTCACTGCGAGATTAGATAACGAATGGCATGTATGTATATGTGCAGAAAATTAAAAAACTCGTGACGTAGTAGGTAATAGTTGTAGGAATATCGTAGTCATTTTGTGTGTATAATTTCTTTCATCTTACTGTCTCGCAGTATTTATTACGTATCTATAGATAGTTACGTATTTAATGGATATTTTTGTGTTCTTTTTTATTGAACCGAGAAGTTTTTGGTCAAATTAACTGATCAATAATAATTATTCGTGTACTTATATGAAAGAATAATAATAAATAGGAATTATTACATCCTTGTTTAGAATATTGACGATAAAGAATCTGTTGCATGCTACAAGAAAACTTTAATTTATCAATTGATGACATGAGTAATTTGATAATTGTAGAAAAAGCGCGGTAAAGTGTACATCATAGGTACAGGAAGTTCTCAAGACTATTTTAAGAACGTAATTATATATAAGCTCTTAAAAACGTTAATAACAACATGTAACTACGACATACAGTTACAACAAGACAGAAAATTTTAATCATAGATAATAATAGAAAACAAATCGACATAAACAACGAAAACGCGTATTACATGTATATATTATAACTATGTATATATTATATATATATACATATGAATATACAAAATTGGCACCGTTTTGAAAAAAAAACTCGATGCAATAACGTGCTAGATTTATTTTCTATATACGATAAAGAAAAAAGAATTAAAATAAAAAAATAAAAAAAAAAAATCTCCCGACCGAACAAATAATTATTTGTTATAAATAAACTTAATATAATATTAGATATAGATTTATTTGTCCGATGTATCACAGCAACGGTAAAATATATACATATAAGTATATATATATGGCATACCTATATACGGGTGATTCCTAATTTATTTTAAACGGTCACTATAATATCATTTGGGTATATAGGTAAAAATATTTATGTACGTGTATAAATATATATAAGTATCTGGATATAGCCAGATATCGACAAAAATTTTCAACATTTACCGAAGAACTAGCTATATAATCGACTAGAGAGCATTGGCTGGCAATTAATCACGATCGACTGTAGTCGTGTAAACGAAATTATACTTGGAATATATATATGTATTATTATATGATATTGTTAGTCAAAGGAACTATGATAAACGAGTTGGAAGTTTTAGTATAGAGATCAAGAAAACCATCTAGTATTATAACATTTCCGCGGATTATTTTTACCATTTTTTTTTTAAATAGTTTTTTTTTTCTTTCCAGTAAAAAAAAAAAAAAAAAATACAGATCAGACCACGTATTCGTCTACGTATTGTTTCAAAATATTTTCTTATTCGAATAGAAATTTGTACGATTAAAATAATGTGCTTTTTGTTATGTCGGAGTTCCTATATGATGAATAATGTGTAATTTTATTTTTCGTCTCGTATCGCGGTTTCATCTTTGCAATGATTTCTAGAATATTTTTTTTTCGGCGCATTTCGTTCTCCCGCGAGTTTCTTGTTTCATTTTTTTTTTGTTGGCATTTTTAATTTGTGTAGGTCTGAAATATTGTGTAATCTATGTGTGTTCGTGTAAAATTATAGCTAGTCGAGGTTTTAACCTCGTCATAGCGTGGTGTTTTCAGTACCTACGATAATCGACGACAGCTAGTAAGGCCTCGACGCTTCCTTCGACCGCTTCAACTGTACTTTTAGTCTCTTAGTCCCGATCTGGAAACCGTTCATCGCCTGTATGGCTGCCTGCGCACTCGCTGCGTTGTCGTACGAGACGAAACCTAGAAATGAAAAGAATTAATCAAATTTTCTATTTTCTTATTTTCAATCCTTCCTTTCACTAATTAACTTCAATATCTTGCCTGCAATGAAATCGTGAATAAATCAGAAATTATATATTTACGTATAATTTCATTTATATTAATCACAATAACAATTTTCCATTCATTTTTTCCGTTAATAAGATTTTCCCAATTTACATACGTACCGAAACATTTGCTAAGGTTCGTCTGTTTGTCTATGAAAACTTTGGCCGAGACAACGTTGCCGAAAGGTAGGAAAGTCGAGGCAAGATCAGTGTCGCTAAACTCTTGAGGAAGGTGATATATGAATAGATTCCCTCCCTCTGGTCCTTCGATTTGTTTCCCGGCCGGACCTGAGGTAGAATTTTGGGCTGCTGCTGCCGCTGCCGCCGCAGCTGCTGCGGCTCCGGTAAACGCCGGAAACCCTGTAATACCGGAACCAGTGAAATCGTAAATTTATTGTATTCGGATAGAACTGAAGCGTCGAGTATCTTCTATCTCAGGATCTAATATACTTGGGCATGATAATCAAGGCGTCTAAAAATGATACCAATTTTTCAAAACGCAGGGGGTATAATAATGCATAATATATCCATGCGAAGTAGAAAAATTGCGCTCTCCAAATTTCCACGAGTGAAAATCGTGTCTCTTTCAATTCCATTCTAATAACGAATGAAATTTAGATCTTGAGGTGCGAGTTTTTGAATTTTTCATCATTTTTTTTTCTCACACTTGTTAAGAGTTGAACGATTTTCACCCGACAAAATTACGAGAATGATTAATATCCACTAAATATCTACTAATGCTAGAGTATATGTTTAAAAAGCGAGAGTATAATCTTACGTGTGAGCGAGGTTTCAAAAATTCGTTAGTCATTGTAACGCGGATGTATAGAATTTATATTTGTCCACGTATATATATCTGTATGTATAGGTATACTATTGACTGGCAGCTACCGTGCAGAAAGTTGGCGTGAGGTGGTGGCCGTTGTCAAAAAAGTGTCGATTTAGACGGTCCGTAAAGAACCGCAGTGAGATATAATGAAATACTTTTTCATTCTCGAATCGATCACTGTCACGATCCGTCGTGTGTGTCAACGAAGTCAGTTCTGAGTATATTTATATTTTATATTTGACAGGAAAGTGTCAAATGTCAATAATTTTAAGCGCTGCCCTTCTATCGAATACGATATTTCCTATACAAATCCCCAATTTCTGTTATAAATTATTCCTGCCCGTATTCAAGATCAGTAATATATGTTATCGTTACGTGCTCACGGCCAAATAGTCGGACTAAATTTCTTAGTAAAATTATACCGTAGCTCAGTTTCGGAGAGTTTAAGAAATCTATTTATTTTTATGAGATCTATATTTGTATATAAGATATATCGCGGTATGCTGTGGAATGAGCGATCTGCAGAATTTATACTTCAGGTGATAAATCGAAATTTGGATCAAGAGGGGGCCTACGCGAGAGCATCGACTAATTTAAAGAAAACGTTACGTCAATCTCTTCAAATTATATCCACATACAAGTTGGGAAAGTTTAAATCAAAGAACTTAGAATTTGTGACGCAAGGAGCCCTTTGATTTTGAGTTTATCAGTTCAAACTTTTCCGGCTCATTTCTAGATGAGATTTGAAGAAGTTCGTGTAGTTTTTTTTACTTCAAATTGAGAAGCTTCGGAAAAAAGAGACTACTTTCTTGGTATGCCACTGCAATTAATGCAATTCTACACCTCTTCACGTACATACATACCTATAAATAATAACATTTCAGGAAATTCTCGGATTAAAAAATCATGCTAAAGCAGTACCTGTTACTACAGTATTTGAGTATTCATGAAAATAATGGTATTCGTGATCTAATATCTCGACTACTGTCTTTCATGCTGTACAAAATCAATGTTATGTTAAACCTGCAATAATTATTCGATAAAAGTCAATAATTCATTTCATTCGATGCAAGTTTTGATGGTAATTATGAATAAAACCAAGTCTATATAAACGCGAGGACCAATTGACTCCTTATATATTATGTAACTCAATATTAATCATTTTTATATAATAATCTGAGTGCGATATACATGTGAGAAGATTAACGAAGCGAATGAAATAATCAATCGGCGCAGGCAAAAATAGGCATATGAAATAAAAAATCAAAGATATGGCAAAAATGTGATCGAATTCATTACTCACTATGCAACTCTTTCTTTTCCACGGTCACCGTTGTCTTTCCAATGAGAGCTTTAATTCAAAAATCAGCATCAGATCGAAAAATCCTTCCGCACTTTGTTTTTGTTTTTTTTGTTTTTTCCTCTTTTTTTTTAATAATACGAAATGTATAATGTAGATATGGGTAATTTGCGCATATGTGTACGGTTCGACGATAATTATTTATCGTTTTATCGAACTACAGCGATTGAACGCGATTTTTAACATCTTTCGGAATATTGTGTAATTTTTTATGACGTGAAGAAACGAGTATATTGTCGAGTATAATTTTAGTAACGGTTGCAACAAACCTGCATATTGCTGTAAGCTGGAATAAGCATTTGTCAGGGAATCCTGGAGGCCATTTAAGGGTGCTCCCGTTAAGGAGTTGAGCGCAAGTGACGTCACAGGACTTAAACTGCCCCCGGTTGACCCTGAAAATATGAAAAAATCGTTAGAAAACAAATGCATTTGGTTTTACCATTTCGAAAACTCGTCTTATTTTCATTTCTGTGTGATTTTATCACGAAAAAATACTTTCAATCTGATTTTTCTCTGGTTAAACGAGCATCATCTATTCCTTCAATTTTCAGTAAAACCAAAATGATTGACGCAGTCAGAGAATGTGTTTCAACAACAGACCCGATCGCAAAGAGTCGGAGTGCTTAAAATACGATACCAATTTGAATTTCAATCCAAATTCGTTATTTCAGATATTGTCGATTTTTTGAAAATCAAAGTAGTAAGCATTATCAAAGAAGATCATTCGATGGATTATTATTGTATAAAGTTTTTTGAATGAAATGTCTTTTATATATATAATTGTAATATTAAGAACCTCGAAGAAAAAATAAAACGCTTAAAAAATTATCCTTTTGTTATAGCAAAAGCAGACGTCAGTGATGAGACATGCTCGGTTGTAAGGTATAGATCGCTGAAATAACACCAAACAACAAAAAAATAAAAATAAATAAAAAACGAAAAAATCAACGCTTCATCTACGTCAACGCGACACAAAACTGATAGAAGCAATAGATTGTGCATTTCAACGTGGAATAAATAAATATATAAATATGTATACCTAGGTAAAGGTTATTATGTACGAAATTACAACCCTTTAGTAAGATGTCTTATGTTCATAAGGATGAGAAATGTATCGACAACGAATTTCGAAGATAAAACGTAGATGAATCATTAAGCCCCTTGAATATGTGCCGCAGTATATAAAATGAATAAGAGTGATTCGAAGCAAATAATTATCGATTTGTAGTATTTGTGATATTTTATCGATTTATGAGTCATAGCCTGTTGGTCAGGATTTGTGTATCGGATATACATAGTTATGCAAAATAGCCGATGACGGACACGTTATTCAACGTAGCTGAACACGATGACATAGAACTTAATTACCGTTCGAACGTCGAGTGACGTATATAACGCGATATGAAGTAAAGTCAAAAAGTCATGAAACGATGAACTTTGTCACGAGGATTTTCCGATCGCGGGTGAAGACTGGGTTTGAATAATGATTAAATTGCATTAGTCGACGCAACAGTATATATTATACAATACCCGCATGCAGTATAAATTTTCAAAAGAAAAAAAAAAAAAAGAAAAACGCCAAATGATTGAAATGCAAAAGAAAAAAAAAAAGAAAAAAAATTACATAATCAACCATACGTGACATTGGTTAAATAAAAGCTTGGTAATACAGGTAAATGTGAATATGCATACGATTCTGTACGTATAAATTATAAACTAAGGGATACGCCGATGAGAAAATTAGCACAGTATCAAAAACGAACATATAGCTATTATACTGTGAGATGAAGAAAAAAAATAATGCAAAATTTCAAATGCAAAAATTGTAAAATGCGATGCACCGTTCCCATGCTGTAATGTGATAATATCTAATTTAGACACGATTTAGTTCTTTTCACAAGAAAAGTACTTCTTCTCACCTGTACTTCCCGTCTTTCCAAGTAGCGCAGCTTTATCCGGAAAAGATATAATAATAATTGTTAAAATATGCCATCTAAAATATCTCTAACCTTAAGTATAATAAGACTGCGTTTTTTTTTTTTATTGCTTTATACACCTTGACCTATCCTAACGCAAAAAAACTTTATCACTTATGATGACTACGTAATTAATTAGAGTAAAAAAAATTCCATACATTTCATTGATTGTGAGTATTGCCTGATTCTTGTCTCATTGCTTTTACCTAAATTCTAGAATACTTTGCGCCTTACGTTTCCTAACAATAAAGAGAAAGAGAAAATAAAAAGAAAAAATGGAACTACGATATGAAGAAATGGGAAATAATCTTCACTATAATGACACGATTATACCCGTATGTCGTGAATTCTTATTATGAATATGGGTATAGGTATAGATATATAGATATATATAAGCCCGAAATGTGTTTCTATAAGCAATACAGCGGGCCGAGATTTTCCCGAACCGTCAAAAAATACCGTCATGAATTCGGTTTATACCGAATACGGCTACGTATATATACCTATCCCGTGGTACTTTCGATGCAAATTTATTCATAATATTGGTCGGTATCATATTCCTGAAATAAAAATCTCGCGCAGTGATTCTATTTTTCGTACGTCTATACACACGCGAAGGAGGAAAAAGGAAAATTCACCCTTTCTTGTGCTTTTTGGTTTGACAAAATCAAACAATAATCGCGTTCAATCGAACAAATGAATAATTTGCAAACCCAGTAGGAAGAAGCATTCCAAAACTAACAAACTAAATTGGTGAAAAGTAAAACGAAAATAAAATGAAATTACTTCCGTCCGTATAGTATAATGTAGAATAATTCGATAGAATCAAAACGTTATAACGTGTGAAGATCTCAAAACTTGCTAAGTTATATAACTTATCGTATGATAGAAGTTAGAGAAGTGGTCGGGGGTGAGATAGATATATATATAGAGAGGAGAGGGTGGCTGAGAGATGCGGTTTATTATTTGCAGCTAGAGATTAATTGTTGCTAACTTTCTAGAGTCGTCCAATTAGTGTGATCTACGTAATTAGCAAGTTTCGTAGCGCGATGAGGTTGCACATTTGCAATTGAAATTTCCAAGGATTATAATATATATCTATTGCATGGATGAACGCGTATGAAAAAGTTTCTTGCGTCTGCATATAGCCTCGTTTGCAAAAATTTCTTTCCAAAAAATAGAATGAAAAAAAAAAAAAACAAAAAAAAAAAAGTACAAGAAAAAAAAAACATTTAGATAAATTTAAGTTTTGCCGATGCAACGCTTAACGAGGCTAAAAGACCGGGGAGTAATTTACTTCGTTGGCCACCGCGGTGTGTACTATGCAGTATATAAACTGCGTTAGTTCTACAGAAAAGCGTTAAACTGTACATTAAGCAAAGTGGCAGCGGTGCGCTCGAGGTGAATGAGTCTTATTATGCCGCCTAACAGCGCACTTAAATCTGAATGGAGCTTTTGCCAACTGAATACTAAAGCCTGAAACCGAAGCCACTAATTAAGTAATTTTATACCACGCGGTTGCACCGAGCGACAGAATCCTCCCTCTACTTTGAAATTATCCCTTACTAAACGTTTTGCCAATTCTGACACGAGTGACGAGATCTTTTTAAGGCTATTTTTAGACTTGAAATGAATTTTGTGTTCTCATGAATTTATACTCGCGGGTCAATCCAAACGAAGGGAAGAAAAAGCCAAACCTTGGGTAGATTCTTAAAAATGAAGGATATCATATCTGGATCAATTTTTGATCTAATTCTCGCTCTACTTATTATTATCATACATTCTCAACTATCCTTGGTGTGCATCGCATCCGAAAATACTTTTCTGCTTCATTTTAGATTTTTACTATTAAATTTTGTATTTTTTTCAAAAGAAATTCGAGTCTCGGTGCAGATTCGAAACGGGATTTGCATACAAGATACGTTGCCAAGTACGATAGATACCCGAAGAGCTTTCATGGTATTATAGAAATCTCAGCTTTTTGAGGCGTACGGTATTGGCTAGTCCGGGGTGGTTATGGTTATTTCATTCAATCTGAATTCAAAGTTGCCTAGTGCGGTTCTCCGTGACTTAGAAAAAAAATTTCATATATTATTTTTCGTATCTCCAGATATCATTTCGAACCTCTTTCACTCAGATTACAAAAATTTTCAAATTACAAAACTCCCAAAGCATTCTTCCGTTGTTTTTTGTTTCACGTTTAAAACCTTAATTCAATAACTTCTGTTTCCGTTTTTTCTTGTTTTTTTTAATGTTTCGTTTGTTCTTTTATAATACATGTACGTTTATCGTGGTCTGAAAAAACGAGAAAAAAAAATTAAAAAAATTATTCGCCCCTGACACAGCCTCGCAAGCGGTACAGGAATCAAATCGTCATTAGTCAAGGCTTCCTAATTGGGTTACCAATTAATTCTAGTTTAGTAATGGTTAATACTATACCAGGCAGTGCGACACGTACATAGCGACATACCTGCTGTTGAGTTCGCCAACCCGCTCAGCGCTGAAACACACGCAACCACATATATGAGCATGCGTAAATGTTAAACTATAAATTATTATCATCGTGATTACCCGAAACGGGGTAATGTTGAAACAGAGAACATACATTTTTATTGTATGGAAAAAGAATGTGAATAATCGAGAAAAAAAAGATGAAAAAAAAAAAGAAATTGTGTAATTTAATTTTTTTTTTTTTCAAATTTTCAGTTCGATGTAGTGATATGTAATTTATTATACACTGTTTAAAATATACAATATTGAATGTATTAATGCGTAAAAATCGAAGATCGTGTTACCTGTTTGTGTACCTATGTCGTTTAATTTTAATAGAAGCAAAAGCGACAAAACCAGTGCATGCAATCAAATAATAATAATTTTAATAATAATAATAATAATAATAATAATAATAATAACAATGTGACGTAGTTTATTCAAACCGTTAATTGAAAACTGAGCTGTATACTTGCGTTATAATAGGTATAAAAAAAATAATGAACAATGATACCTGCTGTTATAGATATTAAATTATATACATACGCGTGTAAAATAATAGGAATGAAACCGATTGTATAGTATATACATATACATATTATGTACAAAACATGAAACAAAATAAAGTAATATTTACAATAAATTATACATTTCTATATGCATTTTATTATCATTGATACTAGAAGGAGATGTCAGATTAATCATTTTATTTCTGTATCGAAATGAATTTATTCTGACTATGGAATAGCGTATATTATTCTGATACAAAAGCCATACACCTATACGTTATTAGTCAATGCGATTTGTATTTGCAAAAGTATTAATTTTTTTCCATCAAATATTGTACGAATCTTTTTTTTTTCCTTTTTTTTTTTCTAATTGTCTTTATGGATAAACTGAAACTTTGGTCATTAACGGTGTTCGACTATACTTTTTAGAGCAAAAGTTTTACTCTCACGCTACTATATCCGCGGTTCATAATCTGCGAATGAGTGATCGACTTCCTGCGAAATTAACTTCAGCACGATTTCCTATTGGTTTTTACTGTTTTTACTTTTCTTTGCTTTGTACTGCAAATGTCATTCTCTCTAGCGATAAAACAATAAAATACGTAAAAGTGTAGGGAACTGTCCGCGCGAAAAAGGAAGACGAAGAAGACCATAAGATTGGGTGAAAATTTAAGGAAAGGAATTTTTGAAAATTCGGAAAGAAAGAGAGAAAGGCTGTTTCTACTCACTGTTGGGTGAAACTTGCAGGTTCCCATTCCCGCCTGTCATTGCAGCTAACGTGACAAGGTTCTGCATACTCATTGGCGAGACTCCCGCACCTGCTGAAACACCGGTATTCAGCCGAATGTTTTTTTACTTACCACCAAGAACCTCAAGGATCCTTAATTTACAGACTGATAATTTTTACAAAATTTGTATCAAAAATCAAACTTCAATAGAAACCAAAAATATTAAACGAAAAACTTTTCATATGAAAGAAAAAAACTTGAGGTCTTTTCATTCACTCAACACGTTTCTAATCAGTCCCGAAGCCTTCCGGTTCTATTATAGTGCAGACTGCATGGTTGTTAATTAATCAGCCTGACACCCCTGCACCCTGTTCTATTATATGATCTATGGCACGAGATATGAGACGTTTGTCTGATTAACTCGACGTTGAGTAGTCGTAGAACAATAATAAATATAAGTGCAGATAAGTTTAAAAGACCGTAAGTGCAGTGTATTAAAAAAATACCAATAAAAATGAAAAGTACCTCGCGTATACGGGAGATAAGAGATGTGAATAAAAATTAAATAAGTATATTAATTGATACGAAAATTTGTTAATATAAAGCGAGATATGTGTTAATCACTAATATTTCATTAGTATCGTCGCAGTATAAGCAGAGACCGACGTCGGTGTAAGTATAATTAAATTAATTTATAAATGCGAATTATTTTGCGATCTGAGAGCTGTCGATACATGTATCCCATTTTTCTGTACGGCTATGTACGTGGTGTACATATGCTGGTTATCAAAGCGTGATATTTCATCATTTAGGGTTTTTATATTACTAAACGCTGCAGTTTTTTTATTACGAGAGATCTATCCCGACTAGTAGATTTCGCTACGTTTTATCGATGAAATGAGATCTCGGTGGGGTCGCGTACAAGATAAACTATAAACCAGTGGTAAACTCTGTAGAACCCCTGAAAACCAAGCTTGGGATTTAATTCCTCGAATCTAAAGTTCAGGATCTCTAAAACTCGAAACACGTTTCTGCCTTTACGTCACGCCGGACTCGGAATCGGCTAATAGGAGCAATAAAATGTCACAGAGATGGTTAAATCTAGCTATAAAAGCAGTTTCACCAATCGGGATTTTTGACTGAAAAAAAGTTTCCTTTGGGAATGAAACTTAGTTTATTTATTTATTTATTTATTTTTTAATTTCAAATAGAAAGCATTAGGTATTCTGCTCGTTTAATTAAACTACAAAACGATCGCCCACAAGATCGAGACTTTACTCGTACGTACGTAGTTTATTCCGTCTGAATACTGTACCAACAAACAAGGAGGAGTTCACCCCTGACCTGACGCTACCGAGTATACTAGGACGTGGCTTAATTAACTCTTCAAGGTACCGCGAACTTCCTTCCTTCTAAGATTAATTATTTTCCATCAAAAAGTTAACTAGCCACGTGCGTTCGGAGTTTCATGAAACGAGGAGGACCAAGCCAGCGTTAAATCAAAGATGAAATATAATCAAAATGCAATATATTCATGGTTTTTATTATCTCACAGGAGGTGGCAATGACTGTGACATACGCGATTCGTTTACATTCATTAAATATTACGATGTTATTTCGAAGAAAAAACAAGAAAAAAAAAGACAATGTCAAAAGTGTGGAAAAACTTGACAGAATTGTGATAAAAACCTAAGAGAATCCCAATTTTTTCTTTTTTCTTTCACGGGGTCTTTACGTTCTTAGATTAATATCCCTGTACCTCAACACTTCTGGATAGGTATTGCTCATAATTGTGAGCCTCTAACGTAATGAACGTCAATTTACCACTGCATTAAATCCACCGAGACGTACGACGGTAGTTTGGTATAGGTATGAGTGTGACAATAGCTCTATTGTTTTATTATTCTTGCACGAGTGACTCTATACGCCCACGCATGCAGCTCTCAGAGGCGAAATATACAAGCAGCGAAAGACAGGCCGTGAGTCATGAAAGGCTTTATCTACGGTAGTCAAACTTCACCATTTATAATTTACGGCCATATAATACCAAAGCCATTGCAAAAGTGGCGAGTATTCTGTAGAAAAATGAAGAACAAAAATGAAAGGGACTCACGGTGATGTAGAATTTGCTGCTTTCGCATTATTTCAATCAGTACAAATCAACAACCGAAGAATCAATGATCAAATCTTATAACTAATAAATAATAAAAAATGAAAATGAAAATACTGGACGACCACTGACCGTACTCACCGGCCGAGTTGCTAAGGGATGCCAGCGTCGCAAGATTCTGCAAATTCGCGGGGTTGATTTCGGGCGGACTTGGTACTGCTTGAGGCGCCGCGGCGGTAGGCGTCGCACCTCCGAGACCAAGATGTTGTTGTAATAGAAGTTGATGTTGCACATTGGATAGGGCATTCGCGTTTGCTGCCCCCGCTTGCGTCCCTGGGTTCGATGTGGCTTGTAGTTGTTGTAAAAGCTGGAGGGAGGCTGGTGCCAACGAGTGCGTTTCGTTCTGGAAATAATAAGAAGCCCCTGTGCCTTTAGCGACGAAGATATCGGAGAAATTTTTGGGAAAAGGATATTATTTCAATTTGTACAACGAGAAAACGGTTTGACTAATGACTCAAGCTCGTTGAAAATGGAGCCAACGAGTATTTGAAATTGGTTAGTTGAGACCGCGTGTTTTCGCAGGGGTAAAAGAGCGAAAAGAGTAGAGTGGTAAATCGGAAAGGTAATTAAATATCAAACGAAGAAGATGAAATTACATTCCGTAAGTTGCAGTGGGTCGGAGTAGAGTGCAACGGTGTTGTATAGAGACGAGAAGCAGCAGGTAAAAGCAATTTTCTCATTAAAATGATCGAGCTAACTCAATGGCTTGTGTGTGTACCTAGTGTCTGCGTTTAACGAAGTTTATACGTACGCGTATAGCTATGTACAGAAAACCGAGTCATTTCACCGATAACTTTGCGAGGGTAGGTGGGTAGGTATATAATTATGTGGCATTTTGTTTCCTTGACATTCTTAGCAAAGAACTTCGTTCTCGTCTTCTCTTCTCTTCGCTTCTCTTCTCTTCTCTTCTCTTCTCGAGTCCTTTTCGCTCGGGTGGAAAAGCTCCGAGTCCTTTTAAGTGCTTTGGCCTCGTCGAAAGACGAGGATAGAAATTTTATACCGTCTTTGACAACTTGCCGTTTAATTAGCTCTGACAAGTATAAGCTTGAAAATAGTCTCGACAAAGGATGCGTTGAATCAAAAGGACCAAGGAATACTACAGAGGTTTCGTTTCACAACAGTTATTATCACTTGAATAAAAAAAGAGAAAAGAAGAAGTAGATTCATTAACTAGTAAGATAAACTGATAACGAGCTTCAGAACTGAAAGACTTATGAACAAGTGGTCGGAGGATTTAATTTCCAAAGAAACGAAAAAAAGAGTTAAGGAAGGGCTGGTTACCTCAGGGATTCCTACGCGAACGAACAATGTATATTCTTGTCCTCTCATGCAGCACGAATCGTACGATCAATTGGCTTTGTTTTATCTCGAGTATATCAAGCTTGGGGAGAAACAACATCATTTCTCTGATTTCTCAGCTATCTACAGGATAGGTATATAGATACTCTCGAAAGATTTCTTAGGTTTGTAGATAAAAACTCTATACGTAGAGAGAAGACGAGGTATATAAGAAAAAAGAAACCAAAAATAATAATAAAATAGAAAAAAAGAACAAAAGTTTGTATCGGATAAGATTTGCGATAAAATTTCCCAGCTTTTCTCATAAAATTGACTAGGTATAGTAAAAAGTTGGATTTTAATAATGGGACCACGGGACTTTTTACGATACCTGAACTACGTGATGGTGAAAACTATGGTTCAGTATAGAAGAGAACTATCCCTGTGTTATACGACACGTTCTTATACTTGCGTACCGCAATACGTATACTACGATCTTTCGTGAAATTTTCGCACACGTTTCATGCCTGTAGTTTCCGATAAACTTGCGAGGTTATTTATCTCGTTTTTTTTTTTTTGCAAGCGATAAGAGTTGCTTCTCATCTATGTACGAATAAATCGCGATATAAAAAAGTGTAGAACTATCGATATATATGTACTTACGGTCGTGAGGTAGTGTGGCGCCATGTTAACACCCGCTAGATTCCAGAGGTTGGCTTGTATCTGCTGCATTCTTTTCTGGTCCTTCTCTTTCTGCGTATCCGCGAATTTCACAACCAGCGGCGACGAGCATCCCTGTAATCAAAAGTGAACAAAAAATTCTTGTATATACGTACATGTACTTCAACGTCACGATCTTTTGCCAAAGTATCACACGCGGGTAGTCCATAAGTAAAATGCAACGGCTTGTGGAAAAAGGCAACTGGAAAACTCATCTTGGCTACCTATAGCGACTATACCAGCTATCCCGAGAAATTGCAATCGAAAAATGTAATCATACCGGTTAAGAAACTCTCTAAGGTCGAAAGAAACCTCTACTTCACTTCTGTGAATGGAAATATTCATGATATTAAAATGGTCTTTGAAGGTGTGTACGGCTTTGCACTGAAGCAGTTGAGTAAGACTAAGGTCTTCCTAGTCGGTGGTTTCGCATATACGACCCTTACGAGTAGAGGTATACCACATAATATATATGCGAATAAATAAATTGATAAAATCCAACAACAGATTGGCAGAGTCTTTAGTTAGGTACTTTTACATCGACGCTATATTTGCATAGAAGAAGATAATTTGATCGCAGTTTGGACCCCATCGATCAATCTGAATTTCTAGTATATGTACCAGATCCGTTCGACCTAGTAAATGTTAAGTCGAATCGTCTGCGCGGAAAACCCCGTTACGGGACAACCTGGATCCGGCGTATGCGAAATAGTATAGATTAAACTTATCCCCGTCTCGGTAGGCACTAGCTATACCATTTCGCAATTCCATCTATCCCCGTATGCAGTAGTGATGGTGCCCAGCGGAGTCAGGGTAGAGTCAGTACCGTGTAAGGGGAAAAGGAGTCGTTTCGTTTCGTCCAATGTATGTAAGTACTTTTGCCAACTTATACTTGCACACGTATAACTATACGCGGCTATCTATTCGCCATATAGGTAAATGTGGAAGAATGAATACCGCATGTGTATACAATGCATCTGGAAAACCACTTCCACCTTCAATTATTCCCGCTCTCTCGAAATTGCGAATGAATTTTTGCACACGAAACGGTCTCGATGGAATGAGTTTCTCGCTTCTTTTTTTTTTTTTTTCTTCTTTATTGACGAATTTTCTTCGCAGATTCCTGACTTACGAACTACGTGAAAGTATAGGCATTCAACTCGAAACATTGAGCGTCGGTAATTTTTGCATCGCGAATTACAAGCGCGTTTATCTTGCGCCGATAAAGCGCGATGTCGGACCACAGGACGTGGTGTCGTAAAATTGTTTATTTCAGGATGCAAGTCCGGTCACGTAACCGACTCTTACATATAAAAATAGTCACCGACCTCGTAGTCATTGTAGTTGGCGTTGTCAGGCGAGAATGTCGGGCTGTTTCTTTTGGGTAAATTTTTGGACGGCTGCCACAGACCGAGAGGCATTCACACCCTGGTGTTTCTCTCTTGACTCTTTTACCTACCAACGTTTCATTTTTACCCTACTGACAAAGAAGTTACGACTGCTATTCTGCGGATGAAAAGTTTACACTAGGTAGCTCTGCTGCAGCCCGCTGTCGATTGATCCGTTTATATCGCGGGAAAGCTAAACGCGTTACATGTACCTAAAACAGTTTCGTCGTATATGTATATCGAAGAAATTTCCGTGACGAATAAGTAACGATTTTTATTTTCAACCTATATGATTTATACTGTCTCAAATTTTTTCTTATTCCCTTTTTTTTTTTCTTGCCATCAATCGCAACGCCTTGTATTATTTTCTTCGGGTTAGAAATATTTCATCAGGAAACAAATAGATAAATGTAGGAAATTTTCCCAAAAAGCAAGGTTGAAATTTATGTCAATTTCAAGAATATATGTGGAAAAAAGCAATTACGGATGTTATGCCAATCGGTTTAGTAGCAGGAAAAATTCCAGACCTATATTATATGAGACGAGCCTCGGTTTTGTTTACTCAAACTGAACGTGAGGATGGTTTTATTTTCCGAAGTTGAGTTTCGAAAAGCATTAAGAAGTGAGCACGAATCTTCAACTAATCTAAATGCACCAAATTCTGACATTTTATTATGATAAAAAGGAAAAGAAAAAAGTTGATACGGTTCTTTCGTCACTATAATCACCTTCTTTAGTGATAAACTTGTACACTTTTATCACGTTTCTCAGGGGATCTATCCAAAAGTCTGATAAAACTTTATCCCTTCTTTTGTCTTTCACTCACTCTTTGTCCGCGTCTATAATATCCACAAGTTTATGAGTCCTAGATGTTGAGTATATACGTATACCTACGTACATTTGATATATTTAATATTTATAGAGGTATGGGGTAAACGTTAGGTTACCTACCTACGTACACACGGACATACATAATACGTAGACGCGTGGTTTGGGAATAAAACCTAGATTACCGTGGCTAAATCCAATAAAGTATTCCGTATAAGGGAAATGAAATTCTTTCCCTTTTTTCCCTCTCTTCCCTCTCTTCCCTTTAGGTCCTCGTCGCCAGGGCCTATCCTCGATATCGTGTTCCCTGTTCACGATAGGCAGGTATGACGTGAGCCAATATTCTAAAGTCGGGCTAAGCCGGGGCCTGGACATGCGAGTGAAGTAGGGTACGTAAAGCAAGGTAACGTATCCTAACGTAACGCAACGTAACGGAGGTACGATCGGAAAATCCGAAATCCCAACTCCCAAATCGGGCACACCGACAATTCTCAATTGTATTAGGAGCTCCCGATTTACATCGTGTCCTTAACCAGCTCCAGAAATATTATGCTGATAAAATAAAGCCGATTTACATCTAGACAATTTCGCAAAGCCAATAAACGAATTTCTTGATAACAGCTACGTCTTCCTTGGGGATTTAGTTTAATGCGTTTTCGCGTAGTCTCACCGCATCAACCGACACCTTCATTCGATTACTCGAAGATTTCAAAGTCCATCGCTATTTTGGCTAATCAACTGATTCAAATTCCACAAAATAGCTTGATTCAAAAATTGGTATATACCTAGTAAAGTCGGGTATCCTATATCGGTATATTCAAATGTAATCGGGGGTTGGTTTCCCTTACACCACCGGCTGCAATTTTTCATTTTCGTTATTACTGTCGACTTGTGTTTAATAATCGTTGAGAAAATATTGAGCGAGAAGAATAGACGATAAAAAGCTAAAGTAAAAGAAAACGATTCAATTAGTTGGCAAGGAAGTATGTTTCTACGTGCGGTCAATAAATTAATTAACTGCCGGAGGTGTTGCAACGTCCTTAATGATTTATCGGTTTAAAAAACTTTTTAATTATCAAGGATACGCGGCGCTAGATAGAGCAACGGAGGAGTTTGGAAAGTGAATCGATTTCGAAACCGTGGAGATCCTAATCGAAGATGGATTGTGAATTGGAGCGTAGAATTTGGCGCAGTGTAAATCGTATCAAATGGAATTACGAGCTCTAATCATTTATTCAATATATCGTTGCACTATCCAAATTCACTGCGTATGCAGTAGAGTAACGCTAAATATTAACCGAGTCCACGAGGTTAACGTATTCGCAGTATTACTAATTGACGTTGCTTATCAAATTTTGAATAGTTCTATATACGCGTGGAGGTCAAACCAATATGATATTAGAATTCTACGCTGCGTGGTTCTACCTATATGTTACATAGCATATTATAATATTGCTTTCCTATGTAATCGCAATATGAATAAGCAAAATCGAACGCCACGTATCGATACCGTGGCAATTACTTTCATATCACTATACGATGGCTTGAAAAAGAAACGGTTATGCAAAGCTTGCATAAAAGGAAGGCAAACTGACGTCGTTTTTCAACTGATATGATTACAAGCTCTACGTTAGAGTCGTTTTTATCTAACGATAGTAATTCCAAACAATAACTATGCATATGGTTGAACATTTGTCAAATTTTATGTTCTTTTTCAAAATTACGTATTTCATGAATTTTTCGGTCATTTTTATACGAGGAAATTTAGCGCTAGAGGATATCTTGGCGAAGCGATCCCACAGGAGGATAATAAACTGTACGAAAAAAACTTACCTCCATTGTCTGCGAGTGATGCAAGGATTTTATGGCGTTGATGGCGTACTGTTTACTGGCAAACGTCACGAAGGCACATCCTTTGCTCTGACCTGCAGTGTCTCTAAGGACGGTGCACTCCTCGATGGCGCCGTAAACGCCGAACATACTTCGCACGTCGATCTCGCCATACTTCTTGGACAGCATTCCCACGAACAATTTGCGTTCTGAAACGAGAACAAACGGAGATTTGTTTTTTTTTTATTATCAAAACGTGTTTTCAGCTTTTATTATTTGAAAAACGCATTTGATAAGGTGACTCAGGTCTTATCAGTGACTTTATAAAAAAATCGGGACATGTTTTATCGTCCCTGCAATTTGCGGGAGATGTCGTCTCGTATTTTTGCGCCGGCCTCTTCGCGGGAGTCACTGTTATCTTGTTAAAGATCGGAAAATTCCGGGCGAAATAAACAACTGATAGACAATTTGCAGTAAAAACATACAAAAGAAGGTTATCGATGCAATTATCAAGATCGTTTCTTAGAATTCTGAATCAAAAAGGTACTCGATGTCGGTATAAAGGCAGAGATTTTCTCAAAGCAATTTAACACACGTAATTAAGCCGTGAGACGACATGAAGCTTCTAGTCATCGTCATAATCTGCGCTTTCGCTGTCCAGGGTAAGTGGGTATAAAAAAAAACTATAAAGTCTCTTAAAAATTTCGCAACATTTAGATACAAGTTTGGATCTATGGCCTAGCTAGCCAATTCTCATATTATTCTGTGGCCGAAATATCGCAACGCTATAATCTTAGTCACTCAGCTCAGAGCTTAGCCGACTAAATGACAGAAGTTAGGCGGATTACAGTGAATTAGAAAACGTTATTCAAAACGTGACAAACTCGAGACTCGCTAATTATCATTCATGAATTGTCATAGTCGGAACGAGGCAATGACAGTGGCGTAATTAGTTTGCGACAGAGTATTGTAAATCGATATTACCTATAAGTGATGAGAAAAAAATGAGTTCGAAGAACAGAATAAATAGTCAGGAAATAGGAAGAAGAGAAAAACTTGGTCTTGCATTCATTTACATCGCTTGGATAAATCGTGGAAATTAATTTTCTTCAGATTCCCTGGGTCAAGTAGACAGCAGCGAATTAATCGCGTCGTTTATTGCGGGTGGAAATACCGTGCCTGTTTCCACAATTGAAGGTCAATTGACAGAAGATCTCCGTGAGATTATCCTTAATGAAACTGCGCTGTACATAAACAGGATCGTTAATGACTTGGCAAGACAGATTGATGTCCAGAGTCATGTGGAAGTTACGGCGCTTCAGCTAGCCCTGGAAACATTCAACTATCGGGTTGAACAACTGCCTGTTGATGCTGCTGCCGATTCCTTGGATATAGTTCTTCGGTCTTTGAACCTTAAAATTGTTCGAACGTTCGACCTGATCCCAACAACACTTGGAGGCAATGCAGTGACAAAGCCAAAGAAAGTGTCCAACAAAAAAGACAAGCCAACCTCAGGGTAAGCGATAAAAATTTACTTTTTGCAAATGTTTCCAATTTTTTTTATAGAAAAGATGCAATGTGTAATTTTTCCGCGTTTCTTCTTTGCAGAGAATCGAAACCACCGAAAGTTAATACTCTCTCTGAGCTTATGAACAATTTGGGACAAATTTTGGAAAAAGACTTGTCGACGCTGTACAAGTTTGAGAAGAAATTTTTGAGCGCAGGTTTCGAAGGACTTGATGATGATTACGCGGGCCTTCAGGAGGAACTGCGTACGTTGGCGATTAATGAGTACATCGTTCCTGTTCTTCAATTAATTATTCGCGACGTTCAAGCTAAGGCAGATATTGTACAAGCTCATGTTAATGCTGTGACTTGGAACCAGTTCGAAGCTTTGAACGCTCAGTTGGGAACCGTGATGGCTAGCGCTGGAATAACTGAAGCAACTGAAATTAATGAAACAACTGAGATGACTGAAGCAACTGAAGTAAATGAAGTAACTGAAGTAACTGAAATTGCTGAAACGACTGAGACGAGTGAAGCGAATGACGTAAGTGAAGCAACTGAAGAAACTGAAATTGTTGAAACAACTGAGACGACTGAAGCGGATGAGGTAAATGAAGCAACTGAAGAACCTGCAACAACGAAAAGTGAAGTAAATGGAATAAACGAAACAACTGAGGTAACTGAAATAATCGAATGTGATGAATAATTGAAAAGGACACATTTTTTCAGTGTATCCATATTGAATGTATAACAAATAAAGAATAAACAATGAAGTGACGAGTTTTGGAGTAATATTTTTTCAAATTGTGGAATACCGTGGTATACTGTAAAATAAGTGGGATATATTTCAAGCTATAGCAAGGAAATGATTGATATGAAGTGGGAATAGAAAATAGAGAATATAACCCGGAGTAGGATATTTTTCTTATGAATATATGGGAAGATATATACTCTATAAAAAACTTAGCTAACGTAAGATGCCAATGTTTGTTTAGGATCAGCAAAATAGAGAGAGAGAAAGAAGGAGAAAAATGGTTTGGGGAAAGAACCACTACCTAAATCCGCTTATTTAAGATCAACAGAGCTGAAAAGGTGAAAAAATTGAATCATTTCGGACTAGGTATAGGTATAGGTCGAAAGGAAATATGATACGAAAAATATATTTCGGTACGAGTAAACGAAAATCTATCCAGGAGTATCTAAATTAATACTTCCAAAGGATTCATTCAAGCCCTGCAGGACCTTTCCCCACGATTTATATCCATTTCAGCAAAATTTTAATTTCAGTTTGATTACTTTCCCGTAGCTACTTTTATTATACGGCTCTGGTAGCGAACGGGGGCGGAATGATGACTGTAAAATGTTTGATAAGGATGGCTTCACCGGTATACAGTTAACTGATGAAATTATTGATACCTTTTATCTGAATTAGGGAAAAATTAGAGAACGATTTGCTCGTCGAGTAAGTGAGTGAAAGATGAAGAAAGAGAACTAAATTAAGGAATGTTTGTTCAGAAACCCTGATCGCGATCGTCCGGTATAGCTATTGGTTTAATTAATTTTCCACCCTCGACGGAAGCCCCAGTCGCGAATTGTTCGACCTAACCAGTCGAAGCGGTCAGGTCAATCTCCGAAACGAGCTGCGACCCGAAGGAAGAAAATTACACGAAATAACTTGACTAAGAAGACAAAGAATAGAAATATAGAAATAGGAAATATCAAGATAAAAGGTGGAAAAATCAAACTCTTCACTTTCTGTTGTGTATAAAAATGCACGTGCCGCACTATAGTCTCGGAGAAAATCGCAACGGTCCCCGTACTAATGATTACGGAAGAGAAGAAAACGAATAGAAAGTATCTTTCCCGGGCTGCAGTGCATGTCTTTGTATAAAATCTCAGATTTTTATAACCGATTACCTAAAGCATTTCCTGTTGCACTTGCCACTGACTCTGCGAACCCTAGAGCTGCTGTTGAGCATAAAAAGGCAATAGGTACAAAATGAGGTAAGAGAAAAATTCAGACTCTCACTTATGTACGGAATTTTGATTATGGCTTGAAGAAAGGAAAGAGTGAGTGGATGAATCGTTTTACCAAGTTTCAATGGGATTCTCACTCAGTTGATAAAGCGAAGGAGTCGATCCGGACTAGAGACAAAAGTGAATATACGTCAAGTGTATATGCCAGGGTTGGAGAGACGGATGAAGAAGAAGAAAAGAACCGCTGATTGTACTCTTCTAGTTCAAACACTGGCTAGAGTCGAGTTATAAAAAGGCCGCGCAACTTCTTGCACCCATTTTCAATTAGTTTCAAAGAATTAGAGATGCTAATTCCCCTGGCTTTTCATTCGGTAGTTCAAATTGATCAATACTATTCTCAGCGATTGCAATATATCCACATAGGTACATGTATGTATCTAAAATCGTGAGCTAGATCAACACGCTGCACATTCATACCGAAAAAAACGTATAAATATCTACAAGCTTCATCCGCGATCCCGAACCTATTTCAAACCGTTTCGAACCAATCGAACAAGCGACCAAAACCAAAACCAAAACCATTGTGCGTTGCGGTACGCTCCCTCGCCTGCGGCGCGTGTAAGTACTCATTAGGGAAACGAGACGTGGAGGAAATATATCGCGGATACACGATGGGTAGAGGTATAGCTGAAGGTTCATCACTGAACTCATCCAACCATCCGGTTCACGTTTAATACTGCACTTGTTTCGCATCCTGGTGTTGCACCGAGAGGAGAAGACCGGAGCATTTCATCATACCTATATTCCCGCGGCAGATTTTCCTGTTTGGTATCCTGGCCCATGTTTCTAATTATTCCCACATGCTAAAGCTAAACACATCATACGCACCAGCCGGGATAGTTTAGCATTGTAATAATCATGTCGTTGAAATATAATCCACTTAAAACTTGGCAGAACTCAGCAGCGTATCAGAAATCTGGGTTCACGAATCACTTTGGTAAATTGTTGGGCTAATTCTTTTACCTCTGACGTCAAAAAGTCATGGAATAAAATCATGTAACATGGTGATCGGAATTCGCCTGACTGCTTTCTCCCATTTTTTGGCAAATGCAACTAGAGACAATGACCGGGAATTGCATCTCGAAGGTCTGGGGATAAGTTACCCCGCAGTATCGCCTTACTGAGTTCCATTTGTCCTAGTCGAAGCTATCTTCTTCTAGACTCGGGTCTGGTATTGTCTTGCGAATATAATATCGCCAATGGTGAAACGGGAGTTATGGTATATCGAAGAGAAGAAGTGAAATACCGAGGTATATACTGTGTCGCCCTGAAGCCGGGCAGGAGTGGCTAGAGGCAGCCGACCCTGTGTTGTTCGAGTGTCAGCACTAATGGCCCGTTGTTTGTACTATAAACTTTTTTCTCTCATATCTCTCGTAGCCGTCGACATTGTCCAGAGAAAGAATTCCTCGTCCGAATGGCACGTGTCTATATATCGCTTGACATATACGTGAAATGAAAACTTGAAATTTCCGAAGACGAAAAGACATTTCGTTGACTAATTTCGTCTGTCAAAGATGCAGAGGAAGTCATAGGGTTGGCTAACTGGCGATGAATCAACGCAACGTCCACGTTCAAGTCTCATATTCTTTCCACGTATGAATTTTGACTCTTGACCCATGACTCCTGACTCCGTACGTACGGATCTTTAATTTATTATATGTTAAGTGTTGGAAGTAATAGATCGTCTCGTGTTTGGCTTCAGGGTAGTTCTCCACATTTTCAGCCCCTTTACTATTTTATACTTTATCCAGAAAGGAGCGCTACGCCCGTGATGAGAAGAGCCAACTTTGCTAATGTAATTTCTGACGGTACAATATTAAGCTAGTAAATTCTACCCGCATTAACTGCGAACTATGGATATATCTGGGGTATTGTACCTACGCGGTTCGCATACCTACTATAGATATACAAGCCATACACTCCAGCAATGTACACGTACACGTGCAATTTACCCCGCACACACTAATCTAGCAAAACATATTTTACCGCGTATAGCTGCGCTTATATACCTTCGATTATTTCATCTACCAAATTGCGTAGCCTTTGTAGGTCGGGATAGATTTTAGTTTACAAAATAATTAGTACGGAGTGTGTATACCGCAATGGCGTAACATCGTGGGAGTTTGGAATAACCTAACTCCAAACTCAGCCTTATAACCTTACCTAGACCCCATGGACTAGTAGGTAAGTAGTAATATATGAGTGAAGACAACGGCTGCAAATTACGCCCAAAGTTCTGCGCGACTTGAATCTAGCGTGGTTATATCTAAAGGCATGTTTTCGAGCGAGTGGTAGCAGCGAATTAACATTTTTATGAGCGTTAATTAAAAGTAGGTATATTGGCCAGGAATTAGATTCATTCGAATAAAAATGAGAGAAAAAGTGACGAGCGGAACGGTGCAGGTAGTTATACATTCATATGCATAGATACTACGTCAATTCTAATCGGATGAAGATTTTCAAATCCATAAAAGTGTATAATCAAACCGGAATGACTTGGCGGGAAAGCTTAATAACCACGACAAAATTGACGGTATTAATTAAGCAATCGTGTAAATTAATAGCGTCGAGAAAGTATTTTTACTGTTAAAAGAGAAGAAAGCAATAGGTACTTAATGTATCCATGTTTTCGAGCCAAAGTCTGGCATATTTGATCGTGACACATAAAATCATGGATTAAGGCAAATGACTGATCCGATCACAGAGAAAACTCCGCAGATTAATAGGAATGACCTATTCCTCTGATTCGTGCGTAGGTTTTTCTACAGCGTTTGCTGACGCCTTATAGCATACCTTACCTAGGTACGAAATCCTCTTGGAAGTTGGAGAGAAAGCTGTAGTCACGGATAGGTACGTGAGCGGTGAAACACATCAATTGTGCAATAGCTCAGCACGCCATTCAGAGACCCTATTTCGAAAGTATACGATCGGAAATCTAATTTGATATTTTCTTTTTTTCACGTTAAATGATTCGAAGACCCGTTCGGTTGATCTGCATAACTTGAATCAACATCCTGATGATCATGAGCAGGGTGTCAGGCCCGAAATGCGAAGGCATTAACGAATTAGTGCACGTAATTGATGGTCAGCCATTTTGAAGTGATCTCTCGCGTAAGGAAGGGGGCCTTGTAAATTTCGCGTGTCATCGAGCATAAGAAGTCGGAGAAATATTACCGCATATACATATGTGGATGACGAAGCAGGTGGTAGCACATCTTCGCAAATAGTACATAACGTATGAATATCTCAAGCAATGGGCACACCTGTAAGAATCTGTTGGAACAACGGAGTTTGTAATGAGACGGACAAGCCGATTCCTCGAAAGGACGCGTCGAGTCTTTTATGTGACGTCACATCCTGCGGAGATCGCGACCCCCATACTAATGACGAGGTGTTCACGGTGTCCATTGTCGTTCGCATACCTGCTTTCCGAAAGCAGTAGGCGATGGCAGTTCCGAAAGATTCATTTCTGCAGAAGATTAGATATTGTCGCTATCCCCGTAGCTATAGATCATGGGATAAAGCGAAGTCGAGTCAAGTTGTTCAAGTATAACAAATCCTTGGACTACTAGTCAGTTATTGCATGTTCCGTTGTGGAAGCGAGTTTTTATGACGTGGGAGTTTTCCTGGTCAGAGTAAAACCGCGAGTTTCAAGGAGGACGCGAACACAGAACCTGAGGAACTTCAGCGTAGAGTAGAGACCCTGAAGAAACACCAAACGCATTTGTATGGGTCACGAAGCGTCAGGTTCCTTCCGGTTGGTCCCAGAGGCCTTTGCAAGTCTCGGTGGACGTTGCTTGGATCACTAACGTCTCGAATTCTTACGGAACATATTTTCCTCGGTATAGATGTACATAATGCACACGTGGAATACCATCCACAATCTACATCAATCGGACTAGTTTATCATTACGGGTTTTACGACTTTCTTAACCATATCGATTTAGGTGTACAGCCATAAGCAAACATTCCCATTTACTTTTCCCACCATATTCCTACCCATAGACATCCACACGTATATGGATGAAATGGGAACTGGTATAGGAGAGAAAATTATCTCTTATAGGTTATCACCATCGGAGAAAAAGATTCCCTCGCACAAAAGACATCCCGAATGGTTTCAATACTCGAATGACGCCTACAGGCTGATAAATACTTTAACAGAATAGATTCTGAAGAACGTTATCTTGCGCATTGAATATTTATTAATTCATCTCGAATCCAAGACTGCATTATGTATTTGTGAAATAAAGAAAATAACGTCGCAGGTTGACGCAGTTCATATAAGGAGTAATAGTAAGTTAGCTCCCGTTTGGACGATACCTACTACCTATCGAGCTGTATTTATAGTCGATGCCTAATCGATTTATCGGCTGCGGAGGTATTAGCCGCTAATCTACTCGGTTTCATTATCGAAGATAGCGTGCTTTGTCGGAATTGTTATTTATGAACATGATCCTTAAAGCAAACGTGTAAAGGCCGCGAAATACTCGAGAGAATTGATCGGGTTAATCTTGAATTTGGTAAACTCTGTGTTGTAAATTCCGCGACAGTTGCTACCTGCGCGATAAACTCTTGACTCTATTGATTCGATAGCCAAAAAAAAAAAAAATGAAAATAGAAAAATAAAAAATGTCAGCCACGTTGCATAAAAAATATTCGAAACTAACACCTGTTATACTTGTACGATGAGAATGACCGATCCGCTTATCGACTTGGCTGCATTCAAAGAAGCCATTAAACAGGTGACTAATAATAGTCTAGAATAATTAAGTCCATGCCCATTACTTGGTTATCATAGTTTTCAAATACATGACAGTTTATTACGTAACTTTCGTGCGTACGACGAATAACGCTGAATAATATCATTTTTTTCTTCTTTCTATTTAATGAATGGAAATGAATATAGAAAATTTTCATAAAGTGTCCTTCTATATTTCCATTTAATTTCATTATATCTACAGGAAGTACAGGTATTAATTTCAATATTAATTTCAATATTCATTTCAAATCCCTAATCAGAATACCTATACAGGCATGACTTGGTTAATTATAATAGTCGAGGATCCATTGAGAATAGAGACGCGTCAGTACATACCCTGTCAAGCAAATTTCACCGTACACAATCGCACTTTGATAAAGCAGCGATGGGTTCTTGTGTCTCGCCTTGTGGTATTAGGTGTTCTATTTCGTCGACCGATTTCCACAGGCTAATTACTGCCACTAGCACGGATATACATAGGTGTGTCGGTGTATGTTCATATCTACTCATTGCTGTTCATCGAATATACGATTAGCCGTCTCTATGTACAATGTGCATAATATACAGGTATAATTGAGTATACGTCTAGCATTTGCTCAGTACTCAACTTTTGTACCCTCCACGTGATCATTCATTACTTACACTTGTCACTGACCAACGATCTGATGTCAATCTATGATCCAATCAAATCAGGCTTCAAGGTAAGTCTGATAAAACGTTTCATATCGAACTTATTAAATCAAGATAAAATACAAGAAAAACTGTTGCGCTTTCAAAACTTTGAGTGTAAACGAAATAGAAGAACTTTTTGGCCAAGAAAATCTCCTCTTTCATCTATTAACCGTAAATGACTACGTGACACTTCTTTACTATTAGTGGTAGACCCTGAGTTATGGTTGCGACAGGTAAGTCACTCTTCTCGTGCATGTGGATATTTCATGTAGTACGCAGCCCGTTAAATTGTTTATCACTCCGTGGCGTAAACGCGGCTCAATACATGCACAAGTTTTTCCTGTTTTTCTTCAGACTATACATTTCATTTATCACGCGCCTACATAATAAGCAAGTCACATAACGACCTGGGGACGACAGCTACGTGCTGGTAGTGGAAGCAGAGAACGGTACTGCGGCGGTATATTGTGTATGAAAATCGAATGAATGTTGAACTCGGATTCTTGATCATGAATTTATTTCTTGTCCCGGTTTATAGCTTTTTCCTCAAAGTTACGACCATCGGCAGGGGAACTGACTCCACGGTTCTTCGTCTGTCTCGGTGACAATTAACAGGACGTGACGCTGCGACCCGAGGTTATAGATCAAGGCACGGGCCACGTTAATACGACTAGTACTGTCAATTACAATAAACCCCGTCAAATTGTAGTAGTCCGTGTCCTCGCGCATGAATACTGTTTTCTAGCTACGATCTAGGTATTATTATCTCATCGTTTCATTTGATTTACACGTATTATATGCACGCCTGTATCTGTACCTTGCCTGTACCTATCTAACCAGTTATAAAGCCACGTAAAACGTGGCATATCGCGTAATTAGACGAGGACGAAAGAACTGTATACAGGTTTGAAAATTGCATCATAAAATTTTTCTATCAACAACGATAATGCCTTCGATATTTCTCGAATGAATTATTCATTCGTCCGACGTATCTGCAGTCACTGACAATGAGAATAGGATGAATATATTGTAATGAACGTGTGTAATTACGCGAGGATAAGTTTCGGCGATTAAATCTTTTCTCGCGAGAGATATCGAACGGAATTCATTAGGAATCGCGATACGTTACATCAGATGTCAGTCGCGGATACCTACATGAGAAAATTAGATCAACCCTTCACTCATCGCGGCGAGGGGCTTCTAAGCAAACAGTAACCTTATAGGGTTTGCTAGCCCCCGTGGTTATTCAGTAGGAATTCATCTCGTATTTACATTAGCTGAGGGTTAAAGTACGCGAGAATTCACTCAGCAATTACATACACGCTAATTTCCTAATTACCAATTACCACGTTAAAGGGCCTACGAACTAGCGTTAGCTGCAACAGTCTTCTTGTTTATCTTACTTAACCGTAAATCCTACCCCATAAATGTTTCAATCTTCAGTTTGATATGCACGCTCGATAGCCGATGTGAATTTCGACGGTAAATTTATATTTCAAACACCGAGTTGCATAACGGTTTTTATTCTAGAGCTTCAAACCTCTGGCTAGTGCTGCGCGTCATGAATCGTCGATATAATGCCAGCGCGAAGAGCGCAGGTATTTTTATGCACTGTACTATTTAGGACAGCTGATTCGTACACTCTTGGTGGGCGGTTTCGACCTTGAATATTACTCGGAGAATCCAAATTGAACAAAGTAGTCGATAGAGATTTGAAAGTTAAAATTTTCGAAGGATGAATTCCCGCCTTCCTGTCTGCAGCTGTCCACACGCCTTTCGAGATACATGTACGTATACCCCTTCTGCTGGACATGTCGTAATCTCAAATTTAGCTTTCGGTAATTGGCCGAATCTTCATGCCAAAAATTTGAGGAAAAACTCGGTTTACAGGCCTGCGTATTTTTTTTTTATATTCGACAATAATTTCGAGCAAAGAAGTTTGTTACCCACCTAAATAATTCCTCGAATGCGAATTACATTATGTATGTACCTACAGTTGAGTACATACTGAAAAACAGGTGCGGGCCACCCAAGTCGAGGCTCTTGTTTTTTTTTTTTTTTTTTTTTTTTTTTTCAACTTGAAATGTACAAGTACCAAGTTATTTTTTTTTTCATCGGACTGGACGTTATAGACACAAAATAAGAATAATGAAATTGTGGTTTCGGCGTAATATATCATAAGCTAACCGTGCGGGAATAATATTCGATCGAAATTTGCGGACAAACTGAGAAATAAAATATGTATAACGAAAAAGACGGGCGAAAACGTCATCGAAGGACAAACCAAGTGATAAACAAGTTTATGTAAGTATATAAGTTATGTACAACTAAGTCAAGCGTTGACTCGAAAATAAAGCAATTCTCATTTCTTGAATCGATCGGACGATCGGAATTATTTCTGGACAAGAAATTAGGAAATTAGGGAAATTAGGTATACACGCACGTATCAGGAGATATATTGACGGAGCAATGAAAGGGATTCGCAAATCTGTAAAAATTATCTTCTAAAAACTATAAACTTAGTGTAGGTGATATTTTTTTGAAATTATACAACGATCTCTGTTGAGTGTATAATCTAGTAACACGTCGCGATAACTCGTCGATGATCGAGTGTTGGGCGATGCAAGTGTCAGGTTGACGCGTTAATATAAATAGCCAGAGATTGGGAGCATTGTTCCATCCAACTTCGGCTGACAAGCTTAGCTAATTTCAATTCAAAGACCGATGTAGAATTTATGGAAGAAGAAGTTTGCGAGACGGGAAAAAGAAAAAACTGGAGTCACAGATCGCTTTCGGAGAATCTACAACTGACAGCTAATGGTTTATTATACGGTGGATTATAATTGCTCCAGGTATAAGTAAGGTTTATCGTGAATAAACTTTTGATCTTAACGAAAAAGGCCAAAGTTCCGTTGTGTTGAATTTTAATGAAAATATGAGAGCTAGTTGATCCAGTAATTCCAGTGGTTGCAACTGTTCAGGTTCAGGCTGGACGAAAGCCACAGAACTAGCGAGCCGAGCCAAAGAGGCAAGACTTGGTTCGTACCGCGTAACAAACTACTACTAGGTTCTAGTTGGCATCTATTAATACTCACCACGAGACGAAATGCGGAGATATTCTACTCGTGAAAGATCCACCGTTCACTGACGGCTTGTGCCCATGGATCAAAAGCACGTAGCAACGCCCTCGAGAGATTCTAAGCTTTGAGCCAGTTTCTTGCTCAGCATAATTCAAAAGTTTTGACAAAATTTCGTGATAAATAGGGAGAAAAACGTCGTAGCGTTTGGAGTTTCGCGACGAAACTTGGGCTCGTTACTAATCGTTGCATCGCATTGGTTGCTTTCGCGAGTAGTTCGAATCTATTGCTGAAACCGCTTCGTCTATACATTGAAAAATCCGTAAACTTTGGCAAGTGGGTTTTGACGTGCGTTGTCATAAGTCTCAAAGCTCCTCAAATTTCTAGTGAAAATATTAATGACGCTTGTATCCATTCTGCGTACACATACACACGTGTTTTGGGGCCCGTATTCAAGTCGAATTATTCGACTGCAAACTACGTTGTCAAAGGCAATAAATTACGGTCAAGTACTCAGGCTATTGGCCACCATCCCAATTCCTATCGCGAATAATAATATCGTTTCGTCTTTCGCGGGGATGCGAAGTACAGAAATCATGACGTACCTACAGCCCAGGACCATATGCCCAAGGAAAATTTCTAATTACGTTGAATATACAGCACGAAAATTCGGCATTTCCTAAGCGAACGATTATCCACGTAGCAGAAAAGCACAGCTTGGCATAATGCTCGGAAACCCGTTGTACAGGGCATTAACGTATCACACAAGCATTTTACGAGCCTGGATATAGGCGAACAACATAAATATTAGTAGGTACGAATTTGGATCGCTCGAGGTTCCTCGGAGCGTTAATTTTCGACTGTCTCTATTCTTTATCGCCGAGGAAATGAGCGGCTGAAAAACAGACGGACATAACATACTAACGTGTACAATGTACAATGTGCATATCTAGAGTCTAATTCATTTCAACTAAAAGTCACTCAGCACCGATCGAGGCTTGATTATAGATTGGTTATTATTGTAACGCTTTTTGGAAGGGATCCAAATTCGGTATGTAACAATTATGCGTGGGTAAAGATGTTCTAATCGTTGGCGTATTGCGAGGGATGAATACGCGAAAGAATGAGGGTATAGAATTCTGCTCCTAATTGATTTACGACTTCTGATGAATCAGGGATGAATAAAAACGTTCGAAAATACTTCGGTGAGTATAGTAGAACTTTTTCTGTTTATTTTCACACAACGTGAGTTTCTGAGTCAATTTGTCATCGGGTAGGTCGATTTCAACGTTATTTACGATATTCCAAAATAATTTCTTTAAAACAGTTTGAAATTATCTTTAAAGAATTTTTTTTCTCTTCTTTTTTGAAATTATTCGAACGATTAACGATCGCAGAGTTCGACCGACGATTGTCTTCTATAAGGATTTTAGGGGATTTAGAAAAAAGAACCGATTCAATCATGCGTTAATGCTTTGTGAAGGTATAAGTGTATATAGGTGTAAATCGGGAAGGCGACATCGCTGATCGATCTACCGTGAAATTTCATTGAAAACTACCTACCGCTACTATACTCGAACGGTTCTTCCATTGATGAATTAAATACTGAACGAACCAGACCGAGAGATCAGTGGATTTAAAATGGGCGTGGCTAAGCCGTTGAGATTACGTCATCGGATTTATTAACCACGTGCTGTGTGGTTTTCGCCTGATATTTCGCTGACTCGTAGGAATTTTTATGCCACTAGAGACTGGCTCTTGATTATTAAGAAAATTATATATATTTACCGGAAGTAATAAAATTTTCTAAACTATAAACTTTAAACGCAGTAAGTCAATGCATCGGTATTAATTCTACTTCAACAGCTCGTTCGATCAAACTTATACAATTTATAGTATTCTAGCTGAACTATGATACGTTCAAACAGATGTTACCACCGAATTAGTTCACTTGCTTATATTATTTTTAAACTTATGATGAATAATAAAGATTTCGTCACGATTTTAACAGCTGCTTATGTGTCCCACATACGTCTGAATCGAGTCTGAAAGTCAAGAACAGAAGACGCGGGATGGAAGTTATATGATCTTCAATTTTCAGATCAGTCTATCGGCAAAAATAAATTTTTAGAATCTCAAATCTACGACTAAGCTATTCCAAGTCATGAAAAAAATTGAGTGTCCGTGAAACCTTGAGAAAAAAAGAATGACAATGATTTTTCCAGGTTTTCGAAAGTCTGAGAAATTTTTTTCATCCAACACGTAGTTTGCCAAAGATTTTCAGAACTCTCTACACAGCGAAATTTATCATTTTTTGAATTTTTCCTAAGAATTGAATAGTTTTTGTTAATTATCAATATATAAGCAAAAATAGGTAAAATCGTGGATTTTTGTTCGCCGCAGCTTCTCAATTCCCTCACTTGACTCTACTGCAAAATTAGCCACGGATCTTACTTTCTTGAAAAAAATGTGAAAAATTTTCGCAAACATACAAGCGCGAATATTCTCCGTTCGAATACGCGCAAAGACAGACATACGCGTTCTGTTTTCACGGTTGAACACTCGGAGGCCAATGACCACGCGGCAGAGGGGACTGGGTCAAATGCAAACAAGGTGTAAGGGGGAGTCCCGTACGTCTGACATCGGCGTCGCGACGTTTCCCATCCCGTTGTTGTACACGCATATCGTTGACCCTTGGAACTGTTTGCGTTTGAGGAAAAGTGGTGAAAATAAAAACCAGATTTTATCTCCCAAAGAAATTAGGAAAGCGTCGCGTCGCGACGCGAAGCGGGTTTCGTAATTATAAAGTGAGCGAAAAGATTTCGGTTTGATCGTCAACAGGCGAGGTCCTTGACCACGCGAGAGTAAGCCGTCGTACTCTGGTGCCCATTTGGTACACCCAGTCCTTGTACCTCCAACCGTCTCGACGAAAGTATACGAAACACGATTCTTCGGTATGAGGTAACACCTCGAACGAGTCAATGGACTTGATCCACTGACATACCTACTACTGGTCTAATATAATATTTCCTGCCATGTGCACCGCCTCGCTTTATTCACTACTTGTATATTGCCCCGGGGTATGAGGGAACGTTTTCCCTCGAGCCGTTCAGAAATAATGTCCGAGTCGAGCATCAGTCCATTCTTTGATCTCGACGATGTGGTCCATCTCAGAGAATCTTCTTTTGTTGCATAAATATTACCCGAAAGTTCGACCGGAGTCATGATACATATTTTGAAGTAAATTTTAATTTTACTTCATTCTACTCTCGCGAGAATCGCGCAATTCATTTTTTCGGTGGAATTAAGAATGCGGCGATTTTGACTTTCAAAGGGTTGACTTAGACTCGAAAAAATTTTGAGGGTCGAAAGGAAGGAATTGCGTAGGTTGGTCCAACATTTTGGAGCCAGCTAGACTTTACGAAAATTGTCTGAAACTTGGGATTTGATTTTCGCACACTTTACCCGACAAGTAGGAATAACCCATCAATAATTTAGTCGAAAAATCTATGGTAGTTCACACAATATTTAAGGATGTATTCGAGCTCTTTTTTACCACTGACAATTTTTTTGGGTATTGGATAAAATCGAATTTCAGTGACCGTGAATCTTTCATAACTTAAAACTGAAAATTGCTAATTAATAAAATGAATATTTCGGTTCCTATTTTGGAGTAAGAAAATTTGTGGAAAGAATTTCTTCTTCACATGTATAAAGCGGCGAGGAAAATATTTCAGAATTTATGTCCGAACATAACGGCGTGCGCATACCTAGTTCACTGAATACATACCCTGGGATCTTTCATCGCGGCGTTTATCGTCGCGGGCGTCGCGACGCCCGCGCTAGCATGGCACGCGACCTACGTAATTGACTAACTTTGCGGAAAGACCGCGAGTATGAAATTCGTTAGCTTGCGTTTCACACTCTGAGTCAGAATATAAAGATCGGCTACCAAGCCTGTGCTTTAACGAGGGCAAAAATATTTATCTAACAATCTTGCTAAATTTATCGTCGCATGTACGCCATATAATATAAAGATTATATTTATTCAAATTATTTCCTTTCAGTGAGAATTTTCTCTCCCCATTAAACATAGTGTTACAATAGTTCAAGAATAAAAAAATTAAAAAAAATAAAAAAGAATGAAAATGGTTTCTAGAAGTCACATTTTCCTCCGTCATTAGTCAAAATCTGTCCGACAAGTCAAAGAGATACAGGAAAATGAAAAATTGGAACACCTTGGAAATAATAGTTATTTAAATCACCGGAAAAGCTTCGAAGACATCTATTGACTCTGTACTATGCTCTCAGCTGTATAATCGGATTTTAAGACATAATTAGAAATTATTTGAGATTTTATGAGATTTGCTTTAGAAATTTGGAGAGAATATTCACGGATTATGTGATTTCGGGGCAAACTAATAATATATAGCGATAGGGCCAGTCTTCTATCGCTGTGGGCACCTGAAACACTTTTTCTAAAGAAATGGTATGAATCAAATTAATCGAATATCATTGGTTTGGCTAAAAATTACATGAATGTAGAATATTTCCTCCAAACTTGAGGATAAGTTTCGATGAACGAGGGGACTTGTACCTTACGACAACCACTTTTTCTCCCATGCAATCAATCCACACGAGACGAAGTCCTCAGGATTTGAAAATAATGTCGAATTGTGTCTAAAAATGCTAGTAATTAGCTGTGAAAATAGCAAGTCAATAGAATATATCTTCACAGCATGTCAAAAAGAGAAAAAAATGATTTCATCGAGAATGTATGTGTATTGTGTACAGTAAGAGTAATTATGAATTGTTTCGTGTACAGAGTATTCAAAAGACTTGAAAGGATGATATACGGAATCGAGTGTTTTAATAAATTCTTCAGTTTCTATTCGTTCGAAATAATGAAATTCCAGTGATGCATACCACGGTCGCAGCCATATTTCTTCTCCTAATGACGTCATCCGAGTATTGTTCCTCGTTGACAATAGAATTGATGTGGTTACAGAAAGAGACCTCAAAGGAGGGTATGTACAATGCATAAGTGAGGGCAACAACAACTACCTCGGTTTGAATTGCAAAGTTCTTCAAAACTTTCACTGACCAAATTTATACCATATACTCAAAGTAGACAAACATATACGCATTATATTCTTTGACCCGCGTCTTTTACCTAACTTGTATTAATTTCATTATTATATTATAATATTATCATTCAGATCTGACGAGAGAGAAGATCGATTCTTATTTCCTATTCCAACGTCGAGTTTCACTTTCCCAAGATAAAACCTACGACGATAAGTAATTTTTTCTTTTTATTATATATACATATGTATATACATATATTTATTTATTAGCTGAACAAAGATCAGTTCCCCTACGCCCACGTTTGGCCATATTAAACCCGCTAGCATTATTCCGTCGAATAAGAAGATTTTGTTTTTCTCTACTTTAATACAATTTTTTAATAAATTTAGAGCCGGCTGACTTTCCCTGAGTCATAAATCATAAATCTCACGTAAATAGGGTGTATGTATGTATATATGTACTATGTATAGAGAACGAGTGTCACCTTCTCGTAACTTGTGCAAAGTTCAACATCAGCAGCGCAACGCCTGCATACTCACTACCGGTCCCAATGGTCTTGTTGCAGTTTACTAGCCTCTCGGGGTCTCGTCGCGGCTCCTCATACGTATTTAATAAATGCGTGTACCTATTTTCAAGTTTCCAAGATACGCCGGTATTCCATAAACTGTGTATAACCAAGAAGATAAAATACCGAGTCGAGGCGGATCAGAAAACTGGTAGGAATTTCGCACCAGCTGTTAATAGGCTCCGCGCGGTTGCTTTCAAACATTATTCTTTATATACTCTACTTCTTCTCCATGCATCTAACAAGGTCTTCTATAGCGATATCTTTTTGAGAAAATTTTCATATGAAACAAAAACATGAAAAAAATAAAATAAATAAAAATTTACAACTTTTTCTTCAAAGTATATAGGGACCAGATTTTATTATAAAAGCGAAGAAACTGACTGGAAAGATAATACAATCGTAAAGCGATTAAAAGAATGAAAAAAGTTTATTACTGTCGTTGAGATTGACCATCTGTACCACTCGGATTATTAATACATACGGGATAAGAAGCTATAACGACGTCGTTCGAATCTGTAATGCAAAATGTTTGCTTTCGTAGATTGATTATTAGTTTATTTATCTCGAATAAAAACCGAGAACGTTTATCTGATTTCGTTTCTTTTTATTCTTTTTTCCCCACATTGTGATAGGTCAGGGTTGATGATTTAACCGAATGCTGGTTTCGATTAAATCTCACAATATTCGTCTGACTAGTTAGTTTTATTTTTTTTTTAAGATAAACGAACGAATATATATTCCGTCTGGGATTGGATTGACGGAGATTTTTATGCAACGTATATAGGTAAAGGCGTATAGTGATCTTCTAGCTTATTTCGCCAACTGGTATTGTTTGTACTCCGTTTATAATCTTCTTGTATTTTATTCTACTTTCTTTCATTTTATTTTATTTTTCGAATAAAAGCACCAGTTACATAAACGTGTCTGAAAGTTTCCAAGTAGGTACTGCCTACTTGATGCAAGGCATACATGCATAAGCCTCTGTGTAACAGCTCTCTGGTAACAATTGACACGAATTCTTTGTCTAATTAGACAATTAAGTGAGTTGAAACGTGGTTTTATTTGAATAAAGCTCGAGTATACCTACTCACAAATGCAGTCAATACGACACTCACGTTTTAACGAATTAACAAACTACCGCGTTTGAGATCACGACGTCGATTTCTT